>CM039673.1:545826671-548296004 GCA_022496015.1 Hordeum marinum | reverse complement strand
GTTTCAACTGGGTATCAATTTGAGTTTCTAAGTTTGCGATAATGAATGGGTATCCCAAGATATCGCAAAGAAAGTGAACCCGCCTCACATCCAAAAATATATTTGTATTGCTGTTCATCTTTCTTTGCCTTGTCAAAACAAAAGATCTCGCGGCCCGTCGCAAGTGGGCAGCGAATGTCATCATGCGGCCCATTGCGGGCGGGCGGAAGATCCGGGCCTCCGCCCACCCGCTCCTTGGATAACATCGGCAAGATCGCTGTGCGGTACGGCGCCAAGCTGCTCTACGAGGAGCTCTTCAGCATGAGCATGTGCCTCAAGTTCCAGACGGAGGTCTGCTAGACCGAGCTTCGTCGTTGTTGGCTCCTGGTGTGTGGATATACGCTATCTATCTATGGTTACTTATGGACATGTTGGTTGTTAACTGTTGTCATGGGCATATATTAGGTAGCCATGCCTTGTTCGTTTGAGCTGTCCGTGTTTTCTGTGAAATGTGTAACCGAGTTCGTGCCGAGCAAATCGTGTCATCTGAAACACAGCATGCCATTGCAACCTGAATGTCACCGTGTGGTTCAGACTTCAGAGTACATTACTGTAGCGTGATAGGCCATTTGGATTTTTGGATGGAGACGCCCTAAGTTCGGACACCACAGCTATAACCATCATCTCATCCAGAAACAAACCCACACAAGCATGCATTTCCGGAGGTCATCCGAACAAACACATGACGAAAGGAACACACAAAGTGCCTAGAGAAATAGGATGCCTTGATACAACAAGTATACAATCAAGCTGGAATAACAACACGCAGGAAGAGAAGGAAAAGATACAATCCCATCTCCCCGATACGAAAATCAAAAGGGAAATCACAGGGACAAAATCCTCATTCCTACCTGATCGAACGAACAACGACGAACTAGAGAGCCAAGAAGTGCGAATGGGAGAACTCCACGCGAGGACGACAATGACGGCCTCTCCTCCTACGGCATGAAGAAGGAGAAGAAAAACTCCCGCCGCATCTCCATCATCTCGTCTCTGTGAATGGTGCTTCTCCAAAGATACTTATACCCTAGGTATCTCCATCTCTAGCTCCATGCCCTTTCCAAGTATCTCCTCTGCTTTGAAACTAGTCATCATCTGGGTCTTTGAACTTTGAACGACGACGGGGATCGAGTGCATTGAACCTGGACACCTTCTTGTATGGCCTTTGGATTTGGGAATATCAGCCATCGATTCCGCGACGAGTGTGTTGCCATCGGTGTCACAAACTTTTCTCCCACTCTCTCTCTTCATGCCTCCTGCCGATACTATACAGTCACGCATGCACAATGGGATAGCTAGCCAGCCCATTTGGACCAGAGCAGACAGGTTGTCTAATGGAGAATACCAGATTAGGTTCATGTGCTCTGGCATCAGGACTACCAAATGTGTCCTAGTTCCAAGCATTATTTGTGTATGTAATAGCTGACCTTTAATCTTTTTGAAAGAGAAGTACTAGCTGGTCTTTAATTAACACTGATGAACATGAAGTCCCACCGACTGTAGACACGTGCGCTAATGGCAAGTGAAAATAATTTATTTAGGTATATGATTATTCAAGCTTAGTTCTCCGCTTCTGTGCAGACTGACGGCACATTTCAAAGAAGCCACTGTATGTGAAAAGTAGTACTACTAGCTAGTGATTGTACACTGTTTGATAAATTATACTCCTTCCGTCTCAAAATAACTATCTCAACTTTGTACTAACTCTACTAAAAAGTTATGCTAAGCTTAAAACACTTATTTTACGATGGAGAGAGTACTACCACTGTGATTTCTAAGAGATGGCACCCTTGACCTCAGCATTTCACACACAAAAGTACATTTTCTCTTCTTCTACCCAAGTTCCTGATTACTTTTCTTCTACCTATATCCTTTATGAGCTACTCCCTCCGTTCGGAAATACTTGTCCTCAAAATGAATAAAATGAATGTATCTATAACTAAAATAAGTTTAGATACATTCATTTCTAAAACAAGTATTTCCGGACGGAGGGAGTATAATAACTTTTTAAAGATACTGCCCCACATCACCCATGAGATCTACAGAGCATTTTCCTGCAGCAAATTATTGGCTGGGATCCTAGCTCACATGTCTGGTCCTATCTTGCAACTGACCGAGTCAAGCTTTGCACCAGTTGCATGGGATGATGATCATAATTATAGCGTGATCCCTGTACTCCTTTGCATGGACGCGCTGACAGAAAGTTCGTGGACACAAACTGAGCGACGCACTGATCTCTTGCTAGATGCTTGAGGAGATAAGGAATTTACAGGCTGAACAAGCAGCTTTACACCATGAGCTTTTGCATGATTCGGAGCTGCCAATCTTGGCCAGAAAAGGCCACATCTCACGAGATTCCCTTGGCTCTAGCAGCTATTTCCTTCTAACCTAGGCTGCATTGCGTCTAGGTGCACTGCCAGGTTCATCGACCAAGCACCAAAATCATGTTCTCATTGCACGCCGCAGTCCACAGGAGGCAACAAGTTTTCTATTATGTCTTTAATCTCTCGTCTAGACTTATAAATAGCCGCCGACGCAGGGTTGATTAAACAAGTCAGTGAAGTGTGGTCCATGTGAGATGAACAAGAATTCTAGGTACATAGTTTGGTTAGTTGTCACCTGGAGTTCCTCTCAAATTACTTCAGTAGCTAGCTCATACTACCCCATTGTTGCATTGCCACTGTTGTAAAAGTGTGCATTGAGGGGATATAGAGCTTTGTTTAGTGAAGTGTTTGGGGGAACTCTGGGTGGCAACCAACAATATCGATAGGATTTGAGAGTGTTTGCGCTTTGGAAATTATAGTAGTGGGTCCATATATATTATGATGCATGGGTGTGGGGGGATTAATTTAGTTTGGCCTCGTCGGGGGTTCTCTTCAAGCACTTCAGGATGAGTCTTTTCGGGAACTTCTCTGAAGTGTTTGGGGGAACTCTTGGTGTCACCAAGCATTTAGTAGACATTGGCCACATACCATGAGAGATGCACTAGTTTTCTGAGAATCACATTTTCTGGTATTATGTGAAGTGTTTTGGGGAACTCTTGGTCCAACCAACCAGATATTGCAGGTCATAAACCACACAAGATGTACCACAGATCACGTTTGGTATTACTAGGAGTTCCCTTCAAGCACTTTACAAAGCGCCTTTTTGAGAGCTTATGTGAAGTGTTTGGGGGAACTCTCGGTGTAATCAAGCATTTACCAGATAAAGATCGCAAACTACAAGAGTTGCGCTAATGGTGAACCATGTTTGGTATTCCTGTGGGTTCCTTGCAAGCACTTCACGAGCATTCTTTGAAATGCCATTGTGAAGTGTATGGGGGAACTCTTGGTGATGCGAAGCTTTATTCAATGCTAGTCAAGAACCAAAGGGGACGATCATCACAAAGCATGTTTGGTCTTACTGTCGGTTCCCTGCAAGTAGTTGACGATGCATTATTACAAATGCCACTGTGAAGTGTTTGGGGGAACTCTTGGTGATGCCAAGCTTTTTAGTGTCGGCCAAGAACCAAGACATATGATCAATATAAAGCAAGTTTGGTCTTACCATGGGTTCCCTGCAAGCACTTCACGACGCATTATTCGGAAGACCACTGTGAAGTGTTTGGGGAACCCTCAGTATCACAAAGCAATTGATGGGCGTTTTGTTAGCTGATCCAACAAGAGTTAGCATCGAAAGCACTTTTAGTTATCAGCATGAGATCCTTTCAACAACTTTAAATTGCATCATAAAATTGTTGCTCTCAATTATTGTTAGGTTTAATGTGAAGTGTTTTTTGTCGAATAGGGAAGTGGTGGGAGGATATCATTTTGTAGCATTCGTGCGCACCTCCCTTTTGAAATGTACCGGTGAGTGGATGGGCTCCTATTTTGGCTCATTTCTTTTTCTTTGTCACTCACATGTTTCAGCCCGGAATGAAGGAGTGTCTCGAGAACTGGCCAATATACATGTGGGCCCTTCGCAACAATGCATGCGGTATGAAGCTTTGCATACAATCGACCACAACCCTTTCTTTTTGCTGATAGTTTCAATCAAAACATTTCAAGTTAACTCCAGATATAGGCCGAGTGTTGGTACACATAGGCTTAGTTAAATCTATGAAGTTGATAAATAAAATGCTTGCTACAGAATCTCAAGAAATAGAAAGTGACACTGATAAATAGAACGAAATTCATGTGCGCCTAAATTCCACTATATTTGCTACACCACAGGGAGAGACATTTGTTAGAAAAATATCTCCAATGCTCGAGGGACTGAGTTTTTTTACAAGCTTCTTTTGCAATATATTGGGGTTGGAAATGTTGATAATAAAATGAGACTAGTTTATGTTGTTGCAGGAGATCAAAAAACAAGACAAAGCTGCGCTAGACGAAGGATCAAGAAGGAGTGGTATGAATAAAAAAGGGATGAAGAAAAAATTATGGATAAAGTTATTGAGAGGGCAAAGAAGAAAAATCCGGAGAAAAGTCTATACATGATGTTCTAAATAATGTTCCTAGTTTATTTTCCACACTACGAGTAATATCAGTGTCAACTTAGGTTGGGAACTTAATAAATATAATACTCTATTTCTACTATTAAGGACCTTAAATTCTAAAAGTGATTTGTTTACTGCTAGATTGGGGAAATATATAGCAGATAATAGAATATATTTTTAGAAAAGGAGCGTTACCTCCGGCCTCTGCATCACCGTGATGCATACGGTCATTTTATTCATAGTTCAAAAACAAATAGTCTACAGATCCAAGAATTCGGAGCGAAGATACAAAAATAGAAGAAAACAAAATAGGCCACAACCGGCAAAAATAGACCTAGATGCCTAAACATCTATTCTATCAGTGGACCGCCATCCAAACCGGTTGAATATATCCCGCGCTACCATCTCACATCGGACACACCCAGTAACCAAAGGCTCCCTGGTCTCCGCAGGAGTGAGTAACGACCACGTACGGATCAGTGCTGACGCCCTGTGTAGTACCTGCAAGAAATGTATATGTGTTGTCCTGTTAAAAACCAAATCATTCATACAATTCCATACACTAGTGGAAAAATGCCTATTTGTCCCGGTTCCAGTGGCCCGTCTATCCCGGTTCTGGATCCGGGACTAAAGGGTCGGGACTAAAGCCCATGACCTTTAGTCGCGGTTCTCTTACGAACCGGGACAGATGGGGCTACACGTGGCCGCTCTGCCGAGCCCAGGCAAGAGGGTCTTTGGTCCCGGTTGGTAACACCAACCGGGACCAAAGAGCGTCCACGCGTCAGCAGCTGAGGAGCTATTTTTTTGAAAGAGGGGGGTTTTGAGGGTTTTGGAGGGTTAATTCAGGGGTTTCATATATTTTGTTAGCTAGCTAATAGAGAGAAGTGACCTTTCTTATGTGCTTGGTCACGACGCTACGTACTATACGTATAGAGAGAACATATCACTATTTAATCATCATTTTCGTCAATGAGACATCATATAACAAGTTCGTCACTAGTCATAATCACAACTCCTCCTCCTCATCATCATCAACTCTAACACATTGTAGCACATAATAACACACTGTACCTAGGACCTAGTACTCTCTCATACGACCTACTCTACCCTCTCTTAGGTACAATATCATAAAACAAGATAGGCCCTGACTCTTCATTACGGAGAATGGAGATCATCCTGTCTCCAATTCTTGGCCTACGCACAATGTTGCTTCCAAGTAGCTCTCTACGATTGAACATATATTTTTTCCTATCTTTGATTGTCATGTCTTCATAGGTTTTAGAAATCCGGTATGGACAGGAGTGATGCGTAGGCTGTCCTGGCCGTGGTGGCCCTAAGCTCATAACAACAACGCGACCTTTCGGAAACATCAGATGAGGCACACAATCCTTCGGGATTTTCTGTTGAAAAACATAGTAATAACTTTTTAGTTAGCAATGTAGCTTAGTTTTAGAAGAATTTATGCAAAAGATGCACGGATGTCGTAATAGTAGAAAATTCTTACCATGCAATCTCCATGGATGTTACCCTAGTTCACCACATGCACTAGTGGCACGTATTGACCATAATGTGGAGGAGTTTGATAATAGCTATTGTAATTCTCAAGATGATTAAGAAATGCGGTAAGATGATCTTTCTCCTTATAAGTTAATTGTGCGTCATCATTGTAGTAGTAGGTAAAATGTATTCTCATTTATCTCGTACCCTTTGTAAGTCAATACGGTCAAAGATGGTCTCCTGGCCAACGAGTACAGCTCATCAGAAACGGTGTTGTCATACCTGAGACGTGTTTGCAACCAACTGCCAAAAGTCTTGATGTGTTCACATGTAATTCAATCGTCACACTTCTCTGGGTGTTTGGAGCGCATAATGTTCTTGTGTTCATCGACATACTGGGTCACCGAGTTAGAATTCTGTAGAATTGTGTAGTGTGCTTGAGACCAAGAATGCCCGTCCGCACATATTATTGACTTCGCTCCTAGCGTGCCTTTTCCAGTCAGTCTCCCCTCATACCACGATTGAGGGAGACCAATCTTCTTAAGGTCTGGAATGAAGTCAACACAAAACCCAATGACGTCCTCTGTTTGATGGCCCACGGAGATGCTTCCTTCTGGCCTAGCGCGGTTACAGACATATTTCTTTAGGTCTCCCATGAACCTCTCAAAGGGAAACATATTGTGTAGAAATACAGGGCCTAGAACGACAATCTTGTCGACTAGATGAACTAGGACGTGCAACATGATATTGAAGAAGGATGGTGGGAACACCAGCTCGAAACTAACAAGACATTGCGCCATATCACTCCTTAACCTTGGTAGGATTTATGGATCGATCACCTTCTGAAAGATTGCATTGAGGAATGCACATAGCTTCACAATGACTAATGGAACGTTTTCTGGTAGAAGCCCCCTCAATGCAACCGGAAGTAGTTGCGTCATAATCACATGGCAGTCATGAGACTTTAGGTTCTGGAACTTTTTCTCTGCCATATTTATTATTCCCTTTATATTCGATGAGAAGCCAGACGGGACCTTCATACTGAGCAGGCATTGAAAGAAGATTTCCTTCTCTTCTTTGGTAAGAGCGTAGCTAGCAGGACCTTCATACTGCTTTGGAGGCATGCCGTCTTTTTCGTGAACACGTTGCTGGTCCTCCCGTGCCTCCGGTGTATCTTTTGTCTTCCCATACACGCCCAAGAAGCCTAGAAGGTTCACGCAAAGATTCTTCATTACATGCATCACGTCGATTGCAGAGCGACCTCTAGGTCTTTCTAGTAGGGTAGGTCCCAAAATATAGATTTCTTCTTCCACATGGGTGCGTGTCCCTCAGCATCATTCAGAACAGATAGTCCGCCGGGACCCTTTCCAAAGATTACTTGTAAATCATTGACCATAGCAAGTATGTGATCACTGGTACGGATGGCGGGCTTCTTGCGGTGATCTGTCTCTCCTTTGAAATGCTTGCCTTTCTTTCGACATTGATGGTTGGTCGGAAGAAATCGATGATGCCCCAGGTACACATTCTTCCTGCAATTGTCCACGTATATACTTTCGGTGTCATCTAAACAGTGCGTGCATGCGTGGTATCCCTTGTTTGTCTGTCCTGAAAGGTTACTAAGAGTATGCCAATCATTGATGGTTACAAACAGCAATGCATGCAGGTCAAAATCCTCCTGTTTGTGCTCATCCCATATGCGTACACCATTTCCATTCTACACTTGTAAAATTTCTTCAACTAATGGCCTTAGGTACACATCAATGCCGTTGCCAGGTTGCTTAGGACCTTGGATGAGAACTGGCATCATAATGAACTTCTGCTTCATGCATAGCCAAGGAGGAAGGTTGTATATACATAGAGTCACGGGCCAAGTGTTGTGATTGCTGCTCTGTTCCCCAAAAGGATTAATGCCATCCGCGCTTAAACCAAACCATACGTACCTTGCGTCACCTGCAAAGTCCTTCCAGTACTTTCTCTCGATTTTTCTCCACTACGACCCGTTAGAGGGTGCTCTCAACTTCCCTGCTTTCTTACGGTCCTCTCTGTGCCATCGCATATTCTTGGCATGCTCTTTGTTTCTGAACAGACGTTTCAACTGTGGTATTATAGGAGCATACCACATCACCTTGGCAGCAACCCTCTTCCTGGGGCGCTCGTCCTCAACATCACCAGGGTCATCGCGTCTGATCTTATAGCGCAATGCACCGCATGCCGGGCATGCGTTCAGTTCCTCGTACTCACCGCAATACAGGATGCAGTCATTAGGACATGCATGTACCTTCTGCACCTCCAATCGTAGAGGGCATACAACCTTCTTTGCTGCGTACGTACTGTCAGGCAATTCGTTATCCTTTGGAAGCTTCTTATTCAATATTTTCAATAGCTTCTCAAATCCTTTGTCATGTACACCATTCTCCGCCTTCCACTCCAGCAATTCCAGTGTGGTACCGAGCTTTGTGTTGCCATCTTCGCAATTGGGGTACAACCCTTTTTTTATCCTCTAACATGCGATCGAACTTCAGCTTCTCCTTTTCACTTTCGCACTGTCTCTTTGCATCAACAATGACCCGACGAAGATCATCATCGGGCACATCGTCTGGTTCCTCTTGATCTTCATCTTCCCCGGTTGCAGCATCACCGTATTCAGGGGGCACACAGTTGTCATCATCCTCTTCTTCTTCGCCGTCTTCCATCATAATCCCTATTTCTCCGTGCTTGGTCCAAACATTATAGTGTGGCATGAAACCCTTCACAAACAGGTGGCTGTGAAGGATTTTCTGGTCAGAGTAAGACTTAGACATTGCTCTATCGCATAGCTCTATCGTACACTCTGCTGCAAATTGCCTCGGGCCTTCGCACCGGTAACACGACATCTTCTCCTTCTTTCGAGCCCACTTAGACATTTTTTCGCCTTCAGATTTTTCGGACTTGTCATAAGTAGCATCTTTAGACGGCACACCCTTGGTATTCGATACCTTGACCGCTGCCAAAGCGCTGCCCACCTCCATCGCCGCACCCGCAAGTGCCGGCCCAGCAGCACCTGCTGCCACGGTCGTTGTTATGGGTGCTTCCTAGTGTCCCGTCTTGTTGCTCTATGCAGCGGCATCCGCCGGTGGGGGAGGTGGAGGAGGCCATCTTCCTTGTCCTCGACTATATAGCTGTAGCCTTGATGCTATTACAAATTTAATTTTTGATTCTGATTCCGAAGAGGATGATAGTCTAAGAGATCAAATAGTGATATTATCTTACTTGTTTAAACCTAAGCCTAAAAAGGTTTCCACTGATGACTAAACTGTTAACAAAAGGTAAATTCTAGTACCAGTAATGCTACTTACAAAAAAGTTTAAATGGCTGGTGTTGTTTTGATCACTATGATTTTAGGGGAATAAAATATAAGATTTCTTAAAGAAACTATATATGAGTAAAACTTGGAATTTATAAGTATCAAGAGATAAAAATATGCTTTAACTACGGCCTACGTGGCTGGGATTAGTGGCCATTTTACCATTATATGTATTTGGCTGTTAGTTGTTGTTGCTTTGGGTGACTTGATTTGGGTTAGTGACACTTTGTTTGAAGCTGATACTCTTGTGTAGCTAGTAACTACATGACTAGAATGAATCTTATGGATAAGAGGACATGTAGTGGGAAACTTTTGGAACCACTTCCAGCATTTCTCTCATTTGATATGATGATGAAGATTCTCTAATCTCGTCAAGCTACACTGTCTTCCCACTTATTCTTTTGCAAGAAACTTTTTATTCAAAAGCTCAATGTTCTTAGCGGCAAACATTTTACCATGGTGCAGTGAGGAATACCTAATATTTTGGGATAATCTATATATTAACACTTAAGTAATTTGGCATAGACATGTAAACATTTTATATATGTCTTATATTACCAAACTTTAAGAAAAGACAAAATTGTTCGTCTTACCATACCATATCTCATATGGTGTTATTTCAACAGATTCGATGATACTCTTTTCAGTGTAGAAGTCCCATGCCTCTAAAGTTTAACACAAAAGATAATTGAAATGTATTCTCCGAGAAAGACATTCACCCCGCTTATAGATAAAGCCACAACCCAACATACAACGATCATGAAATTAGAAAGTAAAAAAGGGGCAAAGGTACATGATACCGAATAAGCAACTAACGAGCTAGCTTTGAATTCACCAAGAACTAGCTTGGGCATCGAGGACCTTGACAAACCAATATCCTTTTGTCGACAGGACCAAGACAATGTAGCAGCCCGCTGTCGGAGGAAACTCATCCTCCATCAACTCTCATGTGGTTAACCATAGTTTGTCTGCTGTCTGTGTTTTCCTCCGAAGAAGCCCCCCTACACTCTTAACCTGGATTGGAGGTCATCGGACCGCCAACACAGAGCCGCTCAGCCCCAAGCTCGTACGACTAGGACCAATAGGTTGTCAGGGAGAGGTCAGCCAACACAGCCACCTCACCTCGCAAAGCAAAACCCTGTACATCTTTTAGAAAGGATCAATGTCAACCACAAGTATCCAAGCGAGAGCACCTCTATAGATTCAGGCAGTCAACCTCCAACTATGAAGCCTTGACCAACACTCCATAGTCCGAAGGTGTCGCTTTCAAGAAATATAACAAAACGTGAGTGTAATCGCCACCCAATCCGGGGATTTCGGGGTTTCACAGTAGGAGGCAAAGGGCAAGTGCAGGATTTCGATGCGGCCTACAAGAAGGGGAGCGACACTCAGATCATCGTTGGCATCGCAGACATTGTGACCGGCCAAGAATTCCCCCAATCCATAGCCCCCAGCACTACCAACTCAACGTAGCCACCATATCTAACCAACCATGGGTCGCCAACATGGCGGGTTGGTAGGGCAGGAAGAGGATCGAGGGAGGATACCACATTTTTCAGATCATTTCTAAGGATCGACGAGGAGGCCCCGAGAGCATAGTCCACGCACGACGCCGACCTGCCACGCAAGCAATCAACTACGTCACAACCCCACATCCGCGCCCACCACCCACCGTTGGGTAGAAGACGTCATGTGCCCATTGCCGCCGCAATGTCTTCGTGCGATCCACGCGCAGACCCCCACAACCATGGAACCCTTCACATTATTGGCACCACCGGAGCACCATCACGTCATCTACTAGCACAACACTTCCTGATCACATCTGCCCACGCCGGCTGCCATTGGGAAGGGAAAGAGAGGCCCTGACGCTGACTGGGATTTGCCAGCAACGACAAGGCAAGGGCAGGAGGGGATGACGTGAGCTACGCCGATGGCTAGGGTTTCCCCACCGGGTCGCTCGTGGGATGGACACCGGAGAGGAGGGGATTCCACTCGCCAGGAGAAACCTATCAATTTCATCTTTGATATTACCATGTAATACACGATTTGATTACGTCAAATGGTCTAGCTCTACAGATAAAATGATAAGATATACCCTAGTGTTTGCTTCAATCTCGCCAGGTGTCCCCATATCTGCATTACTTTCTCTTTTGTACAATTTTTTCTATATTTTTAATAAAAAGGGGATGCCCCAGCTGAGGGAGTCCTGGATTAAGGGGTCCACGGGAGGCCGACCTATTCTTATGGGCCGGACTATATGGGCTACTTACCGAACACAGAAATATTCAAAGGCCCAGTCTCCAAGATGGAAGCTACGGGAAGTACGGCTTGCACTTCACGTTTGATGTAGCGAATAGGCATGTTTATCTATTCGGCATTTAACCGACTATGTGTAAATCCTAGGCATCCTTGGCGTCTATATAAGACATAGGGTTTTAGGGTATAGGGAGAGACCAACTCATCTAGGGTTAGCTATTCGATCTCGAGGTAGATCAACTCTGTAACCCCCATATCATCAATACAACCAAGCAGGACGTAGGGTATTACCTCCACAGGAGGGCCCGAACCTGGGTAAATCTGTGTCCCCTTCGTCTCCTGATATCATTGATTCTGGTCTCACAGTTCGGGACCCCCTACCCGAGATCTACCGTTTTTGACACCGACATTGGTGCTTTCATTGAGAGTTCCTCTGTGAGCAAGACGGAATCGATGTCTCGCCTTCTCATCAACGAAGAGGTTCACAACATGGACACTTTTGTCCCTGGACAGATCTTTGCCTTCGGCAGCATCATGCTGCACGTTGATCCCACCGGCTATCTAGGTTGTGTTGAGAGCTTCGCCCCTGATCGAGAGGTCAAATTCAGAAACTTTGAGTTCTTCATAGACTCTCAGGGTGACTTGTCATTAACCGGGCTCGCAGCTTCGCCTGTAGAACCTGAGGACTCCGAGGCTTTAACCTCGAGTCCCTTCTTTGGACATGCCAATGGGGTCACCCATGGTGTCGTGGATTTATCACGGCAGATGTCCAGGTGAACGGACTTAGGTTCGGGGCGAAAACGCAACTACGTGGCGGCTTGAAGGGGTTGATCGGAATCGAGAGACACGGAGTTTACCCAGGTTCGTTCCCTCCGATGGAGGTAAAAGCCTACGTCCTGCTTGTCTGGTATTTATGATGAAGAAGATCTCTCGGTTACAGGGGTGCCGTTTGCTACCTCTAATCACGTGAGCCTCTAATCTGTCTATCTCTAACCTCTTGTGTTGTCTAAACTTGTGGACTTGTGTCTCCTCCCTCTAGGGGTGCTCTACCCCTCCTTATATAAGTGGAGAGGGTAGGTTTACAAAATAGAGTCCTACTAGGAGTAGGATTAGGACTAGTCTCTCTAGAATCCTATTCCGGGTCTTGTAACATTCGGCAGGGAGTCTTTCTCTCTTTGAGCCTTCTCTTGTGAGCCGCCTGACGCCGGCTTACACGCCGGGTCTTGGTCCTGGTCATCCTGTGATCCGCCTGCCGGGTCATTAATAAAATGTCATGTCTTTTTCGGGTCTCCTGTGAGTCGCCAGGCCGGGTCATACCGCGGGGTATATCCCCGACATTAGCCCCCACATTAGTTTGAATTTGTTCATGCTAAGATCCTGAAATAACAAATATGTTAAGTAGCCGGCTTGCTCCTTTGGCCGGCTTATGAAATGAATCCTCAGAAATCTAGGTCTTTTTCTGCATATGAAATAGTCGTCTTTGATAATCATCTTTCTTGTCAATGTCCTTTGGAAAACATTGAGAATAGAACACCCATATGCCATTGAGTTGGCTTCCAATACTCTTGGCGGGTCATTGCCGCCGGGTCATAATCATTGATGATGTCGGGTCATTATCGTTGGTGACGCCGGGTCAAATAACTAGAATCCAGCTGACTTGATAAAAATATTGGGATGAAAATGCATCGAATGTAAAACCAGATTTCCATTGTTGTGAAGCAGGGCGGCTTATATAATATCTGGCGGGTTATGCTCTTTTGATAACGCCGGGTCATAAATGTTGGTGACGCCGGGTCTAAGAACTGAACTCCATAATTAACATCTTGAAAATTCTCCTCAAAGTTTTTGATATGTCCATATTACCTGTAGCCCCCAAGCTCCGACATTATCCATGATAACTTGGTGCTTTGCAATAATATTTTGGACTGTGTAGCCCCCAAGTGTCGGGTTGTCCTGCCTGCAGCAACCTAGGACTTATAACTGCCTTATACCTTTATAAAGCTTCGGCGGGTGTAGCCCCCAAGGGCCGGCTCATCAGAACGTGATGCACCGGGTCTTCAATTTGAATCTCTTAATCTGTTGGAACAACTGAATACTGTAGCCCCCAAGTGCCGGGTCATACGCCTACGGCGACTTGGGACTTTAGAAAATTTGTTCTGAGTGGTGCAGCCCCCAAGTGCCGGGTCAGTAAGAATTACTGGACTGGGACTTAGGAAAATATAGAAACACTGGCTCATCTCCTTGAGATAATAGGGTGTTGCTGACAATGTAATGATTTGGAAAACCAGCTTGCATTAGCCCCCAAGTGCCGTGGTGCATGCCTGCAGCGACATGGGACTTGCATATTTTATATAAACCGAACTTGAATAATTTAGCCCCCAAGTCCCGGGTCGTCTGCTTGCGGCGACTTGGGACTATAATATGACTCCCCACAATTTTTTGAATGAATCCCTGACCGTGGTTGTAATAGAACCCGACATGAATATCCTGGAATAATTCCTTCATCTTTGACAGGAAATCCCTGCTCGTGGTTGTGATGTAACCCGGCAAATGTATATTGGATAAATCCATGAGTGTTGTAGATTACCACAGTGCACAATTGAAGAAATCCGAGAACCGATTAATTAGATGACACGACATTATATCTGATAGGGCGGCTCTTTGAAAAATAATGAATTCTCCGAGTGGGCTTGAAAACCCCAATCATTTAGTACTGGTTATGATAAACCATGAAGATCCAGCCAAGTTTGGCTATTAAAGATCCATTTGCTCTTGCTCTTGTAGAGTACTTAATGGTGGCTCATATTTTAGAGATAAAACCTGCAAAAATGAACAAGGCAGCATATATTCTCCATTCTTGTAAGGGCGTCTTGAAAAAGCTAAACCTGGACATGTTATAACATTGCTCCTTCTTTCATAATCTTGCTCTGACCCGGCTGGATAAGCCGGTCATGATATGTCATGTGAATATGATGCAATGTATGATGCAAAGTATGATGCAATGTATGATGTAATGTATGATGCAATGTTTGACTTGTCAACATTTTTGGCGCGAACGCTGGTTGTTAGGGTTAGATAAGCTACACCCAGAGGTGAGAAGCCCCCTTTGACAACCATGGCTAATCGTGTTAGCCGGAGATGGCATAAAGCCGGCCGATAAGGTGTTAGAAGCGATACCCAGAGGTAAGAAGTCACCCTAAGCAATATGGCGCGAACGCCGGTTGTTAGGGTTAGATAAGCTACACCCGGAGGTGGGAAGCCCCCTTTGACAACCATGGCTAATCGTGTTAGTCAGAGATGGCATAAAGCCAGCCGATAAGGTGTTAAAAGCGATACCCGGAGGTAAGAAGCCACCCTCAGCAATGTGGCGTGAACGCCGGTTGTTAGGGTTAGATAAGCTACACCCGGAGGTGGGAAGCCCCCTTTGACAACCATCGCTAATCGTGTTAGCCGGAGATGGCATAAAGTCAGCTGATAAGGTGTTAGAAGCGATACCCGGAGGTAAGAAGCCACCTCAGCAATGTGGCGCGAACACCGGTTGTTAGGGTTAGATACCCATCGGTAAAAAAAACCTTACAACCGCGGTTAATCATGTTAGCCGGAGATTTGGCATAAAGCCGGCCGATAGGGTGTTAGAAGTGATACCCGTCGGTAAGAAGCCCCCTTCAGCACTATGGCGTAAACGCCGGTCGATAAGGTGTTAGAAGCGATATCCGGAGGTAAGAAGCCACCCTCAACCGCGACTAATCATGTTAACCGGAATTTGGCATAAAGCCGGCCGATAAGGCGTTAGAAGCGATACCCGGAGGTCAGAAGTCGCCTTCAGCAGTCGCAGTTGACATGTCAACTGGAATATTTGTGAATTCTTCTTGTAAGTCGCCATCTTGTAAGCCGCCATCTTGTATGAAGGAACGGCAAAAGCTCGAAATAAATTCAGGCACCTATGTTTGAATTGTGCATCATGGCGGTTCGTCCTCTTGGGCAACTTTTAATCATCCGCCAATAATGTAATAGCCCCCAGGATTGGGTTTTCTCTTGCAAAGATGTGGGGTTCTCATTGAAAACGACCAAATGTGTCTCGCCAGGTCTGTAGCCCCCGAGTCTTAAGTTGACTCGAAGAGGCGGCTTTGAGAGTCTCCACTGATGGTTGAGGTTGACCGTGGTGGGTTATAGATGATCCCGTATGAATTGTTTGAATGATCTGGTCGATGGTTCGTTCCGGCTGGTTGTTGAAGTGAACCAAACTGTAATGGTGGCGACTTGCGCGCTTGTCCGTTGGGCGGCTCGTATATACGACCACTGCACCGATATGTAGATCAAACTGTGGGCAGCGACTTGCGCGCGTCAATTGGGCGGCCCGTACTGGTGTATGCGGCCGCTGGTGTGTTGATGTCGACGTCAAAGTCAGTTGCGACATCATCGCGAGAGACGGCCACAACACTGTAAGCCAGCGCAGTCACGAGAGATGGCTATGACATTATGAGCTGAGCGGTCGGTGAGTTGTCACGTTGTTGGTGAAGACCATATCGCGAATGCGGTGGCTTATCGCGTCCATTGGGCGTCTCATAATTCCAGGTTAGCACGAGTGGTACCAGCGCGTTGATGTAGATGTAGAAACCAGCCATGGCATTGTAAGCCGATGCTGTTGTGGAAGACGCCACGGCGTTGTAAGCCGGCGCGGATGGCGAGAGACGGCCATGGCGTTGTAAGCCATTTCGGCCATGAGAGACGGCCATGGCGTTGTAGGCCAGCACGGACGTGTAAGTCGCCGGTGGTGTTGTGAGCGCAGACGTGAGAATCAGCCATGGGATTGTAAGCCGACGCAAACGGGTGACTCGGCCGCGGGTATTGTAAGCCGGTGCAGATAGATGACTCAGCCACAGACGTTGATCCCACGCGGCCGCGAGAGACGACTGTGGCGCTGTAAGCCAGTACGGACGCCGGTGCCAAACGACGCTAGTACGCCTCCATCTCCGCGATATAATGCCACTTTGGTAATGAATAATTTGTCTTGTGTAAAAAATATTACAAAGACGAAGTAATTGTTCTTCAAAGGAATCAAAATGTATAGATAAAATAAATTGGGTGGATAGCACCCGGTATTCTTGGGTGGATGTAGTAATCGAGGAAAAAATAAGCATGAAGCCTCCATGTAGCCTCCCGCAAAGGCAGCATCTGGGTGGATAGGACGACGAGTGGGATGAAGCTAGCGAAGCGGCAGAAGCCGACGGGCCTGGCGCGGTGTGGCGGCCAGCCGGGAGCCATGACGTGGAGGCGAAGCATGCGGCAGCGGCTCGGCCAGGGCAAATCGGCGGCGCCGGCCCGCAACGGAGGCGGAGGTCGCGACGGCTCATCGGCCGGGGCGGCTCAGCAGCGTCGGCCCGCAGCAAAGGCGGAGGTCGCGACGGCTCATCGGCTGGGGCAGCTCGGCGGCGCGGCCTGCAACGGAGGCGGAGGTCGCGGCGGCTCATCGGCCGGGGCGGCTCAGCAGCGCCGGCCTGCCGTAGAGACAAAGGAGTCGCCTGGCTCTTCTTTATCCGAAAAATTGTGTGCTTCTCGATCCTCGGGAGAGATCCCTTCAAGAACACAAACCACCGTGCGCGGCCCCACGATGGGCGCCAACTGTCGTGGATTTATCACGGCAGATGTCCGGGTGAACGGACTTAGGTTCGGGGGAAAGACGCAACTACGTGGCGGCTTGAAGGGGTTGATCGGAATCAAGAGACACGGAGTTTACCCAGGTTCGGCCCCTCCGATAGAGGTAAAAGCCTATGTCCGAATTGTTTGGTATTGATGATGAAGAAGATCTCTCGGTTACAGGGGTGCCGTTTGCTACCTCTAATCACGAGAGCCTCTAATCTGTCTATCTCTAACCTCTTGTGTTGTCTAAACTTGTGGACTTGTGTCTCCTCCCTCTAGGGGTGCTCTACCCCTCCTTATATAAGTGGAGATGGTAGGTTTACAAAATAGAGTCCTACTAGGAGTTGGATTAGGACTAGTCTCTCTAGAATCCTATTCTGGGTCTTGTAACCTTCGGCAGGGAGTCTTTCTCTCTTTGAGCCTTCTCGTGTGAGCCGCCTGACGCCGGCTTACACGCCGGGTCTTGGGCCTGGTCATCCTATGATCCGCCTGTCGTGTCATTAATAAAATGTCATGTCTTTTCCGTATCTCCTGTGAGTCACTAGGCCGGGTCATACCGCGGGGTATATCCCGGACACATGGCGACGGGCCGATCTCCTATCCTTGTCCGGTTATTGAGCCAGATGACCGGACACATGTTCTTACCAAACACTCCCCATGTCCGGATGCCTTGGAGGTTAACTTCGCATGTTCTGAGCAGCATGATCTGATCGGGCCCTCCGCGGTTGACGAGGCCCTAGATCGGATCTCGTCGATGAAGATCACCGATGATCCAACCCCGATCTATGCTCAGATCGGTTACGATGCGGATTAGGATGAATTTTTCGACCCACCCACCACCCACTTGATAGCCACTATCGAAGATTTACCCGACATGCTGGACTATGCCTCCGAGGAGGCAGAATACATGGATGAAGGGGACCATGATCCCACCCCCGTTAACACTGGGAGGTGGGCCGCCACTTCCACATACGATGTCTACATGGTAGATACTCCTGCCACTAAGGGCGACAACACGCCTAACAATAATGGCGACAAGTCGAGCGATGCGTCGTCAAGGCGTCGGAAACCGCATAAGTAGTCCAAAGGGAAAAAGGTAAGGAAAGCTATTATCATCAATGGGGACGGTAATACCCCTGCTGATCATGGCAATCCCGATATCCCCGAACACCGGTTAGAGGGTCCGGAAGGGCCTAAGGACCAGAACAATCCTCATAACGTCAACGACTCTAAAGATGATAATTACCTCCCCCCATTGAGGAGGAAGATATACCGGAAGACGATGAGTTGTACATCCCTGATAACCTCGAAGAACAAGAAGAATTCAGGCAGCGGCTCATAGCAACGGCTCGTAGCTTGAAAGCCAATGAACGACAACTCAAAGCCGAACAGGATGACCTTAATGATCGATGGACGAAAGTCCTCTCAGCTAAGGAAGTATATGACACCGGTCTATCGGACCAACCCAAGAGCTACCCAAGGAGAAGGCTGTTGCCGCATTTCGATGAACAACTCACTGATACTCCGTCTCCGAACCATACTCCATACGACAAGTCGGACCGCCCCCCTCGCGGGTGGGAAAGGACGGCTGACGACATCGGTTATATACCGGCAATGCCCCGAAGATGGGGTAAGGAGCCATTAGAGCTCAATGACAGGTTTGACCTACGAGATGACCTGGATCACAGAGCAGGACATACAAGATCCATCTACGGATCCAGAGAGTACTCACCCGATAGACGGGGCGGGTACAGACCATGGTTCGACCAAAAAAACAGGGTCCGAGAACACAACCGGGCCCGCACAGACACCAAATACATGTGCCACATAGCACGGGTTAGAGGCATCACTCACCCTCTGTGCTTCACAGATGAGGTAATGCGACATCAGTTCCCCGAGGGGTTTAAACCTATGAATATAGAATAGTATGATGGGACTACTGACCCAACCGTATGGATTGAGGACTTCCTCCTCCATATCCACATGGCGCAAGGGGACGATCTCCATGCCATCAAATATCTACCTCTTAAGCCTAAGGGACCAGATTGACACTGGTTAAACAGCCTCCCCAAAAACTCCATTGGATGCTAGGAAGACCTGGATGATGCGTTCCACTCTAACTTCCAAGGAACCTATGTCCGTCTGCCGGACTCTTCTGATCTCAGCAACATCGTGCAGAAGCCTAAGGAGTCTGCTCGGCAATTCTGGAATCGGTTCTTGACTAAGAATAACCAAATTGTCGACTGCCTAGATGCTGAGGCTATAGACTCCTTCCGACACAATATTCAGGATGAATGGCGGGCCTGCCAGCTTGGCCAAGATAAACCTCAGACCATGTCCGCCCTTACTTCCCTTATGACCCGCTTTTGCACGGGCGAGGACAATTGGCTGGCAAGATGCAGCCACAATTCCGAAGATCATGTAGGAACTGAAGTCTGGGATGGTAATGGAAAACCAAAGCGCAATAAGAATAAGTGTCGTCACAATAATAGCGATGTCGATGACACGGCTGTAAACGCCGGCTTCCGCAACTCCCGACCTGGGCAGCAGAAGAAGCCTCCTAAAGGCAATCGTGATGGACCCACCTAGCTAGAGAAGATCATGGAAAGGCCTTGCCAAATCCATGGGACTCTAGAGAAGCCCACCAACCACACACACCACAATTGCTGGGTGTTTAAACAAGCCAGCAAGATACCACCCGAGGACCAAGGCAAAAGCTCCCGTAGCGAGGACGAGGATGAGCCTCGGGGTCCAATCAGTGGCGGACAGAAGAAATTTCCTCCCGAAGTCAAAACGGTGAATATGACATACGCCAGCCATATACCTAAGAAGGAGAGTAAGCGCGCCCTTCGGGAGGTCTACATTGTGGAACCCGTAGCCCCGAAGTACAACCCATGGTCGGCATATCCAATCACCTTTGATCAGTGCGATCACCCAACCAGTATCCGTCACGGGGGTTCGGTGGCCCTCGTCCTAGACCCCATTATAGATGGGTACCAACTCACAAAGGTCCTGATGGACGGACGAAGTAGACTTAATCTAATTTACTCAGATATGGTGCAAAATATGGGCATAAATCCGTCAAGGATCAAACCCAGCAGGACTACCTTCAAAGGAGTGATCCCAGGCGTTGAGGCCTGATGCACGGGTTCCGTAACCCTGGAAGTTGTGTTCCGCTTTCCGGATAACTTTCGCAGAAAGACTTAATCTTTGACATTGTGCCTTTCCGTAGCGGCTATCACACGCTGCTTGCCCGGACAACATTTGCTCGTTTCAATGTAGTCCCACATTACGCATACCTCAAGCTCAAGATGTCGGTCCCCAAGGGGGTCATTACTGTTAATGTAATATAGAGCGCTCCCTTAGAACTGAGGAAGATGCAATGGCCCTGGCAGCCAAATACAGCTACAAAGAGGATCGGCAAGTCCCGACATCAGCCATAAAGGCACACAAGGCTAGGAAGCCAGTTCGGCTTCAGAACGAAAACAAAGATCCTTCCTCCTCCCTTAAATAGGGACTCGCCCCCACCGGAAAGCCTTAAGACCAGCAAAGTACGTGCCAAGGAAGCACAAGTTCGCACTTAAAATTCCATGGGTAGCGGTGGCGAAATAAAGATGGGTGTTCGGCTAGCCCGAATCTCTACCCTCAACACGTCTTCGGACAAAATGCAGGTGCTCCCAAAGAACCTGCCTATGGCGTAAAGCTCACCTACAATTCGGCGTCCTCTCAAGACCTTGTTTGTAAGATCTGTTCGCTGAACACTAACACCCATAAAGGTGCATCTAAGAGAAGGAGTCAACTAGCACCGGGGCATATAGAGAACGTCAGGTTATCAATAGAAGACCCCTGGTACAACAACTCTTGTATAATTTCTTTCTTTCACATACCTGTAAACAGTTGCTTCGGCAATCCGAGCTATAAGAGTTGTCGAGAAAAATATAAATTGTGTGGCGCAAGTTTGCCCCATCTGTCCTTTTTCGGTACATATTTTCACTTCTCTCCCTCTTCTCATGAACCTGTTCTGTATGTTGTGAGGCAACCGACTAATAGACCGGGGGCTCAAGTTTAAAAACAAATCGCCTTATGTACATTCTATCATGCGTTCAACGTCTTGGTGTTCGCTTTGTATGCATCAGTTCCGAACTATGTCTTGGGTCAATAGTTGGGTTGCCTAGCTCCTGTGCTTGCCCCTTTACATTCCACTCGTTCGACTAAAAGAGCAAAGGGAGCACCCCTGCAACTGTGCTTCCGGATAGTTTGGTCAAGCACCTCAGGGGAGAATGCCGAAAACTGGCCATCATAGTATGTGAGATCTAGTCTGTGAACCTGAGCTGGAAGTATTATACTTCAATCCTCGTAAGCAGTTATTCCGTGTTATACGAGGAATTTGTCCTTTGTGCAAACCTTGTGATGCCGACTTTGGCCAGGGTTCGTCCGAACATCACAACTCTTCGGTGGCAAATCGTACGCTTCCTGTAGTACTTTTTGTGTACCTGCTTCTAAGTGAAAGAAATAAAGCACTATAGTCTGATTGCCTAGTCTGCCGCACTATACCGCCTTTGGGTCCCGATAATTCGGCTAAGGGATATAATGCATTGGCATAGACACCCCATGTAGTATCTACATGGGGGCTGAAGTCGACGACTTGCATCTTTCAGTATTAAACAACCACATAGGAGTTATGAAGGAATGCAAAACCATACAAGAACAATAGCTAATATCATCAAATGTTTGGACAAGTCATCAGACACATTACAGTTCATTCAAATAAACGATCGCCCGGACACTGGGAGGCTATCACCCAAGCACTCTCCATCACTCCATCAAAGTATATCTCGGAGTGCTTATGCTCCTTCCCGGGAAGCGGCGGGGCGGTGGCTACCTTCATTGGATCTAGCCCCGGCCAGTGCACCTTGGCTCTCGCAAGGGTCATCCCAACTCCCTCGATGCAAGAGGAGCACCTGATGGTGTCAAGGCGGGGCGAAGCAGCAACCAAGTTCTGCACCAGGCCAAAGTAGTTGCCTAGCAGTGGCTCACCGGGCCATAAGAGGATGCGGAGTTCCTTCATGGCTGACTCCGCCATCTGCTGTAGCTCCATTAGCTGTTTCAGCTCCTCCACCTGGAGAGGAGGACGCTCGGGGGCTCCGAACTGTGCCCAGAACAGCCGAGCTTCGTCTCCTTCTCCCCGTGAGGCGAGCAGCTGATTGGCGTCCGACACACTCTTCAGGAGATCGGAGGAGGCACTTGAGGAACGCCACACCTGGGTAAGCAATTTGAATTTGCTATCCCCGAATACACACTTTAGTGAGTATGGCTTACCATCCTTTATGTCTTTCGCTTGGTGGACTTGCTCCTCGTAGAACCGTCTGTCTAGCCGCTCTTTGTTAAGTTCAGTCTTTAGGGAGGACAGTTCGGCCTCGCTCTCCTTTCTCTTCTGCTCAAGGACCTTGCACTTTTGGCTGGCATGCTTGAGCTCACCTTGTATCTCCACCACACGAGCCTCATGCTAATCGCTGACGGCTCGCAGGGCGTAAAGTGCGGTGGCTGCCTCCTTGGCTGCCGCCCTCTCAACGGCCGCTTCATCCTTAGCCCGTTGAAGCTCGGCCTTGAGCTTTTCCATCTCCTTCAACGAGGCTGGAGAAAGATAAACTTTCTTTAAAAGGAAACTACATTGACAGTATTCGGGTGAAGTATTTGGATTTTCTTCGGACTTACCCTGTGCCTCATCGAACCTCTTGTTGAGGGCCTCAACTTCTTTTTTGGGGTGCTTAAGCTTGTGATTCAGCTCGTCTAGCTTGGCACCATTTATTGCCGCCACCGATGACGAAGCCTGCATTACACATACAGTTGATATATTACATGTTTTCTCAATTCCCGAATTATAGTCAATCTGATCATATGTTGGACTTATTAGGAGCTATACTAACATGCGGGACACTTAAAAGTGTATCTAGACCGATATCAGATATAGAAGTGACCCCTAGGTGAGTTTTTCACCTCACCTAGGGCTCGGGGGCTGCCATGTATATGATAGAAATAAATATAAACTTTGCAAATAAGAACATTAGGTGTCTTACTTGAAAACCCGGTAGGAGACCCTTGAAGGCCTCCTTCAGTCCATTGTCGATGAACTGAATGCTCTGCAACACCGAACCCATAAGGGTGTGATGCTCTTCGGAAAGAGAGGAGTTTGATAGAGCCTCCTCCATCACCGGCCACCCAGTGGTCGGTGGAGCCGGTGATAATCGGATCTCCCAAATCACCAACCAGGGTTTGAACCGTTGCCTCCGGAGGCGTGTTGCGCTCCGGAGAGGTCCTCGGAGGAGACTGGGTGCCCGTTTGTCCAGCCTCCTCAATGTTCGGGTGGGGTGTCGCTCCCCGGTCTTCGGTGGCCGAAGCGTTAGCCTCGGCCATGGTATTGTCCTCCCTGCCGCTAGTGTCCGACTCCATAGGAGCTTGCTAGGATGACACCTCCACGGCGTCCCTCGTGGTGCCCGGAGTGGTGGGATGCGAGGCATCCCCGCTCTCTGCCAGTTCGGCACGCAGGGTCTCCCCGTCCGATATCACATCGGTTGGGATGACGCGTGGGGGGCTGCATAGCCAAAAACCTGCATGTTAGCAAGCTCTAAATCTATTCGTAATGAATGGGAGGGTCTTCGGATCCTAACCTTTTTGGAGGGGGCTTGACCCGTAGGCTCCTTCGCGGAACCTCCTCGAGGTCTTTGGACACGATGTCTGAATCTGAACTATCATAGGCCAGAATCACCTGCGCCCGACACACCCTCTTCTAGACAGGAGGAAGACGCCGCACTCTTCCTAGCATCGGGGGAATTACCTTCCCCCTCGCCCCCCTCCTCTTCTTCCTCTTCTTCCTCTTCCTCCTCCTCTTGATTCGAGGAGGCAGGGCTATCCTCGGATGCAACGTCAGGCTGGTCACTAATGCGGATGCCAGCCTGGCCTGGTTTCTTCTTCGTCTCTTTTTTGTAGGAGCCTCGTAAGGCTTTACCACGAGCATTTTTGCTAACATCCTGGTCCTCTCTTCTTTGGGCTGAGGCGCCGGACTATTAATTTTGACGGCTTTCTTCAGCCATCTCTGCATAGGCAGATCGGAAAGGGGGTTATGAAACCTCCTTATGTAATGGAGCCGACCAAGCTAGGATGTATCGTACCTCAGATTTGGGCTTGGCGGCGTGCCGACCCTTGTCCTCCTTCTCGGATGGCAACTCTTCTGTGATTTGAAGAGCGCCTTCCACAACTTCTCCCGCATAGTGCGGAAGAGATTTTGGACTGTGGGCTCGACGTCGAGCTGACGAGCCCACAAGGAAGTATCCCGATGCTGGCAAGGGAGGATACATCTTCGGAGCATCACCTGGACCACATCGGTCAACTTGGTGTCCTCCTCGATCATGGAGCGGATGCGCTTCTGCAGGTCTCTCACCTCCTTGCTCGGTCCCCAAACGAGGCCCTTTTCGAGCCATGAAGCCAGTTTGGTGGGGGGACCGAATCTGAATGCGGTGGGGGGATGCTGACCTTCTTCTTGTAGTTCGGTGACGTAGAACCACTCCTTCTGCCACCCCTTGATGGTGTCAATAAGGGTTCCCGACAGCCACCCGACGCGGGTGAGCTTGCCGATGATAGTGCCACCACAATCTGCATGCTTGCCGCCGACGCACTTGGGCTTGATGTTGAACACCTGAAGCCAAAACCCGAAGTGTGGCTCGATGCGCAGGAAAGCCTTGAAGACAAGGATGAATGCCGAGAAGTGCATGATAGAGTTTGGTGGGAGGTCGTGGAAGTCGAGGCTGTAGAAGAGCAACATCCCGCTGACAAAGGGGTGGAGAGGAAAGCTCAACCCCCGGATGAAGTGGGGGATGAAGACCATCCTTTCGCCTGGCTTGGGGATGGGGATCACTTGGCCCTCCTCTGCCGCGCGGTGGGGGATGTCACCGGGGAGGTATCCGGCCTTCTTGAGGTCTTGGATGTTCTCATCGGTCACAATGAAGGCCTCCCACTTGTCGTTGGAGCCAGAGCCCACCATTGGTGAGCTCGGAGGTGGGGGCGAGAGGTTTATATCTGGGTGTCGGAGGCTCAGAGGAATGGATAACAGCGGAGGCAGATGGGGAGCATGAATAGCCGTGGGGGTTTTCTTCCCCTTTTATGAGGCTTATCGTTTGAGCCCCCTCCATCGTGCCGCGAATCCCTCCATTTCCCGAGATGCGTGCACGATTGCGCCCGCATGATTGAACATATATCATGTGATACGAAGCACTATCTACGCATTGATAGATCGTGCCAATGAAACGGCCTCGAACTGTGCATCGAGTTCATGTAACTGGCCTATCGGTCGTAGTGGGCCGTGAACTTTTGTCAGAGAGGTCGTCAGAGAACGTTAACTCCCCCCTTGACGTTCGGCCTTCCAAGCCAAACTATTTCATAGTATTCGGACGTGCCGCTATTCGGAAGCTATTTGTCATCGGAGGCCGAACTCTGTTCGGCGAAAGGAACTTACCTCGCAAGTCGAAAACCTTGTTCGTGAAGCAATTGAAGTTGAAGACTCTTAGCGCTGGAGGCAAGTTTGGGGGCTACTAAGGGGGTCCTGGATTAAGGGGTCGTCGGGAGGCTGACCTATTCTTATGGGCTGTACTATATGGGCTACTTACTGAACACAGGAATATTTGAAGGCCCAGTCTCCAAGATGGAAACTTCGGGAAGCACGGCTTGCACTCCACATTTGATGTAGCGAATAGGCATGTTTATCTCTTCCGCATGTAACCGACTATGTGTAAAACCTAGGCATCCTCGGCATCTATATAAGCTAGAGGGTTTTAGGGTATAGGGACAGACCAACTCATCTAGGGTTAGCTATTCGATCTTGAGGTAGATCAGCTCTGTACCCCCCATATCATCAATACAACCAAGCAGGACGTAGGGTATTACCTCCATAGGAGGGCCCGAACCTGGGTAAATTTGTGTCCCCTTGGTCTCCTGTTACCATTGATTCTAGTCTCACAGTTCGGGACCCCCTACCTGAGATCCGCCAGTTTTGACACCGACACCGGCCTCTGTATCTAGGCGATGCATGCAACCATTTTATTAATGATGCCCCCAAAGGGGAAACGACACCAGAGCGCCGCCTTCATCCGATCTACTGATCTAGGGTTCCCCCAAAGGTAGCCGATAGAGGTCTGCAGGTTCTCCACGTCCATGCCTTCAAGAAGGCAATGACACCAAAGAGTGTCGCCATCGCCGGTCTTGGCAAGAAGCCGAGAACGAGATTTTCACCTGGATCCGTTTGACGAACCTCCATCAAGCATCGTGTGAACGGATCTCCACCAATCTTAGCCGCCGCGTAGCGAGCAGACCAAACCGGCCAGATCAAATCTGTCTGGAGGCCAGACCACTCATGGCATCGACCGTCCACCAGGCCCTTCATGCCACCGTCGCCGATCCAATGACAAATGGCACGTCGCCATAAATCCGGTCGTGTCGCATGCAGCCAAACCATTGCCCGAAGCAAGGCCATCTATCGCGGCCGCAGTCATCGCTGCCCGAGGCAGAGATGGCCGACGCGCCATCGTTGGCCAAGTAACGGACGCCCGTCGTGCCGCCATGGTCAGATCGGCCGCACCTCCTCAGCCGCAGGACGCTGCACCATCCCCATGGCGCAGGAGAGAGGGAGGTCCCCGCCACCACCGTCGGCCCCCGTGCTAAAGTCCAGCGGCGTCCTTCAGCGGCAGCGGAGGGAGGGAGGGAAGGAAGGAAGGAGATCTCTGGCGGCTAGGGTTTTGTCCCCGCCCGAGTTGCCCGAGCGAGAGCGACGCAGGGGAGAGTTCAGGGCGAGTGTGTGGCGATTTCTTGTCAAGCTTCCTCTGCCATGTGGATCAGCCTCTTATAGAAAGTGGGGCCGCATATATCAGTGACTGCATCCCTTTGCCGGTTCGGCCGTTGAGAACACTTTCACCGAGAACTAGGCAGTACCCTATTCGCAAGTAAACGTGGGCATGGGCAGCCTGGCCTAGTGACCCGGTCCGAGCCCGGCCCAAAAAATCCGGGCCGGGCCGGGCTTTAGGTTCGGGCCAGGTTCGGGCTCAGAAACGAGACCCGGTTGATAGTTCCGGCCGGGCTTGGGCTTGGGAAATAGGGCGTTTTACATGGAGTCCCGGCCCGGCCCGACCCGAAGTTCACTGTTTTAGTCTGTTCGGGCCGGGCTCGGGCCTGAAAGTTGGTGTTTTTGGCCGGGCCGGGCCGAGCTCGGGCCTGAGAATTTCGCTTTACAAAGCCTGGCCCGGCGAATTTCCAGGTTTAGTCGCAAGGATAGCAGTTGCGCACCGTGCGACCAGGTTTCGACTTCCGTCTAGAGCGGATTTCTGTATGGGTGAACTTCTTTAGGTGCACCGGGGCCGGTGCACCCGTTCATGAGGCAGCCTGTCGCGGACAGGAAGAGTTTTGGCGTGGTCAAATTTGGTGAGATGGAGTGCGACTGCCTGCTGGCCCATGGTGTGGACACCAAGCTTCAGGAGCGGCTCTTCACGCTGAGTGACTTTTCGAAGATGTTCATCTTCCAGCGGGCGGCGCCTGTGGGTAAAATTTACTGTTTTAATCTTTTTAGTTAACTTTAGCCCGATTTAACCCTATTTATGAAACTTTTTTGGATCTGACTTTTTTCCTATCGCCACCCGTTCTGGCGGTAGGCATACACACCCTACCGTCAGAGCCAGTGACGGTAGAAATTGAGTCAACATAGGTGACATCGTGTTAAACGGGAGTCAAACGAAGTCAAACGAACCTTACCGTCATTGTCTCTGGTGGTAGGGTGTGTATGCCTACTGCCACAGCGGGTGACGGTACGAAAAAGGATCAAATTTCAAAGAAAATCCTAAGCAGAGTCATATCGGATTAAAGTTAGCAAAAAGGATCAAAACCGTGAATTTGTCCGCGACCATGATCATGCGGCCTGTCGCGAGCGGGTCGAAGATCCGGGGCCCCTACTTTTGCTCCTCGGAGAATATCTTCAAGATCACCGTCTCCTACGGCGCCATGCCGCTCTACAAGGAGCTCTTCAGCATGTGCATCTGCCTGAAGTTCCAGACGTTGGTCCGCTAGACCAAGCTTCGTCGTTGTTGGCTCGTGGTGTGTATATATGTTATCTATCTATATATGGTTATGGACTGTATTTTTGAAAAGGAGGTTAAGATCCACGAACTCTGCATCAATTGACGCATTTCACCATGTTTATTAATTATTCAACAAATGTCTGACAGGAACATCAAGCTATCAGAAGCCACCACTCATACCACGTTTATTAATTATTCAACATATGGAGTACTCTCACTCCCTGTATCTAAAACCAGTGTCGTTGTCGATCCATTCAAATAACGTATCGGCATCTACAAGTGGTGTAGCAAACCTAAAGCATACACCACATGCACACGTTTTAGAAGTCACCATCATCATCGAACCCTTGACCCATCTTTAGCAAAGAGATCTACATCCTCCTTGCCAGTCCAGCCATCCGTCGACGCCGCCACGACGCCCAATGACATCACCTCCCTATGCACAAACAACTGAGCATGTCGTGGCCGCCACCAATACACCGCAACACCATGCCGCCGAGTACAACCAGCCAACACAACTTGAAGCCTTTGGAAGATATGTCGTGTGTAACACCTACCGAACATGCATGACACAACGTAGCACCTGCTAGTCAGGCATGACTTGACATCTCCATCGAAGCTCCGTGCAAGACGAAGTCACTCCACCTCATGCCTCTGTCTTCTAGCGTTGCTCCAAACGATGCTCCCAAGAGAGAAACGACATCGGAGTGCCGCCATCGTCCAATCTGGAAGACCAGATCCTAGCGTTTCCCTCGGAGCAGCATGAGTGGATCAACAGTAGTTACTCGACGATGCCTTCATGACTGTAACGGTGCAAAACTTCGCCATCGCCCGCCGGCGGCTCGGTTTTCACCGGCAACTATGTCTCCCCCACTCGCAGCCGAGACTGCCTGACGGATCTGGAGATCCGACCACCCAGCCTCAGCCGACGACCTCTGACAAACAAGATGACCACCACTGCCAAGGCCCACCTCCATGTCAAGAATGGCCATCGGACTCCAACGCCATCGGTAGCCATGCCCGATGCCTGGCCATGCACAGCCACCAACGGCACATCCCAAGCACCCCGGGGATGCCTCCCCGACTTGCCTCGGCGCAAATCCAAGGCCGAGTGCAGGCGACAGGACCAAGCCGGCGAGCAGCCCCAAGGGGATCCCGCCTGACTCCGCCCAGCCCAGGTGCCACCGGCCCCCGTGCCGTTCAGATCTGGTAGGACGGCCGCCGGCCATCGCAGCCATCACTGACACACAACTCTCCTCGTGCAGCCCTCCGTGCCCGCCACCGTGGCAGCCCAGCATCACCGTGCCCCGCACCACACCGCGTTCCGGCCAAGGTAGATCGCCCAACGAGTATCCCGCCTCGCGAGAAGGAGAGAGCGCCCCGCCGCCGCCCGCTCGCACGCCCTGCGGCGGCGAGGTGAGGGAAGGGGAGGAGGGTCGTAGTCCGGCGGCGACTAGGGTTTCCTCCCCTGCCGTCCGTGGAAACACCAGAGGAGGAGAAGTCATAACCTTGTTAGTTTTTCAAATGGTTATCTGTGATTATGGACATGTTGTTGGTTAAGGTTATCTATTTAAAGATTCTAATATGTGTTACGTATAGATGTATATATATATGTATTTTAGAGTGTCAATTCACTCATTTTGTTTCGTATCTTGTTTATATTAGAACTTTTAAAAGGTATATATTTAGTAACGGAGGAAGTAGCAGGTAGCTATGTGAAACTCCTTGTGAGGATCGCGTTTGCGTAGCTTGGACGGTTGTGCTCCTATGGAGCGAAGCTGCTCGTGCAGTGCAGGATATCTTGCCGTGAGGATGTGCCTCTGTCCTGAAGAATTTCTGTTAAAACACTGCAGTAGCTTACCTTGCCGAACCTGAATTGAACTTTCTCTTAGTGAACGGAATTATCTTATGGCATGCCTTGTCGTATTTGCTGTGGAATGTTTAAATGAGTTCGTGCTGAGCTAATTGTGTCCTGTGGATCACACCATATCATTGCAACCTGAATGTCACCAACAACGCCATGGATCAGAGTGCATTACTGTGGCGTGACAGTGCATTTGGATTGAGACTCCCTAGATTTCAGACACCGCAGCTACAACCATCACACATCAAGAAAACAAACCCAAACAAGATAAGGTGCGTTTCCGGAGCTCATCCGAACAAACACATAGGCACACAGAGTGGCCAAAAGAGACGAGATGCCCTGATACAACAAACATAAAGAAGCTGCAATAACAACACGCAGCCGTGGAGAACGACAACGAACAGATACAACCCCATCCCCCCTACGATACAAAAATCAGAAGGGAGATCACAACACAGTCCCTACCTGAACTGAACAACCACGAACAAGAAAGCCAAGAAGTGTGAATGAGGGAACTCCATCCGAGACGCCGACGGCCTCTCCTCCTCCTCCTACCGCATGAGGAAGAAGAAGAAAAGCTCCCGCCGCGTCGCCATCATCTCGCCTCCGCCAATGGTGCTTCTCCAAAGATACTTATACCTCACGTATCTCCGTCTCCATGCCCTTGAGAGGCCCAGAAGCTCTAATCGTCTCCTCTGCTTTGAAACTACTAGTCATCTGGTTCTCTGAACTTTGAACGATGTGGATCGATCGAGTGCACTGAACCTGGACACCTTCTTGTAGCTAGCTTTTCGATCTGTTGTATGGCCTTTGGGACATGCAAATATTAGTTATCGATCCTGTGGTGGCACCTCACCTCACATAGCGGGGGAAGATTTGTGTGAGATCTCACATTAGGTGAGATCCATGAGATCGATTTTTTTTGAAAAAAAATTAGATATCTAAAAATTCTCAATTTTTTTCTCCCTCCTCTCTTTATGCCGCATGCCCATATTATACAGCCACGCATGCACAATCAGACAACTAGCCAGCCCATTGGACTAGAGCTGACAGGTTTTCCGATGAAAAATACTAAAGTTAATACAAAATGAGTCACTTATTTTTTAAGACAGAGGAAGTATCAGATTAGGTCCGTATGCTCCGGCATCAGGGTTACCAAATGTGGGCACCAAATGTGTCCTGCTACCATTATTTGTGCATGTAACAGGCCAACAACAAGCTGGCTTTTAGTTCAATAAACACTGCTGACGAACATGCACATTCCACTGGTTACAGACACCGACACGCAAAAGACAAGTGAAATCCTTTGTTTATGTGTGGTAATCCCACAGCCAGTTCATACTCCAAACATCTCCATACTCGTTCCATTTGTGTTGTCAATATGGATTCTTCTGTAGATTGATGGCACATTTCAAAGAAGCCACTGTCTGTGAGAAGTAGTACTATAGCATTAGCTAGTAATTTAGTAGGTCATCAAGATACTGAACTCACTGTTTAATAAAACTGTGCATAAATTAAACACTATACTGTGATTTGTACTTAAGTAGAGGTGGCACCCTGGGCCTTTCTGCTGAATATATAACAGTGCGAAATCTTCAACATCTCACGGACGAAAAACACATTTTCTCTTCTTCTACCTAATTCCTGATCAATTTATTTCTTCTACATAAGTTCCTTTTGAGCTACTGACTTTATCAAAACTAGTGAAGTGACCCACGCATTGCGCGGCTAGAATTGCATTCTTATGAGGAATTATTCCAGATTGTTCTAAACTACTTGGTTTCCAAATTATGCAGTGTGAATATTTTTTCTAAATAATTATGCCTGGAAAAACCACTTAATTTTTTCCAAAAAAATTCAAAAGTACACCTTTTCCATTTGTTAATTCTTAAACAAATTAATTTTCTCGAGTGAAAGTTTAATATTATACACGTGCAAGTTGAAACTTGTAGGCTGTAGTTGCTTTGGACTGGCCCGTGGGTGACCATTTTTCTTTCCGGATTGACTTTGTTTATATAATAAAGGTGCAAATCGTCAATATGTTGTCTCGAGAAAATCATTAGATATCTTGAATTTATCTTTCAACCCCATTGGTGACTGTTATTTGCATCGAGATCAAGCTTGTAAGTTTAAACTATTATTACAATCATTTCATTATTCGTTAGTGCTTTTTTATCATATCACAAAGCATATTTTTCTGGCTTTGTTCAATCGCACATTTGCAATGTTAAATTGTTACATTAATTTTGTGGATGTCGCTTTATTTCTTGACATGGCCATCCGTACACAATTTTACCAATATTTTGATATGGATTTTCTTCTATACATTTAGAAATTACATTATTCCAAAACATGGTTGTGGAAACTATAATGTGTTTTCACTTAATAAATCAACAATTATATACAGTTTATTTCCTATTTATCAGTTTATGGAAAATGGATGTATTTTGTAAGAAACCCATGTTTAATATATTTCTTTATTCCAAATTGATAGAACAGAATTATTCTATGTATATATGCATTTTATTTCGAATTTATCTATTTAAGAATATCTCCTGGAGTTAAAAAATGTTTTTTTGTTATTATATTAGGATCTTTTGTAAATATGTTGTTGCATTTAATAGGAACCTTTTACGATTTCTTGTTAAGAATTTCATGTCGATTTTGTACAGAAACCAAATCACTATATTTTTATATTACAGATTTTGTACTATATAACGTAGTTCTATTATATCCATCTAATAAAAGTCCCATGTACTACAAATGATTTCTAATTCAGCTATTACAAATGTGACAGGTAGTTTATTATATATAAAGAATCCAATTTGTATATACGGCTGTATGGACGTGTGTGTGTGTGGGGGGGGGGGGAGCCTTTTATCCCACTTTATTACTCCCTCCTTCCCATATTATAAGGCGTATTAGCTTTTAGCATAAAAATTAAAGCAAGTCGATCTTGGCAGGGAGAGAGAGGAATGACATGGGAAATGAGAGATAACTGTACGATGGACCCATGAAGAGACCTTTTCAGTTTCGATATTAATAGCGATTCTTAGTTTTGCTTTAACTGCACGAGAGAAAAAGTCATCTGCGTCTAACATTATGGGATTACATGTAAAAGCTAATACGCCTAAGATTTTGGGAAGGAGGGAGTATCACCTTCCTTTTTCTATCCCACGCTACTGTTCCTCCATGGGCTTATCCGAGCTGAACTATCAATCTGGGCCGAGTGGTGGCAACATGGTCTATGTCTATGTCTAAGCGTGGCTTTTTTCTCCTTTTGTGATGGTGGGTGGCAGTTTGTTCTTTTCCTATTGGAAATCAAAACGGACCTGATTACATGTCTTAATATTCAAAAAATTTAGGGCTATGTCTTAATGTTCAATTACAACATATGTAAACTTGTAAGTTTTCTTGTTCTATACGTGTTTGTGATAGAACATTTTCATCATAATAAAATAAATGTACGTGACACCCTTTTCATGTGTCAAAGAAAATATAGTCATCAACATAATATTTGTATGTAACGTCATATCATTAAATCTTCACCGTCTATATATAAAATTAATGGTTCTGATAATTGAATTTATGTGGACTACCGTGATGACTTGTTTGACTCGATTTTATAATTACTAGCTAGCAAAAGTGCCTGTGCGTTGTAACGTGAAGAAAAATAAATTATATGTGTCCCTAACTCAGGTGCATGATCATGTTCTCCTTGGTAGCTTGTTTGCTAGAAGAAACATAAACACAAATAGTTTGGTCAGACTACTATTAGCCACTATTGAATTGCTATCACAGATGATTTTACTATGTAACACTAAGCTACAAACAACAACAGATGCCCCAGGATTTTCTAAATATTCAGAAAATTAGAGGCCAAGTACACATTGTTTGAAATTTTACATTGAATAAAGGAATGATTAAGTTCCCAAATAGCAACAACAGCCCTTTTAAGTATTGTGCACCCATTTGTTATTTTGCGAATAACACCCATTTTTCTTTTGTTCCAGTACTCTCACGGCCTGCCTTTCTTTAGGTTGATCTTTACATGTGACCAATAGATGCAAAAAGGGGCAAACAATAACGTTCTCCAAACATTTAAGATTGAGAATAACAGCCTTTAACAGTGCTAAATAGATATTACTTGCAAAAAATTCAATAATTAGACATATCTTCTTTGTTGAATGCAACTTCGCCAAAAAACACCTGAAGAATTTCATAAAAAAATGTCACTGACTTCACATAGAATCAAAATGCATCTGTACGTGAATGATTGCTAATCAAAAAGTGTTGGAACAAACATGTTAAACTGAATTGTTTTCCGCACTGAATCAACCCACAAACTTACTTCTAGACTGAAAAGTAGGATGCTTCTAAATTCTGTAACTTGCCTGTCCAAAACAGTTGTAAATAACCAAACAGTAGCTTAGCAGCAATGTGTTCACGCCATAGTATCAGCTTCAGGATGTGAACCATATGTGCACTAAACTGAATTTTTTGTCAATGGCCGAGACCCACAAATCAAGATCGGGTTTCAGTATGTGGCAGACCCAACGTTTATTACCGATTGCGTCGCGGCGTGCGGCCAACCGCCAACACGGACGATGGCGGTGAGTTCACCCGTGAAAGCCACGACAAGTGCCGTCGGTACAAGCCTCCTCGATGTCCTTCCGTGGCGCTCGGCAGTACCGAGTTCTTGTCTTCGATGGGGGTTTCATTGTCTTCAGACAACCGCCGACACGGGCGATGGCCGGTGCCAGGATTGCGCTTGGTCGTCGTGCTCGGCGATACCGAGTTCTTATCTTCGAAGGCCATCCTTGGTTGTCGCGCTCGGCGATACCCAGTTCTTGTCGGGGATTTCTCCATCGTCAGACAACCGTCGACATGGACGATCGGCCAGTGCCGCCGGCGCAAGCATCCTCGAAGGCCAGCATGGCGCTTGCGTATATCAGTGTTCTTCCTTGCCACGTATTCGTATGAATATCCGAGCTTTTATTGATTCGCTTTTAGCTAGCGTTGCTATGATGTTGCGAATAACATATTTTCCTCTAATTCAACATAATCACTTGCATCCATCTATTTTAATAAAATATATGTCATATAGCTCATCATCATCTTATTCATCTAACAATTCATCATCATCTTAAACACACCAAGTTAAAATCTCATAGAACAAAAAAATATTATAATAATAATCATTCTAATCGATCATGCCAAGTTAATATAAACCAAAAAAACTTCTCTTTCATAGGAACGTAGTCCTCCCTCCTAGGTAAAATGTCATAAAACAAGATAACACCTACGTCTTCATGATGAAACAAAGAGATCCAACAGTCTTCAACTTGTGCTTGTGATCCTTCTTTATTTGTTCCCATGCTTTAATTTTGAGCCGTCTTTATGGTTTGCTCTTAATCGAGTATGGAAAAAAGAACTATGACCCCATAGGGTTTTTAATTGTCATATAACCTTCGCCATGCATCAAGCGAGGCACAACATCATTTGGTAGTTTCTGTTGAAGAACGTAATAGTAGCCTAATTAGTAATATAATCAACACCATTTACGCAATAGTACTCTACTTAATTAGCAACTCTTATCAAGATATTTCCGCGAATGTCATCCGTTCCCAACATATGCACTAGTGGCATGTAAAATGTATAATTTGGGATAGGTCCCATATTATATGGGAAGTTGTCCCTACCAACAACCCGGGCTCAGATGACCTCGGTGAAAAGTATCGCGATTTGAAAGTTCAAAAATGTTTAAAAATCCTAATTATTTTGGTGCAAAATGCTTCTGTGCGTGAGCTCCGTGCAAATTTTTGTGAAGTTTGAACATTCGAGGAGCTCGTGGCAAAAAAGATAACGTCTAATTTTGTCTTTTTTGCCATGAGATCCTCGAAAGTTCAAACTTCACAAAATTTTGCACGGAGCTCACGCCCAGAAGCATCTTGCACCACAAAAAAATTAGAATTTTTTGAACTTTTTTAACTTTCAAATCGCGGCACTGTTCATGCCCGGGCTCAGATAAGCCCGGGGCACCAAAACGCCGCTCTCGATAAGAACATCATTCTCCTTTCAAGTTAGATGTGATCCATAAGTGTAGTGTGTCGTATCAATTAATATCCATGTTTCACCCAAAGAAACGAAATAAGCTATAAATTATAAATTAACAAATTTAGTATGGATGAACACCAATTATTTTTAAATATAAAATGCAATTTGACAAATATGCATGGTTGGCAAACTCACATGGAGGTAAAATAGAAAGCATACCGGCATCCACCCAAATGTCGATATTACCTTCAATATGATCTTCAGGACGAAGATCGGAGGTTATTTTCATATCCTCCTGAAATCTATATGCCTTGGCTAGAGCTTCCCAATTTGAGCACCCTAATTCTGTGTTATTAACTGCATTCATTACTTTGATCAGAAATGTGTGACCATGTTTAGTCCTCAGATTAGCTCTCCTCCTCTCCATACACTCGCGGTCTTCGAAACCGAGCCTCTCCAAGACATACCGTCTTGCATGACAAGGGATGAACTAGTCAAATTGAGTAAAACAAAATTTATATGTTGAAGCAAAGAAACAGAAGTCATGCGTAATTATGAAAAAACACTTGTCATCATTTCGTACCATACAAACATCGAAGGTCTCATCAAATTTGATGGTGAAGAATATATCGTCTCGCATGTGAGGCTTGTCGCACAAACTCTGATCATCGTTGTAGTAATCACACTCAGGGATCTTATCGTCAGACATTTTCTGTGTTCATGATTCAAAAATTCGGCATGACCATTATTAAAGTAAGACATATTGAGTGCCTGAAAATTCCGGAATGAAAATGAATTAACATTCCGGCAAAACATAGGCACTAGGAGGTGTTCCCTGCAATAACACACACACAAGTCCATATAGACCTAATTCAATATCGGTTGACTTTCAGTCTGTCGAGGCTTTACTTAAATAACTCTCAATATCTCACGTGTGTTGGTGCGCATTGTCTCACACAGATATGATCGTGTATGTTGGTGGACACTCTCTCACCCTAATATTTCGACCGCCGGGGATGGGCGCACCTCTTCTCCTCTCCATACCGAGGTATATATCGATCGCAAGAAGAGAAGAAGAGGAAGCGCCCTCATGGCAACAGTCGGTATTCCTCCATCAAGAAACATATTGAAAGTCATACAAGGAGCTTCGACAGACCGAAAGTACCTGATTTTTTAACTAAAAATTTATCACTAATACATTATCTCGAACAATGAACTCGAATATAATATCATTAATACATTTATAACGAACTCGAATATAATATAACTAATACATTTTTAATGAATCCGAATATAATATCACTAATACATCATCTCAAATAATCCAGTTAATGCATCAGCGAATATTATAACTAATACATCTCGAATATTATCATATAATATCACTAATACAGATCGAATATTATCGAATAATCTAGTTGACTCGCGGTTCCTGTGTCGCTGGCAGTGGACATCCAAAGAGAAGGAACAATCACATGATCATAACTCGGGCGAGAACCTGGCGTCCAACATGGCGCCTCTCAAGGATGTCGTCGCCCAGTCGACGATGAGGATGAGGGCCGTGCATTGTCGATGTCGAGAACAAATTCCTATGAGAGCATTTTCTTATCGTTTAATGTTTTACTTTCTGGTTATCTTCTTAGAAATACACGAACAATTTCTTTTTCTCAGAAATTTTTATATATAAAACAAGTCCAAAACTCAGTTTTTTTTACTCATTTTTGACATGGTTTTCTTATTAAGTATCCAATTTCATTAACAATTTCAGAGACAATGTCCTAGCAAGAATCCTAGCAAGAACCCTAGCAAGCAGCCCTAGCAATGTCCTAGCAAGAACCCTAGCAATCCACCGAAATTAAACCCTACCAAGCAAACAGGTGGAGGAGGAGTGGGGATGTCTCACCAGAGAATGAGATGGCCGGCGCGCGGAGGAGACACCCGAAGGAGAAGCAGATGCCGGGGTCGGGGTTGGAGCCGAGGTCGAGATCGCCGGGGCAGGAGAGTGGGTCAGCGGCGGGGTCGGGGTCGCCTGGGTCGTGGTCGTGGTCGGGGTCAAGGGTAACAGGGAGGACCGACAGCGGCGCAAGGGAGTTGAGAGGGGGAGTGAGGAGAGGGGGAGAGGGAGAGAGTGAAGGGCGTGCACGGGGAAGATGATAAGTCCATGAAGGGACTGACTAGCAGTAGCGTGGGGCTGGGAAGAGCGCTACTGCTACGGCTTTAGCAGTAGCTTTGCTCTCTGACAACCGCTGCTACTACAGGTCGCCCCAGTCGATCGGGATGGGACCGATTGAATGTCCAGCGCTACTGCTAACTGCATACCTATAGTGTATGTCACCACCCGCACTACTACTACTTAGCGGTAGCGTTGTCCTTTTAACCGACGCTATTTCGGAAATCCTATCTATAGGCATTCTCCTAGTAGTGATTAGCATGCTAGATATAGTTGTATGTTCTTCAAATGGAGTACTTTTAATCAACTAGTTGAAATTAGTTTATGCAATGCATGATGTAGTTCTTTTGCTGCAAGATGTGTTCGAATCAAGTGGTTTCAGTTAGTGTTTGAAATGTAGTTTTGTGCAAAGTATTTTCACCGTCTCCCCATCCAACCCGGAGTCCAGCGCTCTCGGGCGCCTCAGGGCGATCCCCTCCCACCGTCGGCGTAGCCACCTCCTCTTCCTTCCTCCCTCGCCACCGCATGAGGCTGGCGTCGGGCAAGCCCGTGGCGCAGCCAGGGACTGCGGCGCAGGGCCCTTGCTGATCCGCCTTGCGCTGGAGAGCGATTGGATCAAGGGCGGCAACCCTTCCAGCGAGGCTCCTTTGTGCTATGACGAGCAGAGGGGCTGACGTGGTGCCGATGGTCTTGTCGGACGGCCGACGGATCTTTGGTGGACTAGGGCCTGGTGTGGCTGCTCTGGCGGCTGGCGCCTGATCTGGCTGCTGTCCTTCGGCCCTGATCAGTGTGCTTCTCTTCTGCATGTTCCTGGTGGTGCCGGGGTGGCTTGTTGGGACCCTGTCCGGTGGCCGTGCGTGAAGCTGGTGGAGAAGATCCAGATTGGGGGAAACCCCTTGGTCGGCCCCGACCGGCCCCACCGACGACGATGCTCAAGGGCGCCATTTTTCTTCTTGGAGACGTCGGTCTACGTCTGCTCCTCCACTCCCTCCTACCTGCCTTTCGGGTGAAAACCCTAACTTCGGTTGGTGGCGGCGTACTTGACGTCGTGATCTTCTTGAAGGCATCGCCTTGAGGGCTGAGTGGTCGTGGGCACTGTGTGGTCCTTGGCGGTTGCCGGCGGTGGGCACTGCTTTGGGGGAAACCCTAGGATCTAGTCTTCCAGATCGGGCGATGGCGGTACTGCGGTGTGGGTCCTCTCTTGGGAGTATCGTTTCTGGAGCAGCACTGGAAGACAAAGACAGGAGGTGGAGCGGCTTCATCTTGCACGGAGATTTGGTGGAGCTGACAAGTCGTGCCTGGCAGACAGGTAATACGCTAAGTCATGCCTGGTTGGCAGGTACAATTCTTACACTGTCTTCGCGTCTGGACGGATGAGCGTAGGACGGTGGCGTCGTTGGGCGCTGTGGTGGCGTCGACGGATGTCCGGACTGACAAGGATGATGCAGATCTCTCTCCTAAAGATGGGTCAGTGGTCCCATGATGATGGCGGCTTCTAAAACGTGTGCATGTGGCGTGCGCTTTAGGTCTGCTGCACCGGCTGTTGGTCCCGATACGTTATGTGGATGGATTAACGATGACACCGGTTTTAGATATGGAAGTGAGAACACTAAACATTATCGAGTTTGTAGGTGTGAATGGAGGCTACTGATAGATTGATGTATGTTCTTTTCATACCTTTATGGACTAATTAAGAAAGATGAATGCATGCATCGATTGAGGCAGAGACCAGGGTTTTGACCTCCTTTTCCAAAAAATAAAATCTCGAAGGGCGACACTATGCATAGCCAGATAATTGTTACCTGATGTTGTCTTTAACTTCCATTCCTATTATGCCCGGTTACTTGATTGGTATTGGCCATGTTTAGTCCTTCTCTGTCTGCAGTATGCGTTCTGGCATTTTGTTCCACTTGAGCCGATCTAGGACACGAGTTTATGTTATTTGGATCCAAGTTTCCTCTTGTTTTGTGTGACGGTAGCTAATGCCGACGTGCCAGAGCAGGTTGGAGCGCATGTTATCACATAACATCCCGCGCCTGCTCTGCTCTATGTCAGGGGGGGAGTCTACCACCCGACGTCCTGAACCTTCCTGCGTGACTATCCGGTTTATTATGCATTGGATATTTAAACATCCGATTGCCCTTACATTGATATATCCGGGAACCACGCAGAACGGTGTGGTCTCCGGGCCCTCCCCGGAGCGGTTTTTGACGTCATGACCATCCGTGGGTCCGTGCGGTCTACGGCTTTGACTGGTTGCTAGAGGGGTTTGCCCGAGGGATTTTCCTCTTGTTCTGTGTCACGACAGGTCATGCCGACGTGTCAGACAGGTCATGCCGATGTGTCAGACCAGGTTGTAGTGCATGCTGTTACATGACTCTCCCGTCTGCTCGATGTGTGTGGGGGGGCACTAGTGTAGAAAAGCCTTGCTATGGCGTGGTAAAAATGGCCTTGCAGACGTAAAAACCTTACGCCAGCAATATGGCATCACAGTTAAAACATAAATGGTGGTGTTGGATCCTACGCCAGCAATATATTACATGCTGTTGGTGTCAAATTGGCCAACGCCACCTATACATCTACACTATCTTTGTCGTGTGTTATTGCCCATCACCAGCAATTTGTTTTTTTGATAATAAAAAAAACTCCTCCAGAAAATACGAGCTTAAACTTTACAAATGGTACAGATCAAAACATACTCATAACGTTAATAAGAGTTTAAAACTTAGTACTAGACATACTCATACACCTAGTACGAACGAGTTTAAACTTCACAAAAGTACAAATCAAAACATACTCATAAACATACTACTAGTTAATTAGTACTCAAGAACTAAACATCATGCATCAAGGATTAAGTCCAGCTGGCGAAGCTTTTTCCGGTTATTCTCTCCATATTTTTTAAAGCGTTCAACGTTTAGGTTATGCTTCTCTAGCCTGTATTTTCTTTCTCTTGATCTTCAAGTTGTCTCTCTTCTCCGTCAACTCATCCCTCATATCCCTCAGTTTGTTTAATTTAGTTCGGGTATTAGCAGCCTCTGCGAGAAGATTATCCATTTCATTCTTCAGGCCTGCACTGCCTTCTTTGAATCTTTTGATGCACCGGTCTAAAGACTCTAATTGCCACTGATTTCAATTCTGCACGTCACCCACTGATTCGTTGTTGGCTGAATTGTCCATATGTGCTGTAATGAAATCTCACCATCTTATAGAATGAAGAATTTAAAAATAACATGCAGAATTTAAAAATAACTAGAACATAAGGAATAAAATTAATCTATCATGACTTATCTTCTATATCTAAACCCCACTATTAGGAATTCACATCACCCAAATTAATTTATGACTTAGCTTCTATATCTCGCTTCTCCTTAATCCACATCACCCAAATTAGCTCATAGCTAGCCTTATAATCGAGTGCTCTAAGGATGAAAAGTGGGACATGCATGCATATTCTAGTATTTCATACAAAATCCTGCCGCAACGCACGGTGATTCGTCTAGTATTTACAGAAGGAGTAGAACATAATTACCTTGAGTTGGGCGGGGCGGGTCGGTGTCGGGCGGGGCGGCCTCACGCTCGTCCTCCGACGAAGACGGGCTGGGTCGGGCGGGTCGGCGTCAGATGGAGACGGGCAGCGTCGGGCGGCGGCGAAGAGGGGCGGTGGCAGGGATCGAGAGAGAGGAGGACACGGGTAGAGTTGGGGGCCGAGAGAGGGGGGAAAGGATAAGGGTTTACCTATTGGTCCACTAGTGAAAACGATTACTGCTAGTGTGGGCCTAATGGGCCTGAATGCGCAACATCGGGCATACAAAAATAGTTATGACGCTGAAACTTTAGTCACGCCAACAATAATAGGTGAAAGGCGAGAGCGTTGCGGTCCATACAAGTGACGGTAGGCAGAATTTCCACGCTACCACTAAGTCTGTACCAATAACTTACAAATTCAGGCAACGCCAGCACAATTTTAAAATATTAGTGATGGCGATGGAGGAAAATGGTGGGCCACCAGCAAGAGTTGTGGCTAGCCATATCTCCACTAGTGGGGGCTGCCACACGACGTCCTGAACCTTCCTGCATGACTGTCCGGTATGGCCGGGGATATATCTGAATCAGTGTATCTCGCTAACAAATCTCGGTGTCATTTTCGTGTGATTACTTTTACTCTTCGGTAGATCGAGTACGCGTCTCTAATTTTTCTTATAGTGATGTAATAAGATCGAAAGTGCGATGAAAACTAGCCTAGACAGAATGTATGAAAAATAGGGGAAGGAAAAGAAATGCAACAAGTAGTTATAAGTCCAACTCACCAACTTAATCATTTCTTACAATATTTATATTTTGTGCTCCGTAAGCCGAGTTTATTATATCGGGTACTCGTCTTACCTACAACACCGTCATGGAGCCGTTAATGGGTGGCGTGCGGACCACGTGGCAGGTACGCTTTGCCCTCAGTTGCACTGTAAGCCGAGTGCTTCTCCAGAGCAACTTCGGCTTACTTGAGTCTACGCTATGTGTTTTATTTGAGCCGAGTGCTGGAACGCTGTGTTCACGGCGTACACGTAGGTAAGCCGAGTACTGTATGTTCGTCATGTGCCCTCGTGGGCATACTCGGCTTAGGAGAATATAAACCGTAAACTCGAGTTTCAACACTTGGCTTACGGGATGATATTAGGCGACGTGCGTTTTTCATGTAGTGACATGTACATATATACTCTTGGTTCTAGAAAAAAGTAAGTGTGACTAGCTACATGGTTTTTTTCTTCACAAATTTCCTCATACATAAAATGTGTCCCTGCCTCCGACACTAGACTTCGTTCGTTGTGCGGTTTTGGCCAGGTTAACCCTATGAACTGGGCCGTTTACGAGGGTTTCGCTGGTATCGCCTTCCTCTCCTAGTCCTCGGATCGATGGCGGCCGCAGAGGGCGAGAAGAAGATCACGCTCAAGAGCTCGGACAGCGAGGAGTTCGTTGTCGACAAGGCGGCCGCCATGGAGTCGCAGACCATCCGCCACATGATCGAGGACGGGTGCGCCGACAATGCCATCCAGCTCCCCAACGTCAGCTCAAAAATCCTCTCCAAGGTCAATGAATACTGCAATAAACAAGTGCAGGCCATCCCAAAGCCGGCCACCGACGCCAACACCTCCACCTCTGCCCTAGCCGCAACGCTAGCCCCCACCGAGGACTTCAAGAGCTGGGACGTGGAGTTCGTAAAGGTCGACCAGGCCACTCTCTTCGACGTCATCCTGGCTGCAAATCATCTTGACATCAAGGGATTGCTCGACCTTACTTGTCAGACTGTTGCTGACATGATCAAGGGCAAGACTCCGCAGGAGATCCGCAAGACATTCAACATCGTAAATGACTTCACACCCGAGGAGGAGGCCGAGATTCGCAAGGAGAACCAGTGGCTTTTGAGTAGAGAAGGTTATATAGGCGTTGAATTGTGCTTAGTATTCGTCACGTCCACGTTTCAGAGATGCCTTTTAAATTTTTATTATGTGATAGTAGTTCTTCTGGACTCGTTGGGGTCGTTAAACATCGTAGAGAAGAAGTGTATGCATCTAGGCAGTGCTGTGTCGAATTAATGCTCTGTATTCGTCATGTCCACATTTTATTTATTTATTTCTTTAGAAATTACGTCACTTCAAGTGGATGCACTCTTCGTATTTCTAGACAATTTATGTCGTGATTTGAGATTAATAAAAGAAAGCACATTATCGTCGAACCATGACCAGGCAAACCAGTAAAGTGACCTTTGAGCACACGTGATAGAAGAACTAATCAACTATCCCTATTGATGAATTATTTTGGCCTATTGATGTGCAACGTATTCTGAATATCCCATTGGCACTAGGTATGATGAATGATTCTATTTCTTGGCACTTCAATAAGAACGGTATTTTCTCTGTAAGGTCAGCTTATCATGAAGAGTGGGAACACCAACATGGACGAAAGTTGAGAATGACAAACACAGTTCAATCCTCAAGTATTAGCACTAGTAGAAAACTGGCCTTTAATCCCTGTTCTAGAACCGGGACTAAAGGGTCGGGACTAAAGCCTCCACCCTTTAGTCCCGGTTGTGTTACGAACCGGGACTAAAGGCCCTCGACATGACAGCTTTCTGGAGCGGGACCTTTAATCCCGGTTGGTGTTACAAACCGGGACTAAAGGTATTTTTTTTAATAATTTTTTTATTTTTGTTTTTCAATTTTTTATATTTTTTTTGATTTTCAAATCTGTGAATTATTTGACAATTTAATCTCTAATCACCCCTTCTCATTGCTTTTGAATTATTTGACAATTTAACCTCTAATCACCCCTCACTCCAAATCATCTAACTTCCTAGCCGATTACCCATCCTCTCACTACTCTAACCCGAGCACGCTTCACTTTAGAGTTCTATCACCCTTTGTTTCCAAGTCTGTCCTTGTTGTTTTCTTAACAATACTAAGCTATCAATCCTGTTAACCCTAAAATTGAGCTAAAGGACCCTGAAATTAAAAAGCACTACAAATGAACTCTGAAAAAGTTGAAACTTGACATGGTATCATCATTTCACCCACATAGCTTGTGCTAAAAAGTTGAGAGGGTTACGGCAAAAACTGGATGCATTTCGCGTACAAACTGGACCATCTCCTTCGAAGTATCAATGTTTCGCATGAAAAACCATCTGTTACAAAGGCATTTCATTTTTTTAATTTATTTCAACTCCAGGCTTTTTGTGCATTCAATATGCACCATTCAAAGCCACATCCTCAAATATCAACCCTTTCTAACTTCATTTGCTATTTTTCATCCATTTAATAAAAAAAATCGAGCTAAATGACCCTAAAATTGAAAAGCCCTACAAATGAACTCTGAAAAGGTTGAAACTTGGCATGGTATCATCATTTCACCCACATAGCATGTGCTACAAAGTTGAGAGGGTTATGACAAAAACTGGATACACTTCGTGTACAAACTGGATCATCTCCTTCGAAGTATCAAGGTTTCGCACGAAAACCCATCTGTTACGAAGACATTTCATTTTTTTAATTTATTTCAACTCCAGACTTTTTGTGCATTCAATATGCACCATTCAAAGCCACATCCTCAAATTTCAACCCTTTTTAACTTCATGTGCTGTTTTTCATGCATTTAATGATTTTTTTGAGCTAAATGATTCTAAAATTCAAAAGCCCTACAAATGAACTCTAAAAAGGTTGAAACTTGGCATGGTATCATCATTTCACCCACATAGCATGTGCTACAAAGTTTAGAAGGTTATGACAAAAATTAGATGCACTTCATGTACAAACTAGACCATCTCCTTCGAAGTATCAAGGTTTCGGACGAAAACCCATCTGTTACAAAGGCATTTCACCTTTTTTCATTTATTTCAACTCCAGACTTTTTGTGCATTCAATATGCACCATTCAAAGTCACATCCTCAATTTTCAACCCTTTCTAACTTCATTTGCCATTTTTTCATGCATTTAATGATTTTTTTCGAGCTAAATGAGCCTGAAATTGAAAATCCCTACAAATGAACTCTGAAAAGGTTGAAACTTGGCATGGTATCATCATTTCATCCACATAGCATGTGATACAAAGTTGAGAGGGTTATGGCAAAAACTGGATGCACTCGATGTACAAACTGGATCATCTCCTTCAAAGTATCAAGGTTTCGGATGAACCCATCTGTTACAAAGGCATTTCATTTTTTTTTACTTATTTCAACTCCAGACTTTTTGTGCATTCAATATGCACCATACTACAACATGTTAAAATCTACAGAAAGAAATAACTAAAAATAATAATAAAACAACAATTAAATGACTAAAAGAACTATATAAGCAAAACAGTAATGTCTTAATTATAATCCTCATTTAAACTATTCTAAAAATAACCAAATAAATCTTACTGTGACAACAATCTAACTCGTGACTAGGAGCAAAAAGAATTAAATTAAAAACTTTTTGTAAACTCAATTTATCCATAATGTAGGGTTTGAAGAAAATTTGAACAAATTCAAATTTAAACCATTCAAATTTAAACCATTCAAATTTGAAAAGTAATGCCACGAACATAAATTAGACAAAATTTTGGATCTAATGCAAAAAGAATCACTCAAAAACATCAAATATCCTAAAAGATATAAGTAATTTAAAAAAGAAACTGAAAACAGAAAACAAATGTAAAAACAGAAAAAAAAACTTTCAAGGATCCCTTTAGTCCCGGTCGTGTCTCCAACCGGGACTAAAGGTCTAACCTTTAGTGACTAAAAGCCTCAACCCCTTTTAGTCCCGGTTTGTGTCTCGAACCGGGACTAAAGGTCCCATTTGAACCGGGACAGATGCCCTAGCCGCTTGAACCGAGACTAATGCTTACATTAGTCCCGGTTCATAATGCAACCGGGACTAATGGGCTTTGTAGAAATGGACCAAAGCCCTGTTTTCTACTAGTGTAGTCCTGTGTGGAGGACCATTTGGAAATTAAATGTACCAGCCAAGATAAAAATTCATGTGTGGAGAGCATTACTTGGAGCCATTCCTTGCTTGGGTGTCTTAGCGAATAGACATATGATCACGAGCTCACAATGTCCTCTTTGCACTGCTGACTGAGAGAGCATAAAACATGTCATCTTCTTATGTCCACGAGCCCAAAAAGTGTGGCGCATTCTGGGTCTAGCAAATTTGGTGGCCGAGGTATGTACTGTTGAACATGAGGGAGGTTCAGTACTAGCTGATCTTTTACTGTCCAAGAGCAGCCAGCAGGCTTCGGTGGTGTGGTTCCAAAACAATGAACTGATGGCCACCATTGTATGGTATGTGTGATGGGAGCGTCGCCGCTACACCCATGAGGGGATATTACAAGACTCCTCCAGATAGCACAGGCTATTCCTGCACTAGCTAAAAACTTCACGAGAGCTAAATCAAAGAAGGTGACGATTAGAAGACACGGATGGGAGAAGCCGCCTAAAGGTATTGTAAAATTGAATGTTGATGCAGGATTTGAGATGGGCAGTGGATCGGGAAGTATAGGAGCGATTCTACGAGATGACATGGGAAATTTTCTTGCTGCCTCATGCGGGGACATCCCCTTTGTGGGTGACATGGCGACGGCTGAAGCAAGGTCCCTGAGAGACGGACTGCTACTTCGTAACGATTTGGGATGCAACAAACTGCATGTCGAAGCGGATTGCATGGAGGTGATTGATGTTATGCAAAATGGCGGGAACTCACTTGGACCGGCGGCGGCCGTTTATGAAGAATGTGCTTTTTTAGCTCGTAATTTTAGTTTTATTGTTTTTCTTCATTGCCCTAGGGAGGCCAATGTGGCGGCTGATGTGTTGGCTAGGAACTCGGAGTTCTCTCGAACTATTGTTTGGAAGTCGGAGCCTCCGGGGTTCCTATAGACGTTTTATCAATCGATGTATCCCTATTTCCACATGAAATATAAACCGCTGGGATGGCTTGATCTAAAAAAAATTATCCCTATATACAAACTTTTTTTTTCAAAACAGTGGCATAAGCTTTTTATCTCATCTATTAAGAGGAATATAGAGTTAGGTTACACACATCCCAAGGTACAAAAGTCGTTAATCTCCCGACATAATTTCACCCAATTTTGTCGTTCCGGCAGAAAACCCAGTGTTTTGCTACCTCTTCGTGATGACTGCCTATGTGGTTCATTTCTGTTGAAAAACCCATTCATTCAAAATTAGTCGAAACCAACAGAAGCATGATTTTTTAGCAATCTAGATGCATTGAGGGCACCCACCTTCATGTGGGTGGGGATGGTGACTTGGTGTGGAAGCATACTAAGATCAGGCACTACTCATTGGGATTGGCATGTAATGCACACTTCATTTGGTCAACAAGCACAACTTTTGATGTTCCCTTTGCGGTGCTTGGGCTCCGCCAAAGGAAAAAAAATCTTCGTTTGCTTGCAATCGAAGACCAAATTTGGATGGCTGGTCGGCTTGCTATGCGAAGTTGGCAAAATTGTGGCCTTTGTCCACTTTGCCAAAGAGTGCAAGATATTGGGGCTCATCTATTCTCTTAATGTCGTTTCACGATTCGGTTATGGGATCTCCGTTGGGTAACGTTGCATGGGAAACAACAAATTTCCTACGCACACGCAAGATCTATCCATGGTGATGAGCATCTACGAGAGGGAGAGTGGATCTACGTACCCTTATAGATCGCTAAGCGGGAAGCGTTAAGAAACGCGGTTGGTGTAGTCGAACGTCTTCGCGATCCAAATCGCCAAGCGTCCCGCGATCCAATCACGATCCGTCCCGATCAAGCACCGAACGGATGACACCTCCGCGTTCAGCACACATACAGCTTGATGACGATCTCCGCCTTCTTGATCCAGCAAGAGGTAGCGGAGAGGTAGTCGAGTTCTCCGGCAGCGTGACGGCGCCGTGGAGATGGTGGTGCAGCAATTCTGACAGGGCTTCGCCTAAGCGCTGCAGAAAACCGATCTAGAGGAGAAACTATGCAGTAGAGGAACGGGTAGCACGTGGCTGAAAATCAGGTGCCAAAACCCCTAAAACCTCTAGTATATATAAGAGGAAGAGAGGAGGAGGCTTGGCCCAAGGGCCAAGCCATCTAGGCTTCGGCCGAACCAAGGAGGAGAGGAGGATGCCACCTCGAATCCTAGTAGGACTAGGACTCCTCCTTATTTTGGTCTTTTTGCCTTTTTCCACTTTTTTCTTTTTGGACTTTTCTTCCCACCCGCATGGGCCTTATGTGGGACTTGCACCAGCCCACTAAGGGCTGATATTCACTCTTCCACAGCCCATGTAGCCTCTTGCGTCGAAATACCCCTCCCGACGGTCCCCCGGTACACTATCGGCACTCCCGGTACATTACCGATGAGCCCGAAACTTTTTCGGCGACCAAAATAGGACTTCCTATATATCAATCTTTACCTCCGGACCATTCCGGAGCTCCTCGTGACGTCCGGGATCAAATCCGGGACTCCAAACAACCTTCGGTAACCATCACACATAACTCTATACTATCAAAACGTCACCAAACCTTAAGTGTGTAGACCCTGCGGGTTCGAGAACTATGTAGACATGACCAAGACACCTCTATGGTCAATAACCAATAGCGGGACCTAGATGCCCATATTGGTTCCTACGTATTCTACGAAGATCTTTATCGGTCGAACCTCTATGTCAAGGATTCAGTTAATCTCGTATGATGTTCCCTTTGTTCTTCAGTATGTTACTTGCCCGAGATTCGATCGTCGGTATCTCCATACCTAGTTCAACCTCGTTAGCAGCAAGTCTCTTTACTCGTTCCGTAATACAAGATCCAGCAAACGACCAACTGTCCGGCTGAATAAGCCACGGTAAAGGGCGCTTTGCCGTCCGCTGGCAGACGACAAAGACCTTTGCATCTTTGTCGTCTGCCAGCAGACGGCAAAGGGCATGGACGACACATGTGGCAACTTAGCTCCGTTAAGGGCTTAACGGCGTGCTTTGCCGTCCTCTGGTAGATGACAAAGACCTTAGTTCTTTGACGTCTCCCAGCTGACGGCAAAGCACCTATTTCTTTGCCGGCCTAGGTGGGTTCTTTGCCGTCCGCTGGCAGACGGCAAAGAACCTTAGGTCTTTGTCGTCTGCCAGCGGACGGCAAAGCCCACCTAGGCCAGCCTAGTGCTACCCCATGTTGCACAGGTAGCTGCCACATGCAGCTTTGTCGTCTGCTAGCTGACGGCAAAGAAATTTGCCGTCTGCCAGCAGACGGCAAAGTGGCTATATAGCCCCTGTTTTTTCTTAAAATCATTCAATTTGACAGAGTTTCACATATATATCCAACATATCAACAATACAAGTTTCCAACAAGCATATCAACAATAAGTTTCAACAAGCATACCAACAATAAGTTCCAACAACATATCCAACATACAAGTTTTCAACAACATATCCAACATACAATGGTTTCCAACTACATATCCATACATACATATCCAAAACAAGTTTCCATAAACAAAAAGGAAGCACAAGTAGAAGAGTATACTCCATCAATGCAAACTTCCTCATCTATAGCAAATCTGCAAATTAGGAAAGATAAAAGTTAGAAGAAGAAGACTAGCTAGAAGAAAAAGAAGAAAAAGAGGAAGAAAAAGAAGAAGAAGAAGAAGAAGAATTTATCTTCTCTCTTTTTTCTCCTCTCCTCTCCTCTTCTCCAAGGTAGTAATGCCATTTTCTAGCTAACTAAGTATATCAAGTCGTTTTGGAGGAAAAAATGCGAAGTATAGGTCATTTTATAGCTATCTTAGGTAGAATATATCATTTTGGAGGTAAGTAAGGTTATTATGTCATTTTTGAGGAAAATAAGCTAAGTATAGGTCATTTTGGAGCTAAACCAAGGTTATTATGCCATTTTTTACCTAAGTGAGCTAATTATGTCATAAATGAAGTAGCTAAGCTAATTATAGATCATTATTGAGCTATCCTAGGTAGTTATGCCATTTTGTACCTTTGTGAGCTAATTATGTCATAAATGAACTAGCTAAGCTAGCTATAGGTCATTATTGAGCTATCCTAGGTATTTATGCCATTTTCTAGCTAACTAAGCATATCAAGTCATTTTGGAGGAAAAATGCTAAGTATAGGTCATTTTATAGCTATACTAGGTAGAATATATCATTTTGGACGTAAGTAAGGTTATTATGTCATTTTTGAGGAAAATAAGCTAAGTATAGGTCATTTTGGAGCTAAACCAAGGGTATTATGCCCTTTTTTTACCTAAGTGAGCTAATTATGTCATAAATGAACTAGCTAAGCTAATTATAGATCATTATTGAGATATCCTAGGGAGTTATGCCATTTTGTACCTAAGTGAGCTAATTATGTCACAAATGAACTAGCTAAGCTAGCTATAGATCATTATTGAGCTATCCTAGGTAGTTATTTCATTTTGTAGCTAACTAAGCATATCAAGTCATTTTGGAGGAAAAAATGCTAAGTATAGGTCATTTTATAGCTATCCTAGGTAGAATATATCATTTCGGAGGTAAGTAAGGTTATTATGTCATTTTTGAGCAAAATAAGCTAAGTATAGGTCATTTTGGAGCTAAACCAAGGTTATTATGCCATTTTTTACCTAAGTGAGCTAATTATGTCATAAATGAACTAGCTAAGCTAATTATAGATCATTATTGAGCTATCCTAGGTAGTTATGTCATTTTGTACCTAAGTGAGCTAATTATGTCATAAATGAACTAGCTAAGCTAGCTATAGATCATTATTGAGCTATCCTAGGTAGTTATGCCATTTTCTAGCTAACTAAGCATATCAAGTCATTTTGGAGGAAAAAATGCTAAGTATAGGTCATTTTATAGCTATCCTAGGTAGAATATATCATTTTGGAGCTAAGTAAGGTTATTATATCATTTTTGAGGAAAATAAGCTAAGTATAGGTCATTTTGGAGCTAATTAGGTCATTTCTTAAGCTAAGTATGCATTTGTTAAGGAAAACACTTGGGAAAACTTACCATCATCACGGGGATGAAGGACCGGTCGAGTTTGCGCCAGGGTGAGACGTAGAAGGACCAGACGGGGTTGAGGCAGACGCAGAAGGATCGGTCGATGCTTGTCGAGAGGTACGCTGCACCAAAGATCATTTGCAAGCAATGTCTCCTTAGCATGATGCAACTCAAATGTGAATACTAGTAACTAATGACCATTCAAATGAAACTCACCGTGGGTGCTATAGCAATATGGGGAATCGACGGAGGGATCTGACCATTGTTTTGGCACACGGTCTGTACATTTTGTTTTCACAAGTCATTCATATTAGTTAGTGATGAATCGAACATTACGTGCATGATTTGGCTAATATGCAGGAGAAACTTACCACGAGGAGCTCGTATAGGGCCCGGTGAGACGCGTCGTTCCAGTTCCTGTCCTCCTCCAAGAGCCTAGTCGTCCTCTCCTCCATGTCCCTCTCCCTCTGTGCCGCCTGCCTGTTTGGCTCCGCCAGAAGCTCCTAGGCCCTAGCCTCAATGGCGAGCTCCATTGGCTGTGGACGAGGCCTTATCTCAGGATCAGAGCTCATCTAGCGCTTCTTGATCTCCAGGAGAGTTCTAGGACAACATATCAGTCCAGCCCCAATGGCTATCGAGCCATGGGGCCTCCTGCCACCAGATATCATCACGAGCTCTGGATCAAAAGGACTCTGGCTCGGGTTGAAGTCCTCCTTTTCCTTGCCTTCCCCTCATCTTTGTACCTCACGAGCTTGTTGTGGGAAGAGATGTTGCTAAAGCTCTTTGGATGATCGAGGTCATCCTCAGAGAATGCCTTGGCCTTCTTGTACGAGGCAGTATGGGCCATGGCACTACTAGAAAAATGACTATAGCTAATATGGACATTAATGGCGCACCATGTATGTGGTGCGCCACTGCTATATAGCAGTAGCGTACCAGATATAGGTGCGCCATTAATGGCCATATTACTAATGGCGCACCTGGTGTGTGGTGCGCCATTACTAGTTTTGTCCTGGCCCCACACCCTTCCCAGACTTAGCAGTGACGCACCAGGGGAAAGTGCGCCATTACTAGTTAAAACTAGTAATGGCGCACCACACCCACGGTGCGCTACTACTAACAAATTTTTTTCAATTTTTTTTTCAAAACTAGTAATGGCGCACCACACACCAGGTGCGCCATTAGTAACCCTGGTTACCAATGGCGCATTCTTAGGAGGTGCGTCATTGGTAACCTGAGAGCAGCTAGATATTTTTGACATCCACCTACCACACTCACTTTCCCAACTTCATTCTCTCGACCTCTACCAAGCTTGGTCTCGGCTCCCTCCTCCTCCTCACCTCATTTGCACCATAGATTCACCCAAATTAAGTGGTTAAATTTCCTTTTTTTGATAGCTAAGTAAGGGGAAAGCTTTCTTTTTGTTCTAGATCTACTTTTTTCTCCCTCCAACGTACACACATTTTATGGCCTAGATCTACGTATGTTTGTGATGTTGCATATGTTTGTGTTTGCAGGTACCGGTATTTGAAATGCGATAGTTGCCAATATTTTGCTGGAATGTTGATTCATTTCCATTTCGGTGAGAATTTGGCACTATGCATTCTTTTTGGTCCTAGTTTTAGGCAAAGACATGCCAATTTTTTTTTTGGTTCTAAAATATCGTTTTGCTCTACCCCGCAGGCGACCGTTGGTTCGCACGATGACCGAAGGCATCATGAATAGGTTTTGAGCTCCGCGAAGGCCGAGATGCTTCAAAAGAACGAGACGGAGATAAGATGTCCGTGTCGAAGATGCAAGCTGAAGAGCCTTATGGACCCGGATTCTAGACAGATGCGGGACTACCTGCTCGTGCGTGGTTTCACGGATAGCTATCGGTGGCAAGGTGATGAAGATGATTATGAAGTCGTCCATGGGGGCCGGGCAAGATATAAGGAAGGGCAGCAAGACAATAGCGGCGAGGGCGGGCGAGAAGACGAAGAATCTCCAGGACATGATCACAAAGTAGATGCAGGACACAGTCATCAGGTAGAATATGCCGGACATGATGATGAGGAAGATCAAGACGAAGGGCATGATCATGAAGATGAAGATGCCAGAGCAGACGGCGATGGACTATCGATGGGCTGGGTGCAGGACCCTCATATTCAAGAGCTGCTTCTCAAGCAGACGGGTAATGCAACAGCTGCCGCCCGAGAGAAAGCCAAGCTGGATCAACTGGAGATAGACGCGGTTACTCCATTGTATGAAGGATGCAGGACCGAGGATACCCGCCTCAAAGTAACGCTCATGGCTCTGGAGATGAAGGTAAAACACAAAATGACCGACGCATGCTTCGACGAGAACATGTCATTTTGGCACGAACGTCTTCCCAAGGGGAACAAGTGCCCGACCAGTTTCGAGGAGGCGAAGAAAATCGTGTGTCCTCTGGATTTACCGCACGTGAAATACCATGTGTGCATGAACGATTGCATCATTTATCGGGACGAGCACGCGGAGTCTACCATATGTCCGATGTGCAGCGTCACTCGATACAAGAAGAGGAAGAAGGCTCCTCGAAAAGTGGTGTGGTACTTTCCGACCACTCCTCGTCTGTAGTGGTATTTTGCAGACCCTAAGCAAGCAGAGCTCCTCCATTGGCATGCGGATAGGGAGGAGAAGAAGGAAGAAGATGACGGAAATGATTCGGAGATAAATAAAAAAGACAAGATGCTGAGTCACCCTAAGGATGCGAGCCAGTGGCAAGCGTTGAACTTCGAACACCCAGAATTTGGGGACGATCCAAGGAACATCATGCTGGGCGCGAGCACCGATGGAGTCAATCCATTTGGCAGCCAGAGAAGCACACATAGCACCTGGCCTGTTTTTGTGTGGATGTACAACCTTCCCCCCTGGATGTGCATGAAGAGGAAGTACATTCACATGAGTATGCTAATTGAAGGGCCGAAACAACCTGGGAACGACATCAATATATATCTGGGGCTGCTGAAAGAGGAGCTAGACACGCTGTGGAAAACGCCAGCCAATACGTGGAATGCCACAACGAAACAATATTTCCCTATGAGAGCCGCACTGCTCACGACGGTGCACGACTATCTCGGTTACGGATATGTCGCGGGGCAGGTAGTCCACGGATTTTGTGCATGCGTCAGGTGCATGGATGACACAACGTATCGCCAGCTAGATAGAGATCCCGGGTCTTCGAGAACCGTGTTCATGGGACATCGAAGGTGGCTTCACGACGATGACGCATGGAGAAAACGCAAGGATCTGTTCGATGGTGAAACCGAACCCCGAAGACCCCCACGTATGAGGAGCGGCGAGGAAATAGACGAGTTGTTGAAAAATTGGAAAGAGTACCCACCGCCGGGAAAGAAGCAAAAGGCACTAGAGCCGTTGCTGAAGGTATGGAAAACGAGGTCTGTTTTCTGGGACTTCCCGTACTGGAAGATCCTCCGTGTGCCTCATAGCCTTGATGTCATGCATATCACAAAGAACGTGTGCGAGAGTCTGCTTGGTACCCTGCTCAACATGGCAGAGAGGACAAAAGAAGGGCCGAAAGCAAGGGCAGACTTGCAATCAATGGGCATCAGGGAGGAGCTTCACGCGAAATGCCCTAATGATGATGATGATGATGATGAGGCGAAGGACACGGAAAGTCGTCGCAAAGGCAAAAAGGCCAAGAAGATCGAATATGACTGCCCTCCTGCGTGCTTCACTCTAAGTCAGAAGGAGATCGAGCAGTTTTTCACCTGCCTCGTAGGTGTAAAACTTCCTTATGGTTACGCGGGGAAGATAAGCAGATACCTAGACTCAGCGAAGCAGAAGTTTAGTGGGATGAAGTCTCATGACTGTCATGTGCTGATGACGCAGATACTTCCAGTTGCAATCTGTGGGATCATGGATGCGCACGTCCGTGAAACGCTATTTGGCCTATGCCACTTTTTTGACGTCATCTCTCGAAAGTCGGTTGGCGTGAGGCAACTCAGAAGGCTATAGGAAGAGATCGTGGTGATACTACGCGAGCTTGAGATGTACTTCCCGCCCGCATTCTTCGACGTTATGGTGCATCTTCTGGTTGATATAGTGGAGGATATCATCCAACTCGGGTCGACGTTCCTGCACAGCATGATGCCGTTCGAAAGGATGAATGGTGTCATCAAAGGATACGTTCACAACAGGGCACGTCCAGATGGAAGCATAGCCAAGGGCTTTCTGACCGAAGAGTGCATCTCCTTCTGCATGAACCATCTAGGCATCGAGAACCCCGTTGGTCTGCCCGTCAACAGGCACCTCGACAGGCTCGCTGGATGGGGTCACCGCGAGGGTCGCCGCGAAATGTATGTTGACTTCAAGGGTCGACTCGCCGACTTTGAAAGAGCGAACCTTGTCACGCTATAACACATAGACGTGGTCGATCCTTGGGTGGTAGAGCACAAAACCTTTATTGAGAAGACGTACAATGACCGAGGCCAACAGAGGACGGACAGAGATATAATCAAAGAGCACAACTCATGTTTCACGCGTTGGTTCAAGGACAAGCTTCTGTCGTACCCTTTACATGAGGACTCTTCCGTGGAAGAAAAACTCATATTCGCCTAGTCACCAGGCGCCAAGCACAACCTGATGACCAATGAGGCATGCGATATCAACGACTACACATTCTACACCGAGGAAAAGGACATGAAGAGCGATTATCAGAATTCCGGGGTAACGATGGAATCCTACACCGGTAACGACAAGGGCAAATATTACGAAGGATCGAGGACATATGGGAGCTGATCCACGCTGGAGAGAAGGTCCCGATGTTCCATGTCAGATGGGCCAAGAGCTTCCTAAAAGAAGACCGGTATTTCACCACCATGGTTATACCCGAAGCCAAATCCAAGACCGCGAGCGCAAACGTCATTGCGAAAAATGAGCCATGGGTACTGGCTTGCCAAGTGGACCAAGGCTTCTTCATTACCGACCCGTCAAAGCCCAGTCGTGTTGTCGTGAGGAGAGGCAAAATAAACATCATCGGAATGGATGGAGTCGCCAATGAGCAAGACTTCGACAAGTACGGCAACCCGAAGATGGAAGATGACGGCGACGATGAAGTACCATACACCACAAGAAGAAACAGGACCACCCTACCTAAAGGACGTCCGTTCAAGAGAAGAATTCAAGGGGTTCCGAGGCTAAATTACTCAACCGCGAGAAAAAGAAGGGCAAGATGATTGTGAGAAGATAGCTAAGATCGAATCACGACGTGTCGACCGCGTGTGTGTGTCAGTGGCAAGCTCAATCTTTGATGACTGTTATTTCATGTCACTTGATTTCAACCATGTCATCTAATTCTAAATCTTTGCACAATGGTTTTATCACTCCATTTGCATTTTCCTTTTCTTTTATCCCAAATCTTAAATTATTACATGCAACTAAAAATCCTAAAAAATAAAAAAAAGTTAGTAATGGCGCACCAGGAGAAGGTGCGCCATTGCTATCACGGTGTTTATGGTGCACCCCTAAATGGTGCGCCATTGATATACCATTTTTATGGCGCACCCCTAAAAGGTGCACCATTGCTAACCCTCCCCCACTACGGCATTATCCTACTCCTTCCCCTTCTTTCATTCCCTCCCCTCACTCATCTCTCCTTTGCCAGCCACCGCCGCCACCTGGCTTGTCCCGCCTTGCCGCCACCCACCTCACGGCCTCCAGCTCGCCGCCACCCAGATCAAACTCCGCCGACAAGCCCAACCGCCTCCGCCTCCATGTCCGCCTCCAGATCGACTCTGCTTTCCCCATCAGCGCCTTCATCACGCAGCGAGGCTCACCGACGACCCCGTCATCCTCCGCCTCCAGCGTGTCCTGCCACCCCTGCTCCTCGAGTGGCATGGGTAGCGCGCCTGGGATTCTGCATCACCCGAGGTAAACCTGTGCATGGCCTCCCCCCTCCATTTCTGTTGGTTGTCACCCGAGGTAAAATGGCATTCGGCAAGCTCTCCGGCCACCACCCTCTCCAGCTCCCTGCTGCACCTTCCGGCTCGCCGCCTCCTTTGCTATCTGGCCGCCGCGGTATCCCTCGCCCCTCGCGGCCTCCGATGACAAGAAGCTCCTGCGCGCCTCGCGGCCGTCCCTTTGGCCTCCAAGGTCCTCTACCTCACAAACGGCGCCGCTCCCACGCTCACGAGCCCCTCGTCGTCGGGGAAGCAATAGTACGGCTGGTAGTACTTCTCGCTGGCCGCCGTCGTCGGTCAGCTGAGGAGATTCCCTTTGGCTAATTACTGTTGTTGTTTGACTGATTGGGTTGTGTGGCAGTAGAGGAATTGGCAACAGCATTTACCTGAGCTGGTTACGTGCATTAAGTCCATATGATAGATTCCACTCAGTGTCATAGAAGATAGGCTCATTGGATCTGTCTATGTAGTTTGCATACAATTGTCACTAGAAGTAATATAAGTCTGAGTTCTACAATTAATTTGGTCTGTTTGGTCGGGACCGAAGACCGAATTATAAAAACTGAAGACCGAATAGTGAACAACTGAAAAGAATACAATGTTTCCCTGGCACTACACACTAGATATATGTAGGCCTTTTTTTGTGCAGGGACAAATAGTTACCCCTTTCTCCTGAAATGTTGATTAATATCCGTTTCGGTTGAGAATGGGGCACTCCTAGGTCAAGAAAATTAGCAAAGGTCATGCCCAATTTTCTTGACCTAGAAGGTGCCCGATTCTCAACCAAAACAAAAATTAATCAACATTTAGAGACAATGTTATTTCTACAAAGCAAATATTTCTAAGTGGCTTTTATAGTTTTCCCTTAAGTTGAAATGCAAACTATATTTTCTTCCATACATATGCCATGCTAACGAAAGCTCAACCATCAGGCTCTAGCAATAACTCATTTTATTTGTTTATTTGTTTGATATATATATTGGTTGCCTTGGTTGTTTATCATGAAAAATGCTTTGTTTGTATGCTTCGTAATCAGAATGCAGGGATAGCAAGTTTTTCTAAGGACTTGTATGAATCACATGCAAAGTAAAATAAACCAAGAAAAGGAGATCTTTCCTATGGGTGTGCATCAATTTGCATGTTTTATTCTCAGGTTTCCTCTAAATCTGAGAAGAATAGATACTACCCTGGTCTCATCCAATAACTCTAGTAGCCTTTTTTACTATTTAGAGCGAACATGGCCGACAACGATGAGGCCGGCGGTTCGGGCAAGGCATTCTGGGAGTTGTCCCAGGAGTTGGAGGAAGAACCTCACTGCTATGAGGACGCCGCAGAAGATACTGATCCCGACTACACAACCCCTAGTGGCATCGGGGATGACACCACTGATGGTGCCGCTGGGGATGCCACCACTGATGATGGCAGCGAACACACAGATGGCAGCCAACCGAAGAGGCAACGGAAGGACCGGCGCCCGAACGTGCTCGGCAACGTCAAGGAGGAATTTACTGAAGTGTCCTCCAGTGGGCATCCAACAGCGCCCAAAGAATTAGTCAGTGGGTACGCGGGACAACTTGGGTGCATTCTCCAAAGCACCGTCTCGATCAACACTGAGAACCTAAGGCATCGTGACCGAGGGAATTTGCGCAACCTCCTCTTCACGAAGCTGCACGAACGATACAAGTTCCCTGGTGACTTCGCAAACACACGCCTCTCAAGGAATAAAGTGAACAGTGCCGCCCTCATGAAGATAGGCACGGCCCTGGCTACTTGGAGAGCCGCGGTGAAGAGAAGGATTCTAAGAGGTGATAGTTATGAGAAGATCAAGGAGACAAATCCTTTGATCAGCGAAGCTGACTACCTGGAGTTCAAGATCAAGTGCGAGAGCAACACATCTTTGAAATCAAGTCAGTGGGGGAAAGCTATGCGGGACTTGAACTTAGGGGTCCACAAACTCGGTCCCGGCGGTTACAGAGTGGCGGAACCTAAATGGGACAAGGAGGACGCGGAGCGTGCCGAGCAAGGCCTACCGCCCCTCTTCGATAAATACCATGAACAGCCGACCAGGAACTATGTCAGGGCCCGGTACAAGGTGGACCCGGTAACAAAGGAGCTTAGCACGAATCCGAAGGTGAAGGAGCTTGAGCGTGTTCTGGTAAGGAATACACCCCCGCGTAATTAGCTCCATGTGGTTGCATTCTAATTAATGAAGCCAAATTTCTAAATGGTTCACGTTCCTTCCGCAGGAAACTGAAAGCAGTACGCGGGGTCTCAGAGCTCCCCGTCTGCCCCTTGGGACACCACTTTAAATAGGGCGTTGAACGTAATGAAACACAAGGATAAGTTTAGTAAGCCATCGTCAGATGGTCGTGTGGCCGGCGAAGGCTTGTCCACGAAATGGTCGGAATACTCTAAGGCTGGGCAAAAGGAGAGAAAGACCAGCTTGGAAAGCCAACAACGCGAGGTTAAAGAACTCAAGGCACAAGTGGCGCGGATTCCGAAGATAGTCCAAGAGCAAGTGCAAGACCAACTGGGAGCGACGATCACCATCATTATGCCTTCCTTGCTTGAGGGGCTGCGGGGGTGGAGTGCGGGCAACCAACAGGGGCCGCCCCCGATTCCCAGCTTCACGGGCAGCTTTTCTCTTCCGATTCTTTTGTTGTATAGTTATATATTTCTTATATATTATCTGTGAATTGCTACTAACGTTTTGTTTGTCTAGTGCATAGAGATGCCGTCGTATGTCGTGTACAAGGGTGAGGTTCCCGGAGTCTACGACGACTGGGAGGAGTGTCAGAGACAGGTTCATCGTTTCAGTGGTAACAGTTACAAAGGGTACACCACTAGGGCGGAGACGGAAGCTAGATACGCGCGCTATCTAGCGGGAGAGAGGAGGGAGCGGAGGAGGAACCGGATGAAGATCAGTTTCATCGCGATGATGCTCTATCGTGACTGCAACCCTCTTCTATGTGATGGTAGTTTAGATATCGACTTGTAATGTGAAGACAAACTCGCTACTCGCGGTCTCGAGACATGTAATGTTCTAACTTTGTTCGGTATTTTGAATTCGGAGACTAATATGATGAATTGTATTCGGAGACTAATCTTCTATTGTATTCGATAAATCTGTTGTTTATATGTTGTGTTGTTTATATTATGTGTTGTAATGTATTTTGTAACCTGTGCAAATATCAGAAAAGCAAAAAAATAATTCCTAATATTCATAGTAGTGGCGCACCATATTGCACTTTAGTGGTACACATAAATAAACACCCCAGTGGTGCATTATCTAAAAGTGTGCCATTAGTAACCCAGAGCACAAGGTACACATGGCCCCTTGGAGTAACAGCAATGGCGCACTTCTGGGCCTAGTAATGGCGCACTTTAGCTGCGCCATTAGTGTCTGCGATAGTAATGGCACATCAGGTGGTGTGCCACTATTATGTAGATTAACAGTGGCACACCAGGCGTGCGCCATTACTATTTGTTAGTAGTGGCGTGATAATAGTGGCACACCTATAGTGCGCCATTAATAGCCAAAATAGGTGCGCCACTAACAGCTTTTTTTCTAGTAGTGTGGCATAGAGAACGAACAGAGGTGGCATCTCCTTCTTGTTTTCTCGTGCCTAAAAGAGAGGAACAAAATATTAGTTAAGGGCTCGAGCTAGCATGAAGAATGAAATTGCATGAATCATGAAGGAAACCACATACCCAGTGATCCCTGTACTCAAACAGGTTGGAGCTCCCTTGCTGGTGTGGCACACCTCTCATTTGGGCACGCTTATCCTTGGCCTTGTTGTGTTCGGCTAGCCATTCGGGAGAGCACCACTCATCCACCAATGCCTCCCAACAGTCCATCCTATCCGCACACCATCTTGGGGGCACCTAAGTTAGACAAGAGAAATTTCAGCGCTACGCCTATGAATCAAATCAAAGAAACTAAGTACAAGGCCTTAACAATAGATAATTACCTTCATTAACTTCTCCTTACTCAGATAATTTTTGCGGCAATTATTATTGGCCCTCTTAATGTTAGTCGAGGCGTAGTAGTCTCAAATAGCTTGCACCTGATCCTCGTGCCTTAAGTTCTAAAGTAGGCGCTTGCACTCGGCTTCGAGAACAACAGTCGCTTTCGCCTTGTGTTCCTCAATACACCTGTAGAAGGTCTGCAATCAAACAAGACAACACTGATTAGTACAATCACTAGGTGTTGTTGATTTTTAATTCTGTAAAGGAGAAATTATCCAAAAGCAACGGATCACAATGTCAGCCACCGTCTCGCACAAGACACCGTCGACCATCTCCTCTGGCGGGGCCGGGGCAGCCATGTACAACTCCCAGGTCAGTGCTACCTGTGGAGCCTCACCCTCACCGGGCAACTGGACCTTTCCTGGGAAGTGGTGCCGGAGAAGCACACCAAGGACCTAGTTGGGCCTGCGGACACCACGCTCGTGTTTCCAACCCCTGCAGTATGACAAGGCCAACACAATAGATATTAATTAGAAGAAACATGACGACAAAAGGTTAAAAAAGAGTAAATGCACTTACTTCTCCGCATTAGGCGCAATCAACCACCTCTGCTCGCGGGTCGTCCGCACGGGCGGGAGCTTTGTACAACAACGCTAGTAGACCGTCTTGCCCTCCTCAACCAGCTCGCCCTCTCTATAGGTGTCCTCAGACAAGTTGTCCTCGACACCATGAGCATGGCCACTAGCCTCCAGGGTCTCGTGGGACGAAGACTCTAGGACCCGAGTCTCCTGGGACGAAGACTCTGAAACCGAAGTCTCCTGGGACGAAGGCTCGGTAACCCGAGGCTCGTCGACCCGAGGCTCGTGGACCGGAGTCCGAGACGGGTCCAAGTCAGATGGGTCCACCTGAGATGGAGCACTCCTGTGGTCAGGAGAATCAGCTGGGGGTGGCGGTGAGGAAGGCATAGCAGCCTTCCTACCTCTAGCACCTCTCTTCGTCTTCCCCTGACCTCTCCCGGTCGAAGAAGAAGCGCCCGCCGGTGTCTGCATGCAGTGTACCAGCACTCTCCGGAGTTGCTGGGGTGGAATAATAACACCCCTCCCAGCACATGCTAAGGAAGGAGGCTCAGAGCCCTCTCAACCCGAGCCCACCATCTGTCAAGACCTGCAATGACAAAGAGTGAACGAAATTAGTTCAACATAAAAAAATTGAATACCTAATAACATGAACTAATTAATAATATATATGTAAATAATAATAATTGAATACCTCACATTACTAATATTAATCTTCATCGTCTATATATGCTCCGGGATCAATAAATGCATAATAATCATCACTATCAGGAATGACGTGCACATCAGCATCATCAATAAATGCATCAACATGTGGAAGGCCTCTATGTAATCGGTCAAGCATTGTCAGGTCATCGCAACAGTAACCTCTTCTTATTCCGTCTCTTAGTGTTCCGGCTTAGGGGTGAAGTCGGGTTCACTGTCGCTGTCAACCTCAATGTTCTGGGGTGAAGTAGAGTGGTTCTTGAAACGTTTCTTGGAAACACGTGTTTCTTGGAAGAATTCTCCTTCATATGTGTCTGGGTTAATGTGAGGTTCATAATCATCTTCATTGAGGGGAGGTGGTCTAAAATGTGGCGGCACATCATAAACGACATCCCAACCTTTCAAATTTGGATCCGTTTGGCAGGCCCACGGTAGATAAAAAACTTGGATCGCCTGTTGAGCCGCAATATAGACATCGGGAACATCTAAATGGGTGCTTTGTTTGATTTCGACTAGCCCTATACGTTCATGAGCCCTTCTAGTCTTCTTCGGCTGGAACCAATAACATTTGAAGACTATGACGTTTGGTGGGTTTTCACCAAAGAATGTAAGTTCATAAATCGCTTCAACTCTTCCATAATACTCGACCCCTCCTTCACCGACAGCGGAGACACAACAATTTGTAGACTTTCGGTCGGCCATAGATAGCTCTTTGCCAAAAGTACGAAAGTGATACCCGTTGATGTCGTATTTTTAAAATGAACGGACCTTGTAGTCACAACCATTAGAGACTTGTCTCAATTTGGAGTCCATAGACTCTACATTAGCCTACAAGTTTAATACGAAAGGATTGTTGCATTAGAAGGAAACTAGGCGAAGAAATGAAATCATCTAATTAATGGAAATTACCGTTTGCTTGAACCAAGAGATGAAAACGGGATAGCCGCCTTCATGCTTTTCCAGAAGCTCATACTCTTCGATGGAATCCTTTTTCATCACCGCTCCATCCAAGAATTTGGCGACGTATGGACTATATCACATATCTGGGAATAAGAGCATTTAAAAGGAATTAGAAGTTGCGAAACAATGTACCGAGAACTTACTCGATGTACGGCGGAACTTCTGTTAGGTTGTTGAAGATATACAACGAAATGGTCCGCCATTCTTCGACATCCAACGCTATTGATTTCGAACCATCGGATGGTGCGAGCTTCCCTTTGAATAAAATGAGGTTGGATCGACCTTTTTCACGGTCGCCATCATTGTACTAAGGCTTCGGATTGTGCAAATGACGATTCTTGGCTTTGTAGTGTGCTGTCACGAAACTTGCCGCCTCCTCAGTAATGAATGCCTCGGCCATCGATGCTTCAACTCTACATATTTTTTTACATTTTGCTCGAAGCGTCTTCTGTATCCTCTTAGTTGCGAAGCACCATGATTTTGCATGTCCCCCCTAATCTTGCCTCGATCGGGAGATGCAAAATCAAATGCTGCATTGGATTAAAGAAGCCCGGTGGAAAGATCTTTTCTAACTTGCAGATCAACTCCGGTGCCACCTCTTCTAGTTTGTCTAGCACGTCACGCGATAGTTCTTTTGCACAAAGAGCACGGAAGAAATAGCTCAGCTCTACTAGTACTAGCCATTCAACCTCAGGGATAAAGCCATGCAACATCACCGGCATTACCCGCTCAAGCCATATGTGCCAATCATGACTGTTGAGACCAAATATTTTCAATTTGTCAAGACTCGCTCCCATCTTTAGATTCGCTACATACCCATCGGGGAACATCAACTGCATTTTCACCAACAAGATCATTTCCCTCATAGCTGGCCTTCCAAGATTGAACCATTCCTTTTGCTTCCTCCAATTCTTCTTTCCTTTCAGTTGTCGAATGTTTTGTAACGGTTTATCACATAGAGCCTCCTGGTTGACTCTAGCCTTAGGATTATCCTTCGACTTCCCCTCTATGCCGAACAATGTACCAAAAAGGGCCTCCACGATATTCTTTTCGGTGTGCATCACGTCGATGTTGTGTGGGCAAAGGAGGTATTTAAAGTAAGGCAGATCCCATAAACATATCTTGTGAGTCCAGGCGTGTTCCATATTATACCCTTTGAAATACCCTGGACGATCTGGATCCAGCCCGAGAGCGTTTATCTGATCCAGGATCTGTTGGCGTGTCAACACAGATGGTGCAGTGTTTTTGACAACTCTACCTTTGATGAAATTCTTCTTGTCTTTTCTAAACTTATGGTCAGGATCCAGGAACTGTCTATGCATGTCGAAGCAAGAAAACTTGCGACCCGCCTCCAGCCAACGGAACTGAAGAGCTACCTTGCATGTGGGTCACGGAAACCTTCCATGCACACACTAGCCAATGAATAGCGCATACACTGGCAAGTCATGCATCGAGTACATGTACCACACATGCATTTTGAAGTTCTTTTTTGTAGCGGCATCGTATGTCTTGATCCCATTATCCCAGGCTTCTTGCAATTCATGCATCCTTAAGCGGTTGCATGTACACATTCATATTCTTCCCCGGATATTTGGACCCTGGAATTATCAACGTCAGGAAAATGTTCTTTCTTTTCATAATCTCTCCGAGGGGAGATTGAGTGGAATCACAAATACAGGCCAAGAACTGTATTGTGCTGCCGTCATACCATACACATTGAACCCATCCGCGCTGATGGCAACTCGAGGATGCCTTAGATCTGCCGCTTTATCCTTATGTAACGCATCGAAGTGCTTCCATGCAAAAGCGTCTGAAGTGTGTCCCAACATCGGATTCCCATCTGCATCTAGTTTTGTTCTTTTGCCCAATTTATGCCACGTCATCTGTCTAGCCGTCTCTTCGACCATGAAAAGACGCTGAAGTCTAGGTATGATTGGCAGATACCGAAGAACATTAATGGGGATTTTGGTCTAACTCTTCTCACCCATACCGTTGTCTACCAGAACATACCTGGAAGCATTGCAAATGGGGCAATAGGTCAAACCCGCATACTCAAGCCTAAATAAGGCACATCCATTCTCATAGGCATCTATCTTCTCATAGGGCATCTTAAGCGCACGAAGGATTTTGTCCGACTGGTACAGGTTTGGTGGCAATACATGGCCTTTGGATAGAAAGCGTCCAAATATCGTCATCATCGCGTCATAGCATTCTCTGCCCAGGTTGAACTGAGTCTTCAGTGCCATTGCTTACGCGATGGCATCCAGCTAACAAAGCTCGGTGTGCTCGTGGAGAGGACGTTTTGAAGACTCCAACATTTCATAAAAGTCCTTTGCAGATTCCTCCATCTCATTGTCCGAATCCCGAGCATCATCAAAGTCTTGCACCATGTCTTCGATCCCAGTACCATGCTCGTCGGTGCGACGACGAACCACCTCAGCACTGGCACGTTGGGCAGACTCACCATGAAATGTCCAAACCATATAATTAGGCGTAAAACCCCACTTCTGTAGGTGTTTGATCATTTCAAACTCTGACTTCTTCTTACAGTTGTCGCAATCGACACAAGGGCACCAGGTTGTTTTCTGTCCATTTGCAAATGCGATTCTCACAAACTCCTTGGTTTTTGTTATCCATTCACAGGTCATGTCTTTCTGACTAGTGTGACCGGTGTACATCCACCCACAATCACTCATCTTGCCTAGCTACTAGACACACAAAAAATATATACATAATTTAGCAAACCATATTCATCTGTTAATAGAGTTTGTCAGTTTTATTATGTCGATGCAACCTAGATGCTAGTAGGTAAAGATAGGTCCTAATCCCACCCGAGTATGTGTAGATTTCAGCAGCACCTCCTCGTTGTTCTCCTGATACACGTATCGGCAATAAGCAGAGAGGATATGTACCCGGCAAACAACAAGGAGGCACTGATGAAATTCTGTATCGGATCCGAAGGAGAGCATATGGGAAAATGAACCCAATCTACCCATACTCGGGCTGTCCATGGATAACGTTGGACAATTTGAAAGAGTCACAGTTATAAATATGCTAATGAATTCATATTTATAGATGCAACCCTTTCGAACGGGAGACGCATAGTGGTCATGCATACTGATGATTGAAGACACATATAGCTAGCAAGTTTCATCGGCACGAAGACCGGAACAGAGGAAATGAGGGGGCAAGTGGAGATGTCATTTGTGCTCACCCACAAACGTAGGGGTGGAGCTCGTCGAACGCACGGGGAGGTCGTCGAACACCAGACCCTCACAGCGACGAAACAACTGCACATTCAAAACCACCCGATCAACATAAATATGATGTTCTGTATAACAAAATCGAAAATATATGACCTAACTCATAATTCACAAATATATGACCCGTGTCGTGTCGGGGTCGGGGTGTCGGGGGTGTCGTGTCGGGGTCGGGGTGTCGGGGGTGTCATGTCGGGGTCGTGGTGTCAGGGTTGTCGTGTCGGGGTAGGGGTGCCGTGTCAGGGTGTCGGGGTGTTGTGTCGGGGTTGGGGTGTCGGGATGTCGTGTCGGGGTCGGGGTGTCGGGGGTGTCGGTTCGGGGTAGGGGTGATGTGTCGTGGTCAGGGGTGCCATGTCGGGGTGTCGGGGTGTCTTGTCGGGGTCGAGGAGTCGGGGGGTGTCGTGTCGGGGTCGGGGTGTCGGGGGTGCCGTGTCGGGGTGTCGTGTCGGGGTGTCGTGTCGGGGGTCGGGGTGTCGGTGATGTCGTGTCGAGGTCAATCCATGACTCCTTTCCCCCTCGATCCTCGACCCCCGACAATCTAAATAAACCTAAACTAAATCTAGCGGGGGGGATAAACTAAACCTAAAACTAAACTAAACCTAAAACTAGACCTAAACCTAAACCTAATTAAACAAAATCTAAATTAAACCTAATTTAAACAAAATCTAAATTAAACCTTAAAAAAAGAGGGCAGACTCACCTTGGGCGGCGGCGACAGGGGCAGGGGCGGCCGACTGCAGGGGCGGGGCGGCCGGCGGCCGGCTACGGGGGTGGGGCCGGCCGGTGGCACGGGGGGGCGGCGGTGGCCGGTGGCACGGGGGGGTGGCGGCGGCTCGGGCACGAGGGAGTAGGGGGTGCAGGGGCGGCCGTCGGCCGGCTATAGGGGCGGGGGTGGGGGCGGCCGGTGGCACGGGGGGCGACGGCGGCTCGGGCACAAGGAGTGGGGGTGCGGGGAGGGGAGAGAGAGGGGAGAGAGAGAGGGGTGGGGCGCGCTGACAGGTATACTAAGGCTCTTTGCCGTCTGCTAGCAGACGGCAAAGAGCCATAATTAGTGGGGTGGGGCTGGGGAAACGGCCGTTAGATGGCCACTCTCTTTGCCGTCTGCTAGCAGACGGCAAGGAGAGTGGCCGTTAGCTGGTTCTCGTTGTGGGCCACCCTTCCTCATTGTCGTCCACTAGCGGACAGCAAAGCCTCTTTGCCGTCCGCTAGCAGACGGCAAAGAAGAGGCTGACAGCAATGAGATCTTTGCCGTCAGCTCTTTCTTTGCCGTCAGTTTTATTTAAGCTGATGGCAAAGACCTTCTTTGCCATCAGCTGGCAGACGGCAAAGAGCTAGCAGACGACAAAGATCATGATTCTAGTAGTGTACTTAAGGATATTCTTGACCGCTGCCTAGTGCTCCATTCCAGGATCACTTTGAAACCTTCCAACCATACTTATGGCAAGGCTGACATTGGGTCTTGTGCACAGCATTGCATACATGATAGAGCCTATGGTTGAAGCATAGGGAATGACACTCATCTTTTCTCTATCTTCTGCAGTCACTGGGCATTGAGTCTTACTCAACTTCACACCTTGTAACATAGGCAAGAACCCCTTCTTGGACTGATCCATTGTGAACTTCTTCAAAACTTTATCAAGGTATGTGCTTTGTGAAAGTGGTATTAAGCGTTTCGATCTATCTCTATAGATCTTAATGCCTAATATGAAAGTAGCATCTCCTAGGTCCTTCATTGAAAAACTCTTGTTAAAATATTCCTTCACGCTTTCCAACATTTCTATATTATTTCCAATCAGCAATATGTCATCCACATATAATATTAGAAACGCTATAGAGCTTCCACTCACTTTCTTGTAAATACAAGCTTCTCCATATACCTATATAAACTCAAACGCTTTGATCACCTCATCAAAGCCCTTATTCCAACTCCGAGATGCTTGCACCAGCCCATAAATGGATCACTGGATTTTGCAAACTTTGTCAGCATCATATACAACTCTTCCTCAAGGAAACCGTTGAGGAATGCTGTTTTGACATCCATCTGCCAAATTTCATAGTCGAAATAAGTAGCTATTGCCAACATGATTCTGACAGACTTAAGCATCACTACGGGTGAGAATGTCTCATCGTAGTCAGCTCCTTGAACTTGTGAAAAACCCTTTGCCACAAGTCGAGCTTTATAGACGGTGACATTACCATCCGCGTCCGTCTTCTTCTTAAAGATCCATTTGTTCTGAATGGCCTTTGTCCCTTTAGGTAATACTTCCAAAGTCCATACTTTGTTTTCATACATGGATCCCATCTTGGATTTCATGGCCTCTAACCATTTCTCGGAATCCGGGCCCATCACCACTCCTCCATAGCTCGTAGGTTCATGGTTGTCCAACAACATGACCTCCAAGACAGGGTTGCCGTACCACTCAGGGGTAGTACGCGGCCTTGTCGACCTACGAGGTTCAATAGCAGCTTGATCCGAAGCTTCATGATCATCATCATTAACTTCCTCTTCTACCGTCGTAGGTTCCACAGAAACATCTTTCTGCGCTGCGCTACTTTCTGGTTGAAGTAAAAGTTCAATAACCTCATCAAGCTCTATTTTCCTCCCACTCAATTCTTTCGAGAGAAACTCTTTCTCAAGAAATGTTCCGTTCTTAGCGACAAACACTTTGCCTTCGGATCTGAGATACAAGGTATACTCGACTGTCTCTTTTGGGTATCCTATTAAGACGCATTTCTCCGCTTTGGGTTCCAGCTTTTCAGGCTGAAGCTTTTTGACATAAGCATCACATCCCCAAACTTTAAGAAACGAAAACTTTGGCCTCTTGCCAAACCAAAGTTCATATGGCGTCTTCTCAACAGATTTCGATGGTGCCCTATTTAAACTGAATGCAGCTGTCTCTAATGCATAACCCCAAAACGATAGTGGCAAATCAGCAAGAGACATCATAGAACGCACCATATCTAATAAGGTTCGATTACGATGTTCGGACACACCATTATGCTATGGTGTTCCAGGCGGTGTCAACTGTAAAACAATTCCACACTCCCTTAAGTGACTGCCAAATTCATAACTCAGATATTCATCTCCTCGATCAGATCGCAGGAATTTAATCTTCTTGTTACGATGATTCTCAACTTCACTCTAAAATTGCTTGAACTTTTCAAACGTTTCAGACTTGTGTTTCATTAAGTAAATGTACCCATATCTACTTAAGTCATTAGTGAAGGTGAGAAAATAATGATATCCACCACGTGCTGTAACATTCATTGGACCGCACACATCAGTATGTATGATTTCCAATAAGTCACTGCTCATTCCATTGTTCCAGAGAACAGCGTTTTAGTCGTCTTGCCCATGAGGCATGGTTCACATGTGTCAAGTGATTCAAAATCAAGTGACTCCAAAATTCCATCAGCATGGAGCTTCCTCATGCGTTTTACACCAATATGACCTAAATGTTAGTGCCACAAGAAAGTGGTACTATCATTATCAACTCTACATCTTTTGGCATCAATGTTATGAACTGCTTTGCCATCCTTCTTGGTTTTACCCTTCTTGCCCTTGCCCTTGCCATTCTTCTTGAAACTAGTGGTTTTATTGGCCATCAACACTTGATGTTCTTTCTGGATTTCAGACTCGGCGACTTTTAGCATCCCAAACAGCTCGGCGACTGACTTGATCACGTGCATGTTATAGTTCATCACAAAGCTCTTGTAACTAGGTGGCAGTGATTGAAGAACTCTATCAGTGATCGCCTCTGGCGGAAGGGCAATTCCCAACTCTACTAGACGATTCGAATACCCAGACATTCTGAGTATATGCTCACTGATAGACCTATTCTCCTCCATTTTGCAAGCATAGAACTTATCGGAGGTCTCATACCTCTCGATCCGGGCATTCTTCTGAAAGATAAACTTCAACTCCTGGAACATCGCATATGCTCCATGACGTTCAAAACGTCTTTGAAGTCCCGGTTCTAAGCCATACAATATTGCACACTGAACTATTGAGTAATCTCCAAAACGTGCCTCCCAACCGTTCTTAACATCTTCTGATGACATGTCTTCTGGTTGGTCACCAAGCGGTGCATCAAGGACATATGATTTTTGGGAAGCCATGAGGATAATCCTCAGATTACGGGCCCAGTCAACAATGTTACTTCCATCATCTTTCAACTTAGCTTTCTCTAGGAATGCATTAAAATTTAGGGGTGCTACTGCGCGATCCATTGATCTACAACATAAATATGCAAAGATTACTTAGACTATTGTTCAAGATAATGAGTTTAGTTAATCAAATTACTAAAGCTCCCACTCAAATTGACATCCCTCAGGTCATCTGAGTGTCACATGATCCAAATTCACCAACTCAAGTTCGATCATCACATGAGTTGAGGTGGTTTCAATGGTGAACATCATCATGTTGATCATATCTACTATATGACTCATGTTCGACCTTTCGGTCTTGTGTTCCGAGGCCATGTCTGTACATGCTAGGCTCGTCAAGTTTAACTCGAGTGTTCTGCATGTGCAACACTGGCTTGCACCCGTTGTATTTGAACGTAGAGTCTCTCACACCCGATCATCACGTGGTGTCTCGACACGACGAACTTTCGCAACGATGCACACTCGGGGAGAACACAATTCATCTTGAAATTTAAGTGAGGGATCACCTTATAATGCTACCGTCGTTCTAAGAAAAAAAAAGGTGCATAAAAGGATTAACATCACATGCAAATCATCAGCGACATGATATGGCCATGAACTTGTGCTTTTGATCTCCATCTTGAAAGCACCGGCATAATCTCTATCGTCACCGGCATGACACCATGATCTCCATCAACGTGTCACCATCGGGGTAGTCAAGCCCATCATGCTTCTAATATTATTGCTACCGTTTAGTGATAAAGTAAAGCATTACATTGCGCTTAATGATTGACACGCAGGTCATACAATAATTAAAGACAACCCTATGGCTCCTACCAGTTGCCGTACTCATCGACATGCAAGTCGTGATATTCTATACAACACATGATCATCTCATACATCACATATATCACATCATGTAATTGGCCATATCACATCACAACATACCCTGCAAAAACAAGTTAGACGTCCTCTAATTGTTGTTGCATGTTTTACGTGGCTGCTACGGGTTATCTAGCAAGAACAATTCTCACCTACGCATAAACCATAACGGTGATACATAAGTTGCTTTTCAACCTTCTCAAGGACCGCCTTTATCGAATCCGATCCAACTAAAATAGGAGAAACTGGCACCCGCCAGGCATCTTTTGCAACAAGTTGCACTTGAGGGAACCGGTCTCTCGTAAGTGTACGAGTAATGTTGGTCCGGGCCGCTTGATCCCACAATACCGCTGAACCAAAACACGACCAAGGGAGGAAGCAATCTAAGGATCAACGCCCACAAACTCTTTGTGTTCTACTTGAGATCTCATCTACACATAGACCTAGCTCATGATGCCACTGTTGGGGAACGTTGCATGGAAACAAAAAAATTCCTACGCACACGCAAGATCTATCCATGGTGATGAGCATCTATGAGAGGGAGAGTGGATCTACATACCCTTGTAGATATCTAAGCGGGAAGCGTTACGAAACGCGGTTGGTGTAGTCGAACGTCTTCGCGATCCAAATCGCCGAGCGTCCCGCGATCCAATCACGATCCGTCCCGATCAAGCACCGAACGGACGACACCTCCGCGTACAGCACACGTACAACATGATGATGATCTCCGTTTTCTTGATCCAGCATGAGGTAGCGGAGAGGTAGATGATTTCTCCGGCAGCGTGACGGCGCCGCGGCGATGGTGGTGGAGCAATTCCGGCAGGGCTTCGCCTAAGCGCTGCAAAAAAACGATCTAGAGGAGAAACTATGCACTAGAGGAACGGGTAGCGCGTGGCTGAAAATCAGGTGCCAAAACCCTAAAACCTCTAGTATATATAAGAGGAAGAGGGGAGGAGGCTTGGCCCAAGGGCCAAGTCATCTAGGCTTCGGCCGAACCAAGGAGGAGAGGAGGATTCCTCCTCCAATCCTAGTAGGACTAGGACTCCTCCTTATTTTGGTCTTTTTGCCTTTTTCCACCTTTTTCTCTTTGGGTCTTATATGGGACTTCCACCAGTCCAGTAAGGGTTGGTATTCACTCTCTCACAGCCCATGTAGCCTCTTGGGTCGAAATACCCCTCCCGATGGTCTCCCGGTACACTACCGATGAGTGCGAAACTTTTCCGGCGACCAAAATAGGACTTCCTATATATCAATCTTTACCTCCGGACCATTCTGGAGCTCCTCGTGATGTCCGGGATCTCATCCAGGACTCCGAACAACCTTCGGTAACCACCACACATAACTCTATACTACCGAAACGTCACTGAACCTTAAGTGTGCAGACCGTCCTGGTTTGAGAACTATGTAGACATGACTGAGACACCTCTATGGTCAATAACCAATAGCGGACCTGGATGCCCATATTGGTTCCTACATATTCTACGAAGATCTTTATCGGTCGAACCTCTATGTCAAAGATTCAGTTAATCTCGTATGATGTTCCATTTTTCTTCGATATGCTACTTGCCCAAGATTCGATCGTCGGTATCTCCATACCTATTTCAACCTCGTTACCGGAAAGTCTCTTTACTCGTTCCGTAATACAAGATCTCATGACTAACACTTAGTCACATTGCTTGCAAGGCTTATTGTGATGTTGTATTACCGAGTGGGCCCTGAGATACCTCTCCGTCACACGGAGTAACAAATCCCAGTCTTGATCCATGCCAACCCAACAGACACCCTCAGAGATACCTGTAGAGCACCTTTATAGTCACCCAGTTACGTTGCGACGTTTGATACACACAAGGCACTCTTCCGATGTCCGTGATTTGCTTGATCGCATGGTCATAGGAACATATACTTGACATGCAGAAAACAGTAGCAATAAACTGACACGATCATATGCTATGTTTGTAGTTTGGGTCTTGTCCATCAAAGCATTCTCCTAATGATGTGATCCCGTTATCAAATGATATCACATGTCAATGGCTAGGAAACCTTGACCATCTTTGATCAACGAGCTAGTTCACTAGAGGCATACTAGGGACAAAGTGTTGTCTATTTACCCACACATGTAATGTGTTTCCAATCAATACAATTATAGCATGGATAATAAACGATTATCATGAACAAGGAAATATAATAATAAACACTTTATCTATTGCCTCTAGGGCATATTTCCAACAATCTCGTCAAGGATGGCCTTGGCCTCCACGCCATTGACACGTTCACTTGGAAGGCGGAGCACTCTCTCAGGCAATGGTGGAGCAAGATGAACAAAAACATTGCCAATATAAAAGCGATGGTTTTCTCAACAAGTTTGATTTTGAGAAACCATGCATAGTCCGCCAAAGCTTCCTTGTATTTCTAATTTTTAGGCGAGGAGTCCAAGTATAAGAGTTGGGCAATGTCCTTTTGATTCTTCCCCTTTAGCGAAGGGAGGTCTCAAAATGGGTCATGAGTACCATTGCCAACAATGACAGTTGGAGAAGCATAAAAAAATTCCAAGTCCATCATGTCACATGGATCCCACCCATAGTTTTCCCGAGCTCTCCACTCGTACCGCAACCAACGCAAGGGTATGGTACGAGCTTATCTCGCGTGTGATCAAGCACACCAAATCCCCCATGTTCCTTTGGGTGACATACGGTGACCCAATGGACCTTACATTTCAGCACCGATAAAATTGTTGATACCCAACCATAAGAAGGCTCTGTCAATTTAGTCAGTGTTCTTTACTACAGGTGGTGGGAAAACGAGTGGTGTAGCATGGTAGATCACTTTCTATGCAAGCACAAATTTGATAAGACATATATTTTGAATAAGATGGAATTGCACAATACATGACTAAGCTAACAAAAAACCACAATTGTAAGCTAATAAGTGAGGAAACACAAAAAATGCTTTCATTAGTAACCCCAAGAGAAATATGACATGTGGGTCCTTTGTGTTCAGTGATGAGACAAGCACCGAGCTGAGGCAAGCTAAGCTATTAAAAAAATTGAAGAATGTATTTACAAAAATAAAACAATCAAAAGTCTCTAAAATATATTTCTACAGTTCGGTCCATATTTATAGGTCAATTTGGATTTTAGCCAATTTTGCGTAGTACTTTAAAAGTTTGAACATGTTTTGTATCAACGAACGGTTATATTTGAGGCGAAGAAATCTTTTAGGGAATTAACCCCTAGATAGCAGATTCCGTAAACAATATATTTCTACAGTTTAGTCCATATTTATAGGTCAATTTGGATTTTAGCCAATTTTGCATAGTAGTTTAAATGTTTGAACATGTTTTGTATCAACGAACGGTTATATTTGAGGCGAAGAAATCTTTTAGGGAATTAACCCCTAGATAGCAGATTCCGTAGAAATAAATTTCTACAGTTCAGTCCATATTTATAGGTCAATTTGGATTTTAGCTTATTTTGCATAGTACTTTAAAAGTTTGAACATGTTTTGTATCAACGAACGGTTATATTTGAGGGGAAGAAATCTTTTAGGGAATTAACCCCTAGATAGCAGATTCCGTAAACTTATATGGTTTAATGTTATAACCTCAATCTCTTAAAGGTTTGCCTTTTTCCCCAATTTCCAGCCAACTGGGGCAACCCTCATGATAAAATAAACGAGAGGATCCACCACTAGTAGAAAACAGGCCTTTTGTCCCGGTTCTAGAACTTGGACTAAAGGCCTTCACTTTTAGTCCCAATTGGACTACGAACCGGGACTAAAGGGGCTTCGCGTGGCAGCTTTCTATAGCGGGACCTTTAGTCCCGGTTGGTGTTACCAACCGGTACTAAAGGTATTTTTCAAAATGTTTTTTTTATTTTTTTTATTTTTTTTATTTTCAAATCTTTGAATTATTCGACAATTTAATCTCTAATCAGCCCTCCTCACTGCTCTGGATTTATTTGACAATTTAATCTCTAATCATCCCTCATTCCAAATCGTCTAACTTCTCGGTCGGTCACCCATTCTCTCACTGCTCCAATCCGAGCACGCTTAACTTTTGAGTTCCATCATCCCTAGTTTGCAAGTCTGTACTTATTGTTTTCTTGACAATAGTAAGCTATAAATCCTATTAACCCTTGGGTCTTGATGTAACATGATTTAATTTTTTGAATTCCAAACAATTATTAAAATAAACAACAATAAATGATTAATAATAGTATTGAATTTCAATGAAAATAAAATAAGTAATAATATTATTTGATTCATTTTTTGCAATTTATTCATTTAATATGGCATAATTAATATCTTTAAATCTGTAAATCAAAATTCAAGAAATAATACATCCATTATTATCACAAAAACGTGAGGAATCCAAATATGACATCATTTAATTAAAAACTTATTTTTCATAACACTTTTTTCGACATCGTATGCAAAAGTTATAGCCGTTTTACTTTTTCATAACATTTTTTAATTTTTTCCATAACTTTTTCATAATATTATCGCCGTTTTACTTTGTGCGTTCAACATGCACCATCCAAAGCAACATTATCAATTTTCAAACCTTTCCCACTTCATTCGCTATTTTTCATACATTTATTAATTTTTGAGCTAAATGACTCTGAAATTGAAAAGCACTACAAATGAAATCTGAAAAGGTTGAAACTTGGCATGGTATTGGCATTTCACCCACATAGCATGTGCTAAAAAGTTGAAAGGCTTACGGTAAAAACTAGATGCACTTCGTGTACAAACTGGACAATCCCTTTTGAAGTATCAGGGTTTTAGATGAAAACTCATCTATTACAAAGGCATTTCGTTTTTTAAAACTTATTTAAACTCCAGAGTTTTTGGGCGTTCAACATGCACCATTCAAGCCACATCATCAATTTTTAACAATTTCCCACTTCATTCGCTATTTTTCATGCATTTATTAATTTCTTTGAGCTAAATGACCCTGAAATAGCAAAGCACTACAAATGAACTCTAAAAATGTTGAAACTTGGCATGATATCATTATTTCACCCACATAGCATGTGCTAAAAAGTTGAGAGGTTTACGGTAAAAACTAGATGCACTTCGTGTACAAACTGGACAATCCCTTTCGAAGTATGAGGGTTTTGGACGAAAACTCATCTGTTACAAAGGCATTTCGTTTTTTTAAACTTATTTAAACTCCAGAGTTTTTGTGCGTTCAACATGCACCATTCAAAGCCACATCATCAATTTTCAGCCATTTCCTACTTCATTCGCTATTTTTCATGCATATATTAATTTTTTTAAGCTAAATGACCCTGAAATTGAAAAGCACTATAAATGAACTCTGAAAAGGTTAAAGTCTGGCATGGTATCATTATTTCATCCATATAGCATGTGCTAAAAAGTTGAGAGGATTACGGTAAAAACTAGATGCACTTCATGTACAAATTGGACAATCCCTTTCGAAGTATCAAGGTTTTGGACGAAAAATCATCTGTTAGAAAGGCATTTCATTTTTTAAACTTATTTTAACTCCATACTTTTTGTGCGTTCAACATGCACCATCTAACATGTGCCTAGGAGCAAAAAGAATTAAATTAAAAACTATTTTAAGCTGAAGTTATTCACAATCTAGGGTTTGAAGCAAATTTAAACAAATTTAAATTTAAACCATTCATATTTTAAAATTAATTACACAAACACAAACTAGACAAAATTTTGAATCTAATGCAAAAAGAATCACTCAAAAACATCAAATATCCTAAAAGATATAAGCAATTTAAAACAGAAACTAAAAACAAAAAACAAATAGAAAAAACAAAAAAAACTTTTAAAACCCTTTAGTACCGGTTGGTATCTCTAACCGGGACTAAAGTTCTAGCCTTTAGTCCCGGTTGAAGATACGAACCGGGACTAAAGCCCCAACCCCTTTAGTCCCGGTTCGTGTCTCCAACCGGGACTAAAGACTTCATCTTTAGTCCCGGTTGGAGACACGAAGCGGAACTAAAGGGTATCGGCCCCTGTAGTCCCGGTTGGTGTCTCCAACCGAGACTAAAGGTCCCGCTCGAACCGGGACTTATGCCCGACCGGCGCCCTAGCCGCTCGAACCGGGACTAATGCTCACATTAGTCCCGTTTCATAAGACAACCGGGACTAATGTGTAGATCGAGTTGTGACGAAAGTTCTGTTTTCTACTAGTGCACCCCATCATAACTCGGTGCCGCCACCGGCCGTTTGCCGCCCCTTGTGGCTGAGAAAATGGAACCACACTGTCGCCGCAAGTCTGGCCACCCTTGCCGATGAGGAGGAATGTCGCAAAGTCAGGTAGCCTACTTTGGAATTTCAGGCGGCGACACTTTGTCGGAGAAAAAGGAGGAGGAGTCCCCAATTTCATGAATCAGGCAGCCACGAACATGTTCATATGGTGTGTGCGCTCACGCTTGCATGGGCTCGCCCCCAACAAAGTTCCGACGCACGAAGCTATACACCGTGGCCGTTTCTGTCGTAGATGTGGCATCGTGGTGGTGCACGATGGCGCTCGTCATACTCGCGCTTTTATGTGCAGTCAGTGCGGACATTCTGGACGACGGGCAAGGCGGCACGCAGTACTTCGGTTGCCCATGGCTTGGCGCCCCACCCACGTGAAAATCAGTGGGGGGCGAGATAATTGTTAGGCAGGTTACGTAAAATTGTTCGTAGCTTCACGTAGATGTAGTATTATCGGTGGGAACCTGTAGGTGCATGACCCCGTCATCACTATATATGTTACATAATTTTGCTAGACTTACGGGCAAATGTTATGGGAAGTAATCTACAGATTGAGTTGGCAATGTTAGTTGGAAAACCGGGGGCAACACGTCCCACCCTGGAAATCACGCGCGAGAGGTGGCGGCGGCGGCGCGAGGGGGGGGAGGGGGGAGAGGAGGAGGGATTGGTTAGAGTACCGTTTTTATCCGTTAAATACAATACTAGAGAAGGTTGAGATCGAATTAAAAAAACGGATTGAGATCCCACACGTCATTGTGTGTAGAATTAATTTAGATGATTATGTTCTAGCTGATTTACTAGATGAAGAAACATTTAACCTCCTACAAAATATATGGAAATTAGATAAGAGATACAGCTTGGGATTTTAGGATAGGGGATCTGCTAGAGATGCCCTAACAAGTTTCAAACCTAAAAACAGCCAAACAAATATGCTTAAATTTTTCAACATTGAATAGCAAATATGGATTAAATTACTAGCATTTTTCTGATATTTTGGTTTCCTTTAAATATTGAATATTTTTAAAAAATGAATATTTAAATTTTCTTTAAGAGAGCCAAGCTCCCTCTATCTTAACACATGGAGCCACACCTCATATTTTTATTAAGTGACTAATCTGATCAATTTGTGGGTTTTGTTATCCGTTAGTCCTAGAGTTGTGATTATTTGCTAATATTCCCTAGTGTTATGGTTTTCTATTATCTCAGCCCCAAATATCATGTATTTATGCAATTTCCTCCTTCAATAATTGTATATGCATGTTGTTGTGATGCTTATCTTTAAAGGGAAAAGGAACATTATTATGTATACCAAAATATAGGAAAATATTAACAAGTGATTTGAAAACCTTCTAATAAAAATTTCAGAATATTGCTGCATTTTATTAGCTAATAGTGTTCTATTTTTTCATTTCCTTTTTCAATTTACTCGTATTTTTTGTCAATTTTGATTTCCGCCCTTTTTTGTATTTCAAATTTGTTTCACCTTATTGTTAGTTTGTACTGGTTTACATTCCATTATTTTTTTAACATTATCTGTTTCCCCTTAAAATCAGGTTATGGGCATATAGTAGCCATGTAAAACCTCTTGTGACGATGATGTTTGTGTAGTTTGGACGGGCTAGTTCCTATGGAGCGAAGCTGCTCATTCAGGGTACCCTCAGCCGCGGGGATTGGTTAGAGAGTGTTCAAAATCTAACTATATTGAGAAGGTAACTAAGGCTCGGAAGCATGGATAGAAAACTAGTGAAACTATCGAGATAGTACAAATAAATTGGAAAGGCCAAGGCAATGTTCAACACTCGAAACTACCGATGAAAGCAAGAGGAGTGGTTCCGAACACAACAAGGTAGAACCTTTTCTACTAGGATATAATGACCTCGAAGTATCGAGTACCAATTGCTCGATATTATCACGGTAAGTAAAGCATTTCTTAGAATAAAAGATTGCAAAAAAGATCTATGTCATGGATCCAAAGTTCAGGTTGGAAAGGAGCAGAGAGGCTGAATGTTGTGGCTCGTATGCGAATGGGGGGCGTCGCAGCAGCAACCTGGTTCTAGGTGTGTGTTTTTGGTGTGACTGTGGCCTTGTTTCGCGACTCTGGGTTCGAGCCCAGTCAATCCTAGGTTTCAATAAATGAAGAAATTCACCTTTCCTTTTCCATGAGAAAGGGAGCGGGGGGCAAGAGAAAGTACCCATAGGGCACCCTTACTTTGAAATGGGAGAGCTACGTATTTGAGAAGGTTTGACGTCTGTCACACCTAAAGCGTACAGCATAAACTAGGATATATATTTATATCCTTATCAATATTTATTTCTATATTCATATCTATCTATATCAGTTTCATATCTATCTATATCAATATCTGTACTTATTTGATATTGAAACACAACTATTCTCGGTCATCATTTCATGTCAATCAAATGACCTAAATTGCTACAATAGCAAGTGCTCAGCACGTTTAGCGTGCGATAAATATTATACCAAATATCAATATATATCACATAATTATCATTCAATTAATATCTTACTTAAGGTCAACGGGCAACTAATAACCTCTCAAAATATATATTCTACTACCAAATATGAACCTGTATTGCACGTACGCATTTAGTAGTATATACTAGTTACCCTATCATCCTTATTGCATATACACTATAGAATGCACGTGGGTTGCTATGGGTTGTTATTAAAGGATTTTTTATTGCATATATATACTTAAAACGGTGAATTTTTTGCCCCTTCTAATGACATCGTCTCGGGACCCTTATCGATGGATTCTTTTTGAATGTCTGGCACAATCCATCTCCATCTCCCTCAGAATCTGCAAAAAAAAAAAGTACACCTTTTGTACACCATATGTTCCACATATCTATCAGAAGAACAATTATTTTTATGGATCTCTTATAATTTTGTAAAACTCAACGAGTTTTGAGTCCGGTCCATCATATTACGTCGGGTGGCTTTGTCAAAGCATCATCCAAAACCATCGGTTTTTATCTCTAATATCTACAAAGGTGAACATATAAACATACATTAGAATAAAAATTCTCATATACAACATATATTCAGTGGTCTAGATGCAAGCAGGTGATTGTTTTTACTCAGAATGAGTGGCATCGTATTTTTAGTAGAGTTGAGTTGCGTCCCATTTTTAATAACATGTAAGTTCACCTCTAAATCACTTGTTGGTAATTATTCTCCGGAAATGACTTGTTAGGGTTTATGATATTTCACTAAATAAAATACTGTGTGAACTTTCTCTCGTAGCAGACAATCACTTTTCCCTAAAAAAGCAAACAACCGCTCCTTCTCTTAGTATGGCAATTTAACCCTCTTACGGAGGACTTGAACCCTAAACCATTATGTGTCTGGGAAGCACTTTCTCTAGCGGAGGACTTGAACCCTAAACGATTATGTGTCGCATCAGACTGCTTGTGAATCATCAACGACATCAATCAATGAGCTGGAGGAAGAAACGTAGCAAATATAGCAGACATTGTTGAGTGATTGAGCTTTTTCCAGTCTTGCACTTTTGTTCATGAGCGTAGGATTTTCAATTTTCAAGCATACAATCTCACAAAATTCGCATGCACTTTAGATATAGGGCGCCACTTCTGGCTGGGTTTTCCACCCGTACCTGCTTGTAGCGTTGAACATATATTACTCCATTCCCTAAAAAAACATTATTCAATGAATAGATGTGAGTTTCCTGAAAAGAAAAAACCCAGCTACGAGGTCTAGGCCAAGGGGACTCTACGTATAACGCTGCCTATAGAATCTCCAAATTTACTAGCAGTAGCAGACACGTTGACGAGACCAGACGCCACGACTCGGACTCAGACCCGACCAAGTCTAATCCCTGATGAAGATGAATACGACCCGAGTTCTTCTCCTTGATGAATATACGACACGATTCTACTATACCCCGACTCCCCCGACCCAATAAATAGCCCCGGCCGGTTCCCAGCCCCAGCCCAGGACGCAAAAAAGCTCCCATCTTCGGTTCTGTCTTACGCCGCAGAGTTTCTCGCTAAGGTTTCGATCGTATCCCGTTCGCCTCCCAATCCTCGAATCGATGGCGGCCGCGGAGGGCGAGAAGAAGATCACGCTCAAGAGCTCGGACGGCGAGTAGTTCGAGATCGACAAGGCGGTCGCCATGGAGTCGCAGACCATCCGCCACATGATCAAGGACGGATGCGCCGACAACGCCATCCCGCTTCCCAATGTCAACTCGAAGATCCTCTCCATGGTCATCGAGTACTGCACGAAGCATGTCCAGGCCAGCCCCAAGATGGCCGACTCCGGCGCAGCCGCTGACGCCAGCTCCTCCACCTCTGCCGCACCTGCGGCGCCAGCCCCCACCGAAGGCATCAAGAGCTGGGACGCCGAGTTCATCAAGGTCGACCAGGCCACCCTCTACGACCTCATCCTAGCAGCAAATTATCTTGACATTAAGGGATTGCTGGACCTTACTTGCCAGACTGTTGCTGACATGATCAAGGGAAAGACTCCCGAGGAGATCCGCAAGACCTTCGACATCGTGAATGACTTCACACCGGAGGAGGAGGCCGAGATTCGCAAGGAGAACCAGTGGGCTTTTGAGTAGAGAAGCATATATAGGCGTTAAATTGTGCTTAGTATTCGTCATGTCCACTTTTAAGCTGTTTATTTTTTATTTTTTATTTTTTATTATGTCGTTGTAATTCTTCTAGACTCGTTGGGTCGTTGAATATCGTAGAGAAGAAGAGTATGCATGTAGGCAGTGCCGTGTTGAATTAGTACTCAGTATTCGTCATGTCCACATTTGAAAATTTTCCTTACTTCAGGTGGATGCTTTCTTCTTATCTTTGGATGATTTATGCCGTGTGATTTGAGATTGACAAAAGAAAGGACATGATACCATCATCAACCATAACCAGGCAAACTGTTACGGTACAGTGACCTTTGAACACACGCGATAGAAGAACAAGTGAACTATCCTTATATAAAAACAACATTTTATTTTCAAATTGGAGGCATAAGCTTTGTTTCATCCATTAATTAAGAGAGGAGAATCCAATTGTGTTACTCCCACAATAACCCAAAATTTTGCTTCTCTCTTGATCATGCCAAAGATGACCGGCGGTGGAGTAGATTTTGTTGTAAAAAACTGCATTCCTCTCATTCCAAATTAGAAACCAGCGAGCATTATTTATTTCATTATATTTTTTTAGAGAAAAGGCGTTGGCCGAGTCCGAGAGAAGGCTCGAACCAACCAAGCCCGGTTTTGAATTAACAAAGCCATCAACTGGCCAGGATACAACTGAATTACAGAACAACGAAATAAAAGCAGCGCGGAACAAGATACATAGAGCGGCGGGAAACGAATCAAAGGCAAGAGCAAACCCTATTACCATCGACCGCCGCAAAACCAAAACCAACTAACCAAACTAAGGCCTCAGAAGGAGGGAAACACCGAGCAAGTATCGTGCTGTAGACTGCGACCAGAGGGCCAAACATGAGCAACCACAAGGTCTGTATCCGCCGTTGCAAAGGGTCACTACCCTTTCACCTAGGCTCGATAGGTGCCACACAAGCGAACGACGGAGAGGTTCCAAAGAACCCAGACCAGGGGGCCCAAGCTGCCATGGAAACAGCCACAACAGTCCCACACGCATCGGAGACCGACCACTAGAAGACCAACATCGGCAGTGGCAAGGAAGGACACCGGCCGAGACTCGTCGATTGAAGGCGGAACACCAGAGAGAAGGCCGAAGAGGGTCCAAGCCTTGCACCGGTCGTGGATTGGGGCCGTCAGAGTGCGGGACTCCCACCAAGCATGGTAACAGCGGCACCGGAAGAGGAGACATCGATTCCCTCACCGGACACCGATGGTAGAGACCATTCGCACTAGGGGACCCCACAGGCTGCCGCATAGAAGACCAGGCGGCCACACCCAACACCGCGAGGCAATCCTCGGAAGACGCCTTCAAGAAGGAGCACGACATCGAGTGTCATCATCGTCCAAGCAGGGGAGGGCAGGCTTTCACCTGTCCTCGATAGGGGGTGGGAGGGAGGGAATCCACTCCAAAGCCTCAAGGGGAGAACGACGCTGGAAGACGTCGCCTTTGGAGTGGCCGCCGCGTCGGCTAGGGGTTTCTCCCGGAAACACGCCCAGCCACCAGATCCGCTTGGCAGGGGCCCGGGAACGGCGACCGCAGCCGCCAGAGGGCAGAGCCAGCACGAATCCGAGCAGATCGGGCATGGGGAAGGGTCTTCTCCATGAGGGCCAGCAAACCACCGCGGGGACGCTAGACCGACGACGACCGCCACCCCCTCCCCCCCCCCTGCCGCCCGCACGGCTAGGGAGGAAGCCCACACACAGCACTCGCCGGCGAGGCCTGCCGCACAAGCTCGCCGAACGCCACCTGCCGGAGCCGCCGCCCCAGGCACGGAGGCTCTCCAGCAAGCCGGATCCGCCAGACCCCTGCCGCCACCTTCCTAGGTGTCGTAGGGCCATGCCGACGAGCACATCCGGTGGGGGCGGAGAGGGAGGAGTGGGAAGGGGGAACGCAGAGGCGGCCTAGGATTGGCCCTCGAGTCGCCTCGGAGGAGGCGACGCGAGGGGAGGGTGGGTACCCAACTGTTTCATTATATTAAGATGCAGTGAGGGCACCCACCTTTGTGAGGGTGTGATGATGACTTGGTGTGGAAGCCTACGGAGAGAGGGCACTGCTCATCGGCCTCGGCATATAATGTTGGGGAACGTTGCATGGGAAACAAAAAAATTCCTACGCACACGCAAGATCTATCCATGGTGACGAGCATCTACGAGAGGGAGAGTGGATCTACATATCCTTGTAGATCGCTAAGTGAGAAGCGTTAAGAAATGCGGTTGGTGTAGTCGAACGTCTTCGCGATCCAAATTGCCGAGCGTTCCGTGATCTCATCACGATCCGTCCCACGATCCAATCACGATCTGTCCCGCGAACTCATCACGATCTGTCCCGCAATATCATCACGATTCGTCTCGCGATCTTGATCACGGCCCTTCCGATCTAGCACCGAACGGACGGCACCTCCGCGTTCAGCACACGTACAGCTCGATGACGATCTTCACCTTCTTGATCCAGCAAGAGGGAGCGGAGAGGTAGATGAGTTCTCTAACAGTGCGATGGTGTTGCAGCGATGGTGGTGGAGCTATTCTGGCAGGGCTTTTCCAAAGCACTGCAGAAAACCGATCTAGAGGAGAAACTATGCACTAGAGGAGAGGGTAGCACGTGGCTGAAAATCTAGTGCAAAAACCCTAAAACCTCTAGTATATATAAGAGGAAGAGAGGAGGAGGCTTTGCGCAAGGGCCAAGCCCTCTAGGCTTCGGCCGAAGTGGGAGGAGAGGAGGAATCCTCCTCCAATCCTAGTAGGACTAGTACTCCTCCTTATTTTGGTCTTTTTGCCTTTTTCCACCTTTTTCTCTTTGGGCATTTCTTCCCAGCCGCATGGGCCTTATGTTTGACTTCCACCAGCCCACTAAGGGATGGTATTCACCCTCCCATAGCCCATGTAGCCTCTTGGGTCTAAATACCCTTCCCGATGGTCTCCCGGTACATTACCGGCACTCCCGGTACGCTACCGATGACTCCGAAACTTTCCCGACGACCAAAACAGGACTTCATATATATCAATCTTTACCTCTGAACCATTCTGGAGCTCCTCGTGATGTTCGGGATCTCATACAGGACTCCGGACAACCTTCGGTCACCACCATACATAACTCTATGCTACCGAAACGTCATCGAACCTTAAGTGTGCAGACCCTGCGGGTTCGAGAACAATGTAGACATGATCGAGACACCTCTATGGTCAATAACCAATAGTGGGACCTGGATGCCCATATTGGTTCCTACATATTCTACGAAGATCTTTATCGGTCGAACCTCTATGTCAAGGATTCAGTTAATCCCGTATGATGTTCCCTTTGTTCTTCGGTATGTTACTTTCCCGAGATTCGATCGTCGGTATCTCCATACCAATTCAACCTCGTTACTGGCAAGTCTCTTTACTCATTCCGTAATACAAGATCCCGTGAATAACACTTAGTCACATTGCTTGCAAGGCTTGTTGTGATGTTGTATTATCGAGTGGGCCCTAAGATACCTCTCCGTCACACGGAGTAACAAATCCCAGTCTTGATCCATGCCAACCCAACAGACACCATCGGAGATACTTGTAGAGTACCTTTATAGTCACCCAGTTACGTTGCGACGTTTGATACACACAAGGCACTCCTCCCGTGTTAGTGAGTTGCATGATCTCATGGTCATAGGAACAGATACTTGACATGCAGAAAATAGTAGCAATAAACTGACATGATCATATGGTACGTTTGTAGTTTGGGTCTTGTCCATCCCATCATTCTCCTAATGATATGATCCCGTTATCAAATGACATCTCATGTCAATGGCTAGGAAACCTTAGCCATCTTTGATCAACGAGCTAGTCTATTGGAGGCATACTAGGAACATGGTGTTGTCTATGTATCCACACATGTATCTGAGTTTCTGATCAGCACAATTATAGCATGGATAATAAACTATTATCATGAACAAGGAAATATGATAATAACCAATTTATTATTTCCTCTAGGGCATATTTTCAACAGTCTCCCACTTGCACTTGAGTCAATAATCTAGTTCACATCACCATGTGATTCGCATTGTTATGAATCTAACACCCAATAAGTTCTGGGGTTCGGTTATGCTTTGCATGTGAGAGAGATCTTATAGTCAACGGGTCTGCGACATTCAGATCCGTGTGTATTTTGAAAATCTCTATGTCAAACTGTAAACACTGCTACCACACTCCACTTGGTACTATTCCAAATGGCTGCTCCGCTATACGTATCCAGATTGCTACTACGAGTCATCCGGATTGGTGTTAAAGCTTGCAACGACGTAACTCTTTACGACGAACTCTTTATCACCTCCATAATCGAGAAACCTCTCCTTAGTCCTCTGGTTACTAAGGATAATTTTGACCGCTGTCTAGTGATCCACTCCTGGATCACTCTTGTACCCCTTGACAGACTCATGGCAAGGCACACACCAGGTGCGGTACACAACATGGCATAATATAGAGCCTATGGCTAAGGCATAGGGGACGACATTCGTCCTTTCTCTTTGTTCTGCCGTGGTCGAGCTTTGAGTCTTACTCAACTTCACACCTTACAAATTAGGCAAGAACTCTTTCTCTGACTGATCCATTTTGAACTCTTTCAAAAACTTGTCAAGATATGTACTCATTAAAAGTCTCATCAAGTATCTTGATCTATCCCTATAGATCTTGATGCTCAACAATTAGGTAGCTTTATCCAGGTCTTCCTTTGAAAAACTCTTTTCAAACAACCCTTCATGCTTTCTAGAAATTCTATACCATTTCTGGTCAACAATATGTCAACCACATATGCTTATCAGAAACTCTATAGTGCTCCCACTCACTTTATTCTAAATACAAGTTTCTCATAAACTTTGTATAGACTCAAAAACTTTGATCACCTCATCAAAGTGTATATTCCAACTCCGTGATGCTTGCTTCAGTCCATAGAAGGATGACTGAAGCTTGCACACCTTTTAGCATCCTTAGGACTGACAAAACCTTCTGGTTGTATCACATACAACCTTTCCTCAAGTAAATCATTAAGGAAATGATGTTTTGACATCCATCTGCCAGATTTCATAATTGAGAAATGCAGCAACTGCTAACATAATTCCAACAGACTTTAGCATCGCTACGAGTGAGAAAGTCTTATCGCCGTCAACTCCTTGAACTTGTCGTAAACTTCTTTGCAACAAGTCGAGCTTTACAAATGTTGACATTTACCATGAGGGTATGTCTTCATTTTAAACATCCATTTGTACTCAACGACCTGCCGTCCAACGAGCAAGTCTACCAAAGTCTATACTTGGTTTTCATACATGGATCCTTTCTCGGATTTCATGGCCTCTAACCATTTGTCGAAATCTGGGCCCATCATCGCTTCTCCACAGCTCGTAGATTCATCATTGTCCAACAACATGACCTCCAAGACAGGGTTGTTGTACCGCTCAGGAGCAGTACACATCCTTGTCGACCTACGAGGTTCGATAGTAACTTGATCCGAAGCTTCATGATCATCATCATTAACTTCCTCTTCAACTAACGTAGGCTTCACAGAAACATCTTCCTGTGATGCGCTACTCTCTAGTTGAACAAAGGTTCAACAACCTCATCAAGTTCTATCTTCCTCCCACTCAATTCTTTCGAGAGAAACTCTTTCTTGAGAAAGGACCTAGTTTTAGCAACAACCATTTTATGCTTGGATCTGAGATAGAAGGTTCACCCAACTCTTCTTAGGGTATTCTATCACTAGTAGAAAACAGACCTTTCGTCCCGAGCTTTAGTCCCGGTCTGGTCACGAACCGGTACTAAATATGGTATTAGCCCCGGTTCGTGCCGGCTACAACGGCTAGGAGCAGGGCAACCTTTAGTACTGCTCGTGAGGGACCTTTAGTACGGGTTCGTCCCACGAGCCAGTACTAAAGTGGCTGTGGCAGGGTTTTGGTCAGACATGGGCCCCGTTTGCACCTTTAGTACCGGCTGGTGTCACCAGCAGGTACTAAAGGGCAACCTTTAGTACCGGCTGGTGACACCAGCTGGTACTAAAGACTTCCTACATATACATCCGTCCGCAGCCGATCGAAAGAGCTCTGTTTTCTCCCCTGTTCTTCTTCTTGCTCAGAGCTCATCCTCCATTTTGCCAAGGATTTGTCAAGATTTAAAGGCACCCCATCTATCCAAGTGTTCATAAAGGTTAGCAACTTTGCTCCTTCATCTCTTGCTAGATTAGCTTGTGGTATGCTCAAAGATATGTGATATGTGATTTGTGGGAGTTTATTTGATTTATATCCAATTTGAGCTCAAATTAACTTGTTAGGTTGCATATGTGTAGGTGTGGTTTATTTGGTGTGCCTTCCCATGTTCTTCTTCTTGCTCGAAGCTCATCCTCCATTTTGCCAAGGATTTGTCAAGATTTAAAGGCACCCCATCTATCCAAGTGTTCATAAAGGTTAGCAACTTTGCTCCTTCATCTCTTGCTAGATTAGCTTGTGGTATGCTCAAAGATATGTGATATGTGATTTCTGGGAGTTTATTTGATTTATATCCAATTTGAGCTGAAATTAACTTGTTAGGTTGCATATGTGTAGGTGTGGTTTATTTGGTGTGCCTTCCCATGTTCTTCTTCTTGCTCGAAGCTCATCCTCCTTTTTGCCAAGGATTTGTCAAGATTTAAAGGCACCCCATCTATCCAAGTGTTCATAAAGGTTAGCAACTTTGCTCCTTCATCTATTGCTAGATTAGCTTGTGGTATGCTCAAAGATATGTGATATGTGATTTCTGGGAGTTTATTTGATTTATATCCAATTTGAGCTCAAATTAACTTGTTAGGTTGCATATGTGTAGGTGTGGTTTATTTGGTGTGCCTTCCCATGTTCTTCTTCTTGCTCGAAGCTCATCCTCCTTTTTGCCAAGGATTTGTCAAGATTTAAAGGCACCCCATCTATCCAAGTGTTCATAAAGGTTAGCAACTTTGCTCCTTCATCTATTGCTAGATTAGCTTGTGGTATGCTCAAAGATATGTGATATGTGATTTCTGGGAGTTTATTTGATTTATATCCAATTTGAGCTCAAATTAACTTGTTAGGTTGCATATGTGTAGGTGTGGTTTATTTGGTGTGCCTTCCCACCATCCTCGGCCGTCCTAACCACCGTCCATCGTCCGCACCGTCTCGTTGCGGCACCGGCCACCTTGGTGAGCCTCTTGTTCTTCTTAATATCTTTAAAAAAATTACTTGTATGATTTAGATAGCTGCGTGTACGATTTACTTACTTGTATTATTGTTAGTTATTCTATAGTGTAATGGTTATGGTATCCGCCCACGTCAGCCCTCATCCAGTCTATGATTCAAATGTGGTATGTCGTTAATTATCTTTTATAACTATTTCACACACCATCTAATTTCTATGACAATTAATTATGCCACCAAATTGACGTAGATATTTTTATCTATAGGAAGTAGTTGAACCAGAAATTCCAACTGACTATGCAATTCTGCTCGAGAAATTAACACATGCTGAAAAAGAAATTGATCATTTGAAAGAAAAATTGAAAAGAACTGAAGATGAGAAGATGGGATTGGAGTTGCATGTTGCCGATATCGTTGATGATCACAAGAACAAGATGGTTGGAATGCGCTTGAAGCTTAGAAAGATTAGAAAATATGCCATTGATAAAGAGGCTTGGTATCATTATGCTGTTGGCTCAATTGTTACTTTAGTTGCGATTATGATCGCCTTTGTTGTTGTATTCACATGTTTTAGATAGCTCTACTTTTGGTTGTAATGTGATGATGAAGTTGTATTAATTTGGTCACTTTGATGTTGTGTAGTGAACATGAGCCGGCAATGGATGTACGATGACCGACTAAGTCCAGGGTTTCTTAATGGCCTGCATGATTTTATTCGTGTGGCTAAGACAAATAAGAAGAATGGTTTCATGTGTTGTCCATGCCGTGACTGTAAGAATGATAGGAATTACTCTACCTCAAAAACCCTTCACTACCACCTGCTGATGTCCGGTTTCATGTCCGGCTATAGCTGTTGGACCAAGCACTGAGAAACAGGGGTTATAATGGAAGACAATGAAGAAGAAGAGGATGATGACAACTATCCTTTCGCTGATACAACAATGGGGGAAGCTGAAGAAGAGGCATCAATGGGGGAAGCTGAAGAAGAGGCATCAGATGAGCCCGCTGATGATTTGGGTCAGGTCATTGCTGATGCAAAGAAAACTGCGAAAATGATAAGGAGAGGTTGAAGTTGAAACGCATGTTAGAGGATCACAAGAAATTATTGTATCCGAATTGTGAAGATGACCAGAAAACGCTGGGTACCACGCTGGAATTTGGATGCATGCTCGGTATGCGGTGCACTGCGCTATAAGCTCCCCCGCGATGACCCTGGTGATGTGGAGGGCAAACGCCACAGGAAGAGGGTTCCTGCCAAGGTGATGTGGTATGCTCCTATAATACCACGGTTGAAATGTTTGTTCCAAAACAAAGAGCATGCCAAGTTGTTGCGATGGCACAAAGAAGAACGTAAGAAAGACGGGATGTTGAGAGCACCTGCTGATGGGTCGTAGTGGAGAAAAATCGAGAGGGAGTTCGAGGACTTTGCAGCTGACACAACGAACTTATGGTTTGGTCTTAGTACAGATGGCATGAATCCTTTTGGCGAGCAGAGCTCCAGTCACAGCACCTGGCCCTTGACTATATGTATCTACAACATTCCTCCTTGGTTGTGCATGAAGCAGAAGTTCATTATGATGCCAGTGCTCATTCAAGGCCCTAAGCAACCCGGCAACGACATTGATGTCTACCTAAGGCCACTAGTTGATGAACTTCTACAGTTGTGGAAAAAACCAGGTGTACGTGTGTGGGATGCGCACACACAGAAGGAAATTGACCTACGAGCGTTGCTGTTTGTAACCATCAATGATTGTCCTGCTCTTAGTAACCTTTCAGGACATACAAACAAGGGATACAATGCATGCACGCACTGTTTAGATGATACTGAAAGTATATATTTGGATAAATGTAAGAAGAATGTGTACCTGGGACATCGTCGATTTCTACCAATCAAGCATATCTTAAGAAAGGCAGGCAACCATTTCAAAGGTGAGCCATATAACCGGAAGAAGCCTGGCCTCCGTACTGGTGAATATATATTTGATATGGTCAAGGATTTATAGATAATCTTTGGAAAGGGTCCTGGCGGACAATCTGTTCCGAATGACGCCAACGGACACGCACCCATGTGGAAGAAGAAATATATATTTTGGGAACTTGAATATTGGAAAGCCCTAGAGGTCCGCAATGCAATCGACGTGATGCATGTGACAAAGAATCTTTGTGTGAACCTGCTAGGCTTCTTGGGTGTATATGGAAAGACGAAAGATACACCGAAGGCATCGGAGGACAAGCAAAGAATTAATGAAAAAGACGGCATGCCTCCAAAGCAGTATCAAGGTCCTGCCAGCTACGCTCTTACGAAAGAAGAGAAGGAAATCTTTTTTGAATGCCTGCTCAGTATGAAGGTCCCGTCTGGCTTCTCATCGAATATAAAGGGAATAATAAATATGGCAGAGAAAAAATTTCAAAACCTAAAGTCTCATGACTGCCACGTGATTATGACGCAATTACTTTCGGTTGCACTTAGGGGGCTTCTACCGGAAAATGTTTGATTAGCCATTGTGAAGCTATGCGCATTCCTCAATGCAATTTCTCAGAAGGTAATCGATCCAGAAATCCTACCAAGGTTACAGAATGACCTGGTCCAATGTCTTGTCAGTTTTGAGTTGGTGTTCTCTCCATCCTTCTTCAATATTATGACGCACGTTCTAGTGCACCTAGTCGAAGAGATTAACATTCTGGGTCCCGTATTTCTACACAATATGTTCCCCTTCGAGAGGTTCATGGGAGTCTTAAAGAAATATGTTCAGAACCGTGCTAGGCCAGAAGGAAGCATCGCCAAGGGATATGGAACAGAGGAGGTTATTGTGTTTTGTGTTGACTTTTTTCCTGACATTAAGCCGATTGGTCTTCCTGAATCGCGGCATGAGGTGAGACTGGGTGGAAAAGGCACATTAGGAAAGAAAGAAGCAATAAATATGGACGGGCATTCTTTCACTCAAGCACACTACACGGTTCTACAAAATTCCACCTTGGTGACTCCATATATGGAGGAACACAAGGATATTGTATGGTCCAAGAACCCGGAGCAGTTTGACCCCTGGATTGAATGTAAACACATGGAGACTTTTGCCAGTTGGTTGCAAACAAAGCTCATCAATGACAACGATGTTCCAGATGAACTGTACTGGTTGGCCAAGACACCAAGTTCGACTGTAACGACTTTCAAAGGGTACGAGATAAATGGGAATACATTTTACACGATCGCCCAAGATAACAAGAGCACCAATAAAAACAGTGGTGTCCGCTATGATGCAACCAACTTTGAAGACACATATTATGGTTACATAGAGGAGATATGGGAACTTGACTATGGACCTGATCTTAAGGTCCCTTTGTTTCGGTGCAAATGGGTCAAATATATTGGAGGCGGGGTACAGGTAGACCCGCAGTACGGAATGACAATAGTGGATCTCAACAATCTTGGATACACAGACGACTCATTCGTCCTAGCCAATGATTGGGCTCAGGTTTTCTATGTGAAGGACATATCTAGCAAACCGAGGAGAAAAAAAGATAAGGAAGCGAATACATCATACGATGAGCCAAAGCGCCACATAGTTCTTTCAGGGAAAAGAAACATTGTGGGAGTGAAGGACAAGACAAACATGTCCGAAGATTATGAAAAGTTTCATGAAATCCCTCCCTTCAGAGTGAAGACTGACCCAAGCATCCTGTAAAATGATGAAGATTATCCATGGTTATGGCGCAATCATAAGAAAGGGACAAACACGCAGAAAAAGTCTTACACCGCGAGATCCCACTCTGGGATGTGACCGGCTTCACCGTCATCACTTTCTATATATTTATGTGAAGGACATGCATGCATTTCCTAGCTAGCATGGTATATCTTTGTAACAGTTTGTACACGAAGTGCATCCAGTTTTTGCCGTAACCCTCTCAACTCTCTAAAAGTTGCTATGTGGGTGAAATTATGATGTCATGCCAAGTTACAACCTTTTCAGAGTTCATTTGTACTGCTTTTCAAATTCAGGGTCATTTAGCTCAAAATAAATCATTAAATGCATGAAAAATATCAAATGAAGTCAGAAAGGGTTGAAAATTGATGATGTGTCTTTGAATGGTGCATATTGAACACACAAGTATGGAGTTAAAATAAGTTATTAAAAATGAAATCCCTTTGTAATAGATGAGTTTTCGTCCGAAACCCTCATACTTCTTATGAGATTGTCCAATTTGTACACGAAGTGCATCCAGTTTTTGCCGTAATCCTCTCAACTCTGTAGAAGTTGCTATGTGGATGAAATTATGATGTCATGCCAAGTTACAACCTTTTCAGAGTTCATTTGTACTGCTTTTCAAATTCAGGGTCATTTAGCTCAAAATAAATCATTAAAAGCATGAAAAATATCAAATGTAGTCAGAAAGGGTTGAAAATTGATGATGTGCCTTTGAATGGTGCATATTGAACACACAAAAAGTATGGATTTACAATAAGTTATTAAAAATGAAATCTCTTTCTAATAGATGAGTTTTGGTCCGAAACCCTCATACTTCTTATGAGATTGTCCAATTTGTACACGAAGTACATCCCGTTTTTGCCGTAACCCTCTCAACTCTCTAGAAGTTGCTATGTGGGTGAAATTATGATGTCATGCCAAGTTACAACTTTTTCAGAGTTCATTTGTACTGCTTTTCAAATTCAAGGTCATTGAGCTCAAAATAAATCATTAAATCCCTGAAAAATATCAAATGAAGTCAGAAAGGGTTGAAAATTGATGATGTGCCTTTGAATGGTGCATATTGAACACACAAAAAGTATGGAGTTAAAATAAGTTATTAAAAATGAAATCCCTTTGTAATAGATGAGTTTTCGTCCGAAACCCTCATACTTCTTATGAGATTGTCCAATTTGTACACGAAGTGCATCCCGTTTTTGCCGTAACCCTCTCAACTCTTTAGAAGTTGCTATGTGGGTGAAATTATGATGTCATGCCAAGTTACAACCTTTTCAGAGTTCATTTGTACTGCTTTTCAAATTCAGGATCATTTAGCTCAAAATAAATCATTAAATGCCTGAAAAATATCAAATGAAGTCAGAAAGTGTTGAAAATTGATGATGTGCCTTTGAATGGTGCATATTGAACACACAAAAAGTATGGAGTTAAAATAAGTTATTAAAAATGAAATCCCATTGTAATAGATGAGTTTTCGTCACAAACCCTCATACTTCTTATGAGATTGTCCAATTTGTACACGAAGTGCATCCAGTTTTTGCCGTAACCCTCTCAACTCTCTAGAAGTTGCTATGTGGGTGAAATTATGATGTCATGTCAAGTTACAACCTTTTCAGAGTTTATTTGTATTGCTTTTCAAACTCGAGATATGAATATTTCAAACGGCAGTTAGTCAAATTATCTTATACAGTAGTTGAAGTTGTTCAAACATGCATGGAAATGCCATAAACAGATTCTTTATATTTTTCTGATATTTTTTCATATATTATTTATTTCCATTGGAGTCCTACGTTCTTTTCTATGATTTTCTAAAGTTTACGGGGGTTTTCTGAAAATAATAACTAATATTTAATTGAAAAACACTTTTAGTACCGGTGCTAGCCACGCACCGGTACTAAAGGTCCACCGCCCCCACACTCTTTTGGCAGGACCTTTAGTACCGGTGCGTGGCTAGCACCGGTACTAAAGGGTCTTTAGTACCGGTGCGAGCCACGCGCCAGTACTAAAGGTCCACCGCCCCCGCGCTCTGTTGGGAGGATCTTTAGTACCGGTGCGTGGCTAGCACCGGTACTAAAGACCCTTTAGTACCGGTGCATGCCACACACCGATACTAAAGGTCTGTCTGGTATAAAAGGAGGACTTCGTCGTCCCGGGCCGAGCAACGCACCGGGAGAGCTCAACTTGCGCCGCCAGGCTGCCGAAATCGCCATTGCCGTCGCCCTCACCGCCGTCGCCCTTGCCGCCGTCGCCCTCACCGCCGTCGCACCACCACCGCGCCATTGTCGTCGCCCTCACCACCGCCGCCGTCGCACCATCACCGCCGTCGGTCACGTCGCCGTCACCCTCACCACCGCCGTCGGTCACGTCGCCGTCACCCTCACCACCGCCGTCGTCGCCCTCGCCACCGTCGCCCTTGCCGCCGTCGCCCTCGCCTACCCGGACGCCGCCCCTCGCCGCCGTCGCCCTCACCACCGCCGCCGTCGCCCTCACCGCCGTCGCCCTCGCCGCCGTCACCCTCGCCTACCCGGACGCCGCCCCTCGTCGCCGGTCCCGTCGCCATCGGCCCACTCACTCCGGCTGCCGCTCCATGATCCCGTTGCCGCCGTCCCGAGCCCGTCGCCGACGCCACCTCCGGGTCAGGAGGCTAGGTGAGATCTCCCGGCTGACCCCTCTCCCTGACGATCGCCCCGATGATCGCCGGACTAGTGTGTAGATGCTAGGGTATCTAGGGTCCCTCGACGTCGAACCCCGACACCCCGACGCGACACCCCCGACACCCGACCCCGACCACGACACAACACCCCTATTTAGTTAGATAGTTAGTTAGGTTGTCAGGTTATTAGGATATGTGTTAGTTTATGTTTAATTTAGTTTATGTTTAGTTTAGTTTTATGTTTAATTTAATTTTGTTAAGTGTTAATTTTGCTAAGTTTTATTTAATTTGTTTTCGTAATTAAGTGTTTCTTCTCGACGTCGACGATGCCGATCCCGCATCCTCGTCGTCGAGTCGTCGGAGGAGGTCACTTGCTTGAGCCGAGGGGTCTTGTCAAGGACTGGGCTCTGCCGGGCTGGTACTGGGAGGTGCTGCCTTTTGGGCGGCGCAGCTTGGTGAGGAGCCAGCCCGTCGTCGACCCGGAGGTTCTATGGTGGCGGCCGCATGGTCCACAAACGATCGAGAGGCTTGAGTCCCCTGCGGAGGTGGTACAGTACCATGTCAGCAAGGAGAACGAGCACGTCCGACGCTACATGGCAGCTTTGGAGGCCAGGTCCGACAATACCTGGCAGATTCTTCAGGGATCTCACTGGAGCTATGTTCCTGTGATGGTTCCTTCTCTTTGGGTGTCCACCGCCTGCCCCGATATCCGCCGGGCGCTAGGGTTCTAGCTAGATCGATATATTAGCTAGCTACTATTATGATGTATTATTCTGATGTATTAGCTAGATCGATGGAGATTAGCTGATGTATTGAAAATTATCCAAGATTATGCAGATGAGATCTTTTCTAAGAACTATACTATATATGTATTCGATGATGCATTATTAATTAACTATCAGTTATTTTGCTTCTTGAATGCATGCTAATTTAAATACTAATTTTTTTTATCTATATTATTATGGACTAGTTATTAAGCTATGGACAATACCGGTAGAGCTCATGAAGAGGACATCTTCGACATGATACGCTCCTCCGAAAACCCAGCGGACCTTCGAGGTGAATCACATGATCATGATGATGGCTCACAATATCTGAACGATCACGGCGATGGATGTGAGACCGAGGAAGAACAACTTATGTTCCAAAATCCGGAACAACCAAGAATGTTCGGCGAGGTATATACACATCCATTAGCCTCTGGTGATCATTACATGTGTATTAATTGATTTGTATATATATATATTAACAAATCTTTCTTATTTTAATTATCAGCCCTCCAGATTGAGCCAATCTAGTAGAAATGTACGAGGCGCTGCCAAAATATTGGACGGTAACATAAAGCTCAATCTTGATGCTTTCAAACATAATGGCGAACCGACTCACCCTGAAGCCAATGCCAAGACATTTGTGCGTCAATGCAGAGTGGTTGTTAGGGACGGAGTCCCGATCACAATGCATGGATGGATTCAGCCAAAGGAACCAAAACCAGGAGTGAATTATGTCGATACAAGAATTAAAGATTCCCTTTGGCGAGAGCTCATGGAGCATTTCACCCTACCAGATTCTCTCTCGGAGCATCAAAGGAACAAAGTTAAGGAGTTTGCTCTCCATAAGATGGCCGGCGCGTTCCAGACTTGGAAGAAAAGATTATGGACCGAGTACAACGCTAGAGGCAAGAAGGCGCCCGAATTCAAAGGAATATACGAGAAGGTAAGGGATCACTGGGACGTATTTATCGAGTACAAGACATCGATAGCTGCTATGGAGAAGTCGGCAAAGAATAAGATAAATGCTGAGAAAAAAAGTATCACCATAAACTAGGGATAGGTGGATACAAGTCAGCCATTCCTAAGTGGGATGCATTAGAGAATAAGATGCTTGCTGAAGGGATCACTCCAGTAACCTTCAACTGGCCCAAGAGGTGCAGCAATTGGTTTTTTGCACATGGGGGAAAGTTGGACCCAGCCACAGGGAAGATTATTGCACTGGCCAGTCTGAAGCATGCATCAGATGAGTTGATTCAAGCAATAAAAGATGCCCAAGGACAGTTTCACCCCGATAGAGAGAACGACGAGCTTACACGCGCCCTCAGGAATGCCGAACACGGAGGACGAACACGAGGCATGGGCGTTGTTTCGTGGTACGAGGGGTTTGCGGGATGGCAGGACAGTTATAAAAGCCATTCGAGAAAAAAGAAGGTGGAAGCAGACCGACTTTCGAAGTTGGAACAGAAGTACGAGCAGCAGCTGCTGCAGATACAGGTACTGACCCAGCAAAGGGAAACTCCGCAGCAGGAGGCAGGGGAAGAACCTGTCCCATCTACAATGCCGAAAAGCAGCGTGGGTTCCATGGGGGCACCGCTGGGTCACACCCCCATGGATGATATCACCGAGAAGACATCTTGTGAGCTAATCCAGAAAATGAAGAACATACCCGTGCGGGTCGCGACGGGCTATGCTTTACCAAATACACCTGATGTTCTCTAGCATTGCAATCCGGTTCCAGCTGGGTATGCTCGTGTCGCGGTGGATGCAATAGAGCCGGGATATGATGAACTATTGCTTGACATCCCTGGAGGTGAGGGGGAGTCCACATTGGCAGAAGTCGGCCGTGGTCTCATTCTATGGAGTAAGGACTGCATCATCTTTCCACACTCGGCGCTAAGGCCCCCGGCTCCTCCGAGTATCGATGTCCAGCGCGAGGGATCCCAGCCAGAGGCATCACAGTGCCAGTAGTCCTCCCCACCGAGCCAGCAGTCACCTCGGCAGCAGTCACCTCACCAGCAGTCCTCCCCACCTCGAGCTCCCCCACAGTCGTCCCCACCTCGAGAGGCGTCCCACCTCGCCAGCAGTCCTCCCCACGTCGCCATGAGCAGTCCTACCAACCTTGGGACAGAGCACGACACGAGTCCATATCATCATCGATATCGATCTCTGCCGCGTGAGCCGACTCCACCTCGGCAGCGGTCCCGCCAGCAGGGCTCCCAAAAGAGGAAGGCCATCAGCAGTCCTCTTCGGAAGAAAGCAAAGAAGAAACCCGAGCCTCCGGCCAAAACGAAGCTGCCTTATGACATGACACCAGAGGAAAATAAAATTGAATGCGATCTCCAAGTGAAAGCCTTATGACATGACACCAAGAGCACTTTATGGAACACTTTATTGATCGACCCCCGGCATATGTCGAGCGTATGCCGACAGACTATGAGATACAGATTCAGAAGGCAAGTGAGCAGAGAAGTCGGCCCTGCCCAAGGAAGAAGTCGGGAAGTACGGTATCAACTAGCGGGAAAACAGTTCCCCAGCTCGGAGAACAATCCAAGCAATCGATCTCTCCGCTCAAGGTGAGTACCAATCCAAGCAAGCAACCGATCCAACCAGTCGACGTGCAAGGCAACCCAATCGACCTCAAAGTACTAAAGGCTGCAGGTCTCACTCTTGACCAAATCCTTGGCACCGAGGAAATTTGCGGGTACGATGCAACTGAGTAGGCAATGCAATATGCCGTCGGAAAACCACTTGTCACACCCGAGCAGTACAAGAAACTACCAACTGCGATGCGACGGTTGCATGATTGGTACATGCATGAAGCAAAGCGAGGGGAGACGGCGGTCATGGTCAAAGTAAGGACAGAGCATTACGTCAATGCATGTGACATATGTCTTGAATTCTCAGAACTTTTCTAGTTATACCACATGGACTCTATCGACAAAAATCTCATCAGTTGCTATTGTCTGTAAGTGATTTATATCTTTAGTAATTTAAGTCTCTAGCTAAGATATCATTCATTGGCTTATCCTCACTATATATGTTCTTTTCTACGCTATTATGCAGATTGAAGATGTGGGAATTGAAACAAGAGGGAATCGATGACATTGGGTTCATCGACCCAAGTACCGTTAACGGTCATGTGGTAAAACATTATGCCAAGGGCACAGAAGATCTCTTGGAAAATTTTCTAGAGGCACTAATGAATACCAAATCTACTATAATATTTCCTTACAACATGGGTGAGTGTTTACTCTCTTGTATACTACAAATTCTATTTTTGCTTACTAGCTCGCTGTCAAGTGTAGTTGATGAGTTATATGAGCATGCCTGCTTAATTATATAAACTTCTGCGCAGAGACCACTATAACCTACTATATATTATCCTCGCGGATGGACTTGTTCAAGTGTACGACTCACTAGATACACCAGAACAATCATACGTGGACTTGTATTTTATGATAGAACGGTAATTTCAATCTTTATCGACCTCGCTTTCTTTCATTATTTCCTGATATCAAAAGTAATTATAATAACTATTTCGTTCTTTTTCTTTGCCGAGTAGTGTTTGGAAAAAGATGATAGAAAAAAATCATCACGGTCGTCAATGGAAACCGAAGCTGAAGTAGAAAAAGATGTAGGTAATTAAGTAGTACTATTAGGTCCGCGCATCTCATTAATTCTATTTTCAATACCATTATCATGCTCGATTATTAATTATCTTATTCAATTCTATTCTTTTGCAAAGTGCGCAAAGCAGCCACAGGGGACAAATTTATGTGGATATTTCCTCTGCGAGAACATTCGCATCCAGACCGAAAGTCATATACGTCGCAGAGGAGCACGTGAAAGACAACTCCAGGTTTGGTAGATGATGTCGAAGCTCTCACCCGAGAAACGCTTTATAGCACTTCAAGAGGAATTTGCGGCATTTCTTCTTCAACATGTCATTCATGTAAACAGAGAGCACTATTCCTTACTGCCGCCTCAATAATGCCAGCAAATCAGTAGTGGAGAACTGAGATTTCATCTGGAGCACTAGCTAGCTAGTCCCAGCCGGGTTTTGGGACTTAAGTTAATTATAAGTCCCGAATTTATATGGATGTGTAATTCCATTTGTATATATATATATATATATATATATATACTGTGTATGAGATATTGTATATTATATTACATATATATATGTATCAACTTGTGTACTGTTTACAGTATGTAGCACCGTAAAATAAATTTGAAATGAATGGAAAACACAAAAAATAGAGAGGAAAATTAAAAGCTAAAACAAAAAAATAGAAGACTTAGTACCGGTTGGTATCACCAACCGGTACTAAAGGTCTTCCACCACCAGTCCACGCAGGCAGCCACGTGGAGGGCTTTTAGTACGGGTCCGTGCTCCAACCGGTACTAAAGGTCTGGACCTTTAGTCCCGACCTGTTAGTACCGGTTGGGGAACCGGTACTAAAGGTCCATCCGGCCCGAGACTATAGGCCTGTTCTGGACTAGTGTATGAAGATGCATTCGTCCGGTTTGGGTTCGAGCTCATTAGGTGAAAACATTTTCCACACAAGCGTCGCAGCCCCAAACATTAAGAAATGACAGCTTAGGTTTCTATCAAACCCTAATTCATACGGTGTCATCCCAACAGATTTAGATGGTGCCCTATTTAAAGTGAATGTAGTTGTCTCTAATGCATAACCCCAAAATGATAGTGGCAAAACCATAAGAGACATCATAGTATGCACCATATCTAATATAGCACGACTATGACGTTCGGACACACCATCACAATATGGTGTTCCAAGTGGCGTGAGTTATGAAACAACTTTCACATTGTCTAAAGTTATATGTCAAACTCGTAACTCAAATATTCACCTCCACGATCATATCGTAGACATTTTTATCTTCTTGTCACGATGATCTTAAACTTCACTCTGAATTTGCTTGAACCTTTCAAACGATTCAGACTTGTGTTTCATTAAGTAAATATACACTATATATACTCAAATCATCAGTGAAGGTAAGAAAATAATGATATCCACCACGCGCTACAAGACTCATTGGATTGCATACATCAACATGTATCATTTCCAATAAATCACTTTCCCGCTCCATTAAACCGAAAACGGGGTCCTTAGTCATCTTGCCCATGAGGCATGGTTCACATGTCTCAACCGATTTGAAATCGAATGAGTCCAAGGATCCATCAGCATGGAGTTTCTTCATGCGATTTATACCAATATGACATTTAGCGGCAGTGCCACAAGTATGTGGTACTATCATTTCTAACTTTGTATCTTTTGGCATCAATGTTATGAACATGTGTATTACCACGATCAAGATTCAACAAACCATTCTCACTGGGTGCATGACCATTAAAGGTATTATTCATGTAAACAGAATAACCATTATTCTCTAACTTAAATGAATAACCGTGTTGCAATAAACACGATCTAATCACGTTCATGCTCAACGCAAAACACCAAACAACATTTATTTAGGTTTGTCACTAATCCCGAAGGTAGAGAGAGTGTGCGATATTGACCACATCAACCTTGGAAACATTTCCAACACACATCGTCACCTCACCCTTAGCTACTTCTCCGTTTATTCCGTAGCTTTTATTTCGAGTTACTAACATTTAGCAACTGAATCGGTATCCAATACCCAGGTGCTACTAGGAGTACTAGCATGGTACACATCAAGAACACGTATATCAAATATACTTCTGTCGATGTTGCCAGCCTTCTTATCTACCAAATATCTAGTGTTGTTCCGCTTCAGTGACCGCTCACCTCATAATAGAAGCACTTAGTCTCGGGTTTATGTTCAACTTTGGGTTGCTTCACTGGAGCATCAACTGACCCGCCATCCATGAAGTTTCCCTCCTTGCCCTTGCCCTTCTCGAAACTAGTGGTTTTACTAACCATCACCACTTGATGCTCCTTCTTGATTTCTACCTTCGCGGTCTCAAACATCGTGACACAGCTCACGGATCATTATTTCTGTCCTTGGCATTTTATAGTTCATCACCAAGTTCTAGTAGCTTAGTGACAGTGACTTGGAGAACTATATTAATCACTATCTTATATGGAAGATCAACTCCCACTCGATTCAAGCGATTATAGCATCCAGACAATCTGAGCACATGCTCAACGATTGAGCTATTCTCCTTCATCTTGCAGGCAAAGAATCTTGTTGGAGATCTCATATCTCACAACACGGGCACGAGCCTGAGATCCCAATTTCATCTCTTAGAACATCTTACATGTTCTATGACGTTCCAAACGTTTCGGAGCCTCAATTCTAAGCCGTAATGCATGACGCACTAAAATATCAAGTAGTTATCGAAACGTGCCTGTCAGATATTCACAACATCTACAGACGACGCTAGAGGGGGTGGCGCACCGAGCGATGCATTAAGGACATAAGCCTTCTGTGCAGCAATGAGGACAATCCTCAGATCACGGACCCAGTCCGCAATATTGTACCATCATCTTTCAACTCTATTTCTCTAGGAACATATACAAATTTCAAGGGAGCTACAGCGCAAGCAAGTAATCTATAACATAATTTGCAAAGACACTACTGACTATGTTCATGATAATGAGTTTAATTAATCATATTACTGAAGAACTCCCACTCAAATTGGCATCCCTCCGGTCATTCGAGTGATACATAATCCAAATTCACCAACTAAAGTCCGATCATCACGTCAGTTGAGGTGGTTTCAATGGTGAACATCATCATGTTGATCATATCTACTATATGACTCATGTTCAACCTTTCGGTCTCTTGTGTTCCGAGGCCATGTCTGTACATGCTAGGCTCGTCAAGTTTAACCCAAATGTTCTGCATGTGCAACACTGGCTTGCACCCGTTGTATGTGAACGTAGAGTCTATCACACCTGATCAACACGTGGTGTCTCGACACGACGATCTTTCGCAACGGTGCACACTCGGGGAGAACATAATTTATCTTGAAATTTTAGTGACGTATCACCTTATAATGCTACCGTCGTCCTAAGCAAAACAATGTGCATAAAAGGATTAACATCACATGCAAATCATAAGTGACAAGATATGGCCATGAACTTGTGCTTTTGATTTCCATCTTGAAAGCACCGACATGATCTCCGTCGTCACCGACATGACACCATGATCTCCATCATCTTGATCTCCATCAACTTGTTGTCATCGGGGTTGTCGCGCCCATCATGCTTCTACTACTATTGCTACCGTTTAGCGATAAAGTAAAGCATTACATAGTGCTTAATGATTGACACGCAGATCATACAATAATTAAAGATAACCCTATGGCTCCTGCCGATTGCCGTACTCATCGACATGCAAGTCGTGATATTCTATACAATACATGATCATCTCATACATCACATATATCTCATCATGTAATCGGTCATATCACATCACAACATACCCTGCAAAAACAAGTTAGACGTCCTCTAATTGTTGTTGCATGTTTTACGTGGCTGCTATGGGTATCTAGCAAGAACAATTCTCACCTACGCAAAAACTACAATGGTGATACATAAGTTGCTTTTCAACCTTCTCAAGGACCGCCTTTGTTGAATCCTATCCAACTAAAGTAGGAGAAACAGACACCCGCCAGCCATCTTTGTGCAACGAGGTTACACATCATTCGATTGAACCAGTCTCTCGTAAGCGTACGAGTAAGGTTGGTCCGGGCCGCTTCATCCCACAATATCGCTGAACCAAAACACGACCAAAGGAGGAAGCAATCTAAGCATCAACGCCCACAAACTCTTTGTGTTCTACTCGAGATCTCATCTACACATAGACCTAGATCTGATACCACTGTTGGGGAACGTTGCATGGGAAACAAAAAATTTCCTACGCACACGTAAGATCTATCCATGGTGCGAGCATCTACGAGAGGGAGAGTGGATCTACATACCCTTGTAGATCGCTAAGCGGGAAGCGTTCAGAAATGCGGTTGGTGTAGTCGAACGTCTTCGCGATCCAAATCGCCGAGTGTCCCGCGATCTCATCACGATCCGTCCCGCGATCCAATCACGATCCGTCCCGCGAACTCATCACGATTCGTCCTGCGATCTCATCACGATCTGTCTCGCGATCTTGATCACGGTCCTTCCGATCTAGCGCCGAACGGACGGCACCTCCACGTTCAGCACACGTACAGCTCGATGACGATCTCTGCCTTCTTGATCCAACAAGAGGGAGTGGAGAGGTAGACAAGTTCTCCGGCAGTGCGACGATGTTGCAGCGATGGTGGTGGAGCTATTCCGGCAGGGCTTCGCCTAAGCACTGCAGAAAACCGATCTAGAGGAGAAACTATGCACTAGAGGAGAGGGTAGCACGTGCTGAAAATCTAGTGCAAAACCCCTAAAACTTCTAGTATATATAAGAGAAAGAGAGGAGGAGGCTTGGCGCAAGGGCCAAGCCCTCTAGGCTTCGGCCGAAGTGGGAGGAGAGGAGGAATCCTCCTCCAATCCTAGTAGGACTAGGACTCCTCCTTATTTTGGTATTTTTGCCTTTTTCCACATTTTTCTCTTTGGGATTTTTTTCCCAGCCGCATGGGCCTTATGTGGAACTTCCACCAGCCCACTAAGGGCTGGTATTCACCCTTCCACAGCCCATGTAGCCTCTTGGATCGAAATACCCCTCCCGGTGGTCTCCCGATACACTACCGACACTCCCGGTACACTACCGATGAGTCCGAAACTTTTCCGGCGACCAAAACAGGACTTCCTATATATCAATCTTTACCTCCGGACCATTTCGGAGCTCCTCGTGACGTCCGGGATCTCATCCGGGACTCCGAACAACATTTGGTCACCACCATACATAACTCTATGCTACCGAAACGTCACCGAACCTTAAGTGTGCACACCCTGCGGGCTCGAGAATTATGTAGACATGACCGAGACACCTCTACGGTCAATAACCAATAGAGGGACCTGGATGTCCATATTGGTTCCGACATATTCGGCGAAGATCTTTATCGGTCGAACCTCTATGTCAAGGATTCAGTTAATCTCGTATGATGTTCCCTTTGGTCTTCGGTATGTTACTTTCCCGAGATTCGATCGTCGGTATCATCATACCTAGTTCAACCTTATTACCGGCAAGTCTCTTTACTCGTTCCGTAATACAAGATCCCGTGACTAACACTTAGTCACATTGCTTGCAAGGCTTGTTGTGATGTTGTATTGCGGAGTGGGCCCTGAGATACCTCTCCGTCACATGGAGTATTAAATCCTAGTCTTGATTCATGCCAACCCAATAGACACCCTCGGAGATACCTGTAGAGTACCTGTATAGTCACCCAGTTACGTTCGACGTTTGATACACACAAGGCACTCCTCCGGTGTTAGTGAGTTGCATGATCTCATGGTCATAGGAACAGATACTTGACATGCAGAAAACAGTAGCAATAAACTGACACGACCATATGCTACGTTTGTAGTTTGGGTCTTGTCCATCCCATCATTGTCCTAATGATGTGATCCTGTTATCAAATGACATCTCATGTCAATGGCTAGGAAACCTTAGCCATCTTTGATCATTGAGCTAGTCTATTAGAGGCATACTAAGGACATGGTGTTGTCTATGTATCCACACATTTATCTGAGTTTCCGATCAACACAATTATAGCATGAATAATAAACTATTATCATGAACAAAAAAATATGATAATAACCAATTTATTATTGCTTTTAGGACATATTTTCAACATATAACCACACAATTCATAGGCTCAACTCCACATATCGCTATACTCGGAATATATCTTTGTTGATGTGAAGACGTTGCAGCTTGAGAGGGTTCCTAAAATTTCTGGGTTTGGCGTGCCTGAGACGTGGATTATATAAACTTCGCGCCATCGTTGTCTTTGCTGACAATATAAAGTGGTAAAGTTTTTATTGCATCTTAGTTGTGTCTTTCCCTTCATATTCTTAAACAGCTTGTCTATTTTTTTGCGAATAAATGAGATTTTATTGCTTAACCTTGGGGATTACAATCGTATCGGTGTAGCAAATCAATCTCATTTGGTCCAGACCTAAACCATACTGCTGTGCGTACTTGAAGATGCCCTATCTCAGCTAATCTATGTGCAACTTTATTACATGACCTGTGCACATGTACGACAGCGAACTCTCTACCCCTGGTTGAGTAGACACTTGATTTCGCCAATGATGGCAGTCGCCGGCGATCGATCAAGCTCCAGCTGCTCGATAATTTCTACTGCCACTTGTGAGTCTGTCTTGACAATAAACGACTTCGTGCTCCACTCATTTAAAAAAAAGGAGGATGACCCTGGCCTCTGCATCCGGAAGATGCATATGGCCACTTTATTGATTATTCTCGAGGACCTTACAAAGTATTACAACAATATGCCTGAACCCGTCAGCTTGGCAACATCTGCCGCTACTCCTATCCATATGATGAAGGGGTGCTAGCTGGGCCAAATACCCAGACCACTCACCTAAGCCTAACATCAAAAGCCGGAAGCCCCAGCCGAGCCTCATACCGGGTCTGGGGCACAAACCGGACTGACGCACTCGCTTGTGTCGTCACCGCCATCTTCCACAGGTCCGTCTTCAGAGCAGATATTGAGGCTTCTACCTTGTCTGGCCATTCTGCCATCGACGTCACCATGACGCCACATAGCTACCTCCTCCTGCGCAAGTCCATCTCCACGCATCGGACGCCGAGTCTCCACAACGTCATGCCGCCAAGATCCGCCGCCATCAATGTGTGAGATGAAGCACCGCTCCACCAAAGAATCCGTCCTCTGGTCCCTCGATCACGTGTGTACCTCCAAGAATGACACCAAATATTATGGCTTTATGCTTAATCCGTGTATAGGTGAACTTTAGGTCCGAACAACATTATTATCCAAAGATCCCCTTTATGTACATATCTCTATGGGGAATCCTGCTTTAATTTTTCAAAGTATTAAATTAAATATCTTGAATAAAAAAAGGAAATTTGCTTTGATATAGAGTATAACCTGACTATACTTGGCCTACCCAAGTAAAATTACGATAAAAGAAAAGCATGGATATGGGAAGAGGTGGATAATTAGATTGGCATGTACTTAAAAAAGGGACTTACTTTATTTTAGAATTCCATAATGAAATGCTTAATTTTCTAGCAATTATACTACTCCGATCCAAAATAAAAAAGAACCCTCAAATTGTTTTTAGAAATTAAAGTAAGCACGCTATTCTAAATCGAAGTAAAGTAAAACTAACTTTCTAGTGTATTATATTACGGCTTTATTACATTCATAGAAAGGAGATAAAATGAGAAATCTTGCCATTCAATCTGATTAGAATATTATAAAGTATAAGTGGCATAATTTTTTTTTGTAGGAATATTTTATCAATTCATTTTCATTTCATTTGTACTCCACTCGTAAGCTAGTGCAATACCTTCTATGCACGTGGCTAGTTTCGCTTCAAGCGGGCTCTTGCAAGTATGCAGATGGCGACTTGACGCGAAGATGATGGCGCCATCCTCATCCTGCAGGATCATGCCAGCGCCTCCAGTGCTCGCCTCCATGGCACACGCACCATCCACATTAAGCTTGTTCCAGCCCGTTGGTGGTTTTGTCCATCCATCCGGCGGCCGTCCGCTGATAGGAGTCTGGGCATGTTTATCCTTGTGCTTCTTGTTTGCTCCCATATCAGATGTGACCACCATTTTTTCTTTCTCAAAATCACCTTGAGGGTGTTGCTGAAGACACACCAAAGACTTGATGTAGCTGCATAAGAAACGTGTGGATGCATGGACTGGGGGTGGTTTCTTGTGGTGTATGATCTCGTTCCTTACATGCCATATTCTCCACAACGTCATCAGCAATGGTTGGTGCTGCTGCTCATCGCAGTTAGACAGCAGGTGCAGCCATTCTACTCATGTGTTGACCACCTCCTCCACATGTGGCATACAAACTTCCTTCCCCATTGCACGCCACAGCTGTACCGCAAGCGGACACCTGCAAAAGACATGGAAGCGTGTCCTCCCGGTCCATTCCACAAAGTGAGCAAATGTCAGTTATTTCGAGCTTCCGAATCTTTTCATTTTCCATTGTAGCCAACGAGTTCGTCACAAGTTTCCAAGCAAAAACACGTACCTTTGGGGGGGGGGAGGCAAGGCACCCCCGCAGTGTCTTCAAGACAGCGCGGTTGCCATCCGGTGTCCTGCTCATAGCGCACGTAGAAGTGTGGGCTTGCCCCTCCAAAGCGAGGCGACAAGCAGATCGCAAGGTGAAGATACTGCGTGGCTCGGGTGCCCTCATCAAGACATCCTCGTGGCGCCAAGGGGACGCCTTGATTTTCACGATCTCCTGGATGTCCATCATCATGATGTTTTGCTGGAGATGTTCATGGTTCCACCTGCCATTATTGTCCAGGAGCTCAGCTACTCGTCGTATCCAGATGGTACGCCGTGGAGTGATAGGCCGTTAAGAGGATGGCCTAGGCATCCAAGGGTCCCGCCAGACTCGGATGAGCTCTCCATTTCCTACTCGCCAAATGAGTCCTTTCCGGAGCAGCTCCAGCCCATATTGTATTGCATGCCATGACGACGAGGTATTAATTACTTGCAAATACCGTATCAACAAGTGATCCATTAGGATAGTAACTCGCCTGGCAGACAGCGAATCTGGCCGGTCTCGGAGTTGTCATGCTTGTCGAGCCAACAACGCTTGGTTGAAGAGTCTGAAGTCACGGAACCCAATGCCACCCCGCTGTTTAATGCTTAATAGTTCATTGTTATGATTGTTCATTCTTGTTTATACCATTTAGCACTGGTTGTTGTCCTGTGCTTGTGGGTAAGGTAATCAATATCGGGAACATAATTTAGACTTCTTTTTTTGTTTCAACCTCCGTCTGGAGGGAATCTTACACGAGAGACGATCTTTCACATGGCTTATGCATACATTGTTATTTAGGCTTAATGGAATCACGAAAAGGCTATATCATGACAATTTTTTCAATGAATACGTTATGTTCAAGATGTAAATGAAATACTAGTATAGATCCCGTTTACCTTCCATGATTGTTTCGCTCACCTCATGGAAATTCGTTTCATCCAAGCCTGACTCGTCTTGTCTGCTTTTTCTTGTATAAATGTAAGGATACAGAAAAGAAGGTTTTATTATATACTTTTAGTCACCTTCTCATCTATAATTTTATTATCCATATGGTTTTGAAATAAATCGGCATAATTGCTACAGTCACAAACAAAAGCCTGACTCACTGCTATGTATAGCAAGAACATCTTGTGCTCACTAGCTGTATGATTTGAATCAGCCTCATAAGGTCAGTTATCCTTTTCCTTTGTTCTGTAAGATAGTCTAAACATTTATGTCTGTTTGATTTATGCTTACGTGTCTCCGTTTGGCTCTGTGTTCCAACTTGCATTGCCAGTTACATTGCTGAACGCAGTGGCGGAGGACAAAACGTTTTTGAGGTGGGGCAAACTCTTCAGCAAAAATAAAACAAAAATTTGATGCAGAACCAACATAGATATAAAATTGCTTTGCGTTATATTTTTCATAGCAAACTTTCTATCTGCATGCTCTTGTTTGAAATAATTCTTTATTTTATTTTCTAAAGCAATCAAATAAACCAAATTCTTTTAGAATTTGAATAGATGTGGCACTACAATCCTATAGTTTCTTTTCTTCTACTCCAGTATTTTTTACAAATCCTGCGGATTAAAGAAGCCCTTTGCAATTTGATACTCAACACACCGATCTGAAGGCATTTAACTAACGGTTCATAGAAGATTCAAGGAAAAAAAACACGGGAGTTTCACTTGAGAAAGTTTCTCGTAAAAACGAAGAACATCAGCGAGAGCTTGACATGCGCTGGAAAAAAAAGTCACCATGCTATAGGTAGTACAAAAACACCAAGGTTAGTGTGCCACACGTTAGTTGTGCGTGCGTGGTGTCGACTTTCGCTCGAGCAAGGTTTATGTGGGGGCGTTTTGATCATGGCCACTGGTTGCCACGCCAAAACCTTGGCGTTGACTGGCTGCATGGGTGGACGTTTGGATTAAAGCCTGACTTCTGTATCCACGCGAAATTTTGGTCGTCTAGTTCAGATACTACGCCCACGAGCGGGCAAAACATTGGCGTCCAATTCCTTCGCCAAATTGTTCGCTTGCCCCGATTTGGCTTTATCGTGGACATGGTTTTCACTTCATCGAGATTTCGATGAAATTCATTGAATTTCATTAATTTCAACAGACACTAAAATATTTACGTTTCGGTCAAAATATTTCAGCAATTTCGTTAGTACACAGGAATTTTAAATATTTTTCAGAAATATTATAAAAATGTTCAAATTTGAATTGAATTCAAGTGAATATTTCAGCCCTTTGGCCGAAATGAAAACCGAAATCACTGAAATTCAGTGAATTGCGATGATTTGAATAGGTGCTAAAATTTTGCTGAAACTGAAATTGAAAAAGATCGTGGTCGAAATCCAAAAGGCCCCATGGAGCCTGGCGTATCGTACACGACCATAATGAGCGAGTGGATCGAGCGAGCCATGACCGACTGGATTGAGCGGAGGCACAAGTCCCGTGACGACCCAATAAAGTGTCTAGGATTCATGGCCCGGTAAAACATTTCACCGTGAAATTTAGCGATCAACTCGAGTTTTAGCGATCACTGATTGTATACGTATTACCTAGTAAAAAATTCCCGGAAATCAAGGCAGGGCGAGGGCCCCACCTCACCCTACCGCGCCCTTCGCGTGTGGCAGAACGCATAAAAGGAGTGTTTTGTTACATGCTGGTCGGAGCTATAGCCAAGCAAAATTTTGCTATGACGCGCCTAGATTTAGTGAAAATACACTAGCATATGAGACCAAATGGGGCATCAGAGTAAAATACTTACTTTTCTTCAGTTTGGCCGGCCCAGGTTCTTATGTGTAGCTCCGCCACTAGTTACATGTTTCAAATTTAATTGAGATCAATAATAGCACTGTGATAGACGCTATTTTGCTTCTGCATGTAACACTATATAGCCCCCGATAATTTGTTCCATGTTCCTTGTAAACTGTCGAATATGTACAATCTGAGCTAAAATTTTGTATACGAATATGTCTCCCGTCTTTTAGACTTTAGTCATACTTTTTATCATTGTTGTTGTTTCGAAATGAATCTGTAGCATTCCAATGCATGCCATTAATCTTTGTAGGATGGTAGAGGGCACACATAGACAAGCAGAGCCTGCTTTCTTTGTGTCCTATCCATGTCGTGATTTGTTTTTCCTTTGTTGGTGTAAATTTCAAGTTTTTCATTCGAACCGACCGAAATTAGATATGTTTCCTGGCCATGTCATGCCCGGCCAGGAGCTTCTCTGGGACATATGTTTGGTTCGTGTCCTAGACAATAGATTCTAGCTTTTCGTGGACAACCCCGACAGCTTCATATCCTGGCTCAGGTGCTCACTGCGTCTCATGTGCTAATCCCACTGCTAATCCCACTTTATTACATAGAATAGCAGATGTCCAACCTATGTTTTGTTTCTTCCAGGTCCATCCGCCCCACCTTTAATCGTTGTAGCAGAATAGATTGTTAAAATACAACTTGTAATAGGATTGAAGAGTTCTACTCGGTTTGTAATAGGGTTAGGTCGGTGCGGCTATCTCCTCATATATACCTCTTGTAACCGGCACAATATCATTATCAATTATTGTTCAATACAACTTTACATAGACTAGCAAGGGAGGGCGGCCCGGTGTGTGCCCCAGATATAAATCATGACAGGGCAATTTTTCGAGCAGCCCAAAAAAATTGTGGACACCATATAGGGATGGGGCATCTGTTGGAGCAATGTTTTTTGTCCCAGATGCCCAAAAGGTTAGGTTTTTTTGGCACCTGCTGGGTTTTTAGGCATACGTTGGAGATGCTCTTATGAATATAAGATTGATCATTGTCGGTGTGGGTCCTGCTTTGGTCTTCCTTCCATGCTCTAGTCATCTAGATCTGTACTTGTGTCAGTCGTGTGGTTGTTGACCCTGCTTGATTTAGAATGTTGACCATGTCTGATATAGAACACGAGGCTGAGATTGTTGTGATCAGCATTTCGTGAAAGATGTGTTGATATGGCTACAGTCTAGCCTGATTTGTTTTGATTTAGAATTGAATGGCTGGTTAGCGGACCTTATCTAAGTTATATATGCTCTTCTCTGCCTAGCTAGGATTTTGTTGATTAGTGCATATATGCTGGCGGATGGGGCAGGAAGAAAGGTATATGTTGATCTGATGGATGGATGGATGGATGGGGTTAGTTTGTTTATAACTACTAGACTGGACTAGATGATCTCTCAAGGTACAATTTGTTGATCATGGAATCGGTCCGAGGCGTCCAACTTACACGACAACCATACAATTATTAAGTATGGTAGTTTTTTCTTGAGCAGTCAACAGGCACTAGTAGAAAATAGGTCTTCGGTTGAGGCCAGGATAAGGGCATTAATCAGTCCCGGTTCGTGAGGCCAGGGCTTTTGTCCCGGTTCGCTAGTGTCCTTTAGTCCCGGTTTGTGCCATGAACCGGGGCTAAAGGGGTGGTGGCAACCGTTCGCCTGGTGCGAGCCCCTTTAGTCCCGGTTCGTGTCTAAAACCGGGACTAAAGGCGCAAACCGTTCGCATCCCGCGGCGGTTCGGGCGATGAAAATGCTATAGTATCGCGACTGCTACAGTAACTGTGGCCATTCCCCCTGTTCGTGTCCCTCTCTCCTCTCTTCTTCTCCATATCTTCCACAATGGATCATCCAATCACTCGCTACGGGAAGGTGCTCGCACATGGCAAGACCAAACTCAGTGTCATCTACACAAACGACAGCGCCATGGTGTCGCGTTTTGTTTCCTATTTCGAGGAATGGCTTGAAGAGGCGGAGGAAGAAAACAAGTTCATGGGGCTTGATCTCGAGTACACGGCCAATCAAAAAGATGTTGTCGTCATCCAACTTTGTTTCAAGAGACATGTCATAGTCTTCCAATGGGCAAGGTAAGTTTTGGGGCTTATCTTTGATCAATAATTCATAAGTTATGAAAATTGCATAGCAACATGTTCCATTTGAATCCTATGGGAAAGATCAATTCTTTTTTAGTTCTAGTGAAAGAATTTTCCTTGTTGCATATTGGCAAAACCGTAGGAGAACATATATGTCATAGTTAATTCAGGGTTTCTTGATCAATTCATAGGATATGAAAATTGCATAGCTAGGATAGCAATATGTTCATTTGAATCCTATGGGAAAGATCAATTCCTCTTGTGCTGTAGTGAAATAATTTTCCTTGTTGCATGTATTGGCAAAACCATGGGAGAACACATATATGTCATAGTTAATTTAGGGTTTCTTGATTAGGATACGAAAACATTAAATAGGATAGCAATATGTTCCATTTTGAATCATATATATATATATATATATATATAATTGTATATTCCATTTGAATCCTATGGGAAAGCATTGTCCGGTATTGTTCCAGTAGTATTTAACATTTGTTTTATTTTAATTTGTTGTTGCGGTAGTGACAAGTGTTGGGGAACGTTGCATGGGAAACAAAAAATTTCCTACGCATACGCAGATCTATCCATGGTGATGAGCATCTACAAGAGGGAGAGTGGATCTACGTACCCTTGTAGATCGCTAAGCGGGAAGCGTTAAGAAACACGGTTGGTATAGTCGAACGTCTTGGCGATCCAAATCACCGAGCGTCCCGCGATCTCATAACGATCCGTCCCACGATCCAATCACGATCCGTCCCGCGAACTCATCATGATCCGTCCCGCGAACTCATCACGATCCATCCCGCGAACTCATCACGATCCGTCTCGCGATCTTGATCACGGTCCTTCCGATCTAGCGCCGAACGGACGGCACCTCCGCGTTCAGGATGACGATCTCCGCCTTCTTGATCCAGCAAGAGGGAGCGGAGAGGTAGAAGAGTTCTCCGGCAGCGTCACGGAGCTCTGGCGATGGTGGTGGAGCTATTCCGGTAGGGCTTCGCCTAAGCACTGCAGAAATCCGATCTAGAGGAGAAACTATGCACTGGAGGAACGGGCAGCACGTGGCTAAAAATCCTGTGCAAAAACCCTAAAACCTCCAGTATATATAAGAGGAGGAGAGGAGGAGGATTGGCACAAGGGCCAAGCTTCCAAGGAGTCGGCCGAACCAGGTGGAGGAGGTGGACTCCACCTCCAATCCTAGTAGACTAGGATTCACCCTATTTTTGCCTTTTTCCACTTTTTCTCTTTGGGCCTTTTTTTCCAAACCGCATGGGCCTTGTGTGGGACTTCCACCAGCCCACTAAGGGCTGGTAAACACTCTCCCACAGCCCATGGAGCCTCTTGGGTCGAAATAACCCTCCTGATGGTCTCTCGGTACGCTACCAACACTCCCGGTACACTACCGATGAGCCCGAAACTTTTCCTGCGACCAAAACAGGACTTCCTATATATGAATCTTTACCTCCGGACCATTCCGGAGCTCCTCGTGAAGTTTGGGATCTCATCCGGGACTCCAAACAACCTTTGGTCACCACCATGCATAACTCTATACTACTGAAACGTCACCGAACCTTAAGTGTGCAGACCCTGCGGGTTCGAGAACTATGTAGACATGACCGAGACACCTCTACGGTCAATAACCAATAGCGGGACCTGGATGCCCATATTGGTTCCTACATATTCTACGAAGATCTTTATCGGTCGAACCTCTATGTCAAGGATTCAGTTAATCCCGTATGATGTTCCCTTTGTTCTTCGGTATGTTACTTGCTCGAGATTCGATCGTCGGTATCTCCATACCTAGTTCAACCTCGTTACCGGAAAGTCTCTTTACTCGTTCCGTAATACAAGATCTCGTGACTAACACTTAGTCACATTGCTTGCAAGGCTTGTTGTGATGTTGTATTACCGAGTGGGCCATGAGATACCTCTCCATCACACGGAGTAACAAATTCCAGTCTTAATCCATGCCAACTCAATAGACACCCTCGGAGATACCTGTAGAGCACCTTTATAGTCACCCAGTTACGTTGCGACGTTTGATACACACAAGGCACTCCTCCGGTATCCGTGAGTTGCATGATCTCATGGTCATAGGAACATATATTTGACATGCAGAAAACAGTAGCAATAAACTGACACGATCATATGCTATGTTTGTAGTTTGGGTCTTGTCCATCACACCATTCTCCTAATGATGTGATCCCGTTTATCAAATGACATCTCATCTCCATGGCTAGGAAACCTTAACCATCTTTTATCAACGAGCTAGTCTAATAGAGGCATACTAGGGACATGGTTTTGTCTATGAACCCACACATGCATCTAATTCTCCGATCAATACAATTATAGCATGGATAATAAACGATTATCATGAACAAGGAAATATGATAATAACTAATTTATTATTGCCTCTAGGGCATACTTCCAACAACAAGCACTATCCAGTACTCATGGACTTCCTTTATAGCGGCATACGTTTTGCTAGCGTTGATATAACGAATGACAAGCTCAAGATGAGGCACAACTTCGGTATTGAGATACCAACTACCTGCCACATTGATCTCCAAGACATATTCAGTCTTAAGCATAGGAGGACTTCAATGGCTCATATGGCAGTCATCGTGATCGACGAGTAGTACGCTGATATGAAGACCAAATTCCCCTCGGATTAGCACAAATAGTGGGAAACGAACCCACTTGATGGTATCAACATTGAGTATGCAACAATAGAAGCATACGTTGCATATGAGTTGTACCACAAGATTAGAATCATCAACTATGGGCAGCTGCACCTCGTACATCAAACACCACCATCACCACCATTAGTTTGGGGCCGGGGATATTCTGATTCGGACGAGTAGTATTCGCAACGATGAACACTTCTATCTCTAGCGCTAAATATCTAGCTATTATTATGTACTTCTTGGGGACCTCTAACTATTCGGACGAGTAATTTTATATATATATCTATTATTATGTAGTGATTGGGGTCTCCTATGATCCAATACTTTTATATATCTCTATTCGGACGAGTACTTTCTATATACGGATATGTGAACTGTTATTTCTATGTCCCTGTTTAAATATGATGTGAGCAAGATTTCTGAAGCATTGTGATGTATGTGCTGAGATATTTGTGAAAAGGTTGAAACTTGGCATGATTAAAATAAATCATGAAATGCATGAAAAATAGCTAATGAAGTGAGAAAATGGTTGAAATGGGATGATGTGGCTTTAAATGGTGCACATTGAATGCAGAAAAAGTCTTGAGTTCAAATATGTTTAATAAACTAAAATCCTTTTGTAACAGATGAATTTTCATCTAAAACCCTCATACTTCGAAAGAGATTGTCCAATTTGTACATGAAGTGCATCCAGTTTTTCCCGCAACCCTCTCAACTTTTTAGCACATGCTATGTGGGTGAAATTATGATACTGTGCCAATTTTCAACCATTTCAGAATTCATTTGTAGTGTTTTTCAATTCAGGGTCATTTTAGCTCAAAACACTAGTAGAAAATAGACCTTTTGTCCACATCATTAGTCCCGGTCCGGTTTTGAACCGACACTAATGTTCCCATTAGTCCCGGTTCATGAAGTGCATCATTAGTGCCGGTTCGTTCAGAACCTTTAGTCCCGGTTCGTGCCAGGAACCGGCACTAAAGGTGTGGTGGCAGGTTGGCATCAGCCTTGGGCCCCACGGAAACCTTTAGTCCCGGTTGGTGGCTCCAACCGCGACTATAGGCTAAACTTTAGTCGCGGTTGGAGCCACCAACCGGGACTAAAGGTCCCCTATATGAACCCTTCGGCCAGCCCGAGCACACTCCTCTCTGGTCTTCCCCTTTTCTCTCCTCTTTGTTCTTCCTCTCTCTCCTGAGCTCATCCTCCATTTTTGCCAAAATTTGTCAAGATTTGACGACACTCCATCCATCCAAGTGTTCACAAAGGTTAGCAACTTTGTCCTTTCATCTCTCATTGCTAGATTAGCTCTTGCAATGCTCTATAAGTATAGTGATTTGTGGGATTTAGTTTGTATGTGGTACTTTATTCGATTTATGCAATTTGAGCTCAAATTAACTTCTTACTTGGCATTTGTAGGTGTGGTTTACTTAGTGCCCTCCCGTCCACGTCCTAACCATCGTCGATCGCCCGCACCGCACCGTCCCGTTGCCGGTACCACCTTGGTGAGCCTCTTGTTCTTATCCTTTTTATAAAAAAATCATGTGTGTAAGATTTAGTTAGTTACTTGTATAGTTTTCTTACCTATATGGTTGTTTGTTATACATTGTGGCATGGTTTTGATATCCGTCCCCGTTGGTCCTCGTCCGGTTTATGATTCGGATGTGATATATACTCTCTTTTATAACTTTTTGTTACATTTCGTGTTTATGACAATTATGTCCATCAAGTTGACATAGATATTTTTATCTAGGAGGTATGTGAACTGGAAATTTCAACCGACATAGATATTCTTGTCAAGAAGTTAAATTTAGTTGAAAAAGAAAACGAGTATTTGAAAAAAAATTGAAAAGAGTTGAAGAAGAGAATATGAAACTGGAGTTGTATGTTGCCGATGTTGTCGATGATCACAAGATCAAGATGGATGCAATGCGCTTCAAGATTAGAAAATTTAAAAGATATGCCATTGATAGTGAGGCTTGGTATCACTATGGTGTTGGATCAATTGTTACCTTAGTTGGGATGTTGATCGCATTTGTTATTGCATTTAAATGCTTTAGATAGAGAGTTTGTATGTTGTTTTATGTGAACAAGTGTGTATGAACTTTATGTATGAACTTGTATTAATTTGGTCTTTTCGTGGTTGTGTAATGAAGATGAGCCGGCAATGGATGTACAACGACCGATGCTCTTCCCAGTTCATTAATGGCGTGCATACTTTTCTGGTTGCGGCCGAGGAAAACAAGCGGGCGGATGATTTTATGTATTTTCCATGTGATGGCTCTAAGAATGATCGAAATTACTCTAACTCAAGAACCATTCACGTCTACATGTTTGAGTCTGATTTTATGTCCGGCTATAACTGTTGGACCAAGCACGGAGAAAGAGGGGTCCTAATGAAAGAGAATGAAGAAGAAGAGGATGACGACAGCTATCATGGCCATGTGTTCCATGAATACGATGGTACGACAATGGAGGAAGAAGCTGAGCCGGCAATGCGGGAAGGAGCTGAAAAAGAGGCATCAGATGAGTCCGCTGATGATCTTGGTCGGGCCATTGCCAATGCAAAGAGAAACTGCGCAAGTGAAAAGGAGAAGCTGAAGTTGCACTATAACAAAACAAAGATTAAGTAACACATAGAAAATTGTGTTACAAAGCAAAATTGTCGTAACACATCATGTGTGTTGCAGTGCGGAGAGTAACACATAGTTGATAAGATTCGAAAATGTGTTATAGCCCATTAACTAGTAACATATAAGTTTGTGTTATGCATGTGTGTTACAAACTATTGATACACTAAACAGTATTCACGTGTTGATGCTTTGTGCTACAAGCTATATGACATTAGAGAAAAGGTTATAGTGTAAATTATATTTTAATAATAAAAAAATAGTGCCACAATGCTTGCAAACATAAGTTCAAATTTCACTCAATTAATATTCTCAACAATCCTTGTCTTTGGCATAAGCTTGTACACAGGTCTTGACCGTTTTTTTTCTATATTACTTTGAATCTTAGTTGAGATACATATATGATTCAAATTAAAATTACTTCCAATACATATGCACAAACTCATTAATTTAGTCTATCAAAAATATTGAATAATTTTTAAAAAATGTTCTTAAAATTATAAATATTAGCATGGGAGCATATTACATGCATATACATATTCTTCCCATAAAAATTTTACGACACGTGACGTGAAAGCATATTCATTTGGGGAAACAAGTTATTACCAGCGGGCTACCTTCACTTCTGTTTTTAATTTAAAGAATCTTGTATGTGTTGAAAATTAGTGAACGGGTGGGCCATAGCCCAATAAAAAGGTAGGTGCTGACTGGCCGGCGAGGAGTTAAATTGAGCTGCAATTCTGTGACTTCAGCCCGGTTTTGCTTCTGGAAGATTCCACCCAGTTTTCCTTCTTTTCTACTGGTTTTTTTTATCGGTTTTTATGTTCTTCTTCCGGTTTTATATTTATTTATTTATCTTTGAATTTAATTACGTTTTTCTTCAAATGCGTGGTTTAGTTTCCTAAAATTCATGCACTTTTTTAATTGTGAACAATTTTCAAATTCACAAACTTATTCAATTTCGTGAATGCTTTCCTTTTAAATAGGGGAACATGTTTCAAATTTCGTGATTTCTTTAATCCATGATATTTTTGAAATTCAGAAAGGTTTTCTTGAGTCTGGCAAATTATAATTTTCACGTATACTACACGAAACCATGATTTTAAAATTCATGGACCTTTTCCAAAAACGCGAACATTATTTGACTGTCGGCATCTTTTTGAGTTCGCAAACTTTTTCTAGAATTAATGATTTTTTTTCATTTTCATTCATATTTATCAAATTCGTGAAATTTTGAAGTCGATGAACATTGTTCAATTCTTAAACACATTTTAGAATGGAAGAATATTACTTTCAAATTCATAGACTTTTTCCAAATTGATGAACATTGTATTAAGCTATTTACTTTTTTCAAGCTCGCGAACAAATTTTGAAATTCTAAAATTTTCTCAGTCGATGGTCAGCTCGATGGTCAGCTCTGACATGGCTAAACGGTCAACCAATCAATCAGTCAACGGTGAGCATTTCGAAACAGTCGAGCAAGTGAGCTAGGGCGAGTGACCTCGTTTAGGTGGGTCGGCCCACGACCCGCGATGTGTGAGCGCTAGTTGGCGTTGCTTGCATCACAACATTGTATAGGCGCTCTTCATATTTTAATATTCTATAACACGAAAAGTTAAACACATCAAAATCAAACAACAGATAAATTCAAATTCATTTTAGGATTAGATGTAGAAATTGGGCGCTTATTGTGAGGAAGCACCCTTTATATAGGTAATCACAAAAATAATGGTTATGATCCACATTTTAAAATATTCTTCTATACCAGGCTAAGAGCAAATCTACACATATTGGCTTGATATGCAAAATAATACCAAAATGCGTCTTATGGGGGCAAAAAACGACTAGCAGTGCATCTTTGCCCAACCAGCATATTTATTTTTTACAAGAAACCCAGAACCATCCCCTTCAAGCGGTATATGTACAGGATCCGGGGGTGCAGTTTGAGGATCCTACAAACCCATTTTTGTAGTAGAATGGGGAGGCACAAAAGAACATAGAGATATCTTATCAATATCGAACGAGCATCCTGGTCCAGAGTGGAGGGAGGTTCAGAGGTGGCTGTCGGGTGTCCTTTGCTGGTTGCCCTTGGACTGATCAACTAAAGCACTAGTAAAAAACAGAGCTTTCGTCACAGCTCGATCTACACATTAGTCCCGGTTGCCTTACGAATCGGGACTAATGTGACCATTAGTCCCGGTTCGAACGGCCAAGGCGCCAGTCGGGCATTAGTCCCGGTTCGAGGGGAACCTTTAGTCCCGGTTGAAGACACCAACCGGGACTAAAGGGGCCGATATCCTTTAGTCTCGGTTCGTGTCTCCAACCGGGACTAAAGGTGAGCCTTTAGTCCCGGTTGGAGACACGAACCAAGACTAAATGGCTCGGGGCATTAGTCCCGGTTCGTATCTCCAACCGGGACTAAAGGCTAGACCTTTAATCCCGGTTAGAGATACCAACCGGTACTAAAGGGTTTTGAATTTTTTTTTTTGTTTTTTCTATTTGTTTTCTGTTTTTAGTTTCTGTTTTAAATTGCTTATATCTTTTAGGATATTTGATGTTTTTGAGTGATTCTTTTTGTATTAGATTTAAAATTTTGTCTAGTTTGTGTTTGTGCAATTATTTTTAAATTTGAGTGGTTTAAATTTGAATTTGTTCAAATTTGCTTCAAACCCTAGATTGTGAATAACTTTAGTTTAAAAATAATTTTTAATTTAATTCTTTTTGCTCCTAGGCACATGTTAGATGGTGCATGTTGAACGAACAAAAATTATGGAGTTGAAATAAGTTAAAAAAATGAAATGCCTTTGTAACAGATGATTTTTCGTCCAAAACCCTGATACCTCGAAAGGGATTGTACAGTTTGTACACGAAGTGCATCTAGTTTTTACCGTAACCCTCTCAAATTTTTAGCATATGCTATATGGCTGAAATAATGATACCATGCCAAGTTTCAACCTTTTCAGAGTTCATTTGTAGTGCTTTTCAATTCCAGGATCATTTACCTTAAAAAATTAATAAATGCATAAAAAATAGCGAATGAAGTGGGAAACGGTTGAAAATTGATGACATGGCTTTGAATGATGCATGTTGAACGCACAAAAACTCTGGAGTTTAAATAAGTTTTAATAATCGAAATGCCTTTTGTAACAAATGAGTTTTCGTCCAAAACCGTGATACTTCGAAAGGGATTGTTCAGTTTGTACACGACGTGCATCTAGTTTTTACCGTAAGCCTCTCAACTTTTTAGCACATGCTATGTGGGTGAAATGATGATACCATGCCAAGTTTCAACCTTTTCAGAATTCATTTCTAGTTTCAATTTCAGGGTCATTTAGCTAAAAAAATTAATAAATGCATGAAAAATAGCGAATAAAGTGAGAAAGGTTTGAAAATTGATAATGTGGCTTTGGATGGTGCATGTTGAACGCACAAAAAGTCTGGAGTTGAAACAAGATTAAAAAGTTGTTATGAAAAATTAAAACGACTAACTTTTGCATACGATGTAGAAAAAAAGTGTTATGAAAAATATTTTTTAAAATGAATGATGTCATATTTGGATTCCTCACGTTTTTCTGATAATAATGGATATGTTATTTGTTGAATTTCGATTTACATATTTAAAGATATTAATTATGCCATATTAAATGAATAAATTACAAAAAATGAATAAATAATATTATTACTTATTTCATTTTCATTGAAATTCAATATTATTAATCATCATTTATTGTTGTTTATTTTAATAATTGTTTAGAATTCAAAAAATTAAATCATGTTACATCAAGACCTAAGGGTTAATAGGATTGATAGATTACTATTGTCAAGAAAACAACAAGTGCAGAATTGAAAACTAGGGGTGATAGAACTCGAGAGTTAAGCGTGCTTGGGTTGGAGCAGTGAGAGGATGGGTGACCGACTGGAAAGTTAGACGATTTGGAATGAGGAGTGATTAGAGATTAAATTGTCAAATAAATTCAGAGCAGTGAGGAGGGGTGATTAGAGATTAAATTGTCAAATAATCAAATATTTGAATTTTTTACGAACCGGGACAAAAGGCACGTTTTCTACTAGTGTTGCATGGATCTACTTTGAGCTAGTACATGCCAAGATTGTCAAGGAAGAATGTCCCCCCTTTGATGAAGCCTCGGCATGAACTCTTATGTAGTTAGGCAAGGGCTGCAGTTTCATAACTTTTTATGTGAAATACGATACGATCAGATGATCCCGCGATTATGGAAAACCTATCTTACATAATGCTTAAGGCAGTACAAAAACGTTAGAGATTAAATTATCAAATAATCAAATATTTGAATTTTTTACGAACCGGGACAAAAGACCCGTTTTCTACTAGTGGAGGGAGTTCTGGTTAACACTGTACTGGATCGAAGGAAGGTCGGAGTTGAGCGAGGTGGGATAGCCGACCATAGAAGCTAGCTCTCACAAGGTAGGGAAGCATGCTCCATCTGGCCGTTGTGATAGCATACCAAGGACGCAAATGCTTCTGGCTAGGCTAGTGGTATTCAACCTTAATAGTTTATATATATATATATATATTAACTAGTAGATTATATTCTTATGCTTATAGTAAATACACATTGCCATATCACCTCAGAATTAAACTTATGGTTTGATCCCTTGCATGGTAGGGTACACTCATAGTGTGGCCGGGACACCTTGTTCCTATGACACTAACAATAACCAATAGCCCTTGTCTCTGACGTTTGACATAGTCATAAATAGTGTTGCATCGATCTACTTTGAGCTAGTACATGCCAAGATTGTCAATGAAGAATGTCCCCCCTTTGATGAAGCCTCGGCATGAACTCTTATGTAGTTAGGCAAGGGCTGCAGTTTCATAACTTTTTATGTGAAATACGATACGATCAGATGATCCCGCGATTATGGAAAACCTATCTTACATAATGCTTAAGGCAGTACAAAAAATGGATGTAAAATATCACCACTTCAATTTTTACAGAAAGTAGATGATATTTGATGAACAATTCTCAAGTTTCATGGATTATCTAGATTTCTAATTATTACATAGAGTTAGTGCATATAACTGAAATTTTGATTATAAGTGTATAAAATGTTGGGAAATCTTTGGGTTAAAAATCCTATTTATTCTTAATCAATGCATAGGCCGTATTAAAAAAAAAGAGGAGAATGAGGAAGAGAAGGAAAGAAAGAAAAATAGGAAAAAAATCACAGAGTGCAAAAATATGGCACTCAAAAATACCCTTTGTTTTGATTGGCCAAGATAATCCATCCACGGATCACGTGTGGTAACCATTGGATTCATTAGATCGAACGGCTGCGGCCATGCAATTTCCCTATCCTTATCTCCTCCGTCTTAACCGCCGCACACCTAGCCATTGAAGCCGCCGAATGCCACGCCGCAAATCACCGCCGCTAGCCAGAGGGCCTCATGCCGCCGCCGCTCACCCTTTGATTTGTAGGTCTCGGACGCAACCCTGGCCCCGGGACCATTCCTCCCTCCCCCACTAGGCTCGCAGAGGCCTGAGGAGGCGGACATGACGAGCGCGCAGCCACCGGCGCCAGGGGCAGATCCAGCCGGGTCCGTCGGCAACCATCCCTCCCTCCGGCGGCCATGAAGAACTGAGGAGGCATGAGCGCATGGACCATGCACGCCTCCCGCGCTAGGAGCCACCAGTCCTCGTCATCTACTAGCACCCACGAGGAATCGATCCATATGTAAGCTAGCTTCCACGATAATCCATTCAGCAGGCTGCTTGCTTGCTTGTTTACCAGTGGAAAGGGGAGCAAGATGCGAGCCCGGCGTCGAGGTACATGCCTGCTGCTAATTGATTTTCCTGCTAATAATAGTAGTATGTGTAATGTGTTCCTTCCCATGGTGGAGATGTACATACCCGAATATTCGTCACATATCAGTACATACTCCAATACTGTCAAACTGGCACGTATATATACATACCTGAATACATGTTAGATTTTTTCCAATTCAGCTAAATATGTCTACCGAGTGTCAACTTCGGCAAATGATTGCTCCTTTTCCAAGTGTTTTTGCACTTGGTAAACTACGTCCATCAGATTCAGTACTAGAGATTGTGTAGTGCAACACGGACATCTACTTTACACACAGGGAATGTAGGTGCAGTACATAATGCTTTTCTATTAAAATACAACAGAACCTTGTCTATTTTAATATGCCAAACTACGTCCGTCGGATTGGGTTTTAGTAGATGTATAATCATTTTAGTGTAGTATATCCCAATAATCACTAACAAAATACAGCAGAAGCTTGTATTAATTTCCACTTTAATTCTTAGATTTCTCATATCTCAGTCTGATCTGATAGTTTGATATAATCGAATGGGTGAAAGATTGCCTTGTACCAAGTACCCATCCCTGTTACGTTTTTATGTAGGTAAATTAAGATACCATCGCCTTTTACAAAGTATCCATCTTGGTTACATTATGTGCAAAATAAGTTCTACATTTAATTCCAAATTAGTTGAATTGTGGTTTTGCTGCGTGCTTATAGTCTGTGGCTTTTGGTGGTACATCTATTTCTGTCTCAAGTTATCCATCATTCTACTCTTACAGAATGGAGCCCGGTTAGTGTCGATGCCTCAAGAGTTTATGCATATCAATTTCATGTTGCTTACAGCCACTGAAATCATGGCTGCTGGTTTCCAGGTATATGTTTATGCAGTCATATGGACACACCCGTTGCCAATTTGTATATAATGTTTATATTCTTTATAACTTTGCCATGGAATGTCTACTATTAGAAAACAACTTGCAGGTACTTTGTTTAGGTACTAGAAAACGCATACACACACACACATGCCCAACACTACAACAAGCACGCACATAAAGCACAAGACGGATGCTCTACTCCGGATTTCTGAATAGTAGGATGGTACTTTGCACAGCCACTCTAATCTTTTTTGCACCAGGGGCCACTTTGCATGTGCTTGCTCATGTAGTGACCTGACTGACAGTTGTTTGTTCTGCTGTTTCAACTAATGTCCAAGTACAACAAGTTAGTCTTCATTTGTACAAGACCTAAGTAGAATTGTCTCAACTCTTTTTTTGTGGTTGCTTACCACACATCTGCCACTTGGTGATTGTTGAAACTCTTAATACAATAGTGCATCAGTTTACTAGTATGTGGGATTAAATGGGATTATCTGTGCACGCAGAAACAACATGATTGATTGTGGGCTGCCTACAAACACCCGCATAACATATGACTGTTGGTGTGGGCATCCCTCTGTTATTCGCACTTGCAGCCTGAAGGTGTATCCCTAAGGAAGTGAATGGTCATGATAGTCTTCCTGAACTATGACCATGTGTATCCATTGAAATATTGTTCATGCAAATTCTTTTATTATGGTCGTTGAATAATAATATTGATCATAATATAGGTAGGTTGCATCCAAAGTATTTTTATAGACTTTAACATATCCAAACCAGCGGAATGTTACATATGCTGCTATTCTGAATATTTATTGCTCTCTAAACTAAGGTTGGTGATATTTCGTTAGGTGCCGAATTTGCACTTGTGTACAGAGATGAACCTATTCTGGATAATGAGGATTTGGTAAGGTAAGTTTTTGATTGCAAGAGAATTTATGACGATCTTGCTTCATGATACTTAATTACTTGGCTTAAGCTTTTGTAACTTGGAGTCTTTTCTTCCATATTCCAAAATTATATTTGTGTACATTTAATCACATAACTGTAAGTTTCATTTATCATTTGCAGATTCAAAAGAAGCATAATTGAGTGGCAGTTGAATTCTTCGGTTGGATGAAGAAGCGAATATAACTAGAAGATTTAGCTTAGCAATAACCATACTTTACATTGATAGATTGAAAAATGTAATACCTATCAGAAGATCTTTTTCTTTGGCCGAATTGATGCAAATGTTCTGGTGTAATATTCTCCATAGATCTGTTCTCTATTGTAAAATTGATACAAATGATATGATGTTCAACAATAACATTGATGTTTATTTATTGTAATGTATATGTATCCTACACTCCTGTATATTCATCATAAATACCTTGATATTTTCTATTTGTGTATGTGTCGTGCGTCAATTTATCTATCCTTTTAATGGTACCAAGCATCATAATAAAATGATTACTATTTCAGCAGTTGCGGTGATTTTATTAAATAAATATATATTCCATACAGTGGGTATCTACTTTGTGGTTAATAATTAAAAAATACATTAATTATGTTGCCATACGAACGTAATAGTGTTACTAGTGGTGTTACTATAGTTACAAAACGTGTTACCAATGTGTTATGATATTTGGATATTATGTTACAAATTGTGTTACTACAGTTACAAAGGCATGTTACCACAATGTTGCGCTTCTACAAAAATATGTTACTATGGGTGTTACTATAGTAGGAAAAATGTGTTATCAATGCAATTGGTAACACATAATATGCATGTTACTATAACATTATTGTAACACAATTTTTAATGTATGGTAACAATAACTATATGTGATAGTGGGCACAATTAGTAACACGGTCTAATGGAACACATTTCAGAATGTGTTACTAGTGTCCTAGTAACATTGTTTTCGGCCTATAGTAACACAACACTGTGTTACTAAAGCTCTGTTGCAGCGCATGTTAGAGGATCAGAAAAAGGGTTATACCCAAATTGCGAAGATGACAAGAAAAAGCTGGGTACCACACTGGAATTGCTGCAATGGAAGGCAGAGAATGGTGTATCTGACAAGGCATTTCAAAAGTTTTTGATAATATTAAAGAAGAAGCTACCAAAGGAAAACGAATTACCCGAGAGTACGTACGAAGCAAAGAAGGTTGTCTCCCCTCTAGAATTAGAGGTGCAGAAGATACATGCATGCCCAAATGACTGCATCCTCTACCGCGGTGAGTACGAGGATTTGAATGCATGCCCGATATGTTATGCATTGCGCTATAAGATCGGCCACGATGACCCTGGTGATGTTGAGGGCGAGCACCCCAGGAAGAAGATTCCTGCCAAGATGATGTGGTATGCTCCTATAATACTACGGTTGAAACGTTTGTTCCAAAACAAAGTGCATGCCAAGTTGATGCGATGGCACAACGAAGACCGTAAGAAAGACGGGAAGTTGAGAGTGTCCGCCAACGGATCGCAGTGGAGAGAAATTCGAGAGAAAGTGGAAGGACTTTGCAAATGACGCAAGGAACGTATGATTTGGTTTAAGTGCAGATGGCATTAATACTTTTGGGAAGCAAAACAATAATCATAGCACATGGCCTGTGACTCTATATATCTATAACCTTCCTCCTTGGTTGTGCATGAAGCAGAAGTTCATTATGATGCGAGAGCTCATCCAAGGCTCCAAGCAACCCGGCAACGACATTGATGTGTACCTAAGGCCATTAGTTGAAGAACTTTTACAGCTGTGGAATGGAAAAGGTGTACGTGCGTGGGATGCGAAAGAACAGGAGGAATTCGACCTACATTCGTTGTTGTTTGTAGCCATCAATGACTGGCCTGCTCTCAGTAACCTTTCAGGACAGAGAAACAAGGGATACCGACAATATATATTTGGATAAATGTAATACGAATGTGTATCTGGGGCATCGTCGATTTCTTCAGAGCTGGCATCCCATAAGATAGAAAAGCAAGCATTTCAAAGGTGAGGCGGATCACCAGAAGAAGCCTCGCCACCGTACGGGTGATGATATACTTGATATGGTCAAGGATTTGAAAGTAATCTTTGGAAAGGGTCCTGGCGCACAATCTGTTCTGAATGACGCTGACAAACGCGCACACATGTGGAAGAATAAATCTATATTTTAGGACCTACCCTATTGGAAAGACCTCGAGGTCCGCTCTGCAATCGATGTGATGCACGTGACGAAGAATCTTTGCATGAACCTTCTAGGCTTCTTGGGCGTGTATGGGAAGACAAACGATACGCTGGAGGCACGGGAGGACGAGCAACGTATGCACGGAGAAGACGGCATGGATCCAAAGCAGTTTCAGGGTCATGCCAGCTACGCTCTTACCAAAGAAGAGAAGGAAATCTCCTTCGAATGCCTTCTTAGTATGAAGGTCCCGTCTGGCTCCTCGTCAAATATAAACGGAATAATAAATATGCAAAGAAAAATTTCTAGAACCTAAAGTCTCATGACTGCCACGTCATTATGACGCAACTGCTTCGGTTGCATTGAGGGGGCTTCTACCAGAAAACGTTCGATTAGCCATTGTGAAGCTATGTGCATTCCTTAATGCAATCTCTCAGAAGGTAATCGATCCAGAAATCCTACCAAGGATAGAGAATGATTTGGTGCAATGTCTTGTCAATTTTGAGTTGGTGTTCCCACCATCCTTCTTCAATATCATAACGCACATCCTAGTTCACCTAGTTGAGGAGATTGCCATTCTGGGTACTGTATTTCTACATAATATGTTCCCCTTTGAGAGGTTCATGGGAATCTTAAAGAAATATGTTCATAATCGTGCTAGGCCAGAAGGAAGCATCTCCAAGGGCCATGAAACAGAGAAGGTCATTGAGTTTTGTGTTGACTTTATTCCTGACATTAAGCCGATTGGTGTTCCTAAATCGCGGCATGAGGGCAGACTGGGTGGAAAAGGCATGCCAGGAAAGAATTCATTAATATGCCGGGACGGGCATTCTTTGGCACAAGCACACTACATAGTTCTACAAAGTTTCGCCTTGGTGGCTCCGTACATCGAGCAACACAAGAATATTCCATGCTCCAAACACCTGGAGCAGTGTGACGATTGGATTACACATGAACAAATGGTGACTTTTGCCGGTTGGTTGCACACGTCTCATGCATGGCGACACTGTTGAAGATGACATGTACTTGATGTCCAAGTTACCATCTTCGACTATATTGACTTTCAAAAGGTACGAGACAAATGGGAATACATTTTAAACGATTGCCCAAGATAAAAAGAGTGCCAACCAAAACAGTGGTGTCCGCTTTAATCCAGCAAACAGTAGTGGGCCAAAGGACACATATTATGGTTACATAGAGGAGATATGGGAACTATATTATGGACTTGGTGTTGGAAATATGCCCTAGAGGCAATAATAAATTAGTTATTATCATATTTCCTTGTTCATGATAATCGTTTATTATCCATGCTATAATTGTATTGATCGGAGACTTAAATGCATGTGTGGATACATAGACAAAACCATGTCCCTAGTATGCCTCTAATGGACTAGCTCGTTGATCAAAGGATGGTTAAGGTTTCCTAGCCATGGACATGAGATGTCATTTGATAACGGGATCACATCATTAGGAGAATGATGTGATGGATAAGACCCAAACTACAAACATAGCATATGATTGTGTGAGCTTATTGCTACTGTTTTCTGCATGTCAAGTATATGTTCCTATGACCATGAGATCATGCAACTCACGGATATCGGAGGAGTGCCTTGTGTGTATCAAACGTCGCAACGTAACTGGGTGACTATAAAGGTGCTCCACAGGTATCTCCGATAGTGTCTGTTGAGTTGGCATGGATCGAGACTGGGATTTGTTACTCCGTGTGACGGAGAGGTATCTCAGGGCCCACTCGGTAATACAACATCACAACAAGCCTTGCAAGCAATGTGGCTAAGTGTTAGTCACGGGATCTTGTATTACGGAACGAGTAAAGAGACTTGCCAGTAACGAGGTTGAACTAGGTATGGAGATACCGACGATCGAATCTCGGCCAAGTAACATACCGAAGAACAAAGGGAACGTTATACGGGATTAACTGAATCCTTGACATACAGGTTCGACTGATAAAGATCTTCGTAGAATATGTAGGAACCAATGTGGACGTCCAGGTCCCGCCATTGGTTATTGACCGTAGAGGTGTCTCGGTCATGTCTACATAGTTCTCGAACCCGCAGGGTCTGCACACTTAAGGTTTGGTGATGTTTCGGTAGTGTAGAGTTATGTATGGTGGTGACCGAAGGTTGTTCGGAGTCCCGGATGAGATCCTGGAAGTCACGAGGAGCTCCGGAATGGTCCGGAGGTAAAGATTCATATATAGGAAGTCCCAGTTTGGTCGCCGAAAAAGTTTCGGGCTCATCGGTAGTGTACCGGGAGTGCCGGTAGTGTACCGGGGGACCTCCGGGAGGGGTATTTCGACCCCAAGAGGTCCATGGGCTGTGGGAGAATAATAACAAGCCCTTAGTGGGCTGGAAAAACAGCCACACCAAGGCCCATGGCGCAGGAGGCAAAAGTCCAAAAGGAAAAGGTGGAAAAAAGGCTAAAAAGGAAGAGTCCTACTCCTACTAGGAGTGGAGGAGGAGTAGGACTCCTACCCCTCTAGTTCGGCCGACTCCTATTGGAGTTTTTCCTTGCGCCAGCCCTCCTCTCTCTCTCCCTCCTTTATATACTGGTGGATTGGGTGCTGTTTGGACACAGTTTACGACCACGTGCTACCCGTTTCACCGGTGCTCCTCTAGATTGGTTTTCTGCAGCGCTTAGGCGAAGCCCTGCCGGAATTGCTCCACCACCATCACCGGAGCGCCGTCACGCTGCCGGTGAACTCTCTCTCCTCTCCACCTCCTCTTGCTGGATCAAGATGGTGGAGATCGTCATCAAGCTGCACGTGTGCTGAACGCGGAGGTGCCGTCCGTTCGGCGCTAGATCGGAAGGACCGTGATCAAGATCGCGAGACGGTTCGTGATGTGATCACGGAACGGATCGTGATGAGTTCGCGGGACAGATCGTGATCAAGATCGTGATGAGTTCGCGGGACGTATCATGATGTGTTCGCGGGACGGATCGTGATTGGATCACGGGACGGATCGTGATGAGATCGCGGGACGCTCGGTGATTTGGATCGCGAAGATGTTCGACTACACCAACCGCGTTTCTTAACGCTTCCCGCTTAGCGATCTACAAGGGTACGTAGATCCACTCTCCCTCTCGTAGATGCTCATCACCATGGATAGGTTTGCGTGTGCGTAGGAATTTTTTTGTTTCCCATGCGACGTTCCCCAACAGTGGCATCATGAGCTAGGTTGATGGTTCGATGAGATCTCAAGTAGAACACAAAAGGTTTGTGGGCGTTGATGCTTAGATTGCTTCCTCCCTTGGTCATATTTTCGTTCAGCGGGATTGTGAGATGAAGCGGCCCAGACCAACATTACTCGTACGCTTACGAGAGACCGGTTCCCTCGATGCAACTTGTTGCCTAGATGGGTTGCGGGTGACAGTTTCTCTCACTTTAGTTGGATCAGATTCGACAAAGGCGGTCCTTGAGAAGGTTGAAAAGCAAACTAGTGTATCACCGTTGTGGTTTATGCGTAGGTGAGAATTGTTCTTGCTAGATACCCCTAGCAGCCACGTAAAACATGCAACAACAATTAGAGGACGTCCAACTTGTTTTTGCAGGGTATGTTGTGATATGATATGGCCAATTACATGATGTGATATATGTGATGTATGAGATGATCATGTGATGTATAGATTATCACGACTTGCATGTCGATGAATACGGCAACCGGCAGGAGCCATAGGGTTGTCTTTAATTATTGTATGACCTGCGTGTCAATCATTAAGCGCTATGTAATGCTTTACTTTATCGCTAAACGGTAGCAATAGTAGTAGAAGCATGCAAGGCGTGACAACCCCCATGGCGACACGTTGATGGATATCAAGATGATGGAGATCATGGTGTCATGCCGGTGACGATGGAGATCATGCCTGTGCTTTCTAGATGGAGATCAAAAGCACAAGTTCATGGCCATATCATGTCACTTATGATTTGCATGTGATGTTAATCCTTTTTATGCACCTTGTTTTGCTTAGGACGATGGTAGCATTATAAGGTGATCCCTCACTTAATTTCAAGATAAATTGTGTTCTCCCCGAGTGTGCACCGTTGCGAAAGTTCGTCGTGTTGAGACACCACGTGATGATCGGGTGTGATAGACTCTACGTTCACATACAACGGGTGCAAGCCAGTGTTGCACATGCAGAACACTCGGGTTAAACTTGACGAGCCTAGCATGTACAGACATGGCCTCGGAACACAAGAGACCGAAAGGTCGAACATGAGTCATATAGTAGATATGATCAACATGATGATGTTCACCATTGCAGCCACCTCAACTCACGTGATGATCGGACTTGAGTTGGTGAATTTGGATCATGTATCACTCGAATGATCGGAGGGATGTGAATTTGAGTGGGAGTTCTTAAGTAATATGATTAATTGAACTCATTATCATGAACATAGTCAAAGTGTCTTTGCAAATTATGTTGTAGATTACTAGCTCGCGCTGTAGCTCCCTTGTATTTTTATATGTTCCTAGAGAAATAGAATTGAAAGATGTTGGTAGCAAAATTGCGGACTGGGTCCATGATCTGAGGATTGTCCTCATTGCTGCACAGAAGGCTTATGTCCTTAATGCACCGCTCGGTGCGCCACCCCATCTAGCGTCGTCTGTAGATGTTGTGAACATCTGATAGGCACGTTTCGATGACTACTTGATAGTTTAGTGCATCATGCATTACGGCTTAGAATTGAGGCTCCGAAACGTTTCGAACGTCACGGAACATATGAGATGTTCTAAGAGCTGAGATTGTGATCTCAGGCTCGTGCCCGAGTTGCGAGATATAGGATCTCCAACGAGATTCTTTGCCTGCAAGATGAAAGAGAATAGCTCAATCGTTGAGCATGTGCTCAGACTGTCTGGGTACTACAGTCGCTTGAATCGAGTGGGAGTTGATCTTTCATATGAGATAGTGATTGATGTAGTTCTCCAAGTCACTGTCACTGAGCTACTAGAACTTGGTGATGAACTATAAAATGCCAGGGAAAGAAATGTTGATCCCTGAGCTGTTCGCGATGTTTGACACCACGAAGGTAGAAATCAAGAAGGAGCGTCAAGTGTTGATGGTTAATCAAACCACTAGTTTCGAGAAGGGCAAGAGAAAGGAGGGAAACTTCATGGATAGCAAGTCAGTTGCTGCTCCAGTGAAGCAACCCAAAGTTGAACTCAAACCCGAGACTAAGTGCTTCTGTTATGAGGTGAGCGGTCGCTGAAGCGGAACAACCCTAGATACTTGGTAGATAAGAAGGCTGGCAACATTGATAGAAGTATATTTGATATACGAGTTATTAATGTGTACCTTGCTAGTACTCTTAGTAGCACCTGGGTATTGGATACCGGTTCGGTTGCTAAATGTTAGTAACTCGAAATAAAAGCTACGGAATAAAGGGAGAACTAGCTAAGGGTGAGGTGACGATATGTGTTGGAAGTGTTTCCAAGGTTGATGTGATCAACATCGCACGCTCTCTCTACCTTCAGGATTAGTGACGAACCTAAATAAATGTTATTTGGTGTTTTGCGTTGAGCATGAACATGATTAGATCATGTTTATTGCAATACGGTTATTCATTTAAGTTAGAGAATAATGGTTATTCTGTTTACATGAATAATACCTTCAATGGTCATGCACCCAATGAGAATGGTTTGTTGAAATCTTGATTGTAGTGGTACACATGTTCATAACATTGATGTCAAAAGATACAAAGTTAATAATGATAGTACCACATACTTGTGGCACTGCCGCTAAATGTCATATTGGTATAAAGCGCATGTAGAAACTCCATGCTGATGGATATTTGGACTCATTCGATTTCGAATCGGTTGAGACATGCGAACCATGCCTCATGGGCAAGATGACTAAAGGACCCCGTTGGATGGAGCGGGCAAGTGATTCATTGGAAATGATACATGTTGATGTATGCAATCTAGTGAGTCTTGTAGCGTGCAGTGGATATCGTTATTTTCTTACCTTCACTAATGATTTGAGTAGATATAGTGTATATTTACTTAATGAAACACAAGTCTGAATCGTTTGAAAGGTTCAAGCAAATTCAGAGTGAAGTTTAAAGATCATCGTGACAAGAAGATAAAAATGACCGCGTTATGATCGTGGAGGTGAATATCTGAGTTACGAGTTTGGCATACAACTTAAGACAATGTGAAATTTGTTTCACAACTAACGCCACCTGGAACACCATGGTGTGATGGTGTGTCCGAACATCATAGTCATGCTCTATTGATATAGTACATACTGTGATGTCTCTTATCGTTTTACTACTATAATTTTTGGGGTTATGCATTAGAGACAACTACATTCACTTTAAATAGGGCATCATCTAAATCAGTTGAGATGACACCGTGTGAATTATGGTTTGATAGAAACCTAAGCGGTCATTTCTTAATATTTGGGGCTGTGACACTTGTGTGGAAAATGTTTTCACCTAATGAGGTCGAACCCAAGGCGGACAAATGCATCTTCATAGAATACCCTAAGATCAGTTGGGTGAACCTTCAATCTCAGATCCTAGTGCAAAGTGTTTGTTGCTTAAACGGATCCTTTCTCGAGGAAATGTTTCTCTCGAAAGAATTGAGTGGGAGGAAGATAGAACTTGATGAGGTTGTTAAACCTTTGTTCAACCAGAGAGTAGCGCAGCGTAGAAAGATGTTTCTGTGAAGCCTACGTTAGTTGAAGAGGAAGTTAATGATGATGATCATGAAGCTTCAGGATCAAGTTACTATCGAACTTCGTAGGTCGACAAGGATGTGTACTGCTCCTAAGTGGTACGACAACTCTGTCTTGGAGATCATGTTGTTGGACAACGATGAACCTACGAGCTATGGAGAAGCGATGATGGGCCCGGATTCCGACAAATGGTTAGAGGCCATGAAATCTGAGATAGGATCCATGTATGAAAACCAAGTATAGACTTTGGTAGACTTGCTCGTTAGACGGTAGGTCGTTGAGTACAAATGGACCTTTAGAATGATGACAGACACTGATGGTGAATGTCACCATTTGTAAAGCTCGACTTGTTGGAAAGTTGTTTATGACAGGTTCAAGGAGTTGAATGCGATGAGGCTTTGTCACTCGTAGCGATGCTAAAAGTCTGTTGGAATTATGTTAGCAGTTGCTGCATTTTCAATTATGAAATCTGGCAGATGGATGTCAAAACATCGTTTCCTTAACGGTTTACTTAAGGAAAGGTTGTATGTGATACAACCAGAAGGTTTTGTCAGTCCTAAGAATGCGAAAAGATGAGCAAGCTTCAGTGATCCTTCTGTGGACTGAAGCAAGCATCTCGGAGTTGGAATATACACTTTGATGAGGTGATCAAAGTTTTTGTAGTTTATACAAAGTTTACGAGAAACATGTATTTGCAATAAAGTGAGTGGGAGCACTATAGAGTTTCTGATAAGTATATGTGGTTGACATATTGTTGATCGGAAATAATGTAGAATTTCTGGAAGGCATAAAAGGTTGTCTGAAAAGTGTTTTTCAAAGGAAGACCTGGATAAAGCTACCTAATTGTTGAGCATCAAAATCTATAGAGATAGATCAAGATGCTTGATGAGACTTTCAATGAGTGCATACCTTGACAAGATTTTGAAAGAGTTCAAAATGGATCAGCCAGAGAAATAGTTCTCGTCTGATTTGTAAGGTGTGAAGTTGAGTGAGACTCAAAGCTCGACAACGGCAGAAGAAAGAGAAAGGACGAACGTCGTCCCCTATGCCTTAGCCATGAGTCTGTCAAGGGGTACAAGAGTGGTCCAGGAGTGGATCACTAGACAGCGGTCGGAATTATCCTTAGTAACCAGAGGACTAAGGAAATGTTTCTTGATTATGGAGGTGATAAAGAGTTCGTCGTAAAGAGTTACGTCGATGCAAGCTTTAACACCAATCCGGATGACTAGTAGTAGCAATCTGGATACGTATAGTGGAGCATCCATTTGGAAATAGTACCAATTGGAGTGTGGTAGCAGTGTTTATGGTTTGACATACAGATTTGCAAAGTACACACGGATCTGAATATCGCAGACCCGTTGACTATAAGACCTCTCTCACATGCAAAGCATGATCGAGCCCTAGAACACATTGGGTGTTAGATTCATAACAATGCGAATCACATGTTGATGTGAACTAGATTATTGACTCTAGTGCAAGTGGGAGACTGTTGGAAATATGCCCTAGAGGCAATAATAAATTAGTTATTATCATATTTCCTTGTTCATGATAATCGTTTATTATCCATGCTATAATTGTATTGATCGGAGACTTAAATGCATGTGTGGATACATAGACAAAACCATGTCCCTAATATGCCTCTAATGGACTAGCTCGTTGATCAAAGGATGGTTAAGGTTTCCTAGCCATGGACATGAGATGTCATTTGATAACGGGATCACATCATTAGGAGAATGATGTGATGGATAAGACCCAAACTACAAACATAGCATATGATCGTGTCAATTTATTGCTACTGTTTTCTGCATGTCAAGTATATGTTCCTATGACCATGAGATCATGCAACTCACGGATATCGGAGGAGTGCCTTGTGTGTATCAAACGTCGCAACGTAACTGGGTGACTATAAAGGTGCTCTACAGGTATCTCCGATGGTGTCTGTTGAGTTGGCATGGATCGAGACTGGGATTTGTTACTCCGTGTGACGGAGAGGTATCTCAGGGCCCACTCGGTAATACAACATCACAACAAGCCTTGCAAGCAATGTGGATAAGTGTTAGTCACGGGATCTTGTATTACGGAACGAGTAAAGAGACTTGCCAGTAACGAGGTTGAACTAGGTATGGAGATACCGACGATCGAATCTCGGGCAAGTAACATACCGAAGAACAAAGGGAACGTTATACGAGATTAACTGAATCCTTGACATAGAGGTTCGACCGATAAAGATCTTCGTAGAATATGTAGGAACCAATGTGGATGTTCAGGTCCCGCCATTGGTTATTGACCGTAGAGGTGTCTCGGTCATGTCTACATAGTTCTCGAACCCGCAGGGTCTGCACACTTAAGGTTTGGTGACGTTTCGGTAGTGTAGAGTTATGTATGGTGGTGACCGAAGGTTGTTCGGAGTCCCGGATGAGATCCCGGACGTCACGAGGAGCTCCGGAATGGTCCGGAGGTAAAGATTCATATATAGGAAGTCCCAGTTTGGTCACCGAAAAAGTTTCGGGCTCATCGGTAATGTACCGGGAGTGCCGGTAGTGTACCGGGGGACCTCCGGGAGGGGTATTTCGACCCCAAGAGGTCCATGGGCTGTGGGAGAATAATAACCAGCCCTTAGTGGGCTGGAAAAACAGCCACACCAAGGCCCATGGCGCAGGAGGCAAAAGTCCTAAAGGAAAAGGTGAAAAAAAGGCTAAAAAGGAAGAGTCCTACTCCTACTAGGAGTGGAGGAGGAGTAGGACACCTCCCCCTCTAGTTTGGCCGACTCCTATTGGAGTTTTTCCTTGCCCCATCCCTCCTCTCTCTCCCTCCTTTATATACCGGTGGATTGGGTGCTGTTTGGACACAGTTTACGGCCACGTGCTACCCGTTTCACCGGTGCTCCTCTAGATTGGTTTTCTGCAGCGCTTAGGGGAAGCCCTGCCGGAATTGCTCCACCACCATCACCGGAGCGCCGTCACGCTGCGGGTGAACTCTCTCTCCTCTCCATCTCCTCTTGCTGGATCAAGATGGTGGAGATCGTCATCAAGCTGCACGTGTGCTGAACGCGGAGGTGCCGTCCGTTCGGCGGTAGATCGGAAGGATCGTGATCAAGATCGCGAGACGGTTCGTGATGTGATCACGGAACGGATCGTGATGAGTTCGCGGGACAGATCGTGATCAAGATCGTGGGACGGATCGTGATGAGTTCGCGGGACGGATCATGATGTGTTCGCGGGACGGATCGTGATTGGATCACGGGACGGATCGTGATGAGATCGCGAGACGCTCGGCGATTTGGATCGTGAAGATGTTCGACTACACCAACCGGGTTTCTTAATGCTTCCCGCTTAGGGATCTACAAGGGTACATAGATCCACTCTCCCTCTCGTAGATGCTCATCACCATGGATAGGTTTGTGTGTGCGTAGGAAATTTTTTGTTTCCCATGCGACGTTCCCCAACACTTGGTTTGAAGGTCCCTTTGTTTAGGTGCAAATGGGTCAATCTGACAGGAGGCGGGGTAAAGGAAGACCCGCAGTACGGAATGACAACAGTGGATCTCAACAATCTTGGGTACGCAGAAGAACCATTCGTCCTAGCGAATGATGTGACACATGTTTTCTATGTGAAGGACATGTCTACCAAGCCAAGAAAAAGAAAAGATAAGGAAGCAAATACATCATACGATGAGCCAAAGCGCCATATAGTTCTTTCAGGGCAAAGAAACATCGTGGGACTAGAGGACAAGACAGACATGTCAGAAGATTATGAAAAGTTTCATGAAATTGCTCCCTTCACAGTGAATGTTGACCGAGCATCAAGTTAAATGATGAAGTTGTCCATGGTTACAACGCAAAGGGACACACGCGAAGAAAAAGTTTTATACCCAAAGATCCCACTCAGGTATGTGACCGGCTTCTCTAGTTAGTTTCCGGACTTGTGTATCTGGAAAGTCCCACTTCAGACAAAGGAGGGAATCTTTGTAATAGTAGTGTACTTATGTGTTTTGTGCGTTCAATATGCACTATTCGAAGCCAGACCATCAATTTTTAACCCTTTTTAACTTCATTTGCCATTTTTCATCCATTTACGGATTTGTTTAGCTAAATGACCCTGAAATTGATAAGCACTACAAATGAACTCTGAAAAGGTTAAAAGTTGACATGGTATCATCATTTCATCCATATAGCTTGTCCTAAAAACTTGAGAGGGTTACGGCAAAAACTGGATGCACTTCGTGTACAAAATGGATAATCTCTTTCGAAGTATCAGGCTTTCGAACGAAAAATCATATGTTACAAAGACATTTCATTTTTTAATTAACCTAAGAATTAACAAATTGAATATAATGACAAAACACACTAATATTAAACAAAATAAAACAGAAATCACGGAAAATCTATTTTTGAAGTAAAGTTATTCACAAACTAGTGCTTCACATAAATTTAAAATAATTCAAATTTAAAATATTCAAATTTGAAAACCATTAGCACTAAAAGAAAATTTATAATTTTTTTACCTAAAGCAAAAAGATTCACAAAGAAAATGTTAATAAAGAAAAAGATTCACTCAGAAACACAAGAAAATAAATAAAGCAGAAAACAAAAATATATTTAAAAAAAGCCCGCCTACTAGGCCGCCACGGCCTGCATACGACTAGAAACCCAACCTCTAGGTGGACCAGGATGCAGGCTCGTATGGCCCAGTAGGCCCACGGGATGGCAGAGGTGCGGTAGGCCCAAAAGGCCTGCATATTAGAGAGGAGCTCCACACGGTAGCCGCGGCGGGGCTTATAAACCGGTCCGAGCTCCTCTCGACTAGCGTGATGGGACTAAACATCTACCCTGCCCCGCGCCTGGCACACAACCCTTTAGTCGCGGTTGGAGCCACCAACCGCGACTAAAGGCCAGACCTTTAGTCGCGGTTGATGGCTCCAACCGCGACTAAAGGGGGTCTTTAGTCGCGGTTGGAGCCACCAACTGTGACTAAAGGGTCTTCTATATATACCACACTTACAATTTTTTCCCAAATCTAGCCTTACGCGCGTCCGCGCGCCCCCCTGTCCCTCATCGTCGCCGCCCGTCCGTCCGTGCCCCGCCGCACCTCTACATCGTCGTCCGTCCATGTCGCCGTACCTCGACGATGCCATCCGTCCGCGCCGCCGCACCTCGATGTCATGGCCGCCGCGCCCGTGTACCTAGCCGTTGCCGTATGTCCGTGCCCCTTCCTCACCTCGACATCACCGTTGCCATCGCCGTTGCCGTTGTCGTCGCCGCCCCTGCACCTCGCCGTCGCACCCTTATGAGCCCTGCCGCCATGGGCGCCGCCCCCTCCCGTCGATCCCGCGCACACAAACACATGCATGAAGACACACACACACATATGTTCTATAATTAGTGTTTAATTACTATAGATTTTTTTATATAATGTTGTTTTTATTTTTTAATGGATGTATATAAGTATATATGCTTAATTAGTAATTAATTTTGTATATTTTTTTATATAATGTTGTTTTTCTGTTTTTTAATGAATGTATAGAAGTACATATACTTAATTAGTGTTTCTTTTTCTGTTTTTAAATTTTATATAATGTTGTATATCATATTACAGAATTTTTTGCATGTTAAAATGTTGCATAGGAAATTATAATTGAGAAATTTTTCGAAATTTTTTATTGAGAAAGGAATATTAATAGGGTAGTTATAACCTAGGAATGGGACATTATAATTGAAAAGATGATATTTTGCTCAAAATGTCCTAAGAAAATGACATTGCATATATAGAAAAAAATTTGATAAGAATTTTTTCTCGGAGTCAACGATGCCCGGTCCGCATCCTCGCCGTCGACTCGTTTGTGATGACGTCATGCTTCAGAGGGGCAACGTATGGGACTGGGCTTCGCCGGGCTGGCACTGGGAGGTGCTAGCTTCAGGAGCGTGCAGCTTGGTGAGGAACCCGGCCCCGGGTCCCGTCATCGATCCGGAGCTTCTTTGGTGGCGTTCGCGTGGGCCACTTTCGAGGCGGAGGCAGCCGACCCTGCAGGAGGTGGTACATCGCCGTGTCAGGGAGGAGGACGAGCACGCCTGTCGCTACATGGATGCGTTGGATGTCAGGTTCTCCAATACCTAGCAGGATCTTTAGGGATCTCACCCGAGCTATGATCCTGTCATAGTTCCTTCTCTTTGGGTGTCCACCGCCTGCCGCGCGAGACGTCAACTGGATCTGTATTAGTGATATTATATAATTAATAATATTTGTGATGTATTAGTGATAATATTTGAGATGTATTTGAGATTATATTCGATAATATTCGAGACGATTTATTTGAGACTATATTCGATGATGCATATTATGTACTATGATTCAATTTTCCTTATTGATTGCATGCATTCTAATTTGAATACTAAATTGTTTTATCTTTCTTTTGGGTTAGTCAAATAAAAGCTATGGACAATACCGGCAGAGAAGGAGAAGAGGCTCTATTTGACATCATACGCTCCACGAGCACAGAGCATGAACCTGAAGATGATGACGGCTCGCAATATCTGAACAATTCCGACGAGGGTTGTATGTTTGATGAAGACGAACGAAGAGATGAATTCGACAACGATGTTGACAAAGAAAATTTTCTTCAAATAACAAAGACCGGTGAGGTATATTTATTATATAAGCCATCCGATGATCATTACATGTCTTAATTGAGTTGTATATGTATTAACGAATCAATCTTTCTTCTTTTAGGCCTCCGGATTGAGCAAATCTTCTACAAGCGACAGGGTAGTTCGAGGCCCGGCTAGAAAGTTGGACCCTGGCGTAAAGTTCAACATCGATTCCATCAATACATCAATTGGCGAACCGCTTGAACCTAAGAAAAATGCGACCAAGTTCAAGAATCAATGTGGAGTTATTGTTAGGGACCAAATCCCGATCTCCATACAAGAATGGAAAAAGCCAGCAAAGGGAGATCGAGAATGAGTTACTTTTGTCGACGAAAGAGTAAAAGATGCGCTTTGGACCGAACTGATGTCACATTTCACACTACGAGATAATTTGATAGATGCAGATCTGAAGAAAGTCAGAAACTATGCTCTTAAAAAGATGGCGATCGCATTCAACATGTTCAAGAAAAATGAATGGCCTATATACGTCAAAGCAAACAAGAACACTCCAAAATTCGAGGGAGCACTGGTGAAGGCAAAAGATCATTGGAACGATTTCGTGAAGTTCAAGGAATCAGAACTAGCTAAGGAATGGTTAAGAATAAACAAGATTAATGTTGCGAAAAAGAAATGGCACCATACTTTGGGGCCAGGTGGCTACCAGACGGCCTTGCCTAAGTGGGATCAATCCGAACAAGAGATGGTTAGTGTAGGGGTCACTCCAGTTATACTGACCTGGCCCCCAGGTGCAGGACATGGTTTTATGCGCATGAGGGGAAGTTCTACCCAGAGACAGGGGATATTATGGTGAAGGCAAGTCTTAAAGAAGTGACAGACGAAATACTAATGAAAATAGAAGAAGCTCGAACGGGGGTGTTCACGCCCAATAGAGAGGACGACGAGCTTACGTGCGCCTTGAAGAATCCTGAACACCCAGGAAGAACACGAGGGAAAGGCGTTGTTCCGTGGTTTGAGGGGTTTGTGGGTTGGAACGATGACTACAGAAGCCGTGAGAGAAAGAAGATGCAGGAGGAGCAGAAGAAGAAGGAGAAAGCACTCCGCCTTGAAGGCCTAAAATCAAAGCACATGTAGTAGGAATCTAGAGTCAGGCGGTAGCAGGAGCATATCGACTAACTCAGCCAGGAAAGGGTGTCTCATCGACAACATGAGTAGATCTATCTAGGATTGGATACCATCGTCCCATCTATGCCAAGATGCAGTGTGGGTTCCACCCCGGCCAAGATCGATGACGATGCACTGCTAGCTAGCTACCCTATGGATGATATCAAAGACATGACTAACTGTGAGCTACACATGAAAGTGAAGAACTTATCCATGAAGGTGGCGGACGGCTATGCTTTAGCAAATCCCCCAGAAGCAACCTTCCATTGCAATCCCATTCCAGCTGGCTATCCTCGTGTCGGGGTTGATGAAGTGATGTCAGGATATCAGGAGCTACAACTTGACATTCTTGGAGGTGACGAGGAGAGAACACTGGGAGAGGCCATACATCGTATCATTCTATGGAAAAAGTATTGGATCATCTTTCCAAGGCCATCGACTCCTCCTCCTCCAAGTCCGACGCCATGCTAGTCGACTCCTACTCCTCCTCCAAGTCTGGCACCGCATCAGCCGACTCCTCCTCCAAGTCCGACACGGTGTCAGCCAACTCTCCTCCTCTTCTAAGTATGACACCATGTCATCAACTCCTCCTCCAAGTCCGGCACGGTGTCAGCATGCTCCGTCGCCTAAGCAACACTGGAAGAGAGAGGCCGCAGCTACGACGACTAGCGATACAATAGGCAAGAATTTCAAATATGGTCCAAGCCTCAAGCCTCTTCTGAAGTTGCCTTACCATTTGACTAAGGAGGAACTCGAGAGCGCAGTGGATGCCAAAGTGAAGGCCCATTTTGGACTGAAACCGCCCCAGCCACCAAAGGAGAAAGTAAATGAGCATGTCTCACAACACTTTATTGATATGGCTCGACCGCTGTCAAACAGAAGGACTGCAACTATGTGCGGTCTATCAAGAAGTCATATATTGCAGGACAAAAGGAGTCGAGCTCGAGCTCGAGCCAAGGAGTTGGCAAAAAACGCGGGAACACTGTTCCCTAGCTGGGAGAAAGGGTAGTGCAATCGATCCCCCCCCTGCTCATTGTACAAACACCTGTGAGTGCTGCCGTTCGGTTAGGAGTAATCGACGATCATATAAGGCAGGCTAAAGAGGCCGGTATCACTGTTGAACAACTCCTAGGCCTTGAGGAAATCCCCGGGATTAAAGAGGAGGAAGTAAAATATCAATATGCCAGTGGCAAACCTCTGGTCAAGCCTAAAGATGTCAAGCTTCTACCAACGAGAATGTACTATTTTCATGCGTGGTACATGCAAATAACTATAAATACCAATACAGAGTCCCTCATGGTGAGATTCAAGAAGAGACATTACTTTCATAAAAAAGATCTATGGATTCATTATTCAGAGTTGTTTCGGTTATTCAATCAAAACGCACTCGACAAATCTTTAGTCAGTTGCTATTGTCTGTAAGTGATTTCTTTCTATAATTTAAGTCTCTAGCTAGTGGTGCTCTCATTCATTACCTGTAATTATCCTCAATATATTTGTTTCTATGGTATTATGCAGAATGAAGATGTACGAAATGAAACAAGCTGGAAGCTATGGCATTGGGTTCATTGATCCAAATACGATTAATCAAAAGATATGGGAAACTCAATATTCGAGAAAAGACACACAGAAAGCCCTGCTAGATTTTTTGAAGCATGTAAACACCCAACCAGAAATACTACTTCCTTACAACTTCGGGTGAGTGTTACTATATATATCTTGTACTACAAATTCTATTTTTTGCTTACTAGATGTTAATAAGCGTAGGTGATGAGTTATGCACATGCCCGTTTAATTATACAAAACGTGTGAGCATGTAGGTACCACTGGATCTTGTTAATCATTAAAGTTGATAAGAGAAAAGTTGAGGTACTGGACTCACTATATAAGGATCCATCCGAATACGCAATCGTGAGGGGATGGTTGATAGATAATTTCAATCATTATCGCACTATGTCGGCCTCTTTATTCATTTTTTTTGGCGGCGGGGCAGGGCTTGTGCCAAGTTCATCAAACAGGTCCCAGGCGACTCGGCACAACAGCTGAAATGGGTGCGGCCCAAGGTAATTAAGTAATACTAGCTAGCTAGCTACGCCCGTGCATCTCTTTAATTCTAGTTTCAATACTGTTATCATGCTTGATTAATTATTACCCGATTGAATTGTATTCTCGTAATATGCATGAGGCAGGAGCAGGGGAATAGTTTATGCACATACAACGTTTGCGAGAACATTCGCATGATCACGTCTGAAAGGAGCAGAAACCAAACAAATCTATGGGTACGTTTGCCAGAACACTATCCATAATTTTTTTATCATGATCTAACTAATATATATATACACACAATTAATATATTCATCTTGATCTCCTTTTTATAGCTGACGGAGATGCGGAGCCAGCTCTTACCAGAGGCTCGCGTACGAGCAATTCAAGAGGAAATAGCTGGATTTCAGGTCGACCAGGTCATAAATCCCGAAGGAGAATACCATTACAAGATCAAGAAGAAGTAATGCCTGCATATATATGTAATGATCATCAAATTGTAAGAGAAATTGTATATACATATGTATGTGATATATATCTATACATAAATATAGGTTTTATGAGATATTCTATTTATATATATATATATATGTATATATATGCACATGTGTGTGCAGTATGTACTAATGTAATATATATTTGTAATAAAAATTAATTAAATGGAAAACATAAAATTAAAGGGAAAATTAAACCATAATTAATTCATAAACTCCTAAAGGATTAAAAGGAAAAATAAATAAAAAAACTAAAAAATTTTAGTCCCAGTTGGTGTTACCAATCGGGACTAAAGGTCCCCAAGCCCACGGCGCCGGCAGATGCCACGTGGTGGGCGTTTGGTGTTGGGCCGTATTGAATCGGGACTAAAGAGGAGTGGGCTTTAGTCTCCACCCTTTAGTGTCGGTTCGAAAACCGGTACTATAGGGCCTTACGAACCGTGACAATAGGCCGATTCTACACTAGTGAAATAAATCATGAAATGCATGAAAAATAGCTAACGAAGTCAGAAAATGGTTGAAATGGAATGATGTGGATTTGAATGGTGCACATTGAATGCAGAAAAATTCTTGAGTTCAAATATTTTTAATAAATTGAAATCCTTTTGTAACAGATGAGTTTTCGTCTAAAACCCTCATACTTCGAAAAAGATTGTCCAGTTTGTACACAAAGTGCATCCAGTTTTTTTCGTAACCCTCTCAACTTTTTAGCACATACTATGTGAGTGAAATTATGATACTGTGCCAATTTTCAACCATTTCAGAGTTCATTTGCAGTGCTTTTCAGTTCAGGGTCGTTTTAGCTGAAAATAAATCATGAAATGCCCGAAAAATAGTTAATGAAGTCAAAAAATGGTTGAATAGAATGATGTGGCTTTGAATGGTGCACATGGAATGCAAAAAAAGTCTTGAGTTCAAATATGTTTAATAAATTGAAATCCTTTTGTAACCGATGAGTTTTCATGTAAAACCCTCATACTTCGAAAGAGATTGTCTAGTTTGTACACGAAGTGCATCCAGTTTTTGCCGTAACCCTTTCAACTTTTTAGCATATGCTATGTGAGTAAAATTATGATACCGTACCAACTTTCAACCTTTTCACAGTTCATTTGTAGTGCTTTTCAATTTTTCGGTCATTTAGCAAAGAATAAACTAAAAAATTAATTAAAAAGAATGAACTAAAAAGAATCAACTAAAACATTAACTAAAAAGAATGAACTATAAAAAGAGTCAACTACAAATAATGAACTAAAATTATCAAAGTATTTTTTGTTAAAAACTTTAATATGCAAAAAATAACAAAAATGCTTGCCTACTAGGCCACCACAGCCTGCATACGACTAGAAACCAAACTACACATGGGTCGGGACGCAGGCCCGCGAGGCAAGTAGGCCCAACAGGGCATATAAGAGAAGAAATTTAGGCCCAAGGCTTGCTAAAGAGAGGAGTTCGAGAGGGAAGCCCCAACGGAGCTTATAAACCACAGCGAGCGCCCTTCGGTTGGTGATGTGGGAATAACTCTCACCGCCCCGTGCGGGTGCGGGGAACAACCTTTAGTCCTGGTTGGTGGCTCCAACTGGGAAGAAAGGCCCCCCTTTCGTCCCGGCTGGGGCCACAAACCGAGACTAATGGCCTCGGCTTCCAGCCCTTTCGCCTGGTGAAATTATCCAACAGTCCTGGTTGGTGGCTGCAACCGGGACTACAGGATGGCCTTTAGTCCCGGTTGGAGCCACCAACCGGGACCAAAGGTTGGATTATATAAGAGGGACATGGAAAACTTTATAAATCCATCTTCTTTCCCTCTCCCCCGACAGCGCCGAAAACCACCTCGATGCCGCTAGGCTGTCGGATCTCGCCATCGCCTCCTCGAGCCCGCTCGCTCCTCATCGCCGCTCCCCGACACCGCACCTCGTCGTCGCTGCCCCCGACGTCTTCGCCTCCTCGTCGCCGCCCCCCCGTCGCCGCCCTTGACGCCGTCGCCGCCCCCCGACGTTGTCGCCTCCCCGACACCGTCGCGTCCTCGTCGCCGCCGCCGATGCCGTTGTCGCTTCCTCGTCGCCGCCCCCGACACCGTCGCCTCCCCCCTCTCGCCTCCCCAACACCGTCGCCTCCTCGTTGGTGACCCCGACGCCGTCGCCGCCTCGGACATTGTCGCTTCCTCATCGTCGCCCCCGACACCGTCGCCCCCGCCTCCCCAACACCGTCGCCGCCCCCCGTCGCCGCCCCTGACGCCGTCGCCTCCCTCGACACCGTCGCCTCCCCGAGCCCGCTCCGTCCTCCTCCTCCTCCTAGGTGAGCCGTCGGCCACACGACCATTACAAATCTACTGTATACATTTAACAAAATTGCATACAAAGAAAATTATGGTGAAATAAAATCAATTTTAATTTGTTTTATATGAACAGTAATTATGCTATAGTAAATAAATACAGTGCTTGTTATCGTATCCGTGACTTTCCTTCTTTGTTTTGCTCTAGTTTGCACTGTAGCTGTGACCTCTAAATCTCACCCTAATGGTATTGTTGTTTTACTGTTGTTAAATAAAATGATGCTTGCTATAGCCACAATTTGTTCTCGTCGATGATGCCAATCCCACTTCCTCGTCGTTGACTCGCTGCCGACAACCAGTTTGAGAAGCGCCATGTCCGGGACTAGGCTCCGCCAGGCTGGCATTGGGGGTGCTACCTTCCGGGGCACGCAGTTTGGTGAGGAATCCAGCTATAGTCATCGACCCATATCTTCTTTGGTGGCGGTCGCGTGGGCCACTATCAGTGCGGAGGCAGCAGGTAACCGATGAGGTGGTACGTCGCCGTGTCAGGGAGGAGGACGAGCACATCCGTTGCTACATGGTTGTGTTGGGTGCGAGGTTCTCCAATACCTCACAGTTCCTTCAGGGATCTCACGCGAGCTATGATACTATGATGGTTCCTTCTCTTTGGGTGTCCACCGCCCATGCTTCAAGAAGCACGAGTGAACTAAATTATTCGATAATATTCGATCTGTATTTTTTTAAATTACGGTGTGTACAGACGACATGTATTTTTTTTGTTAACGAAGTCTGATGTGTGCTTTTTTTTGCTTTAATTAACATTTAATTTTCTTTTGTACAATTTGACTAGTTAGTTTCCTGTCATGCAAGATCCGTTGTCTTGGAGAAGTTCCATTTTCAAAGGAAGGACAGTACAGAGCCTATGATAGCTCACCTAAGAACGGAGCATTACACTTTTGTTGTTAAGGTCAAAAATAACGAAGATCACACATATTTTGGTTGTTCTAATTGGAGAGCATTTTGACACACGTATGGATTGGATGAGGACATTAACATTACCTTCGATCTTGGTAGTGACGATGTTCATGATAATAATATAGATATTTGGGTGCATGCGGATGATGACTTGATTCCGGTGCTACCTCCAGGTGCGTTTGTCAACAGATTTGTTAGGTACTTTTAAATTGATTATTGAAAAGGATTTGGTACTCATCCTGACTATTTTTTTACTATCAACTTTTTCCCGTGTTACAAAAACTACCCGACATATAATAGATCAGACGTACTACAATTATGCTTCCAAACTTACTTGGTTGGAGAAATATCATCTCATCACATATATCCATGCTGTTCAACATCATAAGGACAATTACATGATTGGTAACATTTATCATGGATATGTGCCACTAGTACACAAGATAAACCCTTATAACATCACTAGAGACTACTTTGTGAGATTTCTTTACTCTTGTGTCATTAATTCATCCTTTTCATACATTGTTCTTAAGCAAAACTAGTTTGCTAACTATGTTATTATAACTTATGTTCTTCAATAGGTACTCCCGCCAAGACCGTTCCTAAGTTGATGTTTACCAAAGATGATTTGCATATGGTTAGTTTACAGCCAATGCCGATGAGTTACCTTGGTAAATACACGATATCTCATAGTGAGAATACCATGAAAATAAAAGGATGGAGAAAGGCAATAACAACATCCAGGCAAACACTTGGAGACTATAAATTGCTCAGGCCAGAAGTTAGATATAGGTTGATCTGTATTCTTCAATGGGGAGATGCAGGAGTTCACCTTTTTTATGCTATTTTATCTAGAGAGAGAAGTAGTTAGTGTTTCTAACTTGTGATAACTTGATCATTTGCTAATATGATAACAACCAGAATGATGAGGAATTCACATTTTTATGTTATTTTACCTAGAATGATGATGGGTTGTAATATGACATATACCAGTATAAATTATATGGATGCAATACACCAAGTTGAATTAGAGGAAAATCTTCAACTTGGCCTATCCATTTAATTTGTATTGATGTTGGATGTTTTTTTTCCATAATTTGTATTGACGACGTTCTATATTAATATGTGTAACTACGTGGAAATACAATATAAATATAAAAGAAAATGAAAACACAAAATTAAACATGACCCTTTTCACAAAAAAAATACCTAGATCCTAGCGCTTTTCGGGTGCTGACACGTGGATGGCCTTTTGTCCCGGTTGGTGTTACCAACCGGGACTATAGGTCCTCTGGCCTGGGCGCCCTGCTAAGGCCGCATGGAGCCCTTTTAGTCCCGGTTCATAATCAAACTGGGACTAAAAGGCCGGACTTTTAGTCCCGTTGGCATTGTCCCGGTTCCAGAACCGGGACTAAAGGCCCTCTGGAATCAGGACAAATGCCATGTTTTCTACTAGGGGGGGGGGGGCGATCGCCCACCTGAACCGATTTGTATTAATAATATGGCACTATTTCAATATTACATAGCTCCGAAGAGCCTATGGAAAGAGAAAAAATAGGGGGGTGACATCAGCTACAGACAAACCCACACCACTGAAGCAAGGGGCCATAGTCCACGCACGAGGGACCCTGGACCACGTGCAATCGAAGTTGGTCGTGGATTGAATGTCGCTAGTCTAGATTCGAGGTTCGGATGTTATCGAACATCATTCAGTCCCTGTCTTCTATACAACCCAAAGGACACAACACATCGTTGTGCTGAGGAGGGGATGGCTCTAGGAAGGGTGAGAGGTATAGAAGGCATGCCAAACATCTTTGACACAACAATCGACGAGCACACTATCGCAGCCGAGGATGCGTGCCTACGTCGTATCTAAATGTTGGAAATATGCCCTAGAGACAATAAAAATGGTTATTATGGTATTTCCTTGTTCATGATAATTGTCTATTGTTCAAGCTATAATTGTGTTAACCGGAAACCGTAATGCATGTGTGAATACATAGACCACAACATGTCCCTAGTGAGCCTCTAGTTGGCTAGCTCGTTGATCAATAGATGGTCACGGTTTCATGACCATGGACATTGGATGTCATTGATAACGGGATCACATCATGAGGATTATGATGTGATGGACAAGACCGAATCCTAAGCATAGCACAAGATCGTGTAGTTCGTCTGCTAAAGCTTTTCTAATGTCAAGTATCATTTCTTTAGACCATGAGATTGTGTAACTCCCAGATACCGTAGGAATGCTTTGGGTGTGCCAAACGTCACAACGTAACTGGGTGGCTATAAAGGTGCACTACGGGTATCTCCGAAAGTGTCTATTGGATTGGCATGAATCGAGACTGGGATTTGTCACTTCGTGTGACGGAGAGGTATCTCTAGGCCCACTCGGCGAGACATCATCATAATGAGCTCAATGTGACTAAGGAGTTAGCCATGGTATGATGGTTATGGAATGAGTAAATATACTTTCCGGTAACGAGATTGAACAAGGTATAGGGATACCAACGATCGAATCTCGGGCAAGTATCATACCGGTAGACAAAGGGAATTGTATACGGGGTTGATTGAATCCCCGACATCGTGGTTCATCTGATGAGATCATCGTGGAGCATGTGGGAGCCAACATGGGTATCCCGATCCTGCTATTGGTTATTGACCGGAGAGGTGTCTCGGTCATGTCTACATGTCTCCCGAACCCGTAGGGTGTACACACTTAAGGTTCGATGACGCTCGGGTTATAGGGAATAGTGTACATGGTCACCGAAGGTTGTTCGGAGTCCCGTATGAGATCCCGTACGTCAAGAGGAGTTCCGGAATGGTCCGGAGGTAAAGATTCATATATAGGAAGTGAGGTTTTGGTCACTGGAAGAGTTTTGGGCATCACCAGTAACGTACCGGGACCACCGGAAGGGTTCCGGGGGTCCACCAAGTGGGGCCACCAGCCCTAGAGGGCTGCGTGGGCCGAGAGTGGAAGGGACCAGCCCCAGAGTGGGCTGGTGCACCCTCCACCCTGGCCCAAGGCGCAGGAAAGGTGGGAGGGAGGGGAAACCCTAGACCCAGATGGGCCTAAGGCCCACCTAGGGTTGCGCCCTCCCCCTCTCCCTCTCTGGCCGACGGCCAGATTGCCATCTAGGGCCAACCACAGCCCCTAGGGTGGGAACCCTAGGGCTGCACCCTCCCTCCCCCTCCTCCTATATATAGTGGAGGGTTTTGGGGCTGCCAGACACACGAGTCCTCTCTCTCTCGGCGCAGCCCTACCCTTCCTCTTCCTTGTTCTCCATGGTGCTTGGCAAAGTCCTGCCGGAGACCACACAGCTGCACCATCACAACGCCGTTGTGCTGCCGGAGCTCTCCCTCAACCTCTCCTTCTTCCTTGCTGGATCAAGGCGTAGGAGACATCACCGGGATGCACGTGTGTTGAACGTGGAGGCGCCGTTGTTCGGCGCTAAGATCGGAGTCCACCGTGATCTGAATCGCTACGAGTATGACTCCACCAACTGCGTTCTTGTAACGCTTCCACTTAGCGATCTTCAAAGGTATGAAGATGCACTCTCCCCTTACTCATTGCTGGTTTCTCTATAGATAGATCTTGGTGAACACATAGGATTTTTTTGATTTACTACAACGTCTCTCAACAGTGGCATCATGAGCTAGGTCTATGCATAGAATCTATGAATGAGTAGAACATAAAGTTGTTGTGGGCGTTCATCTTGTTAATTTTCTTACCACTACTAGTCTTATCTTGATTCGGCGGTATTGTGGGATGAAGCGACCCAGACCAACTTTACACGTACTCTTACGTGAGACCGGTTCCACCGCCTGACATGCACTTGTTACATAAGGTGGCTAGCGGGTGTCTATCTCTCCCACCTTAGTCAGATTGGATTCGATGAAAAGGTTCCTTATGAAGGGTAAATAGCAATTGGCATATCACGTTGTGGTTTTGGCGTAGGTAAGAAACGTTCTTGCTAGAAACCTATAGCAGCCACGTAAAAACTTGCAACTACAAACTAGAGGACGTCTAACTTGTTTTTGTAGCATATGCCTTGTGATGTGATATGGACAAAGGATGTGATGTGATGCATTGTGATGTATGAGATTGATCACGTTCTTGTAATATGATTCACAACTTGCATGTCGATGAGTATGACAACCGGCAGGAGCCATAGGAGTTGTCTTATTTTATTGTATGACCTACGTGTCAATCATAAACGCCATGTAATTACTTTACTTTATTGCTAAACATTAGCCATAGTAGTAGAAGTAATAGTTGGCAAGACAACTTCATGAAGACACGATGATGGAGATCATGATGATGGAGATCATGGTGTCGTGCCGTTGACAGTGATGATCATGGTGCCCCGAAGATGGAGATCAAAGGAGCAAGATGATATTGGCCATATCATGTCACTATATTGATTGCATGTGATGTTTATCATGTTTACATCTTATTTTCTTAGAACGACGGTAGTAAAAAATATGATCTCTCAATAAAATTTCAAGAAATGTGTTCACCCTAACTGTGCACCGTTGCTAAGGATCGTTGTTCCCAAGCACCACGTGATGATCGGATGTAATAGGTTCTAACGTTCGCATACAACGGGTGTAAGCCAGATTTACACACACGAAACACTTAGGTTGACTTGACGGGCCTAGCATGTACAGACATGGCCTCAGGACACGAAAGACCGAAAGGTCGAACATGAGTCGTATAGAAGATACGGTCAACATGGAGATGTTCACCATGGATGACTAGTCTGTCTCATGTGATGATCGGACATGGGCTAGTTGACATGGATCATGTATCACTTGGATGACTAGAGAGATGTCTCTCTAAGTGGGAGTTCATTAAATAATTTGATTATGTGAACTTAATTATCATGAACTTAGTCTAAAATTGTATTTACAATCTATATTGTAGATCCAATGGCCAACGCGAATGTCACCCTCAACTTCAACGCGTTCCTAGAGAAAACCAAGCTAAAAGATGACGGAAGCAACTATGCGGACTGGGTCCGTAGCTTGAGGATCATCCTCATAGATTCCAAGAGATTGTATGTCCTTCATGCACCGCTAGCTGACCCACCCATTCTCCTAGCGGACCAAGACATTACGAACGCTTGGCAGTCACGCTGTGATGATTACTCCCTGGTTCAGTGCGGCATGCTTTACAGTTTAGAACCGGGGCTCCAAAAGCGTTTTGAGAAACACGGAGCATATGAGATGTTCCAAGAGTTGAAATTGGTTTTCCAAGCTCATGCCCGGGTCAAGAGATATGACGTCTCCGACAAGTTCTTCAGCTGTAAGATGGAGGAGAATAATTTTGTCAGTGAGCACATACTCAAAATGTCTGGGTTGCACAACCGCTTGACTCAGCTGGGAGTTAATCTCCCGAATCACTCGGTTATTTACAGAATTCTCCAGTCGCTCCCACCTAGCTACAAGAGCTTTGTGATGAACTACAACATGCAGGGTATGGAGAAGTCCATTCCTGAGTTGTACTCGATGCTAAAATCAGCAGAGGTCAAGATCAAAAAGGAGCATCAAGTGTTGATGGTGAATAAGACCACTAGTTTCAAGAAAGGCAAGGGTAAGAAGAACTTCAAGAAGGACGGCAAAGCTGTTGCCGCGCCCGGTAAGCAAGTTGCCGGGAAGAAGAACAAGAATGGACCCAAGCCTGAGACTGAGTGCTTTTATTGCAAGGGTACCGGTCACTGTAAGTGGAACTGCCCCAAGTACTTAGCGGATAAGAAGGATGGCAACGTTGAAAGTATATGTGATGTACTTGTTACTGATGTGTACCTAAGCAGCGCTCATAGTAGTTCCTGGGTATTTGATACTGGTGCAGTTGCTCACATTTGTAACTCCAAGCAGGAGCTACGGAATAAGCGGAGGCTGGCAAAGGATGAGGTGACGATGCATGTTGGGAATGGTTCCAAGGTCGATGTGATCGCCGTTGGCATCCGACCTCTACATCTACCTTCGGGATTAGTCTTAAACCTCAATAATTGTTATTTAGTACCAGCTTTGAGCATGAACATTGTATCTAGATCTCGCTTGATGCGAGATGGCTACTCATTTAAATCTGAGAATAATGGTTGTTCTATTTATATGAGAGAAATGTTTTATGGTCATGCTCTGTTGGTCAATGGTTTATTTTTGATGAATCTCGAACGTGATGTCACACATGTTCATAGTGTGAGTACCAAAAAGTGTAAAGTTGATAACGATAGTCCCACTTGCATGTGGCACTGCCGCCTTGGTCATATTGGTGTCAAACGCATGAAGAAGCTCCATGCTGATGGACTTTCGGAGTCTCCCGATTTTGAATCATTTGACACGTGTGAACCATGCCTAATGGGCAAGATGACCAAGACTCCATTCTCCGGGATAATGGAGCGAGCAACTGACTTGTTGGAAATAATACATACCGATGTATGCAGTCCAATGAGCATCGAGGCTCGCGGTGGCTACCGTTATGTTCTCACTCTCACTGATGACTTGAGAAGATATGGGTATGTCTACTTAATGAAACACGAGTCTAAAACCTTTGAAAAGTTCAAGGAATTTCAGAGTGAGGTAGAGAATCAACGTGACAGGAAAATAAAGTGCCTACGATCTGATCGTGGTGGAGAATACTTAAGTCATGAGTTTAGCACACACCTAAGGAAATGTGGAATTGCTTTACAACTCACGCCGCCTGGCACACCTCAGCAAAATGGTGTGTCTGAACGTCGTAATCGCACTCTATTGGATATGGTGTGATCTATGATGTCTCTTACCGACTTACCGCTATCATTTTGGGGATATGCATTAGAGACTGCCGCATTCACTTTAAATAGGGCACCGTCAAAGTCCATTGAGACGAGACCGTATGAATTATGGTTTGGAAAGAAACCTAAGATGTCATTTCTAAAAGTTTGGGGATGCGATGCTTATGTGAAGAACCTTCAACCTAAGAAGCTCGAACCAAAAGCGAAAAAGTGCGTCTTCATAGGATATCCCAAAGAGACTATTGGGTATACCTTCTACCTCAGATCCGAAGGCAAAGTTCTTTCTTGCCAAGAATGGATCCTTTCTCGAGAAAGAGTTTCTCTCTAAAGAAGTAAGTGGGAGGAAAATAGAACTTGATGAGGTAACTGTACCTCCACTCGAACCAGAGAGTAGCGCAGCACAGGAAGTTGTTTCTGTGGAGCCTGCACTGGCTGGAGAGGAAGTTAATGATGATGATCATGAAACTTCAGATCAAGTTACTATTGAACGTCGAAGGTCCACTAGGACACGTTCCGCACCAGAGTGGTACGACAACCCTGTCCTAGAGATCATGTTGGTGGACAACGGTGAACCTTCGAACTATGACGAAGCGATGACGGGCCCGGATTCCAACAAATGGCTTGAAGCCATGAAATCCGAGATAGGATCCATGTATCAGAACAAAGTATGGACTTTGGTGGACTTGCCTGATGATAAGCGAGCCATTGAAAATAAATGGATCTTTAAGAAGAAGACTGACGCTGATGGTAGTGTGACCATCTATAAGGCTCAGCTTGTCGCTAAGGTTTATCGATAAGTTCAAGGAGTTGACTACGATGAGACTTTCTCACCCGTAGCGATGCTGAAGTCTGTCTGAATCATGTTAGAAATTGCCGCATTTTATGATTATGAGATCTGGCAAATAGCCGTCAAAACGACATTCCTTAATGGCTTCCTTAAGGAAGAACTGTATATGATGCAGCCGGAAGGTTTTGTCGATCCTAAAGATGCTAATAAAGTATGCAAGCTCCAGCGCTCCATCTATGGGCTGGTGCAAGCATCTTGGAGTTGGAACATTCGCTTTAATGAGGTGATTAAAGCGTTTGGGTTTATACAGGTTTATGGAGAACCCTGTATTTAGAAGAAAGTGAGTGAGGGCTCTGTAGCATTTCTCATTTTATATGTGGATGACATATTGTTGATGGTAAATGATATAGAACTTTTGGAAAGTGTAAAGGCCTACTTGAATAAATGTTTTTCAATGAAGGATCTTGGAGAAGCTGCTTACATATTAGGTATTAAGATCTATAGAGATAGATCGAAACGCCTCATAGGTCTTTCACAAAGAACATACCTTGAAAAGATATTGAAGAAGTACAGTATGGATCAGTCCAAGAAGGGGTTCTTGCCTATGTTATAGGGTGTGATATTGAGTACGACTCAATGCCCGACCACGGCAAAGGATAGAGAAGAGATGAGTGTCATCCCCTATGCTTCAGCGAGAGGCTCTATTGTGTATGCCATGTTGTGTACTAGACCTGATGTGAACCTTGCCATAATTTTTGGTAGGGAGGTACCAAAGTGATCCCGGAGTGGAACACTGGACAACGGTCAAGAATATCCTGAAGTACCTGAAAAGGACAAAGGACATGTTTCTCGTATATGGAGGTGCCGAAGAGCTCGTCGTAAAGGGTTATGTCGATGCTATCTTCGACACAGTTCCGGACGACTCCAAGTCACAAACCGGATATGTGTAAATTTTGAATGGAGGGGCAGTCAGCTGGTGCAGCAGCAAGCAAAGCGTCATGGCAGCATCTACATGTGAAGCGGAGTACATAGCTGCTTCAGAAGCAGCAAAGGAAGGAGTCCGGAAGTAGGATTTCATCACCGACCTAGGAGTGATTCCAAATGCGTCGGGCCCGATGACTCTATTCTGTGACAACACTGGAGCTATTGCCCTTGCGAAGGAGCCCAGGTTTCACAAGAAGACAAGACACATCAAGCGCCGCTTCAACTCCATCCGTGATTACATTCAGGAGGGAGATATAGATATTTGTAAAGTGCATATGGATCTGAATGTCGAAGATCCGTTGACTAAACCTCTCTCACGAGCAAAACATGATCAACACTAGAATGCTATGGGTGTTCGATTCATCACAATGTAACTAGATTATTGACTCTAGTGCAAGTGGGAGACTGTTGGAAATATGCCCTAGAGGCAATAATAAAATGGTTATTATTGTATTTCCTTGTTCATGATAATTGTCTATTGTTCATGCTATAATTGTGTTAACCGAAAACCGTAATGCATGTGTGAATACATAGACCACAACATTTCCCTAGTGAGCCTCTAGTTGTCTAGCTCGTTGATCAGTAGATGGTCATGGTTTCATGAACATGGACATTGGATGTCATTGCTAACGGGATCACATCATTAGGAGAATGATGTGATGGACAAGCCCCAATCCTAAACATAGCACAAGATCGTGTAGTTCGTTTGCTAAAGCTTTTCTAATGTCAAGTATCATTTCCTTAGAACATGAGATTGTGTAACTCCCGGATACCGTAGAAATTCTTTGGGTGTGCCAAACGTCACAACGTAACTAGGTGGCTATAAAGGTGCACTACGGGTATCTCCGAAAGTGTCTGTTGGGTTGGCATGAATCGAGACTAGGAATTGTCAGTCCGTGTGACGGAGAGGTATCTCTGGGCAAACTCGGTAAGACATCATCATAATGAGCTCAATATGACTAAGGAGTTAGCCACGGGATGATGTGTTACGGAATGAGTAAAGAGACTTGTCGATAATGATATTGAACAAGGTATAGGGATACCGACGATCGAATCTGGGGCACATATCATACTGGTAGACAAAGGAAATTGTATACGGGATTGATTGAATCCCCGACATCGTGGTTCATCCGATGAGATCATCATGGATCATGTGGAGCCAACATGGGTATCCAGATCCCGCTGTTGGTTATTGATCGGAGAGGTGTCCGGTCATGTCTACGTGTCTCCCGAACCCGTAGGGTCTACACACTTAAGGTTCGATGACGCTCGGGTTATAGGGAATAGTGTACGTGGTTACCGATGGTTGTTCGGAGTCCTGGATGAGATCTCGGACGTCATGAGGAGTTCCGGAATGGTTCGAAGGTAAAGATTCATATATAGGAAGTGAGGTTTTGGTCACCGGAAGAGTTTCGGGCATCACCGGTAACGTACCGGGACCACCGGAAGGGTTCTGGGGGTCCACCAAGTGGGGCCACCAGCCCCAGAGGGCTGCATGGGCCGAGAGTGGAAGGGACCAGCCCCAGAGTGGGCTGGTGCACCCTCCACCCTGGCCCAAGGCACAGGAAAGGTGGGAGGGTGGGGAAACCCTAGACCCAGATGGGCCTAAGGCCCACCTAGGGCTGCGCCCTCCCCCTCTCCCTCTCTGGCCGCCGGCTAGATGGCCATCTAGGGCCGGCCGCAGCCCCTAGGGTGGGAACCCTAGGGCTGCGCCCTCCCTCCCCCTCCTCCTATATATAGTGGAGAGTTTTGGGGCTACCAGACACACGAGTCCTCTCTCTCTTGGCGCAGCCCTACCCTTTCTCTTCCTCGTTCTCCACGGTGCTTGGCGAAGCCCTGCCAGAGACCACGCAGCTCCACCGTCACCACACCGTCGTGCTATCGGAACTCTCCCTCAACCTCTCCTTCCTCCTTGCTAGATCAAGGCGTAGGAGACGTCATCGGGCTGCACGTGTGTTGAACGCGGAGGCACCGTTGTTCGGCGCTAAGATCGGAGTCTACCGCGATCTGAATCGCTACGAGTATGACTCCACCAACCGTGTTCTTGTAACACTTCCGCTTAGTGATCTTACAAGGTATGAAGAGGCACTCTCCCCTTACTCGTTGCTGGTTTCTCCGTAGATAGATCTTGGTGAACATGTAGGAAATTTTTTCATTTACTACTACGTCTCCCAACACTAAACGGGGGCACTCGAAGAATAGGTGCATGATCGTCTCAGGCCGACCGGGTAAAAAGGGCCGTCATCGTATTCAAGGAAGACGGTCCGGTGTAGGAAGTCTCGCGTGCGAGTGTTTCCATGTCAAAGAATACACACAAACAACTTGACCTTGATGGGCATGAATCCATCCCAATTGTGGTCGTGCAGGGGGATCTCATGACCAGAGAGTTTTATAATGAGGTATACCTCACATGCCTTGAACTCAAGACACCCACCCCAAGCTAGGATCTGCTCATCATTAACCTCAGAGAACTGAGCACGATCAAGAGCCGACCGAAGCAAACAAAGCTCCAAATCGTAGTTCCCGACAAAAGGTCGTGCAAGGAACGACATCAACACTAGCCTAACAAAAGTCCCTTAGGGTTGCGTTGGGCCGGACACAATGCGAATAAGCCATGGGGACAGGACCTGCCAATTGCCCCAATGAGGTCCAGTTGTCATGCAAGATTGAGGTGTTCTCACTGTTGCCAACCCTAATTGATGTGACAGAATGATAGAGCGAGACAAGGGAAGCAAAAACTTTCCATATGGGGGTCGAGGTGGCTGACTGATCACCCGGATAACAACGTCAAACCGAGACAGTTCACGGGTTATACACATCACTGAAGATTTTATGTAACATCTTTAGGAGGAGGCATGTTTTCTCGACTGCCATGTCCACCAAACCAATCCCCCCTTCTGAGCGGAGACGACATGCATCTTGCCACACAACCTGACAGTCACCTCTAGAGCAGTCACTTGCTCCTTTCCAGAACATGGACCTTGAGATGGGGAGAACCGACATGTCATGAGTGGGGATCGCAGACAACACCACAGAAGTGAGTGTCAAGCGACCCCTCTGGTCGAGGAAACGTGTGCGCCACCTGAGGATGCATCTCTCAATCTTCATTGGTAAGAGGTCCAGTGCGCTAGCGAGGAACTTCACATGGGAGAGAGGTAAGCTGAGGTACGTATGGGGAAACGTCAAAAGTGGGCAGCCAAGCTTAGCAACCAAGAGAGTGGCACGGGCGGATACAAAACAAACTGGAATGAAGATGCTTTAGTGGAAGTTGATGGTCAGCCTTGTGGAGACAGAGAACGCATCCAAAATAGACTTGAGCCATGGAAGTTGCCCTTGTTTCGCGCATACCAAGAGGAGGGTGTCATATGCATACTGAATGACAAGGCATGGCAAGTCCCCGAAGAGCAGATGTAGCAACCTAGCTGGGGAGGCATCCCAAACAATCAACTGGTGGAAAGGTCCATTAGTAGAAAACGGCCCATTTGTCCCGGTTCCAGAGGCCCATTAGTCCCGGTTCTGGAACCAGGACTAAAGGGTCAGGACTAAATCCCTAAACCTTTAGTACCGCTCACTTACAAACCGAGACAGAAGGGGCTCCACGTCGCCTCTGCGGGGAGCCCAGGCAGGAGGACCTTTAGTACCGGTTGGTAACACCAACCGGGACCAAAACGCATCCACGCGTCAGCATCAGTTAGTTGCTGGGTTTTTTTTTGAAAGGGGGTTTAGGGTTTTTTGGAGGGTTAATTTAGCGGTTTCATATTGTGTTAGCTAGCTAATTAATAGAGAGAAGTGTCCTCTCTTTCTCCGTACTTGGTTGACGCTAGCTACTATAGAGAGAACTCGACACGCTAGCTAGTAAGCAAATGAAGGAACCATTAAGTAAACAAGATCGTCATGAACATGTACAGAGAGAAGTGATCGACCTCCCTTTCTCTAACAGATTGGTCGAACAACAAGTTTTCGTATATCTATCTAACGCTACTAGCTACATATATACAATATAAGATCTCTTACAATTCCTAAGATCCAATCACAAATCCACATAGTATTCTCCGTCTTTAGGTATGACGTGGTCAAGAAAGAATCCCGCCAATTCCTATTGAATTGCTCGGATGCGATCATGTGGTAGGAGTTCATCCCGCATCTGCCACATCTAATTCGAAGAAGGGGGGGGGTCAATACATGCATATATGTGAATAAAAATCAACGCAATTGATGGTAATATATAAAATAAAATTGTGAATATTATTAACGTACTTCAAATTGTTTGTCAGAGAAGCCCTGCTCAGAAGTCGAGTGGCGAATGAGCTCGCATACGTAGTATCCACATAAAACAGTCCCTTCTTTCTGGTACAAGCACTTTGAATCAATTAGAGATGCGCGGAACTAGCTAGTAGTACTTACTTTGGGGTGCGTAAATCGCAACTCTTTGTTTAGACCAGGAACCTTTCGGGTGAACTTCTTCCAAACACTGCCAGACAAAGAAAATGATTACTTGATATCTAGAAATTAACGTAAGTTGCATGTCGATATGGTCCCAATATTGACTGAACTTACTTCTTGAGCATTGCAGTCATGTCCGTATAATTCTCGGGATCAGTCTAAGACAGTTACTAATGCCCCGTCAAGCTTAATGGTTAGCAGAATAAAGTGGTAACTGTGCACGCATATATAACTCATCAGTTACATTACTTAACCTCGAGTCAGCGAAACCGAGTATAAAGAGAAGACAGAAACACTCACTTGAAGTTGTAAGTAAAGATTATTTCCCTTTTGTTTTGATGTGCAAGGAATGACTTTAGCAAGTTCTCCTCAGTTGCCGCGGTTTCTTTTCGTATCGACCATTCATTTACGACATCTGGGCTAATGAACTCAATTTTGAAGATTCCTGCTTTTTGCATTCGACGATCTTCAATCTGCATAATATAGTGATGATATATATATATATATACATATATATACATGCAAATAACGAGCTGAGCTAGAGACTTAACTAATAGAAGTAATACTTACAGACAGTAGGCAGTCATGAGTTGTTTGTCGAGGGCCCATTGATTGTATAACTGAAATAACTCCTCAAATTGAATTGCCCCATTATGAATTTGTGCTCTGGTTTCACTGCCACATACATAGTGTCTCTCCCAGACTCCCTGTAGGTTTTCATTTACCACTCATGTAAATTTTTCATCATCGTTGTTAGAGGAGGATGATCAGGTTTGACGAGAGGCTTCCCATGCACGTATTCGTGTTCTTCTTTGGTTACCTTAGCCATTTCAAAAAGTACCTCATGCCCCAAGTAATCACCAAGTTTGGTATCGGGCAGTATCATCGGATGATTAGCAATGTCGCTAGACACCTTGAGCGGAGGGCACGATTGCTTCTCCTGTTCGCCGAGCTGGGGAATTGTTTTCCCATTTTTTCGTTCTTTGACTCGGGCAGCACTAGAGGTTCTTCTGGCTGATGATGAAGCCATGGTTTTCTTCAATACTTTAACACACAACATCACATATAGAAGAATATATATATAGATGGGATCAGAAAAAATTTGGATCAACTTGTGCACATCCATAATGGGGCATTCTTGATAAATCTATATTACCGAAGTTTTCTATATGAATATTTTACCTTAGTAACTTAGAAAAAAATGTTATCGGGGAGGGGGTATATCGACAACGCTTTTTTCTAGGGTTTCGGTGGCCTCGAGAGTTGGTCGCCTGGTATATCAAGAGGGGGGGGTGAACTTTTTACCTTAATAACTTAGAAAAAATGTTATTGGGGAGGGGGTATATCGACCCCCCCCTCATGTCAAAGTTATCGGGGAGGGGGTATATAGACAATGACAATGACTTTTTAGATGAACATATACACACATATACATGAACATATATACATATACATACATGGAAAAAAAGCAAAGATTCGAAAAATGCCCACTAGGGGGGTGGCGATGGCTGGAGGCCGGCGACAAGGACGGCGGACTTGGGATAGCACGCGGTGATGGGGAGCAGGGGACCATGGGAAAGGGGGGCTCACTGGGGGGTGGCGATGGTTGGAAGCCGGTGATGAGGACGGTGGGCTCGGGCCGACACACGGTGACGGGGACGAGGACGATGGGCTCGGGGTGGCACGCGGCGACGGGGATGAGGACGACGGGCTCGGGGAGGCGACGGGGGTCAACGGGGACAAGGACGGTATGCTCGGGGTGACAACCGGCGACAGGGACGGCGAGCGCCGGCGACGGGGTCGACGGGGACGAGGCAACGGGGTCGACGGGGACGGCGGGCTCGGGGATGCCGGCGACGGGGAAGTAGAAGGCGGCGACGGGGACGAGCCGGCAGCGGTGACGGGGAGAAGGATGGCAGCGACAGGGACGAGGCGATGGCGGTGACGAGGACGAGGATGGCGGCGATAGGGACGAGGACGAGACGGCGGCGACGAGGACGAGGACGGCGGCGATGGGGACGAGGACGAGGACGAGGACGGCGGCGACGGGGACGAGGACGAGGACGGCGGCGATGGGGACGAGACAACGGCGACGGGTATGAGTCGACGGCGGTGACGGGGACGAGGATGGCGGGCTCGGGGTGGTAGCGGGGTCGACGGGGACGAGGACGGCGGGCTCGGGGCAGCAACCGACGATTGGGACGGCGGGCACGGCGACGGGGTCGACAGGGATGAGGCGACGGGGTCGACGGGGACGGTGGGCTCGGGGATGCTGGCGACGGGGATGAGGATGGCGGGCTCGGGGCAACTGGTAGATGAAAACTGAAATCTTCTAAGTGTTTCCTTATATACAAGAAGCATTGGTCCTAGTTCTTGGCACAAACCGGGACCAATGCCCCCTTTGGTCCCGGTTGCACCAACCGGAACCAAAGGCCTCTTTTCGTCAGCCCAAATGGTGGGAGGCAGAGAACTTTGGTCCCGGTTGGTGGCACCAACCGGGACTAAAGGTGGGTATTAGTCCTTGTTGGTGCCACCAACCGGGACCAAAAGGTGCCACCAACTGGGACCAAAGGTCCCTTTTTGTTAGCCCAAAGGGCGGGAAGCAGAGACCTTTTGGTCCCGGTTGGTGGCACCAACCAGGACTAAAGGTGGGTATTGGTCCCGGTTGGTGGAACCAACCGGGACCAATGGGTGGTATTATTTATTTATTTTCCAGTATTTTTGTTTTGTTTTTTTCTTTATTTGATTTTTTAAATCAGTATTCTTCATCTGTTATTTTAGGTCATTCTTTTGAACAAAAAATACTTTGATAATTTTAGTTGCATAATTTTCATTATTTTTCTTTTGTTTTTTTGCTTTTTTCTTTTTCTTTTATTTTTTGCTTTATTTATTTCCAGTGTGTTTTAGCATTATATTCTTTTTGCCATTAATGTTTTTAACAAAACATACTTTGATAATTTTAGTTGCATAATTTTTATATAATTATAGTTTCAAAAATACTAAAGGTTTATAAAAGTTTTTAGTTGATTCTTTTTTGAACTCCACTCCCACGATGTTTTGAAAGAAATTAACAAGCACTTCAAATGAACTTTGAAAAGGTTGAAAGTTGTCATGGTATCATCATTTCACCCACATAGCATGTGCTAAAAAAATGAGAGGGCTACGACAAAAACTGGATGCACTTCGTGTACAAAATGGACAATCTCTTTCGAAGTATCACGGTTTTGGACGAAAACTCATCTGTTACAAAGGGATTTCATGTTTTTGAACTTATTTCAACTCCATACTTTTTGTGTGTTCAAAATGCACCATTCAAAGCCACATCATCAATTTTTAACCCTTTCTAGCTTGATCATTTGGTATTTTTCATGCACTTACTGGTTTTTTTGAGTTAAATGACCTTGAAATTGAAAAGCACTTCAAAGGAACTCTGAAAAGGTTGAAAGTTGGCATGGTATCATCAATTCATCGAATTAGCATGTGCTAGAAAGTTGAGAGGGTTACGGCAAAAACTGGATGCACTTCGTGTACAAAATGGACAATCTCTTTTGAAGTACCACGGTTTCGGACAAAAACTCATCTGTTACAAAGGGATTTTGTTTTTTTGAACTTATTTGAACTCCATACTTTTTTGTGTTCAAAATGCACAATTCAAAGCCACATCATCAATTTTCAACCCTTTCTCACTTGATCATTTGGTATTTTTCATGCAGTTACTTATTTTTTTGAGCTAAATGACCCTGATATTGAAAAACCCTTCAAATGAACTCTAAAAAGGTTTAAAGTTGTCATGGTATCATAATTTCACCCACATAGCATGTGCTAAAAAGTTGAGAGGGTTAAGCAAAAAACTGGATGCATTTCGTGTACAAAATGGACAATCTCTTTCGAAGTATCACGGTTTCGGACGAAAATTCATCTGTTACAAAAAGGGATTTCATTTTTTTGAACTTATTTGAACTACATACTTTTTTGTGTGTTCAAAATGCACCATTCAAAGCCACATCATCAATTTTTAACCCTTTCTGGCTTGATCATTTGGTATTTTTCATGCACTTACTGGTTTTTTTGAGTTAAATGACCTTGAAATTGAAAAGCACTTCAAATGAACTCTGAAAAGGTTGAATGTTGGCATGGTATCATAATTTCACCCACATAGCTTGATATGAAAAGTTGAGAGGGTTACGGCAAAAACTGGATGCACTTCATGTACAAAACGGACAATCTCTATCGAAGTATCACGGTTTCTGACGAAAACTCATGTGTTACAAAAGACATTTCATTTCTTCACATGTAACTGCAATGATATAGTTGTGGAGAGAAAGTCTTCACTTTTTCTTCTGTTGTGTCCTTTTCTTATTGCGCCGTAACCATGGATAATCTTCATCGTTTAATAGGGTGCTTGGGTCAGCCTTGACTTCGAAGGGAGGAATTTCATGAAACTTTTCATAATCTTCAGACATGTCTGTCTTGCCCTCCAATCCCATGATGTCTCTTTTTCCTGAAAGAACTATGTGGCGCTTTGGCTCATCGTATGATGTATTCGCTTCCTTATCTTTTCTTTTTCTTGGTTTGGTAGACATGTCCTTCACATAGAAAACCTGCGCCACATAGGACGAATGGTTTGTCTGTGTACACAAGATTGTTCAGATCCACCGTTGTCATTCTGTACTGTGGATCTTCCTGTAGCACGCCTTTTGACAGATTGATCCATTTGCACTAAAACAAAGGGACCTTGAAATCATGTCCATAGTCAAGTTCCCATATGTCCACTATGTAACCATAATATGTGTCATTTCCCCTCTTGGTTGCTGCATCAAAGCGGAGACCGCTGTTTTGGTTGGGTCTCTTTTGATCCTAGGCGATCGTGTAAAATGTATTCCCATTCATCTCATACCCTTTGTAAGTCATTAAAGTCGAAGATGGTCGCTTGGCTAATGAGTACAACTCATCAGAAATAGTGTTGTCACGCATGAGACGTGTTTGCAACCAACTGCCGAAAGTCCTGATGTGTTAACATGTAATCCAGTCGTCATACTGCTCCAGGTGTTTGGAGCACAAAATATTCTTGTGTTCATCGACATACGGGGTCACCAAGGTAGAATTCTGTAGAACTGTGTAGTGTGGTTGAGATCAAGAATGCCCATCCCTACATATTATTGAGTCCGCTCCTAGCGTGCCTTTTCCAGTCAGTCTCCCCTCATAACGCGATTGAGGGAGACCAATCTTCTTAACGTAAGGAATGAAGTCAACACAAAACCCAATGACATCCTCTGTTTGATGGCCCATGGAGATGCTTCCTTCTGGCCTAGCGCGGTTATGAACATATTTCTTTAAGACTCCCATGAACCTCTCAAAGGGGAACATATTGTCTAGAAATACAGGGCCTAGAAAGACAATCTTGTTGACTAGATGAATTAGGACATGCGTCATGATATTGAAGAAGGATGGTGGGAACACCAGCTCGAAACTAACAAGACATCACACCAAATCACTCCTTAACCTTGGCAGGATTTCTGGATCGATCACCTTCTAAGAGATTGCATTGAGGAATGCACATAGCTTCACAATGGCTAATCGAACGTTTTCCAGTAGAAGCCCCCTCAATGCAACCAGAAGCAATTGAGTCATTATCACGTGGCAGTCATGAGACTTTAAGTTCTGGAACTTTTTCTCGGCCATATTTATTATTACCTTTATATTCGACAAGAAGCCAAATGGGACCTTCATACTGAGCAGGCATTCAAAGAAGATTTCCTTCTCTTCTTTGGTAAGAGCGTAGCTGGGAGGACCTTCATACTACTCTGGATGCATGCCGTCTTTTTCATGAACATGTTGATGTTCCTCGCATGCCTCCCGTGTATCTTTTGTCTTCCCATACAATCCCAAGAAGCCTAGCTGGTTCACACAAAGATTCCTCATCACGTGCATCACGTCGATTAGAGAGCGGACCTCTAGGACTGTCCAATAGGATAGGTCCCAAATATTAGTCCCTCAGCGTCATTCGGAACAGATAGTCCACCGGGACCCTTTCCAAAGATTACTTGTAAATCATTGACCATAGCAAGTATGTGATCACCAGTACGAAGAGTGGGCTTCTTCTGGTGATCTGCCTCACCTTTGAAATGCTTTCCATTCTTTCGACATTGATGGTTGCTCGGAAGAAATCGACGATGCCCAAGGTACACATTCTTCCTGCATTTGTCCAAATATATACTATCGGTGTCATCTAAACAGCGTGTAAATGCATGGTATCCCTTGTTTGTCTATCCTGAAAGGTTACTGACAGTAGGCCAATCATTGATGTTTACAAACAGCAACGCATGTTGGTCAAATTCCTCCTGTTCGTTCTCATCCCACACACGTACACCTCTTCCATTCCATAGCTGTAAAAGTTCATCAACTAATGGCCTTAGATACACATCAATGTCATTGCCGGGTTGCTTAGGGCCTTGGATGAGCATTGGCATCATAATGAACTTCCGCTTCATGCACAACCAAGGAGGAAGGTTATACATACATAGAGTCATAGGCCATGTCCTATGCTTGCTGCTCTGATCCCCAAAAGGATTAACGCCATCTCCACTTAAACCAAACCATACGTTCCTTGGGTCACCTGAAAGTCGCTCCACTTTCTCTCGATCTTTCTCCACTTCACCCTGTTAGCGGGTGCGCTCAACTTCCCGTCTTTCTTACGGTCCTCTCTGTGCCATCGCATCGACTTGGCATGCTCTTTGTTTCTGAACAGATGTTTCAACCATGGTATTATAGGACCATACAACATCACCTTGGCAGGAACTCTCTTCCTGGGGCGCCGTCAACATCACTAGGGTCATCTCGTCTGATCTTATACCGCAATGCACCGCATATCGACCATGCGTTCAAATCCTCGTACGCACCGCGGTAGAGGATGCAGTCATTAGGGCATGCATGTATCTTTTGCACCTCCAATCCTAGAGGGCAAACAACCTTCTTTGCTGCGTACGTACTGTCGGGCAATTCGTTATCCTTTAGAAGCTTCTTCTTCAATATTTTCAGTAGCTTCTCAAATCCTTTGTCAGGTACACCATTCTCTGCCTTCCATTGCTGTAATTGTAGTGTGGTACCGAGCTTTGTGTTGCCATCTTTGCAATTGGGGTACAACCGTTTTTTGTGATCCTCTAGCATGCGATCGAACTTCAACTTCTCCTTTTCACTTTCGCGTTGTATCTTTGCATCAACAATGACCCGGCAAAGATCATCATCGGGCACATCGACTGGTTCCTCTTGATTTTCATCTTCCCCCGTTGCAGCATCACCGTATTCAGGAGGCACATAGTTGTCATCATCCTCTTCTTCTTCGTTGTCTTCCATCATAACCCCTCTTTCTTCGTGCTTGGTCCAAACATTATAGTGTGGCATAAAACCCTTCTCAAGAAGGTGGAAGTGAAGGGTTTTAGAGTTGGAGAAAGCATTCGCCTTCTCACAGGCAGTACATGGACAATGAGTAAAACCATTCTGCTTGTTTGCCTCAGCCGCTTCGAGAAAATTATGTAGGCCCTTAATATACTCGGAGGTGCGTCGGTCACCGTACATCGATTGCCGGTTCATCTGCATGCGTTATGTAATAAAGTGTATTAAAAACCATTACAACATATCATGAATAGAGAAGTGACCAAATTAATAGACGTTCATCATCACATTAAAGCAAAAGTACAATAGTGATCAAAATAAATACATACAGTTCATACATAGTTCTCATTATTGAACTACATATAGCTCTCTAGAGCGTCTAATTAAAAAATACATCAAAACTATGTAAAAAATTTAAATGCAACAACAAATGCGATCATAACCGCTACTAAGGTACCAATTGATCCAACGGCATAATGATACCAAGCCTCGGTATGAATGACATATTTTCTAATCTTTTTAATCTTCAAGCGCATTGCATCCATCTTGCTCTTGTGATCGTCGACGACATCGGCAACATGCAACTCCAACTTCATCTTCTCCTCTTCAACTCTTTGTAATTTTTCTTTCAAATCATTGTTTTCTTTTTCAACCAAATTTAACTTCTCGACAAGAGTTGCTATGTGGGTTGGAATTTCCGGTTCAACTACCTCCTCCTAGATTAAAAAATATATGTCACGTTGGTCGGCATAATTGTCATAAACACTAAATAAAACAAATAGTTATAAAAGATAATATATACCACATCCGAATCATAGACAGGATGAGGGCCGACGGAGGCGGATACGAAAACCATCACACCATATAATAACAAACAATAATAAAAGTAAGAAAATTACACAAGTATCTATCTAAATCATACAAGTAAAAACTTTTTTCTTTTAGAAAGAAGATAAGAAGAAGAGGCTAACCACGGTGGTGCCGGCACCGAGATGGGCGCGGGTGATCAACGACGGTGAGGATGGGGACGGGACAGGACGGACCGCCAAACCTAGACAAATCTTGAGGAAAATGGATCTTGGACAAGGAGCTTCGAGAGGAGAAAGCTTAAGTGTGGCTTGGGCATTTCATCGAACACCTCATGTGCATAGGAGGTGAGCTAGAGCACCACAAAGCTCTCTACTCGCCGGCCAGAAAAACAAAGCAATGTGGAGTGCTCTGCTCGCTAGCGAGGGGGTATATATAGGCATCTCATTGGTCCCGGTTCGTGGCTGGAACCGGGACTAAAGGACCCCATTTGGTCCCGGTTCCAGCCACAAACCGGGACCAATGGTTGTGGGCCAGGAGCGAGGCCCGTTGGTCCAGGTTGGTGTTTGGAACCGGGACCAAAGGGGTCAGACGAACCGGGACCAATGGCCCACGAGGCCCGGCTGGCGCCCTGGCCTCACGAACCGGGAACAATGCCGCCATGGGTCCCGGTTCATGAGTGAACCGGGACTAATGGGCTGGCTCGGCCTGGACCAAAGTCCTGCTTTCTACTAGTGGTCTACGACAGTCAAGAAGAGGTAAGGCGACAATGCGTCTATCTGCGGGGCACGCCGTTCAAGAACATCGCAGTTTTGCCGGTGGCAAGGATATTTCGGATCCAGGAACGCTAATGGTCGCCAAAGCCACGTGCCTGCATAATTATATCCAGAGCTTCCCAACTAACCGAATAGAAGGCTTTCTTGAAATCGAACTTCAGGGCGGTCGTGGTTGTTTTGCGGAGACGACAATTCTGTACCAAATCAGCAACATACAAGAAATTGTCGGTGATGCATCTCCAGCAATAAATCTAGACTGTTCAATGAACACCAGGAGCTCAATAAGCTTCTGCGGTCTTGTGGTCAAGATCCGAGAGACAATCTTCATTACATAGTTCTAAAGGGAAATGGGCCGCAACCCGTCTGCAAAGAGCACGACGTCGCATTTGAGTAGTAGAGTGATGAAAGCATGGTTAACACCATGCAGGTTAGCTACACCAGAATAGAAATCATTTAAGAAGTCTGACAAGCCATGCAACACCATGTTCCAGAAGGTTTGGAAGAAAGGAGGGCCGAACCCATCCGAGACAGGGCTACTGTTCGCATGCATAGACTAGACCGTCATTTTTAGCTCTTCCATGGAGAAAGATTTGCAAGTTCATCCAGGTGGGGCATGCACTCCAAGTAAATACGGGGTTCAAAGCTCCAGGAGGAGGGGGCGGTAGTACCGAGAAGAGATGTGTAGAAATCCTACGGCAACCGAGCTTTGTCACCATGATTAAAGTGGGCGATCCCTTCAACATGCAAGACCTGAATTTGATTCTTCCGAAGGCGGGCATAGGCGCTAGCATGGAAAAAGGAAGTGTTTCTATCCCCAAGTGTGCAGAGCCGATAGTATACAACTGCCGCCAGTATATGTCAAGTCGCTAGTACTCTTCAGATAGGCGTCCCTTAACAAATGCCCGTAGTAGTAACTCAAGAGATGAGGGCGTGCAGACCTCGTCCGTTAAATCCAGAAGCTCAATAACAACTCGATCAACAATTAGACACCGCCTCACCAGGACGCTTCCGGGCCCTGTCCCACTTCTTGGATGCGCATCTAGACCACTTAAGTGTGCTGAAGAGTCGTTGTGCTGCACGCCCTCTTCGATTCTAGGGCTTAGCACAGACGTTGCGGATGAGAGTGTGGTAGTCCTCGGAGAGATCCCAATAACGCCCATACCTGAAGAATGACCCTGACAGCGCGCGAGAGATGACATCCACGATCAGCGGGACATGATCAGACATGGTGCGGGCAGCGGAGCAAGGAGTCGTGTTAAACACTAAGGAGCTCCACTCGAGGTTAATCAGTGCACGATCGAGGCGGACCAAAATTGGGCCAGCCCTGCAATTTGACCAGGTTAAGCAATGATCGACAAGCGGGAGGTCTTGTAGTGATAAGTCTTCAATGACCAGATTGAACTCCGTAGCCGCGTCCGCATCAAAGTTGGTGGAATTCTTTTCATCACGGCAGCGAGCAAGGTTAAAGTCGCCAAACAGGACGCACGACAAAACACACATTCTAGCAATGGCGATAATTTCGCCTAGGAACTCGGAGTACCGTTCAGGAGCGCGCAGGGGCGTCGATGTTGGTCACCACAAACGAAGCGACATCGGCAGCGAACTCGAAGAACGAGGTCAGTGTAAAGGTGAGTTCCATGTCCCTACCATGGGTGACCATACCATCACGCCAGGCAGTCACCAAGCTGTCGGAGGCGCCATCCGAGGCCTTGTAGGGCACCGACGAGAAGCCCGGGGAGGAAGGAAGCTACTTTCTGACAAGAGACGTCAGTCAATTTTGATTCCTGGAGGCAGATGATGTGAAGAAGTTGAGCATCGAGGTTTTTCTTCACGTCGAGGCATTTGGCGGGGTCATTCAGACCACGTACATTTGGCGGGGAAACAAGAACTTCAGGAGCGGGCGAGGTTGGGGTCACTGGTGCCATAGGGTCCGCGGGTGCCGCCTAGACGGGTCGGCGCAAACACCATCGGATTATCCGTGACGACGGGATCCGCAAGCAGGTCCACTTCTATGGCTTTTTTTTGCGAAGAAGGTCCACTTCTTTGTCTGTTTTCACGCCTTTTATAATCCTTTCTATTTCTTACCGGTCAGCTGAGAATGGGCGTCTAGATAAAAATCAAAGGATGGTTGGGGTTGGTGTATTTGGAACCAAGAATCACCGAATTACACTTTCGTAGTTCCAAGCTTAAGGATACACCCAATTCCCCGAAAACCCATTTTGGCTCGTAGGAGGCTAGGAGCAAACACTCCCATCGCCGGAAAATGCATTTCAAAATTTCCCACAGTTTTGAAGAAAAAAAATCAGGTTGATACATTTCAGACAAAGTAGACTCAAGAAATGTCGTGATAGATATTTTAGACGGAACAGAAAATAAAAGTGAATAATGTTGACCATCGGCTGGTGACTCCATATGTTTACATATAGCACAGAATTTCGGATGGTTTTATTCTGCATGGTAAAACTTTGAATAGTTTGAAATCGACATGACGTGCAAATTTGGACGGGGTTTCAAGTTTTTTATTTTATTTTGGGAACGGGGTTTCTTGTTGAACTTTCAACATGCCACCACGAACAGTTTGAGAACTTTCAAGGGAACTTTCAATCATGCACGACGGACTGTCTGGCCGAAAATGGGCCGTTACACACATTCGGACCGTGCAGGGCCCATCTCAGCCCAGTTCAAGAAACAAAAGGTCCATCTCGGCAGCATAGAGCACACTCTTCTCTCAGCTCCAGTAGGCAGCAGCTCACTCCCATCTCGAGGGTTTAAGGCGGCTGCCTCCTCCGACGGCCAATTCTTCCGCCGCCTCCTGTGTCCAGCTACCTTTCTGCACTCCTCCACGCCATTGGCGACCTCCAAGGCGCGATGTTGCAGTCGTAAGAGGAAAACAGCGACAACCCTGACGGAGATCCCCGACCACCTCATCGCGGAGATCTTCCTCCGGCTGCCCTCCGCGGAAGACCTAGCCCGTGCCTCCACTGCCTGCGTCTCCTTCCGCCGGCTCGTCGCCGACAAATCCTTCCTCCGTCTCTTCCGCCGCCTCCACGACCCGTCCCTGCTCGCCTTTTTCGACCACGACGGGTTCCACCACGCCCTCCCGCCTCACCCCTCAGCGCCAGCTGCCAGCGCGCTCGCCGCCGCCGCCGACTTCTCCTTCTTCTTCCCCAATCACGGCCGATGGGCCGTTCAGGACATCCGCGAAGGACGTGTCCTCCTCCTCCGCCCCGGCGACGGCAAGCAGCCCCAGATCTCCATGGAGGTCGCGGTGTGCGACCCCTTGCACTGCAAGTACGTCCTGCTTCCCCCAGTACCTGACGATCTGGCCGCTTCGGTGGCCCACCCGGCCACGCTACACAAGCCCTGGTGCGAGGCTTTCCTTGTTCCCCTTGAGGAGGAGGAGGAGGCGGCATTCGGTGTGATGTGGATGATACATTTCACAACTAGGGTCGCAGCATTCGTCTACACTTCGACCACTGAGCAGTGGCAAGCTGTTGCATCCAAGGAATGGAATGAGTTGATCCTTGGACAGGGCGAGTCGACCATGCTGTCGCCGATTCACCGTGAATCTTATGGGCGCCATTACGCTTATGGCTGCTTCTACTGGGAGTCCACCATGGAGGGGAAGAAAGATTTGCTCGTGTTTGACACCCGAAGAATCGAGTTCTCTAGTTGTGACGGCCCACCTAGAGAATTGTGTCCGGTAGGTCTAGCCATTGTGGAGGCAGGCGAAGCCAGGCTTGGCTTGTTCGGTATCCATGGTGAAGCTGGAAAGTTTGATCTTTGTTATTACTAAAAACAGGGTTTTCGTCACGACTCAATCTACAAATTAGCCCCAGTTGCCTTACGAACCGGAACTTATGTGACCATTAGTCCCGATTTGAGCGGCTAGGGCGTCGGTCGGGCTTTAGTCCCGGTTCGAGTGGGACCTTTAGTCCTGGTTGGTGTCCTGGTTGGAGACACCAACCAGGACTAAAGGGGCCGATACCCTTTAGTCCCGGTTCATGTCTCCAACCGGGACTAAAGGAGGGGCTTTAGTCCTGGTTCGTATCTCCAACCGGGACTAAAGGACCAACCGGTACTAAAGAGTTTCGAAAGTTTTTTTTGTTTTTTCTATTTGTTTTCTGTTTTTAGTTTCTGTTTTAAATTGCTTATATCTTTGAGGATATTTGATGTTTTTGAGTGATTCTTTTTGCATTAGATTCAAAATTTTGTCTAGTTTGTGTTTGTGCAATTAGTTTTCAAATTTGAATGGTTTAAATTTGAATTTTTTCAAATTTGCTTTAAACCCTAGATTGTGAATAATTTGAGTTTAAAAATAGTTTTTAATTTAATTCTTTTTGCTCCTAGGCACATGTTAGATGGTGCATGTTGAAAGCACAAAAAGTATGGAGTTTAAATAAGTTTAAAAAAATGAAATGCCTTTGTAACAGATGATTTTTCGTCCCAAACCCTGATACTTCGAAAGGGATTGTCCAGTTTGTACACGAAGTGCATCTAGTTTTTACCGTAACCCTCTCAACTTTTTAGCACATGCTATGTGGGTGAAATAATGATACCATGCAATGTTTTAACCTTTTTAGAGTTAATTTGTAGTGATTTTCAATTTCAGGGTCATTTAGCTTAAAAATTAATAAATGCATGAAAAATAGCGATGAAGTGGGAAATGGCTGAAAATTGATGATGTGGCTTTGAATGGTGCATGTTGAACGCACAAAAACTCTGGAGTTTAAATAATTTTTAAAAAACGAAATGCCTTTGTAACAGATGAGTTTTCGTCGAAAACCCTGATACTTCGAAAGGGATTGTCCAGTTTGTACACGAAGTGCATCTAGTTTTTACCGTAAGCGTCTCAACTTTTTAGCACATGCTATGTGCATGAAATAATGATACCATGCCAGGTTTCAACCTTTTCAGAGTTCATTTGTAGTGCTTTTCAATTTCAGGGTCATTTAGCTCAAAAAAATTAATAAATGCATGAAAAATAGCGAATGAAGTGGGAAATGGTTGAAAATTGATGATGCGGCTTTGAATGGTGCATGTTGAACGCACAAAAACTCTGGAGTTTAAATAAGTTTTAGAAAATGAAATGCCTTTCTAACTGATGAGTTTTCGTCCAAAACCCCGATACTTCGAAAGGGATTGTCCAGCTTGTACACGAAGTGCATCTAGTTTTTACCGTAAGCCTCTAAAACTTTTTAGCACATGCTATGTGAGTGAAATGATGATACCATGCCAAGTTTCAACCTTTTCAGAGTTCATTTGTAGTGCTTTTCAATTTCAGGATCATTTAGCTCAAAAAAAAATATATGAAAAATAGCGAATGAAGTGGGAAAGGTTTAAAAATTGATAATGTGACTTTGGATGGTGCATGTTGAACGCACAAAAAGTCTGGAGTTGAAACAAGATTAAAAAAGTGTTATGAAAAAGTAAAACGGCTATAACTTTTGCATACGATGTCGAAAAAAAGTGTTATGAAAAATATATATTTTAAATAAATGATGTCATCTTTGGATTCCTCACGTTTTTCTGATAATAATGGACATATTATTTGTTGAATTTCGATTTACTGATTTAAAGATATTAATTATGCCATATTAAATGAATAAATTGCAAAAAATGAATAAAATGATATTATTACTTATTTTATTTTCATTGAAATTCGATATTATTATTAATCATTTATTTTTGTTTATTTTAATAATTGTTTGGAATTCAAAAAATTAAATCATGTTACATCAAGACCCAAGGGTTAATAGGATTGATAGCTTACTATTGTCAACAAGACAACAAGTGCAGAATTGGAAACTAGGGGTGATAGAACTTGTTGGGGATATAACCCCGCGGTATGACCCGTCCTAAGGGCTCTGGGTTATGCTTGGCGGCTCGTACACTGGCCCAAGGTGAGCCGGTGGTCCTAAAGCCCGGGAAGCTTGGCGACTCATAAGGTGGGCCGGACAGTGGCCCAACAGACCTTGGTCTGTAAGCCGCCCAGGGACAACTTGGACAAGAAGATAAAGAAAGACTCGGATAGACAATGAGAGTCGGTTACCAATTGTATGACCCGTGGTCTAGACCTCCTATATAAAGGCAGACCCGGGGCGACTTAGAGATCAGGTTGTCGAATACTAGGTCAAGCTTCAGCTCCCTCGTAATCGATACATCAAGCAATACAAACACAAGCATGACGTAGGCTATTACCTCGAGTTGAGGGGCCGAACCTAGGTAAATCCGTGTCTTTCATCCCCATCAACCCCTTTGAGTCCATCACGTTAGCAATGGCCTCGAACCGAAGTCCTTTTACCCAGACATCTGCCGTGACAAAACCACGACAGTTGGTGCCCACCATGGGGCTTGCGCTCGGTGGTGTTGAGTTCTCAAAGGGCTCTCTCCCGGGGCTCGAGGGATATGTGGTTGGTAGGATGAGCAAGAGTCGCTGCGGTCAGCTCTGCATCGACGATGCCGGCTGTGGGCTTGATGCCGGCTCTATGGAGTATGGCTTCTGGGTTCCATTCAGTGGGATCCATGTGTTCATTGGAAAAGTTGATGGAGCAACACCCGGGCCGGACGTCTGCACCAACCTCGTCGAGCTGGCTCGGCGTCTGCAACCTACTCGTAGTGTGCAACCCGCCCATGTTAGCCCGGGCCGAAAGAACGTCTTCGTGGGCTTTACTCAAGGTATGGATCTGGAAGCTTCCGGATCACAGGAAACTCTCGTTTACTCAGAGGACGAATCTTCAAGCGGAGAAACAGAGTCGGTCTACAGGCTTCACAACAGCGGGCTCGGGGGCTACAATGAGCTCTGCCCTGAGTCGGATCGCTCTGAGGCGGACGATCTTGGGCCGCCGGTTCATGCTGCCGTGTTCATGGCGGGGTCAGTCCCAGGCACGAATAGTACGCCCGCAGGCGCCGCCACCTCAGGCGATAACCCGCCGCCGCCGGCTCAAGTTCTTTTGGAGCTGATGGACGAGCTCACGGCCCTAATGGCTACTGACGTTACACTAGACAAATCAAGCGGCTAGGAACTTGGAGATTGCAAGGATCAAGGACCGGATGACGGAAGAGCAGCAGAGGATGGCTGAGTTAAAAGCCCAGATGGAGCAAGAGGCAGAACGCATCAAGACAGATGCTTTCCGTCTTGGACTGGAGTAACAATCGGCAGCCGCGGTTCATCGGATGAGGCATCAATCCCGTCTGCCGGAACGTTATGAGGCAAGAAACCTCTTCAACATGCCAGGAACAGGGCAAACAGCAGATGCACCTGGAAGCCGCCCGGCGGCTCGGCCAGTGACTCAACCACCCCGGCGAAATCAGGCCTCGCCTGCGGCCTTTCCAACACTGGCGGGTCATTATTCTAACCCGACCGAGAATATGGTGGCAGCAGCCACCCGGCTCGAAAGAATTCCTATTCCGGATGAGGCGCCCTTTGCGAAGGATGTGCGAAACGCCATTGGATACTTGCAGACGGCGATGGCCCAGCAGGAAAAGTACAACTACAACCGGAGCCGTGTTCATTCAACCCCTCTCCCTAGCCGGAGTTTTAGCCGGCGCTACGAGTCGCCGGCGGGTTCCAGCAACAACCGGCACCGAGAGATTCCAACGGGTCATCGGCCGACTGTGAATACACAAGCATTCGGAAATCGTGCAAGAGGCCGGCAAGAGGTGACAGCTTTAGCCGAGGTGGCTCGCCAGGAGCCCGCGCCATCCGTGTCAGTTGAAGTTGGAGGAACCACCAGAGTTGGGGGTGCCATGTTTATCAGCGGCTCTCTGGAGTGAGCAGCTGCCCAAGGATTTCAAAGGGCCTCGCAAAGTTCCAAATTACACCGCTGATTTACCCCTAGAGGCTTGGGTGGAAAGTTATGAACTAGCCATGGAGATGCTGGATGTCAGTGAGGCGGTTTGTGCCAAATAGTTCATCATGATGCTTGAAGACCCACCCGCACATGATTAAATTCCAGCAATCCCCCACCAGATCCTAGAGGCACACAAAATTTTCCTTTGGTTCCAACACACTGTTTTATATACCGGTACTACAGTGGAGACTGTTAAGTTGAACTTCCACCTAAAACTCTATGCTACACTAGTAAGCAACTTGAATAGTGGACTGGGCCTTGAACTGCATGTTTTCTGTGAATCTAGCTTCACACAAAGCCTTGACCGATACTAGGCTACCATGGGTCTTCCCCGCGGGTGGAGCTTATGCGTCATACTCCGAGACCTTTCATGAGTTTACTATAGAGCACCCTACTCTCATAGATTGTGATGTTTAACAATAAGACTCATATAAGTGTGTTCTTCAAAAGATGTTCTGCAGGATAACTGTAGGAGATATGCCCTAGAGGCAATACTAAATGTTATTGATTATCTCCCTGTTCATAATTAGGTTTATGTTCCATGCTATAAATGCTATGGTTCTCGAGTCTACAATAACCACGAGGCTTGAAGGAAGACTCATATGCACGTGTGGAATAATAAACGGTAAATTGTATTCCTAGTCTAGCCTCTAAGACTGGCTCAAGTATTGCATGACGATCCTGTTTTCCTGGTCATGGGCATTGCTATGCTAGCAATTTTGAGGGCACAATGCTAGAAGAACATTTGTGTTGAATCGACCCGAATTGATGTTATGCTATGAGATACATTCGTCATAAGTTAATGGTTAATAAAACAGAGAAGTTAATATTTGCATAATTCCGTAGACCATGAGAGTATCGAGTTTCTTCATGCTTGCTTCATGAACTTTGGGGTTTGTTAAACGTCATCCGTAAATGGGTGGCTATTACGGCGGCTTACGGGTTCATGGAAAAGTGTGTCAAGTAACTTGATAGCTCAAGATTGGGATTTGCTCCTCCGACAATGGAGAGATATCTCTGGGCCCTCTCGGTGTTACGGCATCCATCATCGTCTGGCCAGACCCTTTGTGATTTGGTCATGGGGATGCCTGAACACGGGAACGAGAAAAGAGAACAATACCGGTAACGAGGTAACTGGCATAGTGGACAAGTTCTTGATCCATGGGGATGCCAACATGTCTCACCTCAGGTATTTGTAACATATCACGAAGCAACAGGAATAGCACACGACAACTGGAGGTTCACTCAAATATTCATTCATGTGGGTATAGGGGTCAATATGGGTGTCCACGGCTCCGATGTTGATCATTGATCGGAAGGGGTTCCGGGTCATGTCTATGCTTCACCGAACCTATAGGGTCGCACCCTTAAGGGTCATGTATCTGCTGAATACTAGACAGGGAGTCTGAGAGAAAAGCACCGAAAAAGTTTCAGACACCAGAAAAGTTTCGGACACCGGAAAAGTTCCGCAGAGAGAACACCGAAACCGTTTCTGTAAAACTGAAAAGTTGTTTCAGGGGATACCACTAAGTCAAATTGGTTTTGGCACTTGCCTGATAATTCTTGGAGGGTGCCAGAATCATTCTGGAAACTTCTAGGAATTTTCCGGAAGAAAAACGGGAAATGTTCTGGAGCTGCCGGAACCGCTTCAGATGCTTTTCGCAGATGAAAATCACTAATCCAGAATTGTTTCAGATCGCATTGAAAGTTATTTTAGTGGGTGCTGGAAATATTCTAAGCCCACATAAATATTTTCAGTTTGAACGGACGCTGAAAAATGTCGTCATGAATAGTGAAAGTGCTTTTTGGATTACTTTATTGGAAACACTATTGCAAATAGTGGAAACACTATTTTTGAATAGTGGAAATACTATTAGGGGATGATGCAGGCTTGGTGATGCAGGCATAGTGATGCAGGCAACAGTATTTGGAGGCTTTCCTTTTATGCCCTTGTGGTGTGCTCACCTCATGGGCATTTTGGTAATTCCAAGTCCCATCCTATCCTTTGGTTTTCCTATAAATAGAGGTGAGTGGGCTGCCCACAAACTCACCACTTCTCACATACAAGTGCCATTGCAATGATCGGGCTTGTTCTCTCCCTCCCAGCGAAATAGTTTCGTAGAGCCGAAAGGCTCTCTGGGTTCCGGCAGGAACTAGTTCTGGACGGCGAAGCCCTGCCGGATAGATGACACCATATGTGTGCAACTCTATAGAGAGATCGTAGTTTCGGTCTTAGTTTGAGAGTGCCTCTCGAAGGACTGTCCGTGTGACCGTCCGAGTTTCGAAGGTCCTCCCGAAGGGCTATCCGAGTGACAGTCCAAGTTTTGGAGGTCCTCCCGAAGGGCTTTCCACGACACCGTCCGGGGGACTGTCTGACTGCCTCCCGGAGGGCTGTCCGAGGGGCAGATGAGGGTATACATCCTCGCGGTTGGGAGGTTGTAAATCCTAGATGCGGGGATCTGCACCGTCGGTCGCCATCGACTCTACTTCCGCTGCGCTACAAGTCGGTAACGAAATGATCAAACCTTGGTTGCAGTCTTCATAGTGGTCCTGGGCTGGTGCGTAGGTCGGAAATTTTTTGTTTTCTGCTGCATTACCCTATAGTGGCATCAAGAGCCGTGCTATGTGTAGATGCAGGTTGCCATCTAGAATACATAGAGATGTATGGGTTTTGCACAATATAATTAGGTATTAGATGCAATCTATTATTGAAAATTATTTGTGCGGGTAGCAGATGAAATATGTAACCCGATGTTCTTGTTGCTTCCCTGGAATTTGCATAGTCCTGATCTTAACGGCATGGTGGAACCTCACAAAGTTCTGGCAATCCGCGATCCTTTCATGCTGCTCCTGAGTATGTTGATTGACAGATCAACGAAGTGCTAATAGTTCTTTGGGTTCCACCATAGTTGAGAAAGATGGATGTTTCGCAGACAAAAGGGCAATGCAGATGCGATCTGCACGGGGGTCATGCGTATGACGAAGTTTAGTATGGGGCTCAATATTTTATTATCTCGTGTTTCATACACCTCGCAATGTTAATCTAGCGAATTGGATTATCATGCTTTATGATGGACGTTGGTAGCTTCGGTTTGTTTTGAAACCTTAGAAGCCACGTAAAACAAGTTTTTGCATGAACCGATTAGAGGCGTCTAATTTGGTTTTGCAGGATGGTTTGCATGTGCATGTGATCTGGTATAGCATGCTCATATAAATTTGATTATGTATGAGATGACTATATGATGTAATTTGATTAACATGACCTGTGTGTCATGATTCGTCATGATGGCTGGAGCCATATGATTGCACTTTAATGACCTGTGTGTCAACCTTATGTAATGCACTTATTTTATTTGCTATAGAGATCGCAATATTATCTGGTGCATCGACAAGGTCGTGGAAATCTTCACGAAGGTGAACACCGACGCGAATGCCAAAGACGAAGAAATACAATACTTCTCCGTCAGAAAGGGCTATACCATATCATACTATTATGAATTGCCTGAGATGTGTATCCCTTATGATGCACCCTTTTCATTGCGTGGTAGTTGCTTTTATTAGGGTGATCTCTCACAAAATATCAAGTAGTTAGTGTTCTTCCAAGTGTAGCACCGTCATGGCATCTTTCCTTTCAGGGTATCACATGGATACATGGGTACGAACGATTGTACGGTTGTGAGGCGGGTGAGTTGAGACCTTGCAGCGTGATCACTTGGTTGTCTTGACGTCCAGGCATGAAAGTCATGAGCTCAGAACACACGCATTGAAAGATGAACAAGAGTCACATAGAGAGGTGATTGGCAAGTTGGCCTACCGATTACAATTCTCGTCACTTGAGATGGGTACATCCTTGGCGTTGAATTGTAATATGGATCTTGAATCACTCACAATCAATTATGAGAGATATTGATTTGAGTGGGAGCGCACTGTAGAATTGAATTCTTTTAATTCTCAGTGCAATTAATTTTGAACAATGTCTAAGTGTGATTTGCATAATAGTTGTAGAATAATGGCTCGTGTTTCCACCTTCCCTATTAAAATTGAATAGCTGTTAAATATCTGGTTAAAACTTTACGGTTGGTAACGTAATGTGAGGATTGTCCTCAATAGTGCCGAGAAGGACTTTGTCCTATCGCATGCTTTTGGTATTCTCCCGCTAATGCTATGGATCATGTGACTCTCATCCTTCGATCCAAAAGCTAGAAATCTTTTTCAGTCAAAGTGCAATATGTTTGCTTCCATGAGACCCGAACTTCAAAAGTTTGGATAGTTATGTGATATTCATGGAATCTGAAAATCATTTTCAGAGACAGACAAAGACTAAAAGATATGAGATATCCAAAGCAATGTTTGTTTGCAAACTACTAGTAAAGAAGTTTACTATGCATTAGACTGATAAGAGAGGGATCCAGGAGAACGCCTGTCATATGATGAAAGGTGAATAAAACAACAACTTAAAGAGAAAGGAAGTGTACGAAGGGTGTTAGTGAGACTTTCACGCCTAGGAAGTCCAGGGCTAACACCACTCTTAAGTTGGATGCTTCTTCTGAGAGTAGGATAAATACTGAAAAGTTAAAATTGTTAGAAGTATAATGGCAAAAGGAAAGAAGACTGGAATATCCAGCTCATGTATGAATGACATACAAGTTTTTGATGTATAGAAGGCTGGTCAAAGATATAGTTCTTGGGAATTATGGTTAAACATGTTAATCACTAATTCTTGGGTATTGTGAGTTGGTCACAAAGATACCCGCTCGATTGCATTCTGTTGCAACTCGATGTAAGAACTACTATGGCCTGAAAGACTAACCAGGGATGAGGCATAGATACACGCAGGGAACATAGTAAATTTTACTATGCCTTCCATCGGTGTATTCCCTATGTATTAAGTTTCATAATTCATTTTAGAGTTTCACATTCTAGCCCTTTGCATAAGGTATCTTGCAAGAAGGTTTTTCATAAGAGAACTTTTCATGTTCGGTGTTATGGATAACATAAGGGCCATACTTTGATTATGAATAAGACATATGTTATGAATATTGATAATAATACATTACCTGTGGGTTTACTTTTATAATCCATTTTAGAGTTTCATACACTGTAGCCCATTGCACAATGTTTGTTGCAAAAGAGTTGTTAATAAAAACAACAATTGTTGTTTAGTATTATGAATAAACATGAAGGGCCATGCTTCCATCCTAGATGGGATGTATGTTATGAATATTGATGGAAATATGATACATCCATAACACTAACGCTAAATGTTGCAAGACTAAAAGAATACCACATATGTGTGGCACTGCATTTGGTCACATTGGAGAAACCCGCATGGAAAATTCCATTATGATGGATTTTGAAGTCGTTTGATTTTGAATCATCTGACACTTGCAACTTTCCTCAAAAAAGTGAACTAACTAAAATACCGTTCACAGGCCATAAGGAACGAGCAAAGAACTTATTGGTGATCATACATTTGATGTATGTAGTCCGATAAATGTTGTTGCAAACAGTGGATATGTCTACCTTCAAAAATGACTCAAGAAGATATATGGATATTTACTTGATGAGACGTAAGTCTGGATCTTTTGAGATCATTCGAAAGGTTTTCAAAAATGAAGTAGAAGTTATTGTACCAAGAAAATTATGTTTCTGCAATTTGATTGCGGAAAGGAATATTTGAGTTACAAGTTTAGCGAATGTCTGATGAGTTGTGAAAAGAGTTTCATAACTTGCACCTACCGGAACACCACTGCAAGTGGAAAGTCCATGAAGATGTAATCAAACCATTTATGCCATGGTAATATCAAACATGACATAAATAGATTTGCCATTACCCCTTTTATAGAGTGATGCTTTAGAGACTGCGGCTTTTACACTGAAAAGTGATCCATCAGGTCTGTTGAATTGATGCCATGGTATGGTACGCCCAGCCATGTTATATCTTTTCTTAACATTTGGAATATGGGGCTTGTGTAAAAGGTTACAAACCTATTCCAAATCAGACGAGTGCTACTTTGTATGGTTATCCCAAGTCATTGGGTATTCCCCCACCACAATACCGAGCCAAAGGGTTTTGCCACAAAATGGTATGCTTTTAAAGAGAATAGTTCTTACAAAAGGTGAGTGGGAGGACAGTGCAACTCGACGAGATAACTAGTATCTTCGTCATTAGTTCAAAGGAAAGAAACCCTGGAAGTGATTCCGTTGTTTCCTACTACGACTGAAACGAAAGTCTTTACAATAAAATGTATGGACTTCGGTCGAACGTGCAGCTGAACCACGTAGGCAAAGCTCGTGCAAACCTATCAGGTGCGCAAACGAGATATTGTTGGTAGACAACAGTATACCTGCAATACACAATGAAGCATTGATGGGCCCTGACTCCGGGATTGGCTAAATGCCAATACAATCCAAGATAGTTTCCATATAAGTGATTCAAGATTAAAACCTTGATACACATTTCAGAGGACTTAGAGTCTAACAAATATTTATGGAACTAAAAACTGATATGGATAAAAAAATGTTTTATCCATAAAGCTCGACTTGTTGAAATAAAAAGTTCAAGGAGTTGACTATGATGAGGTTGTTTCATCGTAGTGATGCTTAAGGTCGGTTCGGGTTGAACTAGCAATTAATACATATATGAATCATGAGATATGAAACATGGATGACAAATGGATTTCCATCTGATGGAAATGAAACCTAGGACTTGTATGTGATATAGTCCAAAGTAATTTGTCGATCCAGAGGATGCTAGTAAGTATGCAAACTTCAGAGTTCCAGCAATGGACAGAAGAGAGCAAAATGGAGTTGGAATCTTCGTGGTTTGATGAAATGGTCAAAAGGGTTTTTTGATTTCATCAATGGGTAACAAAGATGCTTGTGATTCAAGAAAGTAAGTGGGAGCATAATAATATTTCTAAAAACGTTGTGTGCTTGACACATTGTTAATTGGAAATAAATATCTTGACATGAATTAGGACTTCATTTGAAAATAGTTTTGCGATGAAGTGCTTAGGCTAAATAGCCTCAATATTAGGCATGATGATCTGTGGAAATAGATTTACCTAATGGGGCTAAGCAATGAATACATATTGACAAGGTGCTAAAACCTTTTAGCATTTAAAAACGCTGAGTGATCCTGGACGAAGTCACATGGAATGAGTTTTTTAAAGACTCAGTGTCCCAAAACACTGACGAGTAAAATACATGATGGAGATTCCACACACTCTAGTGTTTGGATTAAATCATGTATTCCATGGTATGTAAAAACAACCAGATATGTCCGATACTCCCAAGTTGTTGCGAGTATAGATACCAAAGTGATCAAAGCACTGATAATGGGACAACAGTGAAAGATGTCATTAAGTACTAGAGTAGTGTTGATGACATGTTTTCTCGCAAGCAGAGATTATGAAGTGCTCGTTGTAAGTAATTACATCGATGCAGTCTCAATCAATGCTCCATGCGATTTTCGATTTAAGTTAAGGGTTTTGTGTAATACACAATATGGTGGCACGGTAGTTGGAAATTGTTCCAAACAAGATGGCGAATTCTGTAACAAAGGCTAAGTATGTTGACGCTTTGGAAGCGACAAAAAGTTGTTGAATCATGTAGTTCATTCATGAACTTAGTATGGTTCCAAGATGGCGTTGGTCTATGAGACACTATTACAGATAGTTGCTCCATAGCTCAGTCTGGGGAATTAGGTTGCGACCAATGATTCACACATATGCAAAGCCAAGTTCGCACAAAATACGAATTTTGTGATAGCGTGAAAACGCGAGGATATGCAAAGTTACACACGGAGCTGAAGTTGTCAGATCCGTTTGACATCAGGCTATACCACAAGAGAGTATCGAGTTTCTTCATGCTTGCTTCACGAACTTTGGGGTTTGTTAAACGTCATCCGTAAATGGGTGGCTATTACGGTGGCTTACGGGTTCATGGAAAAGTATGTCAAGTAACTTGATAGCTCAAGAGTGGGATTTGCTCCTCCGACGATGGAGAGATATCTCTGGGCCCTCTTGGTGTTACGGCATCCATCATCGTCTGGCCAGACCCTTTGTGATTTGATCATGGGGATGCCTGAACACGGGAACGAGAAAAGAGAACAATACCGGTAACGAGGTAACTAGCATAGTGGACAAGTTGTTGATCCACGGCGATGCCAACATGTATCACCTTAGGTATTTGTAACATATCGCGAAGCAACAGGAATAGCACACGACAACCGGAGGTTCACTCAAATATTCATTCGTGTGGGTATAGGGGTCAATATGGGTGTCCACGGCTCCGATGTTGATCATTGATCGGAAGGGGTTCCGAGTCATGTCTATGCTTAACCAAACCTATAGGGTCACACGCTTAAGGGTCATCTATCTGCTGAATACTAGACAGGGAGTCTGAGAGAAAATCACCGAAAAAGTTTCGGACACCGGAAAAGTTTCGGACACCGGAAAAGTTCCGCAGAGAGAACACCGAATCAATTTCGGTAAAATTGAAAAGTTGTTTCAGGGGATACCATTAAGTCAAATTGGTTTCGGCACATGCCTGATAATTCTTGGAGGGTGCCAGAATCATTCTGGAAACTTTTGGGAATTTTCCGGAAGAAAAACGGGAAATGTTCCGGAGCTGCTAGAACCGCTTCAGATGCTTTTCGCAGATGAAAATCACTAATCCGGAATTGTTCCGGATCACATTGAAAATTATTTTAGTGGGTGCTGGAAATGTTCTAAGTCCACATAAATATTTTCAGTTCGAACGGACGCTGAAAAATGTCGTCATGAATAGTGAAAGTGCTTTTTGGATTGCTTTATTGGAAACACTATTGCAAATAGTGGAAACACTATTTGTGAATAGTGGAAATACTATTAGGGGATGATGCAGGCATGGTGATGCAGGCATAGTGATGCAGGCAACACTATTTGGAGGCTTTCCCTTTAGGCCCTTGTGGTGTGCTCACCTCATGGGCATTTTGGTAATTCCAAGTCCCATCCTACCCCTTGGTTTTCCTATAAATACAGGTGAGTGGGCAGCCCACAAACTCACCCCTTCTCACATATAGGTGCCATTGCAATGATCTGGCTTCTTCTCTCCCTCCCAGCGAAATAGTTTCGTAGAGTCGAAAGGCTGTCTGGGTTCCGACAGGAACTAGTTCTGGACGACGAAGCCCTGCCGAATAGATGACACCATATTTGTGCAACTCTTTAGAGAGATCGTATTTTCGGTCTTAGTTCGAGAGTGCCTCCCCAAGGGCTGTGCGTGTGACCGTCCGAGTTTCGAAGGTCCTCCCGAAGGGCTATCCGAGTGACAGTCCAAGTTTTGAAGGTCCTCCCGAAGGGCTGTCCATGACACCGTCCGGGAGACTGTCTGACTGCCTCCCGGAAGGCTGTCCGAGGGGCAGATGAGGGTATACATCCTCTCGATTGGGAGGTTGTAAACCTTAGCTGTGGGGATCTGCACCACCGGTCGTCATTGACTCTACTTCCGCTGTGCTACAAATCGGTAACAAAATGATCAAACCTTGTATGCAGTCTTCATAGTGGTCCTGGGCTGGTGCGTAGGTCGGATTTTTTTTTGTTTTCTGCTGCGTTACCCTATAATAACATCTCTGCCAAATAAGCCACTCAGAACACATTAAGATATACATCAACCTGCCATGCAAATTAGGAGAGTACTGCATCTTCATGGAGTGGTATTAAATAGTAAGGATACTCTCCTCTCAGTTGACCAACAGCTTATCTTCCACATCTAATTCACGGGATCTCCGATCACATAGATTAGGTTACCACTGTGAATAACTCATATTGCGGGTCTCATACCCATCTCCTTCGATGCATTATCTACCAAATTATGTGATAGACCCTTAGTAAAAGGATCTGCCAGATTTTTAGACGTTTGGATATAATCCAATGCAATAACTCCGAAGTTTCTCATTTTCCTGACAGACTTTAACCTTCTCTGAACATGTCTTGATGACTTCATGTTATCCTTTGAACTACTCACTTTCATGATCACGGTTTGATTGTCACGGTTCATAAGGATACCCGGTACAGGTTTCTCAACAACCGGCAAGTCATTCAAGATCCGACGAAGCCAATCTGCTTCGACCGTAGCTGTATCTAGTGTTGTGAGTTCTGCTTCCATTGTTGATCTTGTTAAGATGGTCTACTTGCAAGACTTCCAAGAAATAGCTCCACCTCCATGAGTGAATACATATCCGCTAGTGGTCTTTATCTCATCAGCATGTGAGATACAGTTTGAGTCACTATACCCTTCAAGCACCTTTGGGTGCCCGGTATAGTGAATTCCATTATTTGCAGTGCCTTTCAAATAACGCATAACTCTTTCTAGAGCTTTCCAATGATCATCTCCTGGTTTTGAAACAAATTGGCTCAGTTTGCTAACAGCATAAGAGATGTCAGGTCTTGTGGCACTGGCCAAATACATGAGCGAGCCAATAATTTGAGAATATTTCAATTGATCTCTAGCAATTCTTCGATTCTTTCGAAGCAACACGCTAGCATCATATTGTGTTGGAGAGGGCTTGCAGTCATTATAACCAAAGCGACTCAAGATCTTTTCCACATAGTGAGATTGAAGCAATGTAATCCCACCATCATCATCCCTCAATAGCTTGATGTTTAGAATAACATCTGCTACTCCCAAATCCTTCATATCAAAACAACGAGATAGGAAATTCTTGACCTCCTTAATAACATTCAAATTTGTTCCCAAAATCAATATGTCATCGACATACAAGCAAAGGATAACTTCTTCGCCTCCACCATGTCGATAGTACACACATTTGTTAGCTTCGTTTACAACAAAGCCTGCAGTTGTTAAAGTTCTTTCGAACTTCCCGTGCCACTGCTTAAGTCCATAAAAAGACTTCAAAAATTTGCACACCTTTACTTCTTAACCGTCCACTATAAAACCATCTAGTTGTTCCATGTAAATTACCTCATCCAACTCTCCATTTAGGAAAGCAGTCTTAACATCCATTTGATGAACGAGAAGACCATGCAAGGCTGCTAGTGAAAGTAGCACTCGAATAGTGGTCAGTCGAGCCACAGGTGAGTAAGTATCAAAAAATTCTTCACCTTCCTTTTGGGTATAACCCTTAGCCACGAGTCGTGCCTTGTACTTTTCAATAGTACCATCAGGCCTAAGCTTCTTCTTAAACACCCATTTGCACCCTATAGGTTTGCACCCATAAGGTCGATCAGTTATCTCCCAAGTTTCATTTGCCAAGATGGAATCCATCTCACTACGGACCGCCTCCTTCCATTAGTCAGCATCTTCAGAAGCATAGGCCTCTGAAATAGAACTGGGAGTGTCATCTATGAGATACACAAGAAAATCATCACCAAAAGACTTTGCAGTCCTCTGTCTCTTGCTCCTTTTAGGAGTCTCAGTGTTGTCCTCCACAGAATCTTCAAGAAGTTGTATCGGAATGGTAGGTTCAGAAATTGCAACTACATCCCGACTCGAGGAACTAGGCAACTCTTGATTTGATGAGCTACCCATATCCTTCATGGGAAAGATATCTTCAAACAAAGTCACATCGTTCGACTCCATGATTGTACCGACACGCATGTCTGATACCTCAGATTTTACAATCAAGAATATATAACCAATGCTATGAAAAGCATAGCCTAGGAAAACACAATCCACAGTTTTTGGACCAAGTTTGTGGTTCTTTGGAATTGGCACATTGACTTTCGCCAAACAACCCCAGGTTCGTAAGTAAGAGAGTTTTAACCTTTTCTTCTCCCATTCCTCAAATATAGTTATTTCTTTGTTCTTTGTGGGAACTCGGTTTAGAACATGACATGCAGTCAGTATCGCCTCCCCCCACCATGCCTTGGAGAGACCCGATGTGTCTAACATGGCGTTAACCAAATCAGTTAGAGTGCGGTTCTTTCTTTCGGCTACCCCATTTGACTGAGGTGAATAGGGAGGTGTCTTCTCATGGATTATACCATGTTCCGCACAAAAAGAATCAAATTCATTGGAAAAATACTCTCCACCACGATCGTACCTAAGCCTCTTGATTTTCCGATCAAGTTGATTCTTCACTTCTGCTTTATAGGTCTTGAAGAAGTTCAAAGCTTCATCCTTTGATTTCAAAAGATACACATGGCAGTATCTAGTGGAGTCATCGCTTAACGTCATGAAATATTTCTTTCCACCTTTTGTCAAAACACCATTCATTTCACAAAGATCTGAATGTATGAGCTCTAGTGGTGCAAGATTTCTCGTTTCTGCAGTCGTGTGAGACTTACGAGGTTGCTTAGATTGCACACAAACTTGACACTTAGATCCCTTGACAGTGGTGAAACTAGGGATTAACTTCAGTTTGGCTAGTCACGACATGCAACCAAAGTTAACATGACAAAGACGTGAATGCCACACATTTGATTCACTATTGTTGCAAACATGATTAACAACTTTATTGCAAACATCTGACAAGGATAAACGAAACAGGCCTCCTGACTCATAGCCTTTACTAACAAAGGTTCCATACTTGGATATTACAAATTTATTCGATTCAAAGACAAGCTTGTAACCATCTCTACACAGTAGAGATCCGCTAACAAGATTTTTATTGACGGAGGGGACATAATGCATGTTCTTCAGCTACACGATCTTCCCTGAAGTAAACTTCAGATCGACCGTGCCAACACCACGAACAAAAGCATTTGAACCGTTTCCCATCAGCACGGTTGAAGTGCCTGTGGTCTGTTAAGAGGAAAACATAGAAATATCACCGCATACATGCACATTAGCACCCGTGTCAATCAACCAATCAGGAGAATAACATACTGAAAGAATAGTGGGAAATATACCATACCCAACATCCTTCATGTCAATGTCTCCAATGATAACATTAGCGGTCTTGCCGCCTTTCCCAGGATTACGCTTGTCATAGCGATTAGGGCAACTGTGAGCCCAATGGTCAGGATCTCCGCACACATGGCAAACACCTTTCTTCTTGTCATTCTTCTTCTTGAAGTTGGTGTGTTGTACAACCTTGTTCTTCCCATCAAATTTTTCTTTACCATCAAACTTGCCCTTGTTCTTGAACTTGTGGGGCTGGAAGTTTTTCTTCTCTACCAGATTGGCACTAGATCCTCCCTCAATACCTCGAGCACGTGTATCCTTTGCTCTCGCATTTTCTTCGACATCAAGAGTACCAATGAGATCCAGAACGGAAAACTCTTGTCTCTTGTGTTTCAGAGAGGTAGCAAAGTTCCTCCACGTAGGAGGAAGCTTAGTGGTGATGCCTCTGGCAACAAACTTGTCCGGTAACATACAATTGAAGTGCTCAAGTTCTCTAGCAAATGACTGTATCTCATGAGCTTGCTCAACCACGGAGCGCTCTTCAGTCATCCTGTAGTCATAGAATTGTCCCATGATGTACAGCTCAGTGCCGACATCCGAGACCCCAAACTTAGCCTCGAGTGCGTCCCACATATCTTTTCCATTGTCAATTGACGCATAAGAATCAACTATGTTCTCACCGAGAACACTCAAGAGAGCAGCCTTAAACAGGGTATCCATTTTCTGGAAAGCTTCCTCCTGTTGAGCATCATAATCTCCTTCAGGTTTGCCAAGAGTGGCATCATAGCAACTCATAGTTTGAAACCATAAGACTGCTCTCACGCGCCACCTCTTGTAGTGCACACCCTTAAACATAGGAGGCCTAATGGATGCAGCAAAACCACTTGGGGGTAAATTGCCTATAATAAGGTTTTTGGATTGTTGGAAATATGAGCAATTTACCACATGATTTTATTAATAGGAAAAATAAAAAAACATCATGGAAAACATGACTATTCTAGTAGAGATGAAAAAAGTCATGTTATCTAAAAGAAAGAGGGCAAATAGCATGAGCACATGTGAAGGAGAACAAAACATATGTGGAACAGAGACTAGTGCAAGAAAAACTAGAGCAGGAAACTGAAGCATGATCTTAAACAGAGAGAACACGAGGACATACGGAACAGCAGCAGAAGGCCCCGTCATGGGTCGGTGTCGTTGCCAGCCATGTCATCGAAGAGGTAGTCAACGTCGGGGAAGAAGTCATTGTTGGGGAAGTGGCCGTCGGTGTCCGGAGCATCCATGATGAACCGGTCAGTAGTCGCGCAGAGCGGTCCCCAAAAACCTTATCACCCTTCTCCCGTACAGGACTCAAAGAGGTGCGGTTTCAGAGGCCTACTATCCCGACCTGCGGTGCATGCCGCAAGCCAGGATGGAGAAGATCGTAGTAGCTCAGTGTTTGGAACTCGGTGGCGAGAGGGAGATGATCTTTTAGTGTCTCTCTAGAGAGGAGCGACCTCTCTTCTATAGGTACAGGGGAAGGAGGCGAATAGGCTGCGTCGGGAGCTGAAGGGAAAGAGGGAGACGAAACGAAAAGGTAGCAGCCGAAGGGTGCAATGTTTGTATTCAATATCCCCTACAGCAAAAACTTTCAGCTTCCGAGTGACCTTTCGTTTACCAATTGTGCGCAGCAAAAATATAGACAACGGCTCGGTTCATTCCCGCAACCCGCGTCGCGTCGCGTTGTGTCGAGGCGTGGTGGGCGGTGGCGGAGGAGCGCGCGTGTATGTCTCTCTTGTTCTCATGCTCATACATGTGGGGAAACATCCTCCCTTATAAGGAGGTCCAACTCCCATGACTCTAGCAATGTGGGACTAAACTTGTTGGGGAACGTCGCATGGGAAACAAAAGTTTTCCTACACACACGCAAGATCTATCCATGGTGATGAGCACCTACGAGAGGGAGAGTGGATCTACGTAACCTTGTAGATCGCTAAGCGGGAAGCATTAAGAAACGCGATTGGCATAGTCAAACGTCTTCGCGATCCAAATCGCCGAGTGTCCCGCGATCTCATCACGATCCCTCCCGCGATCCAATCACGATTCGTCCCGCGAACTCATCACGATCCGTCTTGCGAACTCATCACGATCCGTCCCGTGATCTCATCATGATCCGTCTCGCGAATTCATCACGATCCGTCCCGCGAACTCATCACGATCCGTCCCGCGAACTCATCACGATCCGTCCCGCGAACTCATCACGATCCGTCTCGCGATCTTGATCACGGTCCTTCCGATCTAGCGCCGAACGGACGGCACCTCCGCGTTCAGCACACGTACTGCTTGATGACGATCTCCGCCGTCTTGATCCAGCAAGAGGGAGCGGAGAGGAAGAATAGTTCTCTGGCAGCGTGACGGCGCTCCGGCGATGGTGGTGGAGCTATTCCGGCAGGGCTTCGCCTAAGCACTGCAGAAAACCGATCTAGAGGAAAAACTATGCACTAGAGGAACGGGTAGCACGTGGCTGAAGATCAAGTTCCAAAACCTAGTGGAGGAAAGGAGGAAAGGAGGAGGAGGCTTGGATGCCAAAGAGGCAGCCCTTGGGTCGGCCGAACCTAGTGGGATTGGAGGATTCCTCCTCCAATCCTAGTAAGACTAGGACTCCTCCTTATTTTTGCCTTTTTCCACCTTTTTTCTCTTTGGGCTTTCTCTCCCAGACGCATGGGCCTTGTGTGGGACTTCCACCAGCCCACTAAGGGCGGGTATTTACTCTCCCACAGCCCATGTAGCCTCTTGGGTCGAAATACCCCTCCCGATGGTCTCCCGGTACACTACCGACACTCCCTGTACACTACCGATGAGCCCGAAACTTTTCCGACGACCAAAATAGGACTTATTATATATGAATATTTACCTCCGGACAATTCCGGAGCTCCTCGTGACATCCGGGATCTCATCCGGGACTCTGAACAACCTTCGGTCACCACCATACATAAGTCTATACTACCGAAACGTCACCAAACCTTAAGTGTGCAGACTTTGCGGGTTCGAGAACTATGTAGACATGACCGAGACACCTCTACGGTCAATAACCAATAGCGGGACCTGGATACCCATATTGGTTCCTACATATTTTATGAAGATCTTTATCGGTCGAACCTCTAGGCCAAGGATTCAGTTAATCCCGTATGATGTTCCCTTTGTTCTTGGTATGTTACTTGCCCGAGATTAGATCGTTGGTATCTCCATACCTAGTTCAACCTCATTACCGGAAAGTCTATTTACTCGTTGCGTAATACTAGATCCCGTGACTAACACTTAGTCGCATTGCTTGCAAGGTTTGTTGTGATGTTGTATTACCCAGTGGGCCCTAAGATACCTCTCCGTCACATGGAGTAACAAATCCCAGTCTTGATCCATGCCAACTCAACGGACACCCTTGGAGATACCTGTAGAGTACCTTTATAGTCACCCAGTTACATTGCGACGTTTGATACACACAAAGCACTCCTTCGGTGTTAGTGAGTTGCATGATCTCATGGTCATAGGAACATATACTTGACATGCAAAAAACAGTAGCAATAAACTGACACGATCATATCCTACGATTGTAGTTTGGGTCTTGTCCATCACACCATTCTCCTAATGATGTGATCCCGTTATCAAATGACATCTCGTGTCCATGGCTAGGAAACCTTAACCATCTTTGATCAACGATCTAGTCCATTAGAGGCATACTAGGGACATGGTTTTGTCTATGTATCCACACATGCATCTAAGTCTCCGATCAATACAATTATAGCATGGATAATAAACGATTTATCATGAAGAAGTAAATATGATAATAACTAATTTATTATTGCATCTACGGCATATTTCCATCAGTATCCCACTTGCACTAGAGTCAATAATCTAGTTCAGATCACCATGTGATACGCATTGTTATGAATCTAACACCCAATGAGTTCTGGGGCTCGATCATGCTTTGCATGTGAGAGAGGTCTTATAGTCAACGGGTTTGTGACATTTAGATCCGTATGTACTTTGAAAATCTCTATGTCAAACTGTAAACACTGCTACCACGCTCCACTTGGGACTATTCCAAATGGTTGCTCCACTATATGTATCCAGATTGCTACTACGGGTCATCCGGATTGGTGTTAAAGCTTGCATCGATGTAACTCTTTACGATGAACTCTTTATCACCTCCATAATCAAGAAACATCTCCTTAGTATTTTAGTTACTAAGGATAATCTTGACCGCTGTCCAGTGATCCACTCCTGGATCACTTTTGTACCCCTTGACGGACTCATGGCAAGGAAAACACAGGTGCGATACATAGCATGGCATACTATACAAAGCCTATGGCTAAGGCATAGGGGACGGGATTTGTCCTTTCTCTTTCTTCTAACGTTGTCGAGCTTTGAGTCTCACTCAACTTCACACCTTACAAAGCAGGCGAGAACACTTCTCTTTGACTAATCCATTTTGAACTCTTTCAAAATCTTGTCAAGGTATGTACTCATTGAAAGTCTTATCAAACATGTTGATCTATCTTTATAGATCTTGATGCTCAACAATTAGGTAACTTTATCCAGGTCTTCCTTTGAAAAACTCTTTTCAAACAACCTTTATGCTCTCCAGAAATTCTACATCATTTCCAAATAGCAATATGTCATCCACATATACTTATCAGAAACTCTATAGTGCTCCCACTCACTTTATTGCAAATACAAGTCTCTCGTAAACTTTGTTTAGACTTAAAAACTTTGATCACCTCACCAAAGTGTATATTTCAACTCCGAGATGCTTGCTTCAGTTCATAGAAGAATCACTGAAGCTTGCACACCTTTTAGCATCCTTAGGACTGACAAAACCTTCTCGTTGTATCTCATACAACCTTTCCTTAAGGAAGGAAACGATGTTTTGGCATCCATCTGCCAGATTTCATAATTGAAAAATGCAGCAACTGCGAACATAATTCCAACAGACTTTAGCATCGCTACGAGTGAGAAAGTCTCATCGTAGTCAACTCCTTGAACTTGTCATAAACTTCTTCGCAACAAGTCGAGCTTTACAAATGGTGACATTTACCATGAGCGTCTATCTTCATTTTAAACATCCATTTGTACTCCACGACCTGCCGTCCAACGAGCAAGTCTACCAAAGTCTATACTTGGTTTTCATACATGGATCCTTTCTTGGATTTCATGGCCTCTAACCATTTGTCGGAATCTGGGCCCATCATTGCTTCTCCATAGCTCGTAGGTTCATCGTTGTCCAACAACATGACCTCCAAGACAGGGTTGTCGTACCGCTCAAGAGCAGTACACGTGCTTGTTGATCTACGAGGTTTGATAGTAACTTGATCCGAAGCTTCATGATCATCATCATTAACTTCCTCTTCAACTAACATAGGCTTCACAGAAACATCTTCCTGTGCTGCGCTACTCTCTGGTTGAACAAAGGTTCAACAACCTCATCAAGTTCTATCTTCCTCCCACTCAATTCTTTTGAGAGAAACTCTTTCTCGAGAAAGGACCCAGTTTTAGCAACAAACATTTTATGCTTGGATTTGAGATAGAAGCTTTACCCAACTGTCTTTAGGGTATTCTATGAAGATGCATTTGTCCGCTTTGGTTCGAGCTCATTAGGTAAAAAACCCTTTTTCACATAAGTGTTGCAGCCCCAAACATTAAGAAATGACAGCTTAGGTTTCTATCAAACCATAATTCACACGGTGTCATCTCAACGGATTTAGATGGTGCCCTATCTAAAGTGAATGTAGTTGTCTCTAATGCATAACCCCAAAACGATAGTGGTAAAAGGATAAGAGACATCATAATTCGCACCATATCCAATAGAGCATGACTATGACGTTCAGACACACCATCACACTATGGTGTTCCAGGTGGCATGAGTTGTGAAACAACTTTCACATTGTCTTAAGTTGTATACCAAACTCGCAACTCAGATATTCACCTCCACGATCATATCGTGGAAATTTTATCTTCTTATCACGATGATCTTAAACTTCACTCCGAATTTGCTTGAACTTTTTCAAACGATTCAGACATTTCATTAAGTAAATATACACTATTATCAACTCAAATCATTAGTGAAGGTAAGAAAACAACGATATCCACCGCATGCTACAAGACTCATTGGATTGCATACATCAACATGTATCATTTCCAATAAATCACTTGTCCGCTCCATCAAACCAGACAAGGGGTCCTTAGTCATCTTGACCAAGAGGCATGGTTCGCATGCCTCAACCGATTCAAAATCGAATGAGTCCAAAGATCCATCAGCATGGAGTTTCTTCATGCGCTTTATACCAATATGACATTTAGTGGCAGTGCCACAAGTATGTGGTACTATCATTATTAACTTTGTATCTTTTGACATCAATGTTATGAAAATGTGTATTACTATGATCAATATTCAACAAACCATTCTCACTGGGTGCATGACCATTGGAGGTATTATTCATGTAAACAGAATAACCATTATTCTTTAACTAAAATGAATAAACGTGTTGCAATAAACACGATCTAATCACGTTCATGTTGGGGACCGTCGCATAAGAAACAAAAAATTTCCTACGCACACGCAAACCTATCCATGGTGATCAGCATCTACGAGAGGGAGAGTGGATCTACGTACCCTTGTAGATCGCTAAGCGGGAAGCGTTAAGAAACGAGGTTGGTGTAGTCGAACATCTTCGCGATCCAAATCGCCGAGCGTCCCGCGATCTCATCACGATCCGTCCCGTGAACTCATCACGATCCGTCCCGCGATCTCATCACGATCTGTCTCACAATCTTGATCACGATCTGTCCCGTGAACTCATCACGATCCGTTCCGCGATCTCATCACGAACCGTCTCGCGATCTCGATCACGGTCCTTCCGATCTAGCGTCGAACGGACGACACCTCCGCGTTCAGCACACGTGCAGCTTGATGACGATCTCCACCGTCTTGATCCAGCAAGAGGAGGTGGAGAGGAGAGAGAGTTCACCGGCAGCGTGACAGCGCTCCGGTGATGGTGGTGGAGTGATTCCGGCAGGGCTTCGCCTAAGCGCTGCGGAAAACCGATCTAGAGGGGAAACTGTGCACCGGTGAAACGGGTAGCATGTGTCCGGAAATTCTGTCCAAAAACCACCCAATCCACTAGTATATATAGGAGGAGAGGAGAGGAGAGGCAGCCAAGGCCTTTGGGTCGGCCGAAATAGGAGGTGGGAGCAATCCTACTTCACCTCCAATCCTAGTTGGAGTAGGATTGCCTCCTATTGGCTGATTTTCCACTTTTTGCTTTAGGACTTTCTCTCCTGCGCCATGGGCCTTTGTGGCTGTTTTCCCAGCCCACTAAGGGCTGGTAATTATTCTCCAACAGCCCATGGACCTCTTGGGGTCGAAGTACCCCTCCCGGTACACTACCGGCACTCCCGGTACACTACCGGCACTCCCGGTACACTACCGATGAGCCCGAAACTTTTCCGGAAACCAAATTGGGACTTCCTATATATGAATCTTTACCTCCGGACCATTCTAGAGCTCCTCGTGACGTCCGGGATCTCATCCGGGACTCCGAAGAAACTTCGGTCACCACCATACATAACTCTACACTACCGAAACGTCACCGAACCTTAAGTGTGCACACCCTGCGGGTTTGAGAACTATGTAGACATGACCGAGACACCTCTACGGTCAATAACCAATGGCGGGACCTGGACGTCCACATTGGTTCCTACATATTCTACGAAGATCTTTATCAGTCGAACCTCTATGTCAAGGATTCAGTTAATCCCGTATAACGTTCCCTTTGTTCTTCGGTATGTTACTTGCCCGAGATTCGATCGTCGGTATCTCCATACCTGGTTCAACCTCGTTACTGGCAAGTCTCTTTACTCGTTCTGTAACACAAGATCCCATGACTAACACTTAGCCACATTGCTTGCAAGGCTTGTTGTGATGTTGTATTACCGAGTGGGCCCTGAGATACCTCTCCGTCACACGGAGTAACAAATCCCAGTCTCGATCCATGCCAACTCAACAGACACAATCGGAGATACCTGTAGAGCACCTTTATAGTCACCCAGTTACGTTGCGACGTTTGATACGCACAAGGCACTCCTCCGATATCCGTGAGTTGCATGATCTCATGGTCATAGGAACATATACTTGACATGAAGAAAACAGTAGCAATAAACTGACACGATCATATGCTATGTTTGTAGTTTGGGTCTTATCCATCACATCATTCTCCTAATGATGTGATCCCATTATCAAATGACATCTCATGTCCATGGCTAGGAAAACTTAACCATCCTTTGATCAACGAGCTAGTCCATTAGAGGCATACTAGGGACATGGTCTTGTCTATGTATCCACACATGCATTTAAGTCTCCGATCAATACAATTATAGCATGGATAATAAACGATTATCATGAACAAGGAAATATGATAATAACTAATTTATTATTGCCTCTAGGGCATATTTCCAACAGTCTCCCACTTGCACTAGAGTCAATAATCTAGTTCACATCACCATGTGATTCGCATTGTTATGAATCTAACACCCAATGAGTTCTGGGGCTCGATCATGCTTTGCATGTGAGAGAGGTCTTATAGTCAACGGGTCTGCGATATTCAGATCCGTGTGTACTTTGCAAATCTCTATGTCAAACTGTAAACACTGCTACCACACTCCACTTGGTACTATTTCCAAATAGCTGCTCCACTATACGTATGCAGATTGCTACTACTAGTCATCCGGATAGGTGTTAAAGCTTGCATCGACGTAACTCTTTACGACGAACTCTTTATCACCTCCATAATCAAGAAACATTTCCTTAGTCCTCTTGTTACTAAGGATAATTCCGACCGCTGTCCAGTGATCCACTCCTGGACCACTCTTGTACCCCTTGACAGACTCATGGCAAGGCACACACAGGTGCGGTACATAGCATGGCATACTATACAGAGCCTATGGCTAAGGCATAGGGGACGACGTTCGTCCTTTCTCTTCCTTCTACCGTGGTCGAGCTTTGAGTCTCACTCAACTTACAACCTTACAAATCAGGCGAGAACTCTTTCTCTGACTGATCCATTTTGAACTCTTTCAAAATCTTTGTCAAGGTATGTACTCATTGAAAGTCTCATGAAGTCATCTTGATCTATCTCTATAGATCTTGATGCTCAACAATTTGGTAGCTTTATCCAGGTCTTCCATTGAAAATCACTTTCCAAACAACCATTTATGCTTTCCAGAAATCCTACATTATTTCCGATCAACAATAGTCATCCACATATACTTATCAGAAATTCTATAGTGCTCCCACTCACTTTGTTGCAAATACAAGTTTCTCGTAAACTTTGTATAAACTCAAAAACTTTGATCACCTCATCAAAGTGTATATTCCAACTCCGAGATGCTTGCTTCAGTCCATAGAAGGATCACTGAAGCTTGCTCGTCTTTTAGCATCCTTAGGACTGACAAAACCTTCTGGCTGTATCACATACAACCTTTCCTTAAGTAAACCGTTAAGGAAACGATGTGTTGACATCCATCTGCCAGATTTCATAATTGAAAATGCAGCAACTGCTAACATAATTCCAACAGACTTTTAGCATCGCTACGAGTGAGAAAGCCTCATCGCAGTCAACTCCTTGAACTTGTCACAAACAACTTTGCAACAAGTCGAGCTTTACAAATGGTGACATTCACCATCAGTGTCTGTCTTCATTCTAAAGGTCCATTTGTACTCAACGACCTGCCGTCTAATGAGCAAGTCTACCAAAGTCTATACTTGGTTTTCATACATGGATCCTATCTCGGATTTCATGGCCTCTAACCATTCGTCGGAATCCAGGCCCATCATCGCTTCTCCATAGCTCGTAGGTTCATCGTTGTCCAACAACATGATCTCCAAGACAGAGTTGTCGTACCACTTAGGAGCAGTACACATCCTTGTCGACCCACGAAGTTCGATAGTAACTTGATCCTGAAGCTTCATGATCATCATCATTAACTTCCTCTTCAACTAACGTAGGATTCACAGAAACATCTTTCTGCGCTGCGCTACTCTCTGGTTGAACAAAGGTTTAACAACCTCATCAAGTTCTATCTTCCTCCCACTCAATTCTTTCGAGAGAAACATTTCCTCGAGAAACGATCCGTTTAAGCAACAAACACTTTGCACTAGGATCTGAGATTGAAGGTTCACCCAACTGATCTTAGGGTATTCTATGAAGATGCATTTGTCCGCCTTGGGTTCGACCTCATTAGGTGAAAACATTTTCCACACAAGTGTCACAACCCCAAATATTAAGAAATGACAGCTTAGGTTTCTATCAAACCATAATTCACACGGTGTCATCTCAACGGATTTAGATGATGCCCTATTAAAGTGAATGTAGTTGTCTCTAATGCATAACCCCAAAAATTATAGTAGTAAAACGATAAGAGACATCACAGTATGCACTATATCAATAGAGCATGACTATGATGTTCGGACACACCATCACACCATGGTGTTCCAGGTAGCGTTAGTTGTGAAACAAATTTCACATTGTCTTAAGTTGTATGCCAAACTCGTAACTCAGATATTCACCTTCACGATCATATCGTGGTCATTTTTATCTTCTTGTCACAATGATCTTTAAACTTCACTCTGAATTTGCTTGCACCTTTCAAACGATTCAGACTTGTGTTTCATTAAGTAAATATACACTATATCTACTCAAATCATCAGTGAAGGTAAGAAAATAACGATATCCACTGCACGCTACAAGACTCACTAGATTGCATACATCAACATGTATCATTTCCAATGAATCACTTGCCCGCTCCATCCAACGGGGTCCTTTAGTCATCTTGGCCAAGAGGCATTTAGCAACCGAACCGGTATCCAATACCCAGGTGCTACTAAGAGTACTAGCAAGGTACACATTAATAACTCGTATATCAAATATACTTCTATTAATGTTGCCAGCCTTCTTATCTACCAAGTATCTAGGGTTGTTCCGCTTCAGCGACCGCTCACCTCATAACAGAAGCACTTAGTCTCGGGTTTGAGTTCAACTTTGGGTTGCTTCACTGGAGCAGCAACTGACTTGCTATCCATGAAGTTTCCCTCCTTGCTCTTGCCCTTCTCGAAACTAGTGGTTTGATTAACCATCAACACTTGACGCTCCTTCTTGATTTCTACCTTCGCGGTGTCAAACATCGCGAACAGCTCAGGGATCAACATTTCTTTCCCTGGCATTTTGTAGTTAATCACCAAGTTCTAGTAGCTCAGTGACAGTGACTTGGAGAACTACATCAATCACTATCTAATCTGGAAGATCAACTCCCACTCGATTCAAGCGATTGTAGTACCCAGACAGTCTGAGCACATGCTCAACGATTGAGCTATTCTCTTTCATCTTGCAGGCAAAGAATCTCGCTGGAGATCCTATATCTCGCAACTCGGGCACGAGCCTGAGATCACAATCTCAGCTCTTAGAACATCTCATATGTTCCGTGACGTTCAAAACGTTTCGGAGCCTCAATTCTAAGCCGTAATGCATGACGCACTAAACTATCAAGTAGTCATCGAAACGTGCATGTCAGATGTTCACAACATCTACAGACGACGCTAGATGGGGTGGCGCACCGAGCGGTGCATTAAGGACATAAGCCTTCTGTGCAGCAATGAGGACAATCCTCAGATCACGGACCCAGTCCGCAATTTTGCTACCAACATCTTTCAATTCTATTTCTCTAGGAACATATAAAAATACAAGGGAGCTACAGCGCGAGCTAGTAATCTACAACATAATTTGCAAAGACACTTTGACTATGTTCATGATAATGAGTTCAATTAATCATATTACTTAAGAACTCCCACTCAAATTGACATCCCTCCGATCATTCGAGTGATACATGATCCAAATTTACCAACTCAAGTCCGATCATCACGTGAGTTGAGGTGGCTACAATGGTGAACATCATCATGTTGATCATATCTACTATATGACTCATGTTCGACCTTTCGGTCTCTTGTGTTCTGAGGCCATGTCTGTACATGCTAGGCTCGTCAAGTTTAACCCGAGTGTTCTGCATGTGCAACACTGGCTTGCACCCGTTGTATGTGAACGTAGAGTCTATCACACCCGATCATCACGTGGTGTCTCAACACGACGAACTTTCGCAACGGTGCACACTTGGGGAGAACACAATTTAGCTTGAAATTAAGTGAGGGATCACCTTATAATGCTACCGTCGTCCTAAGAAAAATAAGGTGCATAAAAAGAATTAACATCACATGCAAATCATAAGTGACATGATATGGCCATGAACTTGTGCTTTTGATCTCCATCTAGAAAGCACCGGCATGGTCTCCATCGTCACCGGCACAACACCATGATCTCCATCATCTTGATCTCCATCAACGTGTCGCCATCGGGGTTGTCACGCCCTACATGCTTCTACTACTATTGCTACCATAGCGATAAAGTAAAGCATTACATAGCGCTTAATGATTGACACGCAGGTCATACAATAATTAAAGACAACCCTATGGCTCCTGCCGGTTGCCGTATTCAACGACATGCAAGTCGTGAAATTCTATACATCACATGATCATCTCATACATCACATATATCTCATCATGCAATTGGCCATATCATATCACAACATACCCTGCAAAAACAACTTAGACGTCCGCTAGTTTTTGTTGCAAGTTTTACGTGGCTGCTACGGGTATCTAGCAAGAACGATTCTCACCTACGCATAAACCACAACGGTGATACATAGATTGCTTTTCAACCTTCTCAAGGACCGCCTTTGTCGAATCCGATCCAACTAAAGTGAGAGAAACTGTCACCCGCAAGCCATCTAGGCAACAAGTTGCGTCGAGGGAACCGGTCTCTCGTAAGCGTACGAGTAATGTTGGTTCGGGCCGCTTCATCTCACAATCCCGCTGAACCAAAATACGACCAAGGGAGGAAGCAATCTAAGCATCAACGCCCACAAACCTTTTGTGTTCTACTCGAGATCTCATCGAACCATCAACCTAGCTCATGATGCCACTGTTGGGGAACGTCGCATGAGAAACAAAAATTTTCCTACGCACACGCAAACATATCCGTGGTGATGAGCATCTGCGAGAGGGAGAGTGGATCTACGTACCCTTGTAGATCGCTAAGCGGGAAGCGTTAAGAAACGCGGTTGGTGTAGTCGAACATCTTCGCGATCCAAATCGCCGAGTGTCCCGCGATCTCATCACGATCCGTCCCACGATCCAATCACGATCCGTCCCGTGAACTCATCACGATCCGTCCCGCGATCTCATCACGATCCGTCTCACGATCTTGATCACGATCTGTCCCGCGAACTCATCACGATCCGTTCCAAGATCTCATCACGAACCGTCTCGCGATCTCGATCACGGTCCTTCCGATCTAGCGTCGAACGGCCGGCACCTCCGCGTTCAGCACACGTGCAGCTTGATGACGATCTCCACCGTCTTGATCCAGCAAGAGGAGGTGGAGAGGAGAGAGAGTTCACCGGCAGCGTGACGGCGCTCCGGTGATGGTGGTGGAGTGATTCCGGCAGGGTTCGCCTAAGCGCTGCGGAAAACCGATCTAGAGGAGAAACTGTGCACCGGTGAAACGGGTAGCATGTGTCCGGAAATTCTGTCCAAAAACCACCCAATCCACTAGTATATATAGGAGGAGAGGAGAGGAGAGGCAGCCAAGGCCTTTGGGTCGGCCGAAATAGGAGGTGGGAGCAATCCTACTTCACCTCCAATCCTAGTTGGAGTAGGATTGCCTCCTATTGGCTGATTTTCCACTTTTTGCTTTAGGACTTTCTCTCCTGCGCCATGGGCCTTTGTGTCTGTTTTCCCAGCCCACTAAGGGCTGGTTATTATTCTCCCACAGCCCATGGACCTCTTGGGGTCGAAGTACACCTCCCGGAGGTCTCCCGGTACACTACCGGCACTCCCGGTACACTACCGATGAGCCCGAAACTTTTCCGGAAACCAAATTGGGACTTCCTATATATGAATCTTTACCTCCGGACCATTTCGGAGCTCCTCGTGACGTCCGGGATCTCATCCGGGACTCCGAACAAACTTCGGTCACCACCATACATAACTCTACACTACCGAAACGTCACCGAACCTTAAGTGTGCAGACCCTACGGGTTCGAGAACTATGTAGACATGACCGAGACACCTCTACGGTCAATAACCAATGGCGGGACCTGGACGTCCACATTGGTTCCTACATATTCTACGAAGATCTTTATCGGTCGAACCTCTATGTCAAGGATTCAGTTAATCCCGTATAACGTTCCCTTTGTTCTTCGGTATGTTACTTGCCCGAGATTCGATCGTCGGTATCTCCATACCTAGTTCAACCTCGTTACTGGCAAGTCTCTTTACTCGTTCCGTAACACAAGATCCCATGACTAACACTTAGCCACATTGCTTGCAAGGCTTGTTGTGATGTTGTATTACCGAGTGGGCCCTGAGATACCTCTCCGTCACACGGAGTAACAAATCCCAGTCTCGATCCATGCCAACTCAACAGACACCATCGGAGATACCTGTAGAGCACCTTTATAGTCACCCAGTTACGTTGCGACGTTTGATACACACAAGGCACTCCTCCGATATCCGTGAGTTGCATGATCTCATGGTCATAGGAACATATACTTGACATGAAGAAAACAGTAGCAGTAAACTGACACGATCATATGCTATGTTTGTAGTTTGGGTCTTATCCATCACATCATTCTCCTAATGATGTGATCCCGTTATCAAATGACATCTCATGTCCATGGCTAGGAAACCTTAACCATCCTTTGATCAATGAGCTAGTCCATTAGAGGCATACTAGGGACATGGTTTTGTCTATGTATCCACACATGCATTTAAGTCTCCGATCAATACAATTATAGCATGGATAATAAACGATTATCATGAACAAGGAAATATGATAATAACTAATTTATTATTTCCTCTAGGGGATATTTCCAACAGTTCATGCTCAATGCAAAACACCAAATAACATGTATTTAAGTTCGTCACTAATCCCGAAGGTAGAGAGAGCGTGCGATGTTGATCACATCAACCTTGGAAACATTTCCAACACACATTGTCACCTCACCCTTAGCTAGTTCTCCGTTTATTTCGTAGCTTTTATTTCAAGTTACTAACATTTAGCAATCGAACGGTATCCAATACTCAGGTGCTACTAGGAGTACTAGCAAGGTACACATAAATAACACGTACATCAAATATACTTCTGTCGACATTGCCAACCTTGTTATCTACCAAGTATCTAGGGTTGTTCCGCTTCAGCGACCGCTCTCCTCATAATAGAAGCACTTAGTCTCGGGTTTGGGTTCAACTTTGGGTTGCTTCACTGGAGCAGCAACTTACTTGCTATCCATAAAGTTTTCCCTCCTTGCTCGTGCCCTTCTCTAAACTAGTGGTTTAACTAACCATCAACACTTGACGCTCCTTCTTGATTTCTACCTTCGTGGTGTCAAACATCGCGAATAGCTCAGGGATCATTATTTCTATCCCTAGCATTTTATAGTTCATCACCGAGTTCTAGTAGCTTAGTGACAGCGACTTGGAGAACTATATCAATCACTATCTTATCTGGAAGATCAACTCTCACTCGATTCAAGCGATTGTAGCACCTAGACAATCTGACCACATGCTCAACGACTGAGCTATTCTCTTTTATATTACCGGCAAAGAATCTTGTTAGAGATCTCATATCTCGCAACACGGGCACGAACCTGAGATCCTAATTTCAGCTCTTAGAACATCTCATATGTTCCATGACGTTCAAAACGTTTCGGAGCCTCAATTCTAAGCCATAATGCATGACGCACAAAACTATAAAGTAGTCATCAGAATGTGCCTGTCAGATGTTCACAACATCTATAGACGATGCTAGAGGGGTTGGCGCACTGAGCGGTGCATTAAGGACATAAGCCTTCTGTGCAGCAACAAGGACAATCCTCAGATCATGGAGCCAGTCCGAAATATTGCTACCATCATCTTTCAACTCTATTTCTCTAGGAACATATAAAAATTCAAGGGAGCTACAGCGCGAGCAAGTAATCTACAACATAATTTGCAAAGACACTAATGACTATGTTCATGATAATGAGTTCAATTAATCATATTACTTAAGAACTCCCACTCAAATTGACATCCCTCCGGTCATTCGAGTGATACATGATCAAAATTCACCAACTCAGGTCCGATCATCACGTGAGTTGAGGTGGTTACAATGGTGAACATCATCATGTTGATCATATCTACTATATGACTCACGTTCGACCTTTCGGTCTCTTATGTTCCGAGGCCATGTCTGTACATGCTAGGCTCATCAAGTTTAACCCGAGTGTTCTGCATGTGCAACACTGGCTTGCACCCGTTTTATGTGAACGTAGAGTCTATCACACCCGATCATCACGTGGCGTTGTTGGGGAATGTTGCATGGGAAACAAAAAATTTCCTACGCACACGCAAACCTATCCATGGTGATGAGCATCTACGAGAGGGAGAGTGGATCTACATACCCTTGTAGATCGCTAAGCGGGAAGCGTTAAGAAACGCGGTTGGTGTAGTCGAACATCTTCGCGATCGAAATCGCCGAGCGTCCCGCGATCTCATCATGATCCGTCCCGCGATCCAATAACGATCCGTCCCGTGAACTCATCACGATCCGTCCCGCGATCTCATCATGATCCGTCTCACGATATTGATCACGATCTGTCCCGCAAACTCAACACGATCCGTTCCGCGATCTCATCACGAACTGTCTCGCGATCTCGATCACGGTCCTTCCGATCTAGCGCCGAACGGACGGCACCTCCGCGTTCAGCACACGTGCAGCTTGATGACGATCTCCACCGTCTTGATCCAGCAAGAGGAGGTGGAGAGGAGAGATAGAGTTCACTGGCAGCGTGACGGTGCTCCGGTGATGGTGGTGGAGCAATTCCGGCAGGGCTTCGCCTAAGCGCTGCAGAAAACCGATCTAGAGGAGAAACTATGCACCGGTGGAACGGGTAGCACGTGGCCGGAAATTCTGTCCAAAAACCACCCAATCCACTAGTATATATAGGAGGAGAGGAGAGGAGAGGCAGCCAAGGCCTTTGGGTCGGCCGAAATAGGAGGTCGGAGCAATCCTACTTCACCTCCAATCCTAGTTGGAGTAGGATTGCCTCCTATTGGCTGATTTTCCACCTTTTGCTTTAGGACTTTCTCTCCTGCGCCATGGGCCTTTGTGGCTGTTTTCCCAGCCCACTAAGGGCTGGTTATTATTCTCCCAAAGCCCATGGACCTCTTGGGGTCGAAATACCCCTCCCGGAGGTCCCCCGGTACACTACCGGCACTCCCGGTACACTACCGATACTCCCGGTACACTACCGATGAGCCCGAAACTTTTCCGGAAACCAAACTGGGACTTCCTATATATGAATCTTTACCATCGGACCATTCCGGAGCTCCTCGTGACGTCCGGGATCTCATCCGGGACTCTGAACAACCTTCGGTCACCACCATACATAACTCTACACTACCGAAACGTCACCGGACCTTAAGTGTGCAGACCCTGCGGGTTCGAGAACTATGTAGACATGACCGAGACACCTCTACAGTCAATAACCAATGGCGGGAACTGGACGTCCACATTGGTTCCTACATATTCTACGAAGATCTTTATCGGTCGAACCTCTATGTCAAGGATTCAGTTAATCCCGTATAACGTTCCCTTTGTTCTTCGGTATGTTACTTGCCCGAGATTCGATCGTCGGTATCTCCATACCTAGTTCAACCTCGTTACTGGCAAGTCTCTTTACTCGTTCCGTAACACAAGATCCCATGACTAACACTTAGCCACATTGCTTGCAAGGCTTGTTGTGATGTTGTATTACCGAGTGGGCCCTGAGATACCTCTCCGTCACACGGAGTAACAAATCCCAGTCTCGATCCATGCCAACTCAACAGACACCATCGGAGATACCTGTAGAGCACCTTTATAGTCACCCAGTTACGTTGCGACGTTTGATACACACAAGGCACTCCTCCGATATCCGTGAGTTGCATGATCTCATGGTCATAGGAACATATACTTGACATGAAGAAAACAGTAGCAGTAAACTGACACGATCATATGCTATGTTTGTAGTTTGGGTCTTATCCATCACATCATTCTCCTAATGATGTGATCCCGTTATCAAATGACATCTCATGTCCATGGCTAGGAAACCTTAACCATCCTTTGATCAATGAGCTAGTCCATTAGAGGCATACTAGGGACATGGTTTTGTCTATGTATCCACACATGCATTTAAGTCTCCGATCAATACAATTATAGCATGGATAATAAACGATTATCATGAACAAGGAAATATGATAATAACTAATTTATTATTGCCTCTAGGGCATATTTCCAACAGTCTCCCACTTGCACTAGAGTCAATAATCTAGTTCACATCACCATGTGATTCGCATTGTTATGAATCTAACACCCAATGAGTTCTGGGGCTCGATCATGCTTTGCATGTGAGAGAGGTCTTATAGTCAACGGGTCTGCGATATTCAGATCCGTGTGTACTTTGCAAATCTCTATGTCAAACCGTAAACACTGCTACCACACTCCACTTGGTACTATTTCCAAATGGCTGCTCCACTATACATATGCAGATTGCTACTACTAGTCATCCGGATAGGCGTTAAAGCTTGCATCGACGTAACTCTTTACGACAAACTCTTAATCACCTCCGTAATCAAGAAACATTTCCTTAGTCCTCTGGTTACTAAGGATAATTCCGACCGCTGTCCAGTGATCCACTCCTGGACCACTCTTGTACCCCTTGACAAACTCATGGCAAGGCACACATAGGTGCGGTACACAGCATGGCATAATATAGAGCCTATGGCTAAGGCATAGGGGACGACGTTCGTCCTTTCTCTTTCTTCTGCCGTTGTCGAGCTTTGAGTCTCACTCAACTTCACACCTTACAAATCAGACGAGAACTATTTCTCTGGCTGATCCATTTTGAACTCTTTCAAAATCTTGTCAAGGTATACACTCATTTAAAGTCTCATCAAGCATCTTGATCTATCTCTATAGATTTTGATGCTCAACAATTAGGTAGCTTTATCCAGGTCTTCCTTTGAAAATCACTTTCCAAATGACCGTTTTATGCTTTCCAGAAACTCTACATTATTTCTGATCGACAATATGTCATCCACATATACTTATCAGAAATTCTATAGTGCTCCCACTCACTTTTTTGCAAATACAAGTTTCTCGTAAACTTTGTATAAACATCAAAACTTTGATCACCTCATCAAAGCGTATATTCCAACTCCGAGATGCTTGCTTCAGTCCATGGAAGGATCACCGAAGCTTGCACACCTTTTAGCATCCTTAGGCCTGACAAAACCTTCTGGTTGTATCACATACAACCTTTCCTCAAGTAAACCGTTAAGGAAACGATGTTTTGACATCCATCTGCCAGATTTCATAATTGAAAACACAGCAACTGCTAACATAATTCCAACAGACTTTAGCACCACTACGAGTGAGAAAGTCTCATCGTAGTCAACTCCTTGAACTTGTCACAAACATCTTTGCAACAAGTCGAGCTTTACAAATAGTGACATTCACCATCAGTGTCTGTCTTCATTTTAAAGACCCATTTGTACTCAACGACCTGCCGTCCAATGAGCAAGTCTACCAAAGTCTACACTTGGTTTTCATACATGGATCCTATCTCGGATTTCATGGCCTCTAACCATTTGTCGGAATCCGGACCCATCATCGCTTCTCCATAGCTCCTAGGTTCATCGTTGTCCAACAACATGATCTCCAAGACAGAGTTGTCGTACCACTTAGGAGCAGTACACATCCTTGTCGACCTACGAAGTTCGATAGTAACTTGATCCTGAAGCTTCATGATCATCATCATTAACTTGCTCTTCAACTAACGTAGGCTTCACAGAAACATCTTTCTGCGCTGCGCTACTCTCTGGTTGAACAAAGGTTCAACAACCTCATCAAGTTCTATCTTCCTCCCACTCAATTCTTTCGAGAGAAACATTTCCTCGAGAAAGGATCCGTTTAAGCAACAAACATTTTGCACTAGGATCTGAGATTGAAGGTTCACCCAACTGATCTTAGGGTATTCTATGAAGATGCAATTTGTCCGCCTTGGGTTCGACCTCATTAGGTGAACACATTTTCCACACAAGTGTCACATCCCAAAATATTAAGAAATGACAGCTTAGGTTTCTATCAAACCATAATTCACATGGTGTCATCTTAACGGATTTAGATGGTGCCCTATGTAAAGTGAATGTAGTTGTCTCTAATGCATAACCCCAAAATTATAGTAGTAAAACGACAAGAGACATCATATTACGCACCATGTCCAATAGAGCATAACTATGATGTTCAGACACACCATCACACTATGGTGTTCCAGGTGGCGTTTAGTTGTGAAACAACTTTCACATTGTCTTAAGTTGTATGCCAAACTCGTGACTCAGATATTCACCTCCACGATCATATCGCAGTCATTTTTATCTTCTTGTCACGATGATCTTTAAACTTCACTCTGAATTTGCTTGAACCTTTCAAACGATTCAGACTTGTGTTTCATTAAGTAAATATACACTATATCTACTCAAATCATCAGTGAAGGTAAGAAAATAACGATATCCACTGCACGCTACAAGACTCACTAGATTGCATACATCAACATGTATCATTTCCAATGAATCACTTGCCCGCTCCATCCAACGGGGTCCTTTAGTCATCTTGGCCAAGAGGCATGGTTCGCATGTCTCAACCGATTCAAAATCGAATCAGTCCAAATATCCATCAGCATGGAGTTTCTACATGTGCTTTATACCAATATGACATTTAGCGGCAGTGCCACAAGTATGTGGTACTATCATTATTAACTTTGTATCTTTTGACATCAATGTTATGAACCTGTGTACTACTATGATCAAGATTTCAACAAACCATTCTCACTGGGTGCATGACCATTGAAGGTATTATTCATGTAAACAGAATAACCATTATTCTCTAATTTAAATGAATAACTGTATTGCAATAAACATGATCTAATCATGTTCATGCTCAACGCAAAACACCAAATAACATTTATTTAGGTTCGTCACTAATCCTGAAGGTAGAGAGAGCGTGCGATGTTGATCACATCAACCTTGGAAACACTTCCAACACATATCGTCACCTCACCCTTAGCTAGTTCTCCCTTTATTCCGTAGCTTTTATTTCGAGTTACTAACATTTAGCAACCGAACCGGTATCCAATATCCAGGTGTTACTAAGAGTACTAGCAAGGTACACATTAATAACTCGTATATAAAATATACTTCTATCAATGTTGCCAGCCTTCTTATCTACCAAGTATCTACGGTTGTTCTGCTTCAGCGACCGCTCACCTCATAACAGAAGCATTTAGTCTCGGGTTTGAGTTCAACTTTGGGTTGCTTCACTGGAGCAGCAACTGACTTGCTATCCATGAAGTTTTCCTCCTTGCTCTTGCCCTTCTCGAAACTAGTGGTTTGATTAACCATCAACACTTGACGCTCCTTCTTGATTTCTACCTTCGCGGTGTCAAACATCGCGAACAACTCAGGGATCAACATTTCTTTCCCTGGTGTATTATAGTTCATCACTAAGTTCTAGTAGCTTTAGTGACAGTGACTTGGAGAACTATATCAATCACTATCTTATCTGGAAGATAAACTCCCACTTGATTCAAGCGATTGTAGTACCCAGACAATCTGAGTACATGCTCAACGATTGAGCTATTCTCCTTCATCTTATAGGCAAAGAATCTTGTTGGAGATCTCATATCTCGCAACACAGGCACGAGCCTGAGATCACAATCTCTGCTCCTACAACATCTCATATGTTCCGTGACATTCAAAACGTTTCGGAGCCTCAATTCTAAGCCGTAATGCATGACGCACTAAACTATCAAGTAGTCATCGAAACGTGCGTGTCAGATGTTCACAACATCTACAGACGACGCTAGATGGGGTGGCGCACCGAGTGGTGCATTAAGGACATAAGCCTTCTGTGCAGCAATGAGGACAATCCTCAGATCACGGACCCAGTCCACAATTTTGCTACCAACATCTTTCAATTCTATTTCTCTAGCAACATATAAAAAATACAAGGGAGCTTACAGCGCGAGCTAGTAATCTACAACATAATTTGCAAAGACACTTTGACTATGTTCATGATAATGAGTTCAATTAATCATATTACTTAAGAACTCCCACTCAAATTGACATCCCTCGGGTCATTCGAGTGATACATGATCCAAATTCACCAACTCAAGTCCGATCATCACGTGAGTTAAGGTGGCTTCAATGGTGAACATCATTATGTTGATCATATCCACTATATGCGGTCTCTTGTGTTCCGAGGCCATGTCTGTACATGCTAGGCTCGTCAAGTTTAACCCGAGTGTTCTGCGCGTGCAAATCTGGCTTGCACCCGTTGTATGTGAACGTAGAGTCTATCACACCCGATCATCACGTGGTGTCTCAACACGACGAACTTTCGCAACGGTGCACACTCGGGGAGAACACAGTTCACCTTGAAATTCAAGTGAGGGATCACCTTATAATGCTACCGCCGTACTAAGCAAAACAAGGTGCATAAAAGGATTAACATCTCATGCAATTCATAAGTGACATGATATGGCCATGAACTTGTGCTTTTGATCTCCATCTAGAAAGCACCGGCATGATCTCCATCGTCACCGGCATGACACCATGATCTCCATCAACGTGTCGCCATCGGGGTTGTCACGCCTGCATGCTTCTACTACTATTGCTACCGTAGCGATAAAGTAAAGCATTACATAGCGCTTAATGATTGACACGCAGGTCATACAATAATTAAAGACAACCCTATGGCTCCTGCCGGTTGCCGTACTCATCGACATGCAAGTCGTGATAATCTATACATCACATGATCATCTCATACATCACATATATCACATCATGTAATTGGCCATATCATATCACAACATACCCTGCAAAAACAAGTTAGACGTCCTCTAATTGTTGTTGCAAGTTTTACGTGGCTGCTACGGGTATCTAGCAAGAACGATTCTCACCTACGCATAAACCACAACGGTGATACATAGATTGCTTTTCAACCTTCTCAAGGACCGCCTTTGTCGGATCCGATCCAACTAAACTGAGAGAAACTGTCACCCGCAAGCCATCTAAGCAACAAGTTGCATCGAGGGAACCGGTCTCTCGTAAGCGTACGAGTAATGTTGGTCCAGGCCGCTTCATCTCACAATCCCGCTGAACCAAAATCCGACCAAGGGAGGAAGCAATCTAAGCATCAACGCCCACAAACCTTTTGTGTTCTACTTGAGATCTCATCGAACCATCAACCTAGCTCTGATACCACTGTTGGGGAACGTCGCATGGGAAACAAAAAATTTCCTACGAACACGCAAACCTATCCATGGTGATGAGCATCTACGAGAGGGAGAGTGGATCTACATACCCTTGTAGATCGCTAAGCGGGAAGCGTTAAGAAACGCGGTTGGTGTAGTCGAACATCTTCGCGATCCAAATCGCTGAGCGTCCCGCGATCTCATCACGATCCGTCCCGCGATCCAATCACGATCCGTCCCGTGAACTCATCACGATCCGTCCCGCGATCTCATCATGATCCTCTCACGATCTTGATCACGATCAGTCCCGCAAACTCATCACGATCCGTTCCGCGATCTCATCACGAACTGTCTCGCGATCTCGATCACGGTCCTTCCGATCTAGCACCGAACGGACGGCACCTCCGCGTTCAGCACACGTGCAGCTTGATGACGATCTCCACCGTCTTGATCCAGCAAGAGGAGGTGGAGAGGAGAGAGAGTTCACCGGCAGCATGACGGCGCTCCGGTGATGGTGGTGGAGCAATTCCGGCAGGGCTTTGCCTAAGCGCTGCAGAAAACCGATCTAGAGGAGAAACTATGCATCGGTGGAACGGGTAGCACGTGGCCGGAAATTCTGTCCAAAAACCACCCAATCCACTAGTATATATAGGAGGAGAGGAGAGGAGAGGCAGCCAAGGCCTTTGGGTCGGCCGAAATAGGAGGTGGGAGCAATCCTACTTCACCTCCAATCCTAGTTGGAGTAGGATTGCCTCCTATTGGCTGATTTTCCACCTTTTGCTTTAGGACTTTCTCTCCTGCGCCATGGACCTTTTTGGCTGTTTTCCCAGCCCACTAAGGGCTGGTTATTATTCTCCCACAGCCCATGGACCTATTGGGGTCGAAATACCCCTCCCGGAGGTCCCCCGGTACACTACCGGCACTCCCGGTACACTACCGATACTCCCGGTACACTACCGATGAGCCCGAAACTTTTCCGGAAACCAAACTGGGACTTCCTATATATGAATATTTACCTCCGGACCATTCCGGAGCTCCTCGTGACGTCCAAGATCTCATCCGGGACTCCGTACAACCTTCGGTCACCACCATACATAACTCTACACTACCGAAACGTCACCGAACCTTAAGTGTGCAGACCCTGCGGGTTCGAGAACTATGTAGACATGACCGAGACACCTCTACAGTCAATAACCAATGGCGGGACCTGGACGTCCACATTGGTTCCTACATATTCTATGAAGATCTTTATCAGTCGAACCTCTATGTCAAGGATTCAGTTAATCCCGTATAACGTTCCCTTTGTTCTTCGGTATGTTACTTGCCCGAGATTCGATCGTCGGTATCTCCATACCTAGTTCAACCTCGTTACCGGCAAGTCTCTTTACTCGTTCCATAATACAAGATCCCGCAACTAACAATTTAGTCACATTGCTTGCAAGGCTCATTGTGATGTTGTATTACCGAGTGGGCCCTGAGATACCTCTCCGTCACACGGAGTAACAAATCCCAGTCTCGATCCATGCCAACTCAACAGACACCATCGCAGATACCTGTAGAGCACCTTTATAGTCACCCAGTTACGTTGCGACGTTTGATACACACAAGGCACTCCTCCGATATCCGTGAGTTGCATGATCTCATGGTCATAGGAACATATACTTGACATGAAGAAAACAGTAGCAATAAACTGACACGATCATATGCTATGTTTGTAGTTTGGGTCTTATCCATCACATCATTCTCCTAATGATATGATCCCGTTATCAAATGACATCTCATGTCCATGGCTAGGAAACCTTAACCACCCTTTGATCAACGAGCTAGTCCATTAGAGGCATACTAGGGACATGGTTTTGTCTATGTATCCACACATGCATTTAAGTCTCCGATCAATACAATTATAGCATGGATAATAAACGATTATCATGAACAAGGAAATATGATAATAACTAATTTATTATTGCCTCTAGGGCATATTTCCAACAGGCGTCTCGACACGAAGAACTTTCGCAACGGTGCACACTCAGGGAGAACACAATTTATGTTGAAATTAAGTGAGGGATCACCTTATAATGCTACCGTCGTCCTAAGCAAAACAAGGTGCATAATAGGATTAACATCATATGCAAATCATAAGTGACATGATATGGCCATGAACTTGTGCTTTTGATCTCCATCATGAAAGCACCGACATGATCTCCATCGTGACCGGCATGACACCATGATCTCCATCATCTTGATCTCCATCAACGTGTCGCCATCGGGGTTGTCGCGCCCACCATGCTTCTACTACTATTGCTACGGTTTAGCGATAAAGTAAAGCATTACATAGCGCTTAATGATTGACACGCAGGTCATACAATAATTAAAGACAACCCTATGGCTCCTGCCGGTTGCCGTACTCATCGACATGCAAGTCGTGACAATCTATACATCACATGATCATCTCATACATCACATATATCACATCATATAATTGGCCATATCACATCACAACATACCCTGCAAAAACAAGTTAGACGTCCTCTAATTGTTGTTGCATGTTTTACGTGGCTGCTACGGGTATCTAGCAAGAACAATTCTCATCTACGCAAAAACCACAACGGTGATACATTAGTTGCTTTTCAACCTTCTCAAGGACCGCCTTTGTCGAATCCGATCCAACTAAAATGAGAGAAACTGGCACCCGCAAGCCATCTATGCAACAAGTTGCGGTCGAGGGAACCGGTCTCTCGTAAGCGTACGTGTAATGTTGTTCCGGGCCGCTTCATCTCACAATACTGCTGAACCAAAATCTGACCAAGGGAGGAAGCAATCTAAGCATCAACGCCCACACACCTTTTGTGTTCTACTCGAGATCTCATCTACACATAGACCTAGCTCATGATGCCACTGTTGGGGAACGTCGCATGGGAAACAAAAAATTTCTTACGCACACGCAAGATCTATCCATGGTGATGAGCATCTACGAGAGGGAGAGTGGATCTACGTACCCTTGTAGATCGCTAAGCGGGAAGCGTTAAGAAACGCGGTTGGCGTAGTCGAACGTCTTCGCGATCCAAATCACCGAGCGTCCTGCGATCCCATCATGATCCGTCCCGTGATCCAATCACGATCCGTCCCGCGACCTCATCACGATCCGTCTCGCGAACTCATCACGATCCGTCCCGCAATCTCATCACGATCCGTCTCGCAAATTCATCACGATCTGTCCCGCGAACTCATCACGATCCGTCCCACGAACTCATCACGATCCGTCTCGCGATCTTGATCACGGTCCTTCCAATCTAGCGCCAAACGGACGGCACCTCCACGTTCAGCACACGTATGGCTTGATGACGATCTCCGCCGTCTTGATCCAGCAAGAGGGAGCGGAGAGGAAGAAGAGTTCTCCGGCAGCGTGACGGCCTGACGGCGATGGTGGTGGAGCTATTCCGGCAGGGCTTCGCCTAAGCACTGCAAAAAACCGATCTAGAGGAGAAACTATGCACTAGAGGAACGTGTAGCACGTGGCTGAAAATTCTGTGCCAAAACCCTAAAATCCTCTAGTATATATAGGAGGAGAGGAGGAGGAGGCTTGGCTGCCAAAGAGGCAGCCCTTGGGTTGGCCGGACCTAGTGGGATTGGAGGATTCCTCCTCCAATCCTAGTAGGACTAGGACTCCTCCTTATTTTTGCCTTTTTCCACCTTTTTATCTTTGGGCTTTCTCTCCCAGCCGCATGGGCCTTGTGTGGGACTTCCACCAGCCCACTAAGGGCTGGTAAACACTCTCCCACAGCCCATGGAGCCTCTTGGGTCGAAATAACCCTCCTGATGGTCTCCCGGTACGCTACCAACACTCCCGGTACACTACCGATGAGCCCGAAACTTTTCCTGCGACCAAAACAGGACTTCCTATATATGAATCTTTACCTCCGGACCATTCCGGAGCTCCTCGTGAAGTTTGGGATCTCATCCGGGACTCCAAACAACCTTTGGTCACCACCATGCATAACTCTATACTACCGAAACGTCACCGAACCTTAAGTGTGCAGACCCTGCAGGTTCGAGAACTATGTAGACATGACCGAGACACCTCTACGGTCAATAACCAATAGCGGGACCTGGATACCCATATTGGTTCCTACATATTCTACGAAGATCTTTATCGGTCGAACCTCTATGTCAAGGATTCACTTAATCCCTTATGATGTTCCCTTTGTTCTTCGGTATGTTACTTGCCCGAGATTCGATCGTCGGTATCTCCATACCTAGTTCAACCTCGTTACCGGCAAGTTTCTTTACTCGTTCCGTAATACGATCCCGTGACTAACACTTAGTCACATTGCTTGCAAGGCTTGTTGTGATGTTGTATTACCGAGTGGGCCCTAAGATACCTCTCCGTCACACGGAGTAACAAATCCCAGTCTTGATCCATGCCAACTCAACGGACACCCTCGGAGATACCTGTAGAGTACCTTTATAGTCACCCAGTTATGTTGCGACGTTTGATACACATAAGGCACTCCTCCGGTGTCAGTGAGTTGCCTGATCTCATGGTCATAGGAACGTATACTTGACATGCAGAAAACAGTAGCAATAAACTGACACGATCATATGCTACGTTTGTAGTTTGGGTCTTGTCCATCACAACATTCTCCTAATGATGTGATCCCGTTATCAAATGACATCTCATGTCCATGGCTAGGAAACCTTAACCATCTTTGATCAACGAGCTAGTCCATTAGAGGCGTACTAGGGACATGGTTTTGTCTATATATCCACACATGCATCTAAGTCTCCGATCAATACAATTATAGCATGGATAATAAACGATTTATCATCAAACAAGGAAATATGATAATAACTAATTTATTATTGCCTCTAGGGCATATTTCCAACAAAACTTTGGTTCCACCTCTTGTCATGCATGAATGGGCTGTGTGGGTCTCTAGGATTTATTAGGAATTTTTGAAATAGCTATTGGGCTGGCCTAAAATCGATTAAAATCCAGTACCCAGATCTAGAACCGGGATTAAAGGTCCTTACGAACCGGAACAAAAGACCCATTTTCTATTAGTGTTACATTAAGGAAAACAAATGTGAGAGTTCTAGCCAGTGGCAGCTGGAGAAGAGAATCTCAATATGTTCGGGGTGCCAGCCTGATATCAAAGCTGCAACCGGGAGGTACTTGCTCCTAGGAAAGTTTGGACCCATGCGGTTTGTAGACTCAACTCTGCATCAAGATTTGGAATATATCTCAGTTGATGTGAAGACATTGCAAGTTGCGAGGGTTTGTACTAAATCTTCCTTGTTTGCCTTTTCCACGACGTTGATATATGCCAACTTCCCACCATCGTTGTCTTCACCAAAAATATGAAGTGGTAAATTTTCTATTTCATCCTAGTCATGTCCTTTTCTTCATAGTTTTCACACAGCTTGTCTAATGCTTAATAGATTAATATTATGATTGGTCATCCTTGTTTACACGATTTAGCACTGGTTGTTTTTCTTGTGCTTTGCTTGTTCATTCTTGTGCTCATCAAGCTCAGGAACATGATTGAGATTTGTTGTTTTGTTTGTTCCAATCGCCGTTTGGAGAGAAGCTGACAAGACAAAAGATCTTTCAAGTAGCTTATGCATCCATTATTATTTAAGGACTAATTAAAATCACGGAAATGCTATATTACAACAGTTATTTTCGGTGAAGATTTATGTTGAAGGTATAGAAGGAATATACTACTATAGATCCACTTTACCTTTCGATTTTTCTCACCTCATAATTTTTTTTCATGCAAGCACAGTTCATCTTCTTCCGTTTCTATTATTAATATGAGGATGCAGAACAGGAAGTTATGCTTTACACCTTAGTCGTCTTCACGTCTTAATTATATTCATTGTAGTTTTGAAATAAATCTGCATAATTGCCTGACTCACTGCTCTGTATAACAAGAATAGCTTGTGCTCACAAGCTGATTCATGTGAATCAGCCTCATAAGTTCAGTTATAGGTGGGGCACCCAGTTTTTCTTTCCTTTTTAAGATAGTTTGGAAATTACACCTGCTTCTTTCCGAGTCTCCAATAAATGCCAAATGTAAGCATTAATCTCTGTATGATGGTAGAGGGCACACCCAGTTTGTTCATTGTGGCAGCCAAGACCCCCTGACTCGTTTTCCTTTGGTGATATTACTTTAGAGTTTTTTGTTCAGACTGACATAAGTTAGAATTTTTTAGACTACTTAGGTAATATAGGATATAGGAAGTCCGAAAATGCTCTTTGGAGGACGAGCTTCATGGAGCTCGTTTTTTTGAAAAATTTGAAAATCATATTTTTAAGTTTTAAAAAATTCTGAAAAAAATCATACACATTCATACGGATGTATAATACATGTATGTGAAATCTGACGATGAAATATATTAGGGTAAGAGACACAAAAAAGATAAAAGCGTGTTTTTTGAAAGGGTAAACAGTATATTCACTGTTTACCGAAAAAATGGAGGAATTTGTCTTTTTTGTGTAGCTCGCACCATAATGTATTTTATCGTCATATTTTATACACATGTAAAACACATCCATATGAACGTGTATGATTTTTTTCAGAATTTTTTAAAACTTAAAAATATGATTTTTGATTTTTTTTTAAAAACGAGCTTCATGGACCTCGTCCTCCAAAACACCCCACTCATAGGAAGTCCTGCAACACAAAGATACCACTTTTGTATGATCCTAGTATTCCAGGACTCGGCTTATTTATGGTTGCAGTAAGAGCAACCCAAACGAAGGCGCGCTTTGTCCGCGTTTTGTCCGTTTAGGTCGGCATGTCCGCCCTTTTTGTAAATGGGTTAGCTGTATGCCCAACGTGCCGACCCAATTATTGTCCTCGTGGTCGGCCGACGTCCATTTTTTTCTATCACACATGTTTTTTTTGGATTTGCACGTTATTTTTATTTCATTACATGCATTTCAATACATACATTTTTTTCACCAATTCCTCGTTACGAGTACAAAACCAAAGAAAACAAGAATCACAATTAGACATTTTAAAAGATGTCCAACTTCCCTAACTGCTCCCACTAGTTGGACTAAGATCTTCTCTATGTCTTCGTTGTTGATTTGCGGATTCTTGAGTTTAACAACGTCTTTCTTCTTGTGTAAACAAGTAGACATTGCTTTCCCGTTGATCTCTTCTTTACTTTCATCTATAGCTTCAAGTCTAGGTAGAAGTGAACGAACATCTAGCAATTTTTATGAGATCAATAGATCGATGTATTCTTCTTCCCAAAACCAAAATTTGCATCCGCCCTACACAAAAAATTGAGCAAATAAGCTACCGAAATTTCATCGATTCAAAGAAGAAAAGGCAGCACGAAAAGCATACCCCATCGTTTATGCACTTGATGAACACCCAACCGGGATGTTCTTGCATCCAAGAAACGCGTCGCACGACATCAAGCTCGCAGTCCTCGCACTTTATGAGCGGCAACGGTGAGCCGGTTAGCCTTTTGGGCCAGCTCCGACCTAGGACGCCAGCCGGGGATGGCTTTACCGGCGGACCGACGACCGTACAGATCCGAGCGGCTAGAGGCGGATCGAGCACCTGCATGCGACACCGAGGCTTTTCCCAGACTAGGTGGACCGGCTCCTAGCCAATCCATGGCAAGCGCAGTCCGCCGCCGGCAGGATGCGCCAAATCTTGTCGTTGCCGCCGTAGATCTACCACTAGGCTTCCCGCACCGGGTCGAGGGAGGCACCCCGCCGGTGGATGTGCTGCTGGGTGGAGGAGGGAGGGAGCTGGAGAGCAATGTGGCCGGGAAAAATGGGGTTGGCCTAGGGTTTGCGCACTTTGCCGGCGACGGGTGGGAAAGGGGATAAAAAGAGGAGATTGTGTCGCCGGCTAGCGGGCCCGGGGAAGGAGCATGTGGGTGAAGCGCGTGTCCGCTTCGTGTCAGCACGGACGCAAATCAGGCCCAAATTTAGGCCTGGAATGGGTCACGAGTGGACAAAAAACGGACGCGCGTCCGTTTGGGTCGGCGTGTTGGGCTGTGTTTTCTGTCCCCGGCGACCCAAATGGACGCGGGTGGAGGAAATGGGTCGCCCGGTTGGAGTTGCTCTGACATGTTTCACATTCAGTTCAGATCAATATTATGACTGGGACAGGTGCTATTCTGGACAGATGCTATTTTTCTTCTGCGGTTCAGCCTGTAATTCTGTATACTATGTATGTGGCCCCTGATAACTCGTTCCATTTTGGTTGGAAACTCTCGATTATGTACAATCTGAGCTGCAAATTCTTATATGAATATGCTTATAGGCCCCCCTTCTCGGCCCTAGTTTTTTTCTTTTAGACTTTTAGTCATCTTCACAGCTATAATTTGATCACTGTTATTATTTTGAAACGAATCTGCATAACTGCTACTGTCACAAATAAGAGCCTGGGTCTCTTACTGCTTTTTTTATAGCTAGAACAGACTGTGTTCACAAGCTGTTTGATTCGAATCAGCCTCATCAGATCAGTTGTATGCTCCTAGATGGACCGTTATAGTTCGAGCATTTCACCTGCCTCTTTGTGAGTCTGCCAATGCATGCCGAATATAAGCATTAGTCTCTAGTATCGTATAGGGCATACAGACACGGCTTGTTGATTGTGGCTACCAAGACCCATCATCTTGTTGATTGTGGCTACCAAGACCCATCATCCTGATTTTTTTGCCTTGGGTGACGTGAGTTATAAGTTATTTTTTACATTGACCTAAGTTAGAAACCTCTCACTCGTTATACTCATCTATTTATGTATATATACATACCTCTGCCTGGCTGCGTATTCCAACTGTACGCTGCGAAACACATAAAATGATATGTTAGCAGTTACATATCTTGAATTCAGTTCAGATCAATACTGTTATGCTTGTGCATTTTAACACCATGTACTACATGTAGCCTCCACAATCTGTTTCATTTTGCCTGTTCTTGAATCTGTGTGATTTGAGCTCAAATCTTTTCTATCGTCTGGATATTGATTTTTTGTCTCTTTTGCACAGATTCGACGGAGCCGTGTAGCCAGAGACTAACACTCCCATCCTCGGAGCTCCATAACTTTTTGTGTGATTCTGGCAGCGTGGACTTCGTGCAGATGCCATCGCCTTGCCTATGAGACGTGACTCATGACCAATCTTGGGTTGAAGACTCGATCGTTGGTGCTCGTGAATTGTGTCCGACATTGTTGAGCTCTAGCTGTGTCGAGGTTTGGAATTCTGTAACCGACATCGCTCGTGTGGCTGCTGTCCACGCCTATTTTAGAACGTAGCACTGGGATTTAAATAGTTTCAATCAGCGTTTGCACGATTTATTAACATGGCTACAGTTTAAGCAGCCGCTTTCAGGAGGCTTTTGCACTTAGTACGTGTCAGGGCTTGCAGTGATGAATTGACGCGTTTGGTTAGCAGACCTTGCCTGATCTGATATGTTCTGTCTAAAGTAAAATTGTGACGTTGGAATAGACAGTGCATCACTTGAGTAGTTCTATTAACCATGTGCGCGCTGGGACAACACTTTCAAGCAGGCACCGTGTGCCAAGGCGTGCAGGTTATTCTGCGCGCTACACATACATACTTAACTTGCCTTTAGCCAAAGGGATAGGACCGGGCGCCGCACGCCAGGCATGGTGCAGGTCTACTTAGCGCTACAGTAGTATTCCTCTGTTTCTAAATATAAGTTTTGAAAAAAATTCATTATGAACTACATATAGATGTTATAAATATATTTAAAATATAAATTTCATATTTTACTTTATATGTAGTTTATAATAAAATCTTTAAAAACTTATATTTAAAAACGGATAGAGTGTGCATGCAGGCACACAAACGGACTGTTAATCCAATTCATGAGGGCATTGCCATTTGCTGCCTCCAAACGACGCCATACATTGTACTTGATGTTCAAGCGCAGATACTCTAACGGGATAAAAAAATACGCGTGCAGGCAGGCATACAAGCAGGGTCGTACAGTTACCCTCTCACGGGTCAGACAATCCAAAGCAATGGGCAAAGATTTTGTCATCATGCACATATATAAAATATCACTACGTCCAAGAATTTATACAGTTAGATCCGGATCCAAGATTTGCTAGGATGGCGGTGTCGTTCAGTTCATCCTTAATCACGCCATTCCGCATTTTTATTACAGGATAGATGGGCATTAGTATAGCTAATGAAAGGAGCGCGACATGAGGAATATGTCAGGCTAGGTGGGGACTGCTAGCCCACGTGATCAAGCATGGTAGCCACGTGCTGTCTAGTCGAGTCCAGCTAGCTGGACTCCAAATGCCCACGCTTATTTGGCTCTATAAAAACTAGTGATAGACCTCTCCATGAAAACAACCCACATCAGCCATAAGCTGTGCATCCACCTTCGATCAGCTATATACCACATCCATCTGGTCATGGCAGCAGCAATGTTCCCGAGGCTGGTTGCCGTGGCGGCGCTGGTCGCACTAATGTGCGCCGTCGCTGTGGCCCAGGTACCTGCCCGCGGCGGTGCGCCGACGTGCGACATTGTTGATCAGAACGTCGTGAACGCGTGCTTCAAGAGCTTCGAAGTAGGTATGAAAAATGCCATGGCCGACAGGATTATTTCGGGTAGTGTCAGTAAGGTTCCAGTTGACTGCTGTGTTGCCTTTGGAGGCCACTCATGCCTCTGCAAGATGAAGAAGGCGTGGAAGGCTCGGGGCAAAACGGCCCAGGATAATGTGCAATGCGTCAGGGAGAAGGCCTGCTAGTGGGCGCGTGCGGGAGGTCTCTTCGTGCATGCAAAGACCTCTACTAGTTCGTTGGATATGTATGTTTCTTGCATGTTGGTTTCATGCGGTCGATGTCCACCTGCTCCTTGTTTGCTTTTATTTGCTTGTGTGTGTCATGAGAGCGTGTTCTGTTTTTCTATGTATGAGAGCGTTCAGCAGTGAGTTGAGTCTTTTTAGTTTGTACCAATCAGAAATAAATGTGAGTGGAATTTTTTTATTTTATCCCGTTTTGTTTGTTTATCATTGTATGCATCCTAATATACATCATAGTACTAGTTGTCTGTGCGTTCTAGGGAAAAAATACAAATAAAAAGAATTGTGCACTAATGCGGGAGGTTACTAGAGAGGGCAAGATCTAGAACATGCAAAAAATACAATAATCTTAAGATTTGGACATTTTAGTTCCAACAGTCATAAGTTTACGTCACTAACGACATGACGTAGCTCCTTGCTTTCCTCAAAATAGCAAGCATCGTCATCTAGAAGGTCTTCTACTTCCCTGCTTGGTCGAAGGCCATAAGATCACCCTTTTTTTTTTCTTGAAACGGAGGCAAAAGATTTGCCTCATCCATTAATTAAGAAGTATGGAGTTGCTTTTACATCATAAAAGCTAAGATAAGATACATAGATTCTACTCTCGCGGCATGATGTTTCCCAAGTGCTTCGCGCCGGCAGCGATCCAAAGCCTAGCCTCATTCTTGATGTTACCAAGGATGATGGATGGGAGCGTCGATTTTTGTTGGAACACCCTAGCATTTCGCTCACACCAAATAGTCCAGCAAGACAGCATGGTGAGGGTTGCCATTGCCTTCCGGTTTGGCACGTTCTTCTCGGACATGTTGATCCACCAATCCTTGATGGAGCGCTCATCATTCGAGCGAGAAGTGTCCATGCCGTCTAGCCCAAGCCAATCCTTGATCATGCCCCAAAGCCTCCTAGTGAAACGACACTTGAAGAAGAGGTGATCCACCGTCTCATTAGTCTACTTGCAAAGAGGACATAAACCGCAATTTGGCCAAGACCGCTTTTGGAGCCTATCCGCCGTCCAAAGTCGGTTTTGAATTGCAAGCCATGCAAAAAAAATTACTTTTGGGGGCGCCCAGACCTTCCAGACCGCCTGGCCCATGGGCGATCGCGTGGCGCCAATGAATTGAGCCTTATATGCCGAAGTCGCGGAGTAGTGGCCACTTGTTGTATGCTTCCAGACGATGTCATCTTCGATTCCGTCAACAAGGTGAATAGACCGAGAGCGAGCCAAAGAGTCACAATTTGCCTAATGTGCTCCATTGTCCAGTCCATGGGCAACCTAATTTTTTCAAGCCAAGCATCGCCATGCATGGCCTCTCGCACCTTCCACTTTTTTCTTGAGGAGATATCAAAAATGAGTGGTGCCAAGTCCAAGGGCGCCACCCCATTGATCCAAGGTGAATCCCAAAAAGGTGCACGGGCCCCATTGCCAGTGGTGATGTGCAAAGACGCGTAGAAGAGAGCCCGGTCCATCTTGTCGCAAGGGTTGTCAAGGCCAACCCACATCTTAGGCAGGTCCTTCCATTCGAACCATAGCCATCTAAGTCTTAGCGCCCGTACAAATTTGGAGAGGTCGGTGACACCAAGGCCCCCGAGGTCGGTTGGGCGGCAAACGTTGCGCCAGTTCACTCTGCACTTGGCCCCGGTGGCCTTGTCCGTGCCCGCCCAAAGGAAAGCCCTCTGGATCTTGTTATAGTTATGAAGTGTGTTGGCAGGAGGGTTGAGGGAGATGATGTGGTAGGTCATCTACGAAGTGAGGACTGACTTGACAAGAGCACATCGCCCCATGATCGTAATGTTCTGCCCATCCCACGGCACCAGCCGTGCCGCCGCCTTATCTTCAAGGAATTGGAAGTCCCCTTTCCTAAGCTGCCAAACCGAAAGTGGTAGACCCAAATATTTGATGGGGAAGGCAACCTTGGTGGCCGGCAGGCTAGCAAGAATCGCATCTAGATCAATAGCCTCACAACGAATTGGGACAACCGAGCTCTTCTGAAAGTTGGTGCATAGGCCCGACACGTTGCCAAAGTATGTGAGCACCTTTGCGAGGTTCTCAATATCTTCCTTGATAGGGGCCATGAAAACCCTGCATCATCGGCGTAGAGGGAAGTGAGGAATATTGCCCTCCGTCCTCGAATCTTATGGAAGAGGCCATGGGTGGTTGCAAGGTTGAGGATTTTCTGTAGCGGGTCAATCGCGATGACGAATAGCAACGGTGAGATAGGATCCCCCTGTCGAAGGACGCATGCATGCAAGACCGGAGGACCGGCCACTCCATTGAGCAATATCCTTGAGGAGGACGTATGTAGCAAGGCGGTGATCCAGTTGCGAAACTTGGGTGGGAACCCTCTTCTCTACAAAAGGTCAATGATGTACTCCCATCGGACCGAGTCAAAAGCCTTCCGGATGTCGAGCTTGAAGAGGAGTGAAGGCGTTTTACTTTTGTTCAGGTTGCGAGCAAGACCCCTCATGTACATGAAGTTGTCGTGAATGCTTCTCCTTTTGATGAAAGCACTTTGCGCATTGGAGATGAGCGAGTGCATGTGAGGGCCAAGGCGGTTGGCAAGCACCTTGGCGATGATCTTAGGAACGGCGTGGATGAGGCTTATAGGTCTATAGTCAGAGATTCCTTTTGCTCCCTCCTTCTTTGGGAGAAGCACCACGTTCGCCGAGTTAAGCCACTTGAGGTTGGCCGTGTGGAGGGTGTTGAAACAGTGGATGACATTCATCAAGTACACTTTGATGATGGGCCAACAATGCTTGAAGAAGATGGAGTGAAGCCGTCCGGCCCCGGTGCCTTGCCGCATGGCATCTGATCAATCGCAGCTTTAACCTCCTCTTTAGTGATGGTGGAGTCAAGCTCGCCCAGCTCGTGGTCCTGGTCCTCGAGGCTCAGCTCATCCCAATTGAAATCCATGGACCTCCTGGTCCCCTTTCCCAGAACATTGGAAAAGTGCTCGTAGATCAAGTTCTCTTTTTGTTCATGGTCCGTAACCCAACCATTGTTGTGTTGTATCCTGTGAATGTGATTCTTTCTACGTCTCGCGTTCACCCTCCGGTGGAAGAATTTGGTGTTGGCGTCACCCTCTCTTAGATTGGAAATTCTCGCACATTGCTTCTTTCTTGCTCTCTCCAATACCGCCAAGCTCACAACCCTCCGCTTGAGCTTGGCCCGCAAATCTTTCTCAGTGATGGAGAGAGCACGCGCCTCCTGAGCGATGTCCAGTCGAAGGATCACAAGCAGAGCGGCATGGAGGTGCAGTTTAGACCTGGAGAATAATTTCCTACTCCATTCGGTGAGTCTTAGCCCCGTCTTTTTGAGCTTGTGAAAAAGCCTCTGATAAGGCTCTAAATGATGACAATCCTCATTCCAAGCGTTAAGTACCACCTCATTAAATCCAGGCATGGACGCCCAAAAATTCTCGAATTTGAAGGTTCTAGACCTACGGGGCCCACTATCATCTGCAAGAAGAAGGGGACAGTGATCGGACAGCGACGAGGAGAGGGCATGCAACACGTGAGTGCTGAAGGAAGTGTCCCAGTCAACGTTGCAAAAAAATGCATCTAACTTGCACAAAGTCGGGTTATCTCTTTCATTGCTCCAAGTAAACTTGCGGTTCTGAAGATGTATTTCGTTGAGCTCACAAGCATGAAGGGTGTTGCGGAAATGATTGATGCGCGAGCGATTGATATTTCTCTTATTTTTGTCCCTAGCGTGATAGATTTGATTGAAATCGCCCAACGCGAGCCATTTGACCCTGGGCGCTGGCTTTTGGGCGAGCAGTTCCGCAAAGAATGCGTCTTTGCAAGAAGGTTCAGTTGGGCCATAAACAGTAGTGATCTTGAACATATTCCCAGTTGCACGTATGAGAACCATGGCCGAGAGACAGTAGACGATGCTGACGACGTCGGAAATGTGGACAACGTTGTCGTCCCATAACATCAGTATGCCACCCCTAGTGCCAGTAGCCGGCCGATGAGCAAAGTTGCGCAGCCTATTACCACCCAGGTAAGAGGCAATGAATTGGTCCATATGATCAAGTTTGGTCTCCTGTAGGCAGGCCACGTGACAGGTTGTTGCTGCAATGGTTTCATGGACGGTGGAACGCCGATTGACACAATTTACGCCCCTTATATTCCATCAAAGAAAGTTGATGTTTTCTCCTAACATATGGAAACAAGTACGGACCCTAACACGGCGACAGCCCGGCTGAAAGCACTGCCCAAAAATAGCATCAGGTGGTCTCTACACTCGACCCACCTCACTGTCATGGCATCCAAGCATGCATCCATGAACAGCCCCTAACAGTACGTAGACTGAACCACATAATATTGTTCTATCATAAGGAACTATGGAACCCAGTGGCAGACAACAGGGACCTAGGCAGACGGCGCCGTTGCCGTGGCCTCATGGTCAATCGCAGCCTCGCCCCCGTGGTTGATCAGGGCGTTCTCCACCTCTCCAGCAACAACATCATCAACTTCGAACAAGCCTCGCAAGGCTGCCATGACCGCCTCTGGGAGTTGCTCCTTGAACTGGTCTTCGAACGCCTTCAACGCCTTGTCCGTGATATCTTCCCCGTGCTGCACAATGCCAATCGAGCGGCAGAGCAGCCCCTGCGCCTCCTTGGCCATGGCAGTAGCAATGCCAGCGCCCCGAGCCATGATCCGCGCACTGTTGCGTCTCAGCGAGAACCCACCATTGGTGGTGATGTGCATGTTGGGGAACGTCGCATGGGAAACAAAAATTTTCCTACGCACACGCAAACCTATCCATGGTGATGAGCATCTACGAGAGGGAGAGTGGATCTACATACCCTTGTAGATCGCTAAGCGGGAAGCGTCAAGAAACGCGGTTGGTGTAGTCGAACATCTTCGCGATCCAAATCGCCGAGCGTCCCGCGATCTCATCACGATCCGTCCCGCGATCCAATCACGATCCGTCCCGTGAACTCATCACGATCCGTCCCGCGATCTCATCACGATCCGTCTCACGATCTTGATCACGATCTGTCCCGTGAACTCATCACGATCCGTTCCGCGATCTCATCACGAACTGTCTCGCGATCTCGATCACGGTCCTTCCGATCTAGCGCCGAACGGACGGCACCTCCGCGTTCAGCACACGTGCAGCTTGATGACGATCTCCACCGTCTCGATCCAGCGAGAGGAGGTGGAGAGGAGAGAGAGTTCACCGGCAGCGTGACGGCGCTCCGGTGATGGTGGTGGAGTGATTCCGGCAGGGCTTCGCCTAAGCGCTGCGGAAAACCGATCTAGAGGAGAAACTGTGCACCGGTGAAACGGGTAGCACGTGGCCGGAAATTCTATCCAAAAACCACCCAATCCACTAGTATATATAGGAGGAGAGGAGAGGATAGGCAGCCAAGGCCTTTGGGTCGGCCGAAATAGGAGGTGGGAGCAATCCTACTTCACCTCCAATCCTAGTTGAAGTAGGATTGCCTCCTATTGGCTGATTTTCCACTTTTTGCTTTAGGACTTTCTCTCCTGCGCCATGGGCCTTTGTGGCTGTTTTCCCAGCCCACTAAGGGCTGGTTATTATTCTCGCACAGACCATGGACCTCTTGGGGTCGAAATACCCCTCCCGGAGGTCCTCCGGTACACTACCGGCACTCCCGGTACAATACCGATACTCCCGGTACACTACCGATGAGCCCCAAACTTTTCCGGAAACCAAACTGGGACTTCCTATATATGAATCTTTACCTCCGGACCATTCCGGAGCTCCTCGTGACGTCCGGGATCTCATCCGGGACTCCGAACAACCTTCGGTCACCACCATACATAACTCTACACTACCGAAACGTCACCGAACCTTAAGTGTGCAGACCCTGCGGGTTCGAGAATTATGTAGACATGACCGAGACACCTCTACGGTCAATAACCAATGGCGGGACCTGGACGTCCACATTGGTTCCTACATATTCTACGAAGATCTTTATCGGTCGAACCTCTATGTCAAGGATTCAGTTAATCCCGTATATCGTTCCCTTTGTTCTTCGGTATGTTACTTGCCCGAGATTCGATCGTCGGTATCTCCATACCTAGTTCAACCTCGTTACCGGCAAGTCTCTTTACTCGTTCCGTAATACAAGATCCTGCAACTAACAATTAGTCACATTGCTTGCACGGCTTATTGTGATGTTGCATTACCGAGTGGGCCCCGAGATACCTCTCCGTTACACGGAGTAACAAATCCCAGTCTCGATCCATGCCAACTCAACAGACACCATCGGAGATACCTATAGAGCACCTTTATAGTCACCCAGTTACGTTGCGACGTTTGATACACACAAGGCACTCCTCCGATATCCGTGAGTTGCATGATCTCATGGTCATAGGAACATATACTTGACATGCAGAAAACAGTAGCAATAAACTGACACGATCATATGCTATGTTTGTAGTTTGGGTCTTATCCATCACATCATTCTCCTAATGATGTGATCTCGTTATCAAATGACATCTCATGTCCATGGCTAGGAAACCTTAACCATCCTTTGATCAACGAGCTAGTCCATTAGAGGCATACTAGGGACATGGTTTTGTCTATGTATCCACACACGCATTTAAGTCTCCGATCAATACAATTATAGCATGGATAATAAACGATTATCATGAACAAGGAAATATGATAATAACTAATTTATTATTGCCTCTAGGGCATATTTCCAACAGTCTCCCACTTGCACTAGAGTCAATAATCTAGTTCACATCACCATGTGATTCGCATTGTTATGAATCTAACACCCAATGAGTTCTGGGGCTCGATCATGCTTTGCATGTGAGAGAGGTCTTATAGTCAACGGGTCTGCGATATTCAGATCCGTGTGTACTTTGCATATCTCTATGTCAAACCGTAAACACTGCTACCACACTCCACTTGGTACTATTTCCAAATGGCTGCTCCACTATACGTATCCAGATTGCTACTACTAGTCATCCGGATAGGTGTTAAAGCTTGCATCAATGTAACTCTTTACGACGAACTCTTTATCACCTCCACAATCAAGAGACATTTTCCTTAGTCCTCTGGTTACTAAGGATAATTCCGACCGCTGTCCAGTGATCCACTCCTGGACCACTCTTGTACCCCTTGACAGACTCATGGCAAGGCACACATAGGTGCAGTACACAGCATGGCATAATATAGAGCCTATGGCTAAGGCATAGGGGACGACGTTCGTCCTTTCTCTTTCTTCTGCCGTTGTCGAGCTTTGAGTCTCACTCAACTTCACACCTTACAAATCAGACGAGAACTATTTCTCTGGCTGATCCATTTTGAACTCTTTCAAAATCTTGTCAAGGTATACACTCATTTAAAGTCTCATCAAGCATCTTGATCTATCTCTATAGATTTTTATGCTGAACAATTAGGTAGCTTTATCCAGGTCTTCCTTTGAAAATCACTTTCCAAATGACCGTTTTATGCTTTCCAGAAACTCTACATTATTTCTGATCAACAATATGTCATCCACATATACTTATCAGAAATTCTATAGTGCTCCCACTCACTTTTTTGCAAATACAAGTTTCTCGTAAACTTTGTATAAACATCAAAACTTTGATCACCTCATCAAAGCGTATATTCCAACTCCGAGATGCTTGCTTCAGTCCATGGAAGGATCACCGAAGCTTGCACACCTTTTAGCATCCTTAGGCCTGACAAAACCTTCTGGTTGTATCACATACAACCTTTCCTCAAGTAAACCGTTAAGGAAACGATGTTTTGACATCCATCTGCCAGATTTCATAATTGAAAACACAGCAACTGCTAACATAATTCCAACAGACTTTAGCACCACTACGAGTGAGAAATTCTCATCGTAGTCAACTCCTTGAACTTGTCACAAACATCTTTGCGACAAGTCGAGCTTTACAAATAGTGACATTCACCATCAATGTCTGTCTTTATTTTAAAGATCCACTTGTACTCAACGACCTGCCGTCCAACGAGCAAGTCTACCAAAGTCTACACTTGGTTTTAATACATGGATCCTATCTCGGATTTCATGGCCTCCAACCATTTGTCGGAATCCGGGCCCATCATCGCTTCTCCATAGCTCGTAGGTTCATCGTTGTCCAACAACATGACCTCCAAGACAGAGTTGTCGTACCACTTAGGAGCAGTACACATCCTTGTCGACCTACGAAGTTTGATAGTAACTTGATCCTGAAGCTTCATGATCATCATCATTAACTTCCTCTTCAACTAACGTAGGCTTCACAGTAACATCTTTCTGCGCTGCGCTACTCTCTGGTTGAACAAAGGTTTAACAACCTCATCAAGTTCTATCTTCCTCCCACTCAATTCTTTCGAGAGAAACTTTTTCTTGAGAAAGGACCCAGTTCTAGCAACAAACACTTTGCACTCGGATCTGAGATAGAAGGCATACCCATATGTTCTTAGGGTATTCTATGAATATACATTTGTCCGCTTTGGGTTCTAGCTTATTATGTGAAAACATTTTCCACACAAGCATCGCAGCCCCAAACATTAAGAAATGACAGCTTAGGTTTCTATCAAACGATAATTCACACGGTGTCATCTCAACGGATTTAGATGATGCCCTATTTAAAGTGAATGTAGTTGCCTCTAATGCATAACCCCAAAAATTATAGTAGTAAAACGATAAGAGACATCACAGTATGCACTATATCAATAGAGCATGACTATGATGTTCGGACACACCATCACACCATGGTGTTCCAGGTGGCGTTAGTTGTGAAACAAATTTCACGTTGTCTTAAGTTGTATGCCAAGCTCGTAACTCAGATATTCACCTCCACGATCATATCGCGGTCATTTTTATCTTCTTGTCACGATGATCTTTAAACTTCACTCTGAATTTGCTTGAACCTTTCAAACGATTCAGACTTGTGTTTCATTAAGTAAATATACACTATATCTACTCAAATCATCAGTGAAGGTAAGAAAATAACGATATCCACTGCACGCTACAAGACTCACTAGATTGCATACATCAACATGTATCATTTCCAATGAATCACTTGCCCGCTCCATCCAACGGGGTCCTTTAGTCATCTTGCCCAAGAGGCATGGTTCGCATGTCTCAACCGATTCGAAATAGATGAGTCCAAATATCCATCAGCATGGAGTTTCTACATGCGCTTTATACCAATATGACATTTAGCGACAGTGCCACAAGTATGTGGTACTATCATTATGAACTTTGTATCTTTTGACATCAATGTTATGAACATGTGTACTACTACGACCAAGATTTCAACAAACCATTCTCACTGGGTGCATGACCATTGAAGGTATTATTCATGTAACCAGAATAACTATTATTCTCTGACTTAAATGAATAACCGTATTGCAACAAACATGATCTAATCATGTTCATGCTCAACGCAAAACACCAAATAACATTTATTTTGGTTCGTCACTAATCCTGAAGGTAGAGAGAGCGTGCGATGTTGATCACATCAACCTTGGAAACATTTCCAACACACATCGTCACCTCACCCTTAGCTAGTTCTCCGTTTATTCCGTAGCTTTTATTTCGAGTTACTAACATTTAGCAACCGAACCGGTATCCAATACCCAGGTGCTACTAGGAGTACTAGCAAGGTACACATCAATAACTCGTATATCAAATATACTTCTGTCGATGTTGCCAGCCTTCTTATCTACCAAGTATCTAGGGTTGTTCCGCTTCAGCGACCTCTCACCTCATAATAGAAGCACTTAGTCTCGGGTTTGAGTTCAACTTTGGGTTGCTTCACTGGAGCAGCAACTGACTTGCTATCCATGAAGTTTCCCTCCTTGCTCTTGCCCTTTTCGAAACTAGTGGTTTGATTAACCATCAACACTTGACGCTCCTTCTTGATTTCTACCTTCGCGGTGTCAAACATCGCGAACAGCTCAGGGATCAATACTTCTATCCTTGGCGTATTATAGTTCATCACTAAGTTCTAGTAGCTTTAGTGACAGTGACTTGGAGAACTATATCAATCACTATCTTATCTGGAAGATCAACTCCCACTTGATTCAAGCGATTGTAGTACCCAGACAATCTGAGTACATGCTCAACGATTGAGCTATTCTCCTTCATCTTACAGGCAAAGAATCTTGTTGGAGATCTCATATCTCGCAACAAAGGCACGAGCCTGAGATCACAATCTCTGCTCCTAGAACAACGTTCAAAACGTTTTGGAGCCTCAATTCTAAGCCGTAATGCATGACGCACTAAACTATCAAGTAGTCATCGAAACGTGCCTGTTAGATGTTCACAACATCTATAGACGACGCTAGAGGGGGTGGCGCACCGAGCGGTGCATTAAGGAGATAAGCCTTCTGTGCAGCAATGAGGACAATCCTCAGATCACGGACCCAGTCCGCAATTTTGCTACCAACATCTTTCAATTCTATTTCTCTAGGAACATATAAAAAATACAAGGGAGCTACAGCGCGAGCTAGTAATCTACATCATAATTTGCAAAGACACTTTGACTATGTTCATGATAATGAGTTCAATTAATCATATTACTTAAGAACTCCCACTCAAATTGACATCCCTCCGATCATTCGAGTGATACATGATCCAAATTCACCAACTCAAGTCCGATCATCACGTGAGTTGAGGTGGCTGCAATGGTGAACATCATTATGTTGATCATATCTACAATATGACTCATGTTCGAACTTTCGGTCTCTCGTCTTCCGAGGCCATGTCTGTACATGCTAGGCTCGTCAAGTTTAACCCGAGTGTTCTGCACGTGCAAATCTGGCTTGCACCCGTTGTATGTGAACGTAGAGTCTATCACACCCGATCATCACGTGGTGGCTCAACACGACGAACTTTCGCAACGGTGCACACTCGAGGAGAACACAGTTTATCTTGAAATTCAAGTGAGGGATCACAATAATGCTACCGCCGTACTAAGCAAAACAAGGTGCATAAAAGGGTTAACATCTCATGCAATTCATAAGTGACATGATATGGCCATGAACTTGTGTTTAAGATCTCCATCTTCGAAACACCGGCATGATCTCCATCGTCACCGGCACAACACCATGATCTCCATCATCTTGATATCCATCAATGTGTTGCCATTGGGGTTGTCACGCCCTGCATGCTTCTACTACTATTGCTACCGTAGCGATAAAGTAAAGCATTACATAGCGCTTAATGATTGACACGCAGGTCATACAATAATTAAAGACAACCCTATGGCTCCTGCCGGTTGCCGTACTCATCGACATGCAAGTCATGATAATCTATACATCACATGATCATCTCATACATCACATATATCTCATCATGTAATTGGCCATATCACATCACAACATACCCTGCAAAAACAAGTTAGACGTCCTCTAATTGTTGTTGCATATTTTACGTGGCTGCTATGGTATCTAGCAAGAACGATTCTCACCTACGCATAAACCACAACGGTGATACACTAGTTTATTTTCAACCTTCTCAAGGACCGCCTTTGTCGAATCCGATCCAACTAAAGTGAGAGAAACTGTCACCCACAAGCCATCTAGGCAACAAGTTGCGTCGAGGGAACCGGTCTCTCGTAAGCGTACGAGTAATGTTGGTCCGGGCTGCTTCATCTCACAATCCCGCTGAACCAAAATACGACCAAGGGAGGAAGCAATCTAAGCATCAACGCCCACAAACCTTTTGTGTTCTACTCGAGATCTCATCGAACCATCAACCTAGATCATGATGCCACTGTTGGGGAACGTCGCATGGGAAACAAAAAATTTCCTACGCACACGCAAACCTATCCATGGTGATGAGCATCTACGAGAGGGAGAGTGGATCTACATACCCTTGTAGATCGCTAAGCGGGAAGCGTTAAGAAACGCGGTTGGTGTAGTCGAACATCTTCGCGATCCAAATCGCCGAGCGTCCCGCGATCTCATCACGATCCGTTCCGCGATCCAATCACGATCCGTCCCGTGAACTCATCATGATATGTCCCGCGATCTCATCACGATCCGTATCACGATCTTGATCATGATCTGTCCCGTGAACTCATCACGATCCGTTCCGCGATCTCATCACGAACTGTCTCGCGATCTCGATCACGGTCCTTCCGATCTAGCGCCGAACGGACGGCACCTCCGTGTTCAGCACACGTGCAGCTTGATGACGATCTCCACCGTCTCGATCCAGCGAGAGGAGGTGGAGAGGAGAGAGAGTTCACCGGCAGCGTGACGGCGCTCCGGTGATGGTGGTGGAGTGATTCCGGCAGGGCTTCGCCTAAGCGCTGCGGAAAACCGATCTAGAGGAGAAACTGTGCACCGGTGAAACGTGTAGCACGTGGCCGGAAATTCTATCCAAAAACCACCCAATCCACTAGTATATATAGGAGGAGAGGAGAGGAGAGGCAGCCAAGGCCTTTGGGTCGGCCAAAATAGGAGGTGGGAGCAATCCTACTTCACCTCCAATCCTAGTTGGAGTAGGATTGCCTCCTATTGGCTGATTTTCCACTTTTTGCTTTAGGACTTTCTCTCCTGCGCCATGGGCCTTTGTGGCTGTTTTCCCAGCCCACTAAGGGTTGGTTATTATTCTCCCACAGCCCATGGACCTCTTGGGGTCGAAATACCCCTCCCGGAGGTCCTCCGGTACACTACCGGCACTCCCGGTACAATACCGATACTCCCGGTACACTACCGATGAGCCCGAAACTTTTCCGGAAACCAAACTGGGACTTCCTATATATGAATCTTTACCTCCGGACCATTCTGGAGCTCCTCGTGACATCCGGGATCTCATCCGGGACTCCGAACAACCTTCGGTCACCACCATACATAACTCTACACTACCGAAACGTCACCGAACCTTAAGTGTGCAGACCCTGCGGGTTCGAGAACTATGTAGACATGACCGAGACACCTCTATGGTCAATAACCAATGGCGGGACCTGGACGTCCACATTGGTTCCTACATATTCTACGAAGATCTTTATCGGTCGAACCTCTATGTCAAGGATTCAGTTAATCCCGTATATCGTTCCCTTTGTTCTTCGGTATGTTACTTGCCCGAGATTCGATCGTCGGTATCTCCATACCTAGTTCAACCTCGTTACCGGCAAGTCTCTTTACTCTTTCCGTAATACAAGATCCCGCAACTAACAATTAGTCACATTGCTTGCAAGGCTTATTGTGATGTTGCATTACCGAGTGGGCCCCGAGATACCTCTCCGTTACACGGAGTAACAAATCCCAGTCTCGATCCATGCCAACTCAACAGACACCATCGGAGATACCTGTAGAGCACCTTTATAGTCACCCAGTTACGTTGCGACGTTTGATACACACAAGGCACTCCTCCGATATCCGTGAGTTGCATGATCTCATGGTCATAGGAACATATACTTGACATGCAGAAAACAGTAGCAATAAACTGACACGATCATATGCTATGTTTGTAGTTTGGGTCTTATCCATCACATCATTCTCCTAATGATGTGATCCCGTTATCAAATGACATCTCATGTCCATGGCTAGGAAACCTTAACCATCCTTTGATCAACGAGCTAGTCCATTAGAGGCATACTAGGGACATGGTTTTGCCTATGTATCCACACATGCATTTAAGTCTCCGATCAATACAATTATAGCATGGATAATAAACTATTATCATGAACAAGGAAATATGATAATAACTAATTTATTATTGCCTCTAGGGCATATTTCCAACAGTGCATGCCAGCCAGGGTCTTGCGCCTGCGCGTCGGGGCCTTGACCGGGGAGGAAGCCGGCTAGGGAAGCTGAGGCTGCTGCCTTGGCTGGAACAGAGCCTCCAATCCCGGTTGAATTGAGCTCTCCACCATAGCAGCCCCGGGCATCAAGGGGGGCGTGCGCCCGGGCGTCGTGGTGGAGAGAAGGGGCGGTGTTGGCGAAGCTTCGAACCCAGGAGGGCGCGAGCCAGCTGGGGAAGGAGTGGCCATGCGCGCCGGGGAATAGAGCATGGCCACCTGCGGGCTCACAGCAGCGATTCTGGAAGCAAGAGCAGCGCTCTCGAGGTCTCGGCGCTTGGAGCGGGGTGAGGGTGAGTAGATCCCACATGCTTCATCTTCCCCAGCCCATACCGGCGGCCGCCACTCCGGCCTCGTCGGCCACCCAAGCTCCGTGCTTTCCCGCCGCCCCTGCCGCTCCCCTGCTGTGGGGCTTCCCTGCTGCCGCCACTGTCAACGTTCCGTCCCCAGATCTGGATCGGGAGCTGCAGAACCCGCCCCCTCCGCCGCCGGGGCGGCCGGCCAGGCCTGCTGACGACGTGGATTTTGTCCCCGAGACGCCGCCCGAACTCCTGCGTGCCGCGGCCTCCTCGGCTGGCGACGCGGTTCCATTCATTGAAGAAGATGGCCTGCAGCACGGGGGTGGCATTAACTCGGGCCTGCCCGTGGGAGGGTGGCTGGCCTGCTTCAAGAGGGTGGAGGGCGAGGCGCATTCTACGCGCGCGCCTGCTTCGCAGTCCGACGAGGGGCTCGAGGGAGGATGGGTCACCGTCGGGTCAAATCGGCCGCGCCGGACGGCTTTTCCTCCGACGGCATTCAAGCCTCGCTCCTCCCCTCCGGAGTGGATTCGTGGGCGCTGCTTTCACTACCTAAAGCCCCGTCATCGCGCTGCTGCGTGCCGTGACCCCATAACTTGCCGCAAGTGCTTTCGCTCGGGCCACCGCGCCAGCTTCTGCACCAACCCACCGGCGCTGCATCTTCCCCCACGCACGCTGGCCCAGCGCCGTCCGTCTCCGCGTCCTCAGGTCGTGAGGCAGCAGCCGCGGCAGCCAGCTCGACCTATTCCGCCTCCTCCCCGTCTGCAACCTGCTCCGTCGGCATCGGCTGCGCCAATGGCTTGGAGCGGCGACCATGGGGCAAGGCCGGCGGAGGTCTTCGCCGTCATTCACTCGACGCCCTCCATGCTGCAGGAGGCGACCGTCCTCGAGGCCCACGCGGTTGTGGCCTGGCCGGACCGTGATATGCGCACGTCCACGCAAGAGGTGGCTGCGGCGTTCGTCAAGGAGATCGGCGTCCTGGCGCTAGACATCAGCGTCGTGCGCCACTATCCGGAGGCGTTCTTGGTGCGCTTCTTCCACCAGCATCACTTCACCAATGCCGTCGGCCGTCACGAGATCCCTTTTGGAGCCACCAAGCTCCAAATTCGTCAGTGGCGCCTTGAAGCCCATGCCGAGCATGTCGACCACCGGCACCACGTGCGGCTCTGCCTCGAGGGGGTGCCACTTCACGCTTGGGAGGAGCAGCCCATCGCCACGGCCATTGGCTCTGCCTGCTCGGTGGATTACGTGGAGCCGGCATCCAAGATGAAGACGGCGACTGAGGTGCTGGCGGTATGGGCATGGACGTCCAGCCCGGCCAACGTGTCGCGTGTGAGCTGGGTCACGCTCCCAGGAAGGAACGGCGGCGAGCCCATCTTCGGGAGGCGTGGCCTGGAGCACTGGGTGATTGTTCACTTGTCCATCCACGAGGACCCGACCCAAGGGCCAAACATCGTGTCCCAGGGATACGACTATCGCTTGGGCATTGTTGATGGCGAAACAAAGCTGAGGGACAGGCGGCAGTGCTTCTCCAGGCCGGTCGAGCCTCATAGGCGGGACCGTGATGACGACGACAGTGACCGCGACCGTCGACGGAAAGATGAAGGCCGCTGTGGTCGCAACGACTCTCGGGACGGCCAGGGCTGGGGAGCCAGAATTCGTCGCAGTCTCTCCCGCCGGCCCCGGGACCGTGGCCAGGGGCGTGACCATGGCCGCGACCGTGACTCGGGTCGTGGCGGTGGGGGCGATGGAAGGCGCACGCAAGGAGTGTCTCCACCATGCATGTTAGCAGGCTCTGGCTCGGCCAGCGATGATGGGGTGCATGCGGCGGAAGGCGACGTTATTGCTCCTCCATCCGCGCTGCTTGATGGGCGTGGCCGCAGCCTGGCGAGGCAGGCCTCGCCGCGTGGGGCTAGGCGTCGTTCGGCTGAGAGCCTCACACCACAGGCCTCCCCCCCCCACCCTTTTTTTTACATAACATAACAAAAGATGGGAGATGTTGCAACAGAACGAAATAATCTTGGCTGGTCTGTTATCTCAAAAAGATAATACAACCGATCCTTGGAAATAGCTACCCTCAAGCTTTGGAGAAAAAACAGATGCCATGTTCCATGTAATGCAACATGATGGTTTTTTTTTTGACAAGAAGGGGGCAATGCATGCAGTTATTTTATTAATTATTCACAAAGACTTTACAAAATAATACATCAGGTAGTCTGAAGCCATCATCTTAGCAACATCTGTCGCTACTTCTACGTACTTGATGAAGGGGTGCCGATAGTCCGAGCCTAATACCAAACATACATCACATCAAAACCTAGGGGCCCCAACCAAGCCGCGTTGCTGGGGCACACACCGGTCCGGCAAATTCACAGTGGACGTCATCGCTCGTCGTCTTCCACCAATCCATCTCCAGAGGAAACATTGACCTATCGACCTTGCTAGGCGTGTCGTCAACGCCACCATGGCGTCAGACAACACCACCAACCTACACGTATCCATTCACATGCACCTGTCGCCGAAACTCTGCAGCGCCATGCCACCGAGTCATCAGCCTTGCGGTAGATGTAACACCGCTCCTTCTCTAGTCCCTTCCAACCAGCACTTGCTCCAAATCGATGCCCCCAGGAGGGAGAACGACACGAAAAGCGTCGTCATCATCCGACCTTGGAGACCCGGATCTGTGGTCCTCCCCGAAGCATCCCGAGCATGATGACGCAAACTGCAACTACGGTGCCTCAACAAGGAAACGACATCAGAGACGCCTTATCGTCTTCCATGACCATAGTCGGCGTGATTTTCATCGACAGTCATGCCACAAAGCCGTGCGCCGCCAGGGTCATTGGTCCCTTTAACCGGAGCACTCCAAAAACGATGCCCTCAAGAGGGGGGCGACACAAAAGCATCGCTATCGCTCGATCCCAATGAGATCAAGGGTTTCCCTCGGAGTTGCCCGCAGTGTCAAGGACCCATACAAAGGATGAATCCCACCGTGATCAGAAGAACTTGTCAATGTCCGCCCAATTGCCACCGTGCCGCACCCGCCACCGTGCCGTCCGGAACCCGATGACCATGGTCAGTGGCACGCACCTGGCATCATGGACTCGTCCAGCCACCAGCCACGGCCATATATGGCCGAGGCCAGCGACCCCATCCTGGCCATGGCCGGAAGCACCGAATCTCCCCGATCTGGCCGGAGAGCGCCGCCACAAGACGAACCTTGACCTCCACCGCTGACCACCACAAGTCAAGTCCCTCTGTCGTACCCCCAAGTGTGCTTCACACGAGGACACCGCCGGCCGCCACCAGATCATGTCGCCCACAGATCAAGGGAAGGCCGCGAGAGATGGGCCCCGCCGCCACCGCCAGCCACATGAGCTTTGCCCGACGACGTCTTCCAGCGGCGGCAGGTGAGAAGGAAGGGATTGTGGCGGCTGTTCCTGGTGGGGAAGCCGCCCTCTCGTCTCCTTGGGCATGTGCGGCTGAGGGGCTGTTCCGAATATAGGGCACATGGATACTAATTAACATGATACTTCAGAGGATAATTGACAACATTTAGCTTTAGAAGATGTCAAATTGTGTAGTGCTTCATTCAGAAGCTCCAAATCGTAGGTGATAGGGATATGCGAGTGGCATTTCTCTGATTGTAGAGGTTCAGAGGTAATGGTTGGAACAATTACAATGTCTTTTCAGGTAAAGAACAGAGGGCTAGGTGAACCAGATGAAAGCATTGAAAACAACAGATCTTGTTTCTGTAATGCAACAATTATATTCCGAGTAGTTCTTGCCAGTTAAAGGTCCACAGTGAAGGGATGAGATAGGAAAACAATGGACAAATCAAACAACAAGAATTTGGAGCTTTGAATAATGGAATTGATTCACTTAATTCTTCAATCGGCGACAATGTTGTTATCTGACATATTGTCCTTGAGAACGACACTCGAACCGACATCACTCATGTGGCTGCTGCCCCCGTCTATTTTAGAATGTAGCACTGGGATTTAAACAGTTGTGATCAGCGTTTGCACGATTTAGTAAAAATGGCTACAGTTTAAGCAGCCACTTTCAGGAGGCCTTTGCACTTGTACGTGTCAGGGCATGCAGTGATGAACTGAAGCGCCCGGTTTGGTTAGTAGACCTTATCTGATCTGATATGTTCTGTCTAGTGTAAAATTGTGTGGATGTTATTGAGAGTGTGACATTGGAATAGACAGTGCATCACTTGAGTAGTTCTATTAACCATGAGTGCGCTGGGACAACACTTTCAACCAGGGGCCGTGTGCCAAGGCGTGCAGGTTATTGTGCTGGCTATATACATACTTAACTTGCCAGGCGCGTGCAGGTCTAGTTAGTACAGTAATATATAGGCGAGCAGTCAGGCACATAGACGGATTGTTAATCCAGTTAATGAGGGTATTGCCTTTTACTGCATGTGAGCACTTGAGGTTGAAGCGCAGAGATTCTCACGGGATAAAATACGCATGCAGGCAGGCATAAGAGCATGGGTCGTACAATTATCCTCTCACGGGATAAAATAAATAAATGAGACAATCCAAAGCAGTGGGCAGAGATTTGTCATCATGCACATATATGGAATATCACGAGGTCTAAGAAAACATATAAGTTAGATCCAGATCCAAGCTTTGCTAGGGTGGTGATGATGTCGTTCCATTCATCCTTAATCACGCCATTCTGCAGTTTTCCTTCCACAATTGATGACCATTCGTAGCTACTCTCGTCATTTTATAATGTAGTTTGTTCGTGTTTTCTCAGATCTAAGTTTAATTATAAATTTAGACAACGAGATCGGTTGTGACGGAAACAAAAATTATGTTACTAAATTCGTATTCAAATGTTTTGAATGGTATAGTTTTTGATTCCGCTGCAGTCGGACACGGTGGTAAAATTTATCTTTAAATCGTGGACGCACTACATACTCAAATGAAAAAAGTAATGAAAGTAATGCGGCACAAGGAATCTGTCAGATTGGTGGCGACTGCTAGACCATGTGATCAAGCATGATAGCCGCGTGCTGTCTAGTCGAGTCCGACTAGAACTCCAAATGCCCATGCATATCTACCTTCGTAAAAACTAGTGCCAGGTTCGGCAGACCTCCACACCAAAACAACACACACAAGGCATAAGTAGCGAGAGTGAGTGCATCGACCTTCCATCCGCTATATCCTGCATCGATCCGGTCATGGCACAACAACGCTCCCGACGCTCGTTGCCGTGGCGGCGCTGGTCACGCTGATGTGCGCTGTTGCTGTGGCCCAGGTACCTACCGGCGGTGCGCCGGTATGCGACCTTGTGGATCAGAACATTGTGAATGCGTGCTTCAAGACCTTCGGAGAAGGTATGCATCAGGCCATGTCCGACAGGATGCTTTCGGCGGGTAAAGTTATTAAGGTCAAAGTGGACCGCTGCGTAGCCTTTGGTGGGCACTCGTGCCTCTGCCAGATGAAGAAGGTGTGGAAGGCTCATGGCAAAAGGACCCAGGATAATGTGCAATGTGTTAGGGAGAAGGTCTGCTAACGAGCGCGGGAAGATCTTTTCGTGGGTGCAAGACCTTTAGTTTGTTGGATATGCGTGTTTCTTGCAAGTTGGTTTCAATTGGTCGATGTCCACCTGCTTCTTGTTTTCTTTTATTTGCTTGTGTGTGTCATGTGAGTGTGTTTTGTTTTTCTACCTATGAGAGCATTGATTGGTCAGTTGAGTCTTTTTAATTTGTACCAATCAGAAATAAATGTGGGTGAATTTTTTTGTTTCATCTTATTTTGTTTGTATATTATTCGATGCATCCTAAAATATATTATTATATTAGTTATATGCCCGTGCGTTCATAGGAAAAAAGCGGATAAATAATTATTTTTATATAGACACACTAATGCGGGGGGTTAATAGGGAGGACAAGATCTGGACCATGCAGAAAAATATATAACAATCATAAAATTTGAACATTTCAGTTCCGACAATCCTAGGTTGGCGTCACTGACAACATGCCGTACGTAGCTCCTTGCTTTTCCTCAAGACAGCAAGCATCGCCATCTGAAAGGTTTTCTACTTCCTGGATTGGGTCAAGGCCATAAGATCACCCTTTTCTATATAACATCAGAGAAGATGTGAGATGTTGCAAGAGAACAAAATAATATTGGCTGATATGTTATCTCAAAACGATAATATGACCGATCCTTGGAAATAGCTACCCTCAAGCATAGGATAAAAACCAGTAGCAAAGTTCCATGCTAAGGCAACAGATGAATATAGGGCAAATGGATACTAACCTGATACTCCGGAGGAGAATTCTCAGCATATAGCTTTAGAAGATGTCAATTTGTGTTGTGCTTCATGCAGAAGGTCTGAATCATAAGAGACAGGGATATACTAGTGGCCTTCCTTTGATTTTTAAAGGTTCAGATAATGGTTGGAACAATTAGAATGTCTTTTCAGATAAAGAAAAGAGGGCTAGATGAACCAGATAAAAGCACTGAAAACAACCGAAGATCTTGTTTGTATAATGCAACAATTATATGTCCGATTAGCTCTTGCCAGTTACAGTTCAAAGCTAAAACTACAGATCTTAAAGTTGTACTGCATAAAAGACCAATTCAACATGAGTTTCTCATCGTTGCTAAACGTTGATATCTCATGATCTTAGATGTAATAGACAGTGATAGATGCCTTGTCATAGTTAAGAGATGAGATAAGAAAACGATGGACAAATCAAACAACTAGAATTTGGAGCTTTGAGTAATGGAATTGGTTCACTTAATTCTTCAATCGGAGACAATGTTGTTATCTGACATAATCATACTCCTCCTCCTGGAGAGAGGAGTGAAGCCCCCCCCCCCCCCCCCCTCCTCCTCCTCTGGTCCTATCTCGCTCCCCACACACGCGACCCGGGACCCAACCCTTGCCGCCTCCCAACCTCCACCCCCACCACCCCTCCTCCCGCCACGGCTGCAAGACGACGCTGCCGGGTGTTAGCATTCATTCGTGTCATAGAAAGTCTAGGTGCATGCTTGTTTTCCTTGTACGTGTACATGCCGTGGGCATGTTGCACAGCTGTGTGCGTGTGTATGTAGCCCGGGTCGTGCGCTAGGCAGTCAGGGAGCACTTACCACTACTAGTTCAACGTGGGATGACACGTTGTGTGTGCTGGGAGTGACGGGATTATAGGATCAACTGTTAGCTTAAGTTTGCATGTAGCTCAAGATATAAGGAATAAGGAGAAAATAGAAAAGCCGCAGGAAGTGTACGCGGCACAAAATTCTCGTGTCTTCTGTCATTCTGTTTTAGAGAGAGAGAGAGATCGCCGGCGACAAGTGTGCTCCGGCGACGACAAGTGGCATCAGAGCCTCTTTAAGATCCTGCGGACATGACCGGCGGCGAGGCGGCGGATGACGAGACCAGGACGGGCGGCTCCGGATCGAGGACGCCGTAGCGTGCACTGTCCCCGTCGCGGTCGCACCCGAGGAGGCGTGGCCGGAGCTGCACGGCGCGCGGGCACGAGCTCATGGCGCCTGTGGTGCAGAAGGTGATTCGGGAGTCCGGATCGGCAAGTTGGCCGATACTCATGAAGACGAACTACAACGACTGGTCTTTGCTCATGAAAGTGAAGCTGGAGGCGCGTGGCTACTCGGACGCCATTGACTTCCATGAGGACCGCATGGCGCTGGAGCCCATCCTTGGAGCAGTGTCGCCCGAGATGTTGGGCATGCCGGTCGTCAAGCCGATGGCGAAGGAGGCGTGGGACTCGATCGCCACCATGCGCATCGGCGGTGACCGGGTGCGTGCGGCCAAGGCGTAGTCCCTGGCCCAGGAATTCGAAACCATCTAGTCCCGCGACGGCGAGTCCATAGATGACTTCATAATGCGGCTCGGGTCCATGATCACCAAGGATAAGGCAGACTTTTCATTAACCATACCATATACAAGCTGAAAAAACAGGCATCAAAAGGAACTCGCTAGCTTATTATCTGAACATTATTTTCATAAGAGCTTATTTAGAGCTTATTTTCACTGAAGAGCTCAATAGAACTGGCCCTTACTCTATTTGGAGTTCTAATCCTACTACTACCATAAGTGCCAATCTGTGTCTGACTAGGACAGAACACCACACGTCGTGGTTGGTTTTACATTCTCCCCCCCCCCTCACTAGTAGAAAATGGGGCTTTCGTCACAGCTCGATCTACACATTAGTCCCGGTTGCATTACGAACCGAGACTAATGTGAGCATTAGTCCCGGTTCGAGTGGCTAGGGCGCCGGTCGGGCATTAGTCCCGGTTCAAATGGGACCTTTAGTCCCGGTTGGTGTCAAGTCCCGGTTGGAGACACCAACCGGGACTAAAGGGGCCGATACCCTTTAGTCCCGGTTCGTATCTCCAACCGGGACTAAAGGTGAAGCCTTTAGTCGGTTGGAGACACGAACCGGGACTAAAGGGGTTGGGGCTTTAGTCCCGGTTGGTGTCTCCAACCGGGACTAAAGGCTAGACCTTTAGTCCCGATTGGAGATACAAACCGGTACTAAAGGGTTTTGATTTTTTTTGTTTTTTCTATTTGTTTTCTGTTTTTAGTTTCTGTTCTAAATTGCTTATATCTTTTAGGATATTTGATGTTTTTGAGTGATTCTTTTTTGCTTTAGATTCGCAATTTTGTCTAGTTTGTGTTTGTGGAATTAGTTTTCAAATTTGAATGATTTAAATTTGAATTTTTTCAAATTTTCTTCAAACCCTAAATTGTGAATAACTTGAGTTTAGAAATAGTTATAAATTTAATTCTTTTTTCTCATAGGCACATGTTAGATGGTGCATGTTAAACGCACAAAAAGTCTGGAGTTTAAATAAGTTAACAAAAATAAATGCCTTTATAATAGATGTTTTTTCGTTCAAAACCCTGATACTTCGAAGGGGATTGTCCAGTTTGTATACGAAGTGCATCTAGTTTTTACCGTAACCCTCTCAACTTTTTAGCACATGCTATGTGGGTGAAATAATGATACCATGCCAAGTTTCAACCTTTTCGGAGTTCATTTGTAGTGCTTTTCAATTTCAGGGTCATTTAGCTCCAAAAAAATGCATGAAAAATAGCGAATGAAGTGAGAAATGGTTGAAAATTGATGATGTGGCTTTGAATGGTGCATGTTGAATGCACAAAAACTCTGGAGTTTAAATAAGTTTAAAAAATAAAATGCCTTTGTAACTGATGAGTTTTCATCCAAAACTCTGATATTTTGAAAGGGATTGTCCAGTTTGTACACGAAGTGCATCTAGTTTTACTGTAACCCTTTCAATTTTTTAGCACATGCTATATGGGTGAAATGATGATACCACGCCAAGTTTCAACAATTTCAGAGTTCATTTATAGTGCTTTCAATTTTATGGTCATTTAGCTGAAAAAATTAATAAATGCATGAAAAATAGCGAATGAAGTGGGAAAGGGTTGAAAATTGATGATGTGGCTTTGGATGGTGCATGTTGAACACACAAAAAGTCTGGAGTTGAAACAAAATTAAAAAAAGTATTATGAAAAAGTAAAACGACTATAACTTTTGCATACGAAGTCGGAAAAAAAGTGTTATGGATTTATTTTAAATAAATGATGTCATATTTGGATTCCTCACGATTTTCTGATAATAATGGATATATTATTTGTCGAATTTCGAGTTAAAGATTTAAAGATATTAATTATGCCATATTAAATGAATAATTTGCAAAAAATGAATAAAATAATATTATTGCTTATTCTAATTTCATTTTAATTCAATATTATTATTATTTATTTTATTTTGAACTTTTTATTATTTTGGTTGAAAAAATTAAATCATGCTACATCAAGACCTAAGGGTTAATATGATTGATAACTTACTATTGTCAAGAAAACAACAAGTGCAGACTTAAAAACTAGGAGCGATAGAAGGGGTTGGAGCAGTGAGAGGATGGATGACCGGTCGGGAAGTTAGACGATTTAGAACGAGGGGTGATCAGAGATTAAATTGTTAAATAAATACAGAGCAGCGAGGAGGGGTGATTAGAGATTAAATTGTTAAATAATTCAAAGATTTGAAAATCAGAAAAAAAAAATTGAAAAAATAAAATAAAAAATTATTAAAAAAATACCTTTAGTACCGGTTCGTAACACCAACCGGAACTAAATGTCTTTAAAAAGCTGTCACGCGAAGCCCCTTTGACCCGGGAGCTACTCACGTACGTGCAAGCTAGCTTCTAAGCTAACACGCAGACAGGTGGATGGATACACAGTGTACGTATGTGTATAGCCACGTACTCCCAAGCGTGAGGTTGGCTTAGGCTGGTTACTACGCGAACGATTCGATCAATCAACTTGTCCAGCGCGTCGTCGGCCAGTTGCGATGCCGAGAATTCAATTATGTATGATGAACTGAATGTTATGTAGTTAGATGTATGCATTTATAAGATATTTGGACTTGATTTTTACTTGATGTATGTCGTTTTTGCAAAATGTTATGTAGTGAATTAACTACCCAGCTTAAGTGTGGCTTTGCCATTGTCGTCGGCGGAACATAGCGACTCGTAAACTTTGACGAACAAAACACGAAGATACCGAATATATGTTGGCTACAGGCTCGTGTCGTACATTGTATTGCTTCTCTTTTCGTTGGTCTTGAATTACAGGGGATAGGTACCTATATATTAGCTTAGCTAAGACTCAATCCTCGTCGGCAGCTAATACTAGTTATACACGGACACGGTCGGACACGCACACCTGCACGTATATATAACTTTTGTACATGTACAGCTATGGATACTAAGTCGTGTTTAACTCTAACATTCCGCACTATTTATTCCAGGATAAATGGCCATTAGTAGCTAAAATGAAAAGAGGGCGACATGAGGAATATGTCAGGCTAGGTGGGGACTGCTAGCCCACGTGATCAAGCATGGTAGCCACGTGTTGTCTAGTCGAGTCCAGCTAAGACTTTTGGACTCCAAATGCCCACGCCTATCTACCTCTATAAAAACTAGTGATGGACCTCTTCATGAAAACAACCCACATCAGTCATAAACAGTGAGTGAGTGCGTCCACCGTCGATCAGCTATATCCTGCATCGATCTGGTCATGGCAGCAGCAATGCTCCCGAGGCTCGTTGTCGTCGCAGCGCTGGTCGCATTGATGTCCGCTGTCGCTGTGGCCCAGGTACCGGCTACCGGCGGTGCGCCAGTGTGCGACATTGTCGATCAAAACGTCGTGAATGCATGCTTCAAGACCTTTGGAGAAGGTATGCATGAGGCCATGGCCGACAGGATGCTTTCGGCAGGTAAAGTTATTAAGGTTAAAGTGGACTGTTGCGTAGCCTTTGGAGGCCACTCGTGCCTCTGCCAGATGAAGAAGGTGTGGAAGGCTCAGGGCAAAAGGACCCAGGATAATGTGCAATGCGTCAGGGAGAAGGCCTGCTAGTGAGCGCGTGCTGGAAGTCTCTTCGTGCATGCAAGACCTGTGGTTCGCTGGATATGTGTGTTTCTTGCATGTTGGTTTCAACCATTCGATGTCCACCTGCTCTTTGTATGCTTTTATTTGCTTGTGTGGGTCATGTGAGTGTGTTTTGTTTTTCTATCTATGAGAGCGTTGATCGCTCAGTTGAGTCTTTTTAGTTTGTATCAATCAGAAATAAATGTGTGTGGAATTTTTTGTTTTATCATGTTTTGTTTGTACATTATTTCATGCATCCCAAAACATATTATAGTACTAGCAAACGTCAAATGTGGAGTTAATTAGTACATGCACACCTCTGTGCAGCAGACCGCACATCCTTAGAGACGAGTTCTTACTTTCTCTTGAGAAATCGACATCGCAAGATTCAAGATAGATTATGTGTGCTCTGTCTCTGTCGACATAGATCAAGTGGCCAAAGAGAGCTTCGGTCTCCATGAGGTCTGAACCTATCCCTCAGGTCCAAATTTTCATGTAGGTATGTTAATCTTGGTGGTAGTCTTAGTTGCTAGTTGTTTCTCATCTATTCATGATTTGTTTGAGTATGTCTCTTTGATTGTCACCACAACTATTGTATCTTGCAAGAGAAGGGATTCATTGAGAAAGGAAAATCATCAAAATATCATGCAAGACCTCTGGTTCGCTGGATATGTGTACTTCTTATATATTTGTTTCAAGCGGTCGATGTCCACCTCCTCGTTTGCTTTTATTTGCTTGTGTGTGTCATGTGAGTGTGTTCTATTTTTCAACGTATGAGAGCGTTGATCAGTCAGTTGAGTCTTTTTAAAATGTACCAAGCAGAAATAAATGTGGGTGGATTTTTTGTTTCATACTGTTTTGTTTGTGCATTAGTTCATGCATCCTAATATATATTACAGTACTAGTTGTATGTCCATGCGTTCTATGGGAAAAACTTAGAAATAAAAAAGAATTGTACACTTATCATCCATGCAAACAAACTTAAGCGGGAGGTTACTAGAGAGGGCTATATCTAGAACATGCAGAAAAAATACAACAATCATAAGGTTTGGACATTTTAGTTCCAACAATCATAGGTTTACGTCACTAACGACATGACGTAGCTCCTTGCTTTCCTTAAAATAGCAAGCATCGTCACCTAGAAGGTCTTCTACTTCCCTGCTTGGTTGAAGGCCATATGATCACCCTTTTTTACATATAACATAACAAAAGATGGGAGATGTTGCAGCAAAACAAAATAATCTTGGCCGGTCTGTTCTCCCAAAAAGATAATATGACCGATCCTTGGAAATAGCTACCCTCAATTTTAGGAGAAAAAACAGTTGCCAAGTTCCATACTAATGCAACAAGATGAATATAGGGTAAAAAAATGAGAAGGAGAATGGCCTCTGCCTCTGCATCTGGGCAACAAATGCAGCCATCTTATTAATTATTTACAAAACCTTAAAAAATTAATACATTTCATAGTGTGAAGTCATCATTTTATCAGCATATGTCGCTGCTCCTATCTATTTGTTGAAGTGATGCCGATAGTCTGAGTCTAATACCAAACAAACATCACACCAAGGCCTTACATCTAAATCTAGAGGGACCAACAAAGCCGCATTGCTGGGGCACACACCGATCCGACAAACTCACAATGGACGTCACCACCGTCTTCCACAGTTCCATCTCCAGAGCAGACACTGATGTATTGATCTTTTCAGGCATGTCGTCTAGGCCACCAGAGCGTTAGACAACACCAGCAACCTGCACATATCCATCCATAGCGCTGGCGCCGAAACTCTTCAACGCCATGCCACTGAGATCCATCGCCAGCTTTGCGGTAGGTGTAACACCGCTCGTCCTCTAGTCCCTTCCAACCAGCACGTGCTCCAAAACAATGATCCCGGGAGGAAGAAAGACATGAAAAACATCGTCCTCATCCGATCTGGGAGCTTGACCCACACCTAGGGTTTCCCTTGGAGCATCCCGAGCATGATGACGCAAACAGCAACTACGATGCCTCAATAAGGAAATGACATTAGAGACGCCCCATCGTCTTCCATGATCGTAGTTAGTTTGATTTTATCGACAATCACACCACCAAGCCGTGCGCTGCCAGCGTCACTGGTTCTTTCAACCGGAACACACCAGAAACGATGTTCTCAAGACGGGATCCGACACAAAAAGTATCGCCATCACTCGATCCCAATGACATCTAGGGTTTCCCTCAGAGTTTCCCGCAGTGTCAAGGCCCAAAACGTTGAATCCCGACATGATCAGAAGAACCTGTCAAGATCCACCCAGTTGCCGACGTTTCGCACCCGCCACCGCGTCGTCCGAAACCCGATGACCATGGCCGGTGGGCAACCACCGAGCATCAAAAACTCGTCTAGCCACCAGCCATGGCCATATCTGGCCGAGGCCTGCGACCCCATCCTTGTCCTGGCCGCAACCCGCAAGCACCGAATCTCCCCGATCTGGAAGAGAGCCTCGCCATAAGGCGAACCTTGACCTCCACCGCCGACCACCGCTCGTCGAGTCCCTCCGTTGTATGCCCAGGTGTGCATCGGACGGGGATGCCGCCGTCCGCCACCAAGTCCTTTCGCCCAGAGATCAAGGGAAGGCCACAAGAGATGGGCCACACCGCCACCGTCAGCCACACGGCTTTCGCCCGATGGCGTATTCCAATGGCGGCAGTTCCTGGTGGGGAAGACTGTTGGGGAACATTGCATGGGAAACAAAAAATTTCCTACGCACACGCAAACCTATCCATGGTGATGAGCATCTACGAGAGAGAGAGTGGATCTACGTACCCTTGTAGATTGCTAAGCAGGAAGCGTTAAGAAACGCGGTTGGTGTAGTCGAACTTCTTCGCGATCCAAATCGCCGAGCGTCCCGCGAACCAATCACGAACCGTCCCGCGATCTCGTCACGATCCGTCCCGCGATCCAATCACGAACGTCCCGTGGCCTTGATCACGATCCTTCCGATCTAGTACCGAACGGACGGCACCTCCGCGTTCAACACACATGCAGCTTGATGACGATCTCCACCGTGTTGATCCAGCAAGAGGACGTGGAGAGGAGGAAGAGTTCACCGGCAGTGTGACAGCGCTCCGGCGATGGTGGTGGAGCTATTCCGGCAGGGCTTCGCCTAAGCACTGCAGAAATCCGATCTAGAGGAGAAACTATGCACTGAAGGAACGGGTAGCACGTGGCTAAAATCTGGTGCCAAAAAACCCTAAAACCTCTAGTATATATAATAGGAAGAGAGGAGGAGGCTTGGCCCTCAAAGGACCAGCAATTGGGTCGGCCAAATCAAGTGGGAGAGGTGGAATCCACGTCCAATCCTAGTAGGACTAGGATTCACCCTATTTTTTGCCTTTTCCCACCTTTTTCTCTAGGCCTTTTTCCTCCTGGCGCCATGGGCCTTTTGTGGCTGTTCCACCAGCCCACTAAGGGCTGCTTATTATTCTCCCACAGCCCATGGACCCTCTAGGGTCGAAATACCCCTCCCGGAGGTCCCCCGGTACACTACCGGCACTCCCGGTACACTACCGATGAGCCCGAAACTTTTCCGGCGACCAAACTGGGACATCCTATATATGAATCTTTACCTTCGGACCATTCTGGAGCTCCTCGTGACGTCCGGGATCTCATCCGGGACTCCCAACAACCTTCGGTCACCACCACACATAATTCTATACTACCAAAACGTCACCAAACCTTAAGTGTGCAGACCCTACGGGTTCGAGAACTATGTAGACATGACCGAGACACCTCTATGGTCAATAACCAATGGCGGGACCAGGATGTCCATATTGGTTCCTACATATTCTACGAAGATCTTTATCGGTCGAACCTCTATGTCAAGGATTCAGTTAATCCCGTATAACGTTCCCTTTGTTCTTCGGTATGTTACTTGCCCGAGATTCGATCGTCGGTATCTTCATACCTAGTTCAACCTTGTTATCGGCAAGTCTCTTTACTCGTTCCGTAATACAAGACCCCGCAACTAACAATTAGTCACATTGCTTGCAAGGCTCATTGTGATGTTGTATTACCGAGTGGGCCCTGAGATACCTCTCCGTCACACAGAGTAACAAATCCCAGTCCCGATCCATGCCAACTCAACAGACACCCTCGGAGACACGTGTAGAGCACCTTTATAGTCACCCAGTTACGTTGCGACGTTTGATACACACAAGGTACTCCTCCGATATCTGTGAGTTGCATGATCTCATGGTCATAGGAACATATACTTGACATGTAGAAAACAGTAGCAATAAACTGACATGATCATATGCTACGTTTGTAGTTTGGGTCTTGTCCATCATATCATTCTCCTAATGATGTGATCCCATTATCAAATGACATCTGATGTCCATGGCTAGGAAACCTTAACCATCTTTTGATCGACGAGCTAGTCTATTAGAGGCATACTAGGGATATGGTTTTGTCTATGTATCCACACATGCATCTAAGTCTCCGATCAATACAAATATAGCATGGATAATAAACGATTATCATGAACAAGGAAATATGATAATAACTAATTTATTATTGCCTCTAGGGCATATTTCCAACAGTCTCCCACTTGCACTAGAGTCAATAATCTAGTTCACATCACTATGTGATTCGCATTGGTATGAATCTAACATCCAATTAGTTCTGGGGCTCGATCATGCTTTGCATGTGAGAGAGGTCTTATAGTCAACGGGTCTGCAAAATTCAGATCCGTGTGTACTTTGCAAATCCCTATGTCAAACTGTAAACACTGCTACCACACTCCACTTGGTACTATTCCAAATGGCCACTCCACTATATGTATCCAGATTGCTATTATGAGTCATCCGGATTGGTGTTAAAGCTTGCATCGACGTAACTCTTTACGACGAACTCTTTATCACCTTCATAATCGAGAAATATCTCCTTAGTCCTTTGGTTACTAAGGATAATTTTGACCGCTATCCAATGATCCTTCTCCTGGACCACTTCTTGTACCCCTTGACAGACTCATGGCAAGGCACACACAGGTGCGGTACACAGCATGGCATAATTTAGACCCTATGACTAAGGCATAGGGAACGACGTTTGTCCTTTCTCTTTCTTCTACAGTCACTGGGCATTGAGTCTTACTCAACTTTACACCTTACAAATCAGGCGGGAACTCTTTCTCTGACTGATCCATTTTGAACTCTTTCAAAATCTTGTCAAGGTATGTACTCATTGAAAGTCTCATCAAGCATATTGATCTATCTCTATAGATCTCGATGCTCAACAATTAGGTAGCTTTATCCAGGTCTTCCTTTGAAAATCACTTTCCAAACAACCGTTTATGCTTTCCAGAAATTCTACATTATTTCCGATCAATATGTCATCCACATATACGTATCAGAAACTCTTATAGTGCTCCCACTCACTTTATTGCAAATACAAGTTTCTCGTAAACTCTGTATAGACTCAAAAACTTTGATCACCTCATCAAAGTGTATATTCCAACTCGGAGATGCTTGCTTCAGTTCATAGAAGAATCACTGAAGCTCGCACATATTTTAGCATCCTTAGGACTGACAAAACCTTCTGGTTGTATCTCATACAACCTTTCCTTAAGGAAGGAAATGATGTTTTTGGCATCCATCTGCCATATTTCATAATTGAAAATGCAGCAACTGCTAACATAATTCCAACAGACTTTAGCATCGCTACGAGTGAGAAAGTCTCATCGCAGTCAACTCTTTGAACTTGTCGTAAACTACTTTGCAACAAGTCGAGCTTTACAAATGGTAACATTTACCATCAGCGTCTGTCTTCATTTTAAAGATCCATTTGTACTTTAACGACCAGCCGTCCAACGAGCAAGTCCACCAAAGTCTATACTTGGTTTTCATACATGGATCCTTTCTCGGATTTCATGGCCTCTAACCATTTGTTGGTTTCCGGGCCCATCATCGCTTCTTCATAGTTCGTAGGTTCATCGTTTTCCAACAACATGACCTTCAAGACAGGGTTGTCGTACCGCTCAGTAGCAGTACACATCCTTGTCGACCTACGAAGTTCGATAGTAACTTGATCCGAAGCTTCATGATCATCATCATTAACTTCCTCTTCAACTGACGTAGGCTTCACAGAAACATCTTTCTATGCCGCGCCACTTTCTGGTTGAAGTAAAGGTTCAATAACCTCATCAAGTTCTATTTTCCTTGTAGGTCGATAGTAACTTTATCCGAAGCTTCATGATCATCATCATTAACTTCCTCTTCAACTGACGTAGGCTTCACAGAAACATCTTTCTACGCTGCGCTACTTTCTGGTTGAAGCAGAGGTTCAAATAACCTCATCAAGTTCTATCCTCCTCCCACTCAATTCTTTCAAGAGAAACCCTTTCTCGAGAAAGGACCCAGTTTTAGCAACAAACATTTTATGCTTTGATCTGAGATAGAAGGTTCACCCAACAGTTCTGAGGGTATTCTATGAAGATGCATTTGTCCGCTTTGGGTTCGAGCTCATTAGGCGAAAACATTTTCCACACAAGCGTCGCAGCCCCAAACATTAAGAAATGACAGCTTAGGTTTCTATCAAACCATAGTTCACACGGTGTCATCTCAACGGATTTAGATGGTGCCCTATTTAAAGTGAATGTTGTTGTCTCTAATGCATAACCCCAAAATTATAGTAACAAAACGATAATAGACATCATAGCACGCACCATATCCAATAGAGCAGGACTATGACGTTCGGACACACAATCACACTATGGTGTTCCAGGTGGCGTGAGTTGTGAAACAACTTTCACATTGTCTAAAGTTGTATGCCAAACTCGTAACTTAGATATTCACCTCCACGATCATATCTCAAACATATTTATCTTCTTGTCACGATGATCTTAAACTTCACTCTGAATTTGCTTGAACCTTTCAAATGATTCAGACTTGTGTTTCATTAAGTAAATATACACTATATCTACTCAAATCATCAGTGAAGGTAAGAAAATAACGATATCCACCGCACGCTACAAGACTCATTGGATTGCATACATCAACATGTATCATTTCCAATAAATCACTTGCCCGCTTCATCAAAACAGAAAACGGGGTCCTTAGTCATCTTGACCAAGGGGCATGGTTCGCATGTCTCAACCGATTCGAAATTGAATGAGTCCAAAGATCCATCAGCATGGAGTTTCTTCATGCATTTTATACCAATATGACATTTAGCGGCAGTGCCACAAGTATGTGGTACTATTATTATTAACTTTGTATCTTTTTGGCATCAATGTTATGAACATGTGTATTACTACGATCAAGTTTCAACAAACCATTCTTACTAGGTGCATGACTATTGAAGGTATTATTCATGTAAATAGAATAACCATTAGTCTCTAACTTAAATGAATAACCGTGTTGCAATGAACATGATCTAATCACGTTCATGCTCAACGCAAAAAACACCAAATGACATTTATTTTAGGTTCGTCACTAATCTCGAAGGTAGAGAGGGCGTGCGATGTTGATCACATCAATCTTGGAAACATTTCCAACACACATCATCACCTCACACTTAGCTAGTTCTCCGTTTATTTCGTAGCTTTTATTTCGAGTTACTAACATTTAGCAACCGAACCGGTATCCAATACCCAGGTGCTACTAGGAGTACTAGCAAGGTACACATCAATAACACGTATATCAAATATACTTCTGTTGACGTTTGCCAGCCTTCTTATCTACCAAGTATCTAGTGTTGTTCCGCTTCAGCGACCGCTCTCCTCATAATCGAAGCACTTAGTCTCGGGTTTTGAGTTCAACTTTGGGTTGCTTCACTGGAGCAGCAACTGACTTGCTATCCATGAAGTTTCCCTCCTTGCTCTTGCCCTTCTCGAAACTAGTGGTTTTAACTAACCATCAACACTTTGATGCTCCTTCTCGATTTCTACCTTCGCAGTGTCAAACATCGCAAATAGCTCAGGGATCATTATTTCTATCCCTGGCGTTTTATAGTTCATCACCAAGTTCTAGTAGCTTTAGTGATAGTGACTTAGAGAATTATATCAATCACTATCTTATCTGGAAGATCAACTCCCACTCGATTAAAGCAATTGTAGCACCCAGACAATCTGAGCACATGCTCAACGATTGAGCTATTCTTTTTCATCTTACAGGCAAAGAATCTTGTTAGAGATCTCATATCTCGCAACACGGGCACGAGCCTGAGATCCTAATTTCAGCTCTTAGAACATTTCATATGTTCCGTGACGTTCAAAACGTTTCGGAGCCTCAATTCTAAGCCGTAATGCATGACGCACTAAACTATCAAGTAGTCATCAGAACGTGTCTGTCAGATGTTCACAACATCTACATACGACGCTAGAGGGGTTGGCGCATCGAGCGATGCATTAAGGACATAAGCCTTCTGTGCAGCAACGAGGACAATCCTCAGATCACGGAGCCAGTCCGCAATATTGCTACTATCATATTTCAACTCTATTTCTCTAGGAACATATAAAAATTCAAGGGAGCTACAACGCGAGCAAGTAATCTACTACATAATTTGCAAAGTTCATTTAGACTATTGTTCAAGATAATGAGTTTAGTTAATCAAATTACTAAAGCTCCCACTCAAATTGACATCCCTCAGGTCATCTGAGTGTCACATGATCCAAATCCACCAACTCAAGTCCGATCATCACGTGAGTTGAGGTGGCTTCAATGGTGAACATCATTATGTTGATCATATCTACTATATGACTCATGTTCGACCTTTCGGTCTCTTGTGTTCTGAGGCCATGTCTGTACATGCTAGGCTCGTCATCTTTAACCCGAGTGTTCTGCGCGTGCAACACTGGCTTGCACCCGTTGTATGTGAACGTAGAGTCTATCACACCCGATCATCATGCGATGTCTCAACACGAGGAACTTTCGCAACGGTGCACACTCGGGGAGAACACAATTTTATCTTGAAATTAAGTGAGGGATCACCTTATAATGATACCGTCACTAAGCATAACAAGGTGCATAAAAGGATTAACATCACATGCAATTCATAAGTGACATGATATGGCCATGAACTTGTGCTTTAGATCTCCATCTTGAAAGCACCGACATGATCTTCATCGTCACCGGCACGACACCATGATCTTCATCATCTTGATCTCGATCAATGTGTTGCCATCGAGGTTGTCACGCATTGCATGCTTCTACTACTATTGCTTCCGTTTAGCGATAAAGTAAAGCATTATATAGCGCTTAATGATTGACACGCAGGTCATACAATAATTAAAGACAACCCTATGGTTCCTGCCGGTTGCCGTATTCATCGACATGCAAGTCGTGAAATTCTATACATCACATGATCATCTCATACATCACATATATCACATCATGTAATTGTCCATATCACATCACAACATACCCTGCAAAAACAAGTGAGACGTCCTCTAATTGTTGTTGCATGTTTTACGTGGCTGCTACAGGTTTCTAGCAAGAACGATTCTCACCTACGCATAAACCACAATGGTGATACATAATTTGCTTTTCAACCTTCTCAAGGAGCCTTTGTCGAATCCGATCCAACTAAAGTGAGAGAAACTGCCACCCGCAAGCCATCTAGGCAACAAGTTGCGTCGAGGGAACCGGTTTCTGTAAGCATACGGGTAATGTTGGTCCGGGCCGCTTCATCTCACAATACCACTAAACCAAAATCCTACCAAGGAAGGAAGCAATCTAAACATCAACGCCCACAAACATTTTGTGTTCTACTCGAGATCTCATCGAACCATCAACCTAGCTCATGATGCCACTGTTGGGGAACGTTGCATGGGAAACAAAAAAAATTCTACGCACACGCAAACCTATCCATGGTGATGAGCATCTACGAGAGGGAGAGTGGATCTATGTACCCTTGTACGTCACTAAACGGGAAGCGTTAAGCAACGCGGTTGGTGTAGTCGACCTTCTTCGCGATCCAAATCGCCGAGCATCCCGCGATCTAGTCACGAACCGTCCCGCGAACCAATCACGAACCGTCCCGCGATCTCGTCACGATCCGTCCCGCGATCCAATCACGAACGTCCCGTGGTCTTGATCACGATCCTTCCGATCTAGTACCGAACGGACGGCACCTCCGCGTTCAGCACACGTGCAGCTTGATGACGATCTCCACCGTCTTGATCCAGCAAGAGGAGGTGGAGAGGAGGAAGAGTTCACCGGCAGCGTGACGGCACTCCGGAGATGGTGGTGGAGCTATTCCGGCAGGGCTTCGCCTAAGCACCGCAGAAATCCGATCTAGAGGAGAAACTATGCACTGGAGGAACGGGTAGGACGTGGCTAAAATCTGGTGCCAAAAAACCCTAAAACCTCTAGTATATATAAGAGAAAGAGAGGAGGAGGCTTGGACCTCAAAGGACCAGCAATTGGGTCGGTCAAATCAAGTGGGAGAGGTGGAATCCACCTCCAATCCTAGTAGGACTAGGATTCACCCTATTTTTTGCCTTTTCCCACCTTTTTCTCTAGGCCTTTTTCCTCCTAGCGCCATGGGACTTTTGTGGCTGTTACACCAGCCCACTAAGGGCTGGTTATTATTCTCCCACAGCCCATGGACCCTCTAGGGTCGAAATACCCCTCCCGGAGGTCACCCGATACACTACCGGCACTCCCGATACACTACCGATGAGCCCGAAACTTTTCCGGCGACCAAACTAGGACATCCTATATATGAATCTTTCCCTACGGACCATTCTGGAGCTCCTCGTGACGTCCGGGATCTCATCCGGGACTCCTAACAACCTTCGGTCACCACCACATATAATTCTATACTACCGAAACGTCACCAAACCTTAAGTGTGCAGACCCTGCGGGTTCGAGAACTATGTAGACATGACCGAGACACCTCTACAGTCAATAACCAATGGCGGGACCTGGATGTCCACATTGGTTCCTACATATTCTATGAAGATCTTTATCGGTCGAACCTCTATGTCAAGGATTCAGTTAATCCCGTATAACGTTCCCTTTGTTCTTCGGTATGTTACTTGCCCCAGATTGGATCGTCGGTATCTTCATACCTAGTTCAACCTCGTTATCGGCAAGTCTCTTTACTCGTTCCGTAATACAAGATCCCGCAACTAACAATTAGTCATATTGCTTGCAGGGCTCATTGTGATGTTGTATTGCCAAGTGGGCCCTGAGATACCTCTCCGTCACACGGAGTAACAAATCCCAGTCTTGATCCATGCCAACTCAACAGACACCCTCGGAGACACCTGTAGAGCATCTTTATAGTCACCCAGTTATGTTGCGACGTTTGATACACACAAGGTACTCCTCCGATATCTGTGAGTTGCATGATCTCATGGTCATAGGAACATATACTTGACATGCAGAAAACAGTAGCAATAAACTGACACGATCATATGTTACGTTTGTAGTTTGGGTCTTGTCCATCACATCATTCTCCTAATGATGTGATCCCGTTATCAAATGACATCTCATGTCCATGGCTAGGAAACCTTAACCATCTTTTGATCGACGAGCTAGTCTATTAGAGGCATACTAGGGACATGGTTTTGTCTATGTATCCACACATGTATCTAAGTCTCCGATCAATACAATTATAGCATGGATAATAAACGATTATCATGAACAAGGAAATATGATAATAACTAATTTATTATTGTCTCTAGGGCATATTTCCAACAAAGACGCCCTTGCGTCGCCCTTGGAGGGGGAGGCCGAGGGGCTGTTCTTAATATAGGGCAAATGGATACTAACCTAATACTTCAGAGGATAATTGACAACGTTTAGCTTTAGAAGATGTCAAGTTGTGTTGTGCTTCATTTAGAAGCTCTGAATCGGAGGTGACAGGGATATGCGAGTGGCCTTTCTCTGATTTTAGAGGTTTAGAGGTAATGGTTGGAACAATTACAATGTCTTTTCGGATAAAGAACGGAGAGCTAGGTGAACCAGATGAAAGCACGAAAAACAACAAAAAAGATCTTATTTCTATAATGCAACAGTTATATGTCCGATTAGTTCTTGCCAGTTAAATGTCAAAGATAAAACTATAGATCTTATAGTTGTACTGCATAGAAGACCAATTCAACATGACATTCTCATGATCGCTAAACATTGGTACGTATCTCATGATATCAGATAATAGACAATGATAGATTCCTCGTCAATTCGCCATAGTGAAGAGATGAGATAAGAAAACAATGGCGAAATCAAATAGCTACAACCCATTAGCCTCATCCATGCAGTTGCAAAAATCATCGCCAAGATTCTTCTCGTACGGCTCGCCCCTCACATGGACGCCCTTGTCTAGAATGCCCAGAGTGTTTCATAAAAAAGAGAAGCATTCATGATAACTTCATGTATGTTCGCAACTTTGCTCGTCGACTCCACAAATGCAAGACTCATGCCCTCATATTCAAACTCGACATTTAAAAGGCTTTTGACTCGGTCAAGTGGAATATATGTTGCACTTGTTGCAACTCAAGGGGTTCCCTTGCAAGTTCCTGAATTGGATTGTTGCCCTGCTGTCCTCGTCCTCTTCGCCTTGCCTTCTCAATGGGATGTCGGGTCCACCAGTCAAACCTGGCCAAGGTCTAAGGCAGAGGGACCCGATTTCCCCATTGCTTTTTGTCCTTGCAATCGACCCGCTTCACCAAATCATCGACCTTGCAACTCAAAAAGGCATCCTTCACAAGATACGCCGGCGTGGTGCCATGGTTAGAACACCCCTATATGCAGACGATGCGGCCATCTTTATGGCCTTGATCAAGAGGGACATTGACAAACTGTCTCGCATTTTGCGGGCATTTGGCGACGTGACGGGGCTATGCACGAACTTACAAAAAAACACTATTGTGCCAATTCGGTGCAGCCACCTGCAGCTCGGGTCCATCCTTCGGAGCATCCCGGCGACACGGGCATCTTTCCCCATAAAATATTTGGGTCTACCGCTTTCAATATGGCAGCTCAGAAAGGTAGACTTTCAATATCTCAAAGACAAAGCGGCGAGTAAATTTGTAACCTATGAGGGACAAAGCATCACTACCATTGGGCGTACAACGCTTGTTAGATCGGTCATCACCTCTCAGGCGGTTTATTCCATCACCCCCTCATCGTGCCAAAGGGCTCTCTCCAAACCTGAATAAGATTGAGAGGGCGCTCCTTTGATCCGGTTCGGACAAGAAAACCGGTGCAAAATGCAAAGTCAACCCGGAAGTTGTGTGCCGCCCTAAGTAATACGGAGGCCTAGGGGTCCTTAAACCAATAAATTTGCTCCGGCTTTGCGGTTTAGATGGTTGTGGTACAAGTGGAAGGCGGCCAACAAACTTTGGGTGGGATTGGGCAACCCATGCACCGAGGAAGATATATATTTCTTCTATGCCTCCACCACCATTATCGTCGGTTATGAGGCAAGAACGCCCTTTTGGGACACTCCGTGGCTACTTGGTCACAAGCCCAAGGATATTGCACAACTAATTCATGAAGCCTCGATGAGAAAGAATTGAAAAGTTAGGGAGGCACTCAATGGGAATGCATGGATGATAAGGATCAACCGCGACACTGGCGTCACGGGTGACCACATCCAGGAGCTCTTCACCCTTTGGATGTTGGTTCATGACTTCCACCTTGATCTTTCTCAAAGGTTGACATCAAGGTAATCAGTAGAGGCCAAAATGACCTAGCTCACCAGATTGCTGCTACAACAAGAGCGTCTTTGAATATAATAGTGGCCTTCTCATGTCGTGATCCCAAAAATTTATTCTCCAAGTTTGATGTTGATAAGCTTGCTAGCTTAACCAAAGTTTATCATGGAGATTTTTCTAGTGGTGATCGTGCAATTATAAGAGACCAACTTCAAACTTACATTCTTCATGTATGAATCCATCATGATTTTTCTTCTTGTAAAGATCTCGAAACTTTGTCTACAAAGATGGTCGAAACCGAGAAGCATTTGGTTTTCCCATTGATGTACAGACTCATGGAGTTGGCTTTATTATTGCCGGACTCAACAACATCGGATGAAAGAGCTTTCTCGGCAATGAAGATTATCAAGTCTAAATTGTGCAGCAAGATGAATAATACATGGTTTAATCACTTCATGATTTTCTACACTGAGCGGGACATTTTTAAAGGACTTGATAATGATGCTATCATTAAACGGTTTCAGGCCATGAAGTTCCGGAAAGGGCAATTGCCTAGGTCCAATTAGCACATTATTGGTATGGTTCATTCTATCTAATGTGTTTAATCTCAATAATTTTTTTTGTTATTTTTTTGTATTTTGTAGGTTCTCTTGTGTGCACAAGGATGACCATTGGAGGTTGGTCTATAATTGTCAAGCATCCAAAGGTTCGATTGTGTTACTAGTGTTAGCGAGTTATTTGCTATTATATCTCAAGTTTTTATTTACTTCTATGATCTATGAAACAATAATACGTATATTGTGCATGCCCTTTATTCAAGTATATGATACTCTCCAAGGCTGACATGAAAATCTCTCTGGTATATATCTGCTTTTATATCATGGTCCAGGACGAAGTCATCCAACGCTAATTACAAAGTATCAGGTTGGAAGGAGTAAATGTAGGTGGGGATCATGCATGTGGTGAGATTTGTGGTTTAGGCTGGTCACAATGGAAGTATCATACCTAGTATTATGCATGCTATCAAAGCATTATTGTTGATGTGGCACACAATTAAATGAAGAGAGAGTGAATTGAGTATCATAATATGATGTCATATCATATTAAATAATGCACTAGTATGTGTCATGCATGACAATAAATGATGTCAATATGATACCAAACTATTATATTATGCATATCATATGCATAATAATATTATATTATACTTACAATTGTGATCAGTTTTAGTGTCCGGTTGGAAGGAGAGAGAAGAGGTGGACCAGGCATCTGCGGTTGGGATGAGAGAGAGAGAAAAGATGGACATGCATGTGATTGGTCAAAGTGCATGTTTGAATTCCGACGAAGCTCCCCCATATTTGTCTATCGAATAGCGAAATTCGTATGTCCGGACTTCTAAGCGGACATATACAGGTCCCCGTTGGATGAAAAAAGTGGTCCGGACATATGCCGCAGGTTTGAGGGTCTGTCTTAGAGATGCCCTCATGGTCACAAATATGCAAAAAAAAAATTACCGCTCACAAACATTAAAACTTAATGCATGGTCGAGTAAAGCAAATAATTAATACATGCATTTTGATTAATAAAAAATAAAAAATGTATACTGGATTAAAATAAATATCATGATTTTTTCAGAGTAAATAGCAATAGTATGAGTAACAAAACAATAATTTAATTCAAGTATATAATAGAGAAATCCAATTGGTTGCTCATGTAACGGTTTAGTTCTTTATTAGGGAAAAGCATTAATTTTTTACATTATTTTAAAGTGATTTTATTCGCTAGGCAAAATATTTAGTTACATTAAAAGGTCACAAGATTTGATTGTATGTACTATTAATAACCTATGTGCTATTTATTATTAATGACAAGAATTCGTGTTAATAAACAAGCGCTACTCACTTTTAGCAGTGTTTGCTTTGCTCCGTAGAAAAGTAAGACAGTCGTCTGAGTACTACGAGGAGGATAAGTGGTGACACGGGAAGGCATCATGTTGAAAAAAGGGCATGGATCTGTGGAGGTCTTGAGACTATTCTTTTTTAGATATGGGTATGCGATTATTTTTCTCCCGTTGTAAGCACGGTCATTTTGCTAGAAACCATTAGTTAGTTATGGTTAGAGATAAAATGAAACGATTGACATAACTATTAATTAACATTATGTTTTTGGCAATGAACTCATTAATATTATGTATAACTGTTGTATAGTACGTGTATGTCTTTAGATACTTAGTACTACCTTCATCTCAAAATAACTCTGTTATTCTTTGCTTTAGTCAAACTAACTGTTTGACCAAATTATGAAAAAATAATGAAATTAAATTAGTACTATTGAAATTAATGGTCTTAATGTGATATTCCAAATTTAGTAGTTTTTTGTATAAGTATGGTAAAACAACTAATTTGACCAAAGCTACCAATATATTTATTTTGAGAAGGAGAGAATATTAACTACTCCCTTCATCCCTTAATGTTAGAGCATTTTTATATTATGATAGTATTAAAAATGCTCTTATATTAGAGAGAGTAGTATATACGTGTATACAGGCACTACATTTATGTTCTTTTGTTCTTCCGTGAGCTTTGAGAGAAAGCTACAGAAAGAAGAAGATGAGCTCACAATCAGCTCCAACAATTGGCATCAGAGAGGTACGATTCGATCCGTCTTTGTAATGGCAGGCAACAACAGAGATGATGCGATCAGCGCGGCGGAGCTGGGCAAGGGGAAGTTGGGGGAGCTGACGACTCCACCAAAAGCGGTGAGCTTTGCATCGTCCAGCGTGTCGTCCGGCAAATCTCATCGAAGGTCCAGCTTAATTCCAGCGCTGACCCGCACGAACTACATCGAGTGGGCGCTCGTCATATGAGTGCGTCTGCAAGCTCAAGGCTTGTGGGAGTTGGTTGAGCATGGCGTCGTCATCGACTACTGCGACGATCGTGAGGTGTTGCGCATCATCCTCTAGGTTGTGCCGTCGGAGATGTCGCGTTCCTTGGCTGTGAAGGACACCGCGAAGGAAGCTTGGGACGCCCTCAAGACCTTGAGGATGGGTCCGAGCCCAGACGCGTGGATTGGAGTTTGAGAATCTCCACTTCAAATATGGCGAGAAGATGGAGGAGTTCATGGTCTGCCTCACCCGCATCGTGATTGACCTTGAAGCCCTCGGCAACGACATCACTGAGCACAAGGGGGTGCTCAAGTTTCTCTGCTACATGACGCAGCCGGCAGCTCGCCTCCTCCTACCAGTCGCTGCTCGACCTCAAGACGAATAGACGATGAGGATTGAGGAGCTGACGAGTCACTTCCTGTGTGTGGAGGAAAGCTTCGACATTGACAAACATGGCAGCAGCGAAGGAGAGACTCGGCTGCTCCTCACAGAAGAGGAGTGGATGCAGCGCATGAGAAGAAGAAGAATAGTGGACGGGACAAGAAAAAGTTGCGGTGCTTCGGCTGCGGAAACCTCGGACACTTGGCTTCGAAAACATTTGGTAGAGCATCTGCACCCCGGCCCGGTTATCCTAGACGTCCGTATACATGGAGATTGGTGCCAGCCGTTTTCGTAAAAGCCTTCTGGTACGGTGATCGTTGAGTGGTTATCTGTATCGTAATTGTTGTAGGGGCACTGGTCAAGGGAAGGGCTGCGAACTCCGATAAAGACATCTACTAGCGAACACTCCTGCAGACGCCCCGTGACTCTGCCCCTAGCTCCAGCGTCCCTAGTAGTTAGATTGAGCAGCATTCTAGAGGAGCGAGGAAGGAGGATGCATATGAGGTCAAACATGGAGCAGACCTAAATCCCGACGGAGGCTGCGGCGGCTGAGGCTTGCTTGTGTGTCCCCTAACGTCCGCCTCCGACACACATCCACTCGTACCCATGCCAGCGATTCCACTCGTATCGATGCCCGTCCTTCCACTCGTATCCATGCCCGAGAAGACTGGATTGCCGGCGGCGGAGTTGGATCTGTGTTTCGGCAAGGAAGAGACAAGGAAAGGGGAATCAGACACTCATAAGGGAAACATGAACAGACCAAAGCCACCAGCGCGCGCCTGCGCAGGTTGCAGATTAAGCACACACACCGGACTTCGTCCCCCGGAGCAGTTGCCGGGCGGCCGAACGCCGGCGAGATCGATTCACATGCTGGCACCCAATCCATTAGAGGAGCAAGTCAAAGTCATGGGCAGGAGGTGCATAGATGGATAGGCTTGAGTCACGGGCGCACGTCGGGGTGGAGGACAAACGATGTACAGTGCATACGGCCGAACTGTTCGTCCACGAAACACAAACCGTAATATCTAACTGACACGGTAACGCGTACGCTAAACCAGGCTTACGTGACGGAGATCTCAAGACACAGCGCACCGATTCGACCGTTGGGATAACACGGTCTCGGTGCAGATGCTCTAAAAATCCGCTGTCGACTTAGCTTGGGAATGTACCGAGAAAAAGAAGGAGAACGACAAGAAGGCGCTGCTTGGACAATACGTGGACGACGAGCCGACTCTCCTCTGAAGCTCCATGAAGAATTGGGAATAGAGATTAGAAGGGTGATTGTTAGCTTTTCAATCTTCATTCACATGTATGATGCATCTGCATATTAGTTTGCTTGTCCATGCATATAGCTAGTAATTAGTTGTAGCAGGTGGTGGCCAGAGGCTGCTGTGTATGCATGAGTGGCTGGTTGTGTGGTTCCTAGAGTTATTCTAGAAGAAGATCAGGTCATTAGTTAGTGGTGTGAGTGCGTGCGTGCATGTAGTTAGTGGGCGAGTGAGTGTACTTAATAACTTAAACACCTGTACCATGTTTGCTTTGTGCGAAGAGAATACAGAGAAGAGAAAAGGGTCGGCTGTGTGATACAGCAGCCACCAAATTTGTGTGTTCTTCTGTTCTTCCGTGAGCTTTGAGAGGAAGAAGAAGAAGAGCTGACGATCAGCTCCAACAGGCATAAAGACTGATTGAAAAAATGTCACGAAGAGTACGGCATGGGATTTCTTTTTCGAAAAACGGAGTAAAACCCGGACCTCTGCATCGTGACGATGCACACAGCTTTTTATTAGCAAAATCTCAGAGTAACATAATATAAGTTATTACAATTCAAGGATCGCTCAAAGTTAAGACCAATACCAACCAGCGAAAAAGATTGGCTAGGTAGACATATCGCAGATTAAGCATCCTGTAGTCGACTAATATGCCGCCATCCAGCTCGGGACAAGATATCCTGAGCAACCGTCACGAGATGAGTGCATTCAGATTCCATAACATCCATCTGCGCCTGAGGAGAAAGGAGAGCCCATAGATATACCCAATGAACCACCATATGGATAACCTGCAAGATATTAAAATATTTTTGTTTGTTAAACACAATATTATTTCTGCATCTCCATATTGACCAAAGTAAGGCCGAAACACCTATGCGAATGCGATCTTTGGAACTTTTGTCAACTCCATTCAACCAATTGCCAAACATATTAGTAATATTCGTTGGAGGAGGGAGATCAAGAAATAAACGATGCGCCATAAAATCTTAGCGAAATGGCACTCAATGAAAAGATGCTCTACCACTTTCTGTTCCCCACAGAAGACACATTTTGTGCATCCTTTCCACTTCCTCTTAGCTAGATTGTCTTTAGTCAGAAGGACTTTGTTGCTTAAGAAATACATAAAAATCTTTATCTTCAAAGGGAATTTTAGTTTCCAAAGATACTTTCTCAAATAAGGTGTGTGACCATTCATTAGGTCTTCATACATGGAATTGGCCGGAGAAGATACCTGAGGTAGTAAGGTTCCAGACAAACTTAATTATCTTGTTCACTATCAAGAGAAATTGTCATTAGGCGCCTGCAAAGGTTCAGCCAAGCCGTCCATTTATTCCCAATTAGTAACCGTCTGAAACAAATATTCAGAGGCTGTTGAGACAACACACTTGCAACAGAAACATTCTTATGCTGCACAATGTTATATAGGGTTGGATACTGCTGTGTCACCAAACGTCTTCCTAGAACCTGATAGTAGTGCCATTTCCCACTTGAATATGGCCCCTAGCAAAGAACTCATCTTTCACATTCATGAGTCTGTTGGTTTGACTTAAACCTCAGATAACGTTTTTTGGCTTTGATATTTATTTTGAAGGAGTTCTTGCCATACACCTTCCTCATTAAGAAGCTTGAATAACCATTTACTCAATGAACATTTGTTTTTTATTTCCAAAACTTCTATTCCAAGGCCACCCTTATCTTTGGGCCGGCACAAAATATTCCACTTGGTTAGTCTATATTTTCTTTTTTCGTCATCACTTTGCCAGAAGAAATGGGATCTATAATAATCTAGCCGTTTTAAAACACCCTTTGGTATTTGTAAAAAGGATAGCATAAACATGAGCAAACTAGTTAACACAGCGTTTATAAGGACCAATCTGTCACCATATGACAACAGTTTGCCCTTCCAGCAACCCAATTTGCCTTCAAATCGGGTTTCAACTGGGTACCAATCTGAGTTTCTAAGTTTGCGATAATGAATGGGTATCCCAAGATACCGGAAAGGAAGTGAACCAGCCTCACATCCAAAAATGTGTTTGTATTTCTATTCATCATCCTTTGCCTTACCAAAACAGAAGATCTCGCTTGTATGAAAGTTAATTTTCAATCCCGAGAGTTGTTAAAAAATGCAAAGGATTAGTTTCATATTAAGTGCCTTCTGACTGTCATGTTCCAGAAATAAGATGGTGTCATTCGCATATTGTAGTATTGATAAGCCTCCCTCAACCAAATGAGGACTGAGCCCACCCACTTGACCATCCAGTTTTGCACGCTCAATAAGAATAGCAAGCATGTCAATATTGAAAAGTATCGGCGAGAGGGGGTCTCCCTGTCTCAAGCCTTTTAGAGTCTGAAAATAGCGGCCAATATTCTCATTTACTTTGACCCCTACACTCCCATCTTGCACAAAATCCTTAATAAAACGACACCATTCAGGTGCAAACCCCTTCATACGCAAAGTCTGTTGGTGAAAAGACCATTTGACCTTGTCATATGCCTTTTCAAAGTCGATCTTAAAAAGAACTCCATCCATTTTTTTAGACTGAAGTTCATGAATAGTCTCATGGAGGATGACTACCCCTTCAAGAATATTTCGCCCAGGCATGAATGCCGACTGGGTTGGCCTAATCACATTCGAGGCAATACCCATTATGCGGTTTAGTTCCAACCTTGGTGAATATCTTAAAGCTACCATTTAACAGACAAATCAGTCTATATTGTTGGATTTGAATTGCGTTTTGCTTCTTAGGCAAGAGGGTAATAATCCCGAAATTTCATTTGAAGAGGGGCAACTCTCCCTTGTGTAATTGATCAAACAGTTCCATCAGGTCTCCCTTTAGTATGCCCCAGAACTTCTGGTAGAATTCAGCTGGGAAGCCATCTGGGCCCGGTGCCTTATTATGTTCCATCTATGAAATAGCGTCATGCACGTCCTTCTCAGTAAAAGGAGTTGTGAGTATACTGTTTTTCACATCAGATAGTTGAGGTATATCCTGATTTACCTCTTCCATCATTGAAACATTAGATGGCGTAGGCTGCCCAAAAAGTTTTTTATAAAATTCGGTAATATACACCCGTAGATTTTCCTCTCCGGTTATAGTTCTTTCTTCTTGCTCTAATTGGAAGATTTTCTTTTTTCTCCTCTTCCCATTATCAATCAAATGAAAATATTTGGTGTTATTTCCCCCTTCCTAGATGTATTTAACTTTTCCTCTTTGTGCCCATTTAGTCTCTTCATCCCTTCTTAGCTTAGAAATTTGCTCATTAGCATTTTTTAAGGCAGCTCTCTCTGCTTCACTTAAGGGATTGATCTCAGATTTAATATCTAACTCATCAATGATTGAAAGAAGTCTTTCTTTTTCTTTCTTATAGTTTCCACTCATATTTTTTGCCCAACCTTTTAAGAAATGACGCATATGCCGAATTTTATTTTGCCATCTCTCCATAGGATTCTTTCCTTCTGTTACCTTAACCCATTTAGCCGCAACCATCTCATAGAAACCTTCTTGTCTAAGCCAAAAAAGTTCAAAGGAGAATCGTGGCTGATTTCCATTATGGGCTTTGATACCGGAATCAATCAAGAGAGGAGTGTGATCGGATCCAGACCTGGTCCGAGAGAGAGAGCTCATACAGTAACGAGTGGGACTTTTTGCTCCCAGTCCACACTTGCTAGAATTCTATCCAGCTTCTCGAAGGTTGGATTGTCTGTTCTATTTGCCCAAGTGAATTGTCTACCTGAGAGAGCAATCTCTCTCAAGTTTAACTCTTGGATGATAGCATTGAAAATAAATGGCCAACGCACATTAAAATTTTCTTTGTTCTTTTCATATTGATTTCTCATAATACTGAAGTCCCCTCCTACCAACATAGGAAGCGACTGCAACTCACACATGCGGACTAACTCAATTAAAAAATCCAACTTCTGTGCATCTTGGGCAGCCCCATAGACTGGCACAAAATTCCATTCAAAACCATCTCTCGTGCATATGCACCAAGTAGTCTCCCGTTGTTACTTTCAGCACATCCAAAGTGTCTGAATTAATTCCAACTAAAATACCACCTGATCGACCATGAGGAGGTAGGCAAAACCATGAAAAGTTGAAATCGGCCGCAAGTTGAGTTAAAAAAGCAACTGTGAAATTAGATCTTCCTATCTCCAACAATGCAATAAAATCCAATCTGTACTCACGAATCGATTCTTTAACCAAAATGTGCTTAGAGGGGTTACCAAAACCACCAATATTCCATGTCATGCCCGTTAGATTCGGCATGCTTAGTAGATTTTTTTGGTTGTCTTCCGGTTGCTTTTCCGGATATTCATAGTATCATAGACCTTTCTGTGTCTAATTTTTTTCTTTAATCGGAGGTAATGGGTTATTAATTAATTCATTTAATTCAAGATCATCTGTCTCATCAGCTACGAGGTCCTCACACAAATTTGACACACTAGACATCATTCGGTTTGAAGGATCATCTGTTGGGGAACGTCGCATGGGAAACAAAAAATTTCCTACGTTCACGCAAGACCTATCCGTGGTGATGAGCATCTACGAGAGGGAGAGTGAGTCTACATATCCTTGTAGATCGCTAAGCGGGAAGCGTTAAGAAACACGGTTGGTGTAGTCGAACGTCTTTGCAATCCAAATCGCCGAGCGTCTCGCATTCCAATCACGATCTGTCCCGATCAAACACCGAACGGACGGCACCTCCGCGTTCAGCACACGTACAGCTTGATGATGATCTCCGCCTTCTTGATCCAGAAAAAGGGAGCGGAGAGGTAGAAGAGTTCTGCGTCAGCGTGACGGCGCTCCGGCGATCGTGGTGGAGCTATTCCGATAGGGCTTCGCCTAAGCACTTCAGAAATCCGATCTACAGGAGAAACTATGCGCTGGAGGAACGGGTAGCAAGTGGCTGAAAATCAAGTGCAAAAACCTTAAAACCTCCAGTATATATAGGAGGGAGAGAGGAGGAGGCTTGGCCCTCAAGGGACCAGCCCTTGGTACGGCCGAATCAAGGAGGAGAGGAGGACTCCTCCTCCAATCCTAGTAGGACTAGGATTCCTCCCTATTTTGCCTTTTTCCACCTTATCTCTTTGGGTTTTCTCTCCCAGCCGCATGAGCCTTGTGTGGGACTTCCACCAGCCCACTAAGGGTTGGTATTCACTCTCCCACAGCCCATGTAGCCTCTTGGGTCGAAATACCCCCCCCCCCATGGTCTCCTGGTACACTACCGGCACTCCCGGTACACTACCGATGAGCCCGAAACTTTCTCGGCGACCAAAATAGGACTTCCTATATATCAATATTTACCTTCGGACCATTCCGGAGCTCCTCATGACGTCCGGGATCTCATCCGGGACTCCGAACAACCTTCGGTCACCACCATACATAACTCTATACTACTGAAACGTCACCAAACCTTAAGTGTGCAGACCCTGCGGGTTCGAGAACTATGTAGACATGACCGATACACCTCTACGGTCAATAACCAATAGCAGACCTGGATGTCCATATTGGTTCCTACATATTCTACGAAGATCTTTATCGGTCGAACCTCTATGTCAAGGATTCAGTTAATCCCGTATGATGTTCCTTTTGTTCTTCGGTATGTTACTTGCCCGAGATTCGATCGTCGGTATCTCCATACCTAGTTCAACCTCGTTACCGGCAAGTCTCTTTACTCGTTCCGTAATACAGGATCCCATGACTAACACTTAGTCACATTGCTTGCAAGGCTTATTGTGATGTTGTATTACCGAGTGGGCCCTGAAATACCTCTCCGTCACACGGAGTAACAAATCTCAGTCTTGATCCATGCCAACCCAACAGACACCCTTGGAGATACCTGTAGAGCACCTTTATAGTCACCCAGTTACGTTGTGACGTTTGATACACACAAGGCACTCTTCCGGTGTCCGTGAGTTGCATGATCTCATGGTCATAGAAACATATACTTGACATGTAGAAAACAGTAGCAATAAACTGACACGATCATATGCTACGTTTGTAGTTTGGGTCTTGTCCATCACATCATTCTTCCTAATGATGTGATCCCGTTATCAAATGTCATGACATTTCAATGGCTAGGAAACCTTGACCATCTCTGACGAACGAGCTAGTACACTAGAGGCATACTAGGGACAAAGTATTGTCTATTTACCCACACATGTAATGTTTTTCCAATCAATACAATTATAGTATGGATAATAAACGATTATCATGAACAAGGAAATATAATAATAAACACTTTATTTATTGCCTCTAGGGCATATTTCCAACATCATCATCCTTTATCGTAGTATCTTTCAAATTCTTTTCCAGAAACTGCAAGTTTCGAATCTGCTCTACTCCTTTAATGTTTTGTATTGTATGTACCGCTTCATCAAAATCCTTCCCTAGACAAACTCCTAGACGAGAAGCTCTACCAATAATTTCATCATGTGGCAAATTAATGAACGAAAGTTTGGGGATTGTTTAGTACCTGATAGGGTTGCTTCAACACATTTCTGAGCTTGCTGCATTGCCCTTGCCATCTGAGTGTCATCAGCACTCGCTTGACCACGGATGTGTGATCTCGATCGCACGTCATTAGCTGGTTGAGTGATCCCTCCAAAGGAAATTACCTCCTCCAGCGAGGGTTCCATTTTTTCCTTCAGAATTTCGGAGTCGAGAGGCACCACGTTATCACATGATGCATTAAAACCTCCAGTGAGCTCCTCCGATGATAGTGTCATATGCACCCCCCCCCCCAACTCGCTGCGTAGAGCATCCGATGTCTGTAACTACAACCGGTCCCGCCATAGGCAGCTGTGTCGTAGGCGACGTGTTGGAGCCGGATTCACCGACCTCCTCGATCTGGCGCCTTGTGATGTCAGCGACGGCCGCGACATCAGACTGCAGCAGTGTGTCCTGCTTCGGCCCATTTGCGATAGCCTGGCGTTGCGCAGTGGAGAACGGGAGCAGCTCTCCCTGGCGTGCCTCTAGCTGTGTCCCGCCTCCAATCTTGGGTCGGACTCCCTTGCGCCAATCATTGGTGGGATAGCGCTCGTTGGAGCTGGATCGCGCGCCTAATCAAATACAACAATCGCATCATGATTGTCCTCATAATTTGTCTGTTTAGTGCCTACATTAAGGCCTTCAAAAAATTTGACAGGAGAGGGAGGGAAATCTCCAAAGATGATGAAGAGATGTTGAGTTGAACCACTAATAGAAAAAGTCCCATTTGTCCCGGTTCGTAAGGACCATTTGTCCCGGTTCTGGAACCGGGACTAAAGGGTCGGGACTAAAGCCCAAAACCTTTAGTCCCGGTTCGCTTACAAACCGGGACAAAAGGGGCTCCATGTGGCCTCTGCGGGGAGCCCAGACAGGAGGATCTTTAGTCCCAGTTGGTAACACCAACCGGGACCAAAAGGCATCCATGCGTCAGCATCTAGCAGTTGTTGGTTTTTTTTGAAAGGGAGGGTGGGTTAGGGGGTTCGGAGGGTTAATTTAGGGGTTTCATATTGTTTTAGCTAGCTGATTAATAGAGAGAAGTGTCCTCTCTTTCTCCGTGCTTGGTCGACGCTAGCTACTATAGAGAGAACTCGACACGCTAGCTAGTAAGCAAATGAAGGAACCATTAAGTACAGAAGATCGTCATGAACATATAGAGATAGAAGTGATCGACCTATCTTTCTCCGAGAGATTGGTCGTATAACAAGTTTTCGTATATATATCCAACGCTACTAGCTACATATATACAATATAAGATCTCTTATAATCTCTAACATCTAATGTCCAATTCCAGATGGTATTCTCCGGCTTTATTTATGACGTGGTCAAGAAAGAATCCCGCCAATTCTTCTTTAATTGCTCGTATGCGATCATGTGGTAGGAGTTCATCCCGCATCTGCCACATCTAATTTGAACAAGGGGGTCAATACATATATATGGTAATAAAATAAAATTGTGAATATTATTGCTTACGCACTTGAAATTGTTTTTCAGAGTAGCCCCGCTTAGGGGTTGTCGCGTTGTAGATGAACTCGCAAACGTAGTATCCACAAAAATCATTCCCGGTTTCCTGCACAATCACTTTACGAGAAATAGAGTCAATCAAACTGATAATCAAGCATGATAAATGGTATTGATGAAACTAGAACCAATAGGAGATGCACGGAACTAGCTAGTAGTACTTACTTTCGGGTGTGTAAATCGCAGCTCCCCCGGCAGTGCCGAAACAATTGTTGTGAACTCTTTCCAAACCCTGCCAGACAAAGAAAATAATTACTTGATATTAGGAAATGAACAAAGTTGCCGATATGATGCCATAATGATCGCTTGAACTTACTTCTGAAGCATTTCAGTCATGCCCGCATATTCCTGGGGATCATTTCGTTTCGAGTCTAAGTCGATTACTACTCCCCGCTCAAGCTTAATCTCTAGCAGAATAAAGTAAAAACTACGCACGCATGCATAACTCATCAATTACATTACTATAAACCTCGAGTAATAAGGGAAACCGAATATGCACAAGACAGTAACACTCAGTTGAAGTTGTAAGGAAAGAGTATTGTCCCTTTGTTTTGATTTTAAGCAACGATTGTAGCAAGTTGTCCTCGGTTTGTGTGGCATTCTTTTGAACCGTATACTCATGTATGATATTTGGGTTAATGAACCCAATATCATAGATTTGTGCTTGTTTGCATTCGACGATCTTCAATCTGCATAATATAGTGAGGATAATTATATATACATGCAATGAAAGAGCTGGGCTATATACATAGAGAGACTTAATTACAGAAGTAGTACTTACAGACAGTAGCAAGTCACGATTGTTTTGTCGACGGCCTTTTGGTTGTATAACTGGAATATCTCCTCAAATTCAACATTCAACAGTTTCATTCCAACGAGGTCGTGCTCCTCTTTAACTAACAGCATCAAAGAATCCTTCCCAGACTCGCGACAAGTTTTCATGTACCATTCATGGAATTTTCGCATCATCGTTGTTAGAGGAGGAGGATCAGGTTTGACGAGAGGCCGCCCATGTCGGTAACGGAATTCATCCACCTCCAACGGCTTAAACTGTACATCATCGCTCAGGTAATCACCAGGTTTGGTATCGGGCACCATCCCGGATGATTAGCGACGATATCGCTAGACACCTTGAGAGGAGGGCACGATTGGTTCGCCTGTTCGCCGGGCTGGGGAATTTTTTCCCCACTTCTTCATTTTGCTAACCTTGCATCACTAGATGTACTTCCCAACTGATGCGCATCTTGATATGTCTTTTTAATACAACGGTCAAAGTTGGAATCCGGCGGAGGCGGTGGTGGTCGCTTCAGGGCATCGATAGTGCGCATCGCTTTCACCGGATCTATCTTCTCCTTCGGAGGTGGAGTTTTCTTTGCAAAATGGGCCCTCAATTCGTCCTGACATATCTTCTCGTTTTCAGACTCGGTCCTCTCATATGGTAACTTTTCCAGAGGCTTGAGAGATGGACCGTATCTGTATCCCCTCCTGCCTAAGCTTGTACTGCTAGCTGCCGGAGCGGCGGCGGCTCCCTTCCGTCATTGCTTACTAGGCACTGGAGGAGCCGGAGCGGCAGCATCTATCTTCCGCCGTTGCCGATGAGGCTGAGGAGGAGGTGTACTGCTCCGACGTGTCGGAGTAGGTGAAGGAGGAGGCGGAGTGCCCGCATGCATCGAAGGAGCCGGAGAAGGAGGCGGTGTGCCCTGATCACTCGTCGGAGGAGGAGGAGGAGGAGGAGGCGCAGTGCCCTGATTCGCCTGAGGAGAAGGAGGAAGCAGAGTCGTCCAGTTTGGAAGCTTGATGTACTCCTTGTGCCATAGACATGTACTCCTCAGGGCACGAACCAGCTTATTCTCTCCTTCACCTTTAGAGTGGTGAAGCTCGAGCTCCTCAAATTCCTTCATTACTTCATCCACCATCACAACAGCATAGCCAAGTGGAATCGGACGGCGGTGAAAAGTTCTATTGGGTTGAGGAGGTGCAACAGAGCCGACAGCCGCCTTGAAAGTGAGGTTCCGGCATTTCCTCATAAGCTCACAATGTTGAGCCTCCGTGATAGTATCCACGGGGTAGCTAGGAGATGTGAAGTCAAGCTGAACAGGCTCCGTGGAAGTGACGCTGCTTCTCTGCTGAGATGGTGGGGTAGCTTCTAGGGTAGCTTCGTGTCGCTGAGATGGTTGGCCGATAGCTTGCTAGCTCTGAGCTTCCTCTAGCTTTTGTAGTCTTGCATTGAACTTCTGAAATAATCTAAGCTCCGCTTTCCTCTTTCTCTCCCAGCTTCTGTAACCGCCTGCGTCGGGAAACCCAACCTTCCACGAAACGGAGCCGGGTGTGCCTCGTGTTCGTCCAGGGTGCTCAACATTCCCTAGGGCCTCGATCAGCTCGTCCTTCTCTCTGTCGGGAATGAGCGTCCCTTCCTATGTTGCGGTGATATACTTCTGAAGCTTGTTCATGGGTATTGCAAGTTGCTCGTCCGTCCAACGGCACTTCCCTGTTTCAAGGTCCAAAGTTCCCCCAACCCCGAAGAACCAAGTCCTTGAATGGTCTGGCCAGTTCAATGTCTATGGTACGACGTTTTTAGCAATCAGGTCATTCTCAGCTTTGTCCCACAACGGCCGGGCTTTGAGGTAGCCACCTGACCCCGTGTGATGGTGATACTGCTTCTTTGCAGCATTGACCTTGTTTGTCTCTGACATTTTCTTACTCTTGAACGATGTCTTGTAGTCCACAAATGCGGGCCAGTAATCTCTTATATTCTCAAATCGGCCGGTGAATTCTGGAGTCTTCCCTTTGTCGACAAACTTTGATTTCAACTCATTTATCCTCCTCCTGAATAGATCTGCCATCTTCTTAAGAGCACACGCCTTGACTAGTGGCTCTATAATTGGCTTATTCGGATCCTCCTCTGGCGACGGGGTGAAATTTGCCTTCAGCGTGGTCCAAAGATCATCTTTCCGTCTATCGATGACATAATCACCTTTAGGGGTGCCGTCCTTAGGCTTATTCCATTGCTTGATGCTGATCGGGATGTTGTCCCTAACAATAGCTCCGCACGGAGCAGAAAATGCATTCTTGGTCCGCTTGGGTTCAATCGGATGGCCATCGTTCGCGAGTGCTGTGATCGTGAACCTTTCATCCTTGCGCAACCTCTTCTTCGGGCCACGTCTCGTTACCGAAGTTTGACTCGATTCGGAGGGCTATAAAAGAAGAAAGAAGAGTTAATTAATATATGTACATACCAAAAAAATTAATGCATCAATTAGCTAATCAACACAGGCTTAATTAATATATATACCTCATCGGACTTTGCAACAGCTCCCTCCTCCGATCGGTCATCGGAGCCGTCATCATGGTCTCCTTCTTCCTCCGGCATTCGGTCACCGGAGCCATCATGATCATGTACTTCCTCCTCCATTGTTCGATCACCGGAGCCATCATAATCCTCTCCTTCCAGACCATCGGTGTCGTTGAGAAACGACAAGATATCACATCCGCCGTGGATTATGTCCCCCAACAACTGTTCTTGTTCTTCGTCTCTTGGATCTATAGTTTCTGCCAATTACAACATGGCAATTAATATACAAACATGAATGTCCGATGTCCGGACCGCCTCTCTCATGAATGTCCGACATCCGGACCGCCTCTCTCATGAATGTCAAACAAGGGATTCTGTTAACCTTTAAGGGATTTCATTAACAAAATGATGCCATTCTGAATGTGCAGAAAATGGTCCATATTTTTCCAGATCTCATCTACCCCTCTATATGTCACATTGTCTAGTGTCAAAGGATTCAAGAAAACCAAGGCTTCATCATTAGCCGGAAGTAACAGACGCATAATGGTACGAAGCTCTCCAAAATTGTTTTTTAACAGAGTCCCGGATAGGATAATTAATTAGCGTTTTGGTACGAAGTTAGGCAAGAGCCTTCCGAATATCACTATTTGGAAGGCCTTTGCCGAAATTCGTACCAAAAAGTGAATTATTCTATCCGGGACTCCGTTTCAAAACAACTTTGAAGAGCTTCGTAGCATCATACGCATGTTACTTCCGGCTAATGATGAAGCCATGGATTTCTTCAATACTTTGACACACAACGTGACATATAGAAGAATATATATATACATGAGATCAGAAAAAAATGGATCAACTTGTGCACATCCATAATGGGGGGCATTCTTGATAAATCCATATTACCGGAATTTTCTTCATTTAACTTGGTAAATTTGGGTGGCCTCGACAACACTTCTAGGGTTTGGGGTGGCCTCGACAATGCTTTTTTAGTCCCGGTTTCGGTGGCCTCGAGAGTTTATCAGGTAGGGACGGGGTAGATTGACAACGGCGCTCTTTCTTCTAGGGTTTGGGTGTCCTCGATAGTTGGTCAGGTGAGCGGACCGCCTCTCTCTCATGCATGTCCGACGTCCCCTCTCATGTCGAAGTTATCAGGGAGGGGGTAGATCGACAACGACGCTCTTTATTCTAGGGTTTGGGTGGCCTCGATAGTTGGTCGGGCGAGCGGACCGCCTCTCTCACTCATGCATGTCCGACGTCCCCCTCATGTCGAAGTTATCGGGGAGGGGGTAGATCGACAACGACGCTCTTTCTTCTAGGGTTTGGGTGGCCTCGATAGTTGGTCGGGTGAGCGTACCGCCTCTCTCTCATGCATGTCCGACGTCCCCTCCCCGAACAAAAAAAATTAATACACATATTAAAAAAATACATATATGAAAAAAAATGCTCTGAACAAAAAATTTAATACATATATGAACATCCATACATACATATAGCCACATACATATATACATTATATATATATGAACAAAAAATTCATCATATAAAAAATAAACAAAAAATACAAGGGGCGGCGGCGGCTCATAGCGGGGGCGGGCGGCGAGGGCGATGACGACGGTGGGGGCGGGCTGGCGCAGGGGCGTGGACGGGGCAACGATAGCGACGGCGTCTGCTAGCGAGGGTGACGACGAGGGCGGTGCACGAGGGAGCCGACGACGACAGCGACGGCGGGGGCGGCCGGGGCGCAGGGGCGCGCTCGGGGGGCGGCGGACGGCGTTGGTGTGGGCGGCGGACGCCGTCGGCATGGGATCGGGGGAAGGGCAGGTGCATGGGCGACGGCGACGGCGTGGGCGGCGCACGGTGTCGGCGTGGGCTCGGGGGCAGGGCAGGGGCACTAGCGACGGCGACGACGTCGGGGCAGCCTGGCGGCGTCGAGGAGGTCGGCGTCATCGGGGGAGGGAGGGAACTGCGATATGAAAATGAAAATTTTCACAAGTGCTGCATATATACACACACCATTGGTCCTGGTTGGTGGCACCAACCGGGACCAATGCCTACCTTTAGTCCCGGTTGGTGCCACCAACCGGGACCAAAGGTCTCTTTTCGGCAGCCCAAAGGGCGGGAAGCAGAGACCTTTGATTCCGCTTGGTGGCACAAACCGGGACTAAAGGTGGGCATTGGTCCTGGTTGGTTCCACCAACCGGAACTAAAGGTGGGTATTGGTCCCGATTGGTTCCACCAACCGGGACCAATGGCCTTGCACAGCGACGTGGTGGGAGTTTAGTCCAACCTCGCTAGTGAAGAGTGTGCCGCACCTGTTTATAAGGTGCGGTGCGCCTGAGCCTTCGAGATCCTCTCTAAAGCAGGCTTACGGGCCTAACCACTCTGTATCTCCCTGTGGGCCTAGTGGGCCTTCTGTGGGCCTGAATCCTGGCCCAATTGGCTGGTTGGATTTTTAGTCGTATTCAGGTCATGGTGGCCCAGTAGGCGACATTTTTTTTCCAGTATTTTTGTTTTTTTTGCTTTATTTATTTTTTAATTTGTTTCGAGTATTTTTCTTCTGTTATTTTAGTTCATTCTTTTTAACAAATAAATACTTTGGTAATTTTTTTTGCGTAATTTCCATTATTTTGTTTTGTTTCTTGCTTTATCTATTTCCAGTGTGTTTTATTATTATATTCTTTTTGCTATTAATGTTTTGAACAAAAAATACTTTGATAATTTTAGTTGCATAATTTTAATATAATTATAGTTTCAAACATATTATAGGTTTATAAAAGCTTTTTAGTTGATTCTTTTTTGAACTCCACTCCCAAGATGTTTTGAAAGAAATTAAAAAGCACTTCAAACGAACTTTGAAAAGGTTGAAAGTTGGCATGGTATCATCATTTCACCCACATAGCATGTGCTAAAAAGTTGAGTGGGTTACGGCAAAAACTGGATGCATTTCGTGTACAAAATGGACAATCTCTTTCGAAGTATCATGATTTCGGACGAAAACTCATCTGTTACAAAGGGATTTCATTTTTTGAACTTATTTGAACTCCATACTTTTTGTGTGTTCAAACTGCACCATTCAAAGCCACATCATCAATTTCAACCCTTTTTGACTTCATTTGGTATTTTTCAAGCACTTACTGATTTTTTGAGCTAAATGGCCCTGAAATTGAAAAGCACTTCAAATGAACTCTGAAAAGGTTGAAAGTTGGCATGGTATCATCATTTCACCCACATAAAATGTGCTAAAAAGTTGAGACAGTTACGGCAAAAACTGGATGCACTTCGTGTACAAAATGGACAATCTCTTTCGAAGTATGAGGGTTTCGGACGAAAACTCATCGGTTACAAACGAATTTCATTTTTTGAACTCATTTGAACTCCAGACTATTTGTGTGTTCGAAATGCACCATTTAAAACCACATCATCAATTTTCAACCTTTTCTGACTTCATTTTGTATTGTTCATACACTTACTGATTTTTTGAGCTAAATAACTCTGAAATTGAAAAGCACTTCCAAGAAGCCTAGCAGGTTCACGCGAAGATTCTTCGTCACGTGCATCACGTCGATTGCAGAGCGGACCTCTAGGTCTTTCCAATAGGGTAGGTCCCAAAATATAGATTTCTTCTTCCACATGGGTGCGCGTTTGTCAGCATCATTCGGAACAGATAGTCCGCCAGGACCCTTTCCAAATATTACTTGTAAATCATTGAACATATCAAGTGTGTGATCTCCAGTACGGAGGGCGGGCTTCTTCCGGTGATCTGCCTCACCTTTGAAATGCTTTCCTTTCTTTCAACATTGATGGTTGGTCAGAAGAAATCGACGATGCCCCAGGTACACATTCGTCCTGCATTTGTCCAAATATATACTATCGGTGTCATCTAAAAAGTGTGTGCATGCCTAGTATCCCTTGTTTGTCTGTCCTGAAAGGTTACTGAGAGCAGGACAATCGTTAATGGTTACAAACAGCAACACATGTAGGTCAAATTCCTCCTGTTCATTCTCATCCCACACACGTACACCTCTTCCATTCCATAGCTGTAAAAGTTCATCAACTAATGGCCTTAGGTACACATCAATGTCATTGCCGGGTTGCTTAGGGCCTTGGATGAGCACTGGCATCATAATGAACTTCCGCTTCATGCACAACAAAGGAGGGAGGTTATACATACATAGAGTCACAGGCCATGTGCTATGCTTGCTGCTCTGCTCCCCAAAAGGATTAACACCATCTACACTTAAACCAAACCATACGTTCCTCGGGTTACTTGTAAAGTCGCTCCACTTTCTCTCGATCTTTCTCCACTACGACCCGTCAGCGGGTGCTCTCAACTTCCCGTCTTTCTTATGGTCTTTTTTGTGCCATTGCATCAACTCGGCTTGCTTTTTGTTTCTGAACAGACGTTTCAACCGTGGTATTATAGGAGCATACCACATCACCTTGGCAGGAACCCTCTTCCCGGTGCGCTGGCCCTCAACATCACCAGGGTCATCTCTTCTGATCTTATATCACAATGCACCGCATACCGGGCATGCGTTCCGTTCCTCGTACTCACCGCGGCAGAGGATGCAGTCATTAGGGCATGCATGTATCTTCTGCACATCCAATCCTAGAGGACATACAACCTACTTTGTTGCGTACATACTGTCGGGCAATTCGTTATCCTTTGGAAGCTTCTTCTTCATTATTTTCAGTAGCGAACTAAATCCCTTGTCAGATACACCATTGTTTGCCTTCCATTGCAGCAATTCCAGTGTGGTACCGAGCTTTTTGTTGTCACATTCGCAATTTGGGTACAAACCTTTTTTGTGATCCTCTAACATGCGATCGAACTTCAACTTCTCCCTTTCATTTTCGCATTCTCTCTGTGCATCAACAATGACCCGGCGAAGATCATCATCGGGCACATCATCTCGTTCCTCTTGAACTTCAGCTTCCCCCATTGCAGCATCAGCGTATTCAGGAGGAGGGTAGTTGTCGTCATCCTCTTCTTCTTCGTTGTCTTCCATCATAACCCCTGTTTCTCCGTGCTTGGTCCAAACATTATAGTGTGGCATAAAACCCTTCTAAAGCAGGTGGAAGTGAAAGGTTTTAGAGTTGGAGAAAGACTTCGTAGTCTCACACACAGTACATGGACAAGGCATAAAACCATTTTGCTTGTTTGCCTTAGCCGCTTCGAGAAAATTATGCAGACTCTTAATATATTTGGAGGTGCGTCGGTCACCGTACATCCATTGTCGGTTTATCTGCATGCGTTATATAATAAAGTGTATTAAAACCATTACAACATATCATGAATAGAGAAGTGACCAAATTAATAGAAATTCATCATCACATTAAAGCCAAAGTATAATAATGACCAAAATAAATACGTACAGTTCATACATAGTTGTCATTATTCAACAACATATCTCTCTCTAGAGCATATAATTAAAACATACGGCGAAACTATGTAAAAAAATTAAATGCAACAACAAATGCAATCATAACTGCTACTAAGGTACCAATTGATCCAACGGCATAATGATATCAAGCCTCAGTATGAATGACATATTTTCTAATCTTTCTGCTTCAAGCGCATTGCATCCATCTTGGTCTTGTGATCGTTGACGATATCGACAACATGCAACTCCAATCCCATCTTGTCATCTTCAGTTCTTTTCAATTTTTCTTTCAAATGATCGATTTATTTTTCAGCTTTAGTTAACTTGTCGAGCAGAATTGCATAGTCGGTATCCATTTCTGGTTCAACTACTTCCTATAGATAAAAACATCTACGTCAAGTTGGTGGCATAATTAATTGTCATAGACATTAGATCTGTGAAATCGTTATATAAAAATAATATACCATATCTGAATCATGGACTGGACGAGGGCCGACGTGGGCGGATACCATAACGATGGCACTATATAATAACAAACAGTATTAAAAGTAAGAAAATAATACGAGTAAGTATATTTTCTTTTAGCAAGAAGATAAGATCAAGAGGCTCACCACGCGCGGGCGATCGACGACGGTTTCAGGACGGGGACGGGACAGGACGGACCGCCAAACCTAGACAAATCTTGACGAAAATGGAGTTTGGATAAGGAGCTTCGAGAGAAGAAAGCTTAAGTTTGGCTTGGGCATTTCATCAAACACCTCATGTGCATAGGAGGTGAGCTAGAGCACCACAAAGCTCTTCCCTCGCCGGCCAAAAAAATAGAGCAATGTGGAGTACTCTGCTCGCCGGCGAGGGGGTATATTGGTCCCGGTTCGCGTGGCTGGAACCGGGACTAAAGGACGCCCTTTGGTCCCGGATCTAGTCACGAACCGGGACCAATGGTTGTGGGCTAGGGGCGAGGCACATTGGTCCCGGTTCGTGTCTGAAACCGGGACCAAAGGTTCCAGATGAACCGGGACCAATGCCCCACGTGGCCCGCCCGGCCCCCTGGCCTCACGAACCGGGACTGTTGCCCCCATTGGTCCCGGTTCGTGACTGAACTAGGACTAATGGGCTTGCCCGGCCTGGACCAAAGCCCTGTTTTCTACTAGTGAACCATGGCCAGCAGTCCCATTCCTCTCAGCTAGAACATTGGGGTTTTGAACCGTTGCTGGTGCCGTAGTTTTCTCCACATCCATATCAATGGCAGCATCCTTACCCTTATCTCCCTTGTCATCGCGTCCATTGCCTCCTCCACCATTGCCATTATTGACATCTCTCAAAGTTCTGTGTCCCTGAGCATTAGGCAGCACATTTTCTACTTCAAATTGAAGTCTGTGGAAACCTCCCTTGATCATGACATCCATTGTGGCAGGAATGAGAGTATGATCCATACAACCAATTCTTGATCTTAGTGTTTTATGTTTCCTAGTAAAAGGCATGTCCACTTCTATATCTTCCCAAAAAAAGATCCCAGCGCCCAAAGACCTAGGAAGTCCTTTCTAACATCAGCTAGTAGCTCTTTTACACGCACCCAAACCTTAGGTAGCATATATTTAGGCTCCTACATTACTTCCCACTCATCAAAAATAAGCTCAGAAGCTCTCATGGGCACAGGGTATGTTTTGAAGTGTTTCATACGCTGTACTTTAGTTTTGCTCGGGAACCTGACCTTGAAAACATTCCCATGATCGTGCATAACCTCCCATTGGAAATTCTCTAACGGCACAATCCATTTAAGCTATTCAATAATCTCTGGGATTGTCATGGCATCCCCTTCCACCGTGACCTTTGCCATTTTGGTATTTTCCACCTTAGGCATGAATGAGCCCGAGAGAGGAAGTTCAAAAAACATGAGCGCCTCATTAGCATAGCCATACATCGTCAAAGTGGGTTTTGGAGCTTGCAACAACTGACGAACATTTGTAGCATGGTGAATAGACTCACAGATATCACATGTTTGGACAGTACAATCATCAATGAAGTGTCCTGATTGCTTGCATCTAAAGCAAACGTCGGTTTTCTTCTTCTTAACCTGATTGTTCTCATCAGCAGCAACCACGACAGGCACCCCCGCTACCTGCTTCTATTGGTCGACGACCATAGGCCCTCGATCAACCGTACCAGGGCCCCCCGCTGTAGCTGCCGGATCCGCTGCCATTGGTGGCTTGATGAGAGACCCTCCAGCCGCTGTTGTAACGGCAGCCACTACTGCCTCAACAGTATTCTGGATCAGGTTTTGATCGACAGCACCATCATCTCTCCGTGGCCCATCGTTCCTGGAGCCATACCCGCCGCGGCCACCATTGTTCCGATTCTGGTAGCCACCCCGACACTGATTCAGATTTTGACGGTTTTGAAAGTTGGTGTTGTACCCTTGATCTCTGACATTACTGTAACCGCGGCCGATCGACTGTTCAAATCTATTCCCATCAAATTCCTCTCGGTTTCCATTAGAGCCACTGCCCCCTCCTTGAGCGAAGTTCCGGCCGAGACGGTTACCCTGGTTGCGGCCACCTCCCCTTCCATTGCCGCCGAAACGACCTCTGTTGGGGCCGGCGTTTCCACCACCAGACACACGGCCGCCGCCTCTGTTCATCGAAGAAGGAGCTGGCCACTTTCAATATACGATGCGGATACGAAGAAAGTTGGCTATTTGCTATTTGCCACTTTCAATATGGGGCTTCGTAAGATTGCCATGCTCAACATATATTGACTTGGTAAAATGCCACCCAACTCATGTGTATTTTGATTAACATGCCATTTCCCCTCTTTTCATTGTTTTCCTTTTTCTTTTCCATTTTTTGTCATCTGAAAGGACAAAAGTACCCCTTATGCTATCTGCGCGTATTTGCGCATTAGACCAGAGCGCTTGAAGCGGACGAGTGTGTACTGTCCGCCGAGAATATCATGATTGTCGCATCCCTGATCGCATGGACGTCTTGCTTCGTCCCCATCTCCTGGACGCCGTGACAGCGCCGATTTCCAGGACACGCGCATGCCACCGATCTCCTCAGCCTCGCGTCCTGTCCGTCGCCCAATACCGTAGTGACGACATGGAACCCAATCGTTCTAGTTCAACAAAGCTCCTCATGTGACGTATGGAATCCGTGGGAAGTACAGTCGTCAGCCCTGACTTGCTCCCTGTTATTTAGTGCATCAGTATAGTACATGCATGGTTACTCCGTGCATCAGCATAGTACTTACAAAACCATTTCCTGTGTTTGAATAAGCTGCAATTGGTAGTTTTTCATGGTTAGCCAGTATATGGTTATTCAGTGCCTGTAATCCGTGGCAATTGTCCTATAGTCGCTCAGTTGAACCTGGACCTGGCAGTGAAACCGGCAGCTTTGGGAGGCTGAGCTGCGCTGGCTCGCACAGGCATCCGCAAGGCTGCGCCACCCGTACAGACGTGGACGCAAACCGGCGGCGAGCTGTGGGCATCAGCACGACAAGGGCGAGCAGCGCCGGTGCGCGCAGGCATTGGCGAGCACCGTCACCGATCTGCGGTTGCTCACACGGACATGATCAAGCTAGGACAGCGAGCAGCGGTGGTGCGCGCAGGCGTGCGCTAGCAACGGCCGTGACTTGCGGACTTGCGGTTGCTCACACTACGTGGTCTAGCTAAGGCGGCGAGCTGCTGACTGTTAGAACTAAACCCAGGATCACACACGCACGCGAGGTGGACGAACACAACTAACAGGACTCTGAAACGCGGTGAGACAGAGGAGTTTTTGCGACGCGCACTTCTCTGCGTCTTTTCCGTTTTTTCCTTTTATTCAGTTGCCTAACAAACTAGATGCCCACGATCCGTGAATCCCGCGCCATCCCGCGGACTGATCGTGGGCAACGACTTACAGGAAGTTAAACACTACGACCTATTCTACCATAGCATGAACATAGTATGCTTCTAGCTATTATTCAGAAAACTGTAACTGAAGTCTGAAACTACCTGACAATGTTCAGTGCAGCAAGATTAACATCAATACTGACCCGCTGTCGCGCGCACAAGCATGGGCTAGTAACGGCGGGGACCTGCGGTTGCTCACACTAACGTCGGCCAGCTAAGTCAGGGAACTGCGCCGCAAGCGAAATCCCACCCGACCAGTCCACAAACACATCAAGGTTAAAAGTTGTCATGGTACTTCGGTCCTTTCAGGTGTCAAAAATGGAAAAGAAAAAGAAAAACAATTGGAATAGGAAAAATGGCATGTTAATCTAAGTGCACACGAGCTGGATGACATTTTTACAAAGCCAATTTTGAGAGTAATAATTTTGCAAAGCCCCATATTAAAACTGGCAAATAACCAATTTCCTCACAGATACGTCGTCTTTCACATATACACGCACAATGGAATGCACAAGAGAGCGTGGGTCGTACAATTATCTTTTGACGGATAAAATAAACAAATGAGACGATCCAAAGCAATGGCCAGTGGCTTTGTCATCATGCACATATATACACAGAATATCACGAAGTTCAAGAAAATATATAATTAGACATGAGGAATATAATTAGATCCAGATCCAAGCTTTGCTAGTAGGGTGATGATGTTGTTCCTTTCATCCTTAATCACGCTGCATTCTGCAGTAACTAATGAGCGCGACACGAGGAGTAATATGTCAGGTTGTGCTGTTCAAAAAAAATATAAAAAAATATGTCAGGTTGAGTGGCAATTGCTAGCCCACGTGATCAGCATGGTAGCCACGTGCTGTCTAGTCGAGTCCAGCTAGGACTTCAAGTGCCCAGACCTATCTAGCTACCTCTATAAAACTAGTGCTAGCTTCGGCGGACCTCTACACCAAGACAACTCACACGACGCATATATAAGAACATCTGCCGCCGGATGCCTCAAACGACTCTTTATACGTCTGTAGTAGCCTCTGGTCAAGACAAAATATAATAATTTAATCGGATCCTTTATATCATCTTTATAATCCGGGTTGTAGACGAATTCTCATATGCATCTTAAATATGTAGAGGATGTAAGGGCCCACGGACCGACCGGACGCGCCCGGTCAATCTGTCACGTAGGACGCGACCCAACCGGCCCATCTTTTTTTCTTTATTCATTATTTTTTTTTCTTTTTCCTTTCCATCAATAACGTACAAGTGAGCGGACATATGAGAAAGAAAATAAAAAATGTGGCTGTACTGGCGCACAAATAGGGGACACATCCGGTCCCTAACCGGACGTGTTCGCAAACGTTTAGGGGTTATAATTGCTATGTTTGGTTGTAGATGCTCTAAACAGTGAGTTAGTGCATCCACCTTCCATCAGCTATATCCTGCGTCGATCTGGTCATGGCAGCAACAATGCTCCCGAGGCTCATTAACGTGGCAGCCCTGGTCGCGCTAATGTGCGCCGTCGCTGTGGCTTAGGTACAACCCATCGGAGGTGCGCCGGTGTGCAACATTGTCGATTTAAACGTCGTGAATGCGTGCTTCAAGACCTTCGGGGATGGTATGCATGAGGCCATGGCCGACTGGATTCTTTCGACGCGTAAAGTTATTAAGGTTAAAGTGGACTGTTGCGTAGCCTTTGAAGGTCACTCGTGCTTCTGCAAGATGAAGAATGTGTGGAAGGCTCGGGACAAAAGGATCCAGGATAATGTGTAATGCGTTGGGGAGAAGGCCTGCTAGTGAACGTGCGCGGGAGGCTTCTGTGCATGCAAGACCTCTAGTTCGTTGGATATTTGTGTTTCTTGCATGTTGGTTTCAAGAGGTCCATGTCGACCTGCTCCTTGTTTCCTTTTATTTGCTTGTGAGTGTGTTTTGTTTTTGTATCTATGAGAATGTTGATCAGTCAGTTGAGTCTTTTTAGTTTGTACTAGTCAGAACTAAATATGGGTGGAGTTTTTTTATTTCATCCTATTTTGTTTGCATATTATTCCATGCATTCCAAAACGTATTATTTGTACTCCCTCTGATCTTAAATATAAGTTTTTTAAAAAAATTCACTATTAGACTACACACGGATGCATATACACATATTTCAAAATATAAATTAACTCATTGTGCTTCATATGTAGTTTTTTATTAAAATATCTAAAAAAATTATAATAAGAACGAAGAGAGTACTAGCAAACTTTAAATACGGAGTTAATTAGTACATGCACACTGCCTCTGCGCGCACATCCTTAGAAACGAGTTGTTACTTTCTCTTGAGCAATCGGCATCGCAAGATTTAGAGTAGATTATATGTGTTCTATCTTTGTCGACATGGATCGAGTCGCCAAAGAGAACTTCGCGGTCTGCACCTCCCGCTCAGTTCCAACTTGACGGGAATTAAACGGAGCGCTAGTGGGCGGCGGCCGGGCGGTTCAGGCTGCGCCGTGAGCCGTTCGTGCAGCAAAACTCCGCTGCGCGCGCGGACGGCGGCCATGGCTCTCGTGTGCGCCACCTTAGCTTGCGGATACAATGCTGGCCTGCCTGCCCTACATGGTGCCGGTCGGTGCGCAGACCACTCGCACATAGGTTGGTCATCCGTGAGCCAAATTTCGATCGGAGGCTGAACACGGCCCACACCACCCACGGGATCGCCGTGGCGTCGTGCGAGGTCTGCGAGGAAAGCTACCTGCGGGCTGGTCTACCACGAGTGGGTCGCCGTGTGCCAGCAACGAGGCGGTCTTTCTCTGCACGCGTGCGTCGGCGCTGCGCTTCCACTACGCCAGCGACGACCGTGTGTCAATGCGTCGATGCCTGGAGCTAGCTTGCCGAGTTGCGCGGCTTATTCATGTCCTCATCGGGCCGGACGATTTTGTGGTCCGGAGAAGTGCAGAACCGGTAAATATACATGTAATCGTTGTTGTTTTTTATGGAAGATTGTCAGAACCACGGACAACACAAACATCTCAAACAGCGGTAACCCGGCCTTGCCCACGGCTCGGCCCATCAGACAGCGGCAGCCTAACCAAAGAGTCCACGGGCTGGAGTGGGTGTGAGCCATTCCCCACCAGCTACTTAACCTGGCCTCACACGCCTGTGCAACCATTCAGTGGATCATGAACCCCGATGGCGGCTGCTACCTGTTCTCTTCTATCTTCCCGACCCCCTTTCCAATTCGTGTATCCGTGCTTGTAATCGCTACCTGTAACCTTGATTCGTGAATTGGAGTGATTGATCGAAAGCAATACTATTGAGTAGTTAACATTTGGTATTCAAAGCCATCGATCTGCACCCTGGCATGCCTAATCGAGACGCGATTGCAAAAGTCGATCAAGGACCGCATTGGCGCCATGGATCCATCGTTCAAGGACTACTTATACATGCTCACTGGCTCCCTTGACGCGATCCACACCGACATATGCACCCACACCGTCAAGCTTGACGATCTGGCCCAGTGGCGGCCCGATCTGGAGCACCACATGGACCAGCTCTCGGCGGCGGTCGCGGAACTCCAAGCGCGTCCCCCGGCCACCACGGAGGAGCGGAGGGTGGAGGCAACCGTGCCACCACCGCCTGCACCCACAGCGCCACTTGGTGACCGCGTCGGCACCAACAAGAGTGCCGAGGGCGACACCCTCGGGTCAATCGACCACGGCATCGACGTCGTACCACGGGGTCTGGCATCGCCGTTCGCGTCGGTGGCCACCCTGGCCAACCGTCACTCACCACCTCCCGCTTCACCGTCCATCACTTCCCCTTACGCGCACGCCAACCAACTGCTCATGAGAATTGGCCAGGCCCACCCCTCGATCGGTTTTCCCCAATTCACGGGCGAGAAATCGCGTATGTGGAAGATGTTGTGCGAGCAGTATTTTCATATGTTTGACATACATGAGAAGTTTTGGGTCCTGATGGCCTCATTGAATTTTGCGGGCACCGCATCGATGTGGTTGCAATAAGTGTAGAGGAAGTTGACTGGGTTTGATTGAGAGTCATTCTCGTCACTGCTGTGCACGAGATCTGGTCGTGACCGTCATCAACTATTGATCCGCCAATTTTATTCTCTGTCCTAGAAAACATCTGTAGCGGATTACATTGAGCAATTTGAGTTGATTATAAGTCACCTTTATGCTTACTTCGAATCAATTCATCCTTATTATTACCTTACTCGTTTTGTTAAGGGACTCCGGGCCAACATCCACGCGGTGATGCTGGTGCAGCGGCCGCCCGATTTCGACACCGCGGGCGCCCTGTCACTGCTTCAGGAGGAGGTGGCGGATGGTGCCTCGCGGAAGCACGTGCGTCCCAGCACAGCACGTGCCACCACCACGGAGTGGAGTACCCGCAGCAGCACGGGCATACCCATGGCGCTTCCACCACTGCCACCTCAAGGACGACCACCAACGGCGCCGACGGCCACATATCGGCTCACGGTGGAGGCCAGCCGTGCCGATGGCGCCAAGCTCAAGGCGCTGCGAGAGTATCGCCGTGTGAGGGTCCTTTGTTTCAAGTGCGGGGAGCATTGGGGGAAGGACCACAGCTGCCCCACCAGCGTCCAACTCCACGTCGTCGAGGAGCTCCTCGAGCTATTCTCCAACAACGATCCACAAAACCCACCGCTCGATGAAGCGTGGGTAGAAACTGTGATGGCGATCTCGCGCCATGCCCTCACCGGTGGCACGTCCTTGAAGGTGATTCGCCTTCATGCATGGCTGCAAGGCCAGGAGGTGCTACTTCTGGTGGATTCCGGGAGCTCTACGTCCTTCAGCGACGCCAGTCCGGCTTCAGTTCTGACGGGCGTGGTACCACTCCACCGTCTATGCCACGTCAAGGTTCCAAATGGAGGCGAACTCTGCTGCGTCTCCCACATACTGCAGTGCGGTTGGGTGTCATAGACGCACGAGTTCATCACTAACATGAAGGTGTTGCCATTGGGAGTGTGACACAATCCTTAGCATGGACTGGCTAGAGGGGCACAGCCCGATGAGTGTGGACTGGCGGGGCAAACAACTCCTGATCACCACTCATCGTGGGTCGGCGCAGTTGCGAGGCCACCAAGACGGCGTTGCCCCCTGCTCTGAGATCAACGCTTTGCAGCTGCAATCTTTGCAAAAACAAGGCTCCCTAATGCAAGTTGTTCAAGTGTATCAGGTCACTGAAGGAGATGAAGTGTACACACCAACACCTGACAACATTCAGAAAGTCATCGATCAATTTGAAGATCTGTTTGGTGAACCAACAGGCCTTCCGCCACAACGAGATTGCGATCACAGAATACCACCGATGCCTGGAGCGTAGCCGGTGAACTTGAGGCTATACATGCACAAACCTGAACATAAAGATGAGATCGAGAAGCAAGTGCAAGAGTTGTTGAAATCAGGTGTCATTTAGCACAGCCCCAGTCCCTTCTCATCACCCTTGATTTTGGTCAAAAAGAAAGATGGTGCATGGCGATTATGCATCGATTACCGACAGCTCGATGCTATGATTGTGGTCGGCTATCATCAAATTCGATTGGCTGAAGGGGAAGAATTCAAGACTGCATTTCAAACACACTCGGGGCACTTTGAATTCAAGGTGCTGTCGTTCGGACTCGCGGGCGGTCCAACAACTTTCAACAGTACCCTCCAACCAGTGATGTGTGTGTGTGTCTTGTGATTCTTTGACGACATCCTTGTGATCAACAAGACCCTGCAGGAGCATGCAGAACACCTGCGGCAAGTCTTCGAACTCCTTCACGATGACCAATGGAGGGTGAAACAAAGTAAATGTAGCTTTGGCCAACAACGAATCACTTATTTGGGGCATGTTATCAGCGCGGAAGGGGTGAACCCAGACCTTGCAAAGATTGAGGATGTGGCTGCTTGGCTACCCCTACAAATGAAAAAGAGGTCAGACAGTTCTTGGGGCTAGTAGGTTGCTATCGCCGCTTCGTTCGATAGTTTGGAATTGTGGATCGACCCCTCTTCAACCTCCTCAAGAAGGAAACGTCGTTCGTCTGGACAGAAAACACTGAGCGGAGTTTCGAGGTCCTCAAACGCGGGTTAGTCACAACACCTGTGCTAGCCCTGCCAAACTTTCAGAAACAATTCACAATGGAGAGCGACACATGCGACACTGGAATTGGAGCAATCTTACAGCAAGAATGGCACCCTATCGCCTTTATGAGAAAATCACTCTGTCCCAAGTACCGGGGGATTTCCACTTATGAGAAGGAGTATTTGGCGATTATTGTTGCAGTAGATCAGTGGCAGCCTTATCTGCAATCCGCGGAGTTCATAATCAAGACGGATCGGCGCAACCTTGTCTACTTGCAAGAGCAACGGCTCACAACTCACTGGCAGCAGCAAGCTTTCACCAAGCTGCTCGGATTACAGTACGAGATCGTGTACAAGAAAGGCACGGATAATGGTATTGTTGACGCCTTATCTCTCTTACCTCATGCGGAACGAGAAATGGCCATCTCTAGTTGTCAATCCAGGCTGGCTCGAAGATATCGAAGCAAGTTACAACTCCAATCCCCAAGCACATCGCCTCCCGGATCCAAAAGGGCGTTTCAGCTTATCTCAAGGAATTCCGCGTTTCAGAAATCGCATCTTGCTGGGAGGAAGTCTCGCGCTACAGCAACAGATCATCTCAGCCTTCCATGATAGTCCGGTGGAGGGGGGGCACTTTGGCTTCCCCATCACCTACAAACGCATACGGTGCCTTTTCGTATGGCCAAAAATAAAAAAACCATGTTCTTCAGTACGTTCAGTGCTGTTAAACTGTTAACAAGCCAAGGCAGAGCGCGTGCCTTCGCCGGGACTTCTCCAACCTCTTCCAATTCCCAATGCATCATGGGACATGATCACTATGGATTTCATTGATGGACTTCCACAATGAGGCCAGTTCAACTGCATTTGGGTCTTGGTCGACAAAATGACCAAATTCCCACACTTCCTGTCGCTTGCTCACCCCTATATTGCTTTTTGTGTTGCCCTGCTGTATATGCAACGCATCTATCCCATCCACGGCTTCCCTAAGTCAATTGTTTCTGACGGTGATCCCGTTTTCACTAGCCATTTTTGGCAAGAACTTTTTCCCTATGCCGGTACTGATCTCCGCATGAGCTCTTCCAACCACCCACAGACCGACGGTCAGTCAGAACGTGTCAATCAGTGCCTTGAAACTTTTCTGCGCTGCTTCACGTATTCTTTCCCAAAAAGATGGAGTCATTGGATCCCTCTGGCACAATTCTGGTACAATCAAGCACCACAGTCAGCTATTGGCATGACCCCATTCATGGCCATGTTTGGGCATGTACCCCGCCATTGGGGAATCACCTCCACCACTTCTTGCTCTGTTCCTACCCCGCAAACATGGCTTGACGAACGCGCCACAATCCAGGACTTGTTGCGATAGCATCTTCAACGAGCTCGCCCGCGGATGAAAGAACAAGCCGATAAGAAGCGTTCTGAATGCGCTTTCGAGGTGGGTGACAAGGTTTACCTGAAGCTGCAACCTTATGTGCAAACATCGGTACCCAAGCGTGCCAACCACAACTTGTCCTTTTGCTACTACGAACCATAATCCATCATCGCCAAGATAAATCCTGTAACCTATAAGCTCGAGCTGCCGGCGAACGCTTCTATTCACCCAGTCTTCCATGTCTCGCTCCTCCGAAAAGCTCTCCTGTCAGGTACGCCAATTCAACAACAGTTTCTGCAACTCTTGATGCTCCTATGGTTCCAGCAAAAGTTTTGGCCTCCCGTTGGTGTTGCAAGCGCGGAGCCATGGTCGAGCAGATCCTTGTCAGGTGGTCTGATCCTGCAGCACTCGAGTACACCTGGGAAGACAAGCAAGAGCTCCAGAACCGTTTTCCGGCTGCAGAGGCTTGGGGGCAAACCTCATCGCAAGAAGGAGGGGGTGTTAGGACCACGGACAAGACGAACATCCCAAACAACGGTAACCCGGCCTCTCCCACGGCTCGGCCCATTAGACAGTGGTGGCCCAACCAGAGAGTCCACGGACCAGGGTGGGTGTGAGCCATTCCCCACCAACTACTTAACCTGGTCTCACACGCTTCTGCAACCATCCAGTGGATCACGAACCCCGACGGTGATGGCGGCTACCAATTCTCTTATATCTTCTCGATCCCCTTCCCAATTCGTGTATCCATGCTTGTAGTCACTACCTGTAAGGCTATAACCTTGATTCGTGAATTGGAGTGATAGATCCATAGCAATACTACTGGATTGTTAACAAATATGCATGCAATCGGTTGGAAAATCGTTTTGACATATGAACTTGTGGAAGTATCTAGTGATGATTTTCTTACTATCGTGTTGAGTAATTTTTCTTTCGTTTGTCAAATACACGAATTACTGCGTGTTGAACATGTAGACTCTGCGTAACATGTCTATAGGTCTTGATTGTATATTGCACATGTCAAATCTCTCTCTCTCTCTTTGTAATCTGTATGTAACTTGGGAGACAAGACATGAGTTGCCCCCATTGGACCTATATATGTGCCTAGCGCACCATCAATGAGAATCATCGATGCGTGCAATCCCTAACTTACATGGTATCAGATAGCACGGCAATCCTTCCTCCTCCGCTGCCCTAGCCGCCGCCACCTCGTGTCGTCGCCGCCACTACCCATGCCGCCGCTGCTTCCTACCGCCGAAGCCGCTTCCCCTAACCCTCACCCACCCACCCCAATTTCCCTCCACGGCCGCCACCGCCGCTGCTTCCTGCCGCCGACGCCGCTTCCCCTAACCCTCACCCAGCCACCCCAATTTCCCTCCACAGCCGCCGCCGCCTCGTGCCGCTGCCGCCGCTCCCTACTGCAGCCGCTGCTACCCCAAACCCTAACCGCGCATCCATCTCTCCCTCCACAGCCGCCGCCCCGTGCCGCCGCCGCTCCAACCCTGCCGCTGCCATCTCCCTACACGCAGCCGCACCTGCCACCACTGTCGTGTCGCACCTCCCCTCCAGCTGCGCTGCCGCCATCATATTGGTCCACTCCTCCCAATCCGGCAACACGAACCCCTTTGCCGGCCCCAATCCCATACACATCCACAACCTCGACATCCATGGGCACGTTCCCGTCACCCACGATCCCCATGACTCCTTATACTATGCGTGGAAGAACTACTTCTCTCTAGTCTTCCGTGAGTACAACAATGTGGATCACATCGATGGCTCCGTCCACTCCATCGACATGAAGGACGACTCCGAGTGGACCGCCATCGACGCCACCCTAATCTGGTGGTTCTTCCTCACCATCTCCAAGGATCTCTTCCCACCGTCATCAGCGAGGGCGATGATGTGCATGCCGTCTGGGTCAAACTCAACGACCTCTTCACCAACAACAAGCTTCAGCGTCATCTCCTTCTGCAGCAAGAGTTCTTTGACTGTCATCGAGATGATTAGTCCATCGATGATTACTGCTGCTGCCTCAAGACATTGTCCGATGAACTCCGCGACATCGGCACCAAGACCAATAATGACACTCTCCTCAGCATGCTCACCGCCGGTTTCAACGAGGACTGTGACAACACCGCCTCCAACCTCCCCTTCATGCCGGATACTTCGCTTGGAGGAACAACGGAGGAAGCAGGTCAAGCGGTGGGTTCAGCACACCGCCCTCGCAGCGGGTCTCTCTCGCGGCGCCCCCACCTCCTGCGCCTCGGCCTTCGGTCCCCGACGTCCCACCGGGGTTCTTCCCCTTACCGCCGCAGCACCAGCAGCCTTCGTAGTAGCAGCAGCAGCAAGGTGGTGGCGGTGGCGGCGGTGGCCGGTGCAACAACCATCATGGCGGTGGTCTTTCGAAGCAGCAGTAGCAGAAGCCGGCGGGGGGGGGGGGGATCGTTCGCAACAGCCTACCCCACCATGGACCTACGACACGAATTCGTGGACTAGAAACGTCCACGCCTATTGTATGCCGGTGCCTCGGCCCCCCGCACCGAGTCTCCTCGGGCCTCCTCCGTCGCGCCACCAGGCCTACTTTGGCGCCATCGGACCTGCCGGTCTCCCGGGCCTGTGCGCCCTGCCGATGCCCGGTGTCATCCCGCTGCCCCGAAGCCTCCCTACAGAGGGACCCCCTATGAAGGGACCCTCCCACCGCCGGTGCCTGCGCCGTGGGATCCCGCCCTACTAGCGGAACTTCACTCCGCCCCCTCTCCCATCAACTATGGGGGCGGTGGTGACTGGTACATGGACTCGGGTGCCACTGCGCATATGACCTCTCATCCCGGTAACCTCATCTCCTCCACTCCTGTTCATACTCCTACTTGCATCACCGTTGGTAACGGTTCATCCCTACCCATCACCCATATAGGTCACACATCGTTTCCCTCTTTGTCTACACCTATCAACATGTCTAATGTTCTTGTTTCTCCTGACTTAGTCACGAACCTTTGTTCTGTTCGTTGTCTTGCTCGTGAGAATCCTCTCACTGTTGAATTTGATGCTATCGGTTTTTCTGTGAAGGACGCCCGTACCCGGATGGTGCTGCACCGATGTGAAAGCCCTCAGGATCTCTACCCGGTGCATCCCACTACCACCACCTCCACCAGACCCGTCTCCCTCGTCGCCGGCGTCGATCTTTGGCATGCTCGCCTGGGCCATCCAAACTCCACCCTTTTGCGTCATATTCTTCAGAGTTTTTCCTCTTCATGTAATAAGGTCGATGACCACACTTGTGAGGCTTGCCGTCTTGGCAAACACGTTCATCAACCCTTTAGTGCTTCTACCACTATTGCTATTTTTCCGTTTCAGTTAATACATAGCGATGTCTAGACATCCCCGGTTGCAAGCAACACGAGCTATCTATATTACTTGGAGATTTTAGACGACTTTTCTCACTATGTGTGGACGTTTCCTCTTCGTCGCAAGTCCGACGCATTAGCCACTCTCACCGCTTTTTATTCCTATGTGACCACCCAATTTGTTCGTCCCATCCTAGCACTCCAAACTGATAACGAAAAAGAGTTTGACAACACTATCGTTTGCCACCTTCTTGCCACCCACGGTACCATATTCCGCCTTACATGTCCTTACACGTCTCAACAGAATGGTCGCGCCGAGCGCATCCTACGCACTCTAAATGACTACGTCTGCACATTACTCTTCCACTCTAATGTGCCTCCCCGGTTTTGGCCAGACGTGCTAGCCACCGCCACCCTTCTCATCAACATCCGCCCATGTAGTCCTCGTTGGAACTACGCACCTCATCAACTTCTCTTTGGTGCGCCTCCATCTTACGATGGCCTTCGCATCTTCGGGTGTCTCTGTTATCCTAGTACCGCCTCCACCACTCCTCATAAACTCGCGCCTAAGTTTGTTCCCTACATTTTCCTTGGGTATCCTTCTAACACCAAAGGTTCTCAGTGCTATGATCCCGTGTCCCACCACGTCTACACTTCGTGGCATGTGTACTTTGACGAGATGGTCTTCCATTTTCAACAGGTACCTACTCCAGCCGAGCCACCCACGGCCTCTCAGGCCGCCCTCCCGTGGCACGAGGACTCGTTGCAACCTGCCTCTACATCATCCTCTGGCAGGCTGCCAGCACCGGGTCGCACCCCGGCCTTACGCGCGGCGTCCCCTGCCCCGACGGTTCATTCAGACGTCTTGAGATCTGCTGCGGCGCCTCCGCCCTCGACGGTCCCTTCAGACGTCTCGGGCTCCGCCGCCTCCTCCGGCGCCGCCACTACCGGCTCTCCGGTCCCTGTGACGGCGGCTGGCCCCACCGGGCCTCCTTCTGGGGTCGTCACTCGGGCTCGCACCGGGACACTCCAGCCTAGCACACGTTACCCCCCTCCCCGACGAGTATGCGTCTGCCTCCTCGACGTCATCACCGTCATCGCTCCCATCCTCTGCTCGCGCAGCCCTTCGGGATCCGAATTGGCTTGCGGCGATGCAAGAGGAGTTTGATGCTCTTCAGCGCAATGACACCTGGTAGCTTGTTCCGCGGCCACCCCATGCCAACTTCATCACCGGCAAGTGGGTCTTCCGCCATAAGACTTGCCCCGATGGATCTCTTGAGCGCCATAAGGCGCGCTGGGTGGTATGCGGTTTTCGACAGCGCGCTAGAGTCAACTTCACCGACACTTTCGCCCCGGTCGTCAAACCGGGAACCATCCGCACTGTCCTCCAGCTGGCAGTCTCCCGTGCGTGGCCCGTTCACCAGCTGGACGTGTCGAACGCCTTTCTACACGGTCATCTTCAGGAGCAGGTCTTCTGCCAGCTACCCATTGGGTTCATCGACGCCACACACCCATATCATGTGTGTTTGCTCTCCAGGTCACTTTATGGCTTGAAGCAGGCACCTCGGGTGTGGTACCAACGCATGACGGCCTTTCTTCAGCAGATGGGGTTTCGGTCCATACGCTCCGACGCCTCCCTCTTCATTTATCATCAAGGCACCGGTACTGCATACCTCCTCCTATACGTCGACGACATCATCCTGACAGCCTCATCCTCTACGCTCCTCCAGCAGATCATTGCTCGTCTTAGTGCTGAGTTTGCTCTTTTGGGATTTGGGGGCTCTGCACTACTTCCTCAGCGTCGAGGTAACTCATCACCCCACCGGCTTCTTTCTACACCAGCATAAGTGCACCCATGAGATTCTGGAGCGAGCAGGCATGCTTAACTACAAGGCTGCTACCACGCCTATTGACACGAAGGCCAAGGCCGCTGTTGAGGGAACTCTAGCGTCCGACGCCGCCTTCTACAGATCCATCGTCGGTGCTCTACAGTATCTCACACTCACGTGGCCGGACCTTCAGTATGCTATCGGACAGGTGTGCCTTCATATGCACTCTCTGCGCGATACTCACTGGGCATTGGTGAGCCGTGTTCTTTGCTACATCTGTGGCACTATGGCCATGGGTCTCACCATAACAGCCTCGTCCACCACCGATCTTGTCGCCTACTCTGACGCGGACTGGGCCGGTTGCCTAGACACACACCGCTCCACCTCTGACTATTGTGTTTACCTCGGGCCCTCTTTGATATCATGGTCGTCTAAACGACGACCCACGATGTCCCGCTCGAGTGCCGAGGCGGAGTACCGTGCTATGGCAAATGCTGTTGCGGAGTGTTTCTGGCTAATACAGCTGCTGCAAGAGTTGTTGGTCAAGGTTCCTAAGGCCACACTTGTCTTCTGTGAAATGTGTCTGCCATCTACTTCCCGGTCAACCCAGTTCATCATCAACGCACCAAACACATTGAGCTCGACATTCACTGCATTCGCGAGCAGGTAGCGCTTGGTCGCATTCGAGTCTTACATGTGTCCACCGATCAGCAATTTGCCGATGTCATGACAAAAGGACTACAAACTCCACGTTTGAGGGCTTTCGGTCCAGTATCTGTGTGTCCGGCAACGCTTCGACTATGGGGGGTGTTGAACATGTAGACTCTGCGTAACATGTCTATAGGTCTTGGTTGTATATTGCACCTGCCACGTCTCTCTCTTCGTAATCTGTATGTAACTTGGGAGAAAAGACATGAGTTACACCCCTTGTACCTATATATGTACCTATCGCACCATCAATGAGAATCATCGATGCATGCTATCCCTAACTTAAACCGCGGAACCGAGAAGTGCAGAGACTTCACACTTCTGTTCTGCTGAAGCAGCACAGCAAAATCACGAGGACGTGCTCATGTATCTCCGAATTTTATTTTACAATATGTCTATCCAATGCTTATAACCCTGTTTTATAGCATCGTAAAAGACTGAAATGGGAGTAGAACACAGAAGTAAACAAATTCATTTTGTGGATGTCCGTCAGGAAGATTGATTGAGCATCGTAAAAGTCTACACAGCTGAAGATTGATTGAGCACACGCACAACTTCAGTGAAAAGTCGCTCGATTGTCCGTCAGGAAAAGAAAACCCGCGATTTCGAAACTTATTATTTTTGTGGGAAGTTTTTTTTGGGGGGAAATCGTTTGAGTACATGGCCTACCTAAAACAAAATTGTTTCTGACGGGGTCATGTGAGGTAGAAAATGTATTAGCAGAATCAGTAACTGGTGTAAAAATAATTCAGAATGAAATCCTTTGCTGTTTGCTCCTCCATCCAAGCATCTCAATAAAACAAATGCAGTTAGATAAGAACATGCCACTTTATTGAATAAGTGATAGTCATCATTACTCACTTCTTTATGTTTCATGGATTTCATCACTGCACACAATCACCACAGTGAGATGCTTAAGCTTCAGTGATTCTCAAGTGGGAAAAGCATTATTAGTTACAATTTTTTTTTGCACATTTAGACAAACTAGATAAATACATTATAATGATGTGATAATATAATGAATGCCGCCTTGTGAACCCTGGCATCCTGTCACCACACACCTCGCCTAGAAGTGCCATGTTTCAATGAAGCACACACGTGAGCGTGGGTGCACCCACCTTCACTTATATTTTCTTTTGTGTCCACAACAATCGGGGAGGGGATGTGCTTACACGCACAAATGTACGATGATATTCCTCAGCTCACTTGGAGCCTCAGCGCATATAAAGCGACGTGTGCCTAACTCACTATGATCATGAGATCCATTATCCTGCCTTAAAATCACGAGATCCATTTATACCTGGATAGACGGCGATTGGTAGCTAAGGGGTAATACTCCCTGCATCCCAAAATAATATCCCGTGCTAGGTGACGATTTTTATTTTTTTTGAAAAGGAGGAACGAAGCCCCCAGCCTCTAGATCAATTGATGCATGCAGCCATCTTATTAAATAGTTCCGAAACAAAGTGTCAGGTTCACAATGTGTCGAGACGCTAATGCAATGTAAAGAGGGAATATAAATCGAGCTGCCATATTCGCCGTTTTGTAACAATAGACTATGATACCTATACACCTAGTCTATTATTAGCACGTCATCCAAATCGGTTGAAGATAACCCGTATGACCATCTCTCACCGGTTGCATCCAATATTCATATGCTCCCTAGAGCCCACATGGCTGAGTAATGACCACGTACGGATTCAAGATGTTGCTCTGAAGATAACCTGCAAAAAGTTATTGAGATTCTTTCCATTAAAAATCATATCATTCCTGGTGTTCCATATAGCCCAAAATGTAGCATAAATTCCATCTCTGATACGTTGCGCTATTATAACGTCTACTCCACCGAGCCACGTTGTAAATAACGAGCTTATACATATGGGTGGGTTTAGATTAAAAGCTATATGAGTTATTCGCCATAATAGTTTTGCCAGAGGACACTCGAGAAAGAGGTGTTGTATTGTCTCATTCTGATCACAAAAACAACAATTAAATCTGTCTTCCCATCTTCGCTTTGCCAAGTTGTCTTTGATTAATACCACTCCTTCGTGTATGAACCACATAAAAAATTTAATCCTAAGGAGAACCTTAATTTTCCAAATATGTAAAGATCTTGATAGTGGTCCAGTGTTAATCAAGTCGTTGTAAAAAGATTTTACCGATAATACCCCATTCACTAGTAACGTCCAACGAATATTGTCTGTCTGGCCAGAAAGTTGCACTTGCATCAATCTCCTAACCAGATGTAACCATGCAGTCCAACGTGCTCCCACTAAAGCTTGTCTGAATTGCATGTTCAGGGGTACCGATTGTGACACCGTGGATACTAACTCTTCTTTACGTTGTGCGATGTTATATAACGAAGGATATTGAGTTGCTAATGGCGAATCCCCAAGCCAAGTGTCTTCCCAAAATCTTGTTGAGGTACCATTACCAATTACGAACTTCACCCTTCTAAAGAAGGTTGCTTTTATCTTCATTAGCCCCTTCCAGAAAGGTGAATGACTTGGTCTAGTTGTGACCTGAGCTAGAGTTTTAAAATGCAGATATTTGTTCTTCAACAGTTGTACCCACATCCCATCAGTCTCTGTGGATAGCCTATAAAGCCATTTGCTAAGCAGACATTTGTTTTTCACTTTTAGATTTTCGATACCAAGACCTCCTTGGTCTTTTGGTCTGCATATAACATCCCATCGCGCCAGTCTATATTTCTTCTTAGCCTCATCATTTTGCCAGAAGAAACGAGATCTATAAAAGTCTAATCTTTTGCGTACTCCTACAGGCACTTCAAAGAAAGACAACAGAAACATCGGCATGCTTGTTAATACTGAGTTTATTAATACTAGCCTCCCTCCGTATGACATAAGTTTGCCCTTCCAGCAACCTAGTTTCTTTTCAAATCTTTCGTCAATACATTTCCATTCCTTGTTCGTCAATCTTCCATTATGAATAGTAATCCCTAGGTAACTAAATGGTAGTGATCCCAATTCATATCCAAATAGCTGCATGTAAGCGTTTTGCTCATCCTTTGCCTTTCCAAAGCAAAATATTTCACTTTTGTTAAAATTTATTTTTAGCCCTGTAAGTTGTTCAAATAAGCACATAACTAGTTTCATATTCCTTGCTTTTGCCATATCATGTTCCATGAAAATTATCGTGTCATCCGCATATTGTAGTATGGATACCCCCCTCCACTAGGTGTGGTACGAGTCCTCCTACATGTCCCTGTCCTTTGGCTTTACCAATGAGTATTGCCAACATGTCTGCTACAATGTTGAACAATAACGGAGACATGGAATCACCCTGCCTCAATCCCTTATGTGTTTGAAAGAAATGACCTATGTCATCAGTAACAGTAATTCCCATGCTGCCTTTCTTAATGAAAGTGTCCACTTGATCCTGTCATTTTTCATTGAACCCTTTCATTCGTAATGCCTGTTGTAGAAACGGTCATTTTACTTTATCATATGCCTTATCGAAATCCACCTTAAAGACAACTCCATCGACTTTCTTCGTATGTATTTCATGCAATGTTTCATGCAAGACAACAACCCCCTCTAAGATGTGTTGTCCAGGCATAAATGCTGTTTGTGTTGGTTGGACTACCGAATGAGCTATCCTTGACAGTCTATTCGTGCCCACCTTTATAAATATTTTGAAACTGACATTGAGCAAGCATATCGGTCAAAATTGCTCAATGCGTACAATCTCCGCCTTCTTTGGCAACAACATAATTCTTCCAAAGTTTAGATGAAAGAGCTGTAGATGGCCATTAAATAAATCATGAAACATAGGCAAAAGATCACCCTTAATGATATGCCAGCATTTTTTATAAAATTCTACCAAAAACCCATCCGATCCCGATACCTTGTTTTGTTTCATTTGAGATATAGCATCAAACACCTCCTTCTCTGTAAATGGAGCTGATAGCCCGTCATTTTCATCAGAACTAATCTGAGGAATATCATAAATTGTGCTTTCATTCAGAGAGACAAAATTCTCCTCTGACGCCCCAAATAACCTCTGATAATATTCTGAAATATACGTTTTTAAATTCTCGTATCCTATTATTGTCCCTTCATCTTGCTCTAGTTGAATTATTCTAGGTGGCGATTGGTAGTTCACATAATCAATGACACGGCCAAGTTGCCTCGTGCTGGCCGATTGAGTCCAGCACTCCAGCTAGGATTCCAACTTATAAAGATCTATAAAAGAGTGCTCTGCAGAAAAACAACCCGGGCATAAGCGGTGAACGAGTGCATTGATGGAGCTACCACTACACCACGGTCAAATTTAGAAGCACTTTAGTTGGGGCCTTGGTAGCTCTATAAATACTTGTGCTAGCTCTGGCAGACCTCTCCACGAAATGAACACACAATTTTTATTCCATTCATCCTTAATCACGCCATTTCTAGCTCTAGGGCGATGATGTCGTTCCATTCATCCTTAATCACGCCATTCTGCAGTTTTTATTCCACAATTAGATGACCATTAGTAGATAACGAAAGGAGCACGACATGAGGAATATGTCAGGTTGGTTGGCGACTGCTAACCCACGTGATCAAGCATGGTAGCCGCGTGCTGTCTAGTCGAGTCCAGCTAGGACTCCAAATGACCACGCTTATCTACCTCTATAAAAACTAGTGCCAGGTTTGACACACCTTCACACCAAAACAATACACACAAGGCATAAGCTGTGAGAGTGAGTGCATCGACCTTCCATCAGCTATATCCGGCATCGATTTGGTCATGGCAGCAGCAATGCTCCCGGGGCTCGTTGCCGTGGCGGCACTGGTCACGCTGATGTGCGCCGTCGCTGTGGCCCAGGTACCTGCCGCCGGCGGTGCGCCGGTGTGCGACGGTGTCGATCAAAACGTCGTGAATGCATGCTTCAAGAGCTTCGGAGAAGGTATGAAAGATGCCATTGCCGACAGGATGCTTTCACCGGGTAATGTCATTAAGGTTAAAGTGGATTGCTGCATAGCCTTTGGAGGCCACTCGTGCCTCTGCAAGATGAAGAATGTGTGGAAGGCTCAGCGTAAAAGTGCGCAGGATAAAGTGGAATGCGTCAGGGAGAAGGCCTGCTAGCGCACGCGCGAGGTGTCTTTGTGCATGTAAGACCTCTAGTCCGTTGGATACATGTGTTTCTTGCATGTTGGTTTCAAGCGAGCGATGTCCACCTGCTCCTTGCTTGCTTTTATTTGCTCGTGTGTGTCTTGTGAGTGTGTTCTTTTTTGTTACGTATGAGAGCGTTGATCGGTAAGTTGACTCTATTTAGTTTATACTTATCAAAAATAAATGTGTATGGAATTTCTTGTTTCATCATGTTTTGATTGTATATTATTTCATGCATCGCAAAACATGCACACTGCCTCTGCGCATCAGAGGGCACATCCTTAGAGACCAGTTCTTACTTTCTCTTGAGCAATCGGCATCACAAGATTCGGGTAGATTGTACGTGCCCTGTCTCTCTCGACATGGATCTAGTGGCCAAAGAGAACTTCGATCTCCATGCTGTCTGCACCTTTGATCGGTTCAAACTCGACGGGAATTAAACCCAGTGCTAGCTCACAACCCAAGCAGTGCTGGTCGCGACGTCAGACTGGCGCGCTGGCGAGTATGGCCGGCCGGCTCAGGCAGTATGTTTAACATGCTGTCTCTTACCATCTCTTTTTGCACGTGAGGTAAAAAGGTAAGACTTAATCAGACCACTAATTAATGAGATTAACGGCTTAGATCTAATATATACTTTTACCTCTCTTTTTTAATTTTGAAAATATATTCTTACCTCTTATGTAAAAAGAGAGGGTAAGAAGGAACATGTTAAAACTGCTCCAAGTAAACAAAGTCATTTTGTGGATTTACTCGACGGAAGCAGCACACTCAAGAACCCAACACATGAAATGCGCAGTCTTAACATTAACAGCTCTGCGAACCAGGTTCACTGAAGTGTACACAGCTGAAGATTGATTGAGCACACGCACAACTTCAGTGAAAATGCGCTCAGGAAAAGCGAACCCGGGATTTTGGAACTTATTGTTTTGCCCGGGGGGTGTTATTTCTGGGAACTTGTTTGAGTACATGGCCTACCTAAAACAAACTTGTTTCTGACGGGGTCATGTGAGGTAGAATATGTATTATTAGCAGAATCAATAACTGATGTAAAAATAATTCAGAATGAAATCCTTTACTCCTCCATTCAAGCACCTTCATAAAACAAATGCAATTAGATAAAAACATGCCACCTTATTGAATAACTGATAGACACCATTACTAACTTTTCTATATTTCAGGGATTTCATCGGTGCACACAATCACTACAGTGAACGCTTAAACTTAAGCTCTTCTTAAGTGGGCAAAATGATTATTAGTTACAATTATTTTTACACATTTAGTTAAACTAGATAAATACATTTAATATTTATAGTGATGTGATAGTATAATGAATGCCGCCTTATGAACCATCGCATCATCTCACCACAGACCTTGCCTAGAAGTGACATGTTTTAATAAAGCGCGCACCTGAGTGTGAGTGCATCCACCTTCACTTCCTATATTTTCGTTTGTGTCCACAACAATCGGGAACGGAATGTGCTTACAGGCACGAATGCACAATGATATTCCTCAGCTTACTTGGACTCTCATCACATATATAGCGATGTGCGCCTAACTCACTATGATCATGAGATCCATTATCTTGCATTAAAAAACATGAGATCCATTTATAGGAGGATTGATGTCGATTGGTAGGTAATATGTAATACATGATTTGTCACATATGGAAGGAGCGTGACAAAGGAATAATATCCCGTGCTAGGTGGCGATTGGTAGTACACATGATCGATGAGATGATCAAGTTGCCTCGTGCGGGGCCGATTGAGTCCAGTACTCCAGCTAGGACTCCAACTTATCAAGCTCTATAAAAGATCAAGCTACCACTACACCACAGTCAAAATTTAGAGGCACTTTGGTTGAAGCATTTTTAAAAGTGCCTAAAAGCGTCCAATTAGGTGCAGTTGCCAAACTGACCCAATAGTTATGACATTTGGCACTTTGCCAAATTGCCCAAATAGATATGACCTTTTCTGGCGCTTTGACAAAGTGCTCCAATAGCTATTAATAATAGCATGTACTGCTAGTTGTTTTGGATAAATAAGTTGTAAAGCCTAGACCACTATTTAATTTTTGGTTTCCATATCGTGCAGTAAGACACTGGACCCCGTGCAAGAATTCTTGATCGTCCAGAAAAAAGCTCTCCTGATTGGGTTGACCTGCTTTAGACAAAAAATTGGAAGACAAAAATAGACATGAAGTAGGCAGTTAGCGCATCGAGGGAGGAGAAGATGAACTAAAAATGAAAATGATAGCATACCATTTGCTATTATTATGCTTTACCATGAACTGTACACTTTTAGATTGGCAAAACCAAACATAAATTGGACCACAAAATCGTTGCAAAAGCATGTAACAGGAGAGAATTAATATTCACTATGTTAAGCCATCTATTGAGCATGTCATCCCGTGGTCTGTAAAGGAAACTACCTCTAGGGCGAGGTGCCAGGTCAACTGGAAACTGTTTGCCGCCCCACCCAGCTTGGTGGGCTAGGTATTCTTCACTTAGAGAAATTAGCTCGGGCACTTAGGTTGCGTTAGCCCTAGCCTTGGTTGGAATGGAATGACCCATCAAAATTGTGGGTGGGAATGGGTAACCCTTGTAATGTGATTGATCTGGATCTCTTTTGTGCCTCCACCACCATCAAAATTGGCAAACTTTTGGGAGCCACCATGGATGCACGGGAAGGAACCCAAGGATATCGCACCTCTCATCTTTCCGACCTCCAAGTGCAAGTGGTGGTCTGTGCATGATGCCATGACTGGCAATGCTTGGGGTTAGAAAGATCAACCCCTCTGTGATAGTCATGATGAGTCACAATACCGAGTTTGTGGATTTCTGGATTCCCCTTGATCACTTCCAACTTCACTTGGACATCGATGACGATATCGTTTGGAAGATCGAGGCTAACAAAGAATAGTCCACGTCTTCCACATATAAAGCACAATTCTTTGGATCAACATCTACCACCATGAATGAGACCGCGTGAAAGGTTTGGGCCCCTCCCAAGGTCAAATTCTCCGCTTGGTTGGGACTACAAAACTTGCACTAGATGGCGCATCACTTGCAAAAGGGGGTTGGCCTAGCTGTGGTCTTTGCACTTTCTACATGAGGGCCAACGTGACGGTGCCTCATCTCTTCTACATATGTCGATTCACTTTGCGCATGTGGAGGATGGTGAAGGAGTGGCTTGGTTTGGGATCCTTATTGATGGATCAATGGATGAATGCACGTACCATCAAGAACTAGTGGACCAACATGTCGAAGCCCTACACTGCCCACCATAAGGCCATGATGACACTCACCGTGCTAGTCTCATGGGCCATATGGAATGAAAGAAACGTCAGGGTCTTCCGTAAAAAAGTCAACACGTACCTTATTCTACATTTTGAAGCTCATTTAGGACGAGGCAAATTTTGAACCACCACATGAGCAACACCTGAGCGCTATTATGTCGCGAGAGTAGTCAATCATTGTAACTTCTATGATGGGCCATTTTTCGATCGAACTTCATGTATTCTTAACTTCTTGATTAATAAATAAGACAAATCTTTTACCTCTATTCGACAAAAAATATATAAGATATAAGGGGGAGTACCACACCATACCTGAAAGCAGAAAACTCTTGTTACTATACAAGGAAAAGAATATATATATATATATATATATATATATATAGATAGATAGATAGATAGATAGATAGAGAGAGAGAGACACACACACACACACATGTTCAGATCGAACCAGCGGATCAAGTTGTATCATGGAGAGAAAAAGGAGAAAATAATAAAGAGAAAAAAGAGGCATGACACCTGCCTTTGACAAAAAATATTGCGTGTGCGCGTTCATCGTGTTTTGATGTGATCGATCCATGAGCAAAATTCCTACAAACATTAAAACTTAATGCATGGTTGGTTAAAGTAAATACTATTTTTTGCAGGAAGGTTGAAGTAAATAGTTAACACATGTAGTTTGATTAACAAAATAAAAAAAATGTACTGGACTAATATAAATAACATGATTATTTTCACAAATATTGATGAGGTAAAATGTAAGTGCGCACAATTTCACTAGATCCTCAATCCGGAGATGATGATTCACCTTCTGTATGCCCGATTTTTGAGCATGACTATAGCTTTTTTGAGAAACATGAGCATTGTATTATTTAAGCAAAGAACTTACATAAGGTCTCTCGGATACAATCCGGAGCAAAAGGTAAAACACACATAGCAATAGAGTTCATACATGATTTTTTTTTGAAATAGAGGCAAAAGCTTTGCCTCATCCATTAAATAAGAGAGAATAGAGTTTGTTTGTTACAAAACACCAAAATAGACGACATGCAGATCACTCACGTGAAATAAAAGATCCTAGCTTTTTTGCACTGGCAATGACCCAAAGGTTGGCCTCGGTAAAGATATAGACGAGCAAAATAGGCGGTGGAGCGCTTTTGTGCTTGAAAATTTTAGCTAAAACATGAGAAGAGACATTAAAGTGCCGACGAACATGCTTCAAAACAACAGAGTTGAAGTAGACAGCTGCATTCTTGATGTCCGCTACCACAGCCCCAACAGAAGATCGATCACGGATAGCACAGTTTAGACACTGCACCAGCGATAGACAATCAGAGGCGAAGGTCGCAGAGTTATATTGCATGTCCCATGCTAAATAGAGCGCTCTGCGAATAACTATTGCTTCAGCTAATTTAGGATCCAGAGCATCACTAGTGGAAAAAGGCCCATTTATCCCGGTTGCAGAGGCCCATCTGTCTCGGTTCTGGACCCGGGACTAAAGTATCAGGACTAAAGCCCATAACCTTTAGTCTCGGTTTGTTTACGAACCGGGACAGATAGGGCTACACGTGGCCGTTCCGCCGAGCCCAGGCAGGAGGGCCTTTGCGTCAGCAGCTCAGGAGCTGGGTTTTTTTTGAAAGAGGGGGTTGAGGGTTTTGGAGGGTTAATTTAGGGGTTTCATATATTTTGTTAGCTAGCTAATAGTGAAAAGTGACCTCTCTTAACTCCGTGCTTGGTCGCGACGCTACGTACTATACGTATAGAGAGAACTTGCGACACGCTAGTTAGTAAGCAAATGAAGGAAACCATTAAGTACACAAGATCGTCATGAACATATACACAGAAAAGTGATCGACCTCCTCCTACTCCGAGAGATTGGTCAAACAACAAGTTTTCGTATATCTATCCTACGTTACAATCCCTAACATCTAATTTCAAGTTCCATATGGTATTCTCCGGCTTTATTGATAACGTGGTCAATAAAGAATCTCACCAATTCCTCTTGAATTGCTCGTATGCGATCTTGTGGTGGGAGTTCATCCTGCATCCGCCACATCTAAATTGAAGAAGAGGGTCAATACATGTATATGAATGAAACTCAACACAAATGATGGTAATAAAATAAAATTGTGAATATTTTTGCTTACGCACTTCATATTATTTTTTACTGTAGTCCCGCTTATTAGGATTCGTCGCGTTGAAGATGAACCCGCAAACGTAGTATCTACAGAAATTAGTCCCTTGTTCCCGAAACAAGCACTATACGAGAAATAGAGGTCAATCAAACTGATAAGCAAGCATGCTAAATGGTATATATTGATGAAACTAGCTAGAATCAATGGGAGATGGGTGGAACTAGGTAGTATATATTACTTACTTACGGGTGTCTAAATTGCAGCTCGGTAGGCAGTCCCAGAGCAATTTTGGTGAAATCTTTCCAAACCCTGTCAGACAAAAATAATAATTACTTGATATATATCAGGAAATGAACAAAGTTGTCGATATGGTGCGATAATGATCGATTGAACTTACCTCTGGAGCATTTCAGTCAGGTTCGCATACAACTCGGGTTTATTTCGTCTCGAGTCTAAGACGGTTACTACTCCGTGGTCAAGCTTAATTTCTAGTAGAATAAAGTGGTGGTTGCGCACACATGCATAGCTCATCAATTACATTACTATACCCTCGAGTAATAAGGGAGATCGAATATGCACAAGACAATAACACTCACTTGAAGTTGTAAGGAAGAAGTATTTTGTCTTTGTTTTGATTTTTAAGCATCGATTCTAGCAAGTTCTCCTCTGTTTGTTTGGGATATATTTGAACCATCACTTCATGTATGATATTTGGGTTAATGAACCCAATGTCATACATTTCTGCTTTTTTGCATTCGACGATCTTCAATCTGCACAATATAGTGATGAGGATAATTATATATATACATGCAATGAAAGAGGTGAGCTATATATAGAGACTTAATTACAGAAGTACTTACAGACAGTAGCAAGTCATGATTTGTATGTCGATGTCCTTTTGATTGTAAAACTAGAAAAGCTCGTCAAATTTAACATGAATCAGCTCATGGCCAAAGAAGTCGTGCTTCTCTTTAATACTCATCATCAAACAATCCTTTCCAGACTCGCTGCAGGCTTTCATGTACCAATTATGAAATTGTCTCATCATCGTTCCTAGAGGAGGACTTCCATCTTTGACGACAGGCTTCCCGTACCAGTATTTGAAATCGTCCACCTCCAATGGCTCAAACAGTACATCATCGCTCATTAATCAGCAGGATTGGTAGCGGGCACCATCCCCGGATGATCAGCGGTATCGGTAGACACCTTCAGCAGGGGGCACGATTGGTTAGCCTGTTTGCCGAGCTAGGGAATTGTTTTCCCACTTCTTCGTTTTGCTAACCTCTCATCACTCGAAGTAGTTCCCGTTCGCACCGCATTTTGGTATGCCTTTTTAGTAGCGTGGACATAGTTGGTATCCAGCGGAGGCGATGGTGGTCGCTTCAGGGCCTCGACAGTGCGCTTTGCTGCCACCGGATCTATCGTCTCCTTCGGAGGTGGAGCTTTCTTTGCAAAATGGGCCCTCACTTGGTCTTGAGAGATCTTCACGGTTTCCTCCGCGGTCCTATCGTATGGAAACTTTTCCAATGGCTTGAGAGACTTAGGACCGTATTCGTATGGCCTCCCGCCAGTGGCTATACTACTAGCAGCCAGAGCGACGACGTCTCTCTTCCGTCGTTGCTTATGAGGCGGAGGAGGAGGCGGAGTGCTCTGACCCGCCGAAGGAGGAGCAGTGGCGGCGGCTATCTTCCACCGTTGCTGAGGAGGCGGAGGAGGAGACAGACTGCTTGAACGCGCCGGACGAGGTGAAGGAGGAGGCGGAGTGCCTTGATTCCTCGCCGGAGGAGGGGGAGGAGGATGAGTGCCTTCATCACTCGTCGGAGGCGGAGTGCCTTGATCCCTTGCCGGGGGAGGAGGAGGAGGAGGATGAGTGCCTTCATCACTCGCCGAAGGAGGAGGAGGAGGCGGAGGCGTCGAGTTCGGAAGCTTGATGCGCTCCTTCCGTCATAAACATGTAGTCCTCAGAGCAAATCTCAGCTGAGTCTCCCCGTCACCTATGGGGTGGTCAAGCTCGAGCTCCTCAAATCCCACCATTATTTCATCCACTTGCACAACAACATAGCCATGTGGAATCTGACCGTGGTGAAAAGTTCCGTCGGTTCGAGGAGGTGCAACAAAGTCGTCAGCCGCCTTCAAGGTGAGGTTAACGCATTTCGTCATAAGCTCGCAATGTTGGCCATCTGTGATAGCATCCATGGGGTAGCTAGGAGCCGTGAAGTCAGGCTGCTGAAGGAGCTCCGTGGAAGCCACGCTGCTTCTCCACTGAGATGGAGGGGTAGCTTCTGGGGTAGCTTCGTGCCCCTGAACAAGCTGCTGGTCGGGAGCTCGCTGGCTCATAACTTCTTCCTCTAGCCTTCGTACTCTTGCATTGAGCTTCTGCACAACGCTTAGCTTCGATTTCCTCTTCCTCTCCCGGCTTTTGTAACCGCCTGCGCCGGGAAACCCAAGCTTCCACGAAATGGAGCCTGGTGTGCCTTGTGTTCGTCCAGGGTGCTCAGGATTCCCGAGGCCCTCAGTCAGCTCGTCCTTCTCTCTGTTGGGAATGAACCTCCCTTCCAGCGCTTCCTTGATAACTTGCTTAAGCTTCCTGACATGTATTGCAAGTTGCTCGCCCGTCCAAACGCACTTCCCTGTTTTAGGGTCCAAAGTTCCCCCAACCCCGAAGAACCAAGTCCTTGAACCGTCTGGCCAGTTCCCTGTCCCTGGTTTGACATCTTTAGCTTGCAGGTCATCCTCCCATTTGGCCCACAACGGCCGGGCTCTTAGGTAGCCACCTGACCCCATGCGATGGTGATACTGATTCTTCTCAATATTTTTCTTGTTTATCACTGACATTTTCTTACTCTTTTCAGAAGTCTTGTAGGCCACGAACGCATCCCATTGATCTCTTATCCCCGCATATCGGCCGATGAATACTGGAGTCTTCTCTTGGTCAACAAACTTAGCTTTCAACTCATTCTTCCACCTCCTGAAAAGATCTTCCATCTTCTTAAGAGCACACAACCTGACCAGTGGCTCTATAACTAGATTACTCTCATCCTCCTCTGGCGGTAGGGTGAAATTTGCCTTCAGGCCTTCCAAAGATCTTCTTTCTGTCTATCGGTGACATAAGAAACTTGAGGGTTGTAGTTCTTAGCGTTCTTAGCTGGCTCATTCCATTGCTGGATGCTGATCGAGCTATTGTCCCTGACAATAGCTCCACACCGAGCAGAAAATGCATCCTTGGTCTTCTTCGGTTCAATCGGTTGGCCATCGTTCGCGATTAAGGTGATCGTGAACCTTTCTTCCTTGCCCAACCTTTTCTTCGAGCCTCGTCTCATTACCGAAGTTTGGCTCGATCCGGAGGGCTATATAAAAGAAGAAATAAGAGTTAATATATGTACATACCAATACAATTAATGCATCAATTAGTCAGCATAGGCTTAATTAATATATATACCTCGCCGGACGACTTTGCAACAGCTCCCTCCGTTCGGTCACCGGAGCCGTCATCATGGTCTCCTTCTTCCTTCGGCTCTCGGTCACCGGAGCTGTCATCATGGTCTCGTTCTTCCTCTAGCATTCAGTGACCGGAGTCGTCATCATCATGTCCTAGCTTTTCTTTGTCAAAATTGATTAACGAGAAGATATCACCACCGCCGCGGATCATGTCCCCCAACATCTCTTCTCCTTCAAAGTCTCTGTTCATGGTTGGATCCATGGTTGGATACATTGTTTCTGCAAATATTAAAACATGACAATTAATATACAAACATGAGAGATGGATATATTAATTAGTGGCAAACATAGACAAGGGATCATATTAGTGGCCTCGACGCTTCTACGGTTTGGGGTGGCCTCGACAACGCTTCTAGGGATTGGGTGGCCTTGACGCTTCTAGGGTTTGGGTGGCCTCGCAACGCTTTTAGAGATTGGGTGGCCTTGGCAACGCTTCTAGGGTTTTCTCGGGCGAGAGGGGTTGATCGAATTTACCGAAGTTTTCTTCTAGTGGTTTGGGTGGCCTCGAGAGTTTGTCGGGTAGGGGCGAGAGGGGGTAGGAGATCGACAATGCTTTTTCAGTCCTGGATTAGGCAGACTCGAGAGTTGGTCGGGCGAGAGGGGATTGAGAGAAGTTACCGGAGTTTTCTTCTAGTGGTTTGGGTGGCCTCGAGAATTTGTCGGGTAGGGGCGAGAGAGGGTAGGAGATCGACAATGCTTTTTCAGTCCCGGTTTAGGCGGACTAGAGAGTTGGTCGGGCGAGAGGGGGTTGATCGATGTCCCCCTTATGTCGAAATTATTGGATTTTTCTATATGAACAAAAAAAAATGCCGGCTGGACATATCATCACGCGGCGGCGGTAACAAAACGTGATGCATATCATCACGCAGCGGCGGTAACAACTTTTTCTGTTTTTTAAATAAATGCCGACTATTTTCATACACACATATATATCATCATATATCATCATACACACATATATCATCATATATCATCATGCACACATATATATGAACAAAAAACATCATACACACATATATATGAAAAAACATCATACACACATATATATGAACAAAAAACATCATACACACATATATATGAACAAAAAACAAAAAATCATCCTCATGTATAGGGGAGGGGGGATGTGGTAGGAGTGGGACAAAGCAGTGGCCGGAGCGGGGCGGGGCGGCCGGCGCGGGGCGGCCGGAGAGGGGCGGGGCGGCTGGCGCGGGTGGGGCGGCCAGAGTGAGATCGAGGAGGTCGGGGACGGTGGCCGGTGGCGGCGACAGCAATAGAGAGCGCGCAAGATTCGGGCAGCCTGACGGCGTGGGTGGGATCTGGCCTTCGGGGGAGCGATATGGGTCGAAAACTGCTAAGTGTGGGGTTTTATACAGGGAGCATTGGTCCCAGTTGGTGGCACGAACTGGTACCAATACCCCCCTTTGGTCCCGGTTCTTGCCACCAACCGGGACCAAAGCCCTGTTTTCAGCAAGGACCAAAGCCCTGTTTTCAGCAGCCCAAAGGGCGGAAAGCAGAGGCCTTTGGTCCCGGTTGGTGCCACGAACTGAGACCAAAGGGTGGCATTGGTCCCGGTTGGTGCCACGAACCGGGACCAATGGTCCCTTTTCATCATCCAAAGGGCGGGAAACAGGGACCTTTGGTCCCGGTTAGTGGCACAAACTGGGACTAAAGGGGGGCATTGGTCCCAGTTGGTGCCACCAACCGGGACCAATGGCCTTGCACAGCGGTGTGCTGGGAGTTTAGTCCCACCTCGCCAAGCGAAGGTTGCCCGGACCTGTTTATAAGCCCCGCCGTGGCTGCTACGTTGAGCTCCTCTCATAGTGAAAATAGATGCCCTTATACATGAAATTCGACCTAAATTCAAAATGGTAGTTAGGCTCCTAACTAGCACTTTTAATTTAGGTTGAATTTCCCTATAAGCGCATCTATTTTCACTTTTGCTATTTTTTATGTTATTTCTTTGCATATTAAAAGTTGTTAACAAAAAATACTTTATGAATATTCTTTTTGCTATTAATTTTTTTAACAAAAATAACTTTGATAATTTTAGTTGCATGAATTGTATATAATATCAAGTTTAGTTATATAACTTTTATCGAACGAAAACATGTGTGTTACAAAATGATTTCAATTTTTTTATAAATATTTGAACTCAAGAATTTTTCTGCATTCAATATGCACCATTCAAAGCCACATCATCTCTTTTCAACCTTTTTCTGACTTCATTTTCTTTTTTCATGCATTTCAGCATTTATTTTGAGCTAAAATGACCCTGAATTAAAAAGCGCTACAAATAAACTCTGAAATGGTTGAAACTTGGCATGGTACCATCATTTCACCCACATAGCATTTGCTAAAAGTTGAGAGGGTTACGGCAAAAACTGGATGCCCTTCGTGTACAAAATGGAGAATCTCTTTCGAAGTATCAATGTTTCGCACGAAAACACGTCTATTACAAAAGGATTTAAATTTTTGAAACATATTTGAACTCAAGACTTTTTCTGCATTCAATATGCACCATTCAAATCCAAATCGTCCCTTTTCAACCCTTTTCTGACTTCATTTGCTATTTTTCATGCCTTTCATCATTTATTTTGAGCTAAAATGACCCTAAATTGAAAAGCACTTCAAATGAACTCTGAAAAAGTTGAAAGTTGGCATGGTCTCATCATTTCACCCACATAGCATGTGTTAAAAAGTTGAGAGGGTTACGGCAAAAACTAGATGCACTTCGTGTACAAAATGGGTAATCTCTTTCGAAGTATCAGGGTTTCGCACGAAAACACATGTGTTACAAAAGGATTTCAATTTTTGAAACATATTTGAACTCAAGACTTTTTATGCGTTGAATATGCACCATTCAAAGCCACATCTTCCCTTTTCAACCCTTTTCTGACTTCATTTGCTATTTTTCATACATTTCATCATTTATTTTGAGCAAAAATGACCCTAAATTGAAAAGCACTTCAAATGAACTCTGAAAAGGTTGAAAGTTGGCATGGTATCATCATTTCACCCACATAGCATGTGTTAAAAAGTTGAGAGGGTTATGACAAAAACTGGATGCATTTCGTGTACAAAATGGACACTCTCTTTCGAAGTATCACGGTATCGGTCGAAAACTCATCTGTTACAAAGGGATTTTATTTTTTTTGAACTTATTTCAACTCCATACTTTTTGTGTGTTCAAAATGCACCATTCAAAGCCATACCATCAATTTTTAACCCTTTCTGACTTCATTTGGTATTTTTCATGCACTTAGTCATTTTTTGAGCTAAATAACCCTGAAATTGAAAAGCACTTCAAATGAACTCTGAAAAGGTTGAAAGTTGGCATGATATCATCATTTCACCCACATAACATGTTATAAAAAGTTGATAGGGTTATGAAAAAACATGTATACACTTCGTGTACAAAACGGACAATCTCTTTCGAAGTATCAGGGTTTCGGACGGAAACTCATCTGTTACAAAAGGCATTTCATTTCTTCATATGCAACTGCAGTGATATTCTAGATAAAAGGTATCATCATAATAGTTGTGGAGAAAAAGTCTTGACTTTATCTTCGCTTGTGTCCTTTGCTTATTGCGTCATAACCAAGGATAATCTTCATTGTTTAACAAGGAGCTTGGGTCAGCCTCGACTTTGAAGGGAGGAATTTCCTGAAACTTTTCATAATCTTCAGACATGTCTGTCTTGCCCTCCAACCCCACAATTTCTCTTTTGCCTGAAAGAACTATGTGACGCTTTGGCTCATCGTATGATGTATTCGCTTCCTTATCTTTTATTTTTCTCGGTTTGGTAGACACGTCCTTAACATAGAAAACTCGCGCCACATCATTGGCTAGGACGAATCGTTCATCTATGTGTCCAAAATTCTTGAGATCCACTGTTGTCATTCCGTAATACGGGTCTACCTATACCCCGCCTCTTGTAAGATTGACCCATTTGCATCAAAACAAAGGGACCTTCAAATCATGTCCATAGTCAAGTTCCCATATCTCCTCTATGTAACCATAATATGTGTCGACCTTCCCATTGGCCGTTGATGCATCAAAGCGGACACCGTTGTTTTGGTTGGTGCTCCTTTGATCTTGGGCAATCGTGTAAAATGTATTCCCATTTATCTCGTACCCTTTGTAAGTCAATACAGTCAAAGATGGACTCCTGGCCAACGAGTATAGCTCATTAGAAATAGTGTTGTCACACCTGAGACGTGTTTGAAACCAACTGCCGAAAGTCTTGATGTGTTCACATGTAATCCAGTCGTCACACTGCTCTGGGTGTTTGGAGCGCAAAATGTTCTTCTGTTCATCAACATACGGGGTCACCGAGGTAGAATTCTGTAGAACTGTATAGTGTGCTTGAAACGAAGAATGCCCGTCCCTACATATTATTCAGTCCACTCCTAGTGTGCCTTTTCCAGTCAGTCTCCCCTCATACCGCGATTGAGGAAGACCAATCTTCTTAAGGTTAGGAATGAAGTCAATACAAAACCTAATGACATCCTTTGTTTGATGGCCCATGGAGATGCTTCCTTCTGTCCTAGCACGGTTACGGAAATATTTCTTTAGGACTCCCATGAATCTCTCAAAGAGGAACATATTGTGTACAAATAAAGGGCCCAGAACGACAATCTCGCCGACTAGATGAACTAGGACATGTGTCATGATATTGAAGAACGATGGTGGGAACTGTTGGGGAACGTCGCATGGGAAACAAAAATTTTCCTACGCACACGCAAACCTATCCATGGTGATGAGCATCTATGAGAGGGAGAGTGGATCTACGTACCCTTGTAGATCGCTAAGCGGGAAGCGTTAAGAAACGCGGTTGGTGTAGTCGAACTTCTTCGCAATCCAAATCGCCGAGCGTCCCGCGATCCAATCACGAACCGTCCCGCGAACACATCATGATCCGTCCCGCAAACTCATCATGATCCGTCTCACGATCTTGATCCCGATCTGTCCTGCGAACTCATCATGATCCGTTCCGTGATCACATCACGAACCGTCTCGCGATCTCGATCACGGTCCTTCCGATCTAGCGCCGAACGGACGGCACCTCCGCGTTCAGCACACGTGCAGCTTGATGACGATCTCCACCGTCTCGATGCAGCAAGAGGAGGTGGAGAGGAGAGAGAGCTCACCGGCAGCGTGATGGCGCGCCGGTGATGGTGGTGGAGCAATTCCGGCAGGGCTTCGCCTAAGCGCTGCAGAAAACCGATCTAGAGGAGAAACTATGCACCGGTGGAACGGGTAGCACGTGGCCGGAAATTCTGTCCAAAAACCACCCAATCCACTAGTATATATAGGAGGAGAGGAGAGGAGAGGCAGCCAAGGCCTTTGGGTCGGCCGAAATAGGAGGTGGGAAGCAATCCTACTTCACCTCCAATCCTAGTTGGAGTAGGATTGCCTCCTATTGGCTGATTTTCCACTTTTTGCTTTAGGACTTTCTCTCCTGCGCCATGGGCCTTTGTGACTGTTTTCCCAGCCCACTAAGGTATGGTTATTATTCTCCCACAGACCATGGACCTCTTGGGGTCGAAATACCCCTCCCGGAGGCCTCCCGGTACACTACCGGCACTCCCGGTACACTACCGGCACTCCCGGTACACTACCGATGAGCCCGAAACTTTTCCGGAAACCAAACTGGGACTTCCTATATATGAATATTTACCTCTGGACCATTCCGGAGCTCCTCTTGACGTCCGGGATCTCATCCAAGACTCCGAACAAACTTCGGTCACCACCATACATAACTCTACACTACCGAAACGTCACCGAACCTTAAGTGTGCAGACCCTGCGGGTTCGAGAACTATGTAGACATGACCGAGACACCTCTACGGTCAATAACCAATGGCGGGACCTGCACGTCCACATTAGTTCCTACATATTCTATGAAGATCTTTATCGGTCGAACCTCTATGTCAAGGATTCAGTTAATCCCGTATAACGTTCCCTTTGTTCTTCGGTATGTTACTTGCCCGAGATTCGATCGTCGGTATCTCCATACCTAGTTCAACCTCGTTACCGGCAAGTCTCTTTACTCGTTCCGTAATACAAGATCCCGTAACTAACAATTAGTCACATTGCTTGCAAGGCTCATTGTGATGTTGTATTACCGAGTGGGCCCTGAGATACCTCTCCGTCACACGTAGTAACAAATCCCAGTCTCGATCTATGCCAACTCAACAGACACCATCGGAGATACCTGTAGAGCACCTTTATAGTCACCCAGTTACGTTGCGATGTTTGATACACACAAGGCACTCCTCTGATATCCGTGAGTTGCATGATCTCATGGTCATAGGAACATATACTTGACATGCAGAAAACAGTAGCAATAAAATGACACGATCATATGCTATGTTTGTAGTTTGGGTCTTATCCATCACATAATTCTCCTAATGATGTGATCCCGTTATCAAATGACATCTCATGTCCATGGCTAGGAAACCTTAACCATCCTTTGATCAACGAGCTAGTGCATTAGAGGCATACTAGGGACATGGTTTTGTCTATGTATCCACACATGCATTTAAGTCTCCGATCAATACAATTATAGCATGGATAATAAACGATTATCATGAACAAGGAAATATGATAATAACTAATTTATTATTGCCTCTAGGGCATATTTCCAATAGTCTCCCACTTGCACTAGAGTCAATAATCTAGTTGACATCACCATGTGATTCGCATTGTTATGAATCTAACACCCAATGAGTTCTGGGGCTCGATCATGCTTTGCATGTGAGAGAGGTCTTATAGTCAACGGGTCTGCGATATTCAGATCCGTGTGTACTTTGCAAATCTCTATGTCAAACCGTAAACACTGCTACCACACTCCACTTGGTACTATTTCCAAGTGGCTGCTCCACTATACGTATCCAGATTGCTACTACTAGTCATCCAGATTGGTGTTAAAGCTTGCATCGACGTAACTCTTTACGACGAACTCTTTATCACCTCCATAATCAAGAAACATTTCCTTAGTCCTCTGGTTACTAAGGATAATTCCGACCGCTATCTAGTGATCCACTCCTGGACCACTCTTGTACCCCTTGTCAGACTCATGGCAAGGCACACACAGGTGCGGTACACAGCATGGCATAATATAGAGCCTATGGCTAAGGCATAGGGGACGACGTTCGTCCTTTCACTTTCTTCTGCCGTTGTCGAGCTTTGAGTCTGACTCAACTTCACACCTTACAAATCAGACGACAACTATTTCTCTGGCTAATCCATCAAAATCTTGTCAAGGTATGCACTCATTGAAAGTCTCATCAAGCATCTTGATCTATCTTTATAGATTTTGATGCTCAACAATTAGGTAGCTTTATCTAGGTCTTCCTTTGAAAAACACTTTTCAAACAACCTTTTATGCCTTCCAGAAATTCTACATTATTTCCGATCAACAATATGTCAACCACATATACTTATCAGAAACTCTATAGTGCCCCCACTCACTTTATTGCAAATACAAGTTTCTCGTAAACTTTGTATAAACTACAAAAACTTTGATCACCTCATCAAAGTGTATATTCCAACTCCGAGATGTTTGCTTCAGTCCACAGAAGGATCACTGAAGCTTGCTCATCTTTTAGCATCCTTAGGAGTGACAAAACCTTCTGGTTGTATCACATACAACCTTTCCTTAAGTAAACCGTTAAGGAAACAATGTTTTGACATTCATCTGCCAGATTTCATAATTGAAAATGCTGCAACTGCTAACATAATTCCAACAGACTTTTAGCATCGCTACGAGTGAGAAAGCCTCATCGCAGTCAACTCCTTGAACTTGTCACAAACAACTTTGCAACAAGTCGAGCTTTACAAATGGTGACATTCACCATGAGTGTTTGTCTTCATTCTAAAGGTCCATTTGTACTCAACGGCCTGCCGTCTAACGAGCAAGTCTACCAAAGTCTATACTTGGTTTTCATACATGGATCCTATCTCGGATTTCATGGCCTCTAACCATTTGTCGGAATCCGGGCCCATCATCGCTTCTCCATAGCTCGTAGGTTCATCGTTGTCCAACAACATGATCTCCAAGACAGAGTTGTCGTACCACTTAGGAGCAGTACACATCCTTGTCGACCTACGAAGTTCGATATTAACTTGATCCTGAAGCTTCATGATCATCATCATTAACTTCCTCTTCAACTAACGTAGGCTTCACAAAAACATCTTTCTGCGCTGCGCTACTCTCTGGTTGAACAAAGGTTTAACAACCTCATCAAGTTCTATCTTCCTCCCACTCAATTCTTTCGAGAGAAACATTTCCTCGAGAAAGGATCCGTTTAAGCAACAAACACTTTGCACTAGGATCTGAGATTGAAGGTTCACCCAACTGATCTTAGGGTATTCTATGAAGATGCATTTGTCCGCCTTGGGTTCGACCTCATTAGGTGAAAAAAAAATCCACACAAGTGTCACAGCCCCAAATATTAAGAAATGACAGCTTAGGTTTCTATCAAACCATAATTCACACGGTGTCATCTCAACGGATTTAGATGATGCCCTATTTAAAGTGAATGTAGTTGTCTCTAATGCATAACCCCAAAAATTATAGTAGTAAAACGATAAGAGACATCATAGTATGTACTATATCAATAGAGCATGACTGTGATGTTCGGATACACCATCACACCATGGTGTTCCAGGTGGCGTTAGTTGTGAAGCAAATTTCACATTGTCTTAAGTTGTATGCCAAACTCGTAACTCAGATATTCACCTCCACGATCATATCGCGGTCATTTTTATCTTCTTGTCACGATGATCGTTAAACTTCACTCTGAATTTGCTGGAACCTTTCAAACGATTCAGACTTGTGTTTCATTAAGTAAATATACACTATATCTACTCAAATCATCAGTGAAGGTAAGAAAATAACGATATCCACTGCACGCTACAAGACTCACTAGATTGCATACATCAACATGTATCATTTCCAATGAATCACTTGCCCGCTCCATCCAACGGGGTCCTTTAGTCATCTTGCCCAAGAGGCATGGTTCGCATGTCTCAACCGATTTGAAATCGAATGAGTCCAAATATCCATCACCATGGAGTTTCTTCATGCGCTTTATACCAATATGACATTTTGCGGCAGTGCCACAAGTATGTGGTACTATCATTATTTAACTTTGTATCTTTTGACATCAATGTTATGAACATGTGTATTACTACGATCAAGATTTCAACAAACCATTCTCACTGGGTGCATGACCATTGAAGGTATTATTCATGTAAACAGAATAACTATTATTCTCTGACTTAAATGAATAACCGTATTGCAACAAACATGATCTAATCATGTGCATGCTCAACGCAAAACACCAAATAACATTTATTTAGGTTTGTCACTAATCCTGAAGGTAGAGAAAGTGTGCGATGTTGATCACATCAACCTTGGAAACATTTCCAACACACATCGTCACCTCACCCTTATCTAGTTCTCCGTTTATTCCGTAGCTTTTATTTCGAGTTACTAACATTTAGCAACCGAAACGGTATCCAATACCCAGGTGCTACTAGGAGTACTAGCAAGGTACACATCAATAACTCGTATATCAAATATACTTCTGTCGATGTTGCCAACCTTCTTATCTACCAAGTATCTAGGGTTGTTCCGCTTCAGCGACCTCTCACCTCATAATAGAAGCACTTAGTCTCGGGTTTGAGTTCAACTTTGGGTTGCTTCACTGGAGCAGCAACTGACTTGCTATCCATGAAGTTTCCCTCCTTGCTCTTGCCCTTTTCGAAACTCGTGGTTTGATTAACCATCAACACTTGACGCTCCTTCTTGATTTCTACCTTCGCGGTGTCAAACATCGCGAACAGCTCAGGGATCAATACTTCTATCCCTGGTGTATTATAGTTCATCACTAAGTTCTAGTAGCTTTAGTGACAGTGACTTGGAGAACTATATCAATCACTATCTTATCTGGAAGATCAACTCCCACTTGATTCAAGCGATTGTAGTACCCAGACAATCTGAGTACATGCTCAACAATTGAGCTATTCTCCTTCATCTTACAGGCAAAGAATCTTGTTGGAGATCTCATATCTCGCAACACAAGCACGAGCCTGAGATCACAATCTCTCCTCCTAGAACATCTCATATGTTCCGTGACGTTCAAAATGTTTCGGAGCCTCAATTCTAAGCCATAATGCATGACGCACTAAACTATCAAGTAGTCATCGAAACGTGCCTGTCAGATGTTCAGAACATCTATAGACGACGCTAGAGGGGGTGGAGCACCGAGCGGTGCATTAAGGACATAAGCCTTCTGTGCAGCAATGAGGACAATCCTCAGATCACGGACCCAGTCCGCAATATTGCTACCAACATCTTTCAACTCTATTTCTCTAGGAACATATAAAAATTTAAGGGAGCTACAGCGCGAGCTAGTAATCTAGAACATAATTTGCAAAGACACTATTGACTATGTTCATGATAATGAGTTCAATTAATCATATTACTTAAGAACTCCCACTCAAATTGACATCCCTCCGATCATTCGAGTGATACATGATCCAAATTCACCAACTCAAGTCCAATCATCACGTGAGTTGAGGTGGCTGCAATGGTGAACATCATCATGTTGATCATATCTACTATATGACTCATGTTCGACCTTTCGGTCTCTTGTGTTCCGAGGCCATGTCTGTACATGCTAGGCTCGTCAAGTTTAACCCGAGTGTTCTGCATGTGCAACACTGGCTTGCACCCGTTGTATGTGAACGTAGAGTCTATCACACCCGATCAACACGTGGTGTCTCAACACAACGAACTTTCGCAACGGTGCACACTCGGGGAGAACACAATTTATCTTGAAATTAAGTGAGGGATCACCTTATAATGCTACCGTCGTCCTAAGCAAAACAAGGTGCATAAAAAGGATTAACATCACATGCAAATCATAAGTGACATGATATGGCCATGAACTTGTGCTTTTGATCTCCATCTAGAAAGCACCGACATGATCTCCATCGTCACCGGCATGACACCATGATCTCCATCATCTTGATCTCCATCAACGTGTCGCCATCGGGGTTGTCACGCCCTGCATGCTTCTACTACTATTGCTACCGTTTAGCGATAAAGTAAAGCATTACATAGCGCTTAATGATTGACACGCAGGTCATACAATAATTAAAGACAACCCTATGGCTCTTGCCGGTTGCCGTATTCATCGACATGCAAGTCGTGATAATCTATACATCACATGATCATCTCATACATTACATATATCACATCATGTAATTGGCCATATCATATCACAACATACCCTGCAAAAACAAGTTAGACGTCCTCTAATTGTTGTTGCATGTTTTACGTGGCTGCTACGGGTATCTAGCAAGAACGATTCTCACGTACGCATAAAGCACAACGGTGATACATAGATTGCTTTTCAACCTTCTCAAGGACCGCCTTTGTCGGATCCGATCCAACTAAAGTGAGAGAAACTGTCACCCGCAAGCCATCTAAGCTACAAATTGCGTCGAGGGAACCGGTCTCTCGTAAGCGTACGAGTAATGTTGGTCCAGGCCGCTTCATATCACAATCCCGTTGAACAAAAATCCGACCAAGGGAGGAAGCAATCTAAGCATCAACGCCCACAAACCTTTTGTGTTCTACTCGAGATCTCACCGAACCATCAACCTAGCTCATGATGCCACTGTTGGGGAACGTCGCATGGGTAACAAATTTTTTCCTACGCACACGCAAACCTATCCATGGTGATGAGCATCTATGAGAGGGAGAGTGGATCTACATACCCTTGTAGATCGCTAAGCGGGAAGCGTTAAGAAACGCGGTTGGTGTAGTCGAACTTCTTCGCGATCCAAATCGCCAAGCGTCCCGCGATCCAATCACGAACCGTCCCGCGAACACATCATGATCCGTCCCGCAAACTCATCACGATCCATATCACGATCTTGATCGCGATCTGTCCCGCGAACTCGTCACGATCCATTCCGTGATCACATCACGAACCGTCTCGCGATCTCGATCACGGTCCTTCCGATCTAGCGCCGAACGGACGGCACCTCCGCGTTCAGCACACGTGCAGCTTGATGACGATCTCCACCATCTCGATCCAGCGAGAGGAGGTGGAGAGGAGAGAGAGTTCACCGGCAGCGTGACAGCGCTTCGGTGATGGTGGTGGAGCAATTCCGGCAGGGCTTCGCCTAAGCGCTGCAGAAAACCGATCTAGAGGAGAAACTATGCACCGGTGGAACGGGTAGCACGTGGCCGGAAATTCTGTCCAAAAACCACCCAATCCACTAGTATATATAGGAGGAGAGGAGAGGAGAGGCAGCCAAGGCCTTTGGGTCGGCCGAAATAGGAGGTGGGAAGCAATCCTACTTCACCTCCAATCCTAGTTGGAGTAGGATTGCCTCCTATTGGCTGATTTTCCACTTTTTGCTTTAGGACTTTCTCTCCTGCGCCATGGGCCTTTGTGGCTGTTTTCCCAGCCCACAAAGGGCTGGTTATTATTCTCACACAGCCCATGGACCTCTTGGGGTCGAAGTACCCCTCCCGGAGGTCTCCCGGTACACTACCGGCACTCCCGGTACACTACCGGCACTCCCGGTACACTACCGATGAGCCCGAAACTTTTCCGGAAACCAAACTGGGACTTCCTATATATGAATCTTTACCTCCGGACCATTCCGGAGCTCCTCGTGATGTCCGGGATATCATCCGGGACTCTGAACAAACTTCGGTCACCACCATACATAACTCTACACTACCGAAACGTCACCGAACCTTAAGTGTGCAGACCCTGCGGGTTCGAGAACTATGTAGACATGACCGAGACACCTCTACGGTCAATAACCAATGGCGGGACCTGGACGTCCACATTGGTTCCTACATATTCTATGAAGATCTTTATTCAAGGAACCTCTATGTCACACGGAGTAACAAATCCCAGTCTCGATCTATGCCAACTCAACAGACACCATCGGAGATACCTGTAGAGCACCTTTATAGTCACCCAGTTACGTAGCGACGTTTGATACACACAAGATCCTCCGATATCCATGAGTTGCATGATCTCATGGTCATAGGAACATATACTTGACATGCAGAAAACAGTAGCAATAAACTGACACGATCATATGCTATGTTTGTAGTTTGGGTCTTATCCATCCCATAATTCTCCTAATGATGTGATCCCGTTATCAAATGACATCTCATGTCCATGGCTAGGAAACCTTAACCATCCTTTGATCAACGAGCTAGTCCATTAGAGGCATACTAGGGACATGATTTTGTCTATGTATCCACACATGCATTTAAGTCTCCGATCAATACAATTATAGCATGGATAATAAACGATTATCATGAACAAGGAAATATGATAATAACTAATTTATTATTGCCTCTAGGGCATATTTCCAACAGGAACACCAGCTCGAAACTAACAAGACATTGCGCCACATCACTCCTTAACCTTGGTAGGATTTTTGGATCGATCACCTTCTAAGAGATTGCATTGAGGAATGCACATAGCTTCACAATGGCTAATCGAACATTTTTCGGTAGAAGCCCCCTCAATGCAACTGGAAGCATTTGGGTCATAATCACGTGGTAGTCATGAGACTTTAGGTTCTGGAACTTTTTCTCTGCCATATTTATTATTCCCTTTATATTCGACGAGAAGCCAGACAGGACCTTCATACTGAGCAGGCATTCAAAGAAGATTTGCTTCTCTTCTTTGGTAAGAGCGTAGCTGGCAGGACCTTCATACTGCTTTGAAGGCATGCCGTCTTTTTCGTGAACACGTTGCTGGTCCTCCCGTGCCTCCGGTGTATCTTTTGTGTTCCCATACATGCCCAAGAAGCCTAGCAGGTTCATGCAAAGATTCTTCATCACGTGCATCACGTCGATTGCAGAGCGGACCTCTAGGTCTTTCCAGTAGGGTAGGTACCATAATATAGATTTCTTCTTCCACATGGGTGCGCGTCCCTCAGTGTCATTCGGAACAGATAGTCCGCTGGGACCCTTTCCAAAGATTACTTGTAAATCATTGACCATAGCAAGTATGTGATCACCGGTATGGATGGCGGGCTTCTTCCGATGATCTGCCTTGCCTTTGAAATGCTTGCCTTTCTTTCGACATTGATGGTTGGTCAGAATCCTCCTGTTTGTGCTCATCCCACATGCGTACACCATTTCTATTCCACAACTGTAAAAGTTCTTCAACTAATGGCCTTAGGTACACATCAATGTCGTTGTCGAGTTGCTTAGGGCCTTGGATGAGAACTGGCATCATAATGAACAACCGCTTCATGCACAGCCAAGGAGGAAGGTTATAGATACATAGAGTCATGGGCCAGGTGTTGTGATTTCTGCGCTGCTCCCCAAAAGGATTAATGTCATCCGCGCTTAAACCAAACCATACGTTCGTTGCGTCACCTGCAAACTCCTTCCAGTACTTTCTCTCGATTTTTGTCCACTGCGACCCGTCAGCGGGTGCTCTCAACTTTCCGTCTTTCTTACGGTCCTCTCTGTGCCAGCGCATATTCTTGGCATGCTCTTTGTTTCTGAACAGACGTTTTAACCGTGGTATTATACGATCATACCATATCACCTTGGCAGAAACCCTCTTCCTGGGGCGCTCGCCCTCAACATCACCAGAGTCATCGCGTCTGATCTTATAGCGCAATGCACCGCATACCGGGCATGCGTTCCGTTCCTCGTACTCACCGCGTACAGGATGCAGTCATTAGGGCATGCATGTATCTTCCGCACCTCCAATCCTAGAGGGTATACAACCTTGTTTGTTGCATACGTACTGTCGGGCAATTCATTATCCTTTGGAAGTTTCTGCTTCAATATTTTCAGTAGCTTCTCAAATCCTTTGTCAGGTACACCATTCTCTGCCTTCCACTGCAGTAATTCCAGTGTGGTACCGAGATTTGTGTTGCCATCTTTGCAATTGGGGTACAACCCTATTTTGTGATCCTCTAACATGCGATCAAAGTTCAGCTTCTCCTTTTCACTTTCGCATTGTCTCTTTGCATCAACAATGACTCAGCGAAGATCATCATCGGGCACATCGTCTGGATCCTCTTGATCTTCAGCTTCCCCGGTTGCAGCATCACCGTATTCAGGGGGCACATAGTTGTCATCATCCTCTTCTTCTTCGTCGTCTTCCATCATAACCCCTATTTCTCCGTGCTTGGTCCAAACATTATAGTGTGGCATGAAACCCTTCACAAACAGGTGGCTTCAAATTCCCACATGGGTAAGACTTCAAATTCCCACATGTAGGGCATGGACAACACATAAAACCATTATGCTTGTTTGCCACGGCCACTTCGAGAAAATGATGCGCCCCCTTAATGTACTCGTCGGTGCGTCTGTTATCGTACATCCATTGCCGGTTCATCTGCGTGCATTATATATGATTAAGTGTGTCAAAAACCATTACAAAACATCAGGAATACAGAAGTGACCAAATTAATAGAAGTTCATCATCACATTAAAACCAAAGTAGATACATAGTTCTCGTTGACCAACATATAGCTCTCCAGAGCATCTAATTAAACCATACATTGAAACTATTTAAAACATTTCAATGCAACAACAAATGCGATCATAATCAGAACTAAGGTAACAATTGATCCAATGGCATAATGATACCAACCTCTTTATCGATGGCATATTTTCTAATCTTTCTAAGCTTCAAGCGCATTGCAGCCATCTTGGTCCTATGATCATCGACGATATCGGCAACATGCAACTCCAATCCCATCTTCTCATCTTCAGTTCTTTTCAATTTTTCTTTCAAATGATCGATTTCTTTTTCAGCTTTAGTTAACTTGTCGAGCAGAATTGCATAGTCGGTATCCATTTCTGGTTCAACTACTTCCTATATATAAAAACATCTACATCAAGTTGGTGGCATAATTAATTGTCATAGACATTAGATGTGTGATATAGTTATAAAAGATAATATACCACATCTGAATCATAGACTGGACGAGGGCCGACGTCGGCGAATACCATAACCATGGCACTATATAATAATAAACAATAATAAAAGTAAGAAAATCATACGAGTAAGTATATTTTCTTTTCGAAAGAAGATAAGATCAAGAGGCTCACCACGTGCGGGCGGTCGATGGCGGTTTCAGGACGGGGACGGGATAGGACGGACCACCAAACCTAGACAAATCTTGACAAAAATGGAGTTTGGATAAGGAGCTTCGAGAGGAGAAAGCTTAAGTGTGGCTCAGGCATTTCATCGAACACCTCATGTGCATAGGAGATGAGCTAGAGCACCACAAAGCTCTAACACTACTGTCCTGAAAAAACAGAGCACTCCATGGCTCTGCTAGCGGCGGGCGAGGGTTTATATAGGCAGACCATTGGTCCCGGTTCGTGGCTAGAACCGGGACAATAGGTCTCCCTTTGGTCCCGGTTCCACCCACGAACTGGGACCAATGGTCGTGGAACATGAGCGAGGCGCATTGGTCCCGGTTCATGCCTGGAACTAGGACCAAAGGGGCCAGACGAACCGGGACCAATGGCCCACGTGGCTTGGCCGGCCCCCTGGGCTCACGAACTGGGACGGTTGCCACCTTTGGTCCCGTTCGTGAGCGAACCAGGATTAATGGGATTAGGAGGCCCGAACCAATGCCCTATTTTCTACTAGTGCACTAGGCAAAGGTTCAGAACATGTAGCAACACACTGACCATTGCAATCCACAGCCACCACCCTAACGCTTGATTTACCAAGCTCCATAAAAAGGGCAGCATGTGACATAAAAGGATAGTACCAGGCAGTGGTGAAGATGGAGCAGATTTTGAAACACACGTCTCACACCTATGTACCGGACTAGGCTTGTACAAGTACTGCAAAATTAAATCAACATAGGCTTTGATCTTTGAAGTTGTTCAAACATAATCTCCTGAAGAGAAGTTAGTGCACATATCCAAACTCCATCGTGTGGCAACTGCTTCTCTTTACTTTGTTTCATTTAGAAATATTAATGAGGTAAAATATCATGCTATTTTTATAAGCACAAACACAACTAGTGCATGTTAGGGCATCTCCAAGGCTGACATGCAAATTTCTTTGGTATATGTGCGCTTTTATGTCCGGACGTGGTCCGCGAACATGATGTGGAACGGAGCTATCCAACCCTAATTACAAAGTATCAGGTTTGAAGGAGAAAATATAGGTGAGAACCATGCATGTGGTGAGGTATTTGTGGTTTAAGCAAGTCAGAGTGGGAGTGTCATATCTAGTATCATGCATGCCACCAAAGCATGTTTGTTGATGTGGCACATAATTAAATAAGGAGAGAGTGGATTGAGTATTATAATATGATATCGTATCATATTAAATTATGCACTGGTATGTGTCATGCATCACAATAAGTCATGTTAATATGATAACAAACTATGATATTATGCATTGTGAATGCAGTATCATACACTAGTATAATATGCATGGCACTAGTATATGATACTTCCCATTGTGACTAGTCTTAGTGTCCGGTTGAAAGGAGAGAGAGAAGAGGGGGAACATGCATCTGCGGTTGAAAGGAGAGAGAGTAAAGAGAGACATGCATGTGATTGGTCAAAGTGCATGTTCGGACTCTGGAAAAGCTCCCCCATGTTTGTCTCTCGGATACTGAAATCTATACGTCCGGACTGCTAAGCGGACATATACATGTCTCTGTTGGATGGCGAAAGTGGTCCGGACACTGAGGTCCGGATATCTTGAAGGTTTGAGGGTCCGCTTTAGAGATGTCCTTATGGCTACAGATGTGCAAAACAAAAAAAGTTGGTCGCTCACAAACAGTAAAACTTAATACATGGTCAATTAAAGTAAATAATTAACACATGTAGTTTGATTAATAAAAAAATAAAAAAATGTATGCTAGATTAAAATAAATAATAAGATTTTTTCTAGATTAAAGAACAATAGTATGAGTAACAAAACATTAATTTAATTCAAGTATATAATAGAGAAATCCAATTGGTTGCTCACACTAGTAGAAAATAGTGCTTTGGTCGAGGCCTGAAAAGCCCATTAATCTCGGTTCACTCACGAACCGGGACCCATGGGGGCATCGGTCCCGGTTCGTGAGGCCAGGGTGCCGGCCGGGCCTCGTGGGCCATTTGTCCTGGTTCGTCTGACCCCTTTGGTCCCGGTTCCAGACACGAACCGGTACCAATGGGCCTTGCTCCTGGCCCACAACCATTTGTTCGGGTTTTGGCTGGAACTGGGACCAAATGGGGTGCTTTAGTCCCGGTTCCAGCCACAAAACGGGACCAAAGGGAAGCCTACATATATCCCCCTGCCCGCGAGCAGAGCAGTGCACTGCTTTGTTTTCTTGGCCGGTTGTGGGAGAGCTTTGTGGTGCTCTAGCTCACCTCCTATGCAGATGAGGTGCTCGATGAAATGCCCGAGCCACACTTAAACTTTCTCCTCTTGAAACTCCTTGTCCAAGCTCCATTTTCTTCAAGATTTGTCTAGGTTTGGCGGTCCGTCCTGTCCCGTCCCCGTCCTCACCGCCGCCGATCGCCCGTGCCGATCTCGGCGCCGACACCACCATGGTTAGCCTCTTCTTCTTATCTTCTTTCTAAAAGGAAAAAGTTCTTACTTGTATGATTTACATAGATACTTGTGTAATTTTCTTACTTTTATTATTGTTTGGTATTATATAGTGCGATGGTTTTGGTATCCGCCTCCGTCGGCCCTCATCCTGCCTATGATTCGGATGTGGTATATATTATCTATTATAACTACTTGTTTTATTTAGTGTTTATGACAATGATGGCGACCAACCTGACATAGATTTTTTAATCTAGGAGGTATGTGAACCGAAATTCCAACCAACATAGAAATTCATGTCGAGAAGTTAAATTTGGTTGAAAATGAAAACAATTAATTGAAAGAAAAAATACAAAGAGTTGAAGAGGACAAGATGAAATTGGAGTTGCATGTTCCCGATGTCATCGACGATCACAAGATCAAGATGGATGCAATGCGCTTGAAGATTAGAAAGATTAGAAAATATGCCATTCATACTGAGGCTTGGTATCATTATGGTGTTGGATCAATTGGTACCTGAGTTGCGGTTATGATCGCATTTGTTGTTGAATTTAATTTTTTTACATAGTTTCAATGTATGTTTTAATTGGATGCTCTAGAGAGCTATATGTTGTTCAATAATAAGAACTATGTATGAACTTTATGTATTTATTTTGGTCACTACTGTACTTTGGCTTTAATGTGATGATGAATTTCTATTAATTTGGTCACTTCTCTATTCATGATATTCCGTAATGGTTTTTAATACACTTTATCATATAATGCATGCAGACGAACCGACAATGGATGTACAGTGACCAACGCACCTCCGAGTATAGTAAGGGTCTCCATAATTTTCTCGAAGCGGCTGAGGAAAACAAGCAGAATGGTTTTATGCATTGTCCATGTACTGTCTATGAGAATACAAAGGCTTTCTCCAACTCTAAAACCCTACACTTCCACCTGCTTGAGAAGGGTTTTATGCCACACTATAATGTTTGGACCAAGCACGGAGAAAGAAAAGTTATGATGGAAGATAACAAAGAAGAAGAGGATGATGACAACTATGTGCCTCCTGAATACGGTGATGCTGCAACAGGGGAAGCTGAAGGTCAAGTGGAACCAAACGATGTGCCCAATGATGATCTTCGCCGGGTCATTGTTGATGAAAAGAGACAATGCGAAAGTGAAAAGTAGAAGTTGAAGTTCGATCGCATGTTAGAGGATCACAAAAAAGGGTTGTACCCCAATTGTGAAGATGGCAACACAAAGCTCGGTACCACACTTGAATTGCTGCAGTGGAAGGCAGAGAGTTGTGTACGTGACAAACGATTTGAGAAGCTACTGAAAATATTGAAGAAGAACCTTCCAAAGGATAATGAATTGCCCAAAAATACATACGAAGCAAAGAAGGTTGTATGCCCTCTAGGATTGGAGGTCCAGAAGATACATGCATGCCCTAATGACCGCATCCTCTACTGCGGTGCTTACAAGGATTTGAACTCATGCCCGGTATGCGGTGCATTGGGGTATAAGATCAGATGAGATGACCCTGATGATGTTGATGGCAAGCGCCCCAGGAAGAGGGTTCCTGCCAAGGTGATGTGGTATGCTCCTATAATACCACGATTGAAATGTATCTTCAGAAACAAAGAGCATGCCAAGTTGATGCGATGGCACAAACATTGGAAATATGCCCTAGAGGCAATAATAAATTAGTTATTATCATATTTCCTTGTTCATGATAATCATTTATTCTCCATGCTATAATTGTATTGATCGGAGACTTAAATGCATGTGTGGATACATAGACAAAACCATGTCCCTAGTATGCCTCTAATGGACTAGTTCATTGATCAAAGGATGGTTAAGGTTTCCTAGCCATGGACATGAGATGTCATTTGATAACGGGATCACATCATCAGGAGAATGATGTGATGGATAAGACCCAAACTACAAACATAGCATATGATCGTGTCAGTTTATTGCTACTGTTTTCTGCATGTCAAGTATATGTTCCTATGACCATGAGATCATGCAACTCACGGATGTCGGAGGAGTGCCTTATGTGTATCAAACGTCGCAACGTAACTGGGTGACTATAAAGGTGCTCTACAGGTATCTCCTATGGTGTCTGTTGAGTTGGCATGGATCGAGACTGGGATTTGTTACTCCGTGTGACGGAGAGGTATCTCAGGGCCCACTCGGTAATACAACATCACAACAAGCCTTGCAAGCAATGTGGCTCAGTGTTAGTCACGGGATCTTGTATTACGGAACGACTAAAGAGACTTGCCAGTAACGAGGTTGAAATAGGTATGGAGATACCGACGATCGAATCTCGGGCAAGTAACATACCGAAGAACAAAGGGAACGTTATACGGGATTAACTGAATCCTTGACATAGAGGTTCGACCGATAAAGATCTTCGTAGAATATGTAGGAACCAATGTGGACGTCCAGGTTCTGCCATTGGTTATTGACCGTAGAGGTGTCTCGGTCATGTCTACATAGTTCTCGAACCCGTAGGGTCTGCACACTTAAGGTTTGGTGACGTTTCGGTAGTGTAGAGTTATGTATGGTGGTGACCGAAGGTTGTTCGGAGTCCCGGATGAGATCCCGGACGTCATGAGGAGCTCTGGAATGGTCCGGAGGTAAAGATTCATATATAGGAAGTCCCAGTTTGTTCGCCGGAAAAGTTTCGGGCTCATCGGTAGTGTATCGGGAGTGCCGGTACGGTACCGGGGGACCTCCGGGAGGGGTATTTCGACCCCAAGAGGTCCATGGGCTGTGGGAGAATAATAACCAGCCCTTAGTGGGCTGGAAAAACAGCCACACCAAGGCCCATGGTGCAGGAGGCAAAAGTCCTAAAGGAAAAGGTGGAAAAAAGGCTAAAAAGGAAGAGTCCTACTCCTACTAGGAGTGGAGGAGGAGTAGGACTCCTCCCCCTCTAGTTTGGCCAACTCCTATTGGAGTTTTTCCTTGCGCCAGCGCTCCTCTCTATCCCTCCTTTATATACTGGTGGATTGGGTGCTGTTCGGACACAGTTTATGGCCACGTGCTACCCGTTTCATCGGTGCTCCTCTAGATCGGTTTTCTGCAGCGCTTAGGCGAAGCCCTGCCGGAATTGCTCCACCACCATCACCGGAGCGCCGTCATGCTTCCGGTGAACTCTCTCTCCTCTCCACCTCCTCTTGCTGGATCAAGATGGTGGATATCGTCATCAAGTTGCACGTGTGCTGAACGCGGAGGTGTCCGTTCGGCGCTAGATCGGAAGGACCGTGATCGAGATCGCAAGAATGGAATGGAAAATGTGTATGTGCGTGGGATGCGAAATAACAGGAGGAATTCGACCTACAGTCGTTCTTGTTTGTAACCATCAATGATTGGCGTGCTCTCAGTAACCTTTCAGGACAGACAAACAAGGGATACCGACAGTATATATTTGGATAAATGTAAAACGAATGTATATCTAGGGCATCGTCGATTTCTTCAGAGCAGGCATCCCATAAGATAGAAAGGCAAGCATTCCAAAGGTGAGGCGGATCACCGGAAGAAGCCTCGCCACTGTACAGGTGATGATATACTAGATATGGTCAAGGATTTGAAAGTAATCTTTGGAAAGGGTCCTGGCGCACAATCTGTTCCGAATGACGCTGACAATCGCGCACACATGTGGAATAATAAATGTATATTTTGGGACCTACCCTATTGGAAAGACCTCGAGGAATGACATTGATGTGTACCTAATGCCATTAGTTGATAAAATTTTGCAGCTATGGAATGGAAGAGGTGTACGTGTGTGGGATGAGAAATAACAAGAGGAATTTGACCTACATGCGTTGTTGTCTGTAACCATCAACGATTGGCCTTCTCCGAGTAACCTTTCAGGACAGACAAACAAGGGTTACCATGCATGCACACACTGTTTAGATGACACCGACAGTATATATTTGGACATATACAGGAAGAATGTGTACCTGGGGCATCGTCGATTTCTTCCGACCAACCATCAATGTCGAAAGAAAGTAAAGCATTTGAAAGGTGAGGCAGATCACTGGAAGAAGCCCGCCCTCCGTACTGGTGATCACATACTTGATATGGTCAATGATTTACAAGTAATATTTGGAAAGGGTCCTGGCGGACTATCTGTTCCGACTGACGATGCTGGACACGCACCCATGTGGAAGAAGAAATATATATTTTGGGACCTACCCTATTAGAAAGACCTAGAGATCCGCTCTGCAATCGACGTGATGCACATGACAAAGAATCTTTGTGTGAATCTGCTAGGCTTCTTGGGAGTGTGTGGGAAGACAAAAGATACACCGGAGGCACGGGAGGAACAACAATGTGTGCATGAAAAAGATAGCATGCATCCAAAGCAGTATGAAGGTCCTGCCAGCTATGCTCTTAAAAAAGAAGAGAAGGAAATCTTCTTTGAATGCCTGCTCAGTATGAAGGTCCCATCCAGCTTCTCGTCGAATATAAAGGGAATAATAAATATGGCAGAGAAAAAGTTCCAGAACCTAAAGTCTCATGACTGCCACGTGATTATGACGCAACTACTTCCGGTTGCATTGAGGGCGCTTCTACTAGAATACGTCCGATTAGCCATTGTGAAGCTATGTGCATACCTCAATGCAATCTCTCAGAAGGTGATCGGTCCAGAAATCCTGCCAAGGTTAAGGAGTGATTTGGTGCAATGTCTTGTTAGTTTCGAGCTGGTGTTCCCACCATCCTTTTTCATTATCATGACGCACGTCCTAGTTAATCTAGTCGACGAGATTGTCGTTCCGGACCCTGTATTTCTACACAATATGTTCCCCTTTGAGAGGTTCATGGGAGTCTTAAAGAAATATGTTCGTAACCGTGCTAGGCCAGAAGGAAACATCTCTATGGGCCATCAAACAGAGGATGTCATTGGGTTTTGTGTTGACTTCATTCCCGACCTTAAGAAGATTGGTCTCCCTCAATCGCGGTATGAGGGGAGACTGACTGGAAAAGGCACGCTAGGAGCGGACTCAATAATATGTAGGGACATGCATTCTTGGTCTCAAGCACATTACACAGTTCTACATAATTCTACCTTGGTGACCCTGTACGATGACCAAAAGAATATTCTGCGCTCCAAACACCCGGAGCAGTGTGACGACTGGATTACATATGAACACATGAGGACTTTCAGAAGTTGGTTACAAACAAGTCTCACGGGTGACAACACTGTTTCTGATGAGCTGTATGTTGGAAATATGCCCTAGAGGCAATAAATAAAGTGTTTATTATTATATTTCCTTGTTCATGATAATCTTTTATTATCCATGCTATAATTGTATTGATTGGAAACACATTAGTGTGTGGGTAAATAGACAAAACTTTGTCCCTAGTATGCCTCTACTGAACTAGCTCATTGATCAAAGTTGGTCAAGGTTTCCTAGCCATTGACATGTGATGTCATTTGATAATGGGATCACATCATTAGGAGAATGATGTGATGGACAATACCCAAATTATAAACGTAGCATATGATCGTGTCAGTTTATTGCTATTGTTTTCTATATGTCAAGTATGTGTTCCTATGACCATGAGATCATGTAACTCACGTACACCGGAAGAGTGCCTTGTCTGTATCAAACGTCGCAACGTAACTGGGTGACTATAAAGGCGCTCTACAGGTTTCTCCGAAGGTGTCTGTTGAGTTGGCATGGATAAAGACTGGGATTTGTTACTCCGTGTGACGAAGAGGTATCTCGGGGCCCACTCAGTAATAGACCATCACAATAAGCCTTGCAAGCAATGTGACTAAGTGTTAGTCACAGGATCTTGTATTACGGAACGAGTAAAGAGACTTTCCGGTAACGAGGTTGAACTAGGTATGGAGATACTGACGATCGAATCTCAGGCAAGTAACATACCGAAGAACAAAGGGAACATCATACGGGATTAACTGAATCCTTGACATAGAGGTTCGACCGATAAAGATCTTCGTAGAATATGTAGGAACCAATATGGGCATCTAGGTCCCGCTATTGCTTATTGACCGTAGAGGTGTCTCGGTCATGTCTACATAGTTCTCGAACCCGCAGGGTCTACACACTTAAGGTTCGGTGACGTTTCGGTAGTATAGAGTTACGTATGGTGGTGACCGAAGGTTGTTCGGTGTCCCGTATGAGATCCCGGACGTTAGGAGGAGCTCCGGAATGGTCTGGAGGTAAAGATTCATATATAGGAAGTCCCAGTTTGGTCGCCGGAAAAGTTTCGGGCTCATCGGTAGTGTACCGGGAGTGCCGGTACTGTACCGGGGGACCTCCGGGAGGGATATTTCGACCCCAAGAGGTCCATGGGCTGTGGGAGAATAATAACCAGCCCTTACTGGGCTGGAAAAACAGCCACACCAAGGCCCATAGCGCAGGAGGCAAAAGTCCTAAAGGAAAAGGTGGAAAAAAGGCTAAAAAGGAAGAGTCCAACTCCTACTAGGAGTGGAGGAGGAGTAGGACTCCTCCCCCTCTAGTTTGGCCGGCTCCTATTGGAGTTTTTCCTTGCGCCAGCCCTCCTCTCTCTCCAACCTTTATATATTGGTGGATTGGGTGCTATTTGGACACAGTTTATGGCCATGTGCTACCCGTTTCACCGGTGCTCTTCTAGATCAGTTTTCTGCAGCGCTTAGGCGAAGCCCTGTCGGAATTGCTCCACCACCATCACCGGAGCGCCGTCACGCTGCCGGTGAACTCTCTCTCCTCTCCACCTCCTCTTGCTGGATCAATATGGTGGAGATCGTCATCAAGCTGCACGTGTGCTGAACGCGGAGGTGCCGTCCGTTCGGCGCTAGATCGGAAGGACCGTGATCGAGATCGCGAGACGGTTCGTGATGTGATCACGGAACGGATCGTGATGAGTTCGCGGGACAGATCGTGATCAAGATTGTGAGACGGATCGTGATGAGTTCGCGGGACGGATCATGATGTGTTCATGGGACAGATCGTGATTGGATCACGGGACAGATCGTGATGAGATCGCGGGACGCTCGGCGATTTGGATCGCGAAGATGTTCGACTACACCAACCGCGTTTCTTAACGCTTCCCGCTTAGCAATCTACAAGGGTACGTAGATCCACTCTCCCTCTTGTAGATTCTCATCACCATGGATAGGTTTGCGTGTGCGTAGGAAATTTTTTGTTTCCCATGCGACGTTCCCCAACAGTGGCATCATGAGCTAGGTTGATGGTTCGATGAGATCTCGAGTAGAACAAAAAAGGTTTGTGGGTGTTGATGCTTAGATTGCTTCCTCCCTTGGTCGCATTTTGGTTCAGCGGGATTGTGAGATGAAGCGGCCCGGACCAACATTACTCGTACGCTTACGAGAGACCGGTTCCCTCGACGCAACTTGTTGCCTAGATGGCTTGCGGGTGACAGTTTCTCTCACTTTAGTTGGATCGGATTCGACAAAGGCGGTCCTTGAGAAGGTTGAAAAGCAAACTAGTGTATCACCATTGTGGTTTATGCGTAGATGAGAATTGTTCTTGCTAGATACCCGTAGCAGCCACGTAAAACATGCAACAACAATTAGAGGACGTCTAAATTGTTTTTGCAGGGTATTTTGTGATATGATATGGCCAATTACATGATGTGATATATGTGATGTACGAGATGATCATGTGATGTATAGATTATCACGACTTGCATGTCGATGAATACGGCAACCGGCAGGAGCCATAGGGTTGTCTTTAATTATTGTATGACCTGCGTGTCAATCATTAAGCGCTATGTAATGCGTTACTTTATCGCTAAACGGTAGCAATAGTAGTAGAAGCATGTAGGGCGTGACAACCCCAATGGCGACACGTTGATGGAGATCAAGATGATGGAGATCATGGTGTCATGCCGGTGACGATGGAGATCATGTCGGTGCTTTCTAGATGGAGATCAAAAGCACAAGTTCATGGCCATATCATGTCACTTATGATTTGCATGTCATGTTAATCCTTTTTATGCACCTTGTTTTTCTTAGGACGATGGTAGCATTATAAGGTGATCCCTCACTTAATTTGAAGATAAATTGTGTTCTCCCCGAGTGTGCACCGTTGTGAAAGTTCGTCGTGTTGAGACACCACGTGTTGATCGGGTGTGATAGACTCTACGTTCACATACAACGGGTGCAAGCCAGTGTTGCACATGCAGAACACTCGGGTTAGACTTGACGAGCCTAGCATGTACAGACATGGCCTCGGAACACAAGAGACCGAAAGGTCGAACATGAGTCATATAGTAGATATGATCAACATGATGATGTTCACCATTGCAGCCACCTCAACTCACGTGATGATCGGACTTGAGTTGGTGAATTTGGATCATGTATCACTCGAATGATCGGAGGGATGTCAATTTGAGTGGGAGTTCTTAAGTAATATGATTAATTGAACTCATTATCATGAACATAGTCAAAGTGTCTTTGCAAATTATGTTGTAGATTACTAGCTCGCGCTGTAGCTCCCTTGTATTTTTATATGTTCCTAGAGAAATAGAATTGAAAGATGTTGGTAGCAAAATTGCGGACTGGGTCCGTGATCTGAGGATTGTCCTCATTGCTGCACAGAAGGCTTATGTCCTTAATGCACCGCTCGGTGCGCCACCCCATCTAGCGTCGTGTGTAGATGTTGTGAACATCTGACAGGCACGTTTCGATGACTACTTGATAGTTTAGTGCGTCATGCATTACGGCTTAGAATTGAGGCTCCGAAACGTTTTGAATGTCACGGAACATATGAATGTCATGCATTACGCCCTTCTCGAACCTTTATTGTGATCTCAAGCTTGTGCCCGAGTTGCGAGATATAGGATCTCCAACGAGATCCTTTGCCTGCAAGATGAAAGAGAATAGCTCAACCGTTGAGCATGTGCTCAGACTGTCTGGGTACTACAATCGCTTGAATCGAGTGGGAGTTGATCTTCCAGATAAGATAGTGATTGATGTAGTTCTCCAAGTCACTGTCACTGAGCTACTAGAACTTGGTGATGAACTATAAAATGGCAGGGAAAGAAATGTTGATCCCTGAGCTGTTCGCGATGTTTGACACCGCGAAGGTAGAAATCAAGAAGGAGCGTCAAGTGTTGATGGTTAATCAAACCACTAGTTTCGAGAAGGGCAAGAGCAAGGAGGGAAACTTCATGGATAGCAAGTCAGTTGCTGCTCCGGTGAAGCAACCCAAAGTTGAACTCAAACCCGAGACTAAGTGCTTCTGTTATGAGGTGAGCGGTCGCTGAAGCGGAACAACCCGAGATACTTGGTAGATAAGAAGGCTGGCAACATTGATAGAAGTATATTTGATATACGAGTTATTAATGTGTACCTTGCTAGTACTCTTAGTAGCACCTGGGTATTGGATACCGGTTCGGTTGCTAAATGTTAGTAGCTCGAAATAAAAGCTACGGAATAAACGGAGAACTAGCTAAGGGTGAGGTGACGATATGTGTCGGAAGTGTTTCCAAGGTTGATCTGATCAACATCGCATGCTCTCTCTACCTTCAGGATTAGTGACGAACCTAAATAAATGTTATTTGGTGTTTTGCGTTGAGCATGAACATGATTAGATCATGTTTATTGCAATACAATTATTCATTTAAGTTAGAGAATAATGGTTATTCTGTTTACATGAATAATACCTTCAATGGTCATGCACCCAGTGAGAATGGTTTGTTGAAATCTTGATCGTAGTAGTACACATGTTCATAACATTGATGTCAAAAGATACAAAGTTAATAATGATAGTACCACATACTTGTGGCACTGCCGCTAAATGTCATATTGGTATAAAGCGCATGTAGAAACTCCATGCTAATGGTTATTTGGACTCATTCGATTTCGAGTCGGTTGAGACTTGTGAACCATGCCTCTTGGGCAAGATGACTAAAGGACCCCGTTGGATGGAGCGGGCAAGTGATTCATTGGAAATGATACATGTTGATGTATGCAATCTAGTGAGTCTTGTAGTGTGCAGTGGATATCGTTATTTTCTTACCTTCACTGATGATTAGAGTAGATATAGTGTATATTTACTTAATGAAACACAAGTCTGAATCGTTTGAAAGGTTCAAGCAAATTCAGAGTGAAGTTTAAAGATCATCGTGACAAGAAGATAAAAATGACCGCGATATGATCGTGGAGGTGAATATCTGAGTTACGAGTTTGGCATACAACTTAAGACAACGTGAAATTTGTTTCACAACTAACGCCACCTGGAACACCATGGTGTGATGGTGTGTCCGAACATCATAGTCATGCTCTATTGATATAGTGCATACTGTGATGTCTCTTATCGTTTTACTACTATAATTTTTGGGGTTATGCATTAGAGACAACTACATTCACTTCAAATAGGGCATCATCTAAATCCTTTGAGATGACACCGTGTGAATTATGGTTTGATAGAAACCTAATCTGTCATTTCTTAATATTTGGGGTTGTGACACTTGTGTGGAAAATGTTTTCACCTAATGAGGTTGAACCCAAGGCGGACAAATGCATCTTCATAGAATACCCTAAGATCAGTTGGGTGAACCTTCAATCTCAGATCCTAGTGCAAAGTGTTTGTTGCTTAAACGGATCCTTTCTCGAGGAAATGTTTCTCTCGAAAGAATTGAGTGGGAGGAAGATAGAACTTGATGAGGTTGTTAAACCTTTGTTCAACCAGAGAGTAGTGCAGCGCAGAAAGATGTTTCTGTGAAGCCTACGTTAGTTGAAGAGGAAGTTAATGATGATGATCATGAAGGTTCAGGATCAAGTTACTATCGAACTTCATAGGTCAACAAGGATGTGTACTGCTCCTAAGTGGTACGACAACTCTGTCTTGGAGATCATGTTGTTGGACAACGATGAACCTACGAGCTATGGAGAAGCGATGATGGGCCCGGATTCCGACAAATGGTTAGAGGCCATGAAATCTGAGATAGGATCCATGTATGAAAACCAAGTATAGACTTTGGTAGACTTGCTCGTTAGACGGCAGGTCATTGAGTACAAATGGACCTTTAGAATGAAGACAGACACTGATGGTGAATGTCACCATTTGTAAAGTTCGACTTGTTGCAAAGTTGTTTGTGACAAGTTCAAGGAGTTGACTGCGATGAGCCTTTCTCACTCGTAGTGATGCTAAAAGTCTGTTGGAATTATGTTAGCAGTTGCTACATTTTCAATTATGAAATCTGCTAGATGGATGTCAAAACATCGTTTCCTTAACGGTTTACTTAAGGAAAGGTTGTATGTGATACAACCAGAAGGTTTTGTTAGTCCTAAGGATGCTAAAAGATGAGCAAGCTTCAGTGATCCTTCTATGGACTAAAGCAAGCATCTCGGAGTTGAAATATACACTTTGATGAGGTGATCAAAGTTTTTGTAGTTTATACAAAGTTTACGAGAAACTTGTATTTGCAATAAAGGGAGTGGGAGCACTATAGAGTTTCTAATAAGTATATGTGGTTGACATATTGTTGATCGGAAATAATGTAGAATTTCTAGAAGGCATAAAAGGTTGTTTGAAAAGTGTTTTTCAAAGGAAGACCTGGATAAAGCTACCTAATTGTTGAGCATCAAAATCTATAGAGATAGATCAAGATGCTTGATGAGACTTTCAATGAGTGCATACCTTGACAAGATTTTGAAAGAGTTCAAAATGGATCAGCCAGAGAAATAGTTCTCGTCTGATTTGTAAGGTCTGAAGTTGAGTGAGACTCAAAGCTCGACAATGGCAGAAGAAAGAGAAAGGACGAAGGTCGTCCCCTATGCCTTAGCCATAGGCTCTATATTATGCCATGTTGTGTACCGCACCTGTGTGTGCCTTGCCATGAGTCTGTCAAGGGGTACAAGAGTGGTCCAGGAGTGGATCACTGGACAGCGGTTGGAATTATCCTTAGTAACCGGAGGACTAAGGAAATGTTTCTTGATTATGGAGGTGATAAAGAGTTCGTCGTAAAGAGTTACGTCGATGCAAGCTTTAACACCTATCCGGATGACTAGTAGTAGCAATCTGGATACGTATAGTGGAGCAGCCATTTGGAAATAGTACCAAGTAGAGTGTGGTAGCAGTGTTTACGGTTTGACATAGAGAGTTGCAAAGTACACACGGATCTGAATATCGCAGACCCATTGACTATAAGACCTCTCTCACATGCAAAGCATGATCGAGCCCCAGAACTCATTGGGTGTTAGATTCATAACAATGCGAATCTGATGTGAACTAGATTATTGACTCTAGTGCAAGTGGGAGACTGTTGGAAATATGCCCTAGAGGCAATAATAAATTAGTTATTATCATATTTCCTTGTTCATGATAATCGTTTATTATCCATGCTATAATTGTATTGATCGGAGACGTAAATGCATGTGTGGATACATAGACAAAACCATGTCCCTAGTATGCCTCTAATGGACTAGCTCGTTGACCAAAGGATGGTTAAGGTTTCCTAGCCATGGACATGAGATGTCATTTGATAACGGGATCACATCATTAGGAGAATGATATGATGGATAAGACCCAAACTATAAACACAGCATATGATCGTGTCAGTTTATTGCTACTGTTTTCTGCATGTCAAGTATATGTTCCTATGACCATGAGATCATGCAACTCACGGATATCGGAGGAGTGCCTTGTGTGTATCAAACGTCGCAACGTAACTGAGTGACTATAAAGGTGCTCTACAGGTATCTCCGATGGTGTCTGTTGAGTTGGCATGGATCGAGACTGGGATTTGTTACTCCGTGTGACGGAGAGGTATCTCAGGGCCCACTCGGTAATACAACATCACAACAAGCCTTGCAAGCAATGTAGCTAAATGTTAGTCACAGGATCTTGTATTACGGAATGAGTAAAGAGACATGCCAGTAACCAGGTTGAACTAGGTATGGAGATACCGACGATCAAATCTCGGGCAAGTAACATACCGAAGAACAAAGGGAACGTTATACGGGATTAACTGAATCCTTGACATAGAGGTTCGACCGATAAAGATCTTCGTAGAATATGTAGGAACCAATGTGGACGTCTAGGTCCCGCCATTGGTTATTGACCGTAGAGGTGTCTCGGTCATGTCTACATAGTTCTCGAACCCGTAGGGTCAGCACACTTAAGGTTTGGTGACGTTTCGGTAGTGTAGAGTTATGTATGGTGGTGACCGAAGGTTGTTCAGAGTCCCGGATGATATCCCGGACGTCACGAGGAGCTCCGGAATGGTCCGGAGGTAAATATTCATATATAGGAAGTCCCAGTTTGGTCGCCGGAAAAGTTTCGGGTTCATCGGTAGTGTACCGGGAGTGCCGGTACTGTACCGGGGGACCTCCGGGAGGGGTATTTCGACCCCAAGAGGTCCATGGGCTGTGGGAGAACAATAACCAGCCCTTAGTGGGCTGGAAAAACAGCCACACCAAGGCCCATGGCGCAGGAGGCAAAAGTCCTAAAGGAAAAGGTGGAAAAAAGGCTAAAAAGGAAGAGTCCTACTCCTACTAGGAGTGGAGGAGGAGTAGGACTCCTCCCCCTCTAGTTTGGCCGACTCCTATTGGAGTTTTTCCTTGCGCCAGCCCTCCTCTCTCTCCCTCCTTTATATACTGGTGGATTGGGTGCTGTTTGGACACAGTTTACGGCCACGTGCTACCCGTTTCATCGGTGCTCCTCTAGATCGGTTTTCTGCAGCGCTTAGGCAAAGCCCTGCCGGAATTGCTCCACCACCATCACTGGAGCGCCATCATGCTGCCGGTGAACTCTCTCTCGTCTCCACCTCCTCTTGCTGGATCAAGATGGTGGAGATTGTCATCAAGCTGCACGTGTGCTGAACGCGGAGGTGCCGTCCGTTCGGCGCTAGATCGGAAGGACCGTGATCGAGATCGCGAGACGGTTCGTGATGTGATCACGGAACGGATCGTGATGAGTTCACGAGACAGATCGTGATCAAGATCGTGAGACGGATCGTGATGAGTTCGCGGGACGTATCATGATGTGTTCGCGGGACGGATCGTGATTGGATCACGGGACGGATCGTGGTGAGATCGCGGGACGCTCGGCGATTTGGATCATAAAGATGTTCGACTACACCAACCGCGTTTCTTAATGCTTCCCGCTTAGCGATCTACAAGTGTACGTAGATCCACTCTCCCTCTCGTAGATGCTCATCACCATGGATAGGTTTGCGTGTGCGTAGGAAAATTTTTGTTTCCCATGCGACGTTCCCCAACAACAAAGAGGACCGTAAGAAAGAAGGGAAGTTGAGAGCACCCACTGACGGGTCGCAGTGGAGAAAGATCGAGAGAAAGTGGAGCAACTTTACAGGTGACCCAAGGAACGTATGGTTTGGTTTAAGTACAGATGGCGTTAATCCTTTTGGCGAGCAAAGCAGCAAGCATAGCACATGGCCTTTGTCTCTATGTATGTATAACCTTCCTCCTTGGTTGTGCATGAAGTGGAAGTTCATTATGATGTCAGTGCTCATCCAAGGCCCTAAGCAACCCGGCGACGACATTGATGTTTACCTAAAGCCATGAGTTGAAGAACTTTTACAGCTATGGAATGGAAAATGTGTACGTGCGTGGGATGCGAAAGAACAGGAGGAATTCGACCTACATTCGTTGTTGTTTGTAATCATCAATGATTGGCGTGCTCTCAGTAACCTTTCAGGACAGACAAACAAGGGATACCGACAGTATATATTTGGATAAATGTAAGACGAATGTATATCTAGGGCATCGTCGATTTCTTCAGAGCAGGCATCCCATAAGATAGAAAGGCAAGCATTTCAAAGGTGAGGCGGATCACCGGAAGAAGCCTCGCCACTGTACAGGTGATGATATACTAGATATGGTCAAGGATTTGAAAGTAATCTTTGGAAAGGGTCCTGGCGCACAATCTGTTCTGAATGACGCTGACAATCGCGCACACATGTGGAATAATAAATCTATATTTTGGGACCTACCCTATTGGAAAGACCTCGAGGAATGACATTGATGTGTACCTAATGCCATTAGTTGATAAATTTTTACAGCTATGGATTGGAAGAGGTGTACGTGTGTGGGATTAGAAAGAACAGGAGGAATTTGACCTACATGCGTTGATGTTTGTAACCATCAACGATTGGCCTTCTCCGAGTAACCTTTCAGGACAGACAAACAAGGGCTACCATGCATGCACACACTGTTTAGATGACACCGACAGTATATATTTGGACATATACAGGAAGAATGTGTACCTGGGGCATTGTCGATTTCTTCCGACCAACCATCAATGTCGAAAGAAAGGAAAGCATTTGAAAGGTGAGGCAGATCAGCGGAAGAAGCCCGCCCTCCGTACTGGTGATCACATACTTGATGTGGTCAATGATTTACAAGTAATCTTTGGAAAGGGTCCTGGCGGACTATCTGTTCCGACTGACGATGCTGGACACACACCCATGTGGAAGAAGAAATCTATATTTTGGGACTTACCCTATTAGAAAGACCTAGAGGTCCGCTCTGCAATCGACGTGATGCACATGACGAAGAATCTTTGCGTGAATCTGCTAGGCTTCTTGGGAGTGTGTGGGAAGACAAAAGATACACCGGAGGCACGGGAGGAACAACAATGTGTGCATGCAAAAGATAGCATGCATCCAAAGCAGTATGAAGGTCCTGCCAGCTATGCTCTTAACAAAGAAGAGAAGGAAATCTTCTTTGAATGCCTGCTCAGTATGAAGGTCCCGTCTAGCTTCTCGTCGAATATAAAGGGAATAATAAATATGGCAGAGAAAAAGTTCCAGAACCTAAAGTCTCATGACTGCCACGTGATTATGACGCAACTACTTCCGGTTGCATTGAGGGCGCTTCTACTAGAAAACGTCCGATTAGCCATTGTGAAGCTATGTGCATTCCTCAATGCAATCTCTCAGAAGGTGATCGGTCCAGAAATCCTGCCAAGGTTAAGGAGTGATTTGGTGCAATGTCTTGTTAGTTTCGAGCTAGTGTTCCCACCATCCTTTTTCAATATCATGACACACGTCCTAAATCATCTAGTCGACGAGATTGTCGTTCCGGACCCTGTATTTCTACACAATATGTTCCCCTTTGAGAGGTTCATGGGAGTCTTAAAGAAATATGTTCGTAACCGTGCTAGGACAGAAGGAAACATCTCCATGGGCCATCAAACAGAGGATGTCATTGGGTTTTGTGTTGACTTCATTCCCGACCTTAAGAAGATTGGTCTCCCTCACTCGCGGTATGAGGGGAGACTGACTGGAAAAGGCACGCTAGGAGCGGACTGAATAATATGTAGGGACATGCATTCTTGGTCTCAAGCACACTACACAGTTCTACATAATTCTACCTTGGTGACCCTGTATGTCGATGACCAAAAGAATATTCTGCGCTCCAAACACCCGAAGCAGTGTGACGACTGGATTACATGTGAACACATGAGGACTTTCAGAAGTTGGTTACAAACAAGTCTCACGGGTGACAACACTGTTTCTGATGAGCTGTATGTTGGAAATATGCCCTAGAGGCAATAAATAAAGTGTTTATTATTATATTTCCTTGTTCATGATAATCTTTTATTATCCATGCTATAATTGTATTGATTGGAAACACATTAGTGTGTGGGTAAATAGACAAAACTTTGTCCCTAGTATGCCTCTACTGAACTAGCTCATTGATCAAAGTTGGTCAAGGTTTCCTAGCCATTGACATGTGATGTCATTTGATAATGGGATCACATCATTAGGAGAATGATGTGCTGGACAATACCCAAATTACAAACGTAGCATATGATCGTGTCAGTTTATTGCTATTGTTTTCTATATGTCAAGTATGTGTTCCTATGACCATGAGATCATGTAACTCACGTACACCGGAAGAGTGCCTTGTCTGTATGAAACGTCGCAACGTAACTGGGTGACTATAAAGGCGCTCTACAGGTTTCTCCGAAGGTGTCTGTTGAGTTGGCATGGATAAAGACTGCGATTTGTTACTCCGTGTGACGAAGAGGTATCTCGGGGCCCACTCAGTAATAGACCATCACAATAAGCCTTGCAAGCAATGTGACTAAGTGTTAGTCACAGGATCTTGTATTACGGAACGAGTAAAGAGACTTTCCGGTAACGAGGTTTAACTAGGTATGGAGATACTGACGATCGAATCTCGGGCAAGTAACATACCGAAGAACAAAGGGAACATCATACGGGATTAACTGAATCCTTGACATAGAGGTTCGACCGATAAAGATCTTCGTAGAATATGTAGGAACCAATATGGGCATCTAGGTCCCGCTATTGCTTATTGACCGTAGAGGTGTCTCGGTCATGTCTACATAGTTCTCGAACCCGCAGGGTCTACACACTTAAGGTTCGGTGACGTTTCGGTAGTATAGAGTTACGTATGGTGGTGACCAAAGGTTGTTCGGAGTCCCGGATGAGATCCTGGACGTCACGAGGAGCTCCGGAATGGTCCGGAGGTAAAGATTGATATATAGGAAGTCCTATTTTGGTCGCCGAAAAAGTTTTGGGCTCATCGGTAGTGTATCGGGGGTGCCGGTAGTGTACTGGGAGACCATCGGGAGGGATATTTCGACCCAAGAGGCTTCATGCGCTGTCGGAGAGTGAGTACCAGCCATTAGTGGGCTGGTGGAAGTCCCACAAACTGGCCCATGTGGCTGGGAAAGAAAAGCCCAAAGAGAAAAGGTGGAAAAAAGGCAAAAAGAGAAAAAGGAAGAGTCCTAATCCTACTAGGATTGGAGGAGGCGGAGGACTCTCCTCCCTAGCTTCGGCCGAAGCTTCCTAGTGGGCTTTCCCCTTGCGCCAAGCCTCCTCTCTTCCTCTTATATATACTAGAGATTTTAGGGTTTGGGCACTTGATCTTCAGCCACATGCTACCCGTTCCTCTAGTGCATATTTTCTCCTCTAGATCGGATTTCTGAAGTGCTTAGGCGAAGCCCTGCCAGAATAGCTCCATCACCATCGCCGGAGTACCGTCACGCTGCTGGAGAACTCATATACCTCTCCGCTCCCTCTTGCTGGATCAAGAAGGCGGAGATTGTCATCAAGTCGTACGTGTGCTGAACGCGGAGGTGTCGTCCATTCGATGTTTGATCGGGATGAATCGTGATTGGATCGTGGGACGCTCGGTGATTTGGATCACAAAGACGTTTGACTACAACAACCGCATTTCTTAACACTTCCCGCTTAGCAATCTATAAGGATATGTAGATCCACTCCCCCTCTCGTAGATGCTTATCACCATGGATAGATCTTGCGTGTGCGTAGGAATTTTTTTGTTTCCCATGCAACGTTCCCCAATAGTGGTATCAGAACTAGGTCTATGCGTAGATGAGATCTCAAGTAGAACACAAAGAGTTTGTAGGCATTGATGCGTAGATTGCTTCCTTCCTTGGTCGTGTTTTGGTTCAGCGGTATTGTAGGATGAAGCGGCCCGGACCAACATTACTCGTACGCTTACGAGAGACCAGTTCCCTGAACTTCAACTTGATGCATAGATGGCTAGCGGGTGTCTTATTCTGCTACCTTAGTTGGATTGGATTCGACAAAGGTGGTCCTTGATAAGGTTGAAAAGCAACTAATGTATAACCATTATGGTTTATGCATAGGTGAGAATTGTTCTTGCTAGATACCCGTAGCAGCCACGTAAAACATGCAACAACAATTAGAGGACGTCTAACTTGTTTTTGCAGGGTATGTTGTGATGTGATATGGCCAATTACATGATGTGATATATGTGATGTTTGAGATGATCATGTGTTGTATAGAATATCACGACTTGCATGTCGATGAGTACGGCAACCGGTAGGAGCCATAGGGTTGCCTTTAATTATTGTATGACCTGCGTGTCAATCATTAAGCGCTATGTAATGCTTTACTTTATCATTAAACAGTAGCAATAGTAGTAGAAGCATGTTGAGCGCGACAACCCCGATGGCGACACGTTGATGGAAATGATACACATGTTCATAACATTGATGCCAAAAGATGTAGAGTTGATAATGATAGTACCACTTTCTTGTGGCACTGCCGTTTAGGTCATATTGGTGTAAAACGCATGAGGAAGCTCTATGCTTATGGACTTTTGGAGTCACTTGACTTCGAATCACTTGACACATGTGAACCATGCCTCATGGGCAAGATGACTAAAACGCCGTTTCTAGAACAATGGAACGGGCAAGTGACTTATTGGAAATCATACATACTGATGTGTGCGGTCCAATGAATGTTATGGCGCGTGGTGGATATCATTATTTTCTCACCTTCACTGATGACATAAGTAGATATGGGTATATTTACTTAATGAAACACAAGTCTGAAACGTTTGAAAAGTTCAAGCAATTTCAGAGTGAAGTTGAGAATCATCGTAACAAGAAGATTAAATTCCGGCGATCTGATCGAGGAGGCGAATATCTGAGTTATGAGTTTGGCAGTCACTTACGACAGTGTGGAATTGTTTCACAGTTGACACCGCCTGGAACACCACAGCGTAATGGTGTGTCCAAACGTCGTAATCGAACCTTATTAGATATGGTGCGTTCTATTATGTCTCTTGCTGATTTGCCACTATCGTTTTGGGGTTATGCATTAGAGACAGTTGCATTCACTTTAAATAGGGCACCATCAAAATCTGTTGAGACGACACCATATGAACTATGGTTTGGCAAGAGGCCAAAATTGTCGTTTCTTAAAGTTTGGGGATGTGATGCTTATGCCAAAAAGCTTCAGCCTGAAAAGCTGGAACCCAAAGCGGAGAAATGCGTCTTCATAGGATACCCGAAAGAGACAGACGGGTGTACCTTCTATCTCAGATCCGAAGGCAAAGTGTTTGTCGCTAAGAACGGAACATTTCTTGAGAAAGAGTTTCTCTCAAAAGAATTGAGTGGGAGGAAAATAGAGCTTGATGAGGTTATTGAACCTTTACTTCAACCAAAAAGTATATGTTTCTATGGAACCTACGATGGTAGAAGAGGAAGTTAATGATGATGATCATTAAGCTTCGGATCAAGCTACTATTGAACCTTGTAGGTCGACAAGGGCGCGTACTACTCCTGAGTGGTACGGCAACCCTATCTTGGAAGTCATGTTATTGGACAACAATGAACCTACGAGCTATGGAGGAACAGTGATGGGCCCGGATTCCGAGAAATGGTTAGAGCCAATGAAATCCGAGATGGGATCCATGTATGAAAACAAAGTATGGACTTTGGAAGTATTACCCGGAGGGCGAAAGGACATTCAGAACAAATGGATCTTTAAGAAGAAGACAGACGCGGACGGTAATGTCACCGTCTATAAAGCTCGACTTGTGGCAAAGGGTTTTCCGCCAGTTCAAGGAGTTGACTACGATGAGACAGTCCCACCTGTAGCGATGCTTGAGTCTGTCAGAATCATGTTGGCAATAGCTGCTTATTTCGATTATGAAATTTGGCAGATGGATGTCAAAAGGCGTTCCTCAATGGTTTCCTTGAGGAAGAGTTGTATATGATGCAACCAGAACGTTTTGTCGATCTAGAGAATGCTGACAAAGTTTGCAAACTCTAGCGATCCATTTATGGGCTGGTGCAAGCATTTCGGAGCTGGAATAAGCGCTTTGATGAGGTGATCAAAGCGTTTGAGTTTATACAAGTTTATGGAGAAGCTTGTATTTACAAGAAAGTGAGTGGGAGCTCTATAGCATTTCTATTATTATATGTGGATGACATATTGCTGATTGGAAACAATATAGAAATGCTGGAAAGCGTGAAGGAATATTTGAACAAGAGTTTTTCAATAAAGGACCTAGGAGAAGCTGCTTTCATATTAGGCATTAAGATCTATAGAGATAGATCGAGACGCTTAATAGCACTTTCACAGAGCACATACCTTGATAAAGTTTTGAAGAAGTTCAAAATGGATCAGTCCAAGAAGGGGTTCTTTCCTGTGTTACAAGGTGTGAAGTTGAGTAAGACTCAGTGCCCAGTTACTGCAGAAGATAGAGAAAAGATGAGTGTCATCCCCTATGCTTTAGCCATAGGCTCTATCATGTATGCAATGCTATGCACAAGACCCGATGTCAGCCTTGCCATAAGTATGGCTGGAAGGTTTCAAAGTGATCCAGGAATGGAGCACTGGGCGGTGGTCAAGAATATCCTTAAGTACCTGAAAAGAACTAAGGAAATGTTTCTCGTTTATGAAGGTGATGAAGAGCTCGTCGTAAAGGGTTACGTCGATGCAAGCTTTGACACTGATCCGGATGACTCTAACTCACAAACCGGATACGTATTTATTCTCAACGGGGGAGAGGTAAGCTGGTGCAGTTCCAAGCAAAGCGTGGTAGCCGATTCTACATGTGAAGCGGAGTACATCGCAGCCTCGGAGGCGGCGAAGGAAGGTGTCTAGATGAAGCAGTTCATGACAGATCTTGGAGTAGTGCCCAGTGTAGTGAATCCAATGAACCTGTTCTGTGACAACACTGGTGCCATTGCTCTGGCCAAGGAACCAAGGTTTCACAAGAGGACTAGACACATAAAGCGACGCTTCACCTCCATCCGCGATTACATCGAGGAGAAGGACATAAATATTTGCAAAGTGCATACGGATCTGAATGTTGCAGACCTGTTGACTAAACCTCTTCCAAGGGCTAAACATGGTCAACACCAGAACTGCATGGGTGTTCGATTCATTACAATGTAAATCACATAGTGATGTGAACTTGATTATTGACTCTAGTGCAAGTGGGAGACTATTGGAAATATGCCCTAGAGGCAATAAATAAAGTGTTTATTATTATATTTCCTTGTTCATGATAATCGTTTATTATCCATGCCATCATTGTATTGATTGGAAACACATTACATGTGTGGGTAAATAGACAACACTATGTACCTAGTATGCCACTAGTGAACTATGTTTATTGCTACTGTTTTCTGTATGTCAAGTATATGTTCCTATGACCATGAGATCATGCAACTCACGGATACCGGAGGAGTGCCTTGTGTGTATCAAACGTCGCAACGTAACTGGGTGACTATAAAGGTGCTCTACAGGTATCTCCGAGGGTGTCTGTTGAAGTTGGCATGGATCAAGACTGGGATTTGTTACTCCGTATGACGTAGAGGTATCTCAGGGCCCACTCAGTAATACAACATCATAATAAGCCTTGCAAGCAATGAGACTAAGTGTTAGTCACGGGATCTTGTATTATGGAACGAGTAAAGAGACTTGCCGGTAACAAGGTTGAACTAGGTATGGAGATACCAACGATCGAATCTCGGGCAAGTAACATACCGAAGAACAAAGGGAACATCATACGGGATTAACTGAATCCTTGACATAGAGGTTCGACCGATAAAGATCTTAGTAGAATACGTAGGAACCAATATGGGCATCCAGGTCTCGCTATTGGTTATTGACCGTAGAGGTGTCTCGGTCATGTCTACATAGTTCTCGAACCTGTAGGGTCTGCACACTTAAGGTTTCACTACTAGGAAAAGGCATTCTAGTGGCGCACCACTTTTGCCTACTAATGGCGCACTGGTGGTGCGCCACTAGTACCACACCATTAGAATTAAATTCTAATGGCGCACCCCTGGTGCGCCATTAGAATCTGGTATACTAATGGCGCACCAGGCCGTGCGCCATTAGTATAGCCAATAGTGCGCCATTAGTATGCCTCCCAGGGGGCCATATGTACCCGTGTGCTTTGGCATACTAATGGCGCACTAGTGGCTAATGCGCCATTAGAGTCTTTTTTACAGTGCGCCATTAGAGTCTTGTGTGGTGCGCCACTAGGATGAATATTAGGATTTTTTTTTCTTTTCTGATATTTTCACAGGTTACAAAATATATTATTGGACAGAATTTATACAACACCACACAGAAACAGCAGATTCATCGAATACAATAGAAGATTAGTCTCCGAATACAAATCATCATATTAGTCTCCGAATTCAAAAGACCGAACAAAGATAGAACATTACAAGTCTCGAGACCGCAAGTAGCGAGTTTGTCTTCACATTACAAGTCGATATCGATCATCTAAAATACCATCACATAGGAGAGAGCTGCGGTCATCACGATGAGCATAATCCCGATGAAACTGGTCTTCATCCGGTTCCTCCAACGCTCCCTCCTCTCTCCCGCTAGATAGCGCGCGTATCTAGATTCCGCCTCCGCCCTAGTGGTGTACCCTTTGTAACTGTTACCGTTGAAACGGTGAACCTGTCTCCGACACTCCTCCCAGTCATCGTAGACTCCGAGAACCTTACCCTTGTACACGACATAAGACGGCATCTCTATGCACTAGCCAAACAAAACGTTAGTAGCAATTCACGGACAATACATAAGCAATATATAAGTATGCAACAAAAGGATCGGAAGAGAAAAGCAAGACATCAATAGCATCGATTACATCTAAGTTGAACGACTGTCCAAACCAAAGAGACATACAAGTTCATTAAAGTTTAATTACAACATGAGCCAATCGATGTTGGACGGTTGATTTCTGAGGTTGAACTGCCCCGAGGTACGAAGGACATCTTGATGGATGATTTCCGCAAACTCCGACTGGATGCGAAAGAATTCTTGTCTGATGTCCGCGTCCTGGATTGCCGACAAGTTCTCGGCCCAATCTTTGAGATTACTTGGTAGCAGAAGGTGATGAAGGTCCCGTACGATCGCCCGCATGTGATGGATGGCGTAGTAGGCATCCTTCTGACCGCCAGGCGGCTGCTTGACGCAGCAAAACGTCGTATTGTGGGCGAACACGTGCTTGCCGTACTTACGAACTGCCCTGGTGAAGGTGCCTCCAGATTTGGCATAGACGGGGAGAACATCATCAAGAACTTTCTTGACATTTGTGTAGTCTTTCTTCGACTGACGGTCCGAGTCGAAATACGTGGCCATGGAATATTTCGGGCTTAAGAGGATGAGTGTGCAATGTGTGTCACTGCACAAAACACGGAATGTTAAAAAAATGATCGAAATCTAAGAAATCATATGTTACGGGGCGATTGAGGGGACGACTTACTCGGGAAAGTAAGGCAGGAGGAAGTTATCCTTATCTGGGTTTGCCGGAATGACGCCTTCGAGGTAAGAACTCGCGACTTGCCGGTCCCCAGCGCTGCCCAAGATCTTGGCACGCATGTAGAAGGGGTCGACTATCACGATGTCCGGGGTCTTGTCTCTAATGATCCGCATCTCCATACTCGGCGAAAATAGCCGAACGAAGGTGTAGTGCAGCGGATGAAGGTTAAACATAGCGAAGATGTCATCAAACCGCAGGACGCTCGTACCCCCGACGGAGTTATCCACAAAGCCCTTGCCCTCTGGCACCTTGGCCACAAAAACTGGGTATGCCACGTCATTCTCTCTGAGACGCCGCTTCTCCAAAGAAAGAACACTGTCATGGAGACTCCGCATAGCACCGGTTGCAGCATTGAGCATATTCGGTGGTAGCATCGGCCTACCCGCCACATGCACCCTCCTTGAGATATCCTTAGGTGAAGGTGGCCCGTCTTGACCACGGATCGTACTCGGTGTCGGCTGGCTCGCACCCTTGTTGCTCTTTCTTTTCCGTCCCTTCTTCTTGATCTGCTGTAATGGGACCGAGTTCTGCTCACAGACCGCCTTCTTGAGTGTGTTGGGGCTGATAATATTTCGCACCTCGGCTATCTGAGGCTCGGTGAAGTCGGCAGCTGGAGGCGTCTCCTGAGAACTGAATGCCAGACGACGCCTGTTGCCATTGGGTTTCTCCGCGGTACCAGCTAGATCGCGATCGTCTTTTGTAGGGTTGGGTTCTTGAGAAGGAGGCCCCAAGAATTCTTCATCGTACCCATGTTCGGCAAAGTACTTATCGACGTTGGTAAATGTACCATCGTCGTTGTCGTCGTCGTCCGGATCCTGTGCCATATGCATGTTCGGATCCTGTGCCATAGGGATGTCCGGCATGTCCGGTAGCGTTGCGGCGGTCTTGCCATGGCTTGGCGCCGGCACGACTGGCGGTGTTGTCTTTGGGGTGGTGTCCCCCGCCCCCAAACGAATCTGGCTCTTCGGCCAAAGCAGGGGCCAGCTTAGGCAGGCGTTGAGGGTCATCAGATCATCTTCGTCGGCCCCGGCGGGTCGAATCGGAGGTAACAACTCGTTGCAGCCTGGCAGCACCCGAACCAGTTGAACCCTATACACGGTGGGTGGCATCGGATTACCGTGGAACACGGGGTTGCCCGGTTGAACGATTTTGCCCTTGGCGACATCGACCAACTCGTCGTTCACGAAGTGCAGGAGAGTGCACGGAACGTCGGCGACGCCCTGCGAAAACATGTAGGGCGTCAGGGATGCCCAGTCAAAGGCAAGGAGATGAAGTCCTCGGCCGAGAGGCTTAATTAGTTACTGTGATGATGGCGTCGAGCTCGGCTAATGTCGAGGCACCGCCAACGGCGAGTGTGCAATTGACGGAGGGGCCGCTTGCCGCCGAGGTGCCGGCCGGCGTACACCCGGGTGCATTAAGCTCCAATGCCCGTGCCGGCGTCGGAGACACCAATACCGCCGCCGCCGGAGACACCAATACCGCCGCCGTCGGAGACACCAATGGCACCGCCTGCGCGTTGTGCGAGTTGTTGGCCGTGAAGCTGGGAATCGGGGGCGGCCCCTGTTGGCCACCCGCAATCCACCCCCGTAGCCCCTCAACCAAGGTAGGCATAATGGCGGTGATCGTCGCTCCCAGTTGGTCTCGCACTTGCTCTGAGACTATCTCCGGAATCCGCGCCACTTGTGCCTTGAGTTCTTGAACCTCGCGCGACTGGCTTTCCGAGCTGGTCTTTCTCTCCTTTCGCCCACCAGAGTTATAGTATGACGACCATTTTGTGGACAAGCCTTTGCCGGCCACACGACCAGCTGACGAAGGCTTAGTGAGCTTATCCTTGTTTTTCATTACGTTCAACGCCCTATTTAGAGTGTTGTCCCAAGGGGTGCTCTGAGCCGACCCCGCGCTACTGCTTTCAGTCTCCTTCGCCAGAACAAGCTCAAGCGCCCTGGTCTTCGGATCCGTGGTAAGCTCCTTTGTTACCGGGTCCTCCTTGTACCGGGCCCTGACATAGTTCCTGGTCTGCTTGTCACTATATTTCTCGAAGTGGGGCGGTAGGCCTTGCTCGGCACGCTCCGCGTCCTCCTTGTCCCATATAGGCTCCGCCACTCTGTAACCGCCGGGACCGAGTTTGTGTTCCCCTAAGTTCAACTCCCGCATTTCTTTCCCCCACTGACTTGATTCGGAGGTTGCGCTGCTCTCGCACTTGATCTTGAACTCCTTGTAGTCATCTTCGCTGATCGAAGGATTTTTCGCCTTGATCTTCTCATAACTATCACCTTTGTCAATCATTCTCTTCACCGCGCTTCTCCAAGTAGACAGGGCCTTGCTCATCCTCGTGAGGGCGGCACTGTTCACTTTATTCCCTAAGAGCCGTGTGTTTTCAAATTCAGCGGGGAACTTGTATCGTTCGTGCAGCTTCGTGAAGAGGAGGTTGCGCAAATTCCCTCGGTCCTTATGACTTAGGTTCTCGGTGTTGATCGAGACGGTGCTCCGGAGAATGCACCTGAGCTGAACCGAGTACCCCTTGACTATATGTTTGGGCTCCGTTGGATGCCCGTCGGAGTCCACTTGAGTAAATTCCTCCTTGACGGTGCGTAGCACGTTCTGGCGCCGGTCCTTCCGTTGCCTCTTCGGTTGGCTGCCATCTGTGCGTGCGATGCCATCATCAGTTGGCTCTATTGCCACCTATGGTTTAATGCAGCAAGAATAAAGGGGCAGTTGATCCTACTTAATTAAGTACTAAGATACCCCGGCCCATGCATTAGTCGCAAGTACCCCATATGACCTATTTTTAGCAAAGTCATGCTAAACTTCACGGAAAATTTCAGCATGACCTTTGCTGAAAATAGGACATATGGAGTACCCGAATTTGCCAGAACGGAAGTTAATCGACATTCCGGCAAACTCAAGGGCCTCTTGGGGTACCTGCAAAATCATCACGACACGATGGTCGGAGACAAAACCCAACAAGTCTGTACCCTCAAGAATGAACATATAGCAATATCTGTTGTCTCCCCATAACATACGGAAATCAAACTCAATTCCAGATGAATTACAAGTAAATCAAACTTTGACCCTTAGAGTAACATATATTTAGGTCTTCAGGGTGAAAACATGCCACGAAGGAGCGTGCATTCTTATCAGATTACCATATACTAATCTATAAGACTGAATTACACAATAACAATTTCTTATAGATTTTACCAAAATGTTATGACCGTAAGTAATGATCAAGTTTCTCAAGAGATTAATTCTCAAAGATTTATGGCGAATGTTTGCTAAAAAGAATCACCACGGAGACCATTCTAGTGGCTACAGCAATGTATATTTGTGAACATAGGGAGTGGAGTCTGGGACCTTCCATGCATAACAAAGTTCAAAACCATTGCATATTTGTCAATGTAGAGAGAGCAGGGATCATGATCTTCAGTCTGGCTAACTAACTCTTCCACTAAAGTTCAAAACTACAGACTGATAACCTCAGATAAGAAAAACTGCCCACTGAAAATTAGAATTGATGAGTGATGACATCTTCACCATGTGCAGGCATGGCTCCTTTGAGGACGGTGATGCAAAGCTAGACGAAGTGGAGATGGTAGAAGGTTTCGAGATTGCTCTCAAGAAACTAACCGAGTGGGTGGGAGCGAACGTCAACAACAAGACTAAAATCTATTTCGCAGGCTCGTCACCTACCCATACCTGGTGAGACCAAAAACTGAAACATATCCATCAACCGTTAAACCTGACAACCAACAGATTGAATTTACAAGTAGTATATCACATCAAATTACTCTCAACTTTTTTGTTTTACGAAAGAGAAACTGTCCATTCTACCGATATTGTTACAAGAATTAATCGGAATAATGGTACTGATATGTGCTAAGGTTTCTTGAGCGAATGTGAATGGTGAAGGAACAATTGTGTGTTGCTCTGAAGCTTTTTGCTTTCCGAAAGACAAACTTCCCCATTTCATAGACATACAATATTTAGTCGTGTGCTGATATCTCCTAAGTTTCTTCAGCTACTGAGTGGTGAGAGTAACAGGTGTGTGCTGCTCTGAACCCTTTTTTGCTTTATGGAACAATCAATCAAAAGAGAAGCACAAGACCATGTGAGAAGCACAAAACCGAATTTGGAGGAAAGAAACTTAAGATTCCACCATCATGCATTAACTCTACTTAACAGTGAATACATTTTTCAGATAAGAAATATCACTAACATGCTGCTGGGCTGCTGGCTAACAGAAGGAAGGGAGGAGGGAGGGAGGAAGGGAGGAGGGAGGGAGGGAGGAGAGAGGAGGGAGAGAGGAGGGAGGGAGGGAGGAAGGGAGGAGAGAGGAGAGAGGAGGGAGGGAGGAGAGAGGAGAGAGGAGGGAGGAAGGAGGCTCGTACCTTGCAGCGAACAGGGCCGGGTGGTGGCGATGGCGACCAGGGAGGAGGAGGCGACCAGGGTGGCGGCGATGGCTACCAGGGTGGCGGCGATGGCGACCAGGGTGGCGGCGATGGTGAACTGGCGGCGATGGCGACCGGAGACGGGAGAGGTGGTGGATCTGGCGAGAGGGAGGGACGAAGGGGTACGTCGGGGGAGTTAGTTAAAGATTTCTAATGGCGCACCCCTGAGCGGTGTGCCATTAGAATGTTTTTTTTCACATTCTAATGGCGCACTGCTCGGGGGTGCGCCATTAGAATGTTTTTTTTCACATTCTAATGGCGCATCCCCAAGTGGTGCGCCATTAGAATGCTATTTTATGAATATGAAAACAGTGATAAATTTTTTATAAATATGAATATGAAAAAACATTAATTTTTTCATAAAAACAGTAATATGAATAATTTTTTTATAAATATGAATATGAATATGAATAATTTTTTTATAAATATGAATGGGTCGTCGGCGGCGGTGGAGCCGGGGAGGGTGCGGGTGGTGCTCGGCGACGGTGGAGCGGGCCGGGGAGGGTGCGGTGGGTCGTCTCGACGACGGTGGAGCTAGCGGGGGAGGGTGCATGCGGCCGGGGGGATAGAGATCAAATTTGAAAAAATATTCATGAATTCAAAAAGTGCCCATGAAATTTAAAAATATTCATGATCGAGTTCAAAAAGTGCCCATGTAATACAATCGAGAAATGAAGACTACGATTTAAATACAATCGATCTTAGCTAGCTATCTGTTCACAATCTCTTCTTGCCCTTCTTTTTCGCAAACGGAGTTCTTCTGTGGAACGGACGTCCTTTAGGTAGGGTGGTCCTGCTTCTTCTTGTGGTGTATGCTGCTACTTCATCGTCGTCGTCATGTTCCATCTTCGGGTCGCCGTACTTGTCGAAGTCTTGCTCATTGGCGACTCCATCCATTCCGATGATCTTCCTTTTGCCTCTCCTCATGACAACACGACTAGGCTTTGACGGGTCGGTAATGAAGAAGCATTGGTCCACTTGGGAAGCCAGTACCCATGGCTCATTTTTCCCGGTGATGTTTGCGCCCGCGGTCTTGGATTTGGCTTCGGGTATAACCATGGTGGTGAAATACCGGTCTTCTTTTAGGACGCTCTTGGCCCATCTGACACGGAACATCGGGACCTTCTCTCCAGCGTAGCTCAGCTCCCAGATCTGCTCGATCCTTCCGTAGTATCTGTCCTTGTCGTTACCGGTGTAGGATTCCATCGTTACCCCGGAGTTCTGATAACCATCGCTCTTCATGTCCTTGTCCTCGGTGTAGAATGTGTAGCCGTTGATATCGTACGCCTCATAGGTCATCAGGTTGTGCTCGGCGCCCTGTGACAAGACGAATATGAGTTGTTCTTCCACGGAAGAATCCTCATGTAAAGGGCATGACAGAAGCTTCTGCTTGAACCAACGCGTGAAACATGAGTTGTGCTCTTTGATTATATCTCCGTCCGTCCTCTGTTGGCCTCGGTCATTATACGTCTTCTCAATAAAGGTTCTGTGCTCTACCACCCAAGGATCGACCACGTCTATGTGTTGTAGCGCGACTAGGTTTGCGCTTTCAAAGTCGGCGAGTCGACCCTCGAAGTCGACATGCATTTCGCGGCGCCCCTCACGGTGACCCCATCCAGCAAGCCTGCCGAGGTGCCTGTTGACGGGCAGACCCGGGATGTCCCATGAACACGGTTTTCGAAGACCCGGGATCTCTATCTAGCTGGCGATACGTTGTGTCATCCATGCACCTGACGCATCCAGAAAATCCGTGGACCACCTGCCCCGCGACATATCCGTAACCGAGATAGTCGTGCACCGTCGTGAGCAGTGAGGCTCTCATAGGGAAATATTCTTTCTCTGCGGCGTCCCACGTATTGGCTGGCGTTTTCCACAGCGTGTCTAGCTCCTCTTTCAGCAGCCCCAGATAAAGATTGATGTCGTTCCCTGGTTGTTTCGGCCCTTCAATTAGCATACTCATGTGAATGTACTTCCTCTTCATGCACAACCAGGGGGGAAGGTTGTACATCCACACAAACACAGGCCAGGTGCTATGTGTGCTTCTCTGGCTGCCAAACGGATTGACTCCATTAGTGCTCGCGCCCAGCACGATGTTCCTTGGATCGTTCCCAAATTCTGGGTGTTCGAAGTTCAACGCTTGCCACTGGCTCGCATCCTTAGGGTGACTCGGCATCTTGTCATTTTTATTTATCTCCGGATCATTTGCGTCATCTTCCCGCTTCTTCTCCTCCCTACCCGCGTGCCAACATAGAAGCTTTGCTACCTTAGGGTCCGTGAAATACCGCTGCAGACGAGGAGTGATCGGAAAGTACCACACCACTTTTCGAGGAGCTTTCTTCCTCTTCTTGTATCGAGTGACGCCGCACACCGGACATATGGTAGACTCCGCGTGCTCGTCCCGATAAATGATGCAATTGTTCATGCACACATGGTATTTCACGTGCGGTAAATCTAGAGGACACACGATTCTCTTCGCCTCCTCGAAACTGGTCGGGCACTTGTTCCCCTTGGGAAGACGTTCGTGCCAGAATGACATGATCTCGTCGAAGCATGCGTCGGTCATTTTGTGGTTTACCTTCATCTCCAGAGCCATGAGCGTTACTTTCAGGCGGGTATCCTCGGTCCTGCATCCTTCATACAATGGAGTAACCGCGTCTATCTCCAGTTGATCCAGCTTGGCTTTCTCTCGGGCGGCAGCTCTTGCGTTATCCGTCTGCTTGAGAAGCAGCTCTTGAATATGAGGGTCCTGCACCCAGCCTCCATCGTCGTCTGCTCTGGCATCTTCATCTTCATGATCATGCCCTTCATCTTGATCTTCCTCATCATCATGTCCGGCATCTTCTACATGATGACTACGTACAACATCACCGTCGTGATCATGTCCTGGAGATTCTTCGTCTTCTCGCCCGCCCTCACCGTGGTGGTTGTCTTGCTGCCCTTCCTCATTTCTTGCCCGGCCCCCATGGACGACTTCATAGTCATCTTCATCACCTTGCCACCGATAGCCATCCATGAAACCACGCAAGAGCAGGTGGTCCCGCACCTGCCCAGAATCCGGGTCCGCAATAAGGCTCTTCAGCTTGCATCTTCGACACGGACATCTTATCTCTGTCTCGTTCTTTTTAAGCATCTCAACCTTCGCAGAGCTCAAAAACCTATTCACGATGCCTTCAGTCATCGTGCGGACCATGGTCGCCTGCGGGGTAGAGTAAAACGATATTTTAGAACCAAGAAAAAAATTGGCATGACTTTCCCTAAAAATAGGACCAAAAATAATGCATAGTGCCAAAATTCTCGCCGAAACGGAAATGAATCAACATTCCGGCAAAATATTGGCAACTATCGCATTTCAAATACCGGTAACCACAAACACAAACATATATGCAACACCACAAACATATGCAACACCACAAACATACATAGATCTAGCAAGGCCATAAAAAGTGCATGTGCACGTTGTTGGAGCGAGCTAGGGAGAAAAAAAGTAGATCTACAACATAAAGATAGCTTTCCCCTTACTTACCTATCAAAAAAGGTAATTTAACCACTTAATTTTGATGAATCTATGGTGCAAATGAGGTGAGGAGGACGAGGCAGCCGACACAAGCTTGGAGGAGGAGGTGGAGAGAATGAAGTGGGGAAAGTGAGTGTGTAGGTGTGGTTGTCCAAAATATCTAGCTGGCCCCAGGGTTACTAATGGCGCACCAGCTAGAGGTGCGCCATTAGAAGTTTGCAAAAAAAAATTGTTACTAATGGCGCACCAGATACGAATGCGCCATTAGTAACCCTGGTTACTAATGGCGCACCAGATGGAGGTGCGCCATTAGAATTTTTGCAAAAAAAAAATGTTACTAATGGCGCACCAGCTACGAATGCGCCATTAGTAACCCTGGTTACTAATGGCGCACCAGCTACGAATGCGCCATTAGTAACCCTGGTTACTAATGGCGCACCAGATGGTGGTGCGCCATTAGAATTTTTGCAAAAAAAAATTTGTTACTAATGGCGCACCGTGTGTCCGGTGCGCCATTAGTGTCTACCACACTAATGGTGCACCAACTCGCGATGCGCCATTACTATATATTAGTGGCGCACCACTTGTCTGGTGCGCCATTAGTGGCCATATCATCTATAGCCCTTTTCCTAGTAGTGTTTGGTGACGTTTTGGTAGTATAGAGTTATGTATGGTGGTGGCCGAAGGTTGTTCGGAGTCCCAGATGAGATCTCGAACGTCATGAGGAGCTCCGGAATGGTCCGGAGGTAAAGATTCATATATAGGAAGTCCTGTTTTGGTCGCCGGAAAAGTTTCGGGCTAATCGGTAGTGTACCGGGAGTGCCGGTAGTGTACCGGTAGTGCACCGAGAGACCATCGGAAGGGGTATTTCGACCCAAGAGGCTTCATGGGCTGTGGGAGAATAATTACTATCCTTTTGTGGGCTGGTGGAAGTCCCACACAAGGCCCATGAGGCTAGGGAAAAAAAGCCCAAAGGGAATAGGTGGAAAAAAGGCCAAAAAGGAGGAATCCTAGTCCTACTAGGATTGGAGGAGGAGTCCTCCTCTCCTTCCCACTTCGGCCGAACCAAAGGAGGCTTGGCCCTTGCGCCAAGCCTCTCCTCCATTCCTCCTATATATACTGGTGGGTTTTAGGGTTTTTGCAAAGAATTTTAGCCACGTGCTGCCCGTTCCTCCAATGCATAGTTTCTCCTCTAGATCGGATTTCTGCAGTGCTTAGGCGAAGCCCTGTCGGAATAGCTCCACCACCATCACTGGAGCGCCATCATGCTGTCGGAGAACTCTTCTTCCTCTCCGCTCCCTCTTGCTGGATCAAGACAGCGGAGATCGTCATCAAGCCGTACGTGTGCTGAACGCGGAGGTGCCGTCCGTTCGGCGCTAGATCAGAAGGACCGTGATCAAGTTCGCGGGACGGATCATGATCAAGTTCGCGGGACGGATCGTGATTGGATCGCGGGATGGATCGTGATTGGATCGCGGGATGGATCGTGATTGGATCACGGGACGCTCAGCGATTTGGATCGCGAAGACGTTCGAATACACCAACCGTGTTTCTTAACGCTTCCCGCTTAGTGATCTACAAGGGTACTTAGATCCACTCTTCCTCTCGTATATGCTCATCACCATTTTTGTTTCCCATGCAACGTTCCCCAACAGCTCTGGCCAAGGAACAAAGGTTTCACAAGAGAACCAGACACATAAAGCAACGCTTCAACTCCATCCGCGATTACATCGAGGAGAAGGACATATATATTTACAAAGTGCACACGGATCTGAATGTTGCAGACCCATTGACTAAACCTCTTCCAAGGGCTAAACATGATCAACACCAGAACTGCATGGGTGTTCGATTCATTACAATGTAAATCACATACTGATGTGAACTAGATTATTGACTCTAGTGCAAGTGGGAGACTGTTGGAAATATTCCCTAGAGGCAATGAATAAAGTATTTATTATTATATTTCCTTGTTCATGATAATCGTTTATTATCCATTCTATAATTGTATTGATTGGAAACACATTACATATATGGGTAAATAGACAACACTTTGTCCCTAGTATGCCTCTAGTGAACTAGCTCGTTGATCAAAGATGGTCAAGGTTTCCTAGCCATTGACATGTGATGTTATTTAATAACGAGATCACATCATTAGGAGAATGATGTGATGGACAAGACCCAAACTACAAACGTAGCATATGATCGTGTCAGTTTATTGCTATTGTTTTCCGTATGTCAAGTATGTGTTCCTATGACCATGAGATCATGTAACTCACGAACACCGGAAGAGTGGCTTGTGTGTATCAAACTTCGCAACGTAGTTGGGTGACTATATATAAAGGTGCTCTACAGGTATCTCTGAAGGTGTCTGTTGAGTTGGCATGGATCAAGACTGCGATTTGTTACTCCGTGTGACAGAGAGGTATCTTAGGGCCCACTCGGTAATACAACATCGCAATAAGCCTCGCAAGCAATGTGACTAAGTGTTAGTCACGGGATCTTGTATTACGGAACGAGTAAAGAGACTTGCTGGTAACGAGGTTGAACTAGGTATGGAGATACCGACGATCGAATATCGGGTAAGTAACATACCGAAGAACAAAGGGAACATCATACGGGATTAACTGAATCCTTGACATAGAGGTTCGACCAATAAAGATCTTCGTAGAATATGTACGAACTAATATGGGCATCTCGGTCCCGCTATTGGTTATTGACCGTAGAGGTGTCTCGGTCATGTCTACATAGTTCTCGAACCCGCAGGGTCTACACACTTAAGGTTCGGTGACGTTTCGGTAGTATAGAGTTATGTATGGTAGTGATCGAAGGTTGTTCGGAGTCCCGGATGAGATCCCGAACGTCACGAGGAGCTCAGGAATGGTCCGGAGGTAAATATTGATATATAGGAAGTCCTATTTTGGTCGCCGGAAAAGTTTCAGGCTCATCGGTAGTGTACCGGGAGTGCCGGTAGTGTACCGGGAGACCATCGGGAGGGGTATTTCGACCCAAGAGGCTTCATGGGCTGTGGGAGAGTGAATACCAGCCCTTAGTGGGCTGGTGGAAGTCCCACACAAGGCCCATGTGGCTGGGAAAGAAAAGCCCAAAGAGAAAAGGTGGACAAAAGGCAAAAAGGCAAAAAAGGAAGAGTCATAATTCTACTAGGATTGAAGGAGGAGGAGGACTCTCCTCCCTAGCTTCGGCCGAAGCCAACTAGTGGGCTTTGCCCTTGCGCCAAGCCTCCTCTCTTCCTCTTATATATACTAGAGTTTTAGGGTTTTGGCACTTGATCTTCAGCCACGTGCTACCCGTTTCTCTAGTGCATAGTTTCTCCTCTAGATCGGATTTCTGCAGTGCTTAGACGAAGCCCTGCCGGAATTGTGTATTTATTTCAGAAACTTTTGACATTTCAGTAAAAAATGTAAATTCACGCACTACAGACAAAGTTTCTGTTCTTGCACTACACACACCAAACAAGCAATCTAATCATCCTAAAGGCAAATCTTGACACCTTATTTTTATAATACAAGGGTATAATTATTTTTGTTGAAAAGTTTCTGTAATTAAGAGTCGCAAAGTTTTCATGGGCATGAACAAAGTTCAAGGAGCTCCCACACTTCAACAGTGCTCGGCCTTCTTACTTTCACTTCTTTTCTTGAAAAGTTTTAGGTTCCTCACTTTATTTTGTTGTTGTTGAACTAATGAAGCGGGACATGAATCATCATTGTGGAAATTATATGGTGCGGTCTTACTAAACTAGGGTGTAATTTATAAGCAGGATCCGTATTGCATTAGCGGGACCATGTAGGGCACCATGCCCATCGACGGTTTTGGCTCTTGAAAAAAGCAATTAGGGGATTCGCTGAAAACCAGTTTGAGAGAGTGCTCGTGCCTAAATCAGGAACATGTTTTGACTCTTCAGGGGATGCCTACTCTACTTTAGCTAGTAATTGAGGTTTCAGTTTGACAGAAGATCAGAGAAGTACGATGAAAAGAGGACAAGAGTTGTAACTGGCTTCAGCTTATTTGAGGTAGCTCACTGGTACACTACTTTGATTTGGTTCTAGTAAAGAGTTACCATCATATAATCCTTATATTTCATTTTTGCAGGGCAGGGGCTGCCATTAATGGGGCTATGTTTGAATAATTTGAGCATATATTATAGTGTGGCGCCCATCAAATGGAGTAGCTTGAGAAGCACAAAAGGCACGTGCAATACATACTGGGGCTGAGGGTAGGGAGAAATGGCGGAAGGTATTATACATGCGAAATGCGGAAGAGTTCGATTGTGAATGTGGTCAATTTCAAACATGGGCTTGCTCTGCAGCCATGTGCTTAAGGTACCAGCGGCATTTTCATGTTTGGTATTTCGGAAAGTGCCAAGAGTTTGAATTTTCAGCTGTGTATTGGCCTAACGAGACCTGCGCTTCGTTGTTTATTACAGGTGCCCACGACAATCTGTTGGCACACCTTTCCCCTTATCAAAGGGATAACATGGATCATAGCATGTTCTCTTAGGCCCACTCCAACGCACGATCCCAAATGATCCCCCTGCCTCCGTTTGAGGGTAAACGGACATAAAATCTGACCCAACGTGCGGGAGAAAACGGACATTTATCCCTTTTCTGTCTGCTTTTTAGGGCCTCGTTTGCGTCAAAACGAATAGCGTGTGGACGGGCGGCAGGCACGCCCTTATCCTTGCCTGGCCCGTCCATCGAAGACATAGCATCCCTTTCAATTCCACTACCCCCCGCCATCGGCGTCGCCGCCCATTTTCCCGGGTCATCTTCCTCGCTAAACTTGCCGGGCCGTCCAAACCACAACCACATCATGACATAGTCGGCCCCACGCAAGTGTTTCCGAAGGGTTTTTGCTGGTGTTCGTGGCTCTTCCGGTGCAGAGAGAAGCTACGGCCGCCGACGACGCCCATCGACCTCAATACCTTCTGACAGGCGCTACATAGCTGTAAGGCACCGTGACAACCTTGTGCAGAGAGAAGCTACGGCCGCCGCCGACGCCCATCGAACTCAATACCCTCCGACATGCGCTGCATAGCTGCAGGGCGCCGTGCCAACCTTGTCGGCTGCCTATGAGGGAGCTCGAGGTGCTCCTCCTGTCCGCATCTCCACCATGACTGCAAGGTGTTCGACACATTGCTCACAAGGTATCATGGAAGTGGGAATGAGTATTTTTTTTCCACAACTTCATTTGTTCATCGGATATCGGATGATTAATCCTCGAACGACGAAGACATTGTGGTGGCTGCATTGGTCATTAGTGACCACATTACTGGGCTGCGGTTTAGGAGATCAGTCACGGGTCATGCTCCGGTCTTGAACCGCAATAGGAAGAGCGGCCACACCCTGCTCTATGCCAATTACTTTGAGATGGCCTGCTCTACAAACCACATCAACTCCGCCGTCGATTCCGTATGGCGAGACATGTATTCAATCATATTAGGGAGAGGGAGCAGTTGCATATGACCCATACTTTTGAGTGCCAATGAGGTGCCCTTGGCAAGCTTCTGTTATCCTCTTATCAAAAATGCACCGCGGCTATCCGCATGCTTGCGTATGAAATTCCAGACAATCTTGTGGATGAGTGTGTGTGTGTGTATGAGCGAGTCCACATGCCTCCTATCAATGTATAATTTCTGCAAGGCTACGGTGGCAGTGTTTGGTCTTGATTACGTAAGACAGTCAACTGCCACTGATGTAGAGAGGTTGTCGACGATCAATGCCGAGAGGGTCTTTCCGGACATGCTTGGTAGTATCGATTGTATGCACTAAAAGTGAAAGATCTGTCCATTTGCTTGGCTGGAGCATTACAAAGGATATGTGAAAGGTGCCACTGTCATACTAGAAGCGGTGGCTTCTCAGTATCTTTGGATCAGGCATTCTTTCTACGGCATGGCTGGTTCTCATAGCTTCGGGGTTCACCAGTGTTTGCAAAGCTTGTAGAATGCCACTCTCCAAATGTCATCTTTGAGATCAATGGTCTCCATTACAACAAAGGATACTACCTAGCTGATGGTATCTACCCTCAGCGGTCAACTCTCGTGAAAAAAATACCCAATCCACAAGGAGAGAAGAGACAGAGATCTCCCAAATGCACGAGAGTGCTTCAATCACGAAGGATATGGATCATGATTTTGGTGTGCTTCAATCTTGATGGGGTATCGTTCGGAACCCCAAACTGACATGGAGCACCGAAAAACTTTGGGAGGTGATGACTGCTTGTGTCATCATGCACAAAATGATCGTGAAGAATGAGCGTGATGACAACATCTACGACCAAGGATTTGATTTCAGGGTGAAAATTTAAATGTTGAATCAGAGTACCAAGAACCGGTAACCTTTAAACAGTTTACCCAATTTCATCATGAAATGCATGATTGGCATCCTATGCAGCTTCAGGATGACTTGGTTGAGCACATGTGGACTCACATTGTCAACCATTAGATGTATTGGTTCATTTACGTTTCATCTATTGATGACAATTTTGATTGGGTTGTAAAACTATTTGATTGTGTTTTTATTTGAATATGAAACTAGAGTTATTTCGATTGGGTTATAAAACTACTTGATTGTGTTTGTAGAACTATTTGCAATGCTTGATTTATTGCATAGTCTTAGGGCCTTTCCCAGGTCGTGGTGGACCATATGCGTCCGCATGTTGGACGCACAACCGGTGCATCCGAGAAAACGGTCGGACGCCGCCCCATTGTCATACCCAAACAGATAAAATCCGGACAAAACAAACGTCCGTTTGGCGTCGTACGTTGGAGTGGACACTTAATTAAGTGTGTATATGCACGCAATGGAGTTGGTTTGACTCGGTAACACTAGCTAGTAGTACCAATGCTTATGATCGGGTCATCGCCTTGTTCAATTCTAATATGGCGGAAATGCAACTATATGCTGAGACAAGAGATGGACCAATACTGGAAGATCGTTTAGCAGAAAATGGAGAAATGGTGCAGTTGGATAGAGAAGTAGTAGAGCGCGGCACTGAATTTAAAGCAGCAGCAGCGGTTAGTGCATACAAGCTTTCAGTTTTTATGTCAAAAAAACAGGTTAGCTGGATTGTCGGCCCCTACAAAAGGGAAGGAGATTGGGAAACCAACCGCAAGTAGGGAGAAGGCGCCATATGAAATGCTTAGAACGAGGACAGTGACAAAGAAACAAACGAAATACCTGCCTGGGGAGATATTCTGAAGCAATCGCGCAAACCTACTCGCCGCAAGTCTAGAGAGTCACTAGAGAAAGAAAAGCCGGCTGAAATGAAATTGGGTATGAAAGCCCCAAAAGGATACATTGGGCAGGGCGCGCTGGCGTGGTGGCGGGCGTTTGGCGGGGGTGACGTGGACGCACAGCCATGTGCAGTGGGCTGCTCGTGGTGGCGCCCGTCGAGGTGGTGGCACCCGTCATGTTGGCGGTGGCCCGATCTGGATCCGGTGGGCACGGATCCAATCGACGGCTGGCCTATTGGCCGCCGGTGGCTACTCCTGCTGCTCCTCGAGGTCTTGTCGGGCCCCATGCGTGTGTGGGGTGGTGGCTGCTCGGCTACGGGGCTGGTAGCGGCGGGCTTGCCCATATCTGACGCTGAAATCGGGGTGGGCGACGTAGGGTGGGCTGCAGCTCGGCGTGGCTGGGGCTCCGGCCATTGGCGGCAGCGCCTTGAGGCCCGGCACGGGCGGTGGCCTCCCGGTGGCATGGTGGCTACTCGGTGGATCGGCAGCTCTGCCCCCAATGATGGTCGGCTTTCCTCCGGCGTCGGCTCGTCTGCGAGCGGACTGTATCGACCCTCACTCCACCCTCCCGTCATGTGCTTGCTACGTGCGACGGAGAGCTGGACCTCTCCCAGCTGCGTTCCACCTCTCGTCTCACATCCGAAATAGCAGGACTGAGCTTGTCTCGCGCCCGATGCAGCAGGACCGAGCCCATCTCATGTCCGGTGTCGCAAGACCATGCTCGTCTCGCGAACGATATGGCAGGACGGGTCATTGGAGGCCAGTTTTGGCTGGCCTATTGGGTCTCTACGCGGGCGGGCGGGGGGGGGGGGGGGTCTAGGGGTTCGAAAGGCGGTCCTTTCTCCCGTCTCTTTGGTTGGGGTAGCGGCGTGTCTCGGGTGCGGTGGTGTCAGGGCCTTGGATGTCAGGGTGCCGGTCTTGGTGGTGGTAGCGCGGTGCTCATGGGGCAAAGCCCGTGGCTCGGTGTTGCCCGTTGACCATGGCCGTGTGGGCGGCGTGGTAGCCGGGGTGTGACGATCGGTGGCTGTTAGTATTGGCCGGGGTGAAAAACTGTTCTTTCTTCGGACGACCGGCGGCGGCGAAGTTCGTTCCCGTCTTGAAGTCTTCGTCACGTCTCTCGTCGCCCGTCGTGTTGCTCCAGGAAAACTCTGATCCTCGGATCGGGCAGTGGCGACGCTCCGGTGTCGTAACCTTCCTGAAGGCATCGCCTTGGAGCCCACGGTTCGTCATATGCGGTTTCACATCTTCACTGTGGCATGTCCACGGTTGAGCGGTTGATCTTGTAGTGATAGGGATGGTGTTGCTGCGCTCAACACTTTTATATCTTGCCTTGGGTGTGTGGGTGTGTTGTGGTGGCATGCATCTATAATGGGATGTTATGGTTGGTTGCTTTATATATAAAACGGGGCGAAAGCCTTTTTCGCTAAATGAAATTGGGTGCACGGGCTTGAGTTAGACAGTAGGAAACGAATTCCCGCCAGTCGTGCTTGTGCATTGCAAAGGACTCTTGTTATCTTGTATGCTGGGTTGTTGGGCGTAATTCCAACCTGGGCAACTGAGTTGTAGAAATTTGCCATCAATGGCATGCTAAAACTAACATTTTAGAGTAAGAAATACTTGCATGCATGTGAATTTGCGTGTGTTATTTGTGCTGTAATGATCTGACGGCAACATGCTTAATAAATGTGGGCCATAGTGGGCCACGCATCAGAGTAATCAGACAAATACAACTCGGATACGACCACTTATACATTGAGTTGTTCGAATCTTGTAGAGACAATGGAAGTACGAGCTCATCTGCGCTCAAGCTCAGTTGCGCACTTTCGCTTATTCAAGTACTATATGGCAGAAACATTAGCTTCTCCACATTGAAACAAGGGAGGCACTGAACATGCAACTTAAATCACATAAAAAGGTTACACACTAATCATGCTACTGTTTCACACTAGCTAATCATCATGCTACTGTTTGACACTAGCTACTGGTTCAAACTTATGTTACTTGCAAAATCAGAGAAACAAGTTCATCGAATTAGCTATTGGTACAGTCTCGAGTTGCTTTACCATATATCGACTTACAAATTAATAACATAAGCTCTTATACCTTTTGTCCAATTGATCACCTGCTTGAACGGTTGGACCTGCGCATTAAAAATACATGTTAAGAAACATAAATATTACACAGTCTACTAAACAAGTTACCAGAACAAATTGGGAAAATAATATCATATTTGGAGAAAAAAACTAAGCCTAAGGTAAGATCACAAATCAAGGGAAAAGATTAAGTCACTCCATACACCTTCAATAACCATTGAGTACATGATCAACCTTGTCCATGAGAAGGTGAGACCAAGCAACAACTATCTCCAATGTGGAGCCACCAACTGAGCAACTTTCGACGTGACCTGTTTGAGCAATAGTGGCTCCGGAGTTTAAGTATGCTTCTGTGACGACTCGGAGTGTGCCCTGCAATTCAACTGACACAACATTTCTTGACAAAGAAAGATATCCATCTGATCCTACATGCATCCTTTGAGGATAGGAGTCAAGCAAGACGACTTCTGCAGCGCATTCCTCCGTTGCATCAGTTGGATCAATGAAGCAAATTACATTACATCCATACTTAAAAGGCCACTCCCCTTCAACCACATGAACACGTACAACTGTGGCCTGGATTGCTGGATCAACTCGCCCAAGGCCTATCTCTGCTGTACAACAGCGGTTGCGGATCTCCATGGTGTCATACCGCACAATGGGGCGGTAACGTTGGTTGGCAGTGAACAATGCTGTGTCTTTGAAATGTGCTCCGTACTTCAATTTCAGTTCAATTTGAAACATAACAGTTTCGTCAGCTACAATCGCACGAGACGGGCCAATCAAGTGCAAAAAAGGGTCCTGCAACAAGCATCATTTTCATCATTGTCAGCCACACACATCATGCAAAATAAGAATTCAGTGTTATTAGACATAGCCTAACTGATATTACATGGCCATAATTAGGCCAGAATCTGAAAGAAATAGGTCGCAAATAGACCCGAATAATCTCTACCACTATGATACACCGGCTTTGAATTTAGATTTACAACCAAAACCTTCTGCTCTTACTCTCAAAGAAACAGCAGGTCAATATCCATAATTGATTTTACAACCTTTGCATATCTCTACGCTCCGTCACCCAATCAGGCGACCAATGTCTGCCAGATTCGCTCGGCCTTTGCCCATGTGCCACATTGCTTGTGCGATATACAGAAAAACATGACAGTGGCATGTGCCCTGCTATCATCCAGAAACAGCCGCGCCTCACCACCTGGGAGACTACTTTAATTGTTTTTGTTGCTGATTTGCTCTATGCTCGCTAAATATGGCGGAAAATTTGCTCGCTAAATATGGCGGAAAATTTGCAACGGTGCCGGTCAGTACATACTGCCTGGCCTGCATATAACTTGCCTAAAGCTGATACTGACTAGTTTGAATTGAACCTTAAACGAATCTGGTTGTACACAATACAAATGCAAGGTATATAGGTGACCAAACAAATCAGTTTGAACTAGAAACATCACGCAAAAATTATAACATAGTCCTTTGACATTTGTTTTTGACAGCTAACAAATGCTGATCTTCATATAATACTTTATAAAAATCAGACGAGAAGATAGACATCATACAAACCTCTTTGTTAATCCTTTGGCAGTCTGCACTTGAGCGGCCAAAGAGAATGTTGCGGTTGTGGTCATAATCATCCCGTGCAGAGATAACACCATAGACATCGATAGGCCAACTCAGATTAGGATTCAGATTAACGAGCTTGATTGAGTAGATCTCCAAGGCAGGGCCAGCCACGGACGAGAATGGGAAGATTCCAGGCGTGGAAGCCGTGAACTGCATAGGACTCAATATTGCTGCAGCACAAAACCAATAGATTGCGGACTGTTAGAAATCGAGCTCGTTAATCCTAAAATCTTAAAACCTATTGCATATATAAGAATAGTCGTATTCTGTGGTGAGGTGATATAAAAGAAGGAAGATTGCATTGGATTGACCGAGGCACAATTAATCGAAGAGAGGATAAAAAGGATAGCTAGATGACAGTATTTATTTATTTTTTCTATGTCGTCAAAGCCACCGTGTCTTCCTGTCGAGCTTCCCCACGTAGCCTCCCAGCCGGCAGGGTCCAAAGAATCTTCACCATCTTTGTGGCTCTTGACAAGCTCTGAGATGCCCACAAGTGCATTGGATATGAGACGCAGCTTTTCAATTTTGTTGGATGAGATGGGGATTCTGATTTTTTGCAGAATGGATGCAAGAGAATTGAAGCGGTGGAGTAGTTGCTCCGTCTCGACCAGAAGGAAATCCATTACCCCCTCAGTGTCGCAACCTAGTTAAGGCAAATTCACGTTCCTGATTTGTTGCTCTTGACAAGCCTTTTTTCCAGTTCCAGCTGATCCCCGGGACCTGAGCCTGACCTCTATCCTTAGGAACGAGATCTCCCTCCTAAGTATCCCAAGGTGGAGAGAAAGAACGTCATTCGCCATCAGCGCCATCTGCTCGATCCCCTTCCAGGACTCAGTTTCGATCTCTGGCTCCTTGCCGGAATCCATCTCCCATCTCCTTGCCTCCGGCCGTGGCTCTCTAATTTTTTGGGTTAACAACAGATGAGATGGCTAAATCACGCCGCCGCCTGGTCCTAGAATATATAGAATATGGAATAACTTAGGGTTTCAACGAGACGGCCGGGCAGGCAGGGGTGAGTTTATTTATTTATTTATTTTATACGCATATTTAGCTCCCCACACATATTTAACTTGGATTTCCACAGCCATTTGTACGCTTTGTGTGCATGTACGTCCCTGAAGTAGAATGCATAGTAGTGGCTGGCTTTAAATTCCTAGGCTCCTCCCCAGGCATATGTCCATTCATCTTCTCCTTGGACTGGTACATTGAGCTCTCTGGTTACTTCCTGTAATATTCTAACTTCATCATGGGAATGCGTCGAAAGCGGGAGCCAGAACACATTGCTCAATGTCGTTGTACCAAGAAAATCCTGAGCCCACATGTCTTCTTGTGTGGCATACGAGTAGGCACGTGGGAAGGCTGATGATGCAATTTCATCGTGCCATTTGTCTTTCCAGAGCAAGACCGAGGATGCATTTCTGATCTGCACAGTCGTGATGCCTCTGAAAATTTGACAGAGTTTCATAATATCCTTCCACCAGAATGATCCCCAGGGTTTGGCGGCACGCGGAAATGTATAGTGGTGGTATGTCTACCAAATAAGCTTCACACAGGGCGTATAGTGGTGGTTGTAGAACTTGTGTAAACAAATTAGGAGGAGAGCATTGTTCTGGACTTTCAAATCAAGAACTCCTAGGCCACCATGTTTTTTGGGTCTACAGTCTAAGTCCCAAGCTGCAAGTGAGTTACATCGGTCACCATTTTTAGTTTTCTTGTTCCACCACCAGTAGAAAACAGGGCTTTCGTCCAGACCAGATAAGAGCATTAGTTCCGGTCGTTTTACGAACCGGGACTAATGGACGCATCGGTCCCGGTTCGAGCGGCTAGGACGCCGACCGGGCCTTGAAAAGCATCAGTACCGGTTCAATTGAGACCTTTAGTCCCGGTTCCAGCCACCAACCGAGACTAAAGGTGTTGTTGCCCTCTAGTCCCGGTTTGTGTCTGGAACCGGGACTAAAGGTTAGCCCATTAGTCTCGGTTTTGGATACAAGGGACTGATGTTCTGCCTGTATCATATCCTCTGTTTTTTGGCCGTGGAAGGGTGTGGGAGGTGTTTGCTATTCTCTTCTCACCTCCTATGCACATGAGGTGTTTGATGAAATGCCCGAGCCACACTTAAGCTTTCTCCTCTCCAAGCTCGAACTCCAAGCTACATTTCCCCCAAGATTTGTTTAGGTTTGGCGATGCACCAACTACGAAGTGTTCTAAAAAGTTAGCAACTTCATCCTTTCATCTCTGCCTGCTAGTTTAGCTCATTTCAAATGATCTAGAAGTAGAGTGGTTTGTGGGTTTTAGTGGAGGGGTGTATGTGGGAGTTCATTTCATTTAGATGCACAATTTGAGCTCATATTAACTTCTTAAAGTCTGCACATGTGTAGGGTGACGTCCCGTCCCCGTCCTCGTCCTCATTGCCGTCGATCGCCCGCGCCGATCTTGTCTCTGGCACCATCGTGATGAGCCTCTTGTTCTTATCTTTTTTTAAAAGGAAAAAAAATCTTACTTGTATGACTTACATAGCTACTTGTATAAATTTCTTACATTTATTATTGTTTGTTATTATATAGTGCCAAATTGTTTATTGGTTCCTAATTTTTCAGAATTTTTAGAGTTACAGAAGTATAGTAAATGTTCAGATTGCTACAGACTGTCCTTTTAAGACAAATTCTGTTTTTGATACATTGTTTTGCTAGGTTTGATAAAACTATCAATTGTATCAGTGGTATAAGCCATGTAAATGTTATATTACAGTCGATACAATGCAAAAACAAAATATGAATTGGTTGGCAACATTACTTAAAGTGGTAATTTGCTTTATTATACTAACGTATCTCACGAGGGTTTTGTTAAGTTTTGTGTGATTGAAGTTTTCAAGTTTTGGATGAGATTACGATGGATGAAGGAATAAGGAGTGGAAAGAGACTAAGCTTGGGGATGCCCAAAGCACCCCAAGGTAATATTCAAGGACTCCCAAGAAACTAAGCTTGGGGATGCCCCGGAAGGCATCCCCTCTTTCTTCTAACAACCATCGGTAATTTTACTTGGAGCTATATTTTTATTCGTCACATGATATGCGTAAATCTTGGAGAGTCATGTGCTTCACATATATCATTTGATGTTTGGATTGCTTGTTTCTCTACACATAGAAAACCGCCATTTGTAGAATGCTCTTTTGCTTCACTTATATTTATTAGAGCGCGGACATATCTTTTGTAGAAAGAATTAAACTCTCATGCTTCACTTATATCTATTTAGAGAGTTAACAGGAGTTGATCATTCACATGGTTAGTCATAAAATCCTACATAAAACTTGTAGATCACTGAATATGATATGTTTGATTCCTTGCAATAGTTTTGCGATATAAAGATGGTGATATTAGAGTCATGCTAGTGAGTAATTTGTTGGGGAACATTGCATGGGAGACAAAAAATTTCCTACGCGCACGCAAGATCTATCCATGGTGATGAGCATCTATGAGAGGGGGAGGTGATCTAGGTACCCTTGTAGATCGCACAACGGGAAGCATTAAGAAACGCGGTTGATGTAGTCGAATGTCTTCACGATCCAATCACGATCCGTCCCGCGATCTCATCACGATCCGTCCCGCGATCTCATCACGAGCCGTCCCGCGATCCCATCGTGGTCCTTCCGATCTAGTGCCGAACGGACGGCACCTCCGCGTTCAGCACACGTACAGCTCGATGACAATCTCCACCTTCTTGATCCAGCAAGAGGGGTGAAGAGGTAGATGAGTTCTCCGGCAACGCGACGGCGTGACGGGAAACTATTCCAGCAGGGCTTCGCCTAAGCACCACCGAACTAGACTAGAGGAACTTCGATCTAGATGAAGTAGAGGGAGCACGTGACAATTAGGGTTAGCTATTCCCTCTAAATCCTCTATTATATATAGGAGGGGAAGTAGCCGGCACCCTCAAACCCTCAAGGGCTGGCCGAAATTGGGGGTGGAGGAGTCCAACTCCAATCCTACTTAGAGTAGGATTCCGCCTCTCCACTTGGAAACTCTTTCCACCTTTTGTTTTTTTACTTCTCCCTCCACTCCAGCCGCATGGGACCTTAGGGGAGGCTTCGGCCAGCCCACCAGGGGCTGGTTTGCTTCCTCTCACAGCCCATAAGGCCCTGGGGTCGTGACACACCTCCCGATGGTCCCCCGGCACATTCTCGGCACTCCCGGTACACTACCGATGAGCCCGAAACTTTTCCGGTGATCAAAACAGGACTTCATATATATTAATATTTACCCCCGGACCATTCCGGAGCTCCTCGTGATGTCCACGATCTCATCCGGGACTCCAAACAACCTTCGGTCACCACCATACATAACTCTATACTACCGAGACGTCACCGAACCTTAAGTGTGCAGACCCTTCGGGTTCGAGAACTATGCATACATGACCGAGACAACTCTACGGTCAACAACCAATAATGGGACCTGGATGCCCATATTGGATCCTACATATTCTACAAAGATCTTTATCGGTTGAACCTCTATGTCAAGGATTCAGTTAATCCCGTATGTTGTTCTCTTTGTTCTTCGGTATTTTACTTGCCCGAGATTCGGTCGTCGGTATCTCTATACCTAGTTCAATCTCGTTAGCGGCAAGTCTCTTTACTCGATTCGTAATACAAGATCATGTTACTAACACTTAGTAACTGTGCTTGCAAGGCTTGTTGTGATGTTGCATTACCGAGTGGGCCCTGAGATACCTCTCCATCACACGGAGTAACAAATCCCAGTCTTGATCCATACCAACCCAACAGACACCCTCGGAAATACTTGTAGAGCATCTTTATAGTCACCCAGTTACGTTGCGACATTTGATACACACAAGGCATTCCTCCGGTGTCAGGGAGTTGCATGATCTCATGGTCATAGGAACAGATACATTGACATGCAGAAAACAGTAGCAATAAACTGACACGATCCCATGCTACGTTTATAGTTTGGGTCTTGTCCATCACATAATTCTCCTAATTATGTGATCCCGTTATCAAATGACATCTTATGTCCATGGTTAGGAAACCTTGACCATCTTTTGATCAACAAGCTAGTCTACTAGAGGCATACTAGGGACATAGTGTTCGTCTATATATCCACACATGTATTTAGTTTCCAATCAATACAATTATAGTATGGATAATAAACGATTATCATGAACAAGGAAATATAATAATAACTAATTTATTATTGCGTCTAGGGCATATTTCCAACAGTCTCCCACTTGCACTAGAGTCAATAATCTAGTTCACATCGCCATGTGATTAACGCTTACATCACCATGTGATCATATCATCATGTGATTAACACCCATTGAGTTCTGGGGTTTGATCATATTTTGCTCGTTAGAGAGGTTTTAGTCAACGGGTCTATGACATTCAGATCCGTGTGTACTTTGTAACTCTCTATACCGTACATGTTGCTACCACGCTTCAATTGAAGCTATTCCAAATGGCTACTCCACTATACGTATCTGGATTTCTACTGTGAGGTGTCCATATTGGTGTTAAAGCTTGCATCGACGTAACTCTTTACGACGAACTCTTTATCACCTCCATAATCGAGAAACATTTCCTTAGTCTTTTAGTTACTAAGGATAATCTTGACCGTTGTCCAGTGATCTACTCCTGGATTACTCTTGTGCCCCCTTGTCAGACATGGGGCAAGGCACACATAAAGTGCAGTACACAACATGGCATACCGAATAAAGCCTATGACTAGTGGCATCGGGGACGACCTTCGTCCTTTCTTTTTCTTCTGCGTGGTCGAGGTATTGAGTGTTACTCAACTTCACACCTTACTAATCAGGAAAGAACTCCTTCTTGACTGACCCATTTTGAACTCTTTCAAAACTTGTTAAGGTATGTTCTCATTGAAAGTATTTATCAAGCATATTGATCTATCTCTATAGATCTTGACGCTTAATATATAATAGCAGCTTCATCCAGGTTTTCCTTTGAAAAACTACTTCAAACAACTTTTTATGCTTTCCAGAAATTCTATATTATTTCCGATCAACAATATGTCAACCACATATGCATATCAGAAATTCTATAGTCCTCCCACTCACTTTCTTGCAAATACAAGTTTCTCATAAACTTTGTATAAACTCAAACACTTTGATCACCTCATCAAAGCATATATTCCAACTCCAAGATGCTTGCTCCAGTCCATAGAAGGATCACTGGAGTTTGCATACCTTTTAGCATCCTTAGAATCGACAAAACCTTCTAGTTGTATCACATACAACCCTTCCTCACGGAAACCGTTAAGGAAACCTTGATTTGACGTCCATATGTCAGATTTCATAATCGACAAATGCAACAACTGCTAACATAATTCCAATAGACTTTCAACATCGCTACTGGTCAGAGAGAGTCTCATCGTAGTCGAGCCTTTTAAATGGTGACAATTACCATCATCGTCTGTCTTCCTCTTAGAGGTCCATTTGTACTCAACGACCTAACGCTCAACGGACAAGTCTTCCAAAGTCCATACTTGATTTTCATACATGGATCCTATCTCAGATTTTATGACTCCCAGCCATTAGTAGGAATCCGAGCTCACCATCACTTCTTCATAGTTCGTAGGCTCATCGTTGTCTCACAACATGATTTTCAAGACAGGATCACCGCACCTCTCAGGAGCTGTATATATCCTCGTCAACCTACGAGGTTCAGTAGTAACTTGATCTGAAGTTTTATGATCATCATCATTAGCTTCCTCTTCAATTGGCGTAGGTACCACAGAAACATCTTTCTATGTTTTGCTACCATCCAACTGAAGTGACGGTTCAGTAACCTCATCAAGTTCTGCTTTCCTCCCACTCAATTCTTTCGAGGAAAAACCCTTTCTCGAGAAAGGACCCGTTCTTAGCAACAAACACTTTGTGCTTGGATCTGCGATAGAAGGTATACCCAATGTCTCCTTATGGTATTCTATGAAGATCCCTTTGTCTGCTTTGTGTTCGATCTCATTAGGTGAAAACATTTTTCACATAAGTGTCGCAGCCCCAAACATTAAGAAATGACAGCTTAGGTTTCTGTCAAACCATAATTCACACGGTGTCATCTCAACAGACTTTAGATGGTGCCTTCTTTTTTAAAGAATGTATTTGTCTTTAATGCATAACCCCATAATGATAGTGGTGTAACAATAAGAGACATCATAGTACGCACTATATCCAATAGAGCACGACTACGACGTTCGGACACACCATCACACTATGGTGTTCCAGGTGGCGTGAGCTGTGAAACAATTTCCACATTTTCTTAAGTTGCATACCAAACTCATAACTCAGATATTCACCTCCACGATCATATCATAGACATTTTATCTTCTTGTCACGATGATCTTCAACTTCACTCTAAAACTGCTTGAAACTTTCAAACATTTCAGAATTGTGTTTCATTAAGTAAATATCCCCATATTTATTCAAATCATCAGTGAAGGTAAGAAAATAACGATATCCACTGTGTGTTTCAACACTCATTGGACTGCATACATCAACATGTATCAATTCAAATAAGCCACTAGCCCGCTCCATCATACCGGAAAACAGGGTTTTAGTCATGTTGCCCAAGAGGCATGGTTCGCATGTCTCAATCGATTCAAAATCGAGTGAGTCAAAAGATCCATCAGCATGGAGTTTCTTCATGCACTTTACACCAGTATGACCTTCACATCAGTGCCACAAGTATGTGGTACTTATCATTACTAACTTGCATCTTTTGGCATCAATATTATAAATATGTGTATTACTACGATCAAGATTCAATAAACCATTCGTATTGAGTGCATGACCATTGAAGGTATTATTCATGTAAACAGAATAACCATTATTCTCTAACTTAAACGAATAATCTTAATGCAATAAACATGATCTAATCATGTTCATGCTCAACGCAAACACCAAATAATACTTAGGCTCAACACTAATCCCAAAGGTAGTGTGAGCGTGCGATTGTGATCACATCAACCTTGGAAACACTTTCAACACACATCGTCACCTCACCCTTACTCAGTCTCTGTTTATTCCATAGCTTTTATTTCGAGTTAGTAACATTTAGCAACCGAACCGATATCTAATACCCAAGTGCTACTTAGGAGTACTCAGTAAGGTACACATCAAAAACATGTATATCAAATATACCTTTATCGATGTTTGCCAGCCTTCTTATCTACCAAGTATCTAGGGTAGTGTTTCTTCAATGACCGTTCCCCTCATAGTAGAAGCACTTAGTCTCAGGTTTGTGTTTAACCTTCGGTTTCTTCCCTTGAGCAGCAACTGTCTTGCTAATCATGAAGTGTCCCTCCTTGCCCTTGCCCTTCTCGAAACTAGTGGTTTTATCAACCATCAACACTTGATGATCGTTCTTGATTTCTACCTTCGGGATGTCCAACATCGCGAATAGCTTATGGGATCATACATCCCTAGCATATTATAGTTCATCACAAAGCTGCAGTAGCTTGGTGGCAGTGCCTTGGAGAACTATATCAATCACTGTCTTATCTGGAAGATCAACTCCCACTCGATTAAAGCGATCTTAGCACTCAGACAATCTGAGCACATGCTCAATGATTGAGCTATTCTCCTTCATCTTGCAGGCAAAGAATCTTTGTTGGAGGCGTCATACCTCTTAACACGGGCACGAGCCTGAAATACAATTTCAGCTCATGGAACATCACATATGCTCCGTCACGTTCAAAACGTGTTTTTAAGCCACAATTCTAAGTCGTAATGCATGACGCACTGAACTATCAAGTAGTGATCGGAACGTGCTTTGCTTAGATGTTCACAACATCCACAAATGTCGCTTCGGGGTTGGCGCACCAAACGGTGCATTAAGGACATAAGCCTTTTGCACTGCAACTGAGGACAATCCTCAGATCACGGCCAAATTCCGTATAATTGCTACTACCATCTTTCAACTTACTTTTCTCTAGGAACGTATCACTAAAACAGGGGAGCTACAGTGTGAGCTATCTACAACATAATTTGCAAAGACACTTTGACTATGTTCATGACAATGAGTTCAATTAATCATATTACCTAAGAACTCCCACTCAAATTGACATCCCTCTGGTCATGTGAGTGATACATGATCCAAATTCACCAACTCAAGTCCGATCATCACGTGAGTTGAGTTGATTTCAATGGTGAACATCTCTATGTTGATCATATCTACTATATGACTCATGTTCGACCTTTCGGTCTCTTGTGCTTCGAGGCCATGTCTGTACATGCTAGGCTCGTGAAGTTTAACCCGAGTGTTCCTAACGTGCAACTAGCTTGCATCCGTTATATGCGAACGTAGAGTCTATCACACCCGACCATCACGTGGTGCTTCGAAACGACGAACTTTCGCAACGGTGCCCACTCGGGGAGAGCACAATTTTATCTTGAAATTTTAAGTGAAGGATCACCTTATAATGCTACCTCATCCTAAGCAAAACAAGGTGCATAAAAGGATTAACATCACATGCAATTCATAAGTGACATGATATGACCATGAACTTGTGCTTTTGGATCCCCATCTTCAAAGCACCGACATGATCTCCATCGTCACCGGCATGACACCATAATCTCCATCATCTTGATCTCCATAAATATGTCTCCATGAGGTTGTCGCGCCCGTAGTAGCTTCGACAACTATTGCTAACTCATAGCGATGAAGTAAAGCATAAACGACACAAATAAATTAAAGACAACCCTATGGCTCCTGTCGGTTGTCGTACTCATCGACATGCAAGTCGATATTTAACTATTACAACATGATAATCTCATACATCAAATATATCATATCATGTATCTGGCCATATCACATCACAACATACCCTCCAAAAACAAGTTAGACGTCCTCTAATTTTGTTGTTGCACGTTCTACGTAGCTGCTATGGGTATTCTAGCAAGAACGGTTCTTACCTACGCAAAACCACAACGGTGATATGCAAATTGCTATTCAACCTTCTCGCAAGGATCGCCTCAATCTAATCCGATCCAACTAGAGTAGGAGAAACAGGCACCCGCCAACCATATTTTACACCAACTACAGTTGAGGGAACCGGTTTGTCGTAAGCGTACGAGTAATGTTGGTCCGGGCCGCTTCATCCCACAATACCGCCGAACCAAGAAAATACTAAGGGAGGAAGCAATCTGAACATGAACGCCCACAAACTCTTTTGTGTTCTACTCAAAATCTCATCTACGCATAGACCTATCTCATGATGCCACTATTGGGGAACGTTGCATGGGAAACAAAAAAATTCCTACGCGCACGCAAGATCTATCCATGGTGATGAGCATCTATGAGAGGGGGAGGTGATCTACATACCCTTGTAGATCGCACAACGGGAAGCATTAAGAAATGTGGTTGATGTAGTCGAATGTCTTCACGATCCAATCACGATCCGTCCCGCGATCTCATCACGAGCCGTCCCGCGATCCCATCGTGGTCCTTCTGATCTAGTGCCGAATGGACGGCACCTCCGCGTTCAGCACACGTACAACTCGATGACAATCTCCACCTTCTTGATCCAGCAAGAGGGGGTGAACAGGTAGATGAGTTCTTCGACAGCGCGACGGCATGACGATGATGGTGGTGGAACTATTCCGGCAAGGCTTCGCCTAAGCACCGCTGAACTAGACTAGTGGAACTTCGATCTAGATGAAGTAGAGGGAGCACGTGGCAATTAGGGTTAGCTATTCCCTCTAAATTCTCTAGTATATATAGGAGGAGGGGAGGGAGGCTGGCGCCCTTAAACCCGAAAGGGCTGGCCGAAATTGGAGGTGGAGGAGTCCTACTCCAATCCTACTTGGAGTAGGATTCCTCCTCTCCACTTGGAAACTCTTTCCACCTTTTGTTTTTTCCTTTTCCCTCCACTCCTGCCGCATGGTCCCTTAGGGAAGGATTTGGCCAGCCCACAAGGGGCTGGTTTTCCTCCTCTCACAGCCCATGAGGCCTTGGGGTCGTGACACCCCTCCCAATGGTCCCCCTGCACACTCTCGGCACTCCCGGTACACTACCGATGAGCCCAAAACTTTTCCGGTGACCAAAACAGGACTTCCTATATATCAATCTTTACCTCCGGACCATTTCGGAGCTCCTCATGATTTCTAGTATCTCATCCGGGACTCCAAACTACCTTCGGTCACCACCATACATAACTCTATACTACCAAGACGTCACCAAACCTTAAGTGTGCAGACCCTGCGGGTTCGAGAACTATGCAGACATGGCCGAGACACCTCTACGGTCAATAACCAATAGCGGGACCTAGATGCCCATATTGGCTCCTACATATTCTACAAAAATCTTTATCGGTTGAACCTCTATGTCAATGATTCAGTTAATCCCGTATGTTGTTCCTTTTGTTCTTCGGTATTTTACTTGCCCGAGATTCGATCGTCGATATCTCTATACCTAGTTCAATCTCGTCACCGGCAAGTCTCTTTACTCGTTCCATAATACAAGATCCTATGACTAACACTTAGCCACTATGCTTGCAAGGCTTGTTGTGATGTTGCATTACCGAGTGGGCCCTGAGATACCTCTCCGTTAGACGGAGTAACAAATCCCAGTCTTGATCCATGCCAACCCAATAGATCCGTGTGTACTTTGTAACTCTCTATACTGTAGGTGTTGCTACCACGCTTCACTTGAAGCTATTCCAAATGGATACCCCACTATACGTATCTGGATTTCTACTGTGAGTTGTCCATATTGGTGTTAAAGCTTGCATCAACGTAACTCTTTATGACAAACTCTTTATCACCTCCATAATCGAGAAACATTTCCTTAGTCTTTTAGTTACTAAGGATAATCTTGATAGTTGTCAATTGATCTACTCCTGGATTACTCTTGTACCCCCATTTAGACATGGGGCAAGGCACGCATAAAGTGCAGTACACAGCATGGCATACCGAATAAAGCCTATGGCTAGTGGCATAGGGGGCGACCTTCGTCCTTTCTTTTTCTTCTACCATGGTCAAGGTATTGAGTCTTACTCAACTTCACACCTTACTAATCAGGCAAGAACTCCTTCTTGACTGACCCATTTTGAACTCTTTCAAAACTTGTTAAGGTATGTTCTCATTGAAAGTCTTATCAAGCATATTGATCTATCTCTATAGATCTTGACACTTAAAATATAATAGTAGCTTCATCCAGGTTTTCCTTTGAAAAACTACTTCAAACAACCTTTTATGCTTTCCAAAAATTCTACATTATTTCCGACAACAATATGTCAACCACATATGCATATCAGAAATTTTATAGTCCTCCCACTCACTTTCTTGCAAATACAAGTTTCTCATAAACTTTGTATAAACTCAAACACTTTGATCACCTCATCAAAGCATATATTCCAACTCCGAGATGCTTGCTCCAGTCCATAGAAGGATCACTGGAGTTTGCATACCTTTTAGCATCCTTAGAATCGACAAAACCTTCTGGCTGTATCACATACAACCCTTCCTCACGAAAACCGTTAAGGAAACCTTGTTTTGACGTCCATCTGCTAGATTTCATAATCGAAAAATGCAGCAACTACTAACATAATTCCAATAGACTTTCAACATCGCTACTGGTCAGAGAGAGTCTCATCATAGTCGAGCCTTTTAAATGGTGACAATTACCATCATCGTCTGTCTTCCTCTTAGAGGTCCATTTGTACTCAACGACCTACCGCTCAACGGACAAGTCTTCCAAAGTCCATACTTGGTTTGCATACATGGATCCTATCTCAGATTTTATGACTCCCAGCCATTAGTCGGAATCCAGGCCCACCATCACTTATTCATAGTTCGTAGGCTCATCGTTGTCTAACAACATGATTTCCAAGACAGGATCACCGCACCTCTTAGGGGTTGTATATATCCTCGTCAACCTACGAGGTTCGGTAGTAACTTGATCTGAAGTTTTATGATCATCATCATTAGCTTCCTCTTCAATTGGCATAGGTACCACAGAAACATCTTTCTGTGTTTTGCTACCATCCAACTGAAGTGACGGTTCAATAACCTCATAAAGTTTTACTTTCCTCCCACTCAATTCTTTCGAGGAAAAACTCTTTCTCAAGAAAGGACCCGTTCTTAGCAACAATCACTTTGTGCTTGGATCTGCGATAGAAGGTATACCCAATGTCTCCTTATGGTATTATATGAAGATCCCTTTGTCTGCTTTGGGTTCGAGCTCATTAGGTGAAAACCTTTTTCACATAAGTGTCGCAGACCCAAACATTAAGAAATGACAGCTTAGGTTTCTGATCTCACGGTGTCATCTTGATTGATCTTATGCAAGGAAGTCAGAGCAAGATTTGTTTATAGATTGTCGATGTTTGTGTGAAGGGTCGGGAACGCGCGACGGTTTACTCATACCAACCCTTCCCCTAGGGGCATGCGTCTAATGCTTTGCTTCGATGACTAATAGACTTTTGCAATAAGTATGTGAGTTCTTTATGACTAATGTGAGTCCATGGATTATACACACTCTCACCCTTCCACCTTGGCTAGCCTCTCTAGTACCGCACAACTTTCGCTGGTGCAACAAACCAACATTCCTCAAAACAGCCACCATATATATTCCCTCAAAACAGCCACCATACGTACCTATTATGGCATTTCCATAGCCATTCTGAGATATATTTACATGCAACTTCCACCGTTCCGGTTGTTATGACACGCTGCATCATTGTCATATTGCTTTGCATGATCATAAGATAGCTAGCATGATGTCTTCAATATCATTACTATGCTAGATCATTGCACATCCCGGTACACTGTCGGAGGCATTCACATAGAGTCATAAATTGTTCAAGTTATCGAATTGTAATTCTTGAGTTGTAAGTAAATAAAAGTGTGATGATCATCATTATAGAGCATTGTCCCATGTGAAGGATGATGGAAGCTATGATTCCCTCGCAAGTTGGGATGTGAAAATGCTAGTTATCGACTAGAGGGGGGTGAATAGGCAAATTTGATGAAAGTCTTCGAGACAATGAATGTCTTCGAAGAGTGCGGAAGTGATTTAGGATCAGGTAGGGATAACAATCAAGATGCTAAGTAGTGCAAGTAATACAACGAAGACATCTAGGCATTTTAAGCAATATCTTCATGCACACTATGTAGAATCAGAGTGAAGACTGAGGATGCATGAAGATAAACAACAGCTATGAATGTCTGCGAGGTATGTCTTCAAATGAGTTAAGCAATGTCTTCGCAAAACAGTAAGTAAAAGAGTGAAGGATAGAACCAGTTGCTTGACGAAGACATTCCTTGCGCTCGGGCTAGGGCTATTTAAGCCACCTATCATCTTCCTCCTCCTCACCCATCCTCCTCTCCTATCTGCATCCTCTTCTCACCACCACAAACAACCCCAAAGCCAGGCCGCCACAGCCATGAATTAATTACACCGGGACAACCTTCCGCTTTCCCCCCACCATGCCAGAGAGGCTCTACCCCACCGACGTGTACGTCGAGAGCACACTCCCTGTGTGGTCGATGTCAAGATGGAGGGGCACAAGGGAGTTCACCAACGAATTCCTTGCACTCGGCTTCGGCCACCTCCCCCAGGGATCTCCAAGGATGTATCGAGTCAAGGAGGTCATCCACAACCGGGTTGTGGCTGCTATCCTTGCCCACTTCACCAACTCCTTCGATGCATTCTACCTCCTTGGCCGTGTGTTCTGGTGTGGCTGTGAGTTCATCGCTTTCACCACCCACAACATCTATATGGACTACACCAATATCTTCCCCACCACGGGGCGCATGCACACTCTGCTGTACCCCATCGACAACACCCCGGAGGAGTAGTGAACGACGCCCGGAGGAGTTGGCCATGGAGGAGTTTGGTTTGGCGCAAGCAAGCTGGTGGTGTTTTATCTTATCTAGGACGCCATTTTATTATTGTCGTGTTGAACTATCTATATAAGTTGTAATGGTACTATGTATGTCGTCGTGCTTGGGTTTATCTATGTTCGTTGTTGGTTTAGTTGTAATATGGTACTAACTAGCTCATGCAATGCTACTACTTATGCTACTACTCATGGAGGAGTTGGTTTAGTTTTCTATCTAGTTGATATTGGTCATATATGTGCTTGATGTTCTATCTAATTGATCTATCTATTACTAATACAACTATGACATGCAACCATAGACATGCAACTATGACATGCAGCTATGACATGCAACTAATTTAGTTCATGCAAATAATCACTACTAGGAAAAAGCCTAGTGGTAGCTCTGGCTAAACGGCTAGTAGTAGCGCGGGTGCCCGCGCTACTACTATCGCGCTACAGCTAACTGGTAGTAGTAGCGTTGGTTCATCCCATGCTACTAGTACATGTGTTAGTAGTAGCGTTGTTGCCACACGCGTTACTACTAACTATCTGTAGCACGTGCTCGTGACCCGCGCTACTACTATTAATTTCAAAAACCAAAAAAAATCGTGACCGCCGGCCAGAGATGGGCCCCTTCGAGGAGTAGGTCCCGTGCACCGTCGGCCGGAGATGGGGAGGAGATAAGCCCATGGTGGACCTGCAGACGGGCGCCATGGCCGCCGCTTGACCTTCTCGCGGCTCGAGGGGAGGGCAGGGTACACGATGGGATGGGATGGGATGGGAGGAGGAGAGGGTGGGTAGCGACGGCGGTGAAGGAGAGAGCGGGGGGCATTGCCGCTGGTGGCAAGGTCAAGGGAAGGAATGAATCTAAGAGAGGGGGAGAGTGACGGAAGAGAGAGAGAGAGAGAGAGAGAGAGAGAAGGGCAGGGGAGAGGCTTACGACAGCGGTGGTCACGGGGAGGGGAGCGGTGGCGCCAGGGGAGAGGGTTGTGGTGGCGGTGGTGGTCTTGAGGAGGGGAGCGTCGGCGATAGGGGAGAGGGCGACAGCGGCGGTGAGGTCGAGGGCGGCCTTGGGCGGCTACGGTGAGGTCGACGGTGATGGTGGCGGAAAAGAGGAGTGGGGGAGACGGGGGAGTAGTGGGGGACTTAGGAAATTTTAAGCCGACCCGCGCAGAGCAATAGCTAAGATTTTAGCAGTAGCGTTGTAGTCCACAACGCGCTACTCTTATGGGGCTTAGCAGTAGCGCTTCCTAGTAGCAACGCTACTACTAAGTGGGGGCCCATAGCAGTAGTGCTTCCCTCACAGCACGCGCTACTACTATCAACTTCGTAGTAGCGCTTGTTTTATACTCCACGCTACTGGTATGGCTTGTCATGGTTGACACAGTGAAGACCACACAGTAGTATCGCTTTTTTATACCCCGCGCTACTACTATCAACTTAGTAGTAGCGCTTTTTTGTAACCAGCGCTACTAGTAAGCGTCTATCTATAAGCTTTTTCCTAGTAGTGAATTATTGGATTAACTCAAATGCCCAAAATATTGCTTTGAATTTTACCTCTGCGCGTGTGTGCAGGCATAGGTTGTTGGCGAGCCGCACGGGAGATCGTGGGCATTCTGTTGGAGCTTGCCGCGAGTTGCGCGCATCCAAGCGCGTCGCGGGCACGGCCATAGCGGGTGGAGCGCGGACTCGATCAACGAGTGAAGGCGTGGGTGCGTGGCCTGGCGCTGGCTCGAGGTATAAAACCCGTGCGGTGAGTGTTGTAACGATCTGTGGGACGCGAGCTCGAGCTTGAGGAAAGAAGTCGTTCGTGCGTCGGAACCACAGTATCTTGTGCCTCCCTCCTTTGTTCTTCTTCCTTGGTTTGGACCAGAGAGAGAGCGCTAGGGCTAGACACCAACATTCTTCTCCTAACTCCGGCTGCATCAACCCACCCCCCTTCCTCTCCATCAGGGTCGGGCCGATAAAATCCAGGGCCTTGTGAAAAATTATAAAATGAGGCTTATCTTACTCGAAAAATAGACAACATGCGGTGCCTAGACATGAATTTACCACTAGACGTCTAAAACGATTAATGCACAAATATACAAATTGGTTGAAAAGAACGAAATTAAAGAAAAACACATCAATGAAGAACCACGGAAGATGAGATTAGAGCATCTATAGCCAGATCCCTCATACGCCCCTGGACGCACTGGTCAGTGACCGGATTGGAGAGAGAAGGAAAAAAGGTGACCCAATCGCCTCTCTCATATCGTCTCTATACGTCCGAGCTGTCCGTTAACCCTCATATTCGCTTCAAATATGGGGACGATATAAGGGCTCGTGGACGCGCCCGAGGGCGCCCAGTCAGTCCGCTACGTAGGATGTGATTCCATCCCGGACCACCTTTTTTTTTCTTTATGCACTCTTTTCTTTCTCCCTCTGCCTCTTCACCAATCACGTGCAACTGATCGGACATATAAGAAGAAAAAAAAGTATGATTGCGCCGACGGATAAATAGGAGACACGCGTGGTCACTGACCAGACACATCCGTGAAAGTTTAGGGGGTTATATTTGCTATGTCCGGTTGTAGATGCTCTTACAAATCTTTGTGCGGGCTCCCGGTCATTGACTGTAGCAATTTACATCCATCTGCTCCTTGTCCGGCACTTGCACCGTGTGCTCCACTATTTGAAAAATGAAATTTCACCGGCCATCAAATCAAACACAATTCAAGATCAATTACTGATTCATATGGGGACAAAAAGTTAAAGAATCGCCAACTCACAAGTTCAGGAGGAGGAGAGGTGCGGCCAGGTCGAATTCCCGGACGAAGGCAAGGGCGAGCGTCGACTCAATCGTGCGGCGGATCGTGGGGGTGGATCACGTCCAGAATTGTTTTAGGGCATCCCATATACGAACTGGGAATTAGCAAACCGGATAAGAGATGCATGCGGTCCAGGCGTCCGGCGATCGAGAAGCTCCAACGGTCCATGCAGCAAGGTGCGATGACGGGGTGTGTTGTGTCTGCCTGGTGGGCTGTAATTATATACACATGTAATTGTAAACACATGTAGATTAGGGTAGCTGTCTTCAAAACTAGATTCCATGTTGATAGATTTTGATGAAGTTTTTTTTTTCACAAAAAAAGTCGAAAAAACCGGAAAAAAAAACATGCATCGTGCGATGGAAAAACAACAGAAAACGTGTTTTTTCCCTTTCCGATAGGCACGCGGAAAAAACCGGTGCCCCTCGCGGGAAAAAAAAGAGAGAAGAAAACACGTTTTTTTTTCTTTCGGAGAGGCACGGCCATGCCTCTCGTGATAGCAAAACCGTGCCTCTCAGGAAAAAAACGAGGGAGCAAAAAATGCATTTTTTTCCTTTCCGAGAGACACGCCGTGCCTCTGTGAAGGCAAAACCGTGCCTCTCACGGAAGCAAAACCGTGTCTCTCACGAAGTCAAAAACCGTGTCTCTCACGGAAGCAAAACCGTGTTTCTCGCGAAGGCAAAACCGTGCCTCTCACGAAAAAAAAGAGCAGAAAAAACACATTTTTTTTCCTTTTCGAGAAGCAAAACCGTGTCTCTCACGAAGTCAAAACCGTGCCTCTCACGGAAGCAAAACCGTGTTTCTCGCGAAAGCAAACCCGTGGCTCTCGCGGAAGCAAAACCGTGACTCTCACAAAAAAACAAAAAAAATGTGTTTTTTGCACAAAAAACGCTTTTTTCCATAATTTTTTTTGTTAGAAAATAAATTTTAGCTCAAAAGATGCGAAAGACCGGTGAAAAACCGAAACACCGAAAAAAACCACTCCAAAAAGGCGAAAACGCGTGCAAAAATATAAATAAAATAAAATCTGAAGGAAAACATTCAGAGCGCGACACGTGGCGGCGACTGGAAACGCGCCAAGTGACGGCGCATGAAAATGATCTTTAAAACACTTGTGAGGGAGCGCTCGCTACTAATTGCTCCATCTACCATGACATACACATGTAGCATTTCGGGGCCCTGTGCCTTATGCACAGTTTGCACATCCCTAGGGCCGGGCCTGCTCTCCACGCAGCTGTGTGCCCGTCTTCCCCTACCCACCACCGCTGTACACCCACCTCCCTCCCTCTCAGCGTGTTTGTTTCGGGGGAAGTTGTATTAAGGAATGGGAATTAGGAGGATGGAGGACGTAAAGTCCCCTCTTTGACTGGGGACAGGGGAATTAACTAGGGCAGGGGAAAGGGAGTTGGACCGGCAACTCCCCATTATCTCTTCCCGGGGGGGGGGGGGGGGGGGCATGTAATTGAACGAGGGAATGGGAACAAAAACCAAGGCCGAGTTCGTTGCTCCCGCTCCGCAAGCTACGGAACCCACGAAGGCGCGCGAAAATCTTCCTGATGCGCGGGAAATCGCAGCTAAATACCCCCCAGTGCGGCATCTTTTTCTCCACGAAATAGAGCGCTAACTACCTCTCTCGATCGGGAGAGGCGGCGACAGGGGCGAAGCAAGCTCAGGTAACCCCGTTCATCTTTTGCAACCCTGATTTGTTGTCTAAATTTCATCCAAATCGTTCCATCTAATCGGAGGCTTATTTCTTTCGCATACACTAACTTCAACTCATCAAATTACACCAAAATAAATCATTTTCTTCTTGCTTTTTACTATAGATCGATCCATATCTGTAGGACCGAAGCAAGCTCAGGTAACCCCGTTCATCTTTTGCAATCAGAACTTATTTCATTTGTTCAGAACTATGTGGATGTACCTCTCTCCCTCCCTCTTTGCCGTGCATATGGTCTGAATTTTTTGAGAGATATAATAGAACATGGCTGTGAGTAGTCACTGGAGAAACACTCTTGCTTGCGACAGGCTCGTTATTGTGGCTGCATACATGTTTGCTAGTAAATATATCCGTATTGAGACACCAGGATTGATAATAAAGTAACGGTTCAGTTTCAGCAATTAGGTCGTATGCATGTGAATTAGTATTGGGTCAGGAATTATGAATAGCAGAATCATGATTAATAATACTTCAGTACACAATTATGTAATAAGCATCCATTTGATTTCTATATTTTAATGCCTTATATACATACAGAATGGAGGGGGATTTGATCCATATCAGAATGCATCATGGGGGTTCATTTTCAATTGAAGGACCACTTACTTATGATGGTGGTGAAGTGTCTATTTTCCGAGACTGTGACAGTGAGCGTACATCGTATTTTCGTCTAGTTTTGTATGGCTAAAGACGTAGGTTTCAAGGATGTTGATGAGTTATATTATACATCCCTGGATGTAGCCTTGATGAAGGAATTGATTTAATTCATGATGACAATTCTGTTGTTAACATGTTGAACTTTGCAAAGAAACACAACTTTGCTGAGATCTATATTAAACATAAAGGCCATGAAAATATGTCTGCTGATCCAAGATCTGTTCTGCGCAATAAGGAGAAACTTCCAGCGGAGGTACTGTACTAGAAAACTAGTTATTTTTATCATGTGCTTTATTTTCTTGGTTGCTCATGTGTGAATTCCTGGTTGCTTGTTGCTTGGCTGTGTGTGACTGCTCATACATTTGTGTGCCATTTACTGTATTGTACCTTATTTCTTATAGTTGATTGAGTGGCACTCTTAACTAATTTTGTTCACAGACATGGCACGCCCACCAACAAACCGGGAAATCATAATCCTGTGGCACACAATGAGGCAACGGAGAGTGATAATACTCATAATTTTATATGTATTGTTGCGAATCTTCATGATGTTACTTAGGAGGGGTCAATATAGGATGCGTCGAATTAGGCAACCTTCTTGGTATGACCCGATTACTTGAGCCCAAACTCTAAAAAACAAGATACGAGTAAGTGATACGGAATGCATTTTCCAACTAAGGATGGATAGGCGTTGTTTCGGAGTGTTATGTTCTTTGCTAAGAAAAATAGGTGGGTTAAAGGATACTAGGCACATGAGCGTGGAAGAAACGGTTGCCATGTTCCTTCACATACTTGCACATGATGAGAAAAATCGAGCAATCCACCATGATTTTCAATGATCACCTGAATCAGCAAGTCGGAAATTCAATAAAGTACTTGACGCGGTTTTAAAACTCTGGAAAGTGTTGCTTAAGAAGCCTCGACTAATTCCAGCCAATTGCACGGATGGAAGGTGGAAGTGCTTTAAGGTACCAACTGATATTCTAACATGGTCTAACACTTCTTTTTTACTAAAGAATTGTTTAGGTGCCTTAGATGGGACATATATAGAAGTTCATGTGACCAAAACCGATAAACCAAGATTTCGTTCAAGAAAGAATGAAGTTGCGACAAATGTTCTTGGTGTATGTGCGCCGGACATGCTATTCATTTATGTATATCTGGGTTGGGAAGGATCTGCGGCTGATGGGAGGGTGCTTGGAGATGCTTTATTAAAATCAAATGGCCTTAAGGTTCCTCGGGGTAAGAGATAATACAAAAATGGTCCTTGTTAGTTAGACATATATGTTATATACATAGTTGAGAAACACATACCTATGTTTGTATTGCATAGGGTGCTATTATCTAGTTGATGCTGGGTACAAGAACTGCGAAGGGTTTCTTGCTCCATACAGAGGGCAGCGGTACCATCTAAATGAGCAAGCATCAGCCAACAGAACCAAGTTACTTGATATTTTGCGAAATCTGAAAAATCTCACTACTGAAGAGGTTGTCATGGCTGTTTGTGTCATTGGTGGTGATGCTGGAAAGACTGAACTTTTCATCCAATTGCGTGATGATTTCAAAGTGGTGTTTGTTCGTCAGGAGCTCGAGGCGGCCAAAAAATAAGCGTATATCCGGATTTACAGTTCTAGATTGGCAGTTTAATTTTTTTAGCTACGGACTACTTGTTTGCTTGAAAACTCACCAGTAAAAATATTTGATTCTTGCAAATTTATGTCTACATTGTCTTCTCCTATACAAACTGTTGTTTGCTACATAAATACCACATTACCTTCAAATTTTATTCGAAAATTGTAGTTTGTTGTATAAATACAAGTCTTGGCAGCATCCAGTTTAACATAATTTTGTGGCTATGAATTGCAATGGCAGCAACAATATTCAGTTTGTATACAGTCTTGGTGGCTTCTGTACTGCCCATCATTTTATTTTGTCAGATTTTGCATTGCAAACCTTGACAAAAATTTCCAAAGCCAATTCAGTTCGGTGCATACTCAGGCGTCTCATAGATAACTCCCACCTCCCAACCAAACAAAGGAATGTAATTTCCTGCCAAATTCCCATGACTAATTTCCACCGCACACCAAACGTGCGATTGGGACTAATAATCCACTTCCCATGTCTAATCCTGTAACACCCCAGGTGTTTGAGGGGCTTCTTTGTAATATAGGATCTTGCTATTTCTACCTTGTGTTTGAAATAAACTAAGTTTGCCCCCATGTCTCATTTTTGCATCATGACATTCATATTTCATTTCATGCTTTTCTTCTTGTGATGTTGTGTGGAGTTTGATCTCCATGTGTGAGCTAGTCATGTTGCATCTTGTGTGTTGCTTGATGATCATGAGATGTTTGATTTGAAGTGAGTGGTGTGATGTTGTTTTTCAAACCATAGCAAAAACCCCTTTATTCTTATTCCTCCTAATTATTTTAACTTCTGTTTTAAACTAATGCCTGACCCCTGTAAATTTTTTCACGTTTTAGAGTATTTATTTATTAGCTAGTTTGATGTGTCCTTTTAGTTTGTGGGTTTTGTGCCATGTGCTTTTAAAAATTAAACAGGGGGCTTTCTTTATTTAAGTTTGCAAATTCTTGTTTCAAAAATTCCTTCTTCCATTTTATTCAAATGAAGTATATTCTACTTTTCCTAGAATATATTTTTCTATCAAGAAAAACCTCCCTATTTTGTCTTTTATAAAATGTTGGAGTTCTAATTTCAAATAAAAGGAAATCCTTTTGTTTCAAAAATCCAGAGAGCCCCAGTGGGCCTCTCTTCTTCTCTCTCTGTTTTCTCTCTTCTCCCCGAAGGCCCAGGCCCAGGCCCAGCCAGTCTTATCCCCCTCCTCCAGACGACAACCTGCTCCCTTCCCCGTTACTGTCACATTCCGTCAGAGACAGAGCTCGTCAGTGAGAGAGAGGCCGTCATCCGTCACCGTTTGGCCTCACAAACGTCGAGACACCGTGCGCCTATAAATCCATCACCCTCACCTCGCCTAGGGTTCCTCCCTGCGCCGTCATCTCCTCCTTCTTCCTCCTCCTTCTTCCTCTGCTTTCCTTCTTCGTCAGAGAGCGAGAGAGAGGGTTCAGAGAGCGACAGAAGAGATCATCGTCGCCGGCGCCGTCCCGCTTCCCCGACATCAACGCATCCATGTCCAGGGCCAAAATGGTGGTGCCCGCGTCCCATTCCCTCCTCTAGGGGCGCGCTAGCACCTCTGTATCGTCAACCCCGTCCTCGTCACCTCTCGGGCGCAGCATCGTCTGCTCCGGCGAGTTCTTCTTCCCCCACGGCTCCTTCTTCTTCCTCGACGCCCCCGTAGTCTCCTGAGAGCTCCTAGGTGAGCAACCCATCGACCATCACCCCCCTTTTCGCTTCCTGCGCGCGCGTAGCTTAGATCCCGTTGACCAGGCGCTCCCAGTTCCGCCATGGCCGCGAGCTCGAGCTCCTGTGAATGCTTGAGCGCGTGTGTCGTTTCCGTTAGGTGCTCGGTTCATCGCCCGTTCCATTCCCGCTTAAATCTCGCCGTTTTATCATTTGTAGCGCGCGTAGTGTTGATGTGAAGTTCGTGCCCGCGCTGCACTCGAACTAGTTCAGTTTCGTAAGTGCGTTTGTCAGTTTCGTCAGTTATGTTTGCGTGTTAGTACTAGAGGGTTTCGACCCCTCCTCTGTTAAGATCCGTCGAGCCAGCGCAGTGGTTGCGCGTAAGGGTTATGAGCGCCAGGTCGCGGGTTCGATCCCCCTCATCCCTTTTTCCCTTTTAGCTTTGCTTTTTTTTCGTGTTTTCTTTATTTTCCTCTCTGGTTATATATATTTAGTGTATATGCATGTATTTTTTTTGTGTCTCTGGTTACACTTAGGAATTTTATGTGTGTGTGAGTGCATCTAGTGCATGTGTATGTGCATATATGCACTTGTGTGTATATGCATATATGTATGTGTATGTGTGCACCTACACTCAAGTTTGTCTTGTTATTTGATATTCCTACATGTGTAGTAGTTATCTAGTGGGTTTTCTTGCTAATGCAAATATATATATATATATGCTTGTGGTATGATCATGTGTGGTTATCTCTAAGTGCATGTGGGTATGTGTATATGTGGGTAGGTGTAGTTCTACATATGCATGAGTATGTCTTGCTCTTACCATCTTGCATGCTAGCTTGTGTCTTGCCATGTGTAGGGTAGTCAATATGTGGGTATGTTCCTCTCTTCACCATGTGGTGTGAGATGGTTTTGTTGCTTTTCATATGTATGTATGTGGGTGCATGTGTGGATGATAACCTTTCTAGCTAAGTTTATACTCTTGTACATGATGCTATGTCATGCCTAGATAGGTTATATTGATGTTATTTCCATTTCTAGCATGTGTCCAGAAGTGGACATGCCAAAAATGGCATTTTCCCAAAAGGGAAATAAGTGACTTAAGTCACTCATGTTCTTATTGTGCATTTTTTGAGCTGGGTTTTCTCCCTCATGCTCCATATAAGTATAGGGGTATGAGTAATGATTTTGGGGTATAATCATCCCAGGAATACATCTGTGAAGTCAGATTTAACTTTCGAGCAACTTCATAAAACTGCTATTTTTGCTGTGATGCACTTTTGTCCAATTTATATTAATTTTTCTGTGCATGATATTAAGTTGCTGTCAACATGAGTATGCCAGATAAACTTGCTATGCATGTCCCAGTATTTTTCTTATTTTTGCAAAGTCACCAGATCAGTGGGAACCTTGCTGTGAAGTTGCTACGTTAATCTGTTTTTCTGCCTGTCTGAAATTTCAGTCTGGAGAGCAGTTTTCATCCTGATGCTATATTGTCTTGATGGTTCCATCAATTCTGTTGTGATCTGGCTCATGTTCAGTAAACCTTATTTGTAGTAGTTGTTATGCTCTATCATCTTGTTAAATTTCATGGTCATATTCTTCTTGTAGATATGTTCTTCACTTCTGTCAATTTGCCTCCAGAATGTTTCCTCGATTAACATGCTATTATTTTCAGTCCTGGAACAGTAACTTCATCATATCAACTTGTGCTATGAATTGCTAGTGATCAATAGCTCCTTTGTGATTTCTGCAGATTAGTTATTCGTCAAGCATGTTATTATCGTTCTGTTGATATCTTGTTTGCCATGGTAGGCTTCCTGTAGCTCCAGTTATTGATGTTGTAAGTTGCTATGTTGCTGTTATAATCCAGATCGCATAGTTTTAGTGTTTTGATGATTGTGGCTGCTGTGCTCATTGGATTTGAGTTATTCTTGTTCCTAGTGTTTGATATTGTTATGCTTTTGATCAGAGGCAAGCTTGGAATACCAAGGCACAGCCCATTTCTGTTTTCCTCTTGTTATTACCTCGATATCGTGTTGTATCTTACCGAGAGCGTACCGTGAGTTCCGTAGCTCCGATCGTTACGTTCTTTATATGGTTTTGCACCAGTTTTTCACGATGCATCCATTTCCATCATGTTCATGCATGTTTAACAAAGTTAACTAAAGTTTCTGTCCAGAATACTAATATGACTGATTTCTGCATTTGAAACATGAGTAGATGATTTAAACTTGTGCTAATGCATTAACATGGACATGCATTATTTTGATTGAAGCATATTCTAGTTTGGTATGTTTATTTGTATCGTTTATCTGTGGGTAGACCCCGTTGTTGAGACTGAGTACGAGGGACCCGGAGAGAATGACTACGAGGATCCAGTTTAGTATTCAACTAAAGAACCAACAGGCAAGATGAACACTCCCGGATCCCAATCCTATTTTGCTATTGCTAGTTGCACATTCTTTCAGCGTTACTTATTGTTACCTACCACTTAAAATGTCAGCCTCCCAAATGCCATGAAACTCTAACCTTTTTCCCCTCCTAGCAAACCTTTGATTGGCTAAGTTACCGCTTGCTCAGCCCCTCTTATAGTGTTGCTAGTTGCAGGTGCAGTTGCTTCCATGTGCAACATGGATGATTTTGCTTATCATTATCTTAATTGCTATTAATCTTAATGCACATATATATCTGGTAAAGGACGGAAGGCTTAGCCTTTTGCTGGGTGTTTTGTTCCGTCTTTGTCGCACATAGTTACTTATGAACCGGTGTGTTATGTTCCATAAATGAGCGCTCCTAACACGATCGGGGTTGTTATGGGGACCCCCTTGATATTCGTTTTAGGATAAGGCATTTCTGGCAAGGCCCAACATTGGTACTATTTGCTTAATAACAACTTTAACTAAAGCATAGGGCATGATCACCCTGAGAATCCTTAATTCCACCCCCCGGGCCAGTGCTCCTCATGAGTGTTGGTCCAATCTAGAGTCGCGTGCGGGGCCAACCCGGAGTAATTCGGGTGATTCCTATTAGGCCACTATACATTGCGCTCATCCGGTCGTGTCCTGAGAACGAGATACGTGGCTCCTATCGGGTTTAGTCGACACGCCGGGCGGCCTTGCTGGTTTTGTTTTACCTTTCTCGAATGCCTTGCGCGAGGAATTCCGACTTCCGGTTTTCCATTGGAATTGTCTAAGACATGATGAGATTCGTGGTTGAGGCTGTTCTCGCGGCTTGTGATTATTTGTGATGGACTAGTTGGAGCACCCTGCAGGGTTAAATCTTTGGGAAAGCCATGCCCGCGGTTATGTGGTAACATGGGATAATTTGTTTAATACCCGGTCATAGCAAACTTGAAGTAAATTCTAATTAAAATTTGACCAACCGTGTGAGTAACCGTTACTGTCTCTTTCGTGAGCCCTTGCTCCGGTCAAGAACACGGTGGGGTTATGTATGACGATTGTAGGTGTTCAGGATCACTTAGTGATCACAATGACGACCGCTCTTTACGTAGGCCTTTGATTCACTTGTCACGTAAGTTAGCCACTATAAATGCTTAGTCTCTTGCTGCAAACCTTCACCACTAAACCATCCTCACCTATAAGCTTAGATAGGCTTGGCACCCGGAGTGTGCAATTGCTGAGTCCTTTGTGGCTCACAGTTTACTACCACCCAATAGGTGCAGATCCAGATGATATCACTGTGGCAGACCCGTATCAGTTGCACTGGGAGTTTGACGAAGAGCGTGGCCGTATGTACGTTACTTATCCAGAAGAGTAGAAGGTGCACTTGGTGGGGAGATTGGGCCAGCATTCGGAGTCATCGTAGTCGTTTCCTTTTTTATGCTATTTGTCCTTAGAGGGCGCTACTCTGTGATGTATTAATGTTTGAACCATTTATTCAGAGGAAGTGGCATGTGTTGCCCACTGTTACCTTATAATTATTGTATGCTGCGATGAATTTTCCAATTTGCAAAACGCTAAGATTTGATTCTATAACAAGGAGGTCCTTAGGGACCTTTTTGGGATAGGGTCGAATCTTGGTCGTAACAAGTTGGTATTCAGAGCCATACCGACCATAGGAGCCCTTTGCTTGATCGATTTTGGCTGAGTCGAGTCTAGTAAAAATATTTTGAGTCTAGCTATATCGGAGAGTAGGATTCTTTTTACTCCTCTTCTATGTTCTGGTGAGATTTCCGACTTAGGAATTTTTAATTCTACTCCTCTTCCCGCTCAAAAAAAATTTAGGATCACGCGGATATTTTGGACAACTATCCTTAGTATCTGAGTACGTAGTAGATGAGTTTCCGTAATTCAATTAGTGAATTATTTGGAAGTTCGTAGGTGAGAATTCCATTAGCACCTAGGATCATCTCTTCACAGATGTATATGGGTATACATTTCTTCCGAGCTTTTCCTTCTCAATACTTATTGTTATTGCAAGTTGCTTCGATATCGACAGTGTGTTTCCATTATCCTGAAGAAAGGCATTCTTACTATTTCCAGTTGAATGTAATTGTTGATATTCTGTTGATTCCTTTCAGTCTTTTGACTCTGCTTAATCTTCATCTTGTCATTGGTATGCTGACTTGCTGTTCTCTTCAGAATGGCGCCAGCAACTCGAAACAATGTGAATCATGAAGAAGAGCAGTCTGACCCTCCACCACCTCCCCCACCTCCACCTCCGGAGGCATGGCAGGTAGTTATGGCCACAACAACTTCCAACACTCAGATGCTGCTGCAACTCATGGAAAGTTTGAGGAATCAAGGTCAACCTAATCAAGGCCCAACAGGCAATTTCCTGCATCAGCCTCAATTTGCAACTCTCAACCAGTTTCTTGCCAATCAACCCAAGTCATTCTCCTGTTGTGACAGGCCTCTTGACGCAGATGATTGGCTTCGTGACATGCGCAAGCACTTTGAATGCAGCAATGTCAATCCTCAGGACTATGTGAAGTTTGCATCTTTCTAGCTCAAAGATCAGGCAGGTGAATGGTGGTAGCAACTCAAGGATGCTAGAGGTGATCGTGTCATCAGTTGGGATGAGTTTTGCTGTGACTTCAGAGCTCATAGTATCCCTTCTAGCTTTGTCGAGGAGATGCGTGAGAAATTCCGGAACTTGAAACAGGGAACAAAGTCTATTTATCTGTACAACATTGAGTTCCAAAACCTAGCACGCTACGCCAAGCAAGATGCTCCTGATGATAAAGCTAAGATTTATCAGTTCACAGGCGGTCTCAGAGATGAAATCCATTCTGGTCTTGTTCTCCAGGAGCCAGACAACTTTGATCAATTCTATAACATGGCTCTTAAGTATGAAGCAGCTCTCCTCAGGTTGGACAACTCTAAGAAGCGGTATAGAGACAACTCCTCTTATTCATCAAACTATCAGATGGTGTCGAAACAGCAGAAATTCCGGGTTCCGAATCCACCTCAGTTCTGTCAGCAGCAGAAACAGCATGGTGGTCGTGGTTCTTCCCATCCACCCAACCCATCGTATTAATACAAGTTTCATGGTGCTAAGTCAACTCATGCTCCTTCAGGCAATTTCCGTCCACTCTCAGAGGTGACTTGTCACAAGTGTGGTCAGAAGGGCCATTATTCCAACAAGTGCAACAATCAGAAGCGTCTTCCACCTCCTCCTCCAATCAAACCTCCGGGCAATGCTATTGTCAAGCACAACCCAAATGCAGCAAGGGTCAATATGGTGAATGCAGCAGAAGTAGAGGATTTTTCCCAAGTGATCATGGGTAATCTCTCAGTTAATTCTATTCTTACAAGAGTTTTGTTTGATACGGGTGCATCGCATTGTTTCATATCTCATCCATTCTCCATCAAGCATGAGTTCGACTATAAAGTTTTGCCTAGATCGATGTCTGTGGTTTCTCCCAGTAAGATGTTGAATTCCAACCGCACCGTTCCGGATGTTTCTATCAAGATGGGCGATTATTCATTCTTGGCTTCTCCAATTGTTCTTGGCAACTCGTATATTGATCTCATCCTTGGCATGGATTTCCTGGCGAAAAATAATGCTCAAGTTGATTTCAAAGCTAAAGAAGTTCTTTTGACAACTCCTTCCGGTGATTTGGTCATCTTCGCTGCTCGCGATGACACTGTTAGTCTATTCTCCCTCAATGAGAAGGGTGAGATCTCAGCCATTTCTCAGATTTCGGTGGTCAATGAATTCAAAGACGTCTTTCCAGAAGAATTGCCAGGAATGCCTCCTCATCGGCCAGTTGAGTTCGTGATTGATCTCGAGCCCGGAACTGAACCGGTTTGCAAGCGTCCTTATAAACTTGGCCCAGAAGAGCTCAAGGAGTTGAAGAAATAGCTAGATGAGCAAGAACGCCTCGGTCTGATCAGACCTAGTTCTTCACCGTGGGGTTCTGGTGTTCTATTTGTCAAGAAGAAGGATGGTACGGATCGACTCTGTGTTGATTATCGTCCATTGAACAAGAAGACAATCAAGAACAAGTACCCGCTCCCCAACATCAATGAGCTGTTCGAGTAGTTAAAAGGGGCTAAAGTTTTCTCCAAGTTGGATCTTCGTATGGGGTATCATCAGATACGCATCCGCGAAGAAGACATCCATAAGACAGCCTTCAGGATGAGTTTTGGCTCTTATGAGTATACCGTCATGTCTTTTGGTTTGGCAAATGCGCCTCCAACCTTCTCCAGAATGATGAACTTCATTTTCTCGCCCTTCAAGAGTGAGTTTGTCTTGGTCTATCTCGATGATATTCTGGTGTTCCCGGAGTCAGAAGAAGAGCACGCCGAACATCTCAGGCTTGTCCTTGGCAAGTTAAGAGAGCATAAGTTCTATGCAAAGTTCTCGAAGTGTGAATTTTGGCTCATTGAAGTGGTTTATCTAGGCCATGTCATCTCTGCAGAAGGCATCACAGTGCACCCTGAGAAAGTTGAGGCAATTGTGAAGTGGGAGCCTCGGCAAAATGTCAAGCAGCTCCGCAGTTTCCTCGGGCTTGCAGATTATTGCAGAAGGTTCGTTGAGAACTACTCGCAGATCGCAAAGCCTTTGTCTAATCTTCTTCAGAAGAGTGCTAAGTTTGTGTGGTATCCAGAGTTTGATGTTGCCTTCAAGACACTCAAAGAGAAGTTGACCACAACTCCGGTTCTTGCTTCTCCAGACCAATCCAAGTCTTTTCAAGTCTTTTGTGATGCTTCTCTCCAAGGTCTTGGCGTTGTTCTAATGCAAGAGAAGAAAATTGTCGCTTATACCTCGCATCAGCTGACGCCAACTGAGAAGAATTACCCCACTCATAATCTTGAGTTGGCGGTTGTTGTTCATGCTTTGTTCACGTGGTGACACTTGTTGTTGGGAAGATCAGTTCAAGTGTTCTCCGACCACAAGAGCTTGAAATACATTTTCAGTCAACCCAATCTCAACCTTCGTTAAACACGTTGGGTGGAAATGATCCAGGAGTACAATCCCAGCATTGATTACACTCCCGGAAAAGCAAATGTCATTGCAGACGCGCTAAGCAGAAAGGCGTATTGCAATAGTCTGATTGTGAAGCCTCTCCAACCTGAACTTTGTGAAGCTTTCCGCAAGTTCAATCTGCAAATTGTTCCGCAAGGTTCCTTGCAAATCTTTAACTCTCTCCAACCTTGGAAGATCAGATTCACCAAGCTCAACTTCTTGATGCAATGGTGAAGAAATTCAAGATTGGTGTCGAGAAGAGCATTCCAAAGTATAAGTGCTTTCGTGTCAATGACAAGGGCGCTCTGTTCTTTGAGGACCGTCTTGTGGTTCTGAAGGGTGATCTCAGGCAGGTTATCTTGGAAGAAGCTCATAATTCCCTTCTTTCCATCCATCCTAGTAGTTCGAAGATGTATCAGGACCACAAGCAGACATTCTGGTGGACTCGCATGAAGCGTGAGATTGCGCAGTTTGTTAACAATTGTGATGTTTGTCGCAGAGTGAAGGCGGAACATCAACGTCCAGCAGGTCTTCTCCAGCCTTTGCCTATCCCAGAGTGGAAGTTCAATCATGTTGAGATGGACTTCATGACTGGGTTTCCCAAAACCAAAAAGGGCAATGATGCGATCTTCGTTATCGACAAGCTCACAAAGGTTGCTCATTTCCTTCGTGTGAAAGAATCAATTTCAGCAGCTCAGCTGGCAGAGCTGTACACTTCAAGGATTGCTTCTCTTCATGGTGTTCCTAAGCTCATTTCTTTAGACCGTGGTAGTCTCTTTACTTCCAAGTTCTGGGAGTCCTTCCAAACTGCTATGGGAACCAAGATCCATTTCAGAACGGCGTTTCATCCTCAGACAAGTGGTCAAGTGGAGCGTGTCAATCAAATTCTTGAAGACATGCTTCGGGATTGTGTGATATCATTCGGCATGAAGTGGGAAGATTGCCTCCCTTTCACTGAATTTTCATACAACAACAGTTTCCAAGCTAGTTCTAGCAAAGCTCCGTTTGAAATTCTCTATGGCAGAGAGTGTCGTACCCCGCTCAATTGGTCTGAAACCGGCGAGCATCAAATCCTTGGCAATGACTTGATCTCAGAAACAGAAGATATGGGTCGAGTCATCCGCGAGAATCTCAAAGCTGCTCAATCCTGCCAAAAGAGCTACTATGATAACAAACATCGTGATGTCTCTTTCCAGATCGATGATTTTGTCTATCTCAGAGTGTCTCCCATGAAAGGTACTCAGCGATTTGTCATCAAGGGAAAGTTAGCTCCTCGCTTTGTTGGTCCGTTCAAGATAGTGGGCAAGAGAGGTGATCTTGCATATTAGTTAGAGCTCCCTTCAAACTTCTCCAATGTGCATGATGTGTTTCATGTGTCTCAGCTCCGGAAGTGTTTCAAGACTCCCGAGCGCACTGTTGATCTCTAGGACATTGATCTCCAAGAGGACCTTTCTTATCGTGAGCACCCAGTTGCTATTCTTGAGGAAACCGAGCGTAAGACTCGCAACAAATCTATCAAGTTTCTTAAGGTGAAGTGGTCTCATCATTCCGATAAGGAAGCGACTTGGGAACGTGAAGACCATCTCCGTTCCGAATATCCTGAATTCTTTCAGTCTTAGATCTCGGGGACGAGATCCTCTTGTAGTGTGGGAGAGTTTGTAACACCCCAGGTGTTTCAAGGGATTCTTTGTAATATAGGATCTTTCTATTTGAACCTTGTGTTTGAAATAAACTAAGTTTGCCCCCATGTCTCATTTTTGCATCATGGCATTCATATTTCATTTCATGCTTTTCTTCTTGTGATGTTGTGTGGTGTTTGATCTCCATGTGAGAGCTAGTCATGTTGCATGTTGTGTGTTGCTTGATGATCATGAGATGTTTGATTTGTAGTGAGTGGTGTGATGTTGTTTTTCAAACCATAGAAAAAAACCTTTATTCTTATTCCTCCTAATTATTTTAACTTCTGTTTTAAACTAATGCTTGACCCCTGCAAAAATGTTCACGCTTTAGAGTATTTATTTCTAAGCTAGTTTGATGTGGCCATTTAGTGTTTGGGTTTTGTGCCATGTACTTTTAAAAAATAAACAGGGGGCTTTCTTTATTTAAGTTTGCAAGTTCTTGTTTCAAAAATTCCCTCTTCCATTTTATTCAAACGAAGTATATTATACTTTTACTAGAATATATTTTTCTCTCAAGAAAAACCTCCCTGTTTTGTCTTTTATAAAATGTTTGAGTTCTAATTTCAAATAAAAGGAAATCCTTTTGTTTCAAAAATCCAGAGAGCTGTTGGAAATATGCCCTGGAGGCAATAAATAAAGTGTTTATTATTGTATTTCCTTGTTCATGATAATCGTTTATTATCCATGCTATAATTGTATTAATTGGAAACATGAATACATGTGTGGATACGTAGACAAACACAATGTCCCTAGTATGCCTCTAGTGAACTAGCTCGTTGATTGAAAGATGGTTAAGGTTTCCTAGCCATGGACATGAGATGTCATTTGATAACGGGATCACATCATTAGTAGAATGATGTGATGGACAAGACCCAAACTACAAACGTAGCTTATGATCGTGTCAGTTTATTGCTACTGTTTTCTGCATGTCAAGTATATGTTCCTATGACCATGAGATCATGCAACTCACAGATATCGGAGGAGTACCTTGTGTGTATCAAATGTCGCAATGTAACTGGGTGACTATAAAGGTGCTCTACAGGTGTCTCCGAGGGTGTCTGTTGAGTTGGCATGGATCAAGACTGGGATTTGTTACTCCGTGTGACACAGAGGTATCTCAGGGCCCACTCGGTAATACAACATCATAATAAGCATTGCAAGCAATGTGACTAAGTGTTGGTCATGAGATCTTGTATTACGGAACGAGTAAGGAGACTTGCCAGTAACGAGGTTGAACTAGGTATGGAGATACCAACGATCGAATCTCGGGCAAGTAACATACCGAAGAACAAAGGGAACATCATACGGGATTAACTGAATCCTTGACATAAAGGTTCGACCGATAAAGATCTTCGTAGAATATGTAGGAACCAATGTGGACATCCAGGTCCCGCCATTGGTTATTGACCATGGAGGTGTCTCGGTCATGTCTACATAGTTCTCGAACCCGCAGGGTCTGCACACTTAAGGTTTGATGACGTTCGGTAGTATAGAGTTATGGATGGTGATGACCGAAGTTTGTTCGGTGTCCCGGATGAGATCCTGGACGTCATGAAGAGCTCCGGAATGGTCCGGAGGTAAAGATTCATATATAGGAAGTCCCAGTTTGGTCGCCGGAAAAGTTTCGGGCTCATCAGTAGTGTACCGGGAGTGCCGGTAGTGTACCGAGAGTGCCGGTAGTGTACCGGGAGACCTCCGGGAGGGGTATTTCGACCCAAGAGGCTTTATGGGCTGTGAGAGAGTATTAACCAGCCCTTAGTGGGCTGGTGGAATAGCCACAACAGGCCCATGCGGCTGGGGGAAGATTCCCAAAGGAGAAAGAGTGGAAAAAAGGCAAAAAGGGAGAGTCCTACTCCTACTAGGAGTGGAGGAGGAGTAGGACTCCCCCCCCTTGGCTTCGGCCGACTCCAAGAGGGGCTCAGCCCTGCGCCATCCCTCCTCCTCCTCTCCTCTAGTTAAACTGAACTGCATTTTAGTTCTTATTTTGCTTGATGTCTGTCACTGACAATGATGAAAATTATGCTTGCAGGACCCCTTTTTGCACTTGACTGGCCCGTCTCGTGCAATTGTGGCAGACGAGCCTGTTTTCTTTCAAATTCAACTAAAACTGAAATATGGAGCACAGTTCAAAGATACAGCATTATTCACTGCCTACCAAAGGTACCGCTCCATGATGCAGTATGGCACCGTGCGGATCTATACCCGCTGTTGTACAGCACAGATAAGTCTTGAGCGACTTGCTCAATCAATCCAAGCCACAATTCTTAGTGTTCGTGTGGTTAAAGGGGAGCCTTTTAACTATGGCTGCAAAATTTCTTGCTTGTTTTTTCCTTTTGATGCAATGGAGGGATACGCCGCGGAAGTTGTCTTGCTTGACTGCAATGGTAAAAGTATGCATGTTGGGTCAGATGGGTATCTTCCTTTGTCAAGAAATGTTGTGTCAGTGGGATTGCAAGGCACACTCCGAGTCGTCATAGGAGGATACTCAAAGTCCGAACCCAGTATCTCTCGAATAAATCACGTTGACTTTCCTGTCCAGCAGTGTCAAACAAGTATGCTTGAGTGTTATGTTGGCGGCTCCAAAGTGGAGATAGTTGTCGCTTGGTCTCGTCTTGTCATGGACAATCATGATCTTGTACTCGATGGCCATTGAAGGTGTGTGGAGTGGCAGTGACCTGGATTTGCTAGTAGCTTAGACTTGTTTATTAGTGTGCCATTTTTATGTTGCTTTAATATTCATTTTTAATGTGCAGGTCCTAGCAGGGTGATTTAATGGAGGAAAGGTCTAAGAGCTTATGTTATTAATTTGGTAAGTCGTATATATGGATAAAGCAACATAAGTCTGAACAAATAGCTAATTTATTTGAACTTGTGGTTTCGGATTTTGCAAGTAACATAAAGTTTGAACTACTCCCTCCGTTCCTAAATGTAAGTCTTTTTAGAGGTTTCACTAGGGGAGTATATACGGATGTATATAGACATACTTTAGAGTGTAGATTCATCCATTTTGCTCCGTATGTAGTCCCCTAGTGAAATCTCTAAAAAGACTTATATTTAGGAACGGAGGGAGTAGTAGCTAATCTGAAACAGTAGCATGATTAGCTTGTGTGAAACAGTAGCAGTCTTAGCTAGTCTGAAACAGTAGCATGCTTAGTAGGATTACTTGAGTCCCTTGCTGTTGGTCTCAGTTTTAGTCTGTGTTTGTCTCTGTTTCATCAATCTTCTACTAAGTGTACTTGACCACTTAAGCCTTTTTATGTGATAGAAGTTGCATGTTCAGTGCCTCCCTTGTTTCAATGTGGAGAAGCTAATGTTTCTGCCATATAGTACTTGAACAATGAAGGTGCTCAACTGAGCTAGAGCGCGGATGAGCTCGTAAGCTCTTCCTTTGTCTCTCTGCAAGATTCGAACAACCCAATGTATTAGCGGTCGTATCCGAGTTGTATTTGTCCAATTAATCTGATGTGTGGCCCACTATGGCCCAGCATTTATTAAGCCTATTGCCGTCACAGACTCCGGACAGATGGAAAACTAATGAGCTTGTCCATTTTCTTCCAATTCTGACCCTTCTACCGTGTGTTCTTTGCCGCCAACTGTTCGTGGTCTAGCCATAAAAAAAAAGTTCGTTGTCTCATAATTCGGGACAGGGCACGGATTTGATCCTACGCAATTTTTGTCTACAACACACATGATTGACACTGCCACGTACAAACAGGACATGAAGTTTTAGATGCTCATCAACCCCCATCCAGTCTAAAAATACATGTACCAAATCAGTCCCGTTAAGCCATACAGAGAATATTCCAGCATCAAACTATTTATCCACACATGAATTAGGGGATCATTACAGCACAAATAACACATGCACGTTCACATGCAAGCATTATTTACTCTAAAATGTTAGTTTCAGGATGCCATTGCTGGCAAATTTCAACAAATAACTCGGTTGCCCAGGTTGGAATTACGCCCAACAACTCAGCATACAAGATAACAAAGAACCCTTTGCAATGCACAACCGGAGGGAATTCGATTCCTACTGTCTAACTATTTGGCATCAGTGCCGAATCATTTTTGTAAAACTCAAGCCCCTGCACCCAATTTCAGTTCAGCCGGCTTTTGTACAATTGTTTCTCCAGTGACCCTCTACACTTGCAGCGAGTAGGTTTGCGTGGTTGCTTCAGAATATCTCCCCAGGCAGGTAGTTTGCTTGTTTCTTTGTCATTGTTTCATCGACATATTGTGCAGAACCTTGTCATCATTCTAAGCATTTCGTATGGGGCCTTCTCCCTACTTGCGGTTGGTCTCCCAATGTCCTTCCTTTTTGTGGGCGCCGACAGTCCAGCTAACCTGTTTCCAGGCATAAAAACTGAAAGGTTGTCTCCACTAACTGCAGCTGCTGGTTTAACTTCAGTGCCGTGCTGTATTAAACTATTACTTGTCTATCCACCTGCACAATTGCTCCATTTTCCGTTAGACGATCTTCCAGTCCTAGTCCATCTCTTGTCTCAGCATATTGCATTTCCGCCATATTAGAATTGAACAAGGCGATGAGCCGATCATAAGCATTGGTACTAGTGTCACCGAGTCAAACCAACTCCATTGCGTGCATATACATGCTTAAGTGTCCATAAGAGAACAGGCTACGATCCATGTTATCCCTCTGATAATGGGAAAGTTGTGCCAACACAATGTCGCGAGCATCTTTGGTCCACGGTTTTACTATACGGTATATGCTTAGCTGGAATTTCCTTCACACGGATGATGTAAAGCACCTGTAATGAACAACGAAGTGCAGGTCTCGTTAGGCCACTCTTGGCAGATTATTAAACATCAAACATAAAAATGCCACTGGTACCTTAAGCACATGCTGCAAAGCAAGCCCATGTGGGAAATTGACCACATTCACCAGTGAACTCTTCCGCATTTCCAAGCATGTTTACCTTGTATGATACCTTCCAGCGACAACTAACGCGATATACAAAATGTGTGGTTTCTTACAGGTTTGGAGGTAACATCGACAGGACCATCGCCGAGCTCCGCTCCACCGCTGCGACCCCCCTCGGGAGCCTGACTAGCTCTATTTGTTTTATGTAGGGGTTTGTTGTGCTGTGCCACCGCTGCGACCCCCCTCGGGAGCCTGACTAGCTCTATTTGTTTTATGTAGGGGTTTGTTGTGCTGTGCCCCAACAAGACTTATTTATTTTTCCTTGTCGCACGTCGCACTTGCCTCTTGAACTTTGGATGCTGTTGTGTTGTCGGTGCACTTTGGATGCTGTTGTGTTGTCGGTGCTGTTGCTTTATAGTCTTGAACATTGGATGATGTTGTGTTGTCGAGGCTCAGCCCCAGTATACTCTTGAACATTTGGTAGCTCAATGGTACTTCCTCTGAAATAATATAAGAACGTTTAGATCACTAGTTTAGTGAACTAAATGACTAGTGATGTTTCTACGTCCGAGCTAAAAGAAATGAGCTCGGGTGAACAGTAACACCGAAAAAAATTCAAAAAAAGTTCAAAACAATTTGAAATTTTTTAGTGATAACATTGACAAAAGTTCTCAAAGCCTGTCAAATTTCATCACAAAATAACATTTGTATAAGTCGTAGCAAAAAAGAAAAAATTGATGTTTCAAAAGTATTATTTTCGATAACATTTTGGAGTACTGATTTTATTTATTTTTTCATGACTTCTACGAATGTTATATTTTGATAAAATTTTGCAAGCACTTTAAATTTTTGTCAATGTTCGCACCTAAAAAAAATCAGAATTTTGATTTTCTTTTTCTTTTTTTGATATTACTGTTCATAGAACATGACTTTCCAACTAAATGCTCTTATATTAGTTTACAGAGGAAGTACAGGACTTACAACTCTTTTCCTCTTTTCCTCATATTTCTTCTTTGTCAAACTGAAGCCTCATGTACTAGCTGAAGTAGGCCTCCTCGAAGAGTCAAAACTTGCTTCTGATTTAGGGCCAGTTCTTTTGTAGCTTTTTTTAGCTTCTTGTCAAACTAAGCCAAAAGCCAAAAATAACTTACTTCCAACCCCTCCTTCACAATGAAAATAAGCTGTGATCGACCAGCTCCCTGTAGAAGTTACTTCCTCTGTAAACTAATATAAAAGCGTTTAGAATACTAAAGTAGTGATACTAAAGTAGTGTTCTAAACGCTCTTATATTAGTTTACGGAGGGAGTACTTACCAACGCTCTTATATGTTCTATACTTACAAACGCGTGCACGACTAGAGCCCGTCTTGATAGGGTTTCCGCCGCCGCCACTCGAGTCGCCCTCGTCGGTCGGTCACCACGACGAAGGGTTCTGCCACCGCACATCCTCCTTCCGCCCCTTCTCCGTAGCTCCCATGGACAGAGGGCAGGCGTCCCGCTGCCTCATGTCTCAGGTGGGCTCCGGCATGTGAGGCCACCGGCGAGCTCGCCTCGCCCCTGCATCTCCGTCTAGCCTGCACATCGCCCTGCTGAGCTAGCTCCGGTGTTGGCTCTTCACCCGTTTTCTTTAATTATGATCAAATTGACATTATTCTTGTGGACTTATTTTCACATCAGCTTACTTGTGGCTTATTTTCATACATAGCAGCTTATTTTCGCAGAGCTACTAAAAAGAACTGGCCCTTAGGCAGGAGCACACTCGGACAGTTTCTCAACAGATCCCTAATTTTTGCTTTTTCAAGAGCCAACACCCTCGATGGTTCCGCTGATCCAATGCGAATCCTGCTTATAAATTACACCCCAGTTTAGTAAAACCGCACCATGTAATTTCCACACTGATGTTTTCATGTCCAGCTTCAAGCCCAAGAACATGTCAGTGTAGTTCCAAAAAGAAATTTACTGAATGCATCTAACGTTTCCTAAATACCGTTTCAATTTACAGTTTCACTACATTCGACTTTTAGTAATCACCAAATCACATAACACTTCTTTATGAAGGTTATTGCTATTTTAGTTCTGACATGGAAGGAGCATATACTATAACACTAATCTCTTTAGAATTGGAGAACCCACATTCAATTAAGGTCTTTAGTTGACATTGTGACACCCGAATTCGACCTGGTCTACAATTTATCGAAACTCTCTTATTTAATTATTTTATTTATATATCTATAACCCTATGCTCCTTAATTTAAAGAGTCCACATTCAATTGAGGTCTCCAAGACTCCAATTAAAATTGGGTCATCAGATTTTGATCGGGTCAACAATTTCTCAAAACTCACTTGTTCAGTTTTTCAGACAAATACACTATGCTTCCTAATGGGTTTGATTTACAACTTTAACCGAACCAATAGCTTTTCAAATCAATCAACATCAACCGGTCTATAAAAACATACTCCCTCCGTAAACTAATAGAAGAGCGTTTAGATCACTAAAGTATTGATCTAAACACTTTTATATTAGTTCACAAAGGAAGTATCAATTACGCACATGCAGCCGTCAACGTAGAAATTTCCCACATATATAAGGTTGGTTAGCATATAATATAGAATCACACCACAAAAGCCAATCAAATTGACGAATTATAAATAAAAATAAAACGCACTATGTCATCTCCCCCACACATCAAATGAAATATTCCATTAGTTTCACCAAGTTAAGAGCAAACATATCGACATCCACAATATTAAATAAAAAAATATGAAAATTTATTTAACGACGAATCTAATCACAACAATTTGATACCATGGATTTTCATATATTTATATACAAATTTAATCAAATTGAAAAGGTTTAACATTTTTAAAAAGTAATACACATTGTATTTTGAAACAAAATGATTTTTTTTAATCTAACAGCAGCAAAGCGCGTCCAGTCCTTCTAGTACATCCTACAAATAATGCTGCAACTTGAGCCCTTTACAAAGTCCCATTTTCAACAGTTTGTGTCTTTCCTACAAATTACAAAATGCAGTCCGATGTTCTTTAAAACTTATAAGCCTTTGTCTGAACATATTTTACTAGTGTCTTTTTTCTAAAAACTTATAAGCATTATGCATCCAGTACTTCACAGATTTTCTAAGCACCACAACGTCCCACATTGAATTGGTCAGCGATACTTCTGAATTTATTAGAGGCTGCAAAAGGTAGTACTTAATCATCAAGGGCCTCGTCATCCACACATAATAAGCTACTTGTTTTTGAAATTCCTTTTTACCATTCCATATTGTTATTTTTGTTTTTCCCTTTTCCTGAGTCCCATATGACTCGAATGTGATTTCCCATGTGGAAGTAATTATTCATATGATTTCAATACAAGCTCATAGCAGCGGCGACTAATTTGAACATGTTCAATGATATCAAAAAATAATTCTTCAGAAACAGAACAATTGCTACTATGCACAATCCAACGGGCGCGATCAAAGCAAAGCACACGACTTTCATCCAGGCGCTCTATGATTTTTTTTGCATCACTAGCAAATATGCCCTTGCATTGTAACGGGAGACAAAAGAAAATTATGCGCTAGCCAAATAAGTATGACTCAATACTCTAACATATAAGCGTCCTCTATTTTAACACGATGACTCACCATGTTATCACTTATTTTTCTTCCCACCCACGCTAATGATGGTCGGGATGTCCACGTGATCACAATGCATTCAACGTCGTAAATCTCAAGGTTATGAGCTTGTCACTACACGCCACACTTTTCATTATGTTGCGCAAGGAAATGTTTAAAACTTTAACAACAAATCACATTAACCACAAACTACTCCCAACGCATAGGCACGTAAAGACTTTCGAAAAACTAATCTAATCCTAGACATATACGATTTTTGAATCGATCAACGGTGTTTTGAATCGACAAACATTTTTTTAATTATTGTTTTTAAAAAAAAATGACAAACAATATATGAATTATTTGATTTTATTGGAGCGTTCAAAAATTCTGAAACTTTTACACAACATTTATATGGAAATTCATTGAGTTTTCCTAATTGTTCATAATTCTTAGAGTCAGGGAAGTATGGTGATTATTCAGATATTTACAAACTGTTCTTTTTTTGACAGATTTTGTTTTGCATGCATAGTTTGATTGTTTCAAGTATTCCTATAGCTTATATTGAGTAATATAAATTTTGGAAATGATGGAATACAGTAGGTATAATGTGGGAATAATATGAATCCTTTCTTGAGAGTACCTAAGTGAATGATTTATCTTTACTACACTAACCCTTCTCACGAAGTTGTGTTAAGTTTTGTGTGATTGAAGTTTTCAAGTTTTGGGTGAGACATCGATATGAGGAGAATAAGGAGTGACAAAAAGATAATCTTGGGTATGCCCAAGGCACCCCAAGGTAATATTCAAGGAAGACTCAAGCGTCTAAGCTTGGGGATGCTCCGGAAGGCACCCCTCTTTCGTCTTCAACACTATCGGTATATCTTACTTGGAGCTATATTTTTATTCGTCACATAATATGAGTTTTGCTTGGAGCGTCATTTTATTTTGTTGTTCTCTGTTAGGTGTTATTTATAATCTTGTTTTTCAATAAACAGTTCCAAGAATTGCCTTAGGATGCTTGAAATTGCATATTTGATGTGTGCTGTGTAAAAACAAAAACTTCTAATGTAGTCTTTGAATTTTAATATTTTACTGGAATGTGAAAGTTTCTGAAATTTTTACACAGTGTTGACATATAAATTCCTTAGCATGTTCTAAATTTTTATAATTTGTTGAGTTACATAAATACACTATTTTCATAAATTTCTACAGACTGTTCTGTTTGGACAGATTGCTATCATAGTTTTGTTATCTACTTATCCTATAGTTTCCATAGACTATATTGGTAGATATGAATTGTGGAAATGATAGTATATAGTACCTAATGTTTGAAAATTATTGTGCAACTTGTCTTGGCAGTGGATGAAGTGTTGATTTGTTCTTATGTGTACTAACCTATCTCATGAGTACTTTTTGAGTTTTGTGTGGATGAAGTTTTTGAGAATAGGTAAAATCGAGATATGAGAGGATTGAACAAGATACAAAAGCTTAAGCTTGGGGATGAGGCACCCCAAGTAAATATTTCAAGAACTCTCAAGCATCTAAGCTTGAGGATGCTACACATCCCACCTCTCTTCGTCAACTATTAGTTAGCCTATGTTGAGCCTAAATTTTTATTCGTTCACATGATGCGTCCTATTCTTGGAGTGCTATTATTATTTTGCTTTCTGTTTAATAAAATACTTCAGATCTGAAAATCTTTATTGAGAGAGAGAGAAAGTCCTTACATATCTACTTAATTGTTTGACTACTCATTGATCTTCACTTATATGTTTTGGAATAGTTTTGTCATTTACTCTCGTGCTTCACTTATATCCTATACGAGTAAATGGTTGAATGAATTGAATATCATAAACATGAAATTACATATGTTTTATATGCTTATCCCGTGGAGAGTAATGACTTCACGCATAAGAAGTATAGGTGATAAAATTTAGTGAAAGTTAGCAAACACCGCATTGATCACTTGAACAATTCATGAAAGAATATTGAAGGAAGAGAGATTTCACATATAAATATACTATCTTGCACATCTTCTATGCTTTTGAATACCCATTAATTATTTTCAAACTTGAGCAAATTAGTTAAAGTTGGACAAGGAAAAGAACGTAATGAGTTATGCTTGGGTATATTTGTATAGAAGTTATATTGTTATGGATCCTCCAGCATGCGGTGCTTGCTTCCACCTCATACTAGCCAAACTTCCGCACCAAGTAGAAATACTACTTGTGCATCCAAACACCCTTAACCCCAAAGTTGTTCCATGTGAGTCCATCATACCTACCTATATGCGGTATTTACCCGCCGTTCCATGCAAATTTGCATGTGCCACACTCTAAACCTTGAAATAATATTCTGGTATCTTCCATGCTAGGTGGGCTATTCTCACGATATGTGTTGATTCACTATCATTGACAAGAAAGTGGTTGGTATTCAGGATGATTAGTTCAATGCTCAAAAAGCAAATCAAAATATAATGAAACAAAACTCCCCCAGGATTGTTGTTTATTTGGATGGTACCTATGGATTCAGCTCGTCGTGGAGTGTGATTGATTGGTGGAGGGGGAGTAAAAACTTTACCATTTTGTTTCGGAACCGCCTATAATGTATGTAGCATGGAAGATACCGAGATCTCTTGGTTGTTATGTTAATAATGAAAGCATACCGCTCAAAATTATTATTCATCTCTATTTTAAAAGTTAGAGCTTTGGCACCTCTGCAAATCAATGCTTACCTCTACGAAGGGCCTATCTTTTACTTTGTAGTACTTACCTTTATGCAAGAGTCATGGTGATCTTCACCACTTCCTATTTTTCGCCTTTTTCTCTTGGTAAGCATCATGTGGTGGGGAAAGATGGAAGCATATATGGCCATTCAAATATATTTGATCATGAATTATTATTGTTGACAATTATCTATATGATAAATAAGTTGGGAGGCAAAACTTTAAGCCCCTATCTTTCTCTATGTTCGACGGATGTCATTTGCTCTAAAAATATGCTCTGAGTGTTAGAAATCATGGAAGACTATATAATAGTTGAGTATGTGAAATTTGCTAAATCAAAGCTCTTACATAGACCCTTTTTAAAAATAAGATGAATTGCAATTGTTTTTAAATCAAAGCTGCACAAAGTGTTTGGAACTATTATTGATCAAATTTATGCACTATGGTAGCATTCACACTTCATAAGTTATTTCTTTTATTATTTACCTACTCGAGGACGAGCAGGAATTAAGCTTGGGGATGCTGATACGTCTCAACCATATCTATAGCTTGGGGATGCTACAGTGAGGCATCTCACGTATGTATCCTCGTAGAACCATAATCCTCTTTTGTCATCTCTCCAACCCTTTTCTTTGTTTTTGATTCGTCCATCAAAGGAGTTTGCGTTCAGAGGAATATTGCTTAATTTACATTTGTTTGTCAATGTATCAACTCTTATTTCTGGTTATTCGGATCTAGCATTTTTTTGTATACTTCCGTTTTGGGATCTAAAAAATAATCTGCTTTAGCTATCACAATGTAAAAACTCTACTACCACATAACTATTCTTTCGTTCACTATAAAGATACACACACAAAACATACATCAATTCGAAGAACTTCATAAAAGCAAATTTCAATCAGGATGCACTCAATGTGATGTCCAGAAACTATTTGACCACACAAGACTGGGCCTAGCAGAACTGTGGCAACTCAGAATGGCAAAAGAACAAGCCCTGGCCCTCCAGAGAGAAATAACCAACATTAAAACTTTAAAACTAAAAAAAGAGAAATAACCAACTTTAGGCATAGAATAGCATAATCTATCGCCCATCTCGGCAACATGTATGGACTCTATCTATTTGTACATATCTATGTTCTTGTGCAAAATTCAAACCATGTTTCGAAATACCCTTATAACAAAATACAATCAATGAGGTGTGTCTAAATAAGGTTTGGTTTATAGCAATCGGCCGCCGCGCTCCTCCTCCTAATTCTAATATAATGAATCGCCTGCAAATCCCATCTACCCAAGCGAAGCCATGAACAACAAACTATCCCACAAGTCGAGCCCATCCACCCTTGCCATGAACAACACGAGCCGATAGACCACATGCAAATCCAAGATGGACTCTCGAGACGCCCTTCTCTTTCTATGATTCACTGGCGTCAATGGCCGGCCATCACAAAGTGGGTTGTGGCCTTACCGGACCGGCGGTGGTGGATGTTTTGGCCTGCAGATCGGAGGGTGTGCCGTAAGGGCCATCAAAGAAATGTTGGGCCTGTGCTGGGCTGCAGTCGACAGACATAAGTGCCTCAAAGCCATGCCGAGTGTGTGTGTAATGTTCGTAGAGCCTTGCCAAGCCTGTTGTGCTGGACCGGCACCCTTTCGGCCTGCAGGAAAAAGCGAGATCCATCCGTCGAGGGCAGCTAACTCAACTCCCTATGCGACAGGCATTTGCCCTAGCCACCACTTGTCTCGAGGAGACATGAACCGGCGTTGCGCCATAATTTTAGCTGGCCACTCCTTTGCAACGCTCCACCACCAAGAAGAGCGGTGGCACAATAGAGGAGAGTAGCATGGGCGACGTCTTCCTTCACCTCCAAGAAGAGTCGCGGCGTAGCAAAGGAGAGTAGCATGGGTGTCATCTTCCTCCACCTCCAAGAAGAGCGGCGGCACAACAGCAGAGGAGAGCACGATGGGAACCGTTTTCCTCCACCTCTAAGAAGAGCGGCGACACAACAAACCAAGAGTAGGATGGCACCCGTCGGGTTTGGGTATGGGTGGAGCCACCCCATACCACTAGTAGAAAACAGGGCTTTGGTTCTAGCCTGAAATGCCATTAATCACAGTTCACTCACGAACCGGGACCTATGGGGCCATCGGTCCCGGTTTGTGAGGGCAGGGCACCGGCCAGGCCTTGTGGGCCATTGGTCCCGGTTCGTCTGTCCCGTTTGGTCCAGGTTCCAGAAACGAATTGGGACCAATGGGCCTCGCTCCTGGCCCACAACCATTGGTCCTGGTTTGTGGCTGGAACCGGGACCAAATGTGGTTCTTCAGGGTCATTTAGCTAAAAAAATCAGTAAATGCATGAAAAATACCAAATGAAGTCAGAAAGGGTTGAAAACTGATGATGTGGCTTTGAATGGTGCATTCTGAACACACACAAAGTCTGGAGTTCAAATAAGTTCAAAAAAATGAAATCCCTTTGTAACAGATGAGTATTCGTTTGAAACCTTGATACTTCGAAAGAGATTGTCTGTTTTGTGCACGAAGTGCATCCAGTTTTTCCCGTAATCCTCTCAACTTTTTAGCACATGCTATGTGGGTGAAATGATGATACCATGCCAACTTTCAACCTTTGCAGAGTTCATTTGTAGTGTTTCCAATTTCAGGGTCATTTAGCTCAACAAATCAGTAAATGCATGAAAATTACCAAATGAAGTCAGAAAAGGTTGAAAATTGATGATGTGGCTTTGAATGGTGCATTTTGAACACACAAAAAGTCTGAAGTTCAAATAAGTTCAAACAAATAAAATCCCTTTGTAACAGATGAGTTTTCGTCCAAAACCTTGATACTTCGAAAGAGATTGTCCATTTTGTACATGAAGTGCATCCAGTTTTTATTATAACCCTCTAAACTTTTTAGCACATGCTATGTGGGTGAAATGATTATACCATGCCAACTTCCAACCTTTTCAGAGTTCATTTGTAGTGATTTTCAATTTCAGGGTCATTTAGCTCAAAAAAATCAGTAAATGCATTGAAAATACCAAATGAATTCAGAAAGCATTGAAAATTGATGATGTGGTTTTGAATGGTGCATTTTGAACACACAAAAAGTCTGGAGTTCAAATAATTTCAAAAAATGAAATTCCTTTATAACCGATGAGTTTTCGTCTGAAACCCTATTACTTCAATAGAGATTGTCCATTTTGTAAACGAAGTGCATCCAGTTTTTGCTGTAACCCTCTCTACTTTTAACACATGCTATGCGGGTGAAATTATGATACCATGCCAACTTTCAACCTTTTCAGAGTTCCTTTGTAGTGCTTTTCAATTTGAGGGTCATTTAGCTCAAAGAATGAACTAATAGAAAAAAGAATGAACTAGAAAACTTTTATGAAACTCTAATAGAAAAAGAATGAACTAAAAATAATGAATTACAATATTCTGTTATGATCAACTAAAACAAAACTATAATATTCTTCAATAGCAACAAGAATCAAGTAAAAAGCTTTTATAATACTCTAATAACAAAAGGAATCAACTAAAAAGCTTTTATAAACCTCTAGTATTTTTGAAACTAAAATTATATAAAATTTATGCAACTAAAATTATCAAAGTATTTTTTGTTCAAAACATTAATAGCAAAAAGAATTTTCATAAAGATTTTTTGTTAGAAACTTTAATAGCAAGCTAAAATAACCAAATCTGTTTTTTATTAAAAAATACATTTAAAATAACCTAAAACTTACCAAATTGAATATAATGATAAAACACAGTAATATTAAATAGCAGGAAAAAGAATCACTCCAAAATCTATTTTTATTAAAGTTATTCACAAACTAGTGATTCACACAAATTAAAAAAAAATCAAATTTAAACTATTCAAATTTGAAAACTAATGGCACTAACAGAAAGTTTATAATTTTTGTGACCTAAAATCAAAACGAATCAGTGAAAAAAAGTAAGTAAGAACAAAATAAAATAAAGAAAGAAAAAACAAAACAAAAAAACTGTTTTTTTAATGCCACCTACTAGGCCACCACGGCCAGAATATGACTAGAAACCCAACGAGCTTGTTGGGCCAGGATTCAGGCCTGGAAGGTTACAGTTGAGAGGTGCTCGAGAAGGTGTGCGCAACAGCGCTGATAAACCGCTCTTGAGCTCTCTCAACTAACGTGGAGGGACTAAAATTTTGGCCTCGGGCAGCACCACCCTTTGGTCCTGGTTCACGGAACCAACCGAGCCCAATGCGCCCCTTTAGTCCCGGTTGGTGCCACCAACCGGGACCAAAGGTCCCTGTTTCCCGCCCTTTGGGCTGCTGAAATTTACCTTTAGTCCCGGTTGGTGGCTCCAACCGGGACGAAAGGTGGGCTTTAGTCTCGGTTGGAGCCACCAACCAGGACTAAAAGAGGGGGGGGGGCTATATAAGCGGGACTTGGAAAAAATTTTCAAAATCCATCCGCAGTTTCATCTCTATCCCCCGACGATGCCGAAAACCACCACGCCGCCGCTAGGCTGCCAGATTTTGAAGTCACCTCCCTGACGCCGTCGCCTCCCCAAGCCCCCTTTCTCCTCGTCGCCGCCCCCGACGCCATCGCCTTCCTGATCCCGCTCCGGCCTCCTCCTCCTCCTAGGTGAGCCACCGGCCACACCGCCGTTCCCCTCCTCCTCATAGCTATCCTTCCCCCACGGTGATCGTCATCGCCCGTCCGTCGCTGCCCCCGACGCCGTCTGTCTCGGGCCACCGTTAAATACCTTAGTGCTTGTAATTAGTGCCATTTTTGTGCCATGCTTGTCCATGTTTGTGGTGCAAAGATGAGCTGTTGTAGCTCTTGTTCGTGCCATGTTTGTCCATAGGCATTGGTTATAACACATGAGTTTCCATACCTAACTAGCTCTTTCTCAAGTGATTGTAATTAGTTAGGAATACATGTGTTTGCAACGTCTATCAATCGGCTAGCTAGCTATTTTATGTTGTTGCATCAAGCACTAGTCAAATAGGTCACAATATTTACAATACTTCGGAATACTTTGGTATGTCAAAACCGTGGAATGTTGTACCCATAGATTAAAATACTATAGTTTTCAATATTTTGGTTTAATTTCGCAATACCATGATATCAAACACAGCCTACAACCTTTCGACCTATAGGTAAAAAATACCACTGTTTTCACATACAGAAATTTTCATTATATTTTGACGATCGCCGGTGATATCATATGTATTATATTATTTATGTTCACCGAATTTTCATATGTTGATGGTGATCTATCGTGTTAATGGCATTTTCTTACGTTCGACAACTACTTGGGTTTTAGGGACCATGAGGCATAAGATCTGCAAGGTCTGCCAAAATTCATGTATGTACAGTCTTGGAACTGCAGTGTTGTTCGGGGTATTTTTGAGAAAGGGATTTAAAAAATCAGTGGTACCGGTCTTTAACTTGAATTTGTACTGAATTCTGATCTTTTTTTAGCTATTTTACTGACATTATTGTTGATTATTAACTGCTCCATAGTGTGTTCCTGTTGGAAATATGCCCTAGAGGCAATAATAAATTAGTTATTATCATATTTCCTTGTTCATGATAATCGTTTATTATCCATGCTATAATTGTATTGATCAGAGACTTAGATGCATGTGTGGATACATAGACAAAACCATGTTCCTAGTATGCCTCTAATAGACTAGCTCGTTGATGAAAGATGGTTAAGGTTTCCTAGCCATTGACATGAGATGTCATTTGATAATGGGATCACATCATTAGGAGAATGATGGGATGGACAAGACCCAAACTACAAACGTAGCATATGATCGTGTCAGTTTAATGCTATTGTTTTCTGCATGTCAAGTATCTGTTCCTATGACCATGAGATCATGCAACTCACTGACACCGGAGGAGTGCCTTGTGGGTATCAAACGTTGCAACGTAACTGGGTGACTATAAAGGTACTCTACAGGTATCTCCGAGGGTGTCTGTTGGGTTGGCATGGATCAAGACTGGGATTTGTTACTCCGTGTGACGGAGAGGTATCTCAGGGCCCACTCGGTAATACAACATCACAACTAGCCTTGCAAGCAATGTGACTAAGTGTTAGTCACGAGATCTTGTATTACGAAACGAGTAAAGAGACTTGCCGGTAACGAGGTTGAACTAGGTATGGAGATACCGACGATCGATTCTTGGGCAAGTAACATACCAAAGAACAAAGGTAACGTTATACGGGATTGACTCAATCCTTGACATAGAGGTTCGACTGATAAAGATCATCATAGAATATGTAGGAACCAATATGGTCCTCTAGGGCCCGCTATTGGTTATTGACCGTAGAGGTGTCTTGGTCATGTCTACATAGTTCTCGAACCCGCAGGGTCTGCACACTTAAGGTTTGGTGACGCTTCGGTAGTATAGAGTTATGTATGGTGGTGACCGAAGGTTGTTCAGAGTCCCGGATGAGATCCAGGATGTCACGAGGAGCTCCGGAATGGTCCGGAGGTAAAGAATGATATATAGGAAGTCCCATTTTTGTCGCCGGAAAAGTTTCGGGCTAATCGGTAATGTACCGGGAGTGCCGGTAGTGTACCGGGAGACCACCGGGAGGGGTATTTCGACCCAAGAGGATTCATGGGTTGTGGGAGAGTAAATACCAGCCTTTTGTGGGATGGTGGAAGTCCCACACAAGGCCCATGCGGCTGGGAGAAAAAGCCCAAAGGGAAAAAGGTGGAGAAAGGCCAAAAAAGGAGGAAGCCTAGTCCTACTAGGATTGGAGGAGGAGTCCTCCTCTCCTCCCCACTTTGGTCGACCCAAGGGCTGGATTTTTGGCAGCCAAGACTCCTCCTCCTCTCCTCCTATATATACTAGAGGATTTTAGGGTTTTGGCACAGAATTTTCAGCCACGTGCTACCCGTTCCTCTAGTGCATAGTTTCTCCTCTAGATCGGTTTTCTGCGGTGCTTAGGCGAAGCCCTGCCGGAATAGCTCCACCACCATTGCCGCAGCGTCGTCATGCTGTCGGAGAACTCTTCTACCTCTCTGCTCCCTCTTGCTGGATCAAGAAGGCGGAGATCGTCATCAAGCTGTACGTGTGCTAAACGCGGAGGTGCCGTCCGTTCGGTGCTAGATCGGAAGGACCGTGACGAGATCGCGGGACGGATCGTGATGAGATGGCGGGATGGATCATGATGAGTTCGCGGGACGGATCGTGATGAGATCGCGGGACGGATCGTGATGAGTTCGCGGGACGGATCATGATTGGATCGCGGGACGGATCGTGATGAGATCGCGGGACGCTCGGCGATTTGGATCACGAAGATGTTCGACGACACCAACCGCGTTTCTTAACGCTTCCCGCTTAGCGATCTTCAAGGGTATGTAGATCCACTCGCCCTCTCGTGGATGCTCATCACCATGGATAGATCTTGCATGTGCGTAGGAATTTTTTTTCCCATGCAACGTTCCCCAACAGTGGCATCATGAGCTAGGTCTATGTGTAGATGAGATCTCGAGTAGAACACAAAAGGTTTGTGGGCGTTGATGCTTAGATTGCTTCCTCCCTTGGTCGGATTTTGGTTCAGCGGTATTGTGAGATGAAGCGGCCCGGACCAACATTACTCGTACGCTTACGAGAGACCGGTTCCCTCGACCGCAACTTGTTGCATAGATGGCTTGCGGGTTCCAGTTTCTCTCACTTTAGTTGGATCGGATTCGACAAAGGCGGTCCTTGAGAAGGTTGAAAAGCAACTAGTGTATCACCGTTGCGGTTTTGCGTAGATGAGAATTGTTCTTGCTAGATACCCGTAGCAGCCACGTAAAACATGCAACAACAATTAGAGGACGTCTAACTTGTTTTTGTAGGGTATGTTTGTGATGTGATATGGCCACTTACATGATGTGATATATGTGATGTATGAGATGATCATGTGATGTATAGATTATCACGACTTGCATGTCGATGATTACGGCAACCGGTAGGAGCCATAGGGTTGTCTTTAATTATTGTATGACCCGCGTGTCAATCATTAAGCGCTATGTAATGCTTTACTTTATCGCTAAACGGTAGCAATAGTAGTAGAAGCATGGTGGGCGCGACAACCCCGATGGCGACACGTTGATGGAGATCAAGATGATGGAGATCATGGTGTCATGCCGGTGACGATGGAGATCATGCCGGTGCTTTCATGATGGAGATCAAAAGCACAAGTTCATGGCCATATCATGTCACTTATGATTTGCATGTGATGTTAATCCTTTTATGCACCTTGTTTTGCTTAGGACGACGGTAGCAATATAAGGTGATCCCTCACTTAAATTTCAAGATAAAATTGTGTTCTCCCCGAGTGTGCACCGTTGCGAAAGTTCGTCGTGTTGAGACACCACGTGATGATCTGGTGTGATAGACTCTACGTTCACATACAATGGGTGCAAGCCAGTGGTGCACATGTAGAACACTCGGGTTAAACTTGACGGGCCTAGCTTGTACAGACATGGCCTCGGAACACAAGAGACCGAAAGGTTGAACATGAGTCACATAGTAGATATGATCAACATGATGATGTTCACCATTGTAACCACCTCAACTCACGTGATGATCAGGCTTGAGTTGGTGAATTTGGATCATGTATCACTCGGATGACTGGAGGGATGTCAATTTGAGTGGGAGTTCTTAAGTAATATGATTAATTGAACTCATTATCATGAACATAGTCAGTAGTGTCTTTGCAAAATTATGTTGTAGATTACTAGCTCACGCTGTAGCTCCCTTGAATTGTAACATCCCAAACTTTGGAATGTTATAATAATTATTAGAATGATTTTTTCTTTGCTTGAGTGATTGAAATTGAGTGAAAATTTGAAACTTTTGAAAACTTTTGAATGAGAGGGAATAAAATGACTTTCCCATGAGATTTGAATTCCATCTTTGAAAATATTTCAAATTCAGAAACTTTATGCAACTCAATGATTTTCATGATAGAGGATAATATGACTTCTTCAATTTATATGAAATATGAGTTGGGAGTTTAAAAGGATTTGAAAGTGCCTCTGAATTATTTTGGAATCCATTTCATATTTGGTTCCTATTCAAGTTTTCAAATTATTCAAACCCCTTGTGAAAAAATTTGAGAGGAGTAAATATGACACTCCAAACCAGGGGTATTTTTGTGAAGTTTTTGAATCATAAAACCCAAGGGGTTATATGAAAAATAAGTTGCAATAATAAATAAAGCCATTTAGGCATTTTTTGAAAATAAATTTTTTTAAAGTATTTAATTTGGCCGTGGAAAAATGTCCATTAAATGGCAATTATTTCCCTGGTCATTTTGATATATACACTTTAATTTTGGGACAAGTTTTGAATGCCTTAATGCTGTTTTTATTGCCGTGTAAATTAATATAGGAAAATCATTAAAGCCTTTTAAGACGACCGGCCCACCTGCTCATTAAGCCCACCCCGAAACTCCTCCTCAACGGTCTCCCGATAACCGCGCCTCTCTCTCTCTCCCACTGACAGCAGGACCCACCCGTCCGACCCTGTGAGCCCACGGTCACCTCCTTCCTCCTCTCGCACCCGTTGACCACGCCGGCGACCTCTCGCCGTGGATCTCGCCCCCTTCCATTCCCCGACCCCCTGAGCCCGCCTATATAAAGCCACCGCTCCCCTCGTCTCATTCCCCCTATTTCCCCCTCTCCCCGACCCCTCTCCTCGTCGAAACTCCTCACCGAAGAAACCCACGGCAGCCGCGCCATTTTTGAGCAACTGCTCCACTCCGATTCCCCCGAGTGCCACCGAGCCCTCCATCCACCTTCTCTCGCCCGTGTGCACCTTCCCCACCCCTCTGCTTCACCGGAGACCCACCAGAACGGCACAACCATCACCTCGCCGGAGCTCCATTTTCCACCGAACTGCCCCCGAGCTCGTGCCGCTCGTCACCGTCGCCCCCTCGCCTCTCCGACGCCGCCAATCATCGCAGGAGGATCACCGCCGTCATCTGGAGTCCTCCGACGCCTCCCTCGACCACCGGAGCTCCTTGCCGACGTCCTCGCCGCCTTCGGACCACCGGAGATCTCCATCGCCGGCAACCCCATCCTCGGTGAGCTTCCTCTCCCGTCCGATTTTTGGATCGACGACCACGATTAGATCCTTTAATAGCGCGAAGCGTTATGTTGTAAGCTTCGGTCGCCCGCCCGTATCTCCCGCCCGCACGCGCTAGCAGCCAATAGGGTTTTGCCACGTAGCCCCTGGCCGTCCGGTAGTTTTCTGTTTTTTTCTGTTTTGTTTTAGTTAACAGAAACTTTTCAAATTTTGTTTTGCTTATAACTTTTAATCTGTTTAATGTTTTGAGTTGATTCTTTTCGCAATAGTTCACATTTTTCATGTAGTTTCACCCTGTACTTTTAAATTTTAAAAATTGAACTATAAAATTTGAATTGAATCAAATTTGCTCAAAACATTCAAATCTGAATAACTAGAGTTTGAAAATAGATTTTGACATGATTCTTTTTGCTACTGTTTGGTATTAGTTAGGACTATATTTATGCTTAGTTTGAGAAATTTTTAGGATGAATTTGATTAGTGTTTTAGCTAAAAATAGATTCTGCCTATTAGTTAGTATATTTTTATTTAATTAGTTTGTAGTTGGTTTAAATTAGATTTAGTTTTAATTTGATTTAGTAGGTTCTGTTAGTTAAACTTTAGGTGTTTTACTTACTGTTAATAGAAATATAAAATTGCTTAGTTTATTTCTTTATGGTTATAGGAATCTCAACTCCTTTTCAAATAGGTCTAATTTGCTATAAAACAAACTAGTTAGTAATAGTTTATTCCAACAAAGTTTTATATAATTAAATTCTGTTTTCTAAGAAAAAAATTTAGTAATCTTTTCTGTTAAGAAATGTTTGTTAATAAAAATGGTTTAGTTTTACTCTATTATAGGAAACTATATTCTTTATCATTAGGTAATGTTTTATAAAACAACTTAGTTTTGGTAGAGATTATTTTCACAAAGTTCTAGATGATCTAATTCTGTTTTGTAATAAAGATTTTTATTAATTACTTTCTGTTAACTTAGTTGTTTCATAATTTGTTTTCTCTTAGTTTATGGTTGTGTTCATTAGGCAAACACTTATGTTGTTTGGGATGATGTTTTGTAGTTTTATTTGTTATTCAAAAGTAATTCTTTTTGCTAGTAAAATATTTACTAAAATTCTTTTGTTATATTTTACTTTGTTAATGTTTTGGTACTATTGAAAATAGTTGCTTGTAGTGGGAAATTTACCTTAGTTGCTTTTATGAAAACTTTGTTGATTTTGTCTTAAGTATTTCCTTCATCAACTTTGTTGCTTTTGTTTTGTGTTACTTTTGATTGTTAGTATGATTGCTTATATGAATGCCATGCTTGTTTATATAGATTTTTCATCGGAGAGTGACGAATAGTCTATCAAGTTATTTATGAGAGCAATCTTTATCTTCATCAATAGTACATGCAAGTTCACTTTGACCATCTTTTCATACCTATGTTTTATTGCATGTAGTGACAACATTCAACAAATCCCTCCCGTAGTGTTATTGAAATTCTTGTAGTTGAGTAGAATGCATGAGGTAGGAACCCACCACTGGTTACTAAAGCCCCGGGAACGTTAGTTACTTTTATGCTATGCTAAAGTAGACGGGGTCTGGTATGAGTGTTCGTGAGTGGTGTGAAGAAGGACTCTACGTCAAGACGACAACTTCATGAAGACATCTTCAAGTCCTGCATCTTCAAGACCTCAAGACTTCGAGACTTGAGAAGACAAGTTTTCAATACACACTACTGGGTGAGGGATGGTTGGAACGGCACCCTGGAGAAACCAGTGGATTTGCCTAGGTGTTGCTGGAGAAGTGTCAGTATTCACACGGAAAGCGTCACCCAGACTCAAAGAGAAGGATGAATACTTCATGCCCGGAAGCTTACCTGTGTAGCCACAAGTCATTATGGGCTCTGGCTTGGTTGATCTTTGTTGTGACTCTGCTGGGCAGTGCTACAAGATGTAGTCGACGTTAGGATTGGATGGGCACTGTCGGACAGTCAGGGAAACACTCTGAAAGACCATGTTTCTTTCATCCTGTTCTCAAACACCAGGCAGTGCGAGGACTTACCAGGAGGGAAAGAATCTTGTGGGTAAAGTACACAACACTCTGCAGAGTTAAACCTAATCGATTAGCCGTGTCCCCGGTTACGGACAATTTGAGCTTCTAGACTTGGATCTATCTCTGAAGTCTCAACACTGGACTGATAACTAATTGTGGGCAACTTATGATACTTATGGGCATTGAGACACTGGTTGGCGGAACCATGTCATGATAGGTAACTCCATAGTGAATTTCCTGATATTCCTTTGTTGTAGGGAAAATAAAATCAGCTTTTACGCAAAAACTTAGACACAGAGCCACAAAGCCTTTGCATATAGAATAGTCTTTATTATTCTGTTCTTCTATGGTGATCTTGGCAGTACATTCAATGTACTGACCTATATGGCTGCAGCGTATCATGTTGCAGATACTCTTCTACGACGGGTAAGAGTACGATTCAGGGTTACAGTCCGCACTCAACTTGCCGTTGGTGTTATTGGGACTCCACTCCCGTTGACTGTATCCGCTGCTATTTCAAGGTATATATCAGTTTTACGTTATTACATGTGATTGCACTTTGATATATACATTGATGTACTGTGTGTGCCAGCATACTGATCCAGGGATGGCACAGAAAACACAGAGGCTTGACTCGTTTTGAGTCGGGTCGCTACAGAAATGGTATCAGAGCACATGTTGACTGTAGGACGTGACCCTAGAAACTGGAAAGCCCTTAGGAAATGATTTCTCGAAAACTTTGTTTTCAAAATGACCTTCTACTTCTCATCCCTTCTGAGTTTTATCAAAAAGTTAGATAATACCCTTGTCCCTTGACCATTATGGAAAGAGCTACACAAGGATTGAAGATTTTACAGATCTGAAGAAATTGAAGATCATGAAGATTTTTCCAAGATATTATGCCCCTAGAAGACCAAACCCCTGCTGTATACTTACGTTAGATACGATGATTTGTGAGCTGTCATTTGTGTGTAATTTTCGACAGCCACAACTAAAATCTATTTTCAAAACCATTGTTTGTATTGTGTGTATCCCCTCCTTTCTCTCTCTTGCTTCTCATCCCAAAACCTTGACCCCAATAGATGATGAATGAAGATGGACTTGTGTATTCTGGATCAATGACTCGGCTGGAGACAGAAGTATGGATTCACAACATGGAGAATCACTTCAGGAGTAACTCGATAGCACAGAAGTATAAGGTTCAACATGCTCTCCAGCACTTTACCCAAAGTGCCGCAACTTGGTGGAAAATGCATCATGCCATACAAGGATTTAATGGAGCAAAGAATTGGGAAGAACTCAAGAAGACTCTGTTAAGATCTCGTCTCATTCAGAAGCATTGTGTTATCCCGATGAAGAAGACCCGAGCATGCAAAATCTGTGGAGAGATAGGACACACCCAAGAAGAACACAAGGAAGGATGTCCTTATTGTCAAGAAAATCACCCTGCTGAGGAATGCCCAACTGGGTAGGTGACATGTTTCTTGTGTGAAGGAACCAACCATTACCTGGCTCAATGCCAAATGTACCCCAAGGTACAAGAAGTCATCAAGCAGCAGAAGGAAGCCATGAAGGAAGCCTTCGGAGAGGAATTTGGAGAACTTCTGATGAAGGAAGATATTGAAGACCCTAATGAAGAAGGGCTAACCAGATTTTTTCTCCAACGTCTGCTATTCATGTGGAGAAGAAGGAAACTTTTCACAGGACTGTAAGAAGGAAATAAAAGAGTATCTGGGACCCTTCCCGACAGAAGAAGTGGACTTTGATCCACAGGAAATTGAAGTTTTGATCGGAACAAAGAACCTCAGGAAGAGACAAGCCCCTGAACAGAAGGACTTGAGTCATGTTAGATGTTTCAAGTGTAAGGATATGGGCCACTATGCCAGTAAGTGACCAAGAAAAGAACCAAGAACCCAAGGAGCAAACACCAACATCAAGAAGCCTCGAGACTTGTCAGAAATCATCTGTTTTCATTGCAAGGAAGCAGGACATTATGCTAACGAATGTCCCCGGAAGAAGAAAGATAGAATGAAGGATTTCAAGGAGCACATCGCAAATTTCCAGTGGTACTAGAGTATCTCCAAGGGGAGATGAATGAATAAAGTTGGGAGTTGATGCTAGACCATACCAAACTATGTGGATGGCAGCATTTGTAATAAAGTACTTTCTAGGAGTTTTAAGAAGTGATTGAGGATGTAACCAAGGATTGAATATGAGAAGAAAACTAGAATGGGATAGTTAAGTTTTGAAGATGGAAATACCTGTATCATGAAGCACCTTTGTTTTTCATGAGCTTATCTTGTAACGGAAATCTCAGAGTTGTAATAAGTTCATGAGATCAATGGAATTTATGGTGTCATGATTTATCTTATGTTGTATTACATGAGTTGTTACTCTATGACCCAAGATCTCCGACCATTTTTTCGAGGATATGAGAAAATATGGTCTAAGCAGACCTGAGTGCATTTCATTTTAAGTGTGGTAGTGACCACAAGTACTATCCGGATAACAACCTTTGAGACAAAGAGTTTTCGAAGCTGGAATGCTTAGAAATGGAATGATTGTGATGAAACCATACCCAAGGTTAAACAGACCAATGGAAAGGAAAATGAATTCCATGGAGTGGAATCCAGACAATAATAGGTCCGTAAATTGTTACCTCAAGGGTATAATGGAGTGAACTGAAGGTAATGCTGGAATATGGATCGATAGTAACCCCAAGAGTGAGTTAAAATTGTTCAAGTATTCAAGTGAACCCACAATGTGACTGACCTCAGGATTGATAAGGATCAAGCTCCACCTTTGTGAAGGAAGAAACTTGGAAGAAGCTACGACTGGTTAGCAAATGTTTTTCTTAGGAGTTTACGAAAACCTGAGAGTTGTGAAGAAACGATAGATGTTTTTGTTCGGCTTGCAGAAATAAATGGATTTATCCGAAGTTCGTTCATTGACAAGAGAAATTTTCTGCAATGCTTGTGAGGAAGCCCAAGTGTTAGAATACGAGATTCACTAAACCTTATACAAGGTAATGATTTCAGTGCGACATGACTTGGCCACCATGACGACTTACTCTTATCATTCTCTTGCTATTCGGAATGGTAAATCTGAGTGACTTACCACAGTAAAGAGACGACGTTCTTTGAAAGCTTTTGTTTAAGCCTTAGAATGGTATGAAGAAAACCCTTGTACATGACAGTTGCTGTCCCACGTAGGAATTTTATGGTGAGGAATGAAGCCAAGACCCATTTCACTACAGGGTAACCACTAATGGTAGACCACCATGAGATCATCGATAGGTTATTTAGAATGAACACGAGACCTGTCATTTAAGAAGACCCAGTATTGGAGGAAATACATTTTGATGTGAGAACTCAAGATTTGGAAGAACACCACCGAAGGAGCTATCGTGAAGAATGGGAACAGACAAATGCACCCACAGGACTGTCAAGATTTTGATGGACCAGTAACTCTCATTTTAAGTGTGGTAGACTAACATTTCTAGGTCAATGGAGTCTTGTTGGAAGACCCCACACCTTCTTGGTCATTGGATTTGTTAGAAGACCCCCAAACCCTAACCTTTTCTTTCTAGCCCTTTTCGAATCTCGAGGACGAGATTCATTTTAAGTGTGGTAGTTTGTAACATCCCAAACTTTGGAATGTTATAATAATTATTAGAATGATTGTTTGTTTTCTTGAGTGATTGAAATTGAGTGAAAATGTGAAACTTTTGAAAACTTTTGAATGAGAGGGAATAAAATGACTTTCCCATGAGATTTGAATTCCATCTTTGAAAATATTTCAAATTCAGAAACTTTATGCAACTCAATGATTTTCATGATAGAGGATAATATGACTTCTTCAATTTATATGAAATATGAGTTGGGAGTTTAAAAGGATTTGAAAGTGCCTCTGAATTATTTTGGAATCCATTTCATATTTGGTTCCTATACAAGTTTTCAAATTATTCAAACCCCTTGTCAAAAAATTTTGAGAGGAGTAAATATGACACTCCAAACCAGGGGTATTTTTGTGAAGTTTTTGAATCATAAAACCCAAGGGGTTATATGAAAATAATTTGCAATAATAAATAAAGCCATTTAGGCATTTTTTGAAAATAAATTTTTTTAAAGTATTTAATTTGGCCGTGGAAAAATGTCCATTAAATGGAAATTATTTCCCTGGTCATTTTGATATATACACTTTAATTTTGGGACAAGTTTTGTATGCCTTAATGCTGTTTTTATTGCCGTGTAAATTAATATAGGAAAATCATTAAAGCCTTTTAAGACGACCGGCCCACCTGCTCATTAAGCCCACCCCGAAACTCCTCCTCAACGGTCGCCCGATAACCGCGCCTCTCTATCTCTCCCACTGACAGCGGGACCCATCCGTCTGACCCTGTGAGCCCACGGTCACCTCCTTCCTCCTCTCGCATCCGTTGACCACGTCGGCGACCTCTCGCCGTGGATCTCGCCCCCTTCCATTCCCCGACCCCCTGAGCCCGCCTATATAAAGCCACCGCTCCCCTCATCTCATTCCCCCTATTTCCCCCTCTCCCCGAGCCCTCTCCTCGCCGGAACTCCTCACCGGAGAAACCCACGGCCGCCGTGCCATTTTTGAGCAACTGCTCCACTCCGATTCCCCCGAGCGCCACCGAGCCCTCCATCCACCTTCTCTCGCCCGTGCGCACCTTCCCCACCCCTCTGCTTCACCGGAGACCCACCAGAACGGCACAACCATCACCTCGCCGAAGCTCCATTTTCCACCGAACTGCCCCCGAGCTCGTGTCGCTCGTCACCGTCGCCCCCTCGCCTCTCCGACGCCGCCAATCATCGTCGGAGGATAACCGCCGTCATCTGGAGTCCTCCGACGCCTCCCTCGACCACCGGAGCTCCTTGCCGACGTCCTCGCCGCCTTCGGACCACCGGAGATCTCCATCGCCGGCAACCCCATCCTTGGTGAGCTTCCTCTCCCGTCCGATTTTTGGATCGACGACCACGATTAGATCCTTTAATAGCGCGAAGCGTTATGTTGTAAGCTTCGGTCGCCCACCTGTATCTCCCGCACGCACGCGCTAGCAGCCAATAGGGTCTTGCCACGTAGCCCCTGGCTGTCCGGTAGTTTTCTCTTTTTTTTCTGTTTTGTTTTAGTTAACAGAAACTTTTCAAATTTTGTTTTGCTTATAACTTTTAATCTGTTTAATGTTTTGGGTTGATTCTTTTGTCAATAGTTCAGATTTTTCATGTAGTTTCACCCTGTACTTTTAAATTTTAAAAATTGAACTATAAAATTTGAATTGAATCAAATTTGTTCAAAACATTCAAATCTGAATAACTAGAGTTTGAAAATAGATTTTGACATGATTCTTTTTGCTACTGTTTGGTATTAGTTAGGACTATATTTATGCTTAGTTTGAGAAATTTTTAGGATGAATTTGATTAGTGTTTTAGCTAAAAACAGATTCTGCCTATTAGTTAGTATAGTTTTATTTAATTAGTTTTTAGTTGGTTTAAATTAGATTTAGTTTTAATTTGATTTAGTAGGTTCTGTTAGTTAAACTTTAGGTGTTTTACTTACTGTTAATAGAAATATAAAATTGCTTAGTTTATTTCTTTATGGTTATAGGAATCTCAACTCCTTTTCAAATAGGTTTAATTTGTTATAAAACAAACTAGTTAATAATAGTTTATTCCAACAAAGTTTTATATAATTAAATTCTGTTTTCTAAGAAAAAGTTTTAGTAATCTTTTCTGTTAAGAAATGTTTGTTAATAAAAATGGTTTAGTTTGACTCTATTATAGGAAACTATATTCTTTATCATTAGGTAATGTTTTATAAAACAACTTAGTTTTGGTAGAGATTATTTTCACAAAGTTCTAGATGATCTAATTCTGTTTTGTAATAAAGATTTTTATTAATTAATTTCTGTTAACTTAGTTGTTTCATAATTTGTTTTCTCTTAGTTTATGGTTGTGTTCATTAGGCAAACACTTATGTTGTTTGGGATGATGTTTTCATAGTTTTATTTGTTATTCAAAAGTAATTCTTTTTTGCTAGTAAAATATTTACTATTGAAAATAGTTGCTTGTAGTGGGAAATTTACCTTAGTTGCTTTTATGAAAACTTTGTTGATTTTGTCTTAAGTATTTCCTTCATCAAATTTGTTGCTTTTGTTTTGTGTTACTTTTGATTGTTAGAATTGATTGTTAGTATGATTGCTTATATGAATGCAATGCTTGTTTATATAGATTTTTCATCGGAGAATGACGAATAGTCTATCAAGTTATTTATGAGAGCAATCTTTATCTTCATCAACAGTACAGGCAAGTTCACTTTGACCATCTTTTCATACCTATGTTTTATTGCATGTAGTGAGAACATTCAACAAATCCCTCCCGTAGTGTTATAATTTTATATGCTCCTAGAGAAATAGAGTTGAAAGATGATGGTAGCAATATTGCGGACTGGCTCCGTGATCTGAGGATTGTCCTGATTGCTGCACAGAAGGCTTATGTCCTTAATGCACCGCTTGGTGCACCAACCCCTCTAGCGTTGTTTGTAGATGTTGTGAACATCTGACAGGCACGTTTTGATAACTACTTGATAGTTTAGTGCGTCATGCATTACAGCTTAGAATTGAGGCTCCGAAACGTTTTGAACGTCATGGAACATATGAGATGTTCTAAGAGCTGAAATTAGGATCTCAGGCTCGTGCCCGTGTTGCGAGATATGAGATCTCCAACAAGATTCTTTGCCTGTAAGATGAAAGAGAATAGCTCAATCGTTGAGCATGTGCTCAGATTGTCTGGGTGCTACAATCGCTTGAATCGAGTGGGAGTTGATCTTCCAGATAAGATAGTGATTGATATAGTTCTCCAAGTCACTGTCACTAAATCTACTAGAACTTGGTGATGAACTATAAAACGCCAGGGATAGAAATAATGATCCCTGAGATATTCGTGATGTTTGACACCGCGAAGGTAGAAATCGAGAAGGAGTGTCAAAGTGTTGATGGTTAGTTAAAACCACTAGTTTCGAGAAGGGCAAGAGCAAGGAGGGAAACTACATGGATAGCAAGTCAGTTGTTGCTCCAGTGAAGCAACCCAAAGTTGAACTCAAACCCGAGACTAAGTGCTTCGATTATGAGGAGAGCGGTCGCTGAAGCAGAACAACCCTAGATACTTGGTAGATAAGAAGGCTGGCAAACGTCAACAGAAGTATATTTGATATACATGTTATTGATGTGTACCTTGCTAGTACTCCTAGTAGCACCTGGGTATTGGATACCGGTTCGGTTGCTAAATGTTAGTAACTCGAAATAAAAGCTACGAAATAAACGGAGAACTAGCTAAGTGTGAGGTGATGATGTGTGTTGGAAATGTTTCCAAGGTTGATGTGATCAACATCGCACGCTCTCTCTACCTTCGAGATTAGTGACGAACCTAAAATAAATGTTATTTGGTGTTTTTTGCGTTGAGCATGAACGTGATTAGATCATGTTCATTGCAACACGGTTATTCATTTAAGTTAGAGAATAATGGTTATTCTATTTACATGAATAATACCTTCAATGGTCATGCACCCAGTAAGAATGGTTTGTTAAAACCTGATTGTAGTAATACACATGTTCATAACATTGATGCCAAAAAGATACAAAGTTAATAATAATAGTACCACATACTTGTGGCACTACCGCTAAATGTCATATTGGTATAAAATGCATGAAGAAACTCCATGCTGATGGATCTTTGGACTCATTCGATTTCGAATCGGTTGAGACATGCGAACCATGCCTCTTGGTCAAGATGACTAAGGACCCCGTTTTCTGTTTTGATGAAGCGGGCAAGTGATTTATTGGAAATGATACATGTTGATGTATGCAATCCAATGAGTCTTGTAGCGTGCGGTGGATATCGTTATTTTCTTACCTTCACTGATGATTTGAGTAGATATAGTGTATATTTACTTACTGAAACACAAGTTTGAATTGTTCGAAAGGTTCAAGCAAATTCAGAGTGAAGTTTAAGATCATCGTGACAAGAAGATAAATATGCTTGCGATATGATCGTGGAGGTGAATATCTAAGTTACGAGTTTGGCATACAACTTTAGACAATGTGAAAGTTGTTTTACAACTCATGCCACCTGGAACACCATAGTGTGATGGTGTGTCCGAACGTCATAGTCGTGCTCTATTGGATATGGTGCGTGCTATGATGTCTATTATCGTTTTGTTACTATAATTTTGGGGTTATGCATTAGAGACAACAAGATTCACTTTAAATAGGGCACCATCTAAATCCGTTGAGATGACACCGTGTGAACTATGGTTTGATAGAAACCTAAGCTGTCATTTCTTAATGCTTGGGGCTACGACGCTTGTGTGGAAAATGTTTTCACCTAATGAGCTCGAACCCAAAACGAACAAATGCATCTTCATAGAATACCCTAAGAACAGTTGGGTGAACCTTCTATCTCAGATCCAAGCATAAAATGTTTGTTGCTAAAACTAGGTCCTTTCTCGATAAAGGGTTTCTCTTGAAAGAATTGAGTGGGAGGAGGATAGAACTTGATGAGGTTATTTGAACCTCTGCTTCAACCAGAAAGTAGCGCAGCGCAGAAAGATGTTTCTGTGAAGCCTACATCAGTTGAAGAGGAAGTTAATGATGATGATCATGAAGCTTCAGATCAAGCTACTATCGACCTACAAGGAAAATAGAACTTGATGAGTTTATTGAACCTTTACTTCAACCAGAAAGTGGCGCAGCATAGAAAGATGTTTCTGTGAAGCCTACGTCAGTTGAAGAGGAAGTTAATGATGATGATCATGAAGCTTCGGTCAAGTTACTATCGAACTTCGTAGGTCGACAAGGACGTGTACTGCTACTGAGCGGTACAACAACCCTGTCTTGAAGGTCATGTTGTTGGACACACCTACGAACTATGGAGAAGCGATGATGGGCCCGGAAACCAACAAATGGTTAGAGGCCATGAAATCCGAGAAAGGATCCATGTATGAAAACCAAGTATAGACTTTGGTCGAATTGCTCGTTGGACGTCTGGTCGTTAAAGTACAAATTGATCTTTCAAATGAAGACAGATGCTGATGGTAAATGTTACCATTTTTAAAGCTCGACTTGTTGCAAAGTAGTTTACGACAAGTTCAAAGAGTTGACTATGATGAGACTTTCTCACTCGTAGCGATGCTAAAGTCTGTTGGAATTATGTTAGCAGTTGCTGCATTTTTCAATTATGAAATCCGGCAGATGGATGCCAAAACATCGTTTCCTTCCTTAAGGAAAGGTTGTATGACATACAACCAGAAGGTTTTGTCAGTCCTAAGGATGCTAAAAGATGTGCGAGCTTCAGTGATTCTTCTATGAACTAAAGCAAGCATCTCGGAGTTGGAATATACTCTTTGATAAAGTGATCAAAGGTTTTGAGTCTATACAAAGTTTACGAGAAACTTGCATTTGCAATAAAGTGAGTGGGAGCACTATAAGAGTTTCTAATAAGTATATGTGGATGACATATTGCTATTCGGAAATGATGTAGAATTTCTGGAGAGCATAAACGGTTGTTTGAAAAGAGTTTTTCAAAGGAAGACCTAGATAAAGCGACCTAATTGTTGAGCATCAAGATCTATAAAGATGGATCAAGATGTTTGATAAGACTTTCAATGAGTACATACCTTGACAAGATTTTGAAAGAGTTCAAAATGGATTAGTCAGAGAGAAGTGTTCTCGCCTGCTTTGTAAGGTGTGAAATTGAGTGAGACTCAAAGCTCGACCACGGCAGAAGAAAGAGAAAGGACGAATGTCGTCCTCTATTGCTTAGCCATAGGCTCTGTATAGTATGCCATGATGTGTACCGCACCTGTGTGTGTGTCTTGCCATGAGTCCGTCAAGGGGTACAAGAGTGATCCAGGAGTGGATCACTGGACAGCGGTCAAGATTATCCTTAGTAACTAAAAGACTAAGGAGATGTTTCTCGATTATGGAGGTGATAAAGAGTTCGTCGTTATGAGTCACATCGATGCAAGCTTTAACACCAATCTGGATACGTATAGTGGATCAGCCATTTGGAATAGTACCAAGTGGAGTGTGGTAGCAGTGTTTTCGGTTTGACATAGAAATTTGCAAAGTACACACAGATCTGAATGTCGCAGACCCATTGACTATAAGACCTCTCTCACATGCAAAGCATGATCGAGCCCCAGAACTCATTGGGTGTTAGATTCATAACAATGCGAATCACATGGTGATGTGAACTAGATTATTGACTCTAGTGCAAGTGGGAGACTGTTGGAAATATGCCCTAGAGGCAATAATAAATTAGTTATTATCATATTTCCTTGTTCATGATAATCGTTTATTATCCATGCTATAATTGTATTGATTGGAGACTTAGATGCATGTGTGGATACATAGACAAAACCATGTCCCTAGTATGCCTCTAATAGACTAGCTCGTTGATCAAAGATGGTTAAGGTTTTCTAGCCATTGACATGAGATGTCATTTGATAACGGGATCACATCATTAGGAGAATGATGGGATGGACAAGACCCAAACTACAAACGTAGCATATGATCGTGTCGGTTTAATGCTATTGTTTTCTGCATGTCAAGTATCTGTTCCTATGACCATGAGATCATGCAACTCACTAACATCGGAGGAGTGCCTTGTGTGTATCAAACGTCACAACGTAACTGGTTGACTATAAAGGTACTCTACAGGTATCTCCGAGGGTGTCTGTTGGGTTGGCATGGATCAAGACTGGGATTTGTTACTCCGTGTGATGGAGAGGTATCTCAGGGCCCACTCGGTAATACAACATCACAACAAGCCTTGCAAGCAATGTGACTAAGTGTTAGTCACGGGATATTGTATTAAGAAACGAGTAAAGAGACTTGCCGGTAACGAGGCTGAACTAGATATGGAGATACCGACGATCGAATCTCGGGCAAGTAACATACCGAAGAACAAAGGGAACGTTATACGGGATTGACTGAATCCTTGACATAGAGGTTCGACCGATAAAGATCTTCATGGAATATGTAGGAACCAATATGGTCATCCAGGGCCTGCTATTGTTTATTGACTGTAGAGGTGTCTCGGTCATGTCTACATAGTTCTCGAACCCGCAGGGTCTGCACACTTAAGGTTTGGTGACGTTTCGGTAGTATAGAGTTATGTATGGTGGTGACCGAAGGTTGTTCGGAGTCCCGGATGAGATCCAGGACGTCACGAGGAGCTGCGGAATGGTCCGGAGGTAAAGATTGATATATAGGAAGTCCCATTTTGGTCGCCGGAAAAGTTTCGGGCTAATCGGTAATGTACAGGGAGTGCCGGTAGTGTACCGGGAGACCACCGGGAGGGGTATTTCGACCCAAGAGGCTTCATGGGCTGTGGGAGAGTAAATACCAGCCTTTTGTGGGATGGTGGAAGTCCCACACAAGGCCCATGCGGCTGGGAGAAAAATCCCAAAGGGAAAAAGGTGGAAAAAGGCCAAAAAAAGGAGGAATCCTAGTCCTACTAGGATTGGAGGAGGAGTCCTCCTCTCCTCCCCACTTTGGTCGACCCAAGGGCTGGATTTTTGGCAGCCAAGACGCCTCCTCCTCTCCTCCTATATATACTAGAGGATTTTAGGGTCTTGGCATAGAATTTTCAGCCACGTGCTACCCGTTCCTCTAGTGCATAGTTTCTCCTCTATATCGGTTTTCTGCAATGCTTAGGCGAAGCCCTGCTGAAATACCTCCACCACCATTGCCGCAGCGCTGTCACGCTGCAGGAGAACTCTTCTACCTCTCCGCTCCCTCTTGCTGGATCAAGAAGGCAGAGATCGTCATCAAGCTATACGTGTGCTGAACGCGGAGGTGCCGTCCGTTCGGCGCTAGATCGGAAGGACCATGACGAGATCGCGGGACGGATCGTGATGAGATCGCGGGACAGATCGTGATGAGTTTGCAGGACGGATCGTGATGAGATCGCGGGATGGATCGTGATGAGTTCGCGGGACATATCGTGATTGGATCGCGGGACGGATCGTGATGAGATCGCGGGACGCTCGGCGATTTGGATCGCGAAGACGTTCGACTACACCAACCGCGTTTCTTAACGCTTCTCGCTTAGCGATCTACAAGGATATGTAGATCCACTCTCCCTCTCGTAGATGCTCATCACCATGGATAGATCTTACGTGTGCATAGGAATTTTTTTGTTTCCCATGCAACGTTCCCCAACAGTTCCATGCAACATAAGGGAGGACTTCAACAATTCATATGGTAACGTGTTGTACTTTGAAGATGATGAGGAGTGCGAATTCGAATTGGGTCTGTGCAAAGGAAAGAATAAAACCATCATGTATGGTGATGGGTGGGAGGAGTACATTGCAGCGAACAATTTTAAAGGAGGAGAACTCATAGCTTTTTCCTTAATAGGAGATGTGCATAGGTTAAGGACATTATATGTCCAGAGCGATGATGATGACGAAGATGACGAAGATGACCAAGATGACATCGACAACAAAGATGAAGATGAGGGCATCCAAGATGAAAATGAGGACAACCAAGATGAAGAGGAGGACATCGAAGATGAAGATGATGGTCCTATCCTTTCTGCATTTTTTCTCAAAGGATGAAGAAGCTTACTCCAGATGATAAAGCTAGTGTGAAAGAAATGTTACCATCCTCTTCGGCGTTTTGGGGAAGCCCTTTGTGCACTGTCTAACAAAAACAAACATGGTCAAAAAAGTTATGGTGAGATGTTTTATATTCTTTCATCTCTTTTTGGTCATAACCAAGTATGGAGGAGATGTCTAACATTTTGTGCTCTCTATTTTCTATTAATGATGGGATCTTCAGAAGTTACCTTTGAAGATGGTTTCCAGAGTGGACATCCCTACTATCTGCACTATTGGAGTAATCCATGGACCAAGAGGGCCTATCACGAATGTCCAATACAAGACAGAGGATGACAGACGCATATCATTCCACAAGGCTGGGTGGCAGGAGTTCATCAAGGGAACCAGAGAACTAAGGGTGGACACCCTTGTGGTAATGACTATAAGGAAGAGCAACCATAAGTACTATCAAATGATGGTTGTTGTTGACCATGTTTAGAACTAAGTCACGAATATATCAGTTGGAGAGATGTTAGTTAATTAATTAGTATTTTAAGATGAATGTGATACATTGATGTTTGTTTCTTAAGTTGAAAATTTTCAAGTGATACTGATGGTTCTTTCTATATATTGATCATGATGATGTTGTGTAATGGTTCTTTCATTGCTATATGTAGTAGCTAGCGTTGAGTTGGATGAAAAGCATAAAATAAAAATGGTAACCATAAAAATAAAAGGGGGAAACACAATATAAAAGCCCTAAATCCCTCCTTAAAAAAACTAGAGCCTGGCAGCTGCTGACGCGTGGCTACCTTTTAGTCCCGGTCGGTGTTTCCAACCGGGACTAAAGGCCCTCCTGCCAGGCGCCCCACGGTGGCCACATGGAGCTCCTTTAGTCCTAGTTCGTTAGCCATCGGGGACTAAGAGTGTTGGGCATTAGTCCCGATCATTTTGTCCCAGTTGCAGAACCGGGACTAAAGGCTCTCTGAAACCGGGACTGATGCCATGTTTTCTACTAGTACCGTTACCCGTCGCTCAAAATTTACCCATCACCCATACCCATACCCGTTGAGAGGTACAATTTTTCCACATACCCGTGACCCATCATGGCAAATGGGTACACACGGGTAAAATTACACATATTTGCGACACATCAATTTTAGCATTACGTACTCATAAACAATAATTTATAATAATAATTTATAGACTACAACACTTCATGACAGCAACACATATTCATAAACCATGGCACGTTCTGATGAACAACAAAAATTATTCGTAAAGAGCAACACATTAACTTAGCTACTCATAGTCATAAATAGCAGCACATGGTTATACAGTTTAAATTTACAAACTCACGAGTCACGAGTAAATGTAGAGGTAACTTGGCCATACATAAGACCACAAAACAAGCATTTCAATAAAGTTTTGGTACCATAAGAAGTTAAACCAAAGTAAACTCGATAAATCTAACAATAGAAAAATTAAGATCATGGTGCAACAATTTATTCTTCTTGACGACAAACCGACGAGACCATGCCTCCACATCTAAATTCTCAAAGGGTCAAGTCCTAGTTGGAAACGTGAACACATTAGCTTATTAGAGTTTGCATTGTAGTAGGTTAACTCAAATATTCAATTGGAAAAGGATATGTGTTGGTAAGTAATAACCGACATACCCTCTTGGATTTCTTGAAGGCAAGTCCAAAAGCTAGCACTTCCTTTATGAGCATCTACAACAATCAATTCGTAAACATGAAGAGACAATGATAGCAATAGTTAAATAAACAAAAAATTAACAAAATCTTCTATTTGGTCACCTTTGTATTTGTTTCTAAGCCAGTCCTGGGAGCACATCAATACCTCCACCATATAAGGAGTTAGGCAGCTCCTATGACCAGTTAGCCGACTCTGAAGCAACAGTTCTCACGGGAATAGAAAAAATATCTCTCGCGACCTTCCTTAATGTTGGATATCTTGGTCTAGATACTTTCCACCAATCCAACACTCTGAATTTTTTCTGTGTAAGCCACTAGGCTATCTTTCAAGTACATCTCTATTTCACCTTGTAGCCTAGCCGTTGCAGGACTTTGCTTGGCGACAATGTCATCGAAGAAATTCATGATGGCAGGAGCTTTCATTGAAGAAAACAATTCTTCACATGGTTGATATTCGGCGTCTTCCACTTCATACTCCTTTATCACATGCATGTAGTCTAGCAACTAATTCATCAACCAACTCTATGAGATCATAAGAAGATGGCTCAATGCCGTGGAGCATGGCAAAGCAAGATATCAACATTTGCTTCTTATACCGAGGATCAAGAAGTGTAGCCATCCCCATTAGATCTTGATTGTCCTTCCAATACTTATCAAATTTATTAGTCATTTCCTTCGACATTTGTTTAATAATTTGGTTACTAGAAGTGGCCCATTGTCTCACTTTCATTCTAATATTACATATTTTTGGCAAGTACACATTAGCGGTAACATAAATATGATGCTTCCAAGCTTCCAACAATCATTATTCAAATGAGTTGTAACAACTATATTGCCCTTCTTTTGGATGCCAGCAGTCCACATATTTATGGTAATAGCAACCCTTGGTTGGTACATAGTCATGTGATCAATATCCTTCTTTCTTTCTTTGTCAAAATTTTCCACAGTATCATTCCTACAAGACAAAAGAAATCAAATAAAATCATAGCAAGATATACCTACTAGTTTTCCTTCTATGTACCTTGAACAGTGGCTGAAGTGCATGAACAAACTAAAACCATCATGGTCCACTATAGACAATGGATACTAATGCAACACCAACATGTTACTAAGTTGCCTTCTAGTGACCTCTTGATCAAAAGTATAACTCGCCACAGAAACGTTCCCATCCTCCTTAGCATTCATCGTCAATGATGACTTACTCATTGTTTTGCCTCCCTTGGTTTTTAACTTCTTGAGAGTACAAATCTTGAGATGTGCAGCAAGTTGCTTTGTGCCTGCTCTAGATCCTGAAGTAAGTTTCTTCCGACAATAGTTACACCTTGCCTTCCATTCCCCATTGACCTTCAACTTCTTCATTTCTAACCAAACTTTTGAAGTTGGCTTGCATTTACCAACTTTATTGACCACTTCCACCTCCTCCTTGTGTCCATCTTCGTCATCAGAAATGGAAACAAGATCTCCATCTCCATCCATTGGGATTCATGACGAACATCTCTTTTGTTATTGGTGCTTGTATCAGTGCATAAATCAGTGTTCATATAAATATATTAACTGCTGTTGGAACAGAATATTTCATACTTAAACGGTAGCTTGCATGCTGTTGAAACAACTTCGTGAGTGTAGTTTCAGTGAATATGCTTAATGCACTTGCGTCCAACTTGTTAAACTTTGAAAGTTACCATTACTTTCGGTGTCATTCTGGAGAGCTAATAAATGGCAGAAGATTGAAATTGACAGTTTGTCATTTTTACTAGATACTGATTAAATGTCGAGCAATTGCACTCTATTTCATTTTATACATACCAAAATGCTCCTTAGTCTCTCTGAAGCTAAACGAATATAGTGCTCGTGGCCATAGCTCTGTGTGAAAATAATTTCGTATTCGAAAGAGGTGGATGCCACGACAACAATGGCTTTACACACATAGTGCTCATCGCCATTTTGGTGCAGCAATCATGACATGATCCATCTTTCCAAGACTTCATGGTTATGTTAAGAAGCTCACAGTCACACCCAGAAAATTGTATTCATCATGTTATCTCGTCTATACCATATTTACTCAAAAATCAATGATTACATGAATGCATCACATCATCTATGTACACCAAATGTATATAAATTGTAAGAACAGTGCTCGTAATCATAAAATCATAAAGAAAATCAATACTCACCTTTCCGAAATAGCGTTGCTCATGTTCTTGCGATTGTCAGCAGCAGATCGGCCATTGCTAAGCAGTCTAGGGTGTCCCTGTTTCACGGATGTCTCGAACATAGTGCGGTGATGGTGCTGCACACCTTGGACCCTGAAGCAAGAGGTGGAGGACCTTGACATTGGCCTAGGACTTCGCTCTTTTGTAGCGCGCGGAGGCAGAAGGGACCATGATGATATGGCTGGGCTTGGGCTTGGGGTAGGCTTGCCATGCTTCTAGCTATGGTCGTCGCCGAGCTGCCGCTCCTCCTTGCGTTTTCCATGCACGCGCGAAGTATGCTCATCCCCCACTGGTTCCATGGTGGTGGCCCGAGGCAGCAAGCGGCTCGAGGCGCTGCCAATTGCGGCAGTGCCGAGCTAAGAAGATGAGATCAACGGTATTCTGCTGGGCGCTGGCTTCTAGCCTGGTTTTTACTTTTAGTGAAATTTAGTAAACTTCAATAATTATGTTATATACTGAAATATTTACCTTTCCGCCAAATTATTTCACCAATTTTAGTTGTACACAGGAGTGTTGAAATATATTGCGCACCTTTCTTCATCAGTTCATACTTTTGGATGAGTTGGCTGGAGCATGAATTCAATATGGTATCCATACCAAGAGGTCTTGAGGTTAAGACCTTGCCAACGTAGTATTAAAAACAAACGATTCTACGGCCTAACTGATCCCACGTCTAAGGACTAAAATAGCCTAAACATGAGGGGAGTGTTGAAATATATTGCCCACCTTTCTCCATCAGTTCGGACTTTTGGATGAGTTGGCTGAAGCATGAATTCAATAAGGAATACATATATTTTTCAAAAATATTGTCAAAAAAATTCAAATATTTATTTGGATTCAAGTGAATATTTCAGCCTTTTTGTAGACTAGATGGTTTAGGAGAATATGATCGCATGTATTAGAGGCCCCAAAGAGTGCATATATATACAATTACATTGCCAGCCTATACTTGTCCTTCAAGGTCTAATCCTAGTTTAAAAGGAAAGGATATAGATGGAGGTGGAGATAGGAAGGTTAGGATTACATCATGTATATATACTAATACATGCTACCTTATTCTTACCCCCCCCCCCCCCGCGCAGTCGAAGCGTCGTCAGAGTAGATGCCAAGACTGGACCGAAAAACTTCGAATGAAGAAGTAGGAAGGCCCTTGGTCATGATGTTGGCAAGTTGATGAGTTGTAGGAACATAAACAACACGGTACTATCCCAAAGCCACCTTCTCGCAAACAAAATGAATGCCCAACTCAATATGCTTCGTCCAACGATGATAAATGGGGTTGGCAGAGAGGTATACCATGGAGATATTATCACCAAACACCATGGAGGCCTTGTCAATGACAAAATGGAGCTCGATAATAAGTTGACGAAGCCAACAACATTCAGCAACGACATTGACCACTGCATGGTATTCGGCATTAGCACTCAATCGTGAGACAGTAGGTTGGCGTTTGAAGGACCATGACACCAAGGTGTCCCCGAGATAAATGCAATACCCAGAAGTAGACATGCGAGTGTTCGGACAGCCAGCCCACTTAACATTGGAATAAGCAGCAATGGCGATGGAGGAGCTGTCGGTGATCTAAAGTTCATGCGAAGTAGTACCGCGAAGATAGCATAGTAAGCGCTTGATTATTACTCAATGAGCATAACGGGAGCATGCATATGCAAACAAATTTGTTGGAGAGCATAGGCTATGTCCGTCCATGTCAAGGTGAGGTATTGAAGAGCACCTGCAATACTTCGATAGAAGGTGGAAGCCGGGACAACCTCATCAGAGGCAGCCGAAACCTTGGGATTCATGTCAACATGCATGGGGACAGGCTTGCAATTGGACATGGTGGCACGATCAAGAAGCTCCTCAGCATATCTCTCTTGACAGAGAAAAAAACCAGAGGTCGTGCGACGAACAGCAACATCGAGAAAAAATGAAGAGGCCCGAGATCGTTCATCTTGAATTCAGTGCTTAGAGAGGTGATAATCATCCGAAGAAATGATGTATAGGAAGGTGTGAGCACAATGTCATCAACATAAAGAAGCAAATAATCCATGTATGAACCACGACGAAGCACAAAAAGTGAGGTGTCCGAAAGATCTGAAGTAAATATGAGGCGTCAAAGAAAATCACCAATGCGTGTGTACCAAGCGCGTGGAGCATGTTTAAGCCCATAGAGTGACTTGGACAATAGGCATACATGCTCGGGGTAGGTGGCGTCGATGAAACCCGTTGGTTGAGCACAATAAACACGTTAATGTAGGAGTCCGTGCAGAAAAGCATTGGATACGTCCAACTGATGCACTCGCCAATGTCGAGATGCAGCAAGATGCAAGACCATACAAACTGTGGCGGGTTTGACAATGGTACTTAAAGTTTCGCTGAAGTCAATACCGGCATGTTGAATAAATCCTCGAATGACCCAGCGAGCTTTGTAGAGATCCAAGGAACCATCGGGTTTGAGTTTATGCTGAAACACCCATTTACCGATGATGATGTTGGCACCCCGTGGTCGAGGCACAATAGCCCATGTGCGATTTTCCTAGAGTGCATCATACTCCTCTTGCATGGCAGAATGCCACGCATGATCACGAAGATCCGCACGGGAAGACATGGGAAGCGACACAATAGTGGTTGTATGAGCATCCTCGAAATGGCGGCTGGGCTGAAGAACACCATGGTGCGCACATGTGTCCATCGTGTGGATGTGAAAGTGCGTTATATCGACTAGAGGGGGGTGAATAGGTGATTTTTACAAATTCATCACTAAGGAATTTCAACTTCAGGAATTTGAAATGTGATGAATAACTAGCAGCAGAATAAGTACTCAAGTGCATGAGAAACATAGCAGTAGCATGGTCGTTGTCGGTGTCAAAACCGGTGGATCTCGGGTAGGGGTCCCGAATTGTGAGTCTAGAATCGACGGTAACAGGAGACAAAGGGAACACGGATTTACCCAGGTTCGGGACATCCTATGGAGGTAATACCCTACTTCCTGCTTGATTGTATTGATGGTATGGGGGGTTAGAGAGTTGATCTACCTTGAGATCGAATAGCTAACCCTAGATGAGTTGTTCTGTCCCTATACCGTAAAACCCTCTGGCTTATATAGACGCCGAGGGTGCTCAGAGTTTACACATGGTCGCTTACATGCCGAAGAGATAAACATGCCTAACTACGACTAATAACTTGGAGAGTATTTCACGGATCCTCGAAGCTTCCATCTGGCGCCGCTGGTCCTTAATCGTCTGATGCTAACCTTGCGGCCCATACAGTTCGGCCTATAGACAATTGGGCAGCCATCCGAGGACCCCTTAATCCAGGACTCCCTTAGTAGCCCCCGTACTAGCCTTCAACGCCGATATATATCTGGTCAATCTCCTCACGTCATCATCTTCGGCTTGCGAGGCGATTTCTACATCCCTCCTTGTCCAGCTACCGACCAGTCTTCGGCAAGATCCCAAGCATCGCGGACGCAGGTTTGTTATAATAACTGCATGTGTTCCTCGATTTTCGCACAACGTGGAGAGGCAAGTGGTCCGTGTTTTTTACAATCCTACCCCTTCCATAACGGAGGCACCACCCATTTAATCACACAAAAATCGTGGCCCAAACCACACTCTCTTCCTCCTCATCGAAAGAAAACTCCCAGCAGAAGCTCTACGCAAAACATGGCCAACGCTCCCAGCTCCTCCACATGCCGCTACGGCTCATGCCCAGGAGACTGGACTAGTTGTTCTGTCACACTCCTGCAGCTCCGTAACCTGGAGGCCCAGGGATATCTTCCTTCCTCACATCTGGCGGCGACCCGCGCAGGTCTGCTCACTTACGGCGACGAGGTTTTTGACGAGTGTTTCTCCAATCCTAACAAGGGGGAGCATGTATGTTTCATCCCCTTCCTCCTCCGGGTCCTTGGGTTTCCAATCCATCCGTTCCTGAGAGTTCTACGGGATCCAACTCCACCATCTTACTCCAGAGTCAACCTTACACATCTCGGGCTTCGTCGCTATCTGTGAGATGTTCTTAGGGTGCGAAGCACATTTCGATTTGTGGAGGAAATATTTTTGCCTCGTCCCCCGAACTCGGGAGAAGACAATTTTGGAGGTCGGCGGAGCCGAAGTATGCCGCATAGCGGGAACGGGGTATCCGGTAGGCACGCCGAAGAAATCCGAAATGTGGACTTCGGAATGGTTCTATATCGTAGATGTGCCCCTGTTTGCGCCAACTCAGACAGGTCTTCCCAAATAGTCCGAAATCCTCCCGAAGAAGAGGTACAACTGACGACCTAGGAGCTCATCCCGGGAGGAAAGCGGCAAAGTGCAGTGCCTAGCCACGCAGGTGCGGATGCTTGCCCACCATCGGCTGACCATGATCGACGTCATGGCCGTTGCCATCTCCTCAGGTGTGCAGCCCCTCTAACAGAGGGTATCCCCTTATGGCAATACAACGGAACAATCAACACGACGTGCTCCCGAAAACAAGGGCCTGCCGATCCGACGACATTAGCTACCGCACTTGCCGACCTATACAAAGGAGGGCAAGAAGACTTTGTTCGGTGGGCAACCAAGGAAGGATATTCGGCCCATAATCCTATTGAATGGGTAAGCCTTTCTCCTTCAAATATGAACATAGTTCGGGGTTTCCGTTCTGCATTCTGTTTGACCAAAACCTGGCATGAACAGGAATGGAGGAGCTTTATCGAGACAGTCAAATGTCTGGCTCCTTAGCCCGAGAACCACGCTCATGACAACGATCTGGGATTCAATGAGGACATGGATCTTCTACTTGCTTTTGAAGACGGAGTCTATTTCCAGGACAGCATTGTCCAATCCCTAGTGGCTATCATAGTTGATTACCCCGGGTCATTCTCCCTCCCTACAACGGGTAAGAAGAAAAACTCCTCCCGCAAGAGGTCAGCCACCAAGAGCGCCTCGGACGCACCAGCCCCGACTCCAAAGCGCCGCCGATCTGCACACCATACACCAGCGGCTGAAGCTGCGACCGAGTCAGAGGCCAACAAAGATCATGCGAAGGAAGCGGCTATGGGGGAGAACCCACTTGCCCGCTCATCCCGAAGGTACATTGTCCGGTCATCCGAATATAGTTGCGATCAATAGAGTCTTACAACAGTTTGTTTCCTTTAAAATATTTAGGTCAAATGTCCAACCCTGTCCTTCTGAGGGGGTTACTTAGGTGTCCGAAGACGCCCCAAATCCCCGAGACACCGTGAAAGCACAACATGCTCCCTTGGTGGTTTTGATAATTCATGACAACATACATTTTCTCTTGGAATAATACTTTCATCTAGTGTATTTCAGATAAGAGTCCATGGAGAAGTTGGGTTGGCAAAAGGATTGTGGAGATTGTGAAATCACCCCAAGATTCAAGGAAATAGGTTGGCCAAGCTTCAAGCAAGAGGACTCTACATTTTACATTTGTGAGAAATCACTTTGAGTCCATAGGAAAGCCAATACTACTAAAAGGGGGTGAAGTTTTGTTGGTGAACAAAACGCTCATACGTGCACAATTGATAGTCACCAAAAACATCCACAAGCTCTCCCACCGAAGTCTCTCTATAGCCAAACATTCAAAATCATTGTAACCAACTTTCCTATCCCGGTGCCACTTCCAAACCCTACACAGACTCAACCAAACCCTAACCGCTTCGGTGCAGCCGCCACTGCTTTCGGTGCCACCGAGTTGGGTTGCCAAATTTCTATTACGCAAGTTCATATTATCAGTCCATCCAAGAATGTCAAATTGGCATCACCGAGTTTGGTAATTCTGACCGTTGGTCACCTTGTTGGTGCAACCGAGTTTCCTATATCGGTCGATCCGAGATTCAAAAGTTGCCACCTTTGGTCACTTTGTTACAACCGAGATTTATACATCGGTGTCACCGAGTCTGACTTATTGTGTGTAACGGTTGAATTTTGTGGATGCCTATATATACCCCTCCACCACTACCTACTCGAAAGAGAAGCACTCAGAATTATTCCATACCTATCCTACTCAGTTTTCTGAAAGAGAGCCACCTACGCTTGTGTTGAGATCAAGATCTTCCACTCCAACCATATGGATCTTGAGTTATAGCCTCCCCAAGTTGCTTTCCACCAATCCCATCTCTTCTACCAAGCCAAATCTATGACAGACTGATTGTGTGTTGAGGAGTCTATCATCTTGAAGCACAAGAGCAAGGAGTTCATCGTCATTACTGAGCCTATTACCTTTTGGAGGGTGGTGCCTCCTAGATTGGTTAGGTGTCGCTTGGGAGCCTCCTACTTCGTGTTGCGGAGTGAACCAAGAAGTTTGTGAGGGTAAGGAGATCGCCTACTTCGTGAAGATCTACCCATAGTGAGGCTAGTCCTTCGTGGACGGAAGCCGTATGGAATAGTCAATGTTGCTACTTCATGGACCCTTATGGGTGGAGCCCTCCATGGACTCCCGTCCATTACCCTCCGTGGGTTGAAGACTCCATAAACGTGGACATATGATAGCACCACCTATCGGAACCACGGGAAAAATCTTTGCGTCTTCTATTGTGTTTGATCTTCCTATCCCATCTTTTTACTTCATGTGCGTCTTTACTTTCCGCTGCCATATTTGTAGACATGCATGTGTAGGGCTGCTAGACTTGCTAGGCTTGCTAAAACTGTTAAAATCTGCCAACCAATTAACTTGGGAAAAGGTTAGGTTTTGAATTCCTACTAGTAGTCTATTCACCCCCCCTCTAGACACTTTTCTAGTGATCCTACACACCGCTCATGCGGCTTTTCCTACAGAAGCCCCCATGGCTGATCCGGCGCCCGCCAAATCTGGTGATGGTGTATACATCACCAAATCAGAGGTGTAGAGTGCCATGCATCATCAGCAATGATGGGAAGCCATGCGGCATCCAATTTTCTCCGAATAGGAGTTCGACGCCCTACGCTCGGCAGACGTGCAACTTAGTGCCGCCCGAGATGGGTTCGGCAAAGCTATGAAGTTGATAGCAACGAACATACATGTAAGTGATCGATTTTTACAGAATTTGAACATTTGTGTAAGCCCAGTAGCCCCCGAGCCTTAATTTGGCTGGAAACAACTAAATTAAGGATCTCCATTCTGTTTGATTGCTAATGCAGCCCTCAAAGCCGCGTAGAAGTGGCCAAGGAGCTCGAGAAGAGCCACGTAGAAGTATAGACCGTGAAGTCCGAACTGGCACAAGTAAAGAGCTTCACGTGGGAGGCCCATGGTGAGTGTACATTTTACTGTTGACTTTAATGCGTCATAGTGCCTGACACACGGATTCTGTATAGCAGCTGAATCAATAGGTAAAATGGAAAGGCAGTTGGAAGAAGCTCGATATTCTCAGAGGTATGCCGAGTCCTAGCACCAAGCCAGTTGCCTTGTTGTGCTAAAGCAAGCTAAAGAAATTAGGAACTTGGAAATTTAATTGGCCCAAGCTCAAGAAGAAAACCGAAAACTTCAGAGGGGCGTGTTCGGTAAGTACGACTCTATTATCGGAAAATATATCTTATGTAGTCAATAATAGTAAGCACGTTGTTGCCTTATGTACAGGCCTCCTATCCGGGCATCCTGAAGAGGAGTTGAATCATACCGGGGGACCCGCTAAAGGAGCTAACTTCTCTCCACGGACATGTGCGTAAGGCAATGAAATGAATGGTGAAGGCTCTATGGACTATCGAACAGCCATCTGAAGCGCTAGCCGCACTTGTCGATCGATTCAAGGGAGCTCAAAGTAGGTTCGAACTATGGAAGACTTCGGCTTGCCGTGAGGGAGCGTGGGAAGCATGGGCAATGATCAAGACCCGTTTCACCGGACTTAACCCCAAACATTTGGCACGGGTTGGTCCTGTGGGATCGGATGGAAAGGAAATGCCACTCCACCTGATGTATGACCAGGTGATGCCTGCCGCCCGTCTTTCGCAAGCAGACTGCCCCCTTGACACCATGGTCGATAATCTCGATCAGCAACCACATATGCAATTTATATATACGTGTGTATTGACAATTTGTGTTTTAAACTTTGTCTTAACCGGTCATCGTCTTCTTCCCCCCGGGCAAATAGCTCGGGAGTGTTCCTCCTTATGTGTCCTACTAAAAGAACGAACTATATTCGGGGAACCAGGAAATGTGGCCATGTGGTGCGAACAGACAGAAAACACACAGAAAGATATGTTATATTACTGCTAAGCATAAGAAACATCTTCCAAGGAAAATAGTACCTCAATCAATACCTTTCGTCGGGGCTCTACGAAAATCGTAGAAGGAAGTCCGCATACTTTCAGTATGCGGCTAAGTGTTCTTTGGGGACAAAAGTCCCGAACAACTGTGATAACGATCGAAGTCGTATATGGTGTTTCCGTCATAGCCGACCAATTTTGTACATAAGATAGCTAGCTTTCGGCTTCACCCATCTGAGGTACGTGTCCGAATGACCCGGTCGTAACAATCGCAGAGGTGCTCCCTTTACTCTCTTGCCGAACAATCGGGAACGTAGAGAGTAATCACCGGAGCGAGGCAACCCAACTTGGCGAAGTCTTAGTTCGAATTGATGCATATGATGGCTAAAACATGTCAAAAGAAACCTGTGCGCATGTTAAGTGTGAGTGAAATACTTGTAAAATAAAAAGGCTAGCTACTAGAAGAAGCCCCCAAGTGCTGTGTTTGGATGTAGCACTTTATGGTGTATGCCGGTAATCTTTAGTACAGGATTGTTCCAGCCGAACATAGGGTAAGGAAAGAAATTGGTCCTGTTTAACAACCGAATGGGAAGGGAAGAAGAAAAAAGCAACAAATAATAAGGAAAAACAAAGGAAAAAAGTGAGGGAATGAGACAACACCAATTTACCCGTAGAATTGCCGAAGACGAGCTGCGTTCCATGGGTTTGGTTCAAGGCGGTTATCGGATGGACTCCGAAGATGATAAGCACCTCCTGCGAGTACTTCGTCGATGATAAAAGGACCCTTCCATTTGGGTTTGAGTTTATGCTTGTGCTTCTTCGAGAGTCATAGGACGAGTTCGCCTACATTGTATGCTTTTGCCTTGACCTCCGTACTTTGGTAACGTCGAGCTTGCTGTTGGTATAGAGTGGAGCGAGCCAGAGCTATGTCACGCTCTCCCTCCAGGGCATCTAAGTCGTCCTACCAATCCAACTGGGCCTCCTTTTCCTTGTGCATGTGCACACTTGGTGCGTCGTGGATAATATTGCAAGGGAGGACTACATCTGCACCGTAGACCATAAAGAACGGTGTGTAACCCGTTGATCTGTTCGGGGTGGTACTCAACCGAATAGAACGGAGTCGAGTTCCTTCACCCAGTGACAGTCGGACTCGTGATGTGACCGGACCAAACGTGGCTTAATGCTGCTCATGATGAGGCTGTTTGCTCGCTCGACCTGTCCATTGGTCTGCGGATGATAGATCGACGCATAATCGAGGTTTATGCCCATTTTTGCGCACTAGTCCTTGACCTCTTGGGCCGTGAAGTTGGATCCATTATCCCTTATTATACTATGCGGAACACAGTAATGGTGTACTATGCTGGATATGAAGTCGATCACTGGTCCAGATTTAGCTGACTTGACGGGCTTTGCTTCTATCCATTTGGTGAACTTGTCAACCATGGCCAGGAGGTATTTATTTTTCTTGGTCCCCCCTTTAAGGGGTCCGACCATGTCCAGCCCCCAGACCGCGAAAGGCTAGGTGATCGGAATAGTTCGAAGAGCTGTTGGGGGCATGTGGCTTCTATTTGCGAAGAGTTGACACCCTATGCAATGTTGAACAAGTGATTGGGCGTCCGTCCGAGTTGTAGATTAGAGGAAACCAGCTTGGAAGGCATTATTGACAAGGGATCTTGCCGTGGCATATTGACCTCCCATGCCAGTATGGATTTCGATGAGGAGCTCCCATCCTTCTTCCTCCAATATGCACCGTTGTAATATGTCGGTTGTGCTTTTCTTGTATAAATCACCCTCGTGTACTTTGTAAGCCTTGGATCACCGAACTATGTGTCGTGCCTCGGTTTGATCGTCGGGGAGTTCTTTGTGAAGAAGGTAAGCGAGGAAGGGCTCTGTGCATGGACCTACTACCGCCATTACCTCATAAGCCGAGGGCGTTTCATTCATCGTGGAGCCATCAATAATGCCATTGTCGGGCTCATTTATGGGGGGAACAACTCTGTTCACCGTATTCGGAATGGCACCATTGTCGTCGTCCTGCCACATTATGAAGGGATTAAAAAGCTGCTCCAGGAAGGTGTTTTTTGGGACGGGATCGTTCTTGGCTCCCAAACGAGCCAGTATGTCGACGGCTTGGATGTTGTCGCAAGCGACGTGGTGGAATTCCAACCCGTCGAATCGAGCAGATATCTTGAGGACGACGTTTCTATATACCGCCATCTTCGGATTTTTGGCATCGAACTTGCCGTTAATTTGGGATCTTGCCAGGTTTGAGTCTCCCCGTACCTCTAGCCTTCGTATGCCAATTGATACCGCCATCCGAAGACCATGAAGAATTGCTTCGTACTCGGCTGCATTGTTGGAATCAACATAGATTTGCAATACGTACTGCACGTTGTTGCCTGTGAGGGATGTGAGGATAACTCCAGCCCCCAGTCTGGCCAAGGTCTTGGATTCATCAATGTACATTGTCCAATGGTAGTATGCACTGTATTCCTTGGGGAGTTCGGCCTCCGTCCATTCAGCCAAAAAGTCCACCAGTACTTGAGATTTAATGCCACGACGTGGCTTGTAGGTTATTTCAAAGGGAAGGAGCAAAATGGCCCATTTGGATATGCGGCCGGTGGCATCCCTGTTGTTGATTATATCATTCAAGGGGACCTTAGATGCCACTGTTACTGCACACTCTTGGAAATAGTGTCTGAGTTTCCTCGACACCATGAATACTGTGTAGGCTATTTTTGATAATGTGGGTATCTAGACTTGCTCTGCGTTAGCAGTTCAGACACATAATATACCGGTTTCCGAGTCCAGAATTTATGTCCCTCCTCATCTCATTCAATGATGAGCACCACTCTGACAAGTTTGTTTGTGGCCGATCTATATAACAACATGGGCTCCCCGGCGCCTGGTGCTGTAAGTATGGGATTGGTTGCCAATAGTGTTTTGATTTCTTCTAACACAACCGCTGCCTCATCGGTCCATTCAAATTTGTTGGTCCGCTTCAGTAGCTTGTAGAGTGGCAAAGCTTTTTCTCCGAGGCAGAAGATAAAGCGGCCTAACGCCGCTATGCACCCAGCTAGCCTCTAGACATGTTTCAGCTCTGTTGGAACTGCAAGTTCTGATAGAGCACGGATTTTAGCTAGATTGGCCTCTATTCCTCTATGGGAGACGATGAATCCAAGCAGCTTACCAGAGGGAACTCCGAACACACATTTTTCCGGATTGAGTCGTATATCATATTCATGTAGACTAGTGAAAGTTTGTCGTAGGTCATCGATCAAATGGTCGACGTGTTTTGTTTTTATTACAACATCATCCATGTATGCCTTGATAGTCTTACCGATCTGTGTCGTGAGACAGGTTTGGATCATGCGCTGGTATGTGGCCCCGACGTTTTTACCCCAAAATGCATTGTGTTGAAGTAGAATGGCCCGTAGGGGGTGATGAATGCGGTAGCCGCCTGGTCGGACTCCTTCATTTCAATTTGATGGTATCCGGAGTAGGCGTCGAGGAAACACAACGAATCGTGTCCGGCGGTGGTGTCGTTGATCTGGTCTATGTGTGGTAGGGGGAAAGGGTCCTTGGGGCAAGCTTTGTTGAGACCTTTGAAGTCAACACAGAGCCGCCAAGACTTGTCTTTCTTTGGTACCATCACCATGTTTGCCAGCCACTCGGGGTGTTTAATGTCCCGAATAAATCTGGCCTCGAGCAGTTTAGCTAATTCTTCACCCATGGCTTGACGTTTGGGCTCGAAGAAGCGGCGCATCGTCTGTTTCACGAGCTTAAAGCCTAGGATAATGTTTAGGCCATGTTCGGCGAGCCGACGTGGGATTCCAGGCATATCGGAAGGGTGCCAGGCAAAACTGTCCCAATTTACACGGAGAAAATTGCATAGTGCCTCGTACACAAGGGGAACGAGCTGGGCTCCGATGGACGCTGTCTTATTGTGGTCCGTCCGATGTACCTGAAATTTAATGATTTCCTCTGCGGGTTTGAAGGATGTGGACTTGGGGCTTTTGCTAAGGATCACATCGTCCTTATTAACTGTCACCCGTAAGGCGGTCAACTCTTCAGCAACGAAAGTTTCCGCTAATGCCTCGAGGGCGAGTGCTGCCATTTTGTTTTTGGCCCGAAGGGCTATGTTCGGATCACCAGCGACCTTGATCACTCCCTTTGGTCTAGGCATTTTGAGTTTCATGTACCCGTAATGGAGTATAGCATGGAACTTTGTAAAGGCGTCACGTCCCAAAAGGGCGTGATAACCACTTGGGAAGGGGACGATGTGGAAGACAAGTTCTTCGGATCGATTGTTTTCGGGCGTGCCGAACACCACGTCTAGGATGATGCATCCGGAACAATGTGCCTGTTTCCCTGGGATGATTCCTCGGAAGGTTGTGCTGCAATGTTCGATGCGGGATCGATCAAACTGCATTTTTTCTAGGGTGGCCTCGTATATGAGGTTAAGACCACTGCCACCGTCCATTAGCACTTTATGTAGCCTGTATGCATCAATGATGGGGCTCAAGACTAGTGCAGCCGGTGAGTGACCAGTAAGAATGGCCGGTTGGTTAGTTTCTCTGAAGGTGATCGGTATGTCTGCCCACGGGCTAGTGCCTGCCACATGGTAGACCTGCTCGAGCACCCTAAGGGCTCTTTTATTCTTGTCCTTAGGGGGAAGGTCTCATAGACCGTCAGGACTTCGACATTGAATCCGGGCGACGAAGGAGAGCGCCTACCCGACAGAGGCGTCTCGAAGTTGGCCTCGCCACTTTTTGCGACATACCTGACGACCCAGCAAGCTCTAAGGTTGTGAGTTGGGTTTGTGTTTAACAACACGGAATGTATGGGCAAGGTTTATCCAATAGTCCATCGAGGACAGTGTCGGTCCCCAAAAAGGCCTTGTTTCTTTTTTCGACGGGTTCGTACCTGGCTGGCGCTTTGGAGGTGTCCTCTTTTTCCGAGCTCCTCTAAGGTGTTCAGAGAAATGTGGTTCCGAGAACATTTGTTTGGATTGCGAGACGCTGTCCATGGCATAGTACTTTTGTACCAAATCGGAAAACTCTGAAAAGTTACTTATGCATCGGTGGGCCAGGGCATTACGAATCCCTTCATCATGGAAATTATTAATGAAAATTGCCATTATGTCTTGGTCACTAATACCTTTTACTCTGCTCCTAGCGAGCAGGAGTCTGGCCCAAAAGTGGTGGATTGATTCTCCTTGTAGTTGGTTGATGTCCCGAAAGTCCGGAGACATGGGGCTTGGCGTGATACTTGGCTGGTCGTTTTGGGCGGTGGGTGGAAAAAATCGATTTCATGACGCTACGAGTGTTTGGCATTACAGTTGCCGAATCATGCGTAGGGTTTCGGACCGGCGATGGTCCGGTTTTAGAATGTTTCCCCGCCTCTGGTTCATCGATAGAGTCTTGGTGATCGACGATTGAGTTTTCAATTCTGGCTTTCAGGCAGGATCCACACTCGATAGTAGCGACGAGGTGGGTCAGCGGAGGGGCATGAATCTCCCTATCATCGGGTCTGATACCGAGCCGCTCATAGATCGGAACTTGGTCAGCCGATATACGTATAGCCTCGATCCGATCGAGCAACTCGTTCAAGAACGAGGTGATGGCAGGATGCGTTTGGCTGATACGAGGGGATTCATCGAGCGACGTGACGGTTCTAGAGCTATGCCGAGGCGGATTTGTGTTCCGTCCAACAATGGGACCTGATGTCTTCGCCGTCAAAGCGTCCGAACCTACCGGTTCCCCTTCAAAGGTTAAGGGTTCCATTGGAACCAGAGTTCCCCGTGAGTCAGCCATGAACTCTAGGGTTCTGAACTTGATACTCTGATTGGGGGTAAAGCTTTCGATCCGGCCCTAACAGCTGATCGGGCTGGCTTGCGACATGATGTCGTTGCCGGGAGAACCTGATGAAGGGTGACAGTCCCCTTGGTGTAGATCTTGCTACTTGTGACGAGGTGTGCCATCGATTCCTTTGGCGCTCATAGAGGAACTCTCAATAAAAGCACCAAAGTCGGTGTCAAAACCGGCGTATCTTGGGTGGGGGTCATGAACTGTGAGACTAGAATCAAAGGTAACAAGAGACGAAGGGAACACGGATTTACCCAGGTTCGGGCCCTCCTATGGAGGTAATACCCTACGTCCTGCTTGATTGTTTTGATGGTATGGGGGGTTACAGAGTTGATCTACGTCGAGATCGAATAGCTAACCCTAGATGAGTTGTTCTATCCCTATACCCTAAAATCCTCTAACTTATGTACACGCCGAGGGTGCTCTGAGTTTACACATGGTGGGTTACATGCCGAAGAGATAAACATGCCTAACTACGACTAATAACTTGGGGAGTACATCATGGCTCCTCGAAGCTTCCATCTGGCGCCGCTGGTCCTTAATTGTCTGATGCTAACCTTGTGGCCCATACAGTCCGGCCTATAGACAATAGGTCGGCCATCCGAGGACCCCTTAATCGAGGAGTCCCTCGGTCATCGTGATGAAATAAAGGATGCATAGATTACATGTAGCATGATATAGGATAAGCAAATGAGGAACAAGGTAACTTGAGGAATTTGAGGTGATGAAATTGAGAAAGTCTTTAGTCAAATTCTTCAAACAGTAATGATCAATTTCATCAACAAGTATACGAGGAAATGTAAGGGTTGAGGAAATAGAACCAGGTAGCTCGATGAAGACAGTGATTTGATGACCCAGTTCCAACTGTTTTGACAGTCGTATGTCTGGTTTGGAGCGGCCTGATATTTAAACCAGAGGACACACAGTCCTTACCGTATTCTCCTTGAGCTAAGGTCACATAGTCCTTGCCCAACACTCGTGGTAAGTCTTCAGGGTGGACTTAAAACCTTGACAAACTAGTCACCCGGCGATCCACAATTGACTGCTGGATGCTCTAAACCAAGGTCACTCAGTGATCCCCAATTGACTGCAGGATGCACTAGACCATTACGCCTAACTGTTTGGAAGATACACATTCTTCAAAGGTAACAAGCATCGGTTCCACACAAGAGTAATCTCTTCAGTGATGCTCAATCACTTTGGGTTTGGTGGTTTAGATTTGGGTTTTTCCTCACTGATGATTTTCTCTCAATGTCCTTAGAGGATGGATTGCTCTAAAATGACAAGTGTCAGTTCTCTCTTGGAGCATCCCAACTAACTAATGGTTGTGGGGGGTGGTTATATATTGCCAGGGTGCAACCTGACATGATACGACAAAAATGGCCCCAATGATATGACCGTTATGTGCATAGGATGACTGGGGACAGCTTGCGCTAAGCACAACAACGATCGGAATTTTGAACTATGAAAGTCCTCAAGCTTATCATATTCTTCTCTTGTAGGCAATTCGCACTGGCAAAATCCTAACTCCTCAGTTAGACAAATTTCCTCAGAGACCAGAAGAACTTCGTCTCTGTCACTTAAGAACTTGACTGAATCGCAAGAGATTTCCAAAACGCTTCACTCGAAGGATTGGATAGGTTGAGGATTTTGAGTTGACCATCAGTTGGATATTTTCCTTAGTATTACCTTGGCCTCCTTTAACAATACGGTGTTTCCTATGACACAAGGAAAAGGAAATGAAACTATGAAAACAAAAGTCTTGAAACTTCAATATCCTCATTCATATCTTCAAGGTCACACCAACTTCTTCATTTTCAAAGTCTTCAGGGAATACCAAAGTCCTCGGCAAAGTCTTCACCGAAGTCTTCACCAAAGTCTTCAGTTGAAGACATACATTTCTAGTGGTCAATAATCTCTGAATATATCAAACTCCTTATCGACTTATAGAGCCTATGTACACACACAAACACATTAGTTCCTTAACCTATAAGTCTTCAGTACACCAAAATCACTATGGGGCACTAGATGCACTTACAGTATGGACACATCAAAAGGGCCGAGCCATGGACCCACCTGCGGTGGAGCAACCGGAGCTGGAGGTTGCGAGGGAGTGACAAACTCAACAACAGTCCAGGAGGGCACCACGGGAGATGATGATGGGCTCGATGTGACTGCTAAAGAGTCATGGGAGGTAGCAGCAAGAGTGCCATAAGTAGCAGCCGTGGGAGTCGAAGCAGGTGTCCCATGAGTAGTCCTTGGCAAAGTGGCTGCCTTGGCACCAGAAGTGGATGCCATGACAGCGGTACTGGCTGCCATGGCAGCTGAACTAGGCGGCCTTGTAGAAGAAGAAGAAGCAGTCGTGGCAACCGGTGAAGGTGATCCAGGGGCGGCCACGACTGGACTTCCAGCGGCTCGAGGGGCAGCCAATGATGAGGATATGTACCTAGGGTAGGATCCTAGGCCTGACGTACATACCGTACCTAAGGACACTATATTGGAGGACTTAATGAAGGAAATTGAGTTTCCGACTGAAGTCATCATGACGTAATAACCACTCGACAGTTAAGTCACTTGGAGGTCTCTTCCTCCACTCGACAGTCTATGGTCACTCGAAAGACCTTGCTACCAGTTGACATCAGAAGACCAGAAGACACCCCATGGAGGCTAATAGGCAGGCGTTCGGCCAATCGTCATTAGTAGCATTTATTATGTACGTTACCGGTAATGCACGTCTTTATTCTCGCGATCGAACCCTTGGTTGCCTAACATTCATGAGGGGCAGCGTACTCTATATAAGCTGCCCCTCCCCTCTGGCCCAAGGGTTCGCACCTTCTGTAACACATACTATCCACATGACAAGAGCTCCCGAGCACAAAGATGTAGGGTTGTTACCTCCACGGGAGGGGCCTGAACTCATACATCTGTGTGTACATCCTTGCCGTATCTAGGACTCTGCCCTCTCCTTTTGTACCCCTATCTTCTACTGTCAGACTCGTTGCCATGAAAGTTGGCACCCACCATGGGGCAGACGTCTAAGCGACTTCCGGTGAGGTTGCATTTTCCCCCTTCGTCATGTCTTCCGGTGGTGGTTCGTTCGTGGGCCAAGAGATCCATCTCGGAGCACTCACCTTCATCACGGATGATTCGGCATGGCTCCAGGAGGCGCCTCTAGATGTTGAGGCGCTCCCGATCCGCGGGGCGGCACACTTTTGGGCGAGCTCCTGCTGTGTTCTTCTATGGTAGTCGTCGAGTCCGTACTCTAGGGCCACCCCGCTGTTTGTGGCCGCAAGCGATCCGGTCGCTCACGGCTCCAACGCTGGGTGAGGCATGTGGTGGCTCGCCAAGTTTCGCCTCCGTAGATTGCGGCAATCGAGCCCAACGAGTCCCTTCACGACGTGTTCGACTCGGAATCAGATCGGTCTAACGTTCCATGTGAGTGTGAGAGCTGCGATCCTGCAGTAGAGGTTCTTATGTCTAGTTCACATCAGAGTCCGCCGCCTGGCTTCTGCCACGGCAGGCGCGAGGCTGGTGGGGCGTCGAGTGACCAGCAACACCGGGATGATGAGGTCCTCCATACGCCCATTTTCAATGCGACCGCTGCAGCCCAGGCCTTGGAGGCCACGCGCATTCGGCTTGAAGAGCTTCAGAAGGAAGTCGACGAGCACGCTCGCCAGCGTCCACCACTTCCCAGTCGACATCAGCGACAACTGTTTCCGAGTGGTTCTCAGAACAGTGTTAAGGTATACCACACTCCAGTTTTAAATGTTGCAGCAACGGCTAGGATTGCACACTACTAGGAAAAGGGCTATAGCTAATATAGACATTAGTGGCACACTATGTATCTGGTGTGCCACTGCTATATAGCAGTGGCGCACCAGATACTGGTGCGCTATTAATGGCCATATTACTAATGGCACACCTGATGTGTGGTCCGCCATTATTAGTTGTGTCCTGCCCCACACCCCTTCCTAGAAATAGCAGTGGCGCACCAGGTGGAAGTGCGCCATTACTAGTTTTAACTATTAATGGCGCACCACAACCACTGTGCGCCACTACTAAAAAAAATTGTCAATTTTTTTTCAAAACTAGTAATGGCGCACCATGCACCAGGTGCGCCATTAGTAACCCTGGTTACCAATGGCGCATTCTTAGGAGGTGCGCCATTGGTAACCTGAGAGCAGCTAGATATTTAATTTTTTACAGCCACCTACCACACTCACTTTCCCCACTTCATTCTCTCCACCTCTAGCTACCAAGCTTGGTCTCGGCTGCCTCCTCCTCCTCACCCTATTGGCACCATAGATTCACCCAAATTAAGTGGTTAAATTTCCTTTTTTTGATAGGTAAGTAAGGGGAAGGCTTTCTTTATGTTCTAGATCTACTTTTTTCTCCCTCCAACGTACACACTTTTTATGGCCTAGATCTACGTATGTTTGTGGTGCGCCATTGTTTGTGGTGATGACCCTCCCCAAAATGTTGCCAATATTTTGCCAGAATGTTGATTCATTTCTGTTTCGGCGAGAATTTGGCACTATGCATTCTTTTTGGTCCTAGTTTTAGGCAAAGTCATGCCAAATTTTTTTTGTTTCCAAAATATCGTTTTGCTCTACCCCGTAGGCGACCATGGTCCGCACGATGACCGAAGGCATCGTGAATAGGTTTTTGAGCTCTGCGAAGGCCGAGATGCTTCAAAATAACGAGACGGAGATAAGATGTCTGTGTGGAAGATGCAAGGTGAAGAGCCTTATGGACCTAGATTCCAGACAGGTGCAGGACCACCTGCTCGTGCGTGGTTTCATGGATGGCTATCGGTGGCAAGGTGATGAAGATGATTATGAAGTCGTCCATGGGGGCCGGGCAAGAAATAAGGAAGGGCAGCAAGACAATAGCGGCGAGGGCGGGCGAGAAGACGAAGAATCTCCAGGACATGATCACGAAGTAGATGCAGGACACAGTCATCATGTAGAAGGTGCCGGACATGATGATGAGGAAGATCAAGACGAAGGGCATAATCATGAAGATGAAGATGCGGGAGCAGACGACGATGGACCAACAATGGGCTGGGTGCAGGACCCTCGGATTCAAGAGCTGCTTCTCAAGCAAACGAGTAACACAATAGTTGTTGCCCGAGAGAAAGCCAAGCTGGATCAATTGGAGATAGACGTGGTTACTCCATTGTATGAAGGATGGAGGCCCGAGGATACCCGCCTGAAAGTAACGCTCATGGCTCTGGAGATGAAGGTAAAACACAAAATGACCGACGCATGCTTCGACAAGAACATGTCATTCTGGCACGAACGTCTTCCCAAGGGGAGCAATTGGCCGACCAGTTTGGAGGAGGCGAAGAAAATCGTGTGTCCTCTGGATTTACCGCACATGAAATACCATGTGTGCATGAACGATTGCATCATTTATCGGGACAAGCACGCGGAGTCTACCATATGTCCGGTGTGTGGCGTCACTTGATACAAGAAGAGGAAGAAAGCTCCTCGAAAAGTGGTGTGGTACTTTCCGATCACTCCTTGTCTACAACGGTATTTCGTGGACCCTAAGCTAGCAAAGCTCCTGCGTTGGCGCGCGGATAGGGAGGAGAAGAAGCGAGAAGATGACGGAAATGATCCGGAGATAAATAAAAAAGACAAGATGCCGAGTCACCCTAAGGATGCGAGCCAGTGGCAAGCGTTGAACTTCGAACACCAAGAATTTGTGGACGATCCAAGGAACATCATGCTGGGCATGAGCACCGATGGAGTCAATCCGTTTGGCAGCCAGAGAAGCACACATAGCACCTGGCCTGTGTTTGTGTGGATGTATAACCTTCCCCCCTGGATGTGCATGAAGAGGAAGTACATTCACATGAGTATGCTAATTGAAGGGCCGAAACAACCAGGGAACGACATCACTCTGTATCTGGGGCTGCTGAAAGAGGAGCTAGACACGCTGTGGAAAACGCCAACCAATACGTGGGACGCTACAGCGAAACAATATTTCCCTATGAGAGCCGCACTGCTCACGATGATGCACAACTTTCTCGGTTACGGATATGTCGCGGGGCAGGTGGTCCACGGATTTAGTGCATGCGTCAGGTGCATGGATGACACAATGTATCGCCAGCTAGATAGAGATCCCGGGTCTTCAAAAACCGTGTTCATGGGACATCGAAGGTGCTTCACGACGATGACGCATGGATAAAACGAAAGGATCTGTTCGATGGTGAAACCGAACCCTGAAGACCCTCACGTACGTGGAGCGGCGCGGAAATAGACAAGCTGTTGAAAAATTGGAAAGAGTGCCCACCGCCGGGAAAGAAGCGAAAGGCGCCAGAGCCGCTGCTGAAGGTATGGAAAACGAGGTCTGTTTTCTGGGACTTGCCGTACTGGAAGATCCTCTGTGTGCCTCACAGCCTTGATGTCATGCATATCACGAAGAACGTGTGCGAAAGTCTGCTTGGTACCCTGCTCAACACGCCAGAGAGGACCAAAGATGGGCCGAAAGCAAGGGCAGTCTTGCAATCAATGGGCATCAGGAAGGAGCTTCACGCAAAACGCCCTAATGATGATGATGATGATGATGATGATGAGGCGAAGGACACGGAAAGTCGTCGCAACAAAGGCAAAAAGGCCAAGAAGATCGAATATGAATGCCCTCCCGCGTGCTTCACTCTAAGACAGAAGGAGATCGAGCAGTTTTTCACCTGCCTCGTAGGAGTAAAACTTCCTTACGGTTACGCGGGGAAGATAAGCAGATACCTAGACTCAATGAGGCAGAAGTTTAGCGGGATGAAGTCTCATGACTGTCACGTGCTGATGATGCAGATACTTCCAGTTGCAATTCATGGGATCATGGACGTGCACATCCGTGAAACGCTATTTGCCTATGCAACTTTTTTGACGTCATCTCTCGGAAGTCGGTTGGCGTGAAGCAACTCAGAAGGCTACAGGAAGAGATCATGGTGATACTATGCGAGCTTGAGATGTACTTCCCGCCCGCATTCTTCGACGTTATGGTGCATCTGCTGGTCCATATCATGGAGGATATCATCCAACTCGGGCCGGCGTTCCTGCACAGCATGATGCCGTTCGAAAGGATGAATGGTGTCATCAAAGGATACGTTCGCAACAGGGCACGTCCAGATGGAAGCATAGCCAAGGGCTTTCTGACCGAAGAGTCCATCTCCTTCTGCACGAATTATCTAGGCATCAAGAACCCCGTTGGTCTACCCGTCAACAGGCACCTCGGCAGACTCGCTGGATGGGGTCACCACGAGGGTCGCCGCGAAATGCATGTCGACCTCAAGGGTCGACTTGCCGACTTTGAAAGAGCAAACCTAGTCGTGCTACAACACCTAGACGTGGTCGATCCTTGGGTGGTAGAGCACAAAACCTTTATTGAGAAGACGTACAATGACCGATGCCAATAGAGGACGGACGGAGATATAATCAAAGAGCACAACTCATGTTTCATGCGTTGGTTCAAGGATAGGCTTCTGTCGTACCCTTTACATGAGGATTCTTCCGCGGAAGAAAAACTCATATTCGCCTTGTCACAGGGCGCCGAGCATAACCTGATGAACTATGAGGCGTACGATATCAACGGCTACACATTCTACACCGAGGAAAAGGACATGAAGAGCGATTATCAGAACTCCAGGGTAACGATGGAATCCTACACCGGTAACGACAAGGACAGATACTACGGAAGGATCGAGGAGATCTGGGAGCTGAGCTATGCTGGAGAGAAGGTCCCGATGTTCCGTGTCAGATGGGCCAAGAGCGTCCTAAAAGAAGACCGGTATTTCACCACCATGGTTATACCCGAAGCCAAATCCAAGACCGCGGGCGCAAACGTCACCGCGAGCCATGGGTACTGGCTTGCCAAGTGGACCAATGCTTCTTCATTACCGACCCGTCAAAGCCCAGTCGTGTTGTCGTGAGGAGAGGCAAAAGGAATATCATCAGAATGGATGGAGTCACCAATGAGCAAGACTTCGACAAGTACGGTGACCCGAAGATGGAAGATGACAACGACGATGAAGTACCATACACCACAAGAAGAAGCAGGACCACCCTACCTAAAGGACGTCCGTTCAAGAGAAGAACTCAAGGGGTTCCGGGGCTAAATTATACAACCGCGAGAAAGAAGGGCAAGAAGATTGTGAAAATATAGCGAAGATCGAATCACAATGCTTTTGCATGTGTGCAAAAAACCCTAATGTTTTTAACTAAGTAGCACCTGACCATAAGGATTCTACATGTGGTTCCTACGCAATAGATAACTTTATATAATAGTGAACCAACTACACAACAACCACCAACATACACACTTTGTATCATACCATGTCATATAATTCTAAACTATTACATGCAAACTAAAATCCAAAAAAATAAAAAAAGATAGTAATGGCGCACCAGGAGAAGGTGCGCCATTGCTATCACTGTTTCTATGGCGCACCCCTAAAAGGTGCGCCATTGATATACCAATAAAAATGTTAGTAATGGCGCACCAGGAGGAGGTGCGCCATTGCTATCACTGTTTTTCTGGCGCACCCCTGAAAGGTGCGCCATTGCTAACCCTCCCCTCACTACGGCCTTTTCCCTCCCTCCCTCCCCTTCCTATCACTATTTCACAACCGGCCCTCCCACCCCCGCTCCGCTGTCGCCTCCCACCCCCGCTCCGCTGTCGCCTCCCACCCCCACGCTCGCCGCCATCGACTACGTCTCCATCGCCGGATCCCCCGCCGCCGCCCACCGGAGCCCGCCTCGCTGCCTACCTACCTGCTCCCTCCCCCCTGCAGTAAGCGCCTCTCTACCTGCTCCCTCGCCCCTTCCAGCGTGCTCTTCCCCCCCAAAACACCACCAGCCCATGCTCCCGCAACGAGCCATTGATGGAAAGCGGTTGAATCGACCATGAGGTATGCCGACATATGTAGCCGCTCGGGTGAGCGCCGACCGGGTTGAAGTACCTCAGGAGTATGATCTTCCAGTCGGGGTCCGAGCGCTGGAGGTCACGGCAGATGCCTTCAATGACAAGCTACACAGGCAAAATCATTGACAGGCACCAGATCAGATTTTCAATGTACTTGGTGAGCAGCTGCGTAGAAGAAATATCATTGACAAGAGACATAAAATGAGTGGTACTGGCTCTTGCCGGTACCTTTGTTCGTCCATAAGGGTTGGTCGCAGAGAGCGAGAACTCCTCGGTGCAGGGCACTTCCTTGGGCCACCCATAGACAGTGGCTGATGATGAGAACACGAGCTGCAGAGATGAATTGAAAGCAGTTTATTAGCATCCAGACCAGATTGATGATGATGCCAATCATTCGATTCGATTTGGTGTACTTAATCATATGCGTATACTAGTTCCTTCACCAAGCTACCAGCACAACTAATTGGTGCAGATCACCTTTCATTAATTGATGTAGAACAGAGCGATGGCGTGCACTGTGCCGCCGTCCTTAAGCCTAACTTATTCAGACCCAATAGAGAGCCAACTGTAGCTCCAAACTCAAATAATGGACAGAGAAACCAACTGTAAACTGCCTACATCCGTGGTTCTAAACTCAATGATGATGGCTGGCCTAGACTATGCTGCCAGCAAGTGGTATTTGCTTCATTGGTAGTTCAGTATGTAAGCACATCATTCAACAAGCTTACATTTATTCAGTTAAGCAAACAAGCCGATATATGGAGTTCAGTATCTTCTTTTAAACAGCCTAACGCATAGCAAAGCCGTTATTATTTTGTTGCTTCCATCATTTTGTCTATGCTAGGGAAGTAACGGTGGCACTCGTGTAGAAACTGCAAGCTTAAATATGACAACTCTAGCATTCCGGTGATTTGAACTCTTCATTTCTTCAGCATACTACATGTTAAACATCTTGAAAAAAAAGAGAGGCAGATTACCTTGATCTGCAACTAGCCACCGACATGAGTTGTCAGCAAAAAGGGCTAGCTTTTCATCTGGAGCAACACCAATGGCCCTTAGACCATGAGAGAAATCCAATATTTGTTGTTCAAGCTGAATAAAGAACGCACGTCAAGCAAAAAAAGTGTTCAGTTGGTTATAACATGTAGTTGTCAGATTTAATTCTTTTAAGTTGTCATATTATTTCATAACTGTGATTGCTTGCAAAATATCTATATACCACGGTCATTTGTTGTGTATATCCACTTGCGCCCCCTTGGAAAAACAAATAGGAAGTACTCCCTCCTTCAAAAAATATAAGTGTTTAGTGTATACATTTCTGAAAGACAAAAATCGTTGGTAGTTTTGCTGACAACTTCCTTATGATCAGCTGGGCATGACACATTGAAGCTACAGATTAAGTTGAATGCTGCCATCGATATTTTGGCTCAAGCAAGTCACTGGCCTGAGCTTGAGGATCACTTGTTCAGGGGCGCCACAACTGAACTGAGGCTCCTTCAGTTCAATATTTTGTGCAGGGACAAATAGTTACCCCTTTCTCCTGAAATGTTGATTAATTTCTGTTTCGGTTTAGAATGGGGCACTCCTAGGTCAAGAAAATTAGCAAAGGTCATGCCCAATTTTCCTGACCTAGAAGGTGCCCGATTCTCAACCGAAACAAAAATTAATCAACATTTTGCATGTTTTATTCTCAATTTTCCTCTAAATCTGAGAAGAATAGATACTACCTTGATATCATCCAATAACTCTAGTAGCCTTTTTTCCTATTTAGAGTGAACATGGCCGACAACGATGATGCCGGCGGTTCGGGCAAGCCATTCTGGGAGCTGTCCCAAGAGATGGAGGAAGAAACTCATCGCTATGAGGACGCCGCGGAAGAAACCGATCCCGACTACACAGCCCCTAGTGGCGTCGGGGATGACACCACTGATGGTGCTGCCGGGGATGCCACCACTGATGATGGCAGCGAACGCACAAATGGTAGCCAACCGAAGAGGCAACGGAAGGACCGGCGCCTGAATGTGCTCGAGACCGTCGAGGAGGAATTTACTGAAGTGTCCTCCAGTGGGCATCCAACGATGCCCAAAGAATTAGTCCATGGGTACGCGGGACAACTCGGGTGCATTCTCCGGAGCACCGTCTCGATCAACACCGAGAACCTAAGGCATCATGACCGAGGGAATTTGCGCAACCTCCTCTTCACGAAGCTGCACGAACGATACAAGTTCCCCGGTGACTTCGCAAACACACGTCTCTTAGGGAATAAAGTGAACAGTGCCACCCTCACGAAGATGAGCACGGCCCTGGCTACTTGGAGAGCCGTGGTGAAGAGAAGGATTCTAAGTGGTGATAGTTATGAGAAGATCAAGCCGACAAATCCTTCGATCAGCGAAGAGGACTACCTGGAGTTGAAGATCAAGTGCGAGAGCAACACATTCGCGGAATCAAGTCAATGGGGGAAAGATATGCGGGACTTCAACTTAGGGGTCCACAAACTCGGTCCCGGCGGTTACAGAGTGGCGAAATATAAATGGGACAAGGAGGACGCGGAGCGTGCCGCGCAAGTCCTACCGCCCCTCTTCGATAAATACCATGAAAAACAGACCAGGAACTATGTCAGGGTCCGGTATAAGGTGGACTCGGTAACAGGGGAGCTTACCACGGTTCCGAAGGTGAAGGATCTTGAGCGTGTTCTGGTAAGGAATACACCCCCGCGTAATTACCTCCATATGGTTGCATTCTAATTAATGAAGCCAAATTTCTAAATGGTTCACGTTCCTTCCGCAGGAAACTGAAAGCAGTAGCGCAGGGGTCTCAGAGCGCCCCGCCTGCTGCCCCTTGGGACACCTCTTTAAATAGGGCGTTGAACGTTCTCAAACAAAAGGATAAGCTCAGTAAGCCATCCTCAGCTGGTCATGTGGCCGGTGAAGGCTTGTCCACGAAATGGTCGGAATACTATAAGGCTGGGCGAAAGGAGAGAAAGACCCGCTCGGAAAGCCAGGAGCGCGAGGTTAAATAACTCAAGGCACAAGTGGCGCGGATTCCGGAGATAGTCCAAGAGAAAATGCGAGACCAACTGGGAGCGACGATCACCGCCATTATGCCTTCCTTGCTTGAGGGGCTGCGGGGGTGGATTGCAGGCGGCCAACAGGGGCCACCCCTGATTCCTAGCTTCACGGGCAACAACTCACACAACGCGCCGGCAATGATGTCTCCGGCGGAGGTGGCATTGGTGTCTCCGGCGGAGGCGGCATTGGTGTCTCCGGCGTCGGCGCTGGCATTGGACCTTAATGCACCCGGGTGTGGGAAGAATATGCCGGCCGGCACCTTGGCAGCAAGCGGCCCCTCCGTCACTTGCACGCCCATCGTTGGCGGTGCCTCGACATTAGCCGAGCTCGACGCCATCACGATAACTAAGCCTCGGCCGATGACTACTTCATCTCCTTGCCTTTGACTAGGCATCCCTGACGTCCTACATGTTTTTGCAGGGCGCCGCCAACATTCCATGCACTCTCCTGCACTTTGTGGACGGCGAGTTAATCGATGTCGCCAAGGCCAAAATCATTGAACCGGGCAACCGCGTGTTCCACGATAATCCGATGCCACCCACCGTGTATAGGGTTCAACTAGTTCGGGTGCTGCGTGGCTGCAACGACTTGTTACCTCTGTATCGACCCCCTGGGGCCGACGAAGATGATGTGATGACCCTCAGCACCTGCTTAAACTGGCCCATGCTTTGGCCGAAGAGCCAGATTCGTTTGGGGGCGGGGGACACCACCCCACAGACAACACCGCCAGTCGTGCCGGCGCCAAGCCATGGCAAGACCGCCGTAACGCGATCGCCGTCAGCTGATCCAGATGCATATGGCACAGGATCCGGACGACGATGAAGGTACATTTTCCAATGTCAATAAGTACATCAACGAAGATGGGTACGGTGATGAATTCTTGGGGCCTCCTTCTCAAGAACCCAACCCTGCAAAAGACGATCGAGATCTAGCTGGTACCGCGGAGAAACCCAATTGCAACAGGCGCCGTCTGTTCAGTTCTCAGGAGACGCCTCCAGCTGCCGCCTTCACCGAGACTCAAACAGCCAAGGTGCGAAATATTATCATCCCCAACACACTGAAGAAGGTGGTCTCTGAGTAGAACTCGATCCCATTACAGCAGAAGAAGCAGAAGGCACGGGAAAGAAAAAATAACAAGGGTGCGAGCCAGCCGGCACCGAGTACGATCCGTGCTCAGGATAGGCCACCAATACCTAAGGATATCTCGAGGAGGGTGCATGTGGCGGGTAGGCCGATGCTACCGACTAATCTGCTCAATGCAGCAACCGGTGCTATGTGGAGTCTGCATGACGGTGTTCTTACTATGGAGAAGCAGCGTCTCACTGAGAATGATGTGGCATACCCGGTTTTCTTGGACAAGGTGCCAAAGGGCAAGGGCTTTGCCGAGAGCATCATCGGGCGTATGATCCTCCTGCGGTTTGATGACATCTTCGCTATGTTTAACCTTTATCCGCTGCACTACACCTTTGTTCGGCTATTTTCGCTCGGTATGGAGATGCGGATCATTAGAGACAAGACCCCGGACATCGTGATAGTCGACCCCTTCTACATGCGTGCCAAGATCTTGGGCAGCTCTGGGGACCGGCAAGTCGCAAGTTCATACCTCGAAGGCGTCATTCTGGCAAACCCAGATAAGGATAACTTCCTCCTGCCTTACTTTCCCGAGTAAGTCATCCCCACACCGCCCCGTAACATATGATTTCTTAGATTTCGATCGTTCTTTTTTTCTAACATTCCGTGTTTTGTGCAGTGACACACATTGCACACTCATCCTCTTAAGCCCGAAATATTCCATGGCCACGTATTTTGACTCAGACCGTCAGTCGAAGAAAGACTACACAAATATCAAGAAAGTTCTTGATGATGCTCTCCCCGGCTACGCCAAATCTGGAGGCACCTTCAGGAGGCCAATTTATAGGTACGGCAAGCACGTGTTCACCCACGTAACGACGTTCCCCTGCATCAAGCAGCCGCCTGGCAGTCAGAAGGATGCCTACTACGCCCTCCATCACATGCGGGCGATCGTACGGGACCTTCATCACCTTATGGTACCAAGTAATCTCAAAGATTGGGCCGCACGCTTGTCGGAAATCCAGGATGCCGACATCAGACAAGAATTCTTTCGCATCCCGTTGGATATTGCGGAAATCATCTATCAAGATGTCCTTCGTACCTCGGGGCAGTTCTACCTCAAATATCAACCGCCCAACAGTGAAATAGAAATAACGCTACAAATGCAGGCTGACAACGACCGCACATTCATGACCATCACGAAAGACGGCCGCTTCATCCACGCTCCGGTCCCTGAGCCGAGTCGAAAGTATTGATGCTATGTAGTTCTGGAACAAGAGTTTAGCTCATGTTGTAATTAAACTTTAATGAACTTGTATGTCTCTTTAGTTTGGACAGTCGTTCAACTTATATGTAATCGATGCTATTTATTAGTAGGACCATGAATCGTGCTATTAATGTGTTGCTTTTCTCTTTTGATCCTTTTGTTGCATACTTATATATTGCTTATATATTATCTGTGAATTGCTACTAACGTTTTGTTTGTCTAGTGCATAGAGATGCCATCATATGTCGTGTACAAGGGTAAGGTTCCCGGAGTCTACGACGACTGGGAGGAGTGTTGGAGACAGGTTCACCATTTCAGCGGTAACAGTTACAAAGGGTACACCACTAGGACGGAGGCAGAAGCTAGATACGCGCGCTATCTAGCGGGAGAGAGGAGGGAGCGGAGGAGGAACCGGATGAAGACCAGTTTCATCGCGATGATGCTCATCGTGATCGCAGATCTCTTCTATGTGATGGTAGTTTAGATTATCGATATTGACTTTGTAATGTGATGATAAACTCGGCTAATACGATGAACTTTGCTAATGTCTCGAGACCTAAACTTGTCTAATGTTTGAACTTTGTTCGCTATTTCGAATTTGGAGACTAATATGATGAATTCTATTGTGTGATGTTTATATTTTGTGTTGTAACGTATTTTGTAACCTGTGCAAATACCAGAAAAGCAAAAAATAATAATTCCTAATATTCATAGTAGTGGCGCACCATATTGAGCATTAGTGGCGCACCAAGGCCAAATATGAGTGGCGCATTATGGGGCATAGTAATGGCGCACCTGGGGGCATACGTGGAGGCAAATATGGCCTCCTAGGAGGCATATTAATGGCGCACTGTTGGACATAGTAATGGCGCACTCTGTGGTGCGCCACTATTATCTGGGATACTAATGGTGCACCAGAGGTGCGCCATTACTATTTGTTACTAGTGGAGTGTTAATAGTGGCGCACCCATAGTGCGCCATTAATATTAAAAACGGGTGCGCCACTAACAGCCTATTTTGTAGTAGTGGCAGATTCCATTCAGCCATCGCGTTCAGAGGCTGGCAGAGGTTTGCTGTAGATCAGAGTGTTGCTTGATGCAGCGAGCACCAAAACTCAGTTGTTTCTCAATCGCACAATAGAATACACAACAATTAACCAAAGGCAGACACCGTTCAGTCGGTGCATAGTCCAGGTTCCCCTTTGCGCCGCAGGGGCGGAGGTTTCCGTGAAGATCAGTCCTGGGATCAGGGACGAGATCAGTTTCACCGTGATGACCACCCTCGAGTGCCTACTCCTCCGTGGAGTGGTTCATATGTGCCCCGACACCATGCCGATAGGCGCCCGTTTGGTGAGGAGTGGAACCCAGGGTTTGATGCAAGAGACGTTCTCACTCTGAGACGGATTGACAGAGGCAAAGCCCATCGAGATGGCTACGACAGAGATTTCCTGAGTGGCAACAGTGCCATTATTTCTGTTCCCGAGTGTTTTTGTAGAGCCATTCGATCTACAGAGATTCCCCCAACTTTAGGTTGGCAGCTGGGATAGGAAAGTTTTCTGGCGAGTCAAAGCCGGAAATGTGGTTGGATGATTACCGAGTGGCTGTACAGATTGGTGGGGGCAATGACAACATTGCCATGAAGCATTTGTCCTTGATGTTGGATGGTTCGGCCCGAAAGTGGCTGAATCGTTTGGCTCCTTCTAGCATCCATGGCTAGGAGGATCTTTCTCGGGTGTTCATCAGAAATTTCGAGGGCACTTGCAAGCGTCCAGTTGGTTTGATCGATTTGTAGCATTGTGTACAGAAGCCGAATGAGTCCTTGAGAGATTACATTTAGCGTTGGTTCACTCTGCACCACACAGTGGAAAATGTCTATGGGCATCAATATGTTTGTGCTTTCAAGGCCGGTGTGAAGTATAGAGAGCTTTACTTGAAGTTTGGGCGAAAAGGCGATATCTCGCTGAGCAAGAAGATGGAGATTGCCACTCGGTACGCCAATGGTGAGGAACAAGACCGCCTTCGAAGGGGAAAAGGAAAAGCATTCGACAATGATGCCGGTGGCAATTCCAGTCAAAAACAGAAGCGCAAGGCTGATGACCGTATTAAGGCAGAGGATGCCGCTCTGGCAACACATGGAAAAAACAAGGGGAAGTCCAATGGACAATTCACCCCTAAGAAAGGAAAGAATCAGTCGGCAACCAATGTTATGGATTTATTGTGTGCAATCCGCACGAGGAAAGACGAAGAAGGCAACTTGATATTGCCCAAACATACCACTTGACAGTGTTGTTTACTGATCCAGCAGTTCAAGGAACGTCAGTCGAGTGAGAAAACTCCTGATAAAGAGGATGATGAAGACAAAGAAACTTTTCCCGATGTCAACGCCACTCTGATGATTTTTGCTGATGTTGAAAGCAAGAGTCGATTGAAAGTTATCAATAGAGAAGTCAACATGGCTGTTCCTACAACCCTCACGTACCTCAACTGCTATCAATTTTGATCAGTCGGATCATCCTGCTCATGTTGCTACCCCCCGTCGGCAAGCTTTGGTGGTGGATCCCATTGTAGGGGGCACTCGACTCCACAAGGTCCTCATGGACGGAGGGAGTGGATTAAACATTATGTATGCTGATACCCTCAAGGGAATGGGCATCCCAATGTCCCGACTCACTGAGAGCAATATGCAGTTCCACGGGGTCATCCCAGGGAAAAAGCACAAATCACTCAGCCAGATTGCATTGGATGTGGTGTTCGGCACCGATAAATATTTTCATAAGGAAAAATTGACGTTTGAAGTCGTGGACTTCCAGAGCGCATACCACGCCATCCTTGGTCGGCCAGCTTATGCCCGTTTCATGGCCCGTCCTTGTTACGTGTATCTCAAGTTCAAGATGCCCGGCCCCAAGGGTGTGATCACAGTCACTGGCAATTGATAGAGGGCCGAGGAGTGCCTTCCGTAGGGCTCCAAAATTGTTGATCATTAGATGGCTATTGTCGAGTTGGAAGAGTACAAGAAGAGCACTGACCCTGCTGATTTGCTGCATGCTAAGAAGCCTTCTTATGAGTGGACTTTCCAGTCAGCAGGTGAAGTGAAGAAAGTACATATTCAGCCGATAGACCCCAATGCTTCCCCGACTAACATCTCGACGACACTCGACGACAAATAGGAAGCCGAGCTCATCCAGTTCCTCCGTGAGAACTAGGACATCTTCGCATGGAAGCTAGCTGACATGCCGAGGGTTCCCAGGGAACTGGCTGAGCACCAACTGAGAGTCGGTCCAAAGGCCAAGCCTATCAAAGAGCACTTGTGTCGATCGACAGTAGAGAAGTGGAAGGCAATCGACAAAGAGGTGGCTCGTCTCTTGGCGGCTAAGTTCATACGGGAGATTTACCACTCCGAGTGGCTCTGGAACATCATCATGGTACCCAAGAAGGACAAGTCAATCCGCATGTGTATTGACTTCAAACATATCAATCGGGTCTGCCCGAAAGATTATTTTCTGCTCCCTCGCATCGATCAGATTGTTGGCTCGACTGCGGGGTGTGAGCGTTTATCGTTTCTAGATGCATACTCCGGCTACCATCAGATCCGTCTGTTTGGTCCGGATGAACCAAAAACAGCCTTCATCACCCCATTCGGGTGTTTCTGCTATATCACCATGCCTTTTGGATTGAAGAATGCTGGCGCCACTTTTTTGCGCATGATGTAGAAATTCTTACTCGGCCAGATTCCTTGGAATGTTGAAGCTTACATGGATGATATCATCGTCAATTCTCGCAAAGGTTCCGACCTACTGATTGACTTGGCCGAGACATTTGTCTATGGTATTTATCTGTCAGCAAATAAGGTGGCACACTACTTTCAAGATCACTTGATTTCAGTCGTCAGCGATGCTCCATTATCTGAGATTCTCAACAATCGACATGCGACTGTTCGAGTGGCCAAATAGGCTATTGAGCTCCTCTACATTGACATCCAGTTTGAAGCTAAGAAACCGATCAAGTCTCAAGCACTTGATGATTTCTTGGCCGAGTGGGTTGAACAACAGCAGTCAATCCAAATTCACTCGGCACACTAGACCATGTTCTTTGATGGCTCGAAAATGCTGAATGGCTCTGGTGCTGGCGTAGTTTTGCTATCCCCAAAAGGTGACAAAGTCAGTTATGTCCTGCAGATTCACTTTGATTCCTCCAACAACAAAGAAGAATATGAAGCACACATGTACGGGTTGTGTATGGCCATCTCACTCGGTGTCAAGCGCTTGACGGTTTACGACGACTCTGATTTGGTGGTCAATCAAGTGAGGAAGGAGTGGGATGTCAGGAACCCCGCTATGACCGGATATTGCAATGTTGTGAGAAAGCTTGAGAAGAAGTTTGAAGGTTTAGAACTCTACCATGTTCCCCGAGTGAAGAATCATGCAACTGATGATCTAGCAAATATTGGATCCACTCGGAAGCCTGTCCCAAGCAGTGTGTTTCTTGAACACCTATATTCTCTTTCGTTGCAGGAGGATCCCTTCACTGAAGAGCCCCCGCAAGCTATAATCACCTCTAATCCGACTGAAGTTGATGTCCCAGCGGTCATATATCTTGTCATGGAGATTCTGGTCATCACGCCTGACTGGACTATACCTTATATTGCCTATATCTCGAGGCAAGAACTCCTAGAGGACGAAGCTGAAGCTCGATAGATTGTTCACAGATACAAGGCTTACACTGTCATGGCTGATCAGCTCTACAAAGAAAGCGTAACTGGTGTGACGCTGCAGTGCATCTCCCCTAAAGAAGGTCGAATGATCCTGGAGGAGTTCAACTCGAGGACTTGCGGTCATCATGCGTCCCCTCGGATGATTGTCACTAAAGCATACCGAGCTGGTTTCTTCTGGCCGCGTGCTAATGAGATGGCCAAGGACATTGTTGACCACTATGAAGGGTGCCAGTTCTACTCAAACTTGTCACACAAGCCCGCGTATGCCTTGAAGACTATTCCACTCATCTGGCTGTTTGTTGTCTGGGGTTTGGATATGGTTGGTCCCTTTCGAACATGATAAAGTGGATTTACTCATTTTCTTGTTGCAGTCGACAAGTTTACGAAGTGGAATGAGGCCAAGCCTATAAGGAAACTGAACTCTTGCACTGCGATCAAATTCATGAGAGAGATAATCTTCTGGTATGGAGTTCCCCACAGTATTATCACAGACAATGGCTCAAAACTTCGACTCGGAAGAATTCAGGCATTCTGCTTTTCCCAAGGCACTCGGGTGGATTATGCATCTGTTGCACACCCCGAAACTACTGGCCAAGCTGAGCGAGCCAATAGCCTCCTCCTTCAAGGGCTGAAGCCTCGACTCATGCGAGATCTAGAACATGCAGCCGGAGCTTGGGCGTTTGAGTTACCATCTGTTCTATGGGGTTTGAGAACAACTCCCAATCAGTCGACTGGACACACTCCTTTCTTCTTGGTGTATGGCACGGAAGCCATTTTGCCAAGTGATCTCCTTCACAATTCCCCTCGTGTAGATCTTTACTCTAAGGCTAAAGCGGAACAAGCACGTCAGGATCGCATGGATATTTTGGAAGAGGAGCACGAGATGGCTTTAATTCGGTCGACTGTATATCAGCAAGACAAGCGCCGCTTTCATGCAAAACATGTCAAGAGTCAGTCGTTTCATGAAGGAGATCTGGTGCTCCGAGTGGATCAACAACGACCTCACAATCTCGCACCAGCATGAGAAGGTCCCTTCGTCATCACCAAAGTATTGAAGAACGAAGCCTGCCGCCTCTACAACCTCTAGAAGCAAATCGACGAGCTACGGGCCTGGAACGCAGATCTACTTCGATGCTTCTATACCTAAAGTCTGAGCTGTTTTGATGTAATTAAAGTATTCTCGACAATGTCATTTATGCAAGTTTCGACTCCTGTAGTCTTTTGTCGATTCCGATCGCACAATCCTACATTTGGAAACACTCCGAGTGACAAGCAATCCTCTCACTCGGGGGCTTAGCTACGAACCAGTTTTTGCCTAAGTTAAAAACCTTTCCAAGTGGATAGCAGTCCTCTCACTCGGGGGCTTAGTTGCGAACCAGTTTTCTCCTAAGTTAAAACCTTTCCGAGTGGATAGCAGTCCATTCGCTCGGAGACTTAGCTATGAATAAGCCTTCGTCTAAGTTCAAAACCTTCTCCGAGTGACAAGCAATCCTCTCACTCGGGGGCTTAGCTGCGAACCAGTTTTTGCCTAAGTTAAACACCTTTCCGAGTGGATAGCAGTCCCCTCACTCGGGGGCTTAGCTGCGAACTAGTTTTCTCCTAAATTAAAAACCTTTCCCGAGTGGATAGCAGTCAATTCGTTCGGAGACTTAGCTATGAACGAGCCTTCGTCTAAGTTCAAAAACTTCTCCGAGTGAGGAGCAATTCTCTCACTAGGTGGCTTAGCTGCAAACCAGTTTTCACCTAAGTTAAAAACATTTCTGAGTGGATAGCTGTCCATTCACTCGGAGGCTTAGCTACGAACCAGCCTTCCTCTAAGTTCAAAAACTTCTCCGAGTGACGAGCAATCCTCTCACTCGGGGGCTTAGCTGCGAACCAGCTTTCGCCTAAGTTAAAAACCGTTCCAAGTGGATAGCAATGCATTCACTCGGAGGCTTAGCTACGAACCAGCGTTCGTCTAAGTTCAAAAACTTCTCCGAGTGATGAGCAATCCTCTCACTCCGGGGCTTAGTTGCGAACCAGCTTTCACCTAAGTTAAAAAACCTTTCCAAATGGACAACAGTCCATTCACTAGGAAACGTACTTATGAACCAATATCCTTCTGAAGTTCAAAAACTTCTCTAAGTGATGAGCCATCCTCTCACTCGGGGGCTTAGCTGCGAGCAAATTCAGGAGAGAAACAAATTCAATCGAACAAATAGTTGAAAGCAAACTGCACATAAATCGAAAGGTTCTAGTGCGAATAAAAGTTGTGTGCGCAAACAAAGGTACTCAGGCTTAAGGCCTAAATGAAGTTTTAAGGTGGTTACATCTCCACTCGGCATTCCGAGGCGAATAAAGTTTTAACTGCAAGTGAAGTTTTTCAAGCACCAGTGGGACTTGCTGGCTCAACAAAGGTGTCCAGGTCGATCCCTTCTGCGATCAGAGTGGTTGCGTCAATGAAGGTCTCCATGAAGTACTCGAACTGAAGTTTCTTCGTGTTGGTCACCCGGAGGGCCTTAAACTTGTCTTCTCTCGCCTCCTTGCAATGGACTCTAACGAGCGAAAGCGCCACGTCGGCCCCACAATGAGCGCCTAACTTCTTCCATGCTTGCACTCGGCCATGAATCTCATTGAGGCGGGTCATCATTGACTCAAGGCCAGTCTGAAGGGTGTCTTCAGGCCACAATTCTTCTCAATCTTCTACAGCGCGGTCTTCAGTCGAACGATGTATGCTTGAACACTCTGGAGACAGACATTGAGGTGGAACATGTTCATGGATAGAACGTCTCCAACGGGTGAGTTAGTGGGATCAAGATTTGGTTCATTCTCTTCTGTCTCTTTCTCAAAGTCTTGGCAGAACTCTATATGGAGGAAGGAATAGAAAGATGGTTACATTACTAGCATATGGGAATTCAGGAAGTTCAGTCGACAAGGAAAGTTACCGTTGAGCATGCTGAACATCTTCTTCGCGAAATCTCCCAAATGCTTCTCCAGACCATTGCTCCTCCTGGTCAGCTGTTTGGTCTTCTTGATAAACTCAGCCTGTTCTTGCTTCAGCTTGGTGTTTTCTTCCTCTATTTTCTTGACCACGACAAGCTTCTTCTCAGCGGCTTCAGTCTTCTCCCTTGTCACCTTTTGAGCATCAACAAGCGCCTTGTCCTTGTCCTCAAGCGCTTTCTTCATGGTATCTAAAGAAATAGCATTGTTGAGTCACGCTTGGAGTTGATGATTCTCATCACGCACGTATGTTCGAGTGAGAGAACTCGGTTCAAAGGATGGAAGGGAAAGTAAGAGTTTATTTGGTCGACAGGAATTACCTCCCAAGGTCCACAACTCAGTCTGTGCATGTTCCAGGTTGTTCTTGCAGAATTCCAGATCCAATTGCAGCTGGCTCGTCTTCTTCTCCTGGTCCTTGTACCGTGTTCCAAGTTTGCAAGCTCTCCGAAATCAACAAGAAACAGTTCAGCCGACATGAAAATTTCTTCACTCCCGAGTGGAAAGGATCGAGAACAGTCGACTTGATGGTGGCCCGCCGCCCCACCCCACACCCCTGAAAAGCATCATATAATGGTTGATGGAAATGATGTCCATGAAACCCGCGTCATATCATGGTTAATGGAAATGATATCCATGAAATCTGGAAGGTAGCTTCGGACCTTTCCATTCCTAAGGAAAGCATTTAGGAGTGGAAACACCAAGGCCAAGAATTCACTCGACAAATCGAGTGGCAAGCGTACTCCGTGTACGATAAACGACCCTGAGTCCAAGTTCTTAAGACTACTACTCATCGTCAACGATCAAAAGTAGTCTCGGGGACTACATCAAGTGGGTGCACTCAGCATGCCCCCACTGGTTTCGAAATCACTCGACCAGGTCCGACCTGTCCGAGCAGAAAATGGTGTTTATCAGACCCCTGCCGATGCAAGCACTTGACGACGGTCTCGGGGACTACACCCAGTGGGTGCACTCTGTTGGAAATATGCCCTAGAGGCAATAATAAATTAGTTATTATCATATTTCCTTGTTCATGATAATCGTTTATTATCCATGCTTGAATTGTATTGATCGGAAACTCAGATACATGTGTGGATACATAGACACCACTATGTCCCTAGTATGCCTCTAATAGACTAGCTCGTTGATAAAAAATGGTTAAGGTTTCCTAGCCATGGACATGAGATGTCAATTGATAACAGGATCACATCGTTAGGAGAATGACGTGATGGACAAGACCCAAACTGTAAACATAGCATATGATCATGTCAGTTTATTGCTCCAGTTTTTTTGCATGTCAAGTATCTGTCCCTATGACCATGAGATCATGCAACTCACTGACAACAGAGGAGTACCTTGTGTGTATCAATCGTCGCAACGTAACTGGGTGACTATAAAGGTAATATATAGGTATCTCCGAGGGTGTCTGTTGGGTTGGCATGGATCAAGACTGGGATTTGCTACTCCGTGTGACGGAGAGGTATCTCAGGGCCCACTCAGTAATACAACATCACAATAAGCCTTGCAAGCAATGTGACTAAGTGTTATCCACGGGATCTTGTATTATGGAAAGAGTAAAGAGACTTGCCAGTAACGAGATTGAACTAAGTATGGAGATGCCGACGATCCAATCTCGGGCAAGTAACATACCGAAGAACAAAGGAAATAGCGTACGGGATTAACTGAACCCTTGACATAGAGGTTCAACCGATAAAGATCTTCATAGAATATGTAGGAACCAATATGGGCATCCAGGCCTGCTATTGGTTATTGACCGTAGAGGTGTATCGGTCCTGTCTACATAGTTCTCGCACCCGCAGGGTCTGCACACTTAAGGTTCGATGACGTTTGGGTCCTGGATGTTCAGAGTCCTGGATGAGATCCTGGATGTCACGAGGAGCTCCGAAATGGTCCATAGGTAAAAATTGATATATTGGAAGTCCTGTTTTGGTAACAGGAAAAGTTTCGGGCTCATCGGTAGTGTACCGGGAGTGCCGGGAGTGTACCAGGGGACCATCGGGAGGGGTATTTCAACCCAAGAGGCTACATGGGCTGTGGGAGAAGGAATACCAGCCCTTAGTGTGCTGGCCTAAGTCTCACAACAGGCCCATGCGGCTGGAGTGGAAGGAGAAGGAAAAAAGGCCAAGGTGGAAAGAGTTTCCAAGTGGAAAATAAGGAAGGAGTCCTAATCCTACTAGGATTGGAGGAGGACTCCTCCTGTCCTCCTTGCGCCAGGGGCAAGGGCTGGCTCCTTGTGGGCCAAGCCTCCTCCCTCCCTCCTTCTATATATACTAGATGTTTTGAGGGTTTTGAGATATAGAAATCAGCCACGTGCTACCCTCTCCTCTAGATCGTAGTTTCTCCTCTAGATCGGTTTCAGCGGTGCTTAGGTGAAGCCCTGCTGGAATAGCTCCACTACCATCCCCACAAGGCCGTCACGCTGCCGGAAAACTCATCAACCTCTCTGCTCCCTCTTGCTGGATCAAGAAGGCGGAGATCGTCATCGAGCTGTACGTGTGCTGAACGAGGAGGTGCCATCCGTTTGGTGCTAGATCGGAAGCACCGTGATCAAGATTGTGAGACGATTCATGATTGGATCACGGGACGGTTCATGATGAGATCGCGGGACGGATCGTGATTGGATCGCGGGATGGATCGTGATGGGATCACGGGACACTCGGCGATTTGGATCACGAAGACGTTTGACTACATCAACCGCATTTCTTAATGCTTCCCGCTTAGGAATCTACAAGGGTATGTAGATCCAGTCTTCCTCTTGTAGATGCTCATCATCATGCATAGATCTTGCATGCGCGTACGAATTTTTTTCCCATGCAACATTCCCCAACAAAGCGTGCCCCCACTAGACCTATTAACACCCGATCAGTCGAGCGGCAAGCAAACAATAAAAAAAGAGTGCGCAAGCATGTAAACATCGTCTCTATTAAGACCCCCACCGGTGGAAGCACTCGACGGCAGTCTCGACGAAAATACCTAGTGGGTGCACTCAGTGTTTCCTCATTGGATCTTCTATCACTCGACCAGTCGAGCGGTTATCAAAACAATTCTAAGACCCAAGGCGATGTCATCACCAGTCGACAACGGTCTCGGGTACTACACCCAGTGGGTGCACTCAGCGTGCCCCCACTGGACCAAAACCCACTCAACTAAGACCTGATGTACTCGATAGGGGAACACGCAAGTATGCTTCAAACAGAAAACACCCACTGGGTGTACAATTAAGAAAGACAAAAATTCAATCGGAAATGCACTTACAATCGCACATACTCGAACATTGGTGCGAAGTTCCATGGTGGCATCATAAGCGACCTTACTTGCTCCGTACGCCTCCTTTGAGCGCATCATCATTTGCCCCCCTTGAATCATGGCTTATTTAGCAGCTCCAGTTTGTTCTTCCGGGACGCGATGCAGAGGAAAGGCAGTCGCCAGATGAGTTGATGCTACCGCTGGAGTAGCAGAGGTGGCATGGAGTTGTTCAATTGGTGTCGAGGCCACAATGGTTGAAGCGGTCGGTTGGGCACTCGACAACGGAGCTGCCAGCTTAGTTCTTGCTCGGGACGAGTCGCCTAGCCCTGGAGACGACACAACAGTCGACCTATGAGGCATCTATGCTGATGACATTTTCTGGGCGCGGGTGCGCGGGGTGCCTGAGGTCACACCTTCACCCCTCGTACCCCATGGTAGCTCTTGATCGTCCTACAGTTGGATGATCTCTGCAAATACCAGTCGACAACATAAGCGTATTCAATCAACGAATCATTCTCCAAAAAATAGAACGGAGTGAAAGTTCGTCATACCGCTTTGAGAGGTGGCCGCGTTAGCAGTATCCACGTCCATGGGCTCTCCTTCGTACCTTGGAGGCGACATCACCAAGGTAGCGGCTCTGACAGACAAATTTCACTCGGTCAGCTAAGATGCGAAGTTCCACAACAACAGAAGGAAAAGAAAATGAACACTTACGTTGAGACAACAGGTACATCAATATTCATACGGGGCAAAGCCTTCCGAGGCTTCGCCGCGTCAGACTTGGGCTGCTTTGCGGCCCGTTCACTCGACTCAACCATCGAGGTTTGGTCCCGCTTCGGGTTCCCGCTACTCGACGCCAAGGTCTTGCTTGGGGTAGTTACAGGGTCCTAATGTTGCTTGGAGCAATACTCAGTGCATGGAGGAGATTCAGCATCTCCTTCAACCTTGCCTGAATCCTCGTATTCGTCCTCACTGTCATCGGCATAATCAAAATCCACGCTGCCGCCCTCACTCTCCCCCCGTCTTCCGGCATAGAGTTATGTATGGTGGTGACCGAAGGTTGTTCAGAGTCCTGGATGAGATCCTGGATGTCACGAGGAGCTCCGAAATGGTCCATAGGTAAAAATTGATATATTGGAAGTCCTGTTTTGGTAACAGGAAAAGTTTCGGGCTCATCGGTAGTGTACCGGGAGTGCCGGGAGTGTACCAGGGGACCATCGGGAGGGGTATTTCAACCCAAGAGGCTACATGGGCTGTGGGAGAAGGAATACCAGCCCTTAGTGTGCTGGCCTAAGTCTCACAACAGGCCCATGCGGCTGGAGTGGAAGGAGAAGGAAAAAAGGCCAAGGTGGAAAGAGTTTCCAAGTGGAAAATAAGGAAGGAGTCCTAATCCTACTAGGATTGGAGGAGGACTCCTCCTGTCCTCCTTGCGCCAGGGGCAAGGGCTGGCTCCTTGTGGGCCAAGCCTCCTCCCTCCCTCCTTCTATATATACTAGATGTTTTGAGGGTTTTGAGATATAGAAATCAGCCACGTGCTACCCTCTCCTCTAGATCGTAGTTTCTCCTCTAGATCGGTTTCAGCGGTGCTTAGGTGAAGCCCTGCTGGAATAGCTCCACTACCATCCCCACAAGGCCGTCACGCTGCCGGAAAACTCATCAACCTCTCTGCTCCCTCTTGCTGGATCAAGAAGGCGGAGATCGTCATCGAGCTGTACGTGTGCTGAACGAGGAGGTGCCATCCGTTTGGTGCTAGATCGGAAGCACCGTGATCAAGATTGTGAGACGATTCATGATTGGATCACGGGACGGTTCATGATGAGATCGCGGGACGGATCGTGATTGGATCGCGGGATGGATCGTGATGGGATCACGGGACACTCGGCGATTTGGATCACGAAGACGTTTGACTACATCAACCGCATTTCTTAATGCTTCCCGCTTAGGAATCTACAAGGGTATGTAGATCCAGTCTTCCTCTTGTAGATGCTCATCATCATGCATAGATCTTGCATGCGCGTACGAATTTTTTTCCCATGCAACATTCCCCAACAAAGCGTGCCCCCACTAGACCTATTAACACCCGATCAGTCGAGCGGCAAGCAAACAATAAAAAAAGAGTGCGCAAGCATGTAAACATCGTCTCTATTAAGACCCCCACCGGTGGAAGCACTCGACGGCAGTCTCGACGAAAATACCTAGTGGGTGCACTCAGTGTTTCCTCATTGGATCTTCTATCACTCGACCAGTCGAGCGGTTATCAAAACAATTCTAAGACCCAAGGCGATGTCATCACCAGTCGACAACGGTCTCGGGTACTACACCCAGTGGGTGCACTCAGCGTGCCCCCACTGGACCAAAACCCACTCAACTAAGACCTGATGTACTCGATAGGGGAACACGCAAGTATGCTTCAAACAGAAAACACCCACTGGGTGTACAATTAAGAAAGACAAAAATTCAATCGGAAATGCACTTACAATCGCACATACTCGAACATTGGTGCGAAGTTCCATGGTGGCATCATAAGCGACCTTACTTGCTCCGTACGCCTCCTTTGAGCGCATCATCATTTGCCCCCCTTGAATCATGGCTTATTTAGCAGCTCCAGTTTGTTCTTCCGGGACGCGATGCAGAGGAAAGGCAGTCGCCAGATGAGTTGATGCTACCGCTGGAGTAGCAGAGGTGGCATGGAGTTGTTCAATTGGTGTCGAGGCCACAATGGTTGAAGCGGTCGGTTGGGCACTCGACAACGGAGCTGCCAGCTTAGTTCTTGCTCGGGACGAGTCGCCTAGCCCTGGAGACGACACAACAGTCGACCTATGAGGCATCTATGCTGATGACATTTTCTGGGCGCGGGTGCGCGGGGTGCCTGAGGTCACACCTTCACCCCTCGTACCCCATGGTAGCTCTTGATCGTCCTACAGTTGGATGATCTCTGCAAATACCAGTCGACAACATAAGCGTATTCAATCAACGAATCATTCTCCAAAAAATAGAACGGAGTGAAAGTTCGTCATACCGCTTTGAGAGGTGGCCGCGTTAGCAGTATCCACGTCCATGGGCTCTCCTTCGTACCTTGGAGGCGACATCACCAAGGTAGCGGCTCTGACAGACAAATTTCACTCGGTCAGCTAAGATGCGAAGTTCCACAACAACAGAAGGAAAAGAAAATGAACACTTACGTTGAGACAACAGGTACATCAATATTCATACGGGGCAAAGCCTTCCGAGGCTTCGCCGCGTCAGACTTGGGCTGCTTTGCGGCCCGTTCACTCGACTCAACCATCGAGGTTTGGTCCCGCTTCGGGTTCCCGCTACTCGACGCCAAGGTCTTGCTTGGGGTAGTTACAGGGTCCTAATGTTGCTTGGAGCAATACTCAGTGCATGGAGGAGATTCAGCATCTCCTTCAACCTTGCCTGAATCCTCGTATTCGTCCTCACTGTCATCGGCATAATCAAAATCCACGCTGCCGCCCTCACTCTCCCCCCGTCTTCCGGCTGATTTCCATTCGGCATAGGCGAATACATATTTGTCATCTCTTGCAAGATTCAAATAGAAAAGTCAGTCGACTAATACAACCCATCACTCTAAGAAATATCAAAGCATTCGACCAAAGGTATGACTTACCAGATTTGGTGGTGGGCTCTCCGCAGAGAAGGGCTTGATCTGCTTGGCTCCCATAGGATTGTCGTAGGCCCGAGTGATGGTCTTAAGCCATTGTGCAACAGTTTCCTCTGAGACTTCCTCTGGGTGCGTCCGAGTGGTGTCCTCAGGACCTGAATAATGCCACATGGCGTGGTCTATTGCTTGGAGGGGCTGGATCGGTCGACTGACGAATGTCTCCAGCAGATCCATGCTAGTAACTCCGCCACGAACCAGAGCCACTACAGAATTCACTAAGATCCCCACTTGGACCTTCTCCCCTTCTAGCACTGACAGCGATTTGGGGGTGGTGGGTCGATCTGTGGTGAAGGGAGAAAGACTAGTCGACATATTCGAAGACGCCACTTCGTTACAGTAGAACCAAGTCAACTGCCAAGCCCTAACTTACTCAGAAAAGGTCATAGATGAAAAGGAACTCCTAGCCCTCTTTTGGATCCCCAAGCCACCGTATAATTGGATGACATGGGTCCTATCATTTTCTGGGTTGGCCTTTTTGACCGCATGGGATCGTACAGTAAAGATATGCTTGAACAGACCCCAATGGGGGTGACAGCCCAAGAAACACTTGCATAAAGTGATGAAAGTGGTAAGATATGAAATAGCATTCGGAGGAAAATGGTGGAGTTGTGATCCAAAGAAGTTCAGAAACCCTCAGAAGAAAGGATGAGGAGGCATAGAAAAACGTCGCTCGACGTGGGTGAGGAGAAGAACCCACTCCCCCTCACGCGGCTCCGGCTCGACTTCTCCCTCCGGCAGCCTTCTGCTACAAGCCCGTCGACGATGAGGTTCTCAAAATCCATTGCTTTGACCGTCGAACAGAGAAAATCACCCTGGATCCACCTCGGTGGCGCCGTGAACCGAGCATTGGACGCCTTCCTGGTCTTGCCCTTACCAGCTCCCTTCTTGGCACGCTCGAGTTTCTAAGTCTTGCCTTTCGTCACACAGCGGCAGCGGTCATCGGGGCGGAGCCGAGCGGCACACTTGGAGTAGTGGAGATGGAGGAAAAGAGAGGATTTGGGGGAAGAGACCTGTGTTGTCTGCAGCATGGTGAGACCTTATATCAGCCAAGTGAGTCACTGATCTGCAAGCCCGCTAAATCTCCGGGTATCTCGACCGCAGACGGCGTGCGGTATGTGTCGAAATGGGCGGCGTAGAAATCAAGGCATCATGCTCCCACTTGCCCCGGTCGTGGCCTCATCTTCGCGACGCGCGCGCTCCCCCAAATTTTTGAATCCCGTGAAATCTAGGTCGAATCATCTTCGAGACCCGCCACATCCAAACATCCCCTCAAATCATTCGGAACATTTTTTGCTCAAATTTACTCGGACGTTTATCATGGCATAATAGATAGGGTGAATGATAAAGATTTCAGTCGACGCAAATTTCCTTGAAGCTCCCAAGTACATTCAGGATTTCGGTGCCTAATCAGGACTGGCGTCGATTTCCCTTTTTCACTTGAACCCCTGTCCATTCGGGGGATAATGATGAGGATATGTACCTAGGGTAGGGTCCTAGGCCTGACGTACATACCCTACCTAAGGACACCATATTGGAGGACTTAATGATGTCAAGAGAGTTTCGGACTGAAGTCATCATGACGTGATAGCCACTCGACAGTTAACTCACTCGGAGGTCTCTTCCTCCACTCGACAGTCTATGGTCACTCAGAAAACCTTGCTACAAGTCAATGTCAAAAGACCAGAAGACACCCCAGGGAGGCCAACAGGCACGCGTTCAGCAAGGGTCATTAGTAGAATTTATTATGTACGTTACTAGTAACGCACGTCTTTATTCTCAAGATCAAACCCTTGGTTGCCTGACATTCATGAGGGGCAGCGTACTCTATATAAGCCACCCCTCCCCTTTGGCACAAGGGTTCGCACCTTCTGTAACACATACTATCCACACGACAAGAGCTCCCAAGCACTAAGACATAGGGATGTTACCTCCACGAGAGGGGACTGAACTCATACATCTATGTGTCCATCCTTGCCGTAGCTAGGACTCTGCCCTCTCTTTTCGTACCTCTATCTTCTACTATAAGACTCATTCCCACGACAGCCAGCGGACCATGCTGGCGAGATGCCAACGTCTCGAGAACCACCACAGGATCGAGTGGCGAGGGCACAACCGGCGATGGCGAAGACTCCAACAACATGTTCCTGAAAGGAAAAATGCACTTGTCGAATAGACATGACATGATGTTAGCACACAATGACTAGCCAAATCATAGCGGCAGTATCCACGGTGATCAGGAGGGTAACCAAACAAGACTCACACAATGTGTCGTGGATTTGTCACGGCAGATGTCCGGATGAACGGACTTAGGTTCGGGGTGAAGACCCAACTACGTGGCGGCTTGAAGGGGTTGATCGAAATCGAGAGACACGGAGTTTACCCAGGTTCGGCCCCTCCGATGGAGGTAAAAGCTTACGTCCTGCCTGTCTGGTATTGATGATGAAGAAGATATCTCGGTTACAAGGGTGTTGTTTTGCTACCTCTAATCACCCGAGCCTCTAATTTGTCTATCTCTAATCTCTTGTGTCTATCTCAACTTGTGGACTTATCAATCTTGTCCTGCTAGGGGTGCTCTACCCCTCCTGATATAAGTGGAGAGGGTAGGTTTACAAATAGATTCCTACTAGGAGTAGGATTAGGACTAGTCTCTTTAGAATCCTATTCCGGGTCTTGCTTCTCTTGTAAGGAAATCCTTTCTCCTGTAGGCCTTCTCTTGTGAGCCGCCTGACATTGGCTCACACTCTAGGTCTTGGGCTTGGTCATCATGCGGCCCGCCAGCCGGATCACCAATAAAACGTCATGTCTTTATCGGGTCTCCTGTGAGTCGCCAGGCGGGTCAGACCATGGGGTATATCCCTGACATTAGCCCCCAGGTTAGCTTGAATTTATTCATGCTAAGCTCCTGAAATGAGAATAGTAAATATAAGTGGCGAGCTTGCTCCTTTGGCCTGCTTATTAAGTGGCTCCTCAGAAATCCGGGTCTCTTCTTCATATGAATGAGCCATCTTGAAAATCGTCTTGCTTGTTAGTGTCCTTTGAAAAATATTGAGAATAGAACACCCATATGCCATTGAGTCGGCTTCCAATACTCTTGGAGGGTCATCTACACCGAGTCATAATCATTGATGATGCCAGGTCATTTATCGTTGGTGAAGCCAGGTCAAATAACTAGAATCCAACCGACTTGATAAACATATTGGGATGAAAATCCATCTGATGTAAAACCGGACTTCCATTGTTATGAAGCAGGGCAGCTTATATAAACTCTGGCGGGTTATGATCTTTTGATGACACCGGGTCATGAATGTTTGGTGACACCGGGACTAACAAGTGAACTCCATAATTAACATCTTGAGAATTCTCCTCAAAATTTTTGATATGTCTATATTACCTGTAGCCCCCAAGCTCTGAGATTATCCATGATAGCTTCGTGCTTTGGAATAATATACTGGACTATGTAGCCCCCAAGTACCAGGTTGTCTTGCTTGCAGCAGCCTGGGATTTGTGACTGTCTAATACCTTATAAAGCTTCAGCGGGTGTAGCCCCCAAGGGCCGGCTTATCAGAATGTGATGCGATGGGTCTTCAGTTTGAACCATATAATCTGTTTGAACAACTGACTACTGTAGCCCCCAAGTGCCGGGTCAGTAAGAATTACTAGGCTGGGACTTGTAATTGCCTTATACTTTATGAAGCTTTGGCATGTGTAGCCCCCAAGGGTCGGCTCATCAGTATGTGATGGGCCGGGTCTTCAATTTGAACCATATAATCTGTTTGAACAGCTGACTACTGTAGCCCCCAAGTGTCGGGTCAGTAAGAATTACTGGGCTGGGACTTGTAATTGCCTTATACTTTATGAAGCTTCGGCGGGTGTAGCCCCCAAGGGCCAGCTCATCAGTAAGAATTATTGGGCTGGGACTTAGAAAGATATAGAAAGGCCGGCTCATCTCCTTGAGATAATAGGGTCTTGTCAACAACGTAATGATTTGAAAACCGGCTTGCATTAGCCCCCAAGTGTTGTGGTGCATGCGTGCAGCGACATGGGACTTGCATAGTTAATATAAATTGTATTTGAATGATGTAGCCCCCAGGGTTGTCTGCTTGCAGCGACTCGGGACTATGTAAGAATAGTATGACTCACCACAATTTGTTGAATGAATCCTTGACTGTGGTTGTAATATAACCCGAAATGAATATCCTGGAATAATTCCTTTGTCTTTGACATGAAATCCCTGCTCGGGGTTGCGATGCAACCTAGCAAATATATGTTGGAGAAATCCATGAGTGTTGTAGATTACTAGATAGCACAATTAAAGAAATCCGAGAACCAGTTAATTAGATGACATAGAATTATATCTGATAGGGCGGCTCTTGAAAAATAATGAATTCTCCAAGCTGGTTTGAAAACCCCAATCATTTAGTACTGGTTATGATAAACCATGAAGATCCAGCCAGGTTGGCTATTAAAGATCCATTTGATCTTGTAGAGTATTTAACGACGGCTCATCTTAAGAGATAAGACCTACAAAAAGAAATAAGACAGAATATATTCTGCATTGTTTTGAGGGTGGCTTGAAAAAGCACAACCCGGAGGTGTTATATCTTTCATAACATTGCTCCTTGTTTCATAATCTTACTCTGACCTGGCTTGATAAGCCAGATGACATGTAAATACGATGCAATGTATGATGCAATGCAATGCATGATGCAATATGTGATGTAATGCATGATGATCTTGTTTTTCCTGACTTGTTTTTCATAACAGCTCATGTGCCGGTTCTACTGGGTTGACTCGCCACTTAAAACTCCTTAGCAGTACAGGGTCTCTGTGCAGATTAGCCGTTAAGTTCCTTGAACCGGCTTAGGGTCTCTAAGCAAGATTAACTGAAAGGAAGTGTGACGTCCCAGGAGAGACATGACAGGGCATGAGTAACCTGATAGCCCAGAAACTGCCTCTCACGTGACATAAAACCATCGTTTTAACCTTAAACAGTATAGGGTCCTCAAGGATTAACTGTCCAAGAGTACGAACGGGCCACATAGCGGAGAGTCGGCAGTAGATGGGAGAGTTTATCCTTGTTTTCGTAAGCCGGCCCACACGTGACAAGAACCGCCGTTTTAACCTTAACCAGTACAGGGTCTCTATGGAGATTGGCCGTCAATTTCTTTGAGCTGGCTCAGGGTCTCTAGGTGAGATTAACTGGTAAGAGTTCGGCGGGTCACCTAGCAGAGTAGCATCAGCTTACAGGCAGGTTTAACCCTGTTTGGCTTAAGAGCTGATCAAGAGGGTGTGTAAGCTACACCCGGTGGGTGGGAAGCCCCCAAGTGATCTTTGTTGATGGAATCAACTGTTTATCTTAAGAGCTGACCGATAGGGTTTGATAAGCTACACCCGGTGGGTGGGAAGCCCCCGGATGATCATGTTGACGGAGTCAACTATTTTGGCTTGAGAGCTGACCGATAGGGTTTGATAAGCTACACCCGGTGGGTGGGAAGCCCCCTGGACGATCATGTTGAAGGAGTCAACTATTTGGCTTGAGAGCCGACCCATAGGGTTTGATAAGCTACACCCGGTGGGTGGGAAGCCCCCTGGACGATCATGTTGATGATATCAACTTGTGCACCATCTTGTAAGTCGCCAACTTTTGAAGAAATGACAGAAACTCCAAGTGACCTTATGATGATCCAATAAATCCGGATACCCATGTTTGAACGGTGCATCGTGGCGACTCATCCTCTTGGGCAACTTTTAATTCTTGTGCCAATAATGTAATAGCCCCAAGATTGGGTTTGTAAAGACCCTGGGTTCTCTTTGAAAAACAACCAAATGTATCTCGCCATGTCTGTAGCCCCCAAGTCTTAAGTTGACTTGGAGAGGCGTCTTGAGAATCTCCACTGAGGTTGGCCATGGCGGGTTATAGATGACCCCGTATGATTTGTTTCAATAATCCGGTCGATGGTATGTCCAGACTGGTTCCTGAAGTGAACCAAACTGTAATGGCGGCGGCTTGTGCTCCTGCCCGTTGGGCGGCTCATATAAGCGAGCACCGCACTAATATGTCAATGTAGACTGGACTGCGGACGGCGGCTTGCGCGCGTCCGTTGGGCGGCTCGTACAGGCGAGCACTGCACTGATATGTTAATGTAGATTGGACTGCAGACAGCGGCTTGTGCGCGTCAGCTAGGCGGCTCATACTGATGTATGTAGCCACTGGCGTGTTGATGCAGACGTAGAAACCAGCCGCGACATTGTAATCCGGTGTTGTTTGTGAAAGATAACATGGCGTTGTAAGCCGGCGCGGACAGCGAGAGACGGCCACGGCGTGGTAAGCGGGCTCGGGTGGCGAGAGACGGCCCCGACGTTGTAAGCCGGCACGGACGATGAACCGCCCATAGCGTTCTAAGCCGACGCGGACGGTGAGAGACAGCCACGACGTTGTAAGCCGGTGCGGATGGCGAGTTGCCTGCGGCGTTGTAAGCCGCGCGGGTGGCGAGAGACGGCCACGACGTTGTAAGCCGGCGTGGATGGCGAGAGATGGCCACGGTGTTGTAAGCCTGTGCGAACGACGAGAGACGGCCATGGCATGATAAGCCGGCGCAGGTGGCGAGAGACGGCCATGACGTTGTAAGCCGACGCGAACGGCGAACCGTCCATAGCGTTCTAAGATGGCACGGACGGTGAGAGACAGCCACGGCGTTGTAAGCCGGTGCGGATGGCGAGTTGCCCGCAGCGTTGTAAGCTGATGAGGATGGCGAGTCGGCCATGGCGTTGTTGGTGAAGACCATATCGGGAATGCGGCAGCTTGCCGCAGTCATTAGGTGGCTCATACTGGTGGGTGAGCGCGTGTGGTACCGGCGAGTTGACGTAGACCGTCCGCGGGGACGGCGACTCACGCGCGTCCATGAAGCAAACGTGACACGCTGGTGCACGCCCCAACTCCGCGGTATAACGCCCCATGAATAATTGTCCTGTGTAAAAAATATTACAAAACCAGAGTAATTGTTCTCAAAAAATAAAATATAGTGTGAAATAGATGGGATAAATATCACTGGTATTTTTGTCAGACGAATGCGAGCGTGAGTGCAACATACGAGCGTCCAATAAGTGACCCGACGTGTCCATGTAGACTCGTGATTGTAGGAAAATACAAAAAGCAACCTGGGTGCCAACGCACCCCGAGAGCATCGAATTCCCGTCCGTTGATTGTAGGGACTTAACCTGCACGCCTTGTAGACAGTTTGACATGGGTTGCAGCAGTATATTGCAATACTACTAGTTGATTTTGCTTCCATGCATCTATACGAGACCCATCCTTTTCTTGAGTTGTGGGCCCCCGTATTGTTATATCCATCCAACGCTTCCAAACTGGCCCCTTCTTATCTTTTCTCTGCCATCCAACCAGACGTCCATGTCTTTCTCTTTGCAAGCCGGCCGGAGGAGCCACAGAGGTGGAGCGCGGCAACTGGGGCAGGGAAAACACAGAGCAGACCCGGCTACGGGGGCGGCTTGGTTCGAAGGCGCATGGAGGTAGGTGCTGCAGGGCTGGAACGAGGGCTGGACGGCAGACGCAGCGGAGGAGGCCAAGGTCGAGGCGAATCGAAGGCTCGACTGGTCAGCGTTGCAGGGCGTCCGGCGGCTGGCGCGGAGCAGCCGTTGCTGGGCGGCCGGCGGCTCATGCGCTGCAAACTGGCAAGGGGAACCAGAGTGAGCGAGGCGGTTTGGTGGAGGCAAAACGAGGCAATGGTGGCGGCGGCCTGCAACGATGGCAAGGTGGCAAGGCCATGCTCTAGGCCGAGGGGCAGCTCGAGGTGAGACAAGAAGCTCCATGTGGGCGAGCGTGGACGCGGCGCGCGGAGGCCGGTAGTACAGCAGCCGGGCCAGACGTGGAGGGGGTCGGAGGCCGCGACGGCGGCTCAACCAGGGCGGAGGCGGCGTGAAAAGGCTCCGGTGAGTTCAGGCCACATCGGAGCGATAGTAAATGGGAAGGCCGAGGCATGAACGACTCGGAGACTAAGGCCCAGTCGGGCTAAGCGGAGTCCAATCGGGCCCGACTAGGTGCGGGACGCCCATCGACAACGGCTTGAAGATGGGGCCGTGGAGGAAACGGTGAAGGCAGCTCGGAGGAGGCAAGCGTGGCGGGCACACAAGCAGCGCCGGTTCGGAGTGGCGCATGGAGGCGAAGCGGAGCAGCCCAGCGACGGAGCGGCTTGGCGGTTCTGGCGCGGAGTGGAGTAGGGGCTCGTCCGTCTGGCCGGACGAGCCGGAACAGAAGCGAGGCGTGTGCGTGGCTGGGAGCCGGCGGCCTGCGCATGGAGGCGAGGCACGGCTACGGTGGAAGGGAGCTGGCACGCACTCCTCGGACGTGCTGCGAGGCACGGCAGGGGCCGGCGAGCACTTTGAGCCAACAGGAGCGAGGCACTTTCCTTTCTTCGTTCGAACTTGATCCGTCCTTGATTCCAAGTAGCACTCTTGTTTGATTTTTCTTCCTTGAACCGACACACTCATCCGAGTCCATCACGATCTCAGGATTTGACGCACGTGTTCCTGGCCCTATCATTGTTAGTCTCGGTGGATTGCGGCCGCAACAAAACCAATTCTGATCTGGTAGGTCCCTAGTTTAATGACGTGCCGGATCTTCTTCATCTGGCCGATTGCAAGCTTTTTGACCCGTGGGACAAATCCCTCCAAGAACACAATATCATCATGCGACGGCCCCACGATGGGCACCAACTGTTGTGAATTTGTCACGGCAGATGTCTAGATGAACGGACTTATGTTCGGGGCAAAGACACAACTACGTGACGGCTTTAAGGGGTTGATCGGAATCGAGAGACACGAAGTTTACCCAGGTTCGGCCCCTTCGATGGAGGTAAAAGCCTACGTCCTACTTGTCTGGTATTGATGATGAAGAAGATATCTCGGTTACAAGGATGCTGTTTTGCTACCTCTAATCACGAGAGCCTCTAATTTGTCTATCTCTAATCTCTTGTGTCTGTCTCAACTTGTGGACTTGTCAATCTTGTCCCTCTAGGGGTGCTCTACCCCTCCTTATATAAGTGGAGAGGGTAGGTTTACAAATAGATTCACAAGGAGTAGGATTAGGACTAGTCTCTTTAGAATCCTATTTCGGATCTTGTTTCTCTTGTAAGGAAATCCTTTCTCCTATAGGCCTTCTCTTGTGAGCCGCCTGGCACTGGCTCACCCTCCGGGTCTTGGGCCTGGTCGTCCTACGGACCGATAGCCGAATCGCCAATAAAACGTCATGTCTTTACCGGGTCTCCTATGAGTCGCCAGGCGGGTCATACCGCGGGGTATATCCGCGACACAATGGGTTGGGGGTAAAGTTTATGAGGAGTAGTGGAGGTGATGTTGGGGTAGCAGAGGCATCTGAAAATGAGAAGGTGAGAGTAGACAGGTGGTGAACGAAAGAGAAGTTGGTGAGGTGGAATATTATGGCATGGACGACAAGGGAGAAAATTTAGAAGTTAGGTCTCGGTATTTAGAGCTTCAGACCAAAACCTAGGAGGTATTTGGGCGCGAAATAAAAGAGTGCATACCCTATCATTTAATGCGCGAAGGATGCGTTTGGCGCAACCGTTCTGTTGCGAGGTGTAAAGGCAGGTAAGACGGATATGCATGCCATGCTGTGCAAAGAAGGTACGTCATGCATTCTTATCAAATTCACGTTCGTTGTCAGTTTGAAAAGCTAAGATGTATCGTTGAAATTGGGTGGCTTCAGAAGAGCGAGAGTTGTAACTTAAACAAAAACAACCCATATATAGAGACCCGCTTGAAGACTAACTCAAAGTTTCTCCACTTTTGTCATCGAAGACCAAAAGGGACGAAAGTTGACAACTAACGCCCCTGAAAAATTTCATCTTGAAGGTGATGGAGGAGCGCTAGCGTTGTCCGGGTCGTTTGTCGAAGCAGGGCCTGCTGCAGTGTTGTCAATATCCCCAGCTTCATTCGCCTTGCGCGATGAAGAATATGAGTTGGTAACCAGTTGAGGAACTTGAAATTATCTGAATTTCTTCTGAGAAGGATGAGACCAGTCAAAGTTCTGCTGAAAGTCCATCGCCTTGAGTTCCGGAGTTGTCTTGAGATGTGCAAGAATGGCCCACGGGCGATCGAAGATTTCATGCACATAATAGTGATTTTTCCTCATAGAGTTCTGCGTTACAGTCATGTTCCGAAGAATTGAAGCAAACTGACGGTTTATCCACTTGTGATTGCGATCAACCTTCTGATGACGGCTTAGGAGAAGCTCTCGATCGGTCATCACACGAGGGGCAGCTTCATGAGGATTTTGCGTTGAGGCTTTTGCTGCAGAATCTTGGGTAGCGGTGTCATCATTGGTGGAATAAGATGCATCTTTGCGAAGCTGCCCATCCAATGGACGAGTACCATCATCAATGACAGCTTTGCCATTGCCCTCAACTGAAGAAAATGTGTTTTTGAGGAATTCAATCGGAGGCGGAAAGCTGAAGTGATTCTGAAAATCAGCCTTGAATGGAATTGAAGACCTTGATATGATGAATTTCATGATCCAAGGAGCGTAAGGCTTCAATTCAAATGGAGCTGTAGCAACACTGTCCAAAGTCCTTATGAAGAAATCATGGTAATTGATGGGAATCCCATGAATGATGTTGAATAGCATATCCTTCATCATTCTGTGAACTTCTTCTTCAGAGTTGTGACCCTTGAGAGGACTGAGGGTTTTGGTCAGAATGCGGTATATGGTCATGGGTACATAGAGCAAATCCTTCACAAATAAGGTGGTCCTTTGAGGTTTTTCCAGGAGCCAAAGGCTTCATTAGCACTTGCATCATGTGATTGGACAATTCAGGTTCCTCAAATAAGCATCTTGCACCTTCTGAGGGAATTGGTATTAGCACAGCCCGAAGCAATTCAGAGGTTGGGGCAGTGTAGTGAGGGGATCCAGTCATCCAGTCCAGATACAAAGAATTGACATGAGAAGCAGCACCTGTGATGTCCAAGGTTGCTCAGAATTGAAGAATGAGATCTTCACTCCAATCACATATGTCCATGCAGAATGGATGAATTCCAGCATCATGAAGAACTGCGAGCACCGGTGTGAAGCATGGGATAGTTTCCATATCTGCATGAGGAATTTGCTGATGCTCGAAGACTTTCTCTTTTTCGAGCAGCACTAATGCATAGAAATTCATCTATGTAGGGGTCCAGAATCTGGTGCGACCGACCCTTGCTGTATCATATGGATTAGGTCCAGTGAAGAATATGTGCTTGTTGAAGAAAGTCGCGTTGAGGAATTTGGGGCGCTTGGAGCCTTTGAATGGCATTTTAGGCTTCGGCTGAAGATTTGGCGTGAAGTGGCTCACAATTTTTCTTTCACATGGGAGGAACTTCTTCAGACTGAGGAATCTGAGCAGCAATTTTCTCAGGTGCAGTGGGAGCAGCAGTTTCTTCAGCTGATGCAGCTGGAATATCCTCAGGAATTGAAGTGACAGGTGCGGCAAATTCATCAGATCCTGTATGAATGTCTTCAGTCTAGGCTGGTGACTGAGGAATTTGGGAGAGGGGAGTGGTCATTTGAGAAATTGGGTGTGCAACTTCCCAATATTCATCATTGATAAGAGGAGTGGTATTTCCAATGTCCACATCCTCTTCAATTTCTTCAATGTCGCGCCCTTCAGCAGTCAACCACTAGTAGAAAACGGCCCATTTGTTCTGGTTCCAGAGGCCCATTAGTCTCTGTTTTGTAACCGGGAATAAAGGGTCGGGACTAAAGCCCTAAACCTTTAGTCCCTGTTCACTTACAAACCGGGACAGAAGGGGCTCCATGTGGCTGCTGCGGGGAGCCCAGACCAGAGGACCTTTAGTCTCGGTTGGTAATACCAACCAGGACCAAAAGACATCCACGCGTCAGCATCTAGCAGTTGCTGGGGTTTTTTTTGAAAGGGGGTCCTTTAGGGGGTTTTGGAGGGTTAATTTAGGGGTTTCATATTGTGTTATCTAGCTAATTAATAGAGAGAAGTGTCCTCTCTTTCTCCGTGCTTGGCCGATGCTAGCTACTATAGAGAGAACTAGACATGCTAGCTAGTAACCAAATGAAGGAACCATTAAGTATAAAAGATCATCATGAACATATATACAAAGAGAAGTGATCAACCTCTCTTTCTCCGAGAGATTGGTCAAACAACAAGTTTTCGTATATCCATCTGACGCTACTAGCTACATATATACAATATAAGATCTCTTACAATCCCTAACATCTAATGTCATATTCGAGATGGTATTCTCCAGCTTTATTTATGACATGGTCAAGAAAGAATCCCGCCAATTCTTCTTGAATTACTCGTATGCGATCATGTGGTAGGAGTTCATCCCGCAACCGCCATATCTAATTTGAAGAAGGGGGTCAATACATATATATGAATTAAACTCAACACAAATCATTGTAATAAAATAAAATTGTGAATATTATTGCTTACGCACTTCATATTATTTTTCAAAGTAGCCCCGCTTAGGCGTCATCGTGTTGTTGATGAACTCACAAACATAGTATCCACAAAGATCATTCCCGGCTTCCTGCCACAAGCACGAGAAATAGAGTTCAATCAAACTGATAATCAAGCATGATAAATGGTATTCATGAAACTAGAATGAATGGGAGATGCGCAGAACTAGCTAGTAGTGTTGGAAATATGCCCTAGAGGCAATAAATAATATGTTTATTATTATATTTCCTTGTTCATGATGATCGTTTATTATCCATGCTATAATTGTATTGATTGGAAACACATTACATGTGTGGGTAAATAGACAACACTTTGTCCCTTGTATGCCTCTAGTGAACTAGCTCGTTGTTCAAAGATGGTCAAGGTTTCCTAGCCATTGAAATGTGATGTCATTTGATAATGGGGTCACATCATTAGGAGAATGATGTGATGGACAAGACTCAAACTACAAACGTAGCATATGATCATGTCAGTTTATTGCTACTGTTTTCTACATGTCAAGTATGTGTTCCTATGACCATGAGATCATGTAACTCACGGACACCGGAAGAGTGCCTTGTGTGTATCAAATGTCGCAACGTAACTGGGTGACTATAAAGGTGCTCTACAGGTATCTCCGAAGGTGTCTGTTGAGTTGGCATGGATCAAGACTGGGATTTGTTACTCCGTGTGACGGAGAGGTATCTCAGGGCCCACTCGGTAATACAACATCACAATAAGCCTTGCAAGCAATGTGACTAAGTGTTAGTCATGGGATCTTTTATTAAGGAACGAGTAAAGAGACTTGCTGGTAATGAGGTTGAACTAGGTATGGAGATACTGACGATCGAATCTTGGGCAAGTAACGTACCGAAGAACAAAGGGAACATCATACGGGATTAACTGAATCCTTGACACAGAGGTTCTACCGATAAAGATCTTCATAGAATATGTAGGAAACAATATGGGCATCTAGGTACCGCTATTGGTGATTTACCGTAGAGGTGTCTCGGTCATGTCTACATAGTTCTCAAACCCGCAGGGTCTACACACTTCAGGTTCGGTGATGTTTCGGTAGTATAGAGTTATGTATGATGGTGACCGAAGGTTGTTCGGAGTCCCGGATGAGATCCCGGACATCACGAGGAGCTCCGGAATGGTCCGTACGTAAAGATTGATATATAGGAAGTCCTATTTTGGTCGCCAGAAAAGTTTCGGACTCATCGGTAGTGTACCTGTAGTGCCGGGAGTGTACCGGGAGACCATCGGGAGGGGTATTTCGACCCAAGAGGCTACATGGTCTATGGGAGAGTGAATACCAGCCCTTATTGGGCTGGTGGAAGTCCCACACAAGGCCCATGCGCCTAGGAAAGAAAAGCCCAAAGAGAAAAGGTGGAAAAAAGGCAAAAAGGCAAAAAAGGAAGAGTCCTAGTCCTACTAGGATTGGAGGAGGAGGAGGACTCTCCTCCCTAGCTTAGGCCGAAGCCACCTAGAGGGATTTGCCCTTGTGCCAAGCCTCCTCTCTTCCTCTTATATATACTTGAGGTTTTAGGGTTTTTGTACTTGATTTTCAGCCATGTGCTACCCGTTCCTCTAGTGCATAGTTTCTCCTCTAGATTGGATTTCTGTAGTGCTTAGGCGAAGCCCTGCCGGAATAGCTCCACCACCATCGCTGGAGAGCCGTGACGCTGCCGGAGAACTCATCTACCTCTCCGCTCCCTCTTGCTGGATCAAGAAGGAGGAGATCGTCATCAAGCCGTACGTGTGCTGAACGCGGAGGTGCCGTCCGTTCGGTGCTTGATCAGGACGGATCGTGATTGGATTGCGGGACGCTCGGTGATTTGGATCACGAAGACTTTCGACTACACAAACCGCGTTTCTTAACGCTTCCAGCTTAGCGATCTACAAGGGTATGTAGATCTACTCTCCCTCTCGTAGATGCTCATCACCATGGATAGATCTTGCGTGTGCGTAGGAATTTTTTTGTTTCCCATGCAACGTTCCTCAACAGTGGCATCATGAGCTAGGTGTATGTGTAGATGAGATCTCGAGTAGAACACAAAGTGTTTGTGGGCGTTGATGCTTAGATTGCTTCCTCCCTTGGTCGTGTTTTGGTTCAGTGGTATTGTAGGATGAAACGGCCGGGACCAACATTACTCGTACGCTTATGAGAGACCGGTTCCCTCAACTGCAACTTGTTGCATAGATGGCTAGCGGGTGCCAGTTTCTCCTACTTTAGTTGGATCGGATTCGACAAAGGCGGTCCTTGAGAAGGTTGAAAAGCAACTAATGTATCACCGTTGTGGTTTATGCATAGGTGAGAATTGTTCTTGCTAGATACCCGTAGCAGCCACGTAAAACATGCAACAACAATTAGAGGACATCTAACTTGTTTTTGCAGGGTATGTTGTGATGTGATATGGCCAATTACATGATTTGATATATGTGATGTATGAGATGATCATGTGTTGTATAGAATATCATGACTTGCATGTCGATGAGTACAGCAACCGACATGAGCCATACGGTTGTCTTTAATTATTGTATGACCTGCGTGTCAATCATTAAGCGCCATGTAATGTTTTACTTTATCGCTAAACTGCAGCAATAGTAGTAGAAGCATGGTGGGCGTGACAACCCCGATGGCGACACGTTGATGTAGATCAAGATGATGGAGATCATGGTGTCGTGCCGATGACGATGGAGATCATGCCGGTGCTTTCAAGATGGAGATCAAAAGCACAAGTTCATGGCCATATCATGTCACTTATGATTTGCATGTGTTAATCCTTTTATGCATCTTGTTTTGCTTAGGACGACGGTAGCATTATAAGGTGATCCCTCACTTAATTTTCAAGAAGAATTGTGTTCTCCCCGAGTGTGCACCGTTGCGAAAGTTCGTCGTGTCGAGACACCACGTGATGATCGGGTGTGATAGACTCTACGTTCACATACAACGGGTGCAAGCCAGTGTTGCACATGCAGAACACTCGGGTTAAACTTGACGAGCCTAGCATGTACAGACATGGCCTCAGAACACAAGAGACCGAAAGGTTGAACATGAGTCATATAACAGATATGATCAACATGATGATGTTCACCATCGAAACCACCTCAACTCACGTGATGATCGGACTTGAGTTGGTGAATTTGGATCATGTGACACTCAGATGATCTATGGGATGTCAATTTGAGTGGAAGCTTTAGTAATTTGATTAACTAAACTCATTATCTCGAACAATAGTCTAAGCAAACCTTTGCATATTTATGTTGTAGATCAATGGCTCGCGTAGTAGCACCCCTGAATTTTAATGCGTTCCTAGAGAAAGCTAAGTTGAAAGATGATGGAAGTAACTTTGTTGACTGGGCCCGTAATCTGAGGATTATCCTCATGTCTTCCTAGAAATCATATGTGCTTGATGCACCGCTTGGCGACCAACCAGAAGACTTGTCATCCGAACACGTTAAGAACGCTTGGGAGGCACGTTCTGGAGATTACTCAATAGTTGAGTGTGCAATATTGTATGGCTTATAACCAGGACTTCAAAGACGTTTTGAACGTCATGGAGCATATGAGATGTTCCAGGAGTTGAAGTTTATCTTTCAGAAGAATGCCCAGATCGAGAGGTATGAGACCTCCGATAAGTTCTATGTTTGCAAAATGGTGGAGAACGGGTCTATTAGTGAACATATACTCAGAATGTCTGGGTATTCGACTCGTCTGATAGAGTTGGGAATTGCCCTTCCGCCAGAGGTGATCACTCATAGAGTTCTTCAATCACTGCCACCTAGTTAAAAGAGCTTTGTGATGAACTATAACATGCACGGGATGAACAAGTCAGTCGCCGAGCTGTTTGCGATGCTAAAAGTCGTTGAGTCTGAAATCCAGAAAGAACATCAAGTGTTGATGGTCAATCAAAGTACTAGTTTGAAGAAGAATGGAAAGGGCAAGGGCAAGAAGGGTAAAACCAAGAAGGATGGCAAAGCAGTTGCTACTCCTGTAAAGAAGCCCAAGGCTGGACCCAAGCCAGAAACTGAGTGCTTTCATTGCAAGGGAACTGGACACTCGAAGCGGAATTGCCCCAAGTACCTGGCTGACAAGAAGGCGGCCAATGAAAAACAAGGTATATATCATATACATGTTGTTGATGTGTACCTTACTAGCTCTTGTTGTAGTGCCTGGGTATTTGATACCGGTTCGGTTGCTCACATTTGCAACTCAAAACAGGAACTACGAAATAGACGAAGGCTGGCGAAGGACGAAGTGACGATGTGCGTGGGAAATGGTTCCGAGGTTGATGTGATCGCCGTCGGCACGTTCTCTCTTCGATTACCATCGGGATTAGTAATGAACCTGAATAATTGTTATTTAGTGCATGCGTTAAGCATGAACATTATATATGGATCTTGTTTATTGCGAGATGGTTACTCATTTAAATCAGAGAATAATGGTTGTTCTATTTATATGAGTAATATCTTTTATGGTCATGCACCCAATGTGAGGGGTTTATTCATATTGAATCTTGATTGTAATGATACACATGTTCATAACATTGATGCCAAAAGATGTAAAGTTGATAATGATAGTACCACTTTCTTCTGGCACTGCCGTTTAGGTCATATTGGTGTAAAATGCATGAGGAAGCTCCATGCTGATAGACTTTTGGAGTCACTTGATTTTGAATCACTTGACACATGTGAACCATGACTCATGGGCAAGATGACTAAAACGCCGTTCTCTGGAACAATGGAACGGGCAAGTGACTTATTGCAAATCATACATACTGATGTATGAGGTCCAATGAGTGTTATAGTGCGTGGTGGATATCGTTATTTTCTCACCTTCACTGATGACTTAAGTAGATATGGCTATATTTACTTAATGAAACACAAGTCTGAAACTTTTGAAAAGTTCAAGCAATTTCAGAGTGAAGTTGAGAATCATCATAACAAGAAGATTAAATTCCTACAATGTGATCGAGGAGGTGAATATCTGAGTTATGAGTTTGGCAGTCACTTAAGACAGTGTGGAATTGTTTCACAGTTGACACCGCCTGGAACACCACATCGTAATGGTGTATCCGAATGTTGTAATCGAACCTTATTAGATATGGTGCATTCTATGATGTCTCTTCCTGATTTGCCACTATCATTTTGGGGTTATGCATTAGAGACATCTGCATTCACATTAAATAGGGCACCATCAAAATCCGTAGAGACGACGCCATATGAGCTATGGTTTGGCAAGAGGCCAAAGTTGTCGTTTCTTAAAGTTTGGGGATGTGATGCTTATGTCAAAAAGCTTCAGCCTAAAAAGAGGAACCCAAAGCGGAGAAATGCGTCTTTATAGGATACCCGAAAGAGACAGTCGGGTATACCTTCTATCTCAGATCCGAAGGCAAAGTGTTTGTCACTAAGAACGGAACATTTCTTGAGAAAGAGTTTCTCTCGAAAGAATTGAGTGGGAGGAAAATAGAGCTTGATGAGGTTATTGAACCTTTACTTCAACCAGAGAGTAATGCAGCGCCGAAAGATGTTTCTGTGGAGCCTACAATAGTTGAAGAGGAAGTTAATGATGATGATCATGAATCTTTAGATCAAGTTACTAATGAACCTCGTAGGTCGACAAGGGCGCGTACTACTCCTGAGTGGTACGACAACCCTGTCTTGGAGCTTATGTTGTTGGACAACAATGAACCTACGAGCTATGGAGGAGCGATGATGGGCCCAGATTACGAGAAATGGTTAGAGGCCATGAAATCCGAGATGGGATCCATGTATGAAAACAAAGTATGGACTTTGGAAGTATTACCCGAAGGGCGAAAGTCCATTGAGAACAAATGGATCTTTAAGAAGAAGACGAATGCGGACGGTAAAGTCATCGTCTATAAAGCTCAACTTGTGGCAAAGGGTTTTTCACAAGTTCAAGGAGTTGACTACGATGAGACCTTCTCACCCGTAGCAATGCTTAAGTCCGTCAGAATCATGTTAGCAATAGCTGCATATTTCGACTATCAAATTTGGCAGATGGATGTCAAAACAACGTTCCTCAACAGTTTCCTTGAGGAATAGTTGTATATGATGCAACCGGAAGGTTTTGTCGATCCAGAGAATGCTGACAAAGTTTGCGGACTCCAGCGATCCATTTATGGACTGGTGCAAGCATCTCGGAGTTGGAATAAGCGTTGTGATGAGGTGATCAAAGTGTTTGGGTTTATACAAGTTTATGCACAAGACCCAATGTTAGCCTTGCCATAAGTATGGCTGGAAGGTTTCAAAGTGATCCTGGAATGGAGCACTGGGTGGCGGTCAAGAATATCCTTAAGTACCTGAAAAGGACTAAGGAAATGTTTCTCGTTTATGGAGGTGATGAAGAGCCCATCGTAAAGGGTTACGTCGATGCAAGCTTTGACACTGATCTGGATGACTCTAAGTCACAAACCGGATACGTATTTATTCTCAATGGGGGAGCGGTAAGCTGGTGCAGTTCCAAGCAAAGTGGTAGCCGATTCTACATGCGAAGCGGAGTACATCGCAGCCTCGGAGGCGGCGAAGGAAGGTGTCTCGATGAAGCAGTTCATCACAGATCTTGGAGTAGTTCCCAGTGCACTAAATCCAATGAACCTGTTTTGTGACAACACTGGTGCCATTGCTCTGGTCAAGGAACCAAGGTTTCACAAGAGGACTAGACACATAAAGTGACGCTTCAACTCCATCCGCGATTACATCGAGGAGAAGGACATAAATATTTGCAAAGTGTACACGGATCTTAATGTTGCAGACCCGTTGACTAAACCTCTTCCAAGGGCTAAACATGATGAACACCAGAACTGCATGGGTGTTCGATTCATTACAATGTAAATCTAATAGTGATGCGAACTAGATTATTGACTCTAGTGCAAGTGGGAGACTGTTGGAAATGTGACCTAGATGCAATAAATAAAGTGTTTATTATTATATTTCCTTGTTCATGATGATCGTTTATTATCCATGCAATAATTTTATTGATTGGAAACACATTACATGTGTGGGTAAATAGACAACACTTTGCCTCTAGTGAACTATATCGTTGATCAAAGATGGTCAAAGTTTCCTAGCCATTTACATGTGATGTCATTTGATAATGGGGTCACATCATTAGGAGAATGATGTGATGGACAAGACCCAAACTACAAACGTAGCATATGATCGTGTCAGTTTATTGCTACTGTTTTCTGCATGTTAAGTATGTGTTCCTATGACCATGAGATCATGTAACTCACGGACACCGGAAGAGTGCCTTGTGTGTATCAAATGTCACAACGTAACTGGGTGACTATAAAGGTGCTCTACAAGTATCTCCGAAGTTGTCTGTTGAGTTGGCATGGATCAAGACTGAGATTTGTTACTCCGTGTGACGGAGAGGTATCTCAGGGCCCACTCGGTAATACAACATCACAATAAGCCGTGCAAGCAATGTGACTAAGTGTTAGTCACGGACTCTTTTATTACGGAACGAGTAAAGAGACTTGCTGGTAATGAGGTTGAACTAGGTATGGAGATATCGACGATCGAATCTCGGGCAAGTAACATACCGAAGAACAAAGGGAACATCATACGGGATTAATTGAATCCTTGACATAGAGGTTCGACCGATAAAGATCTTCGTAGAATATGTAGGAAACAATATGGGCATCTAGGTCCCGCTATTGGTTATTTACCGTAGAGGTGTCTCGATCATGTCTACATTGTTCTCGAACCCGCAGGGTCTGCACACTTAAGGTTCGATGACGTTTCAGTAGTATAGAGTTCTGTATGGTGGTGACCGAAGGTTGTTCGGAGTCCTGGATGAGATCCCGGACATCACGACGAGCTCCGGAATGGTCTGTAGGTAAAGATTGATATATAGGAAGTCCTATTTTGGTCGCTGGAAAAGTTTCGGGCTCATCGGTAGTGTACCGAGAGTGCCGGTAGTGTACCGGGAGACCATCGGGAGGGGTATTTCGACCCAAGAGGCTACATGGGATGTGGGAGAGTGAATACCAGCCCTTAGTGGGCTGTTGGAATTCCCACCCAAGGGCCATGCGGCTGGGAAAGAAAAGCCCAAAGAGAAATGGTGGAAAAAAGGCAAAAAGGCAAAAAAGGAAGAGTCCTAGTCCTACTAGGATTGGAGGAGGAGGAGGACTCTCCTCCCTAGCTTCAGCTGAAGCCTCCTAGAGGGCTTTGCCCTTGGCAAAGCCTCCTCTCTTCCACTTATATATACTAGAGGTTTTAGGGGTTTTGCACTTGATTTTCAGCCACATGCTACCCGTTCCTCTAGTGCATAGTTTCTCCTCTAGATCGGATTTCTGTAGTGCTTAGGCGAAGCCCTGCCGGAATAGCTCCACCACCACCATCAGAGCGCCGTCATGCTGCCGGAGAACTTATCTACCTCTCCTCTCCCTCTTGCCGCATCAAGAAGGCGGAGATCGTCATTAAGCTGTACGTGTGCTGAACGCGGAGGTGCTGTCCGTTCGGTGCTTGATCGGGACGGATCGTGATTGGATCGCTGTAACATCCCAAAATTCCATTTTGGAATGTTATGAATATAGCTATGCATCTATTATCATCATTGCTTGATTGTATGAACTAGTTGAAATGCCTCTTCTGGTTTTCAGAAAGTCCCCTTCTACTTTTCCCTATGTTGCTTCCTCTATTTAAAATTTTTGGTTAAAAGTTCAAATAAGAGAGGAGGAACATGACACTCCACACCAGGGTCTAATTGGTGAATTATTTGAACAAAAATAACCAGGAGTTATTTTGAAAATATTTGCAAAAAGGGTTTAAAAACAATTAGGACATTTCTGAAATAATATTTTTTTCAAAGTGTTCAAATGACAGAATAGAAATGTTCATTAAATAGCATTTATTATTCTGTTAATTTTGATATATAATACCCCTATATTTACAAACGATTTGAATGCTTTAAAAGCTTTTGAATGTCTCCGGAAATTATTAAAAAGAAACGGTAACCGTTTCCGGTATTAAACGGGCCGGCCCACCGGCTTTAAAAGCCGAAACCGTTACCGGTCGGCCGACCGAGCGCAGTAATGCTCCCGCTCTCTCACTGACACCGGGTCCCACCCCGTCCGACCGTTGCCCCGGAACGGTCATCGTCTTCACTCCCCGCGCTCGCCGGATCCGACGCCGGCCGTTACTCCCCCTCACCGGATCTCTCCCCTCTCTCCTCCCCGCACCCCCCCGAGCGCCTATATAAGAGCCCCACGGCCCCGCATCCATTCCCCCCCCGAGCCCCCTTCTCTCTCTCGCCGAGACGCCGTCGATTGCTCGTCGGAGTTCCACCACCACCGGAAGTCGCCGTCGATCGTAGCCACCACCTCCGACCATCATTCGCCACGCCGTCGCCACCAATCGCCTCCGGAGGACCGTCCCCGTCGCCAGGACCACTTCCCCGTCCTCCCCGACCACCGGAACACCTCGCCGTCGCAATCGCCGCTACCGGACTCGCCGGAGTACCCCGACGCCGGCAACCTCCCTCCGTAAGCCCCCTCGACCGTCCGATCCAAATCCCACGGTCCAGATTAGAACGAACTTAAGTCCGAACCGTTTTCTTCTACCGAACGGTCGCCCGCTCTAATTCACCTACCGAACGCCCCCCTTAGCCAATCGGATCGCGCCACGTAGCCCCCTGACCGACGCAAACTTTTTTTCATTTTCTGTTTTGTTTTAATTAACAGAATGTTTTCCAATTTTGTTTTGCTTATATCTTTTAATCTGTTTAGAGTTTTGAGTTGATTCTTTTTGCAATAGCTCACAATTTTCATGTAGTTTCACCCTGTACTTTTAAATTTCAAATTTGAACTATGAAATTTGAATTGAATCAAATTTGCTTAAAATCTTCAAATCTGAATAACTAGAGTTTGAAAATAGATTTTGATATGAATCTTTTTGCTACTGTTTGGTATTAGTTAGGACTATCTTCAGGTATAGTTTGAGGATTTTCATGATATATTTGATTACTGTTTTACCCAAAAAACAGAATCTGCTTATTATTATAATATAGTTTTATAAACTTAATTTTGATTAGTTTGATTTAGAATTTGGTTTTATTTGTTTATTAGGTTCTGTTAGTAAACATTTAGTGTTTTCACTTACTGTTAATAAAAATATAAATTTGCCTAGTTTAATTTTATTTAACATAGGAATCAAAATTTCTTTTCAATTAGGCTTAATTTGACTAAAACAACTAACTAGTAATAGTTTGTTTTCAAACAAAGTTTTCTATATTTTGTTTCTGTTTTCTAAGACAGATTTAATAGTAAATTATTTTTTTTCTGTCAAGAACATGTTTTGTTAACAAATTATAAGTTTAGTTTTACATTCTTTTGTTAATATAACTATAGTTGATTCATATAGTGTTTATCAAAACTTGTATAAACTTCACTAAACTTTTCCCAACAAGCTTAAATTGATTATTCTGTTTATTAATAAAATATTCTATTGTTTTCCTTGTTGTCAACAATTGTTTTGCTAATTCAAAATAGTTTTATTATGTAGTAGTGTTTTCATCATCCCCTTTGGAAAAAACAAAACTTTGTGTGTTTTACTTGCTAGAGACTTTTGTGCATTGTTTGCCTTGTTTGTTTAGTACTTCTTTGCTGAATGTTATGAGTACTTATTTTGGTTGTATGCTTATTTAAGTGCATTGTTTGTTTCGTTAGATTATCCGGAGTGCGAAACTTGTTACCTAGAGTTACTCAAGTACGAAGATCATCAATCAGGCAAGTCACTTTGATCATGTTTTACCCATGTTTTATATGCATTAGTTCTACCATCTCCCCAGTTGCATGCAAGATAGGTTAGTTGGAAACTTGGTTACATAGTAGTAGTATCATGTGGTAGATACCCCTCTCAACCCCTTTGACAACATTGGCCCCGGGAAACGTTGTTTTACCTTTTGCTATGCTATTAGTAGACGGGGTTGGTTGTGTGATTCATGAGAGTTGAGAGAGTTAATAATTTCAAGACCTACATAATGATCAAGATTTCAATACTCCAAGTTTTCAACATACCTCTGGGTGGATGATGGTTGAACGGCGCCCTGGAGAAACCAGTGGTTAGCCTAGGTGATGCTGGAGGTGGCCAGTATTCACGCGGAAAGGTCCACCCAGGCACAAAGGGATGGATGGGTGCTTCAAGACCCAAGGCTTACCTGCACAGCCACAAGTCATTATGGGCTCTGGCTTGGTTGGATATCGTGGTGACCCTGGACAGGCGGTGCTACGAGAGGTAGAAGAACGGTAGGAAAGGATGGGCATCGTCAGAGTCGCAGGGAAACCCTTTGGAAGACCATGTTTTGGTCATCCGTTTCTCAAACACCCTGAAGTGCGAGAAATCAAACGGAGGCGACCAAATCTTGTGGGGAACGTGTGCAAAAACTCTGCAGAGTACTTAAACCTAATCGATTAGCCGTGTCCACGGTTATGGACGACTTGAGCCAAAGGGATTGGAACTTCCGGAACTCTCAACACAAATAATATGATGATGTGGGAATTTAATAATTTTGGGTATGAGAATTGGTTGATGGAACCATCTCATTAATCAACCAACTTAGTAATGCTTTGCTTAGCCCTTTTTCTAGATGTAGGAAAAATTGGCTTTACGCAAAACTTACCACCCCACCTGCCATATAAGCATATAGACTAGCTGATTATTTTCACCCCTCTCTTGTGACTTTGCCGGCATACTCCATATGCTGACCTACACGGCTGCAACGTATCATGTTGCAGAGTATTTTTCCGACCAGGAGTGAGGACACGTTCTATGCTCAGTGAGATGCCCTTGGAGTCGGATGGACTCATCTACCTTCGACGCTTCCGCAAGATTTAGATATTCTCATGAGTTGGCCTTTGGCCACTTTATTGTAATTTTTATCGTAATAAAGAACTCGATATGAGATTTCGATTAATATAATGCTGTGTGATTTACCTTTGATATATACATTGATGTACCGTGTGTGTACCAGCATGATCTTGGGATGGTACGGAAACACCGGAGACTTGACCTTCCAGGTCGGGTCGTTACAGAAATGGTATCAGAGCACACGCTGACCGTAGGACGTAACCTCTAGGATTGGAAAGCCTTAGGATTGTTTCTCTTTGTCTTTAAATATCTTATACTCTCATCTATTCGTTTCTGACTCCTCTCCGATTATTTCAAAATTTATAGATGGCCACCTTCATCCCAGTGTTGATCACAGAGTTTTGCCAGCCTGACGCAACGATGCCCTTTGGTAAGGAGCTGATGAGGATCGTCAAGGACATAAGGATTGCTTTGCCGAGCATCACCGGGATTCCTATCATGTCATTTCCCCAAGATGGACGCTACAGGATCGAGGTGCATATTCCAGGGAAGACCTTTGGGAATCGGAAGGAACCCATAGATCTCAAGTTCGTGGCACCCAGTTGGATACTTGGAAGAGACATGGCCATTCATCGTGCCCTTGGACGTATCCAGGAGGAATACAGAGGTGGAACCATTTCACCAGGACTCAGCATGGTTTGCCGCAGAGATGCCCATGGCAACATCATCACCAATCCCACTGCAGACACCAATATCTCCTATATCCAGACCTTGGAGACTCACATCAGGACTCTGGAGCTTCGAGTTCGTGCTGACACGAAGACTATCAAGAATCTGATGAATCGTGAGCTGGACCTTGAAGCTGATCTGCGAGAGGCCAACTATGAACACGAGCATGAAGTGAAGGACTTCTTAGAGAGGATTGATGAGCAGAATGCACGCATCGCCACTCTGGAGGAGCATCTAGACATGGGAGAAAACCTTCACCCCGAAGGAGACATGGCACCCTTCATCAGCGACGATGAAGACTATGAGGAAAGCACCACCGGAGGACCTACGACTATGCACTTTTGAGGAGAACATTAGTTATGCCCTCCAATGTATCTTTATTTTAGTCGTTAAAGCGTAGGTCGATGTTTAGTTGTCTGAGATTTGTATTTTCCGATGTTTGACATTGATTGAATAAATGAATGAGTGTTTCGTGTGATATGTTTGTTGCATTGCATATGGGTAGTGAATTTCTTCCAGACCCTTGTTCTATTCTAATTCTCATCCCTCTGAAAACAGCAAGATGCCTCCACGACGTGAGACCGATTTCACTTTTCCACCGGAACTCACCCAACTCCTTCAGCAACAAAATGCACTGATGCAACTATTGATTCAGAATCAGACCAACAACCAGAACAACAACAACAACCACCATCCACCCCAGACTGACAATCTCACCCGTTTTCTGAGGTTGAACCCTCCAACTTTCTCCAGCAGCACTGAGCCCATTGTGGCAGATGACTGGCTCCGCAAGATGGAGAGAGAACTTGTCACCGCTGGATGCACTGACGCTGAGAAAGTGCGATTTGCCGCACATCAACTGGAAGGACCAGCAGCATCATGGTGGGAGAATTATACCACCACTTATCCTATTGCAGATGTGACTTGGGAGCAGTTCAAGCTTGCTTTCCGCACCGCTCATGTTTCAGCTGGAGCCATGAGTTTAAAGAAGCGCGAGTTTCGCAACTTGCGCCAGGGTAATCGTTCCGTGGCCCAATATGTGGACGACTTCAACACATTGTCACGTTATGCCCCAGGAGATGTGGCCGATGATGCGGCCAAGCAAGAAAAGTTTCTGGAAGGACTCAATGATGAGTTGAGCATACAGCTGGTAGTGGCTAATTTCAACAACTACCAAGAGCTGGTGGATAAGGCACTTATTCTGGAAGGTAAACAGCAGCAGATTGAGAACCGCAAGCGGAAGTACACTCAGGGGAAGTTCAACTCTGGAGCTCATCAGAAGCCTCGTTACTCCCCGTACTCCGGGAATACCGGATCAGGAAATGGTAAGTTTGGAAAGCACACTCATACTGTGCACAACCATGGAGGTCACCATCATGGAGGAAATGGGAATAACCGTCTCAACCATGGTAACTTCAAGAGTGACAATGGGAATGGGAACAACAACCAGCACCGTCAAGTTCCTGCTCAGAAGGATCTGAGTCACATTACCTGTTTCAAGTGCCAGAAGACAGGGCACTATGCTACTGAGTGTCCCCAGAGTAAGCAAGGCACTGGAAACGGCACTAACAACGGCAACTCCACAGCCAAGAAGCCCAATCCGTTTCCCCGTGCTCACGTGAATCACATCAACGTGGAAGAAGTCTATGATCAGCCCGAGACTGTGGTTGGTAAGTTTTTATTGCATTCACGTCCTGTTACAGTACTTTTTGATTCGGGTGCAACTCATTCATTCATATCAAGGGTAGTTGTGGATAAGTATGGTTTGCCCACCAAAACCCTTAGTCAGCCAATTCAGGTTAGTTCTCCAGGAGGTATGATGATGGCAGGGATAGGATGCCATGCCTTGAAACTCAATATAGGGAACCATGTTTTTTCCACCGACCTCATCGTCTTAGAGTCACACGGATTGGATGTAATCCTAGGCATGGATTGGATGACCAAGTATGAAGGAAATCTTGATTGCCCTAGCAAGTCTGTTTCACTCACCACCCCGGAGAACAAGAGGATTAAGTATGTATCCCGACGCACACGTATGAGTGCTCGGTTAAATTCTCTCACAGGAGTTGTTCAGGAGGAAGTACCTGTGGTAAAAGAATTTCCAGATGTATTTCCGGAAGAATTACCAGGAATGCCACCAGATAGGGAGATTGAGTTCTTAATAGAGCTACAGCCAGGGACAGCCCCAATTTCCAAGAGACCCTATCGGATGCCCGCAAATGATCTGTTGGAAATCAAGAAGCAAATTAAGGAGTTATTGGACAAAGGTTATATTCGCCCAAGTTCTTCACCTTGGGGAGCCCCAGTTCTTTTGGTGGAGAAGAAGGATAAATCTTTGAGAATGGTAGTGGACTATCGTGCCTTGAACGAGGTGACTATCAAGAACAAGTACCCTCTACCGATGATTAATGATTTGTTTGATCAGCTCGTAGGAGCCAAAGTATTCTCCAAGATCGATCTTCGATCAGGGTATCACCAGTTGAAAATTCGTGAACAGGATATACCCAAAACAGCTTTCACCACGAGGTATGGCTTGTATGAGTATACGGTCATGTCTTTTGGATTGACTAATGCTCCTGCCTACTTCATGAATTTGATGAACAAAGTATTCATGGAATACCTAGACAAGTTTGTTGTGGTGTTCATCGATGACATTCTGATATTCTCCAAGAACGAGGAAGAGCATAAGCAACATTTGCGTTTAGTTCTGGAAAAGCTAAGAGAGCATCAGTTATATGCCAAGTTCAGCAAATGTGAATTTTGGTTGACGGAAGTCGGATTCCTTGGACATGTTATTTCCGGAGAAGGAATAGCCGTAGACCCCGCTAAGGTTGAAGCCGTCACCGAGTGGAAGTCACCCACCTCAGTTAAGGAGATCCGCAGTTTCCTTGGACTTGCTGGATATTACCGGAGGTTCATTGAAAATTTCTCCAAGGTTGCCAAGCCCATGACAGAGTTGTTGAAGAAAGAATCCAAGTATGTTTGGACTGTGGAATGTGAAGCCAGTTTCCGGGAGTTGAAGGAACGTTTGGTCACAGCCCCAGTGTTGATCTTGCCCGATATTCGGAAGGATTTCCAGGTTTATTGTGATGCTTCACGTCAAGGACTTGGAGGAGTACTTATGCAGGATGGAAAAGTTGTAGCCTATGCTTCCAGACAGCTACGACCTCATGAGTTGAATTATGCCACGCATGACTTGGAGCTAGCAGCCGTAGTGCACGCACTCAAGACTTGGAGACATTTCCTTATCGGAAATAGTTGTGATGTTTACACCGACCATAAGAGCCTGAAGTATATCTTCACGCAGAAAGAGTTGAACCTCAGACAGAGGAGATGGTTAGAGTTAATCAAGGACTATGACATGAGATTACACTACCATCCAGGTAAGGCTAATGTTGTAGCCGATGCCTTGAGTCGGAAAACTTATGTGAACACACTCACAGCTGGAGGATTACCTCAAGAGTTAGTCGATGATCTCAGAGAGCTCAAGCTAGAGATAGTTCCAAGAGGATATGTTGCTACACTGGAAATTCAGTCCACCTTGACCGAAAGAATTCGAGAAGCCCAGAAATCGGACAAGGAGATAGCTGAGATTAAACAGAGAATGAAAGATGGTAAAGCTAAAGGTTTTCGTGAGGATGAACACGGAACTTTGTGGTTTGAGAACCGAATCTATGTGCCCAATGAACCAGAGCTCAGGAAGTTGATACTTCAGGAAGCCCACGATTCACCTTACTCGATACACCCAGGCAATACCAAGATGTATCTGGATTTAAAGGAAAGTTATTGGTGGACAGGTATGAAGAAAGATATTGCAGAGCATGTTGCGATATGTGATGTTTGTCAGCGAGTAAAGGCAGAACATCAGAAACCAGCAGGGTTACTCCAACCTTTGCCGATACCCGAGTGGAAATGGGAAAAACTTGGTATGGATTTCATCACAGGATTGCCCAGGACCCGTTCAGGTTATGATTCCATCTGGGTAGTGGTAGATCGCTTGACCAAGGTAGCACACTTCATTCCAGTAAAGACCACCTATACCAGTGCTAAGCTAGCCAAGATATACATGACCAGGATCGTATGTCTGCATGGAGTTCCGAGGAGTATAGTGTCAGATAGAGGAACACAATTCACTTCAAAGTTTTGGCATCAGTTACATGAGACTTTGGGTACGAGACTGGAGTTTAGTACAGCTTTTCATCCGCAGACAGATGGCCAGACTGAGAGAGTCAATCAGATTCTGGAAGACATGTTGAGAGCTTGTGCGCTAGATTATGGATCTAGTTGGGACGAAAACTTGCCTTACGCAGAATTCTCATACAACAACAGTTATCAGACCAGTCTAAAGATGGCCCCTTTCGAAGCTTTATACGGAAGAAGATGTAGAACACCACTGACGTGGGATGGTGTTGGAGACCGACAACTTTTTGGTCCCGACCTTATCCGAGATTCTGAAGAGAAAGTCAAGTTGATACGTGACAGACTCAAAATAGCTCAATCTCGACAGAAGAGCTATGCTGACAACAAGCGCAAGGAAGTGACGTATGAAGTGGGAGACCGAGCATATCTTCGTGTGTCCCCGCTTCGAGGAACCAAGAGATTTGGTGTTAAAGGAAAATTAGCACCCAGATTCATAGGCCCCTACAAAATTCTTGAACGTAGAGGTGAAGTTGCATACAAACTGGAATTGCCGGAAGGATTATCCGAAGTTCATGATGTGTTCCATGTTTCCCAGCTGAAGAAATGTCATGCTGAGATGGTTGACATCCCTTTGCGAGACACCGTGCCCCTAGAGGCCATACAGCTTGAAAGTGATCTGACTTATGAGGAGAAGCCTGTCAAGATCCTCGAGACATCCAACAGAGTTACCCGCAGCAAGATTATCAAGTTCTGCAAAGTTTTGTGGAGTCACCATACTGAGGAAGAAGCCACCTGGGAACGCGAAGAAGATCTTCGTAGAGACCATCCGCACCTATTTTCTAGCCAACCCGAATCTCGAGGGCGAGATTCATCTTAAGGTGGGTAGGTTTGTAACATCCCAAAATTCCATTTTGGAATGTTATGAATATAGCTATGCATCTATTATCATCATTGCTTGATTGTATGAACTAGTTGAAATGCCTCTTCTGGTTTTCAGAAAGTCCCCTTCTACTTTTCCCTATGTTGCTTCCTCTATTTAAAATTTTTGGTTAAAAGTTCAAATAAGAGAGGAGGAACATGACACTCCACACCAGGGTCTAATTGGTGAATTATTTGAACAAAAATAACCAGGAGTTATTTTGAAAATATTTGCAAAAAGGGTTTAAAAACAATTAGGACATTTCTGAAATAATATTTTTTTCAAAGTGTTCAAATGACAGAATAGAAATGTTCATTAAATAGCATTTATTATTCTGTTAATTTTGATATATAATACCCCTATATTTACAAACGATTTGAATGCTTTAAAAGCTTTTGAATGTCTCCGGAAATTATTAAAAAGAAACGGTAACCGTTTCCGGTATTAAACGGGCCGGCCCACCGGCTTTAAAAGCCGAAACCGTTACCGGTCGGCCGACCGAGCGCAGTAATGCTCCCGCTCTCTCACTGACACCGGGTCCCACCCCGTCCGACCGTTGCCCCGGAACGGTCATCGTCTTCACTCCCCGCGCTCGCCGGATCCGACGCCGGCCGTTACTCCCCCTCACCGGATCTCTCCCCTCTCTCCTCCCCGCACCCCCCCGAGCGCCTATATAAGAGCCCCACGGCCCCGCATCCATTCCCCCCCCGAGCCCCCTTCTCTCTCTCGCCGAGACGCCGTCGATTGCTCGTCGGAGTTCCACCACCACCGGAAGTCGCCGTCGATCGTAGCCACCACCTCCGACCATCATTCGCCACGCCGTCGCCACCAATCGCCTCCGGAGGACCGTCCCCGTCGCCAGGACCACTTCCCCGTCCTCCCCGACCACCGGAACACCTCGCCGTCGCAATCGCCGCTACCGGACTCGCCGGAGTACCCCGACGCCGGCAACCTCCCTCCGTAAGCCCCCTCGACCGTCCGATCCAAATCCCACGGTCCAGATTAGAACGAACTTAAGTCCGAACCGTTTTCTTCTACCGAACGGTCGCCCGCTCTAATTCACCTACCGAACGCCCCCCTTAGCCAATCGGATCGCGCCACGTAGCCCCCTGACCGACGCAAACTTTTTTTCATTTTCTGTTTTGTTTTAATTAACAGAATGTTTTCCAATTTTGTTTTGCTTATATCTTTTAATCTGTTTAGAGTTTTGAGTTGATTCTTTTTGCAATAGCTCACAATTTTCATGTAGTTTCACCCTGTACTTTTAAATTTCAAATTTGAACTATGAAATTTGAATTGAATCAAATTTGCTTAAAATCTTCAAATCTGAATAACTAGAGTTTGAAAATAGATTTTGATATGAATCTTTTTGCTACTGTTTGGTATTAGTTAGGACTATCTTCAGGTATAGTTTGAGGATTTTCATGATATATTTGATTACTGTTTTACCCAAAAAACAGAATCTGCTTATTATTATAATATAGTTTTATAAACTTAATTTTGATTAGTTTGATTTAGAATTTGGTTTTATTTGTTTATTAGGTTCTGTTAGTAAACATTTAGTGTTTTCACTTACTGTTAATAAAAATATAAATTTGCCTAGTTTAATTTTATTTAACATAGGAATCAAAATTTCTTTTCAATTAGGCTTAATTTGACTAAAACAACTAACTAGTAATAGTTTGTTTTCAAACAAAGTTTTCTATATTTTGTTTCTGTTTTCTAAGACAGATTTAATAGTAAATTATTTTTTTTCTGTCAAGAACATGTTTTGTTAACAAATTATAAGTTTAGTTTTACATTCTTTTGTTAATATAACTATAGTTGATTCATATAGTGTTTATCAAAACTTGTATAAACTTCACTAAACTTTTCCCAACAAGCTTAAATTGATTATTCTGTTTATTAATAAAATATTCTATTGTTTTCCTTGTTGTCAACAATTGTTTTGCTAATTCAAAATAGTTTTATTATGTAGTAGTGTTTTCATCATCCCCTTTGGAAAAAACAAAACTTTGTGTGTTTTACTTGCTAGAGACTTTTGTGCATTGTTTGCCTTGTTTGTTTAGTACTTCTTTGCTGAATGTTATGAGTACTTATTTTGGTTGTATGCTTATTTAAGTGCATTGTTTGTTTCGTTAGATTATCCGGAGTGCGAAACTTGTTACCTAGAGTTACTCAAGTACGAAGATCATCAATCAGGCAAGTCACTTTGATCATGTTTTACCCATGTTTTATATGCATTAGTTCTACCATCTCCCCAGTTGCATGCAAGATAGGTTAGTTGGAAACTTGGTTACATAGTAGTAGTATCATGTGGTAGATACCCCTCTCAACCCCTTTGACAACATTGGCCCCGGGAAACGTTGTTTTACCTTTTGCTATGCTATTAGTAGACGGGGTTGGTTGTGTGATTCATGAGAGTTGAGAGAGTTAATAATTTCAAGACCTACATAATGATCAAGATTTCAATACTCCAAGTTTTCAACATACCTCTGGGTGGATGATGGTTGAACGGCGCCCTGGAGAAACCAGTGGTTAGCCTAGGTGATGCTGGAGGTGGCCAGTATTCACGCGGAAAGGTCCACCCAGGCACAAAGGGATGGATGGGTGCTTCAAGACCCAAGGCTTACCTGCACAGCCACAAGTCATTATGGGCTCTGGCTTGGTTGGATATCGTGGTGACCCTGGACAGGCGGTGCTACGAGAGGTAGAAGAACGGTAGGAAAGGATGGGCATCGTCAGAGTCGCAGGGAAACCCTTTGGAAGACCATGTTTTGGTCATCCGTTTCTCAAACACCCTGAAGTGCGAGAAATCAAACGGAGGCGACCAAATCTTGTGGGGAACGTGTGCAAAAACTCTGCAGAGTACTTAAACCTAATCGATTAGCCGTGTCCACGGTTATGGACGACTTGAGCCAAAGGGATTGGAACTTCCGGAACTCTCAACACAAATAATATGATGATGTGGGAATTTAATAATTTTGGGTATGAGAATTGGTTGATGGAACCATCTCATTAATCAACCAACTTAGTAATGCTTTGCTTAGCCCTTTTTCTAGATGTAGGAAAAATTGGCTTTACGCAAAACTTACCACCCCACCTGCCATATAAGCATATAGACTAGCTGATTATTTTCACCCCTCTCTTGTGACTTTGCCGGCATACTCCATATGCTGACCTACACGGCTGCAACGTATCATGTTGCAGAGTATTTTTCCGACCAGGAGTGAGGACACGTTCTATGCTCAGTGAGATGCCCTTGGAGTCGGATGGACTCATCTACCTTCGACGCTTCCGCAAGATTTAGATATTCTCATGAGTTGGCCTTTGGCCACTTTATTGTAATTTTTATCGTAATAAAGAACTCGATATGAGATTTCGATTAATATAATGCTGTGTGATTTACCTTTGATATATACATTGATGTACCGTGTGTGTACCAGCATGATCTTGGGATGGTACGGAAACACCGGAGACTTGACCTTCCAGGTCGGGTCGTTACAATCGCGGGATGCTCGGTGATTTGGATCATGAAGACGTTTGACTACACCAACCGCGTTTCTTAATGCTTCCCGCTTAGCGATCTACAAGGGTACATAGATCCACTCTCCCTCTCGTAGATGCTCATCACCATGGATAGATCTTGCGTGTGCGTAGGAATTTTTTTGTTTCCCATGCAACGTTCCCCAATAAGTAGTACTTACTCTCGGGTGTGTAAATCGCAGCTCGCTCGGCAATGTGCGAACAATAGCGGTGAACTCTTCCCAAAGCCTACCAGACAAAGAAATTAATTACTTGATATCAGGAAATGAACAAAGTTGCCGATATGATGCGATAATGATCGATTGAACTTACTTCTGGAGCATTTCAGTCAAGTCCGCATAGCCCTAGGGATCTTTTCGTTTCGAGTCTAAGACGGTTACTACTCCCTGCTCAAGTTTAATCTCTAGCAGAATAAAGTGGAACCTACGCATGCATTCATAACTCATCAACTACATTACTATAACCTCGAGTAATAAGGGAAACCGAATATACACAAGGCAGTAACACTCACTTGAAGTTGTAAGGAAAGAGTATTGTCTCCTTGCTTTGATTTTTAAGCAACAATTGTAGCAAGTTGTCCTCGATTTCTATGGCATTGTGTTTAACCGTCCATTCATGTATGATATTTGGGTTAATGAACCCAATGTCATAGATTTGTGCTTTTCTGCATTCGCCAATCTTCAATCTGCATAATATAGTGAGGATAATTGTATATACATGCAATGAAAGAGCTGAGCTATATATAGAGACTTAATTACAGAAGTAGTACTTACAGACAGTAGCAAGTCACGGTTGTTTTGTCGACGGCCTTTTGATTGTATAACTGGAATAAGTCGTCAAATTCAACAGCAAATAAATCCATTCCACTGAGGTCGTGCTCCTCTTTAATTATCATCGTCACAGTATCAATCCCAGATTTGCGGTCGGTTTCTAGGTACCAATCATGGATTGTTTGCATCATCGTTGTTATAGGAAGATGATCAGGTTTGACGAGAGGTTGTCCGTACCGGTATCTGAATTCGTCCACCTCCAACGGCGCAAACACTACATCATTGCTCATGTAATCAGCAGGATTGGTACTGGGCACCACCCACGAATGATCAGCGGCGATATCGCTAGACACCTTGAGCGGGGGGTACGATTGGTTCTCCTGTTCGCCGAGCTGGGGATTTTTTTTTCCACTTCTTTGTTTTGCTAACCTTGCATCACTGGAAGTACTTCCCGGTCGCCGTGCATCTTGATATGTCTTGTTAAGATAGCGGGCATAGATGGAATCCGGCTCTAGCGGTGGTGGTCGCTTCAGGGCATCGATAGTGCGCTTCACTTTCACCGGATCTGGGTTCTCCTTTGGAGGTGGAGTTTTCTTTGCAAAATGGGCCCTCACTTCGGCATGACATATGTCCTCGTTTTCCTTCTCGGTCCTCTCATATGGTAACTTTTCCTAAGCCTTGAGAGATGACCGTATCTTAATTGCCTCCCGCCTCTACTTGTACTGCTAGCCGCCGGAGCAACGACCTCTCTCTTCCATCCTTCTTGATGAGGCGGAGAAGGAGGCGGAGTGCTCCGATGTGCCGGAGGAGCCGGAGCGGCGGTGTCTGTCTTTCGCCATTGCCGACGAGGCGCCGCAAGAGGCGGACTGTTCGGACGCGCCGGAGTAGGCGAAGGAGGAGGCGGAGTGTCGTCACGTGCCTCTGGCTGAGCCGTAGAAGGAGGCGGAGTGCCCTGATCACTCGCCGGAGGAGGAGAAGGAGGAGGAGGATGAGGCAGAGTGCCCTGACGCGCCGGAGGAGGAGGAGGAGGAGACAAAGGCGTCCAATTTGGAAGCTTGATGTACTCCTTCGGCAACAGACATGTACTCCTCAGAGCATGAACCAGCTTCTTCTCCCCTTCGCATGTATGGTGGTCAAGCTCGAGGTCATCAAATCCCTCCATTACTTCATCCACCATCACAACAGCATAGCCATGTGGAATCGGATTGCAGTGAAAAGTTCCGTTGGGTTGAGGAGGTGCAACAGAGCCGACAACCTCCTTGAAAGCAAGGTTCCGGAAATTTGTCCAAAGCTCGCAATTTTGAACCTCCGTGATAGTATCCACGGGGTAGCTAGGAGCCGTGAAGTCAGGCTGAACGAGCTCCGTGGAAGCCATGCTGCTTCTTCGCTGATATGGCGGGGTAGCTTCCGGGTTAGCTTCGTGCCACTGAGATGGTTGGCCGGCAGTTTGCTGCCTCTCAGCTTCCTCTAGCTTTTCTAGTCTTGCATTAAGCTTCTGCATTTTGCTCAGCTCTGCTTTCCTCTTTCTTTGTCGGCTTCTGTAACTGCCTGCGTCGGGAAACCCAACCTTCCACGGAACGGAGCCTGGTGTGCCTCGTGTTCGTCTAGGGTGCTCAGCATTCCCTAGGGCCTCAGTCAACTCATCCTTCTCTCTGTCGGGAATGAACGTCCCTTCCTGCGCTGCGGTGATATACTTCTGAAGCTTCGTGACGGGTATTGCAAGTTGCTCGTTCGTCCAACAACAATTCCTTGTTTCAAGGTCCAAAGTTCCCCCGACCCCGAAGAACCAATTCCTTGAATGGTCTGGCCAGTTATATGTCTATGGTTGGACCCCTTTAGCAAGCAGGTCATTCTCAGCTTTGTCCCACAACGGCCGAGCTTTGAGGTAGCCATCTGACCCCGTGTGATGGTGATACTACTTGTTTGCAGCATTGATCTTGTTTGTCTCAGACATTTTCTTACTCTTCTCCGATGTCTTGTAGGCCACAAATGCGGGCCAGTGATCTCTTATCTTCTCAAATCGGCCGATGAATTCTGGATTCTTCCCTTTGTCGACAAACTTTGATTTCAACTATTTCTTCCACCTCCTGAATAGATCCACCATCTTCTTAAGAGCACACGCCTTGACCAGTAGCTCTATAACTGGCTTATTCGGATCCTCCTCTGGCGGTAGGGTGAAATTTGCCTTCAGTGCGGTCCAAAGATCATCTTTCTGTCTATCGGTGACATAATCACCTTCATGGGCATCATCCTTAGCCTTATTCCATTGCTTGATGCTGATCGGGATGTTGTCTCTAACAATAGCTCCGCACTGAGCAGCAAATACGTCCTTGGTCCGCTTTGGTTCAATCGGTAGGCCATCCTCCGCGAGTGCTGTGATTGTAGCCTTTCTTCCTTGCATAACCTTTTCTTCGGACCTCGTCTCGTTACCGAAGTTTGGCTCGATCCGGAGGGCTATATAAAAGAAGAAATAAGAGTTAATATATGTACATACCAAAACAATTAATGCATCAATTAGCTAGCACTAGTAGAATGTCTGTCTATAGTCCCGGTCGGGATGGGCCTTTAGTATCGGTTCCCCAACCGGTACTAAAGGGTCGGGACTAAAGGTCCAGACCTTTAGTACCGGTTGGACCACGGACAGGTACTAAAGGCCCACCACGTGGCTGCCTGCGTGGGCTGGTGGTGGAGGACCTTTAGTACCGGTTGGTGATACCAACCGGTACTAAGTGTTCTTTTTTTGTTTTAGCTTTTAATTAGGTTTTAATTTTTCTCTCTATTTTTCGTGTTTTCCATTCATTTGAAATTTATTTTACGGTGCTACATACTGTAAACAGTAAATAAGTTGATGCATATATATATATATATATATGTAATATAATATACAATATCTCATACACAGTATATATACAAATGGAATTACACATCCATATATATTCTGGACTTACAAATTAAAGCCCAAAACCTGGCCGGGACTAGCTAGCTAGTGCTCCGGGTGAAATCTCAGTTTTGTACTAGTGATTTGCTGGCATTATTGAGGCGGCGGTAAGGAATAGTGCTCTCCGTTTACGTCAATGACATGTCGACGAAGAAATGCCACAAATTCCTTTTGAAGTTCTACAAAGTGTTTCTATGGTGAGAGCTTCGACATCATCTGCCAAACCTCAAGTGGTCTTTCACGTGCTCTTCTGCGACGTATACGGCATTCAGTCTGGATCCGAATGTTCTCGCAAAGGAAGTATCCACATAAATTTTTTCCCTGTGGCTGCTTCGCGCACTTTGCAAAAGAATATAATTCAATTAGATAATTTATAATCAAGCATGATAATGGTATTAAAACTATAATTAAAGAGATGCGTGGACCTAGTAGTACTACTTAATTACCTGCATCTTTTTCCACTTTAGCTTCGGTTTCCATTGACGACCGTGATAGTTATATCTATGATCTTTTTACAAACACTACATAGCAAAGAAAAGAACGAAAGAGCTATTGTAATTTTTGATATCAGGAAATAATGAAAGAAAGCGAGGTCGATAAAGATTGAAACTACCGTTCTATAAAATACAAGTCCACGTATAATTATTCTAGTGTATCTAGTGAGTCGTACACTTGAACAAGCCCATCCGCGAGGATAATATATAGGAGGATATAGTGGTCTCTCCACAAAAGTTTATATAATTAAGCAGGCATACATATAACTCATCAACTACACTTGACAGTGAGCTAGTAAGAAAAAATAGCATTTGTAGTATACAAGAGAGTAAACACTCACCCCATGTTGTAAGGAAATATTATAGTAGATTTGGTATTCATTAGTGCCTCTAGATATTTTTCCAAGAGCTCTTATGTGTCCTTGGCATAATGTTTTACCACATGACCATGAACGGTATTTGAGTCGATGAACCCAATGTCATTGATTCCCTCTTGTTTCAATTCCCACATCTTCAATATCCACAATAGCATGGAAAAGAACATATATAGTGAGGATAAGCCAATGAACGATATCTGAGCTAGAGACTTAAATTATTAAATATATAAATCACTTACATACAATAGCAATTGATGAGATTTTTGTCGATAGACTCCATGTGGTATAACTGGAAATGTTCTGAGAATTCAAGACATATTTCACATCCATTGACGTAATGCTCTTTCCTTACTTTGACCATGAACGTCATCTCCCCTCGCTTTGCTTCTCGCAGGTACCAATCATGCAACCGTCGCATCGCAGTTGGTAGTTCCTCGTACTGCTCGGGTGTGACAAGTGGTTTTCCAATGGCATATTTCATTGCGTACTCAGCTTCACCGTACCTGCGGGTTTCCTCGGTGCCAAGGATTTGGCCAAGAGTGAGACCCGCAGCCTCTACTTCTTTGAGGTCGATTGGATTGCCAGCAACATCGACTGCTTGGATCGATTGCTTGCTTGGATTGGTACTCACCTTGAGCGGAGAGATCGATTGCTTGGATTGTTCTCCGAGCTGGGGAACTGTTTTCCCGCTAGTAGTGCCACCTGTCGTTGATGCCATACTTCCCGATTTCTTCCTTGGGCTGGGCTGACTTCTCTGCTCACTTGCCTTCTGAATCTGTCGCTCATAGTATGTTGGCATACGCTCTACATATGCAGGGGGTCGATCAATAAAGTGTTCCCTAAAGTGCTCTTGGACTTCCTTGGGTATTACCTCCTTTGGCGGCAGGGGCGTCTTCGCAAAAAAAACTTTCACTTGGTGATCGCTTTCAATTTCGTTTTCCTCTGGGGTCATGTCGTAAGGCAGCTTCTTTTTGGCCAGAGACTCGGGTTTCTTCTTTGCTTTCTTCCGAAGAGCACTGCTGATGGCCTTCCTCTTTTGGGACCCTGCTGGCGGGACCGCTGCCGGGGTGGAGTCGGCTCACGCGGCGGATATCGATATCGATGATATGGACTCGTGTCGTGCTCCGTCCCAAGGTTGGGTGGACTCGCGCTGGGATCCCTATCGAAGTGGGATGCCTCTCTAGGTGGGGAGGACTGCTGGCGCTGCGATGCCTCTGGCTGGGATCCCTCGCGTTGGACGTCGATACTCGGAGGAGCCGGTGGCCTTAGCGCCGAGTGTGGAAAGATGATGCAGTCCTTACTCCATAGAATGAGACCACGGCCGGCTTGTGCTAGTGTGGACTCGCCCTCACCTTCAGGGATGTAAGGCAGTAGTTCATCATATCCTGGCTCTATTGCGTCCACCGCAACACGAGCATACCTAGCTAGAACAGGATTGAAATGCCAGAGAACATTAGGTGTATTTGGTAAAGCATAGCCCGTCGCGACCCGCACGGGTATGTTCTTCATTTTCTGGATTAGCTCACAAGATGTCTTCTCGGTGATATCATCCACGGGGTGTGACCCAGCAGTGCCCCTGTGGAACCCACGCTGCTTTTCGGGAGTGTAGATGGGATGAGTTTCGATTCCTCTTGCCGCGGAGTTGCCCTTTGCTGGGTCAGTACATGTATCTACAGTTGCTGCTGCTCGTACATCTTTTCCAACTTTGAATGTCGGTCTTCTTCCACCTTCTTTTTTCTCGAACGGCTTTTATAATTGCCCTTCCAGCCCGTAAACCCCTCATACCACGGAACAATGTCCACGCCTCGTGTTCGTCCTCCGTGTTCAGGATTCCCGAGGGCGCGTGTAAACTCGTCGTTCTCTCTATCGGGGTGAAACCGTCCTTCTTGGGCTGCTTTTATTGCTTCAATCAACTCATCTGATGCATGCTTCAGACTGGCCAATGCAATAATCTTCCCTGTTGCTGGGTCCAACTTTACCCCATGCGCAAAAAAACAATTCTTGCACCTCCGGGGGTAGTTCTAGGTTACTGGAGTGATCCCTTCAGCATGCATCTTATTCTATAATGCATCCCACATAGGAATGGCTCACTTGTATCCACCTGTCCCTAGTTTATGGTGATACTTTTTTCTCCGCATTTATCTTATTCTTTGCCGAATTCTCCATAGCAGCTTCCGATGTCTTGTACTCGATAAATGCATCCCAATGATTCCTTATCTTCTCGTATATTCCTGTGAATTCGGGCGCCTTCTTGCCTCTAGCATTGTACTCGGTCCATAATCTTTTCTTCCAAGTATGGAACGCGCCGGCCATGTTATGGAGAGCAAACTCCGTGACTTTGTCATTTTGGCGCTCCGAGAGAGAATCTGGTAGGTTGAAATGCTCCATGAGCTCTCGCCAAAGGGCATCTTCAATTCTTTTATCGACATAAATCACTCCTGGTTTTGGTTTGTTTGGCTGAATCCATTATTGCATTGTGATCGGGACTCCGTCCCTAACAACCACTTCGCATTGACGCACAAATGTCTTGGCATTGGCTTCAGGGTGAGTCGGTTCGTCATGATGTTTGAAAGCATCAAGATTGAGCTTTACGTTGTCGTCCAACATTTTGGCAGCGCCTTGTACCTTTCTACTAGATTGGATCGATCCGGAGGACTGATAATTAAAAGAAGAAAGATTTGTTAATATATATACAAATCAACTAATACACATGTAATGATCACCAGAGGCTAATATCTATATACCTCGCCGGACATTGTTAGTTGTTCCGAATTTTGGAACATAAGTTGTTCTTCCTCGGCCTCACATCCATCACCGTAATCGTTTAGATATTGTGAGCCATCATCATCATGTGATTCACCCTGAAGGTCCGCTGGGTTTTCCGAGGAGCGTATCATGTCGAAGATGTCCTCTTCATGAGCTCTACCGGTATTGTCCATAGCTTAATAACTAATCCATAATAATATAGATAAAACAAATTAGTATTCAAAAGGTCCTCCCCAAAAAATGCGCGGGGCGGTGGACCTTTAGTGCCGGCGCATGGCTCGCACTGGTTCTAAAGGTTTTTTTAATTCATAATTAGTTATTATTTTCAGAAAAACCGCTAAACTTCAGAAATCCATAGAAAAATCTATGACTCCAATGAAAAAATATCAGAAAAATTTAAAGAATCTGTTTATGTCATTTCCATGCATGTTTGAACAACTTAAACTGTTGTATAAGACAATTTGATTAAATGGCATTTGAAATGTCATATCTGGAGTTTGAAAAGCACTACAAATGAACTCTGAAAAGGTTGAAACTTGGCATGACATCATAATTTCACCCACATAGCAACTTCTAAAGAGTTGAGAGGGTTACGGCAAAAACTGGATGCACTTTGTGTATAAACTAGACAATCTCTTTCGAAGTATGAGGGTTTCGAACGAAAACTCATCTATTACAAAGGGATTACGTTTTTTATAACTTATTTTAACTCCATACTTTTTGTCTGTTCAATATGCACCATTCAAAGTCACGTCCTCAATTTTCAACACTTTCTGACTTCATTTGATATTTTTCATGCATTTAATGATTTATTTTGAGCTAAATGACCCTGAAATTGAAAAGCACTACAAATGATCTCTGAAAAGGTTGAACTTGGCATGACATCATAATTTCACCCACCTAGCAACTGCTAAAGAGTTGAGAGGGTTACGGCAAACTGGATGCACTTCGTGTACAAACTAGGCAATCTCTGTAGAAGTATGAGGGTTTCATACGAAAACTCATCTATTACAAAGGGATTTCATGTTTTATAACTTATTTTAACTCCATAATTTTTTTGTGTTCAATATGCACCATTCAAAGTCACATCATCAATTTGCAACACTTTTTGACTTCATTTGATATTTTTCATGCATTTAATGATTTATGTTGAGCTAAATGACCCTAAAACTGAAAAGCACTACAAATGATCTCTAAAAAGGGTAAAACTTGGCATGACATCATAATTTCACCCACATAGAAACTTCTAAAGAGTTGAGAGGGTTCTGGCAAAAACTGGATGCACTTCGTGCACAAACTGGACAATCTCTTTCGAAGTATGAGGGTTTTGGACGAAAACTCATCTATTACAAAGGGATTTCCTTTTTTATAACTTATTTTAACTCCATACTTTTTTTGTGTTCAATATGTACCATTCAAAGGCACATCATCAATTTTTAAACCTTTCTGACTACATTTGATATTTTTCATGCATTTTAATGATTTATTTTGAGCTAAATGACCATGAAATTGAAAAGCACTACAAATGAACTCTGAAAAGGTTGAAAGTTGTCATGACATCATAATTTCACCCACATAGCAACTTCTAAAGAGTTGAGAGGGTTAAGGCTAAAACTGGATGCACTTCGTGTACAAACTGGACAATCTTCTTCGAAATATGAGGGTTTCAGACGAAAACTCATCTATTACAAAGGGATTTCATTTTTATAACTTATTTTAACTCCATACTTTTTGTGTGTTCAATATGCATCATTCAAAGTCACATCATCAATTTTCAACACTTTCTGACTTCATTTGATATTTTTCATGCATTGAATGATTTATTTTGAGCTAAATGACCTTGAAATTGAAAAGCACTACAAATGATCTCTTAAAAGGTTGAAAATTGGCATGACATCATAATTTCACCCACATAGAAACATCTAAAGAGTTGAGAGGGTTACGGCAAAAACTGGATGCACTTCGCGTACAAACTGGACAATCTCTTTCGAAGTATGAGGGTTTCAGACGAAAACTCATCTATTACAAAGGGATTTCATTTTTATAACTTATTTTAACTCCATACTTTTTGTGTGTTCCATATGCACCATTCAAAGTCACATCATCAATTGTCAACACTTTCTGACTTCATTTGATATTTTTCATGCATTTAATGATTTATTTTGAGCTAAATGACCCTGAAATTGAAAAGCACTACAAATGATCTCTGAAAAGGTTGAAACTTGGCAGACATCATAATTTCACCCACATAGCAACTTCTAAAGAGTTGAGAGGGTTATGGCGAAAAACTGGATGCACTTCGTGTACAAACTGTTACAAACATACCATGGTAGAAAATGCATGCATGTCCTTCACATAGAAAGTGATGACGGTGAAGCCGGTCACATCCCAGAGTGGGATCTCGTGGTGTAAGACTTTGTGTGCGTGTTTGTCCCTTGCTTATGATTGCGCCGTAACCATGGAGAATCTTCATCATTTAACAGGATGCTTGGGTCAGTCTTAACTCTGAAGGGAGGGATTTCATGAAACTTTTCATAATCTTCTGGCATGTCTGTCTTGTCCTCCACTCCCACAATGTTTCGTTACCCTGAAAGAACTATGTGCCACTTTGGCTCATCGTATGATGTATTCGCTTCCTTATCTTTTTTTCTCCTCGGTTTGCTAGACATGTCCTTCACATACAAAACCTGAGCCACATCATTGGCTAGGACGAATGAGTCGTCTGTGTACCCAAGATTGTTGAGATCCACTATTGTCATTCTGTACTGCGGGTCTACCTGTACCCCGCCTCTAGTATATTTGACCCATTTGCACCGAAACAAAGGGACCTTAAGATCAGGTCCATAGTCAAGTTCCTATATCTCCTCTATGTAACCATAATATGTTTATTGAAAGTTGGTTGCATCATAGCGGACACCACTGTTTTGGTTGGTGCTCTTTTTATCTTGGGCGATCGTGTAAAATGTATTCCCATTTATGTCGTACCCTTTGAAAGTCATTATAGTCGAACTTGGTGTCTTGGCCAACCAGTACAGTTCATATGGAACATCGTTATCATTGATGAGCTTTGTTTGCAAGCAACCGGCGAAAGTCTCCATGTGTTTACGTTCAGTCCAGGGGTCAGACTGCTCCGGGTTCTTGGACCGTACAATATCCTTGTGTTCCTCGATATATGGAGTCACCAAGGTGGAATTTTGTAGAACCTTGTAGTGTTCTTGAGTGAAAGAATTCCCGTCCATATTTATTGCTTCATTCTTTCCTTGTGTGCCTTTTCCACCCAGTCTCCCCTCATGCCGCGATTCAGGAAGATCAATCGGCTTAATGTCAGGAACAAAGTCAACACAAAACTCAATATCCTCCTATGTTCCATATCCCTTGGCGATGCTTCCTTATGGCCTAGCACGGTTATGAAGACTCCCATGAACCTCTCGAAGGGAAACATTGTGTAGGAATACAGGACCCAGAATGTTAATCTCTTCGACTAGGTGAACTAGGACGTGCGTCATAATATTAAAGAAGGATGGAGGGAACACCAACTCAAAACTGACAAGACATTGAACCAGGTCATTCTGTAACCTTGGTAGGATTTCTGGATCGATTACCTTCTGATAAATTGCATTGAGGAATGCGCATAGCTTCACAATGGCTAATCGAACATTTTCCGGTAGAAGCCCCCTAAGTGCAACTGGAAGTAATTGCGTCATAATCACGTGGCAGTCATGAGACTAGATTTTGAAAAAAAAATTCTCTGTCATATTTATTATTTCCTTTATATTCGAAGAGAAGCCAGACGGGACCTTGATACTGAGCAGGCATTAAAAAATATTTCCTTATCTTCTTTGGTAAGAGCGTAGCTCGCAGGACCTTGATACTACTTTGGAGGCATGCCGTCTTTTTCGTTAATTCTTTGCTTGTCCTCCCATGCCTCCGGTGTATCTTTTGTCTTTCAAAACATGCCCAAGAAGGCTAGCAGGTTCACACAAAGATTCTTCATCACGTGCATCATGTCGATTGCATTGCGGACCTCTAGGGCTTTCCAATATTCAAGTTCCCAAAATATAGATTTCTTCTTCCACATGGTGTTGGGGAACGTTGCATGGGAAACAAAAAATTTCCTATGCACACTCAAGATCTATCCATGGTGATGAGCATCTACCAGAGGGAGAGTGGATCTACATATCCTTGTAGATCGTTAAGTGGGAAGCGTTAAGAAATGCGGTTGGTGTAGTCGAACGTCTTCGCGATCCAAATCGCCGAGCGTCCCGCGATCTCATCACGATCCGTCCCGTGAACTCATCACGATCCGTCCTGCGAACTCATCACGATCCGTTTCATGATCTTGATCACGATACGTCCCGTGAACTCATCACGATCCGTCCCGTGAACTCGTCACGAACCGTCTCGCGATCTTGATCACGGTCCTTCCAATCTAGCGTCGAACGGACGACACCTCCGCGTTCAACACACGTGCAGCTTGATGACGATCTCCACCGTATTGATCCAGCAAGATCAAGTGGAGAGGAAGAAGAGTTCACCGGCAGTGTGACGGTGCTCTGGCAATGGTGGTGGAGCAATTCCGGCAGGGCTTCGCCTAAGCACTGCAGAATACCGATCTAGAGGAGAAACTATGCACTAGAGGAACGGGTAGCACGTGGCTGAAAATTCTGTGCCACAACCCTAAAATCCTCTAGTATATATAGGAGGAGAGGACGAGGAGTCTTGGCTGCCAAAAATCCATCCCTTGGGTTGACCAAAGTGGGGAGGAGAGGAGGACTCCTCCTCCAATCCTAGCAGGACTAGGATTCCTCCTTTTTTTGGCCTTTTTCCACCTTTTTCCCTTTGGGATTTTTCTCCCAGCCGCATGGGCCTTGTGTGGGACTTACACCATCCCACAAAAGTCTGGTATTTACTCTCCCACAGACCATGAAGCCTCTTGGGTCGAAATACCCCTCCCGGTGGTCTCCCGGTACACTACCGGCACTCCCGGTACATTACCGATTAGCCCGAAACTTTTCCGGCGACCAAAATGGGACTTCCTATATATCAATCTTTACCACCGGACCATTCCGGAGCTCCTCGTGACGTCCGGGATCTCATCCGGGACTACGAACAACCTTCGGTCACAACCATACATAACTCTATACTACCGAAATGTCACCAAACCTTAAGTGTGCAGACCCTGCGGGTTCGAGAACTATGTAGACATGACCGAGACACCTCTACGGTCAATAACCAATGGCGGGACCTGGATGTCCACATTGGTTCCTACATATTCTACGAAGATCTTTATCGGTCAAACCTCTATGTCAAGGATTCAGTTAATCCCGTATGATGTTCCCTTTGCTCTTCGGTATGTTACTTGCCCGAGATTAGATCATCAGTATCTCCATACCTAGTTCAACCTCGTTACCGGCAAGTCTCTTTACTCGTTCCGTAATACAAGATCCCGTGACTAACACTTAGTCACATTGCTTGCAAGGCTTGTTGTGATGTTGTATTACCGAGTGGGCCCTGAGATACCTCTCCGTCACACGGAGTAACAAATCCTAGTCTTGATCCATGCTAACTCAACAGACACCCTCGGAGATACCTGTAGAGCAGCTTTATAGTCACCCAGTTACGTTGCGACGTTTGATACACACAAGGTACACCTCCGATGTCAGTGAGCTGCATGATCTCATGGTCATAGGAATACATACTTTGACATGCAGAAAACAGTAGCAACAAACTGACACGATCATATGCTACGTTTGTAGTCTGGGTCTTGTCCATCACATCATTCTCCTAATGATGTGATCCCGTTATTAAATGACATCACATGTCAGTGGCTAGGAAACCTTGACCATCTTTGATCAACGAGCTAGTCTATTAGAGGCATACTAGGGACATGGTTTTGTCTATGTATCCACACATGCATCTAAGTCTCCGATCAATACAATTATAGCATGGATAATAAATGATTATCATGAACAAGGAAACATGATAATAACTAATTTATTATTGCCTCTAGGGCATATTTCCAACAGTCTCCCACTTGCACTAGAGTCAATAATCTAGTTCACATCACCATGTGATTCGCATTGTTATGAATCTAACACCCAATGAGTTCTGGGGCTCGATCATGCTTTGCATGTGAGAGAGGTCTTATAGTCAACGGGTCTGCGACATTCAGATCCGTGTGTACTTTTGCAAATCTCTATGTCAAACCATAAACACTGCTACCACAGTTCACTTGGTACTATTCCAAATGGCTGCTCCACTATATGTATCCAGATTGCTACTACGGGTCATCTGGATTGGTGTTAAAGCTTGCATCGACGTGACTCTTTACGACGAACTCTTTATCACCTCCATAATCGAGAAACATCTCCTTAGTTCTTTTAGTTACTAAGGATAATCTTGACCGCTGTCCAGTGATCCACTCCTGGATCACTCTTGTACCCCTTGACGGACTCATGGCAAGGCACACACAGGTGCGGTACACAGCATGGCATACTATACACAGCCTATGGCTAAAGCATAGGGGACGACATTCGTCCTTTCTCTCTCTTCTGCCATGGTTGAGCTTTGAGTCTCCCTCAACTTCACACCTTACAAAGCAGGCGAGAACACTTCTCTCTGACTAATCCATTTTGAACTCTTTCAAAATCTTGTCAAGGTATGTACTCATTGAAAGTCTTATCAAACATCTTGATCTATCTTCATAGATCTTGATGCTCAACAATTAGGTAGCTTTATCCAGGTCTTCCTTTGAAAAACTCTTTTCAAACAACCGTTTATGCTCTCCAAAAATTCTACATCATTTCCGAATAGCAATATGTCATCCACATATACATATCGGAAACTCTATAGTGCTCCCACTCACTTTATTGCAAATACAAGTTTCTCGTAAACTTTGTATAGACTCAAAAACTTTGATCACCTCATCAAAGTGTATATTCCAACTCCGAGATGCTTGCTTCAGTTCATAGAAGAATCACTGAAGCTCGCACACCTTTTAGCATCCTTAGGGCTGACAAAACCTTCTGGTTGTATCTCATACAACCTTTCCTTAAGGAAGGAAACGATGTTTTGCCATCCATCTGCCAGATTTCATAATTGAAAAATGCAGCAACTGCTAACATAATTCCAACAGACTTTAGCGTCGCTACGAGTGAGAAAGTCTCATCGCAGTCAACTCTTTTGAACTTGTCGTAAACTACTTTGCAACAAGTCGATCTTTACAAATCGTAACATTTACCATCAGCGTTTGTCTACATTTTAAAGATCCATTTGTACTTAACGACCTGCCGTCCAATGAGCAAGTCCACCAAAGTCTATACTTGGTTTTCATACATGGATCCTTTCTCGGATTTCATGGCCTCTAACCATTTGTTGGTTTCCGGGCCCATCATCGCTTCTCCATAGTTCGTAGGTTCATCGTTGTCCAACAACATGACCTCCAAGACAGGGTTGTCGTACCGCTCAGTAGCAGTACACATCCTTGTCGACCTACGAAGTTCGATAGTAACTTGATCCGAAGCTTCATGATCATCATCATTAACTTCCTCTTCAACTGACGTAGGCTTCACAGAAACATCTTTCTGTGCTGCGCCACTTTCTGGTTGAAGTGAAGGTTCAATAACCTCATCAAGTTCTATTTTCCTCGTAGGTCGATAGTAACTTGATCTGAAGCTTCATGATCATCATCATTAACTTCCTCTTCAACTGGCGTAGGCTTCACAGAAACATCTTTCTACGCCGCGCTACTTTCTGGTTGAAGCAGAGGTTCAATAACCTCATCAATTTCTATCCTCCTCCCACTCAATTCTTTCAAGAGAAACCTTTTCTCGAGAAAGGACCCAGTTTTAGCAATAAACATTTTATGCATGGATCTGAGATAGAAGGTTCACCCAACTGTTCTTAGGGTATTCTATGAAGATGCATTTGTCCGCTTTGGGTTCGAGCTCATTAGGTGAAAACATTTTCCACACAAGCGTCGTAGCCCCAAGTATTAAGAAATGACAACTTAGGTTTCTATCAAACCAAAATTCACGTGGTGTCATCTCAACGGATTTAGATGGTGCCCTATTTAAAGTGAATGTAGTTGTCTCTAATGCATAACCCCAAAATTATAGTAACAAAACGATAAGAGACATCATAGCGTGCACCATATCCAATAGAGCACGACTATGACGTTCGGACACACCATCACACTATGGTGTTCCAGGTGGCGTGAGTTGTGAAACAATTTTCACATTGTCTAAAGTCGTATGCCAAACTCGTAACTCAGATATTCACCTCCACAATCATATCGCAAACATCTTTATCTTCTTGTCACGATGATCTTAAACTTCACTCTGAATTTGCTTGAACCTTTCAAACGATTCAGACTTGTGTTTCATTAAGTAAATATACACTATATCTACTCAAATCATCAGTGAAGGTAAGAAAATAATGATATCCACCGCACGCTACAAGACTCATTGGATTGCATACATGAACATGTATCATTTCCAATAAATCACTTGCCCGCTTCGTCAAAACAAAAACGGGGTCCTTAGTCATCTTGACCAAGAGGCATGGTTCGCATGTCTCAACCGATTCGAAATCGAATGAGTTCAAAGATCCATCAGCATGGAGTTTCTTCATGCGCTTTATACCAATATGACATTTAGCAGCAGTGCCACAAGCATGTGGTACTATCATTATTAACTTTGTATCTTTTTGGCATCAATGTTATGAACATGTGTATTACTACGATCAAGTTTCAACAAACCATTCTTACTAGGTGCATGACCATTAAAGGTATTATTCATGTAAATAGAATAACCATTATTCTCTAACTTAAATGAATAACCTTGTTGCAATGAACATGATCTAATCACGTTCATGCTCAACGCAAAAACACCAACTAACATTTATTTAGGTTCGTCACTAATCTCAAAGGTAGAGAGAGCGTGCGATGTAGATTACATCAACCTTGGAAACATTTCCAACACACATCGTCACCTCACACTTAGCTAGTTCTCCGTTTATTTTGTAGCTTTCATTTCGAGTCACTAACATTTAGCAACCGAACCGGTATCCAATACCCAGGTGCTACTAGGAGTACTAGCAAGGTACACATCAATAACACGTATATCAAATATACTTCTGTTGACATTGCCAGCCTTCTTATCTACCAAGTATCTAGGGTTGTTCCACTTCAGCGACCGCTCTCCTCATAATCGAAGCACTTAGTCTCGGGTTTGAGTTCAACTTTGGGTTGCTTCACTGGAGCAGCAACTGACTTGCTATCCATGAAGTTTCCCTCCTTGCTCTTGCCCTTCTTGAAGCTTAGTGGTTTTAACTAACCATCAACACTTTGACGCTCCTTCTCGATTTCTACCTTTGCGGTGTCAAACATCGCGAATAGCTCAGGGATCATTATTTCTATCCCTGACGTTTTATAGTTCATCACCAAGTTCTAGTAGCTTTAGTGACAGTGACTTGGAGAACTATATCAATCACTATCTTATCTGGAAGATCAACTCCCACTCGATTCAAGGGATTGTAGCACCCAGACAATCTGAGCACATGCTCAACGATTGAGCTTTTCTCTTTCATCTTATACGCAAAGAATCTTGTTGGAGATCTCATATCTCGCAACACGGGCACGAGCCTGAGATCCTAATTTCAGCTCTTAGAACATCTCATATGTTCCATGACGTTCAAAACGTTTTGGAGCCTCAATTCTAAGTTGTAATGCATGACGCACTAAACTATAAAGTAGTTATCAAAACGTGCCTGTCAGATGTTCACAACATCTACAAACAACGCTAGAGGGTTTGGTGCACCGAGCGGTGCATTAAGGACATAAGCGTTCTGTGTAGCAACAAGGACAATCCTCAGATCACGGATCCAATCCGCAATATTGCTACCATCATCTTTCAACTCTATTTCTCTAGGAACATATAAAAATTCAAGGGAGCTACAGCGTGAGCAAGTAATCTACAACATAATTTGCAAAGACACTACTGACTATGTTCATGATAATGAGTTCAATTAATCATATTACTTAAGAACTCCCACTCAAATTGACATCCCTCCGGTCATCCGAGTGATACATGATCCAAAATCACCAACTCAAGTCCGATCATCACGTGAGTTGAGGTGGTTACAATGGTGAACATCATCATGTTTATCATATCTACTATATGACTCATGTTCGACCTTTCGGTCTCTTGTGTTCCGAGGCCATGTCTGTACATGCTAGGCTCGTCAAGTTTAACCCGAGTGTTCTACGCGTGCAACACTGGCTTGCCCCATTGTATGTGAACGTAGAGTCTATCACACCCGATCATCACATGGTGTCTCAACACAACGAACTTTCACAACGGTGCACACTCGGGGAGAACACAATTTATCTTGAAATTTAAGTGAGGGATCACCTTATAATGCTATCGTCGTACTAAGCAAAACAAGGTGCATAAAAGGATTAACATCGCATGCAATTCATAAGTGACATGATATGGCCATGAACTTGTGCTTTAGGTCTCCATCTTGAAAGCACCGGCATGATCTCCATCGTCACCGGCACGACACCATGATCTCCATCAACGTGTCGCCATTGGGGTTGTCACGCCCTGCATGCTTCTACTACTATTGCTACCGTTTAGCGATAAAGTAAAGCATTACATAGCACTTAATGATTGACACGCAGGTCATACAATAATTACAGACAACCCTATGGCTCCTACTGGTTGCCGTACCCATCGACATGCAAGTCGTGAAATTCTATACATCACATGATCATCTCATACATCACATATATCACATCATGTAATTGGCCATATCACATCACAACATACCCTGCAAAAACAAGTTAGACGACCTCTAATTGTTGTTGCATGTTTTACGTGGCTGCTACGAGTATCTAGCAAGAACAATTCTCATCTACGCAAAAACCACAACGGTGATACACTAGTTGCTTTTCAACCTTCTCAAGGACCGCCTTTGTCGAATCCGATCCAACTAAAGTGAGAGAAACTGCCACCCGCAAGCCATCTAGGCAACAAGCTGCATCGAGGGAACCGGTCTCTCGTAAGCATACGAGTAATGTTGGTCTGGGCCACATCATCTCACAATACCGCTGAACCAAAATCCGACCAAGGGAGGAAGTAATCTAAGCATCAACGCCCACAAACCTTTTGTGTTCTACTCGAGATCTCATCTACACATAGACCTAGCTCATGATGCCACTGTTGGGGAACGTTGCTTGGGAAACAAAACAATTCCTACGCACACGCAAGATCTATCCATGGTGATGAGCATCTACGACAGGGAGAGTGGATCTACATACCCTTGTAGATCGCTAAGCGGGAAGCGTTAAGAAACGCGGTTGGTGTAGTCGAACGTCTTCGCACTCGAAATCGCCGAGCGTCCCGCGATCTCATCGCGATCCGTCCCGTGAACTCATCACGATCCGTCCCGCGAACTCATCACGATCCGTTTTGTGATCTTGATCACGATCCATCCCGCGAACTCATCACGATCCGCCCCGCGAACTCGTCACGAACCGTCTCGCGATCTTGATCACGGTCCTTCCGATCTAGCGCCGAACGGACGGCACCTCCGCGTTCAGCACACGTGCAGCTTGATGACGATCTCCACCGTCTTGATCCAGCAAGAGGAAGTGGAGAGGAAGAAGAGTTCACTGGCAGCGTGACGGCGCTCCGGCGATGGTGGTGGAGCAATTCCGGCAGGGCTTCGCCTAAGCACTGCAGAAAACCGATCTAGAGGAGAAACTATGCACTAGAGGAACGGGTAGCTCATGGCTGAAAATTCTGTGCCAAAACCCTAAAATCCTCTAGTATATATAGGAGGAGAGGAGGAGGAGTCTTGGCTGCCAAAAAGCCATCACTTGGGTCGACCAAAGTGCGGAGGAGAGGAGGACTCCTCCTCCAATCCTAGTAGGACTAGGATTCCTCCTTTTTTTTGGCCTCTTTCCACCTTTTTCCCTTTGGGCTTTTTCTCCCAGCCGCATGGGCCTTGTGTGGGACTTCCACCAGCCCACAAAAGGCTGGTATTTACTCTCCCACAGCCCATGAAGCCTCTTGGGTCGAAATACCCCTCCCGGTGGTCTCTCGGTACACTACCGGCACTCCCGGTACATTACCGATTAGCCCGAAACTTTTCCGGCGACCAAAATGGGACTTCCTATATATCAATCTTTACCTCCGGACCATTCCGGAGCTCCTCGTGACGTTCAGGATCTCATCAGGGTCACCACCATACATAACTCTATACTAACAAAACGTCACCAAACCTTAAGTGTGCAGACCCTGCGGGTTCGAGAACTATGTAGACATGACCGAGACACCTCTACGGTCAATAACCAATGCCGGGACCTGGATGTCCACATTGGTTCCTACATATTCTACGAAGATCTTTATCGGTCGAACCTCTATGTCAAGGATTCAGTTAATCCCGTATGATGCTCCCTTTGCTCTTCGGTATGTTACTTGCCCGAGATTCGATCGTCGGTATCTCCATACCTAGTTCAACCTCGTTACCGGCAAGTCTCTTTACTCGTTCCGTAATACAAGATCCCGTGACTAACACTTAGTCACATTGCTTGCAAGGCTTATTGTGATGTTGTATTACCGAGTGGGCCCATAGATACCTCTCCGTCACACGGAGTAACAAATCCCAGTCTTGATCCATGCCAACTCAACAGACACCCTCGGAGATACGTGTAGAGCACCTTTATAGTCACCCAGTTACGTTGCGATGTTTGATACACACAAGGTACTCCTCCGATGTCAGTGAGCTGCATGATCTCATGGTCATAGGATCACATACTTTGACATGCAGAAAACAGTAGCAACAAACTGACATGATCATATGCTACGTTTGTAGTTTGGGTCTTGTCCATCACATCATTCTCCTAATGATGTGATCCCGTTATCAAATGACATCACATGTCAATGGCTAGGAAACCTTGACCATCTTTGATCAACGAGCTAGTCTATTAGAGGCATACTAGGGACATGGTTTTGTCTATGTATCCACACATGCATCTAAGTCTCCGATCAATACAATTATAGCATGGATAATAAACGATTATCATGAACAAGGAAATATGATAATAACTAATTTATTATTGCCTCTAGGGCATATTTCCAACACATGGGTGCGTGTCCGTTGGCGTCATTCAGAACAGATTGTCCACCAGGACCCTTTCCAAAGATTACTTGTAAATCCTTAACCATATAAAATATATATTCACCAGTACGGAGTCCAGGCTTCATCCGGTTATCTGGCTCACCTTTGAAATGATTGCCTACCTTTATTAAGATATGCTTGATCGGTAGAAATCGACGATGTCCCAGGTACACATTCTTCTTATATTTATCCAAATATATACTTTCCGTATCATCTAAACAATGCGTGCATGCATTGTATCCCTTGTTTGTATGTCCTGAAAGGTTACTAAGAGCAGGCCAATCATTGATGGTTACAAACAGCAACGCTCGTAAGTAAATTTCCTTCTGTGTATGCGCATCCCACACACGTACACCTGGTTTTTTCCACATCTCTAGAAGTTCATCAACTAGTGGCCTTAGGTATACATCAATGTCGTTGCTGGGTTACTTAGGGCCTTGGATGAGCACTAGCATCATAATGAACTTTCGTGTCATGCACAACCAAGGAGGAAGGTTGTAGATACATAGAGTCACGGGCCAGGTGCTGTGACTGGAGCTCTGCTCCCCAAAAGGATTCATGTCGTCTCTACTAAGACCAAACCATAAGTTCATTTCGTCAGCTGCAAAGTCCTCGAACTCCCTCTCGATTTTTCTCCACTGCGACCCATCAGCGTGTGCTCTCAACATCCCGTCCTTCTTACATTTTTCTTTGTGCCATCGCAACAACTTGGCATGCTCTTTGTTTTGGAGCAAACGTTTCAACCATGGTATTATAGGAGCATACCACATCACCTTTGTAGGAACCCTCTTCCTGGGGCGTTCGTCCTCCACATCACCAGGGTCATCGCGGGGGATCTTATAGTGCAGTGCACCGCATACCGGGCATGCATCCAAATTCTCGTACTCCTCACTGCGGTAGAGGATGCAGTCATTAGGGCATGCATGTATCTTCTGCACCTCTAATCCTAGAGGGCAGACAACCTTCTTTGCTTCGTAAGTACTTTCAAGCAATTCATTATCCTTTGGAAGCATGTTCTTTATCATTATCAGCAATACTTGAAATCCCTTGTCAGTTACACCATTCTTCGCCTTCCATTGGAGCAATTCCAGCGTGGTACCCAGCTTTTACTGGTCATCTTCACAATTTGGATACAAGAATTTCTTGTGATCCTCTAACATGCGCTTCAACTTCAACCTCTCCTTGTCACTTCTATAGTTTCTCTTTGCATCAGCAATGACCCGACCAAAATCATCAGCGGGCTCATCTGATGCCTCTTCTTCAGCTTCCCCCATTGATGCCTCTTCTTCAGCTTCCCCCATTGTTGTATCGGCGAAAGGATAGTTGTCATCACCCTCTTCTTCTTCATTGTCTTCCATTATAACACCTCTTTCTCCGTGCTTGGTCCAACAGCTATAGCCGGACATGAAACCGGACTTCAGCAGGTGGTAGTGAAGGGTTTTTGAGGTAGAGTAATTCCTATCATTCTTACAGTCACGACATGGACAACACATGAAACCATTTTGCTTGTTTGCCTCAGCCATACGAATAAAATCATGCAGGCCATTAAGGAACCCTGGACTTAGTCGCTCATCGTACATCCATTGACGGCTCATGTTCACTACACAACATCGAAGTGACCAAATTAATACAACTTCATCATCACATTACAACCAATGTAGAGCTAGCAGTGACCAAATGTTATTACTGCAAATAATAGATACTTATAGTTCATACATACATCTCATTAAACAACATACAACTATCCAAAACATTTAAATGCAACAACAAATGCGATCATAATCGCAACTAAGGTAACAATTGAGCGAACGGCATAATGATACCAAGCCTCTTTATCAATGGCATATTTTCTAATCTTTCTAAGCTTCAATCGCATTTTAGCCATCTCGTTCTTGTGAACATCGATGATATCGGCAACATGCAACTCCAATCCCATCTTCTAATCATCAGTTCTTTTCAATTTTTCTTTCAAATGATCAATTTCTTTTACGACTTGTGTTAACTTCTCGAGCAGAATTGCATAGTCGGTTGGAATTTCTGGTTCAACTACTTCCTATAGATAAAAACATCTATGTCAATTTGGTGGCATAATTAATTGTCATAGACATTAGATGATGTGTGAAATAGTTCTAAAAGATAACGACATACCACATCTGAATCATAGACTAGACGAGGGCCGACATGGGCGGATACCATAACCATGGCACTATAGAATAACTAACAATAATGCAAGTAAATAAATCGTACACTCAGCTATCTAAATCATACAAGTAATTTTTAACAAAAATGTCTTAAGAAGAACAAGAGGCTCACCAAGGTGGCTGGTGCCATGATGAGACGGTGCAGGCGATCGACGATGTTTACGACGGGGATGGGAAGGCATCAAATAGACCACACCTACACATATGCAGCCTAACAAGTTAATTTGAGCTCAAATTGCATATAAATAAAATAAACTCCCACATAAAGATATCACTCCCCCAAATCCTAGATAAAACCCACATATCACATATCTTTGAGCATACCACAAGCTAATCTAGCAATGAGAGATGAAGAGGCAAAGTTGCTAACCTTTGTGTACTTGGATAGATGGGGTGCCTTCAAATCTTGACAAATCCTTGGCAAAATGGAGGATGAGCTTCGAGCAAGAAGAAGAACAGGGGAGAAAACAGACAAATGAGCTTCGATCGGCTGCGGACTAAGCATATATAGGAAGTCTTTAGTACCAGTTGGTGTTACCAACCGGTACTAAAGGTCAACCTTTAGTACCGGCTTGTGCCAAAAACCGGTACTAAAGAGGCACGCGGGCCCAAGTCTGACCAAAAGCCTGCCACACCCCTCTAGTACCGGTTCGTGACACGAACCGGTACTAAAGGTCCCTTACGAGCCGGTAGTAAAGGTCACCCTGCTCCTAGCCGTTGGAGCTGGCACGAACCGGGACTAATAGACTCTTTAGTACCGGCTCGTAACCAGACCAAAACTAATGCGTCGGATGAAAGGTCTATTTTCTACTAGTGTAGTCAGCACATGCTTAATTAATATATATTCCTCGCCGGACTTTGCAACATCTCCCTCCTCCGTTCGGTCACCGGAGCCGTCACCATGGTCTCCTTCTTCCTCCAGCATTCGGTCACTGGAGCCATCATGATCATGTCCTTCCTCTCCTTCAAGACCATCGGTGTCGTTGAGATACGACAAGACAACATCAGGGTTGCCCCGGATTATGTCCCCCAACAATTGTTCTTGTTCCAAGTCTCTTTGATCCATAGTTTCTGCAAATATTAAAACATGGCAATTAATATACTTCTCTATGATTTGGGGTGGCCTCGACAATGCTTCCATGGTTAGGGGTGTACCTCGACTCTTCTAGGGTTTGGTCGGGCGAGAGGGTCGGGATTCTCTGAACCTTTTAGGGATTTAACAAAATGGCGCCATTATGGATGTGAAGAAAATGGTCCATATTTTTCCAGATCTCATCTACCCTTTTATATGTCACGTTGTCTAGTGTCAAATGATTCAAGAAAACCACGGCTTCATGATTAGACGGAAGTAACAGGCGCATAATGGTACTAAACTCCCCAAAATTGTTTTGGAACAGAGTCTCGGATAGGATAATTAGCTTTTTGGTACGAAGTTCAGCAAGAGTGTTCTGAATATCGCTATTTGGAAGGCCATTGCTGAAATTCATACCAAAAATTATATCCGGAACTCCGTTCCAAAACAACTTTGAAGAGCTTCGCAGCATCATACGCCGGTTACTTCTGGCTGATGATGAAGCCATGGATTTCTTCAATACTTTGACACACAACATGACATATAGAAGAATATATATATATAGATGGGATCAGAAAAAAATTGGATCAACTTGTGCACAGCCATAATGGGGGCATTCTCGATAAATCTATATTACTGGAGTTTTCTAAATGAACATTTTACCTTAGTAACTTAGAAAAAAAAATCGGGGAGGGGGTATATCGACAACGCTTTTTTTCTAGGGTTTGGGTGGCCTCCAGAGTTCGTTGCTCGGTATATCGAGAGGGGGTGAACATTTTACCTTAGTAACTTAGAAAAAAAATGTTATCAGGGAGGGGTATATCGACCCCCCTCATGTCAAAGTTATCAGGGAGGGGGGTATATTGACCCCCCCCCTCATGTCGAACTTATTGGACAGGGGGTATATCGACCCCCCCCCCCTCATGTCGAACTTATTGGGGAGGGGTATATCGACAATGACATACATACATGGAAAAAAATGCTATCCATCTATACATAGATAGCCACATACATATATTACATATTTACATTAACTCATGACATATTTTCATTATTTTTCTTTCTTTAACTCAACGACAACGACATACATACATGGAAAAAAATGTATATCGACCCCCCCCCCCGCTCATGTCGAAGTTATCGGGGAGGGGGCGATCTCTTTCTCATTATTTTTATTTCTTTAACTTATGACATATTTTCATTTATCTTTATATATACTTGCCATGTCTCCGATGGGCTGTTTTTGGAAAATGTCGTATCCCGTATCCCCGTATGTGTGTCACCGTGTCTGTGTCGCCGTATCCGAGCAGGGGATCATGGGAAAGGGGGCTCACTGGGGGGTGGCGATGGTGCGGCGACGGGGAGGCGACGGGGCGGTGACGGGGCGGCGACGAGGCGGCAAAGGGCCGGCGACGGGGCAGCGACGGGGGGTTGACGGGGAGGCGATGGGGCAGTTTACGGGGCGGCGATAGGGGCGGGGCGGCGACGGGAACGGGGACATTGACGGCAGGCTCGGGGAGGAGACGGGGAGGCAACGGGGGCGGCGACCGAGACGGGGATGATGATGACGAGCTCGGGGCGACGCGCGGCGACAGGGACGAGGATGACGGGCTTGTTGGAAATATGCCCTAGAGGCAATAATAAATTAGTTATTATCAAATTTCCTTGTTCATGATAATCGTTTATTATCCATGCTAGAATTGTATTGATCGGAAACTCAAATACATGTGTGGATACATAGACAACACCATGTCCCTAGTATGCCTCTGATGGACTAGCTCGTTGATCAAAGATTGTTAAGGTTTCCAAGCCATGGGCATAAGATGTCATTTGATAATGGGAACACATCATTAGGAGAATGATGTGATGGACAAGACTCAAACTATAAACGTAGCATATGATCGTGTCAGTTTATTGCTACAGTTTTCCACATGTCAAGTATATGTTCCTATGACCATGAGATCATGCAACTCACGGACACCGAAGGAGTGCCTTGTATGTATCAAATGTCACAACGTAATGTTGGGGAACGTCGCATGGGAAAGAAAAATTGTCCTACGCACACATAGATCTATCCATGGTGATGAGCATCTATGAGAGGGAGAGTTGATCTACATACCCTTGTAGATCGCTAAGCGGGAAGCATTAAGAAACGCGGTTGGTGTAGTCGAACGTCTTCGCGATCCAAATCGCCGAGCGTACCACGATCTCATCACGATCTGTCCCGCGATCCAATCACGATCCATCCCGCGAACTCATCATGATCCGTCCCGCGATCTCATCATGATCCGTCCCGCAATCTCGTCATGATCCGTCTCGCAATCTTGATCACGGTCCTTCCGATCTAGCGCCGAACGGACGGCACCTCCGCGTTCTGCACACGTACAGCTTGATGACAATATGCGCCTTCTTGATCAAGCAAGAGGGATCGGAGAGGTTGAAGAGTTCTCCGGCAGCATGACGGCACTGCAACGATGGTGGTGGAGCTATTCCGGCAGGGCTTCGCCTAAGCACTATAGAAAACCGATCTAGAGGAGAAACTATGCACTAGAGGAACGGGTAGCACGTGGCTGAAAATTCTGTGCCAAAACCCTAAAATCCTCTAGTATATATAGGAGGAGAGGAGGAGGAGGCTTGGCTGCCAAAAACCCAGCCCTTGGGTCATCCAAAGTGGGGAGGAGAGGAGGACTCCTCCTCCAATCCTAGTAGGACTAGGATTCCTCCTTTTTTGGCCTTTTTCCACCTTTTTCCCTTTGGACTTTTTCTCCCAGCCACATGGGCCTTGTGTGGGACTTCCACCAGCCCACAAAAGGCTGGTATTTACTATCCTACAGCCCACGAAGCCTCTTGGGTCGAAATACCCCTCCCGGTGGTCTCCCAGTACACTACCGGCACTCCCGGTACATTACTGATTAGCCCAAAACTTTTCCGGCGACCAAAATTGGACTTCCTATATATCAATCTTTACCTCCAAACCATTTCGGAGCTCCTTGTGACGTCCGGGATTTCATCCGGGACTCCGAACAACCTTCGGTCACCACCATACATAACTCTATACTAGCGAAACGTCACCAAACCTTAAGTGTGCAGACACTGCGGGTTCGAGAACTATGTAGACATGACCGATACACCTCTACGGTCAATAACCAATAGCGGGACCTGGATGCCCATATTTGTTCCTACATATTCCACAAAGATCTTTATCGGTCGAACCTCTATGTCAAGGATTCAGTTAATGTCATATGATGTTCCCTTTGTTCTTCGCTATGTTACTTGCCCGAGATTCGATCGTCGGTATCTCCATACCTAGTTCAACCTCGTTACCGGCAAGTCTCTTTACTCGTTCCGTAATACAAGATCCCATGACTAACACTTAGTCACATTGCTTGCAAGGCTTGTTGTGATGTTGTATTACCGAGTGGGCCCTGAGATACCTCTCGGTCACACGGAGTAACAAATCCCAGTCTTGATCCATACCAACTCAACAGACACCTTCGGAGATACCTGTAGAGTACCTTTATAGTCACCCAGTTACGTTGCGACGTTTGATACACACAAGGCACTCATCCGGTGTCAGTGAGCTGCATGATCTCATGGTCATAGGAACACATACTTTGACATGCAGAAAATAGTAGCAATAAACTGACACGATCATATGCTACATTTGTAGTTTGGGTCTTGTCCATCACACCATTCTCCTAATGATGTGATCCCGTTATCAAATGACATCTCATGTCCCTGGCTAGGAAACCTTAACCATCTTTGATCAAAGAGCTAGTCCATTAGAGGCATACTAGGGACATGGTTTTTTCTATGTATCCACACATGCATCTAAGTCTCCGATCAATACAATTATAGCATGGATAATAAACGATTTATCATGAACAAGGAAATATGATAATAACTAATTTTTATTGCCTCTAGGGCATATTTCCAACAGTCTCCCACTAGAGTCAATAATCTAGTTCACATCACCATGTGATACGCATTGTTATGAATCTAACACCCAATGAGTTTTGGGGCTCGATCATGCTTTGCATGTGAGAGAGGTCTTTTAGTCAACAGGTCTGCAACATTCAGATCCGTGTGTACATTGCAAATTTCTATGTCAAACCGTAAACATTGCTACCACACTCCACTTGGTACTATTCCAAATGGCCGCTCTAGTATATGTATCTAGATTGCTACTACGAGTCATCCGAATTGGTGTTAAAGCTTGCATCGACGTGACTCTTTACGACGAACTCTTTATCACCTCCATAATCAAGAAACATCTCCTTAGTCTTTTAGTTACTAAGGATAATCTTGACCGCTGTCCAGTGCTCCATTCCAGGATCACTTTGAAACCTTCCGACCATACTTATGGCAAGGCTGACATCGGGGCTTGTGCACAGCATTGCATACATGATAGAGCCTATGGCTGAAGCATAGGGGATGACCTCACCTTTTCTCTATCTTCTACAATCACTGGGCATTGAGTCTTACTCAACTTTATACCTTACAAATCAGGTGAGAACTCTTTCTCTGACTGATCCATTTTGAACTCTTTCAAAAACTTGACAAGGTATGTACTCATTGAAAGTCTCGTCAAGTATCTTGATCTATCTCTATAGATATTGATGCTCAACAATTAGGTAGCTTTATCCAGGTCTTCCTTTGAAAAACTATTTTCAAACAACCCTTTATGCTTTCAAGAAATTCTATATCATTTCCGATCAACAATATGTCAACCACATATGCTTATCAGAAACTCTACAGTGCTCCCACTCACTTTATTGTAAATACAAGTTTCTCGTAAACTTTGTATAGACTCAAAAACTTTAATCACCTCATCAAAGTGTATATTCCAACTCCGAGATGCTTGCTTTAGTTCATAGAAGGATCACTGAAGCTTGCACACCTTTTAGCATCCTTAGGACTGACAAAACCTTCTGGTTGTATCACATACAACCTTTCCTCAAGTAAACCGTTAAGGAAACGATGTTTTGACATCCATCTGCCAGATTTCATAATTGAAAGTGCAGCAAGTGCTAACATAGTTTCAACAGACTTTAGCATCGCTACGAGTGAGAAAGTCTCATCGTAGTCAACTCCTTGAACTTGTCGTAAACTTCTTTGCAACAAGTCGAGCTTTACAAATGGTGACATTTACCATCTGCGTATGTCTTCATTTTAAAGATCCATTTGTACTTAATGACCTGCCGTCCAACGAGCAAGTCCACCAAAGTCTATACTTGGTTTTCATACATGGATCCTTTCTCGGATTTCATGGCCTCTAACCATTTGTTGGTTTTCGGGCCCATCATCGCTTCTCCATAGTTCGTAGGTTCATCGTTGTCCAACAACATGACCTCCAAGACAGGGTTGTCGTACCGCTCAGGAGCAGTACACGTCCTTGTCGACCTACGAAGTTCGATAGTAACTTGATCCGAAGCTTCATGATCATCATCATTAACTTCCTCTTCAACTAACGTAGGCTTCACAGAAACAACTTCCTATGCTGCGCTACTCTCTGGTTGAAACAAAGGTTCAACAACCTCATCAAGTTCTATCTTCCTCCCACTCAATTCTTTTGAGAGAAACTTTTTCTCGGGAAAGGACCCGTTTTAGCAACAAACACTTTATGCTTGGATCTGAGATAGAAGGTTCACCCAACTGTTCTTAGGGTATTCTACGAAGATGCATTTGTTCGCTTTGGGTTCGAGCTCATTAGGTGAAAACATTTTCCACACAAGCGTCGCAGCCCCAAACATCAAGAAATGACAGCTTAGGTTTCTATCAAACCATAATTCACACGGTGTCATCTCAATGGATTTAGATGGTGCCCTATTTAAAGTGAATATAGTTGTCTCTAATGCACAACCCCAAAATTATAGTAGCAAAATGATAAGAGACATCATAACATGCACCATATCCAATAGAGCACGACTATGACGTTCGGACATACCATCACACTATGGTGTTGTGACAGCCCGAGACCGACGTTCCAGAAGATTCCAGAAGATTCCCCTTTCTTTTCCGTTTTGGTCTGTGTTCCGTTTTGGTTGTTGCATTCGTCGTCGCATCATTCGCATCATCTGCATTGCATCATCGCCCGTTTTCGAAAACTTGCATTCGTTCGTAGTTGCCGGTTCTCTCTGTTCTTCCCGTTGCCCGTTGAGACCAACCACACACGCACACGCCCGTGGCATCTTTTAAATAAAACCGCTTTTAAGCGCGCGAAAAATATTCTCGGATCAAGTTGAAACTTGTCGTGCGGTCTTGTTATATCGTAGGTAGACCGCCCGTCGATTTTCGTCGCGATCTCAGTACGTTCTCTGCTTGAAGACCGAATGAGAGTTTCTCAATTATTGATCATTTCTCCAAAGATTCTTGGTTTCAGCTTGTGCTTTCGTCTCAATTGTCTCTGATCATGAGAGATTTCTCCCATCTCTATCTAGTGCTTTCAGAGTTGTTTTCATTTCTCGATCCTCCGAAGGCCATCATGTCAGAAGATTTCTTCGTTCTCAGCTTTCAGTTTCTATTGTTGTCCCTTTGTTCGTATCTCAATTATTCCGGTGCCGTGTTCAGTTTCTATTAGGCAGATCTTGATCTCTTCATTCTCGGGTGTCCTCTTTAGTTTCTAATTCTTTTCGGTGCTTCTTCAAGTTTTCTATCAGGTCGATCATGCTTTCTTCGTTCTCATGTTATATCATTCATTTTCTTCCCTCTTTTGTTTTGAATTCTTTCCGATGTTCTCGTGCAAGACTTCTTCGAGAATGTGCTCTATCTCTCTCTTCTTTCTTTTTCAAGAAGAATAAGTGATGTGTGAAATCCGTTGCTTGTCATCAATTTAACTTGATGAAGGATAGTCATATCATAATTCTTATTCTTATTCATTCAAGTGATCTCAATCCTTCTTCCGGAGTTGTTCATGATATCAAATTCCTTATCCCAAGTGGTCATCTTTCTTTTCCAGAGTTCAGGTTGCTCAAATATCTCTCTATGAAGCATCATCTTATGCATAGCAAGGCCTCAATCTTATTATTTTGCATCCTTCAATTCTTTTCTATCATCCTCTCTTTTCTGGAGGTTCTTCATGGTGGTTCATCAAGATTCTTTCATTTTCAAGTGTTCTTCAAGATTCTTGTTGGAGGTGCTCAAGTGTTCCTTATCGTGGTTTTCTAAATTCAATTCCTTCTTCATTGTCTTTTGAGGTGGTGTTATTAAATTCTTGATTATAAGGAGTCTCGAAGGAAAATTGTCAAGAATAGATAAGTAAACCCATCATTCCTTCTCGGAGTTATCTTGGGTTGAATTTCACCATGATAGCAACAATCCTTTTCATGGTGTCATAAACGATCCAAGTTTTCTCCCCCTCTTCTTGGTGAAAGAAGCTTTGCATATCTTGTTGCTCTCAAGCAATCAGTTGTTTCTGTTGTGGCAGGTTGTCACCTCATAATTTTGAGATGTTTTCCATAAGTCCACAATAACCTTGTTCCTTTCGTTGTTGGTGTACCAACAACTCCGTTCATCCGTGCTTCTCAAATCCATTTGTGCTGGAAGTTGTCATTTTCTTTCAGTCCTCTTCTCTTCAAAGATCAAGCTTCTATTCTTTTGTTCCAGAGGCCTTGTGTTGTGGATCTCTTCAATCTATTATCTTGCTTGTCAAGATTATGTTCTTTCTTGCTTATTCATTAACCGGAGTGTTGTGAAATCTTTTCATCTTCCTTCCATCTCTGAAGTTTGAATCTATTCCAACCGAAGTTTGGTGCCTCTCTTGCAATTTGTTTCCTTCATATCATTTTTTCCTCTCTTTCCTGCCGAAGTGCTGCCCAAATTTTCTGTGAATTCTTGCTTGTTCCTCTTTCTTCATCTCTTTGCATCCTTCAAGATTCTTTCGTTTCACTCGTTTGTCAAAGAAGCAACTAAGTTTTACCTTTTGCTCTTTCTCTTCCCGTTTTCCATTCTAGATCTCGGGACGAGATGCTCGTGTAGTGCAGGAGAGTTGTGATAGCCCGAGACCGACGTTCCAGATGATTCCCCTTTCTTTTCCATTTTCGCCTGTGTTCCGTTTTGGTTGTTGCATTCTCCATCGCATCATTCGCATCATCTGCATTGCATCATCGCCCGTTTTTGAAAACTTGCATTCGTTCGTAGTTGCCGGTTCTCTCCGTTCTTGCCGTTGCCCGTTGAGACCAACCACACACGCACGCGCCCGCGGCATCTTTTAAATAAAACCGCTTTTAAGCGCGCGCAAAATATTCTCGGATCGAGTTGAAACTTGGCGTGCGGTCTTGTTATATCGTAGGTAGACCGCCCGTCGATTTTCGTCGTGATCTGAGTTCGTTAGATACTCCGTCGGTCAGTCATATCAGTGAGGTTATCGGTTAACGTCGGACGTTCTTAGTGTTTTAAATCTCCGTGCCATGGGTCGCCACTCTCTCTCTTCCCCACGCTGCCCGTCTGCACAGAAGTCGTAGCCCCGTCCCTCCGCTTCCGGACGTCGGACCGCCACCCGACAGTCCGGAAACGGACAGTGCCTAACCCCAGCCCCGAATCCCTATAAATAGACCTCGTTTCGCGTGCAAACCCTAGCCAGCCCCCACCTTCTACCTCCTCCAGCCTCCAGCCCGCCCGAGCCCATCTGGGCCCATTCGAGCCCATCCGGGCCCGAGATGGCCGTTCCGGAGCTCCCCGAGCCTCCCATGGTGCTCCTCCATGGCTCCTCCCATCCCTGTTGCCAGCCCCTCGCCAGAGTGGCCCCTGGCCAGAGCAGGTCGCCAGAGCCACGCCAGTCACCCGCTGGCCTCTCCTCCTCTCCTCTCCCTTCTTCACTTCTCCTCCCCTTCCCTAACCCCGTTGCGGCGCTCTTCTCCCGCAGGTCCTCTAGCCAGCCACCATGGCGCCGCGGCCGGAGCTCCCTCGCCGCCTGCTCGCCGGATCCGGCCTGCCCCGACCCTCCGCCGACCATCCCCGCGCTCCCCCGCCGCTGTCCGGCCCTCCCTCGCGCCTGGCCGCGCCCGCCGGTGTGCACCGCCGCCAGCCTCGCTATGGATCGGCGAGAGCGAGCGCTCCCGCTGCGCGTTGACCTCGCGGTCGCCAACGTGGGCCGCTCCCACCGGCCCAGCTCGGCCACGCCCAGCCTCTGCCCCCCGAGCCGAATGGGCCAGATCAGGCCCATGTGAGCAGACCCCCCCCCTTTGTTTTTTTATTTGTTATTTTTGCGTGTAGTCATAACTGCTAATAACTATTAAACCGTGCACGTTTTGAAAATAATTTCAACATGAAAAATGGCTAGAATAATGTGTAGTTTAATAATATGTCATTTTCACCCATGCCTAAAATTATTTAACAAGTCATTTTGCATTTTTGCATTAATTGCATTTTCACAATTAATTAATCGTGCATCGAAATTATGATAGCACATATTAAAAATGTTCATCTCATTTGCACCGTATTTTCATGCATGATAAAAATGTTGTCATGACAGTTGCATTTAATTTTGCATCAATGCATTGCTATAAGATGATTAGGCCTATTACCCGCATAATTAATTGTGATTAATTTTCTACATGAACCTAATCATATTATATATGTTTTCGGGGTAGAAAAATCCATTGGTTTTATCGGTGCATTTAGTTTTTCCATTTGAGCATGTTTGTGTGGATGTCATTTATGCCGTGATGCCCTTTTGTCTTTTTCGTAGGAATTAATCCGGGCATGATATGAATTAATTTTCAACATGAAAGTTGCTCTTTGCCATGTTTCCTAGCCCATGGACATTTTTGCTTGTCATAGAAATGCATGTTTAGGTGTTGTTTTGTTGTTGTCAACTTGCTATGAAAATCTGTTATTTTGAGGGTCCAAAATATTTCTAAGTCTGGAATCTGTATATTTTGTTGATGTCTTGCCATGGGATTTGCTAGTGATCTAGAACTCTTTTGTGGTAGGTGCAATGGAATTATTTGTTGTTGATATTGCCCTCTAGCATGCTGTCAAGTTTCATGCCATAATATGATTTTAGCATATAGTTTTACTGCTGTCAATATGCCTTCGTGATAAAACTGCACTGTCTAAAACTGCTATTTTCACCAAGTCTGAAACTGTTATCAAGTAGCCTTCTTGTGAGCTTCCTACCAAGTGATCCATGCATGTTTTGCTTATGATATGTGAATATGAAATGAAGTGGATGTTGTATGCTATTGCCCCATGCTTAGTTTGTGCATTTTGGAATCTTGTAGCTTGCTGTTTTCATGTGTTCAAAATGCTATGTTGCTGTTTTGGCAGATTTCAACTAAAACTTGTTTTGATGATTGTGGTTGAACCGTGGCTCTGTTGAGGACATTCCATATATGAAACTTGCTTAGAATCTCATGTAGTTTCATAATAACTTGTTGCATTCATGATTTGAAATGTTTGTGATTGTTTTCCCATGCATTTGCATTCATGTCATGTGCATCTTGTGTTGCTCATATCTTTTAGACCGTAGCTCCGTTTGAGATGTTCTATATATGTAAATTGACTAGAATGACGTGTAGAATATCATGGTGACATTTATGTTGCTGTTTACCAAATATAAACTATGATTAGTTCAGATCTGGACCAATTTCGAAATTAACATATGAGGTCGTTCCGAAAATGCTATAAGTTGTTTCCGGCCTCATTTAACATGCCTAGATAGTTAGTTTACTTATGCTTTGCCTCTTCCCATGTTTAAAAACATTTAATATTGTTGGTTACCTAATGTGAGTGAAGTAAATAATTCGAGTGTGGAGTTTCGTCAATATGCAACTCGTTGCATATTGAGCTTCACTTTATTGTGTAGTATTTGATTGTGGTCATTTGTCGTGCATTGCATATTTAAACCGGACATGCATCATATTGTTGTGCATCGTGTCTTGCATATGTTGTGGTGTATCTTGTGTTGATTGTTTGTTTCGGATTGCTTCCTCTCGATAGAGTTCCGAAAGCGTTCGGAGTGTGAGTATTCGTTCGACTACGTTGGTTCGTCTTCTTCATGGACTCGGTCTTCTTCCGAGCGGGATCTCAGGCAAGATGACACATTTCCCTGGATACCACTACTATCATTGCCATGCTAGTTGTCTCGTCTTTTATCGTTATGTCTCGCTACATACCACTTGTTTGATAAGCCTCCCAACATTGCCATGATAAGCCTCTAACCCCTCCACATCCCAGCAAAACATTGTTTGGCTATGTTACCGCTTGCTCAGCCCTTCTTATAGCTTTGCTAGCTGCAGGTGCAATTGCTTCCATGTGTCAACATGGACCTTCTTTTGTTATATCACAATATTGCTGCTATTTAATTTAATGCACCTATACACTTGGTAAAGGATGGAAGGCTTGGCCTTTTGCTTGGTGTTTTGTTCCACTCTTGCCACCCGTAGTTACTTGTGAACCGGTGTTATGTTCCAGAAACGAGTGCTCTTAACATGCTCGGGGTTGTTATGGGAACCCCCTTGATTTTCGGGTTAGAATAAAGCTTGTCTGGCAAGGCCCAACATTGGTACTACATTTGCCTAATAACTAATGAACTTGCATAGGGCATGATCACCCCGTGGATAATTTAATCAACCCCCGGGCCAGTGCTCTTCATGAGTGTTGGTCCAAACTAGAGCACTGTGCGGGGCCAACCCAGGGCAACTTGGGAGATTTCTATCAGGCCTCCGTACACAAGCTTATCCACCGTGTCCTAAGAACGAGATACGCGGCTCCTATCGGGATTGTCGACACGTCGGGAGGCCTTGCTAGATTTGTTTTACCTTTCTCGAACGTCTTGAGTGAGGAACTCTGATTTTCTTCGGGTTATCTCGAGGTGTTTGATTTTCTTGGAGTGGCCTAGGAAGATCACGAGATCCGTGGTTATTCCTGCTGAGTGTGGTTAATTTGTGATGGATGACTTGGAGCACCCCTGCAGGGTTAAATCTTTTTGAGAAGCCGTGCCCACGGTTATGTGGCAAACTTGGATACTTTGTTTAACACCCGGTCATAGCAAACTTGAAGTAAACTCTAATAAAATACACCAACCGTGTGAGTAACCGTGACTGTCTCTTCTCGTGAGTCCTTATCCGGAAGAGAACACGATGGGGTTATGATTGACGTAAGTAGGTGTTCAGGATCAGTTAGTGATCATTACTAGTTCACGTCCGTTATGCGTAGACCATCATACTTTACTTCCTGTACTCGTAAGTTAGCCACTCAATAATGCTTAGTCGCTTGCTGCAGCCTCACCACTTAACCATGCCTCACCTATTAAGCTTTAATAGTCTTGATACCCTTGGAAATGGGATTGCTGAGTCCCTGTGGCTCACAGATTACTACAACACCAGTTGCAGGTACAGGTAATGTGATGATTTGACGTGAGCGAGTTGCTTGATTTGATTTGGAGTTCTTCTTCTTCTTCTTCTTCAATCTTGGATGGGTTCCAAGCGGCAGCCTGGGATAGCAAGGGTGGATGTCATTTTATCATTTGATTTTGTCCGTAGTCGGACCCTGCTCTTATGTATGATGTTTGAGATTTTTTTGTATTGATGTGACTCTGATGTAGCTTGTGGCGAGTGTAAGACAATTCCCTATACTCATCTCTTCTGTACATGTACGTGTAATGATATCCATTCTTGCGAACGCATCGAGATGCGCTTCTATCCCTGTCGAGGCCCTCATGCCCAAATAAGGATAGGACCGCATCTTGGGCGTGAGAGGTTGGTATCAGAGCCTGTACCGACCTAGGAGCCCCCTTGATTGATCGAACTTGGACGAGTCGAATCTAGTGAAAAACTGTTTTGAGTCTAGTTATATCGGAGAGTACGATTCTTTTTACTCCTCTTCTATGCTCTGGTGAGGTGTTCGACTTAGGAATTTTGTTTCTACTCCTCTTCTCGCTCAAAAAAAATTTAGGATCACGTGGGTATTTTGGAAACTATATGATGCCGATGTGACAGGGTTCTGTCTTGGTGCCTCCTGTCTGACTTGATTTCTTCCGGGGAGTTGAGATCCAGGGACTGTTGTCACATCGTTATCATTCAGCTTCCTTGATATCTCAGAACGGAGGATGTTCGAAATTACTTCAATACTTATCGTGGTGAGATAAGGTCGGAGTCACCCAGTACTGGGGAGGCGTCCGGGGTACCACCATGGTCTAGTATCATTGTGAGTTCGAGGATTCGAGATTAGACGAGTTTGCGAAATTTCTTGAATTATGGTGTGGAAGGTTGTGGATGTAGTTGCAGCTGATTGCCTAGGGCAGGTTCCTGATTCCGCAACCCGAATCGCATAAACAAGAAAGCTTTCGGAAGTTCTTAGGTGGGAATTCAAGTAGTTACCTAGAATTATCTTTCCAACAAGTGCATAGTGGGTATGTATTTGTTTCTGGCTTGTTTCATAAGCCTCATCCTTTGTTTTGTTTTGAATATGGTAATTCGAGTTGCTTCGATGTCAAGTGGTGATTTCATATCTGTGAAGTAGTGTTCTCATATTTCTATGGGAATGCTAGCTCTTTTGCCCAATCAAGTTTTCATATCAATTCTTTCCCTACTGGTGTGCTTATCCTTAAGATAATTCTATCCTCTTCAATATTGCAAGATCAATCCTCTTATTCTTTCCCGGAGTTGTCTCATCTGTTCCAAGTTTTCTTTGTTTTTCCCGCCCTCCCGCCCTTTTTCTTCAATGATTACATTCGCATTCAAGTGTCTTTTCTATTCATGTAATGCTTCCGCTATCTTTCTTCTATCATGTATGCGGTGATTTCTTATGTATATTCTTAGGAGTGTCAGTTTCAAGATCTATCATCATATTCCTTGTTCCCGTTGTTATGCTTATCCGGTGATTCTTTATGAAGATGTTCAATGCTTAAGTTATCATTGATTAGTATTCATCTTTCTTTTCTTTTTCGGTGGATTCAATTCAAGTTCTTGGTGTTCATCATATCATTTTCATTCTCTTTTGCTCTCCCATGTTGGAATTCTTTTTCAAGCCTTTCTTGCTTATTCATATCTCTTTTCTGTCCGGAGTGCTGAAAATATCAATTATTTCAAGGGTGTCATATCATAAAGTTCTTAATTTGTACCGGGGCAATCTCTCTTTTATCAATGGTTCCAACGGTGGTTTCTTTGAGTGGGCCCATAACCCACAGGTCTTTTCCCAGGATCATACCTGACTCTTCTAATCTTTCCGGAGATGTCCTCAAGTTCTTTTCAATATGATGTAAGAATGATTTCCATCAGTCATACTCCTCTTCCATGATCGCTTCTAAATCATTTTCATTGTTGGCTCAACCTTTCTTTATTCATTATTCCGGAGTGTCTCGGTAATTCAGGGTGTTGCTTCTCGTCTTCATTCTCTGCTTGAAGACGGAAGGAGAGTTTCTCAATCATTGATCAGTTCTCCAAAGATTCTGGGTTTCAGCTTGTGCTTTCGTCTCAATTGTTTCTCATCATGAGAGATTTCTCCCATATCTATCTGGTGCTTTCAGAGTTGTTTTCATTTCTCGATCCTCCCAAGGCCATCATGTCAAAAGATTTCTTCGTTCTCAGCTTTCAGCTTTCGTTCTCAAATTCTTCTCAATTGTTGCCCCTTCGTTCGTATCTCAATTATTCCAGTGTCGTGTTTAGTTTCTATTAGGCAGATCTCGATCTCTTCATTCTCGGGTGTCGTGTTTAGTTTCTATTAGGCCGATCTTGATCTCTTCATTCTCGGGTGTCCTCTTTAGTTTCTAATTCTTTCCGGTTCTTATTCAAGTTTTCTATTAGGTCGATCATGCTTTCTTCGTTCTCATGTTATATCATTCATTTGCTTCCCTCTTTCGTTTTGAATTCTTTCCGATGTTCTCGTGCAAGACTTCTTCGAGAATGTGCTCTATCTCTCTCTTCTTTCTTTTTCAAGAAGAATAAGTGATGTGTGAAATCCGTTGCTTGTCATCAATTTAACTTGATGAAGGATAGTTATATCATAATTCTTATTCTTATTCATTCAAGTGATCTCAATCCTTCTTCCGGAGTTGTTCATGATATCAAATTCCTTATCCCAAGTGGTCATCTTTCTTTTCCAGAGTTCAGGTTGCTCAAATATCTCTCTATGAAGCATCATCTTATGCATAGCAAGGCCTCAATCTTATTATTTTGCATCCTTCAATTCTTTTCTATCATGCTCTCTTTTCCGGAGGTTCTTCATGGTGGTTCATCAAGATTCTTTCATTTTCAAGTGTTCTTCAAGATTCTTGTTGGAGGTGCTCAAGTGTTCCTTATCGTGGTTTTCTAAATTCAATTCCTTCTTCATTGTCTTTTGAGGTGGTGTTATTAAATTCTTGATTATAAGGAGTCTCGAAGGAAAATTGTCAAGAATAGATAAGTAAACCCATCATTCCTTCTCGGAGTTATCTTGGGTTGAATTTCACCATGATAGCAACAATCCTTTTCATGGTGTCATAAATGATCCAAGTTTTCTCCCCCTCTTCTTGGTGAAAGAAGCTTTGCATATCTTGTTGCTCTCAAGCAATCAGTTGTTTCTGTTGTGGCAGGTTGTCACCTCATAATTTTGAGATGTTTTCCATAAGTCCACAATAACCTTGTTCCTTTCGTTGTTGGTGTACCAACAACTCCGTTCATCCGTGCTTCTCAAATCCATTTGTGCTGGAAGTTGTCATTTTCTTTCAGTCCTCTTCTCTTCAAAGATCAAGCTTCTATTCTTTTGTTCCAGAGGCCTTGTGTTGTGGCTCTCTTCAATCTATTATCTTGCTTGTCAAGATTATGTTCTTTCTTGCTTATTCATTAACCGGAGTGTTGTGAAATCTTTTCATCTTCCTTCCATCTCTGAAGTTTGAATCTATTCCAACTGAAGTTTGGTGCCTCTCTTGCAATTTGTTTCCTTCATATCATTTTTTCCTCTCTTTCCTGCCGAAGTGCTGCCGAAATTTTCTGTGAATTCTTGCTTGTTCCTCTTTCTTCATCTCTTTGCATCCTTCAAGATTCTTTCGTTTCACTCGTTTGTCAAAGAAGCAACTAAGTTTTACCTTTTGCTCTTTCTCTTCCCCTTTTCCATTCTAGATCTCGGGACGAGATGCTCGTGTAGTGCAGGAGAGTTGTGATAGCCCGAGACCGACGTTCCAGATGATTCCCCTTTCTTTTCCATTTTCGCCTGTGTTCCGTTTTGGTTGTTGCATTCGCCATCGCATCATTCGCATCATCTGCATTGCATCATCGCCCGTTTTTGAAAACTTGCATTCGTTCGTAGTTGCCGGTTCTCTCCGTTCTTGCCGTTGCCCGTTGAGACCAACCACACACGCACGCGCCCGCGGCATCTTTTAAATAAAACCGCTTTTAAGCGCGCGCAAAATATTCTCGGATCGAGTTGAAACTTGGCGTGCGGTCTTGTTATATCGTAGGTAGACCGCCCGTCGATTTTCATCGTGATCTGAGTTCGTTAGATACTCCGTCGGTCAGTCATATCAGTGAGGTTATCGGTTAACGTCGGACGTTCTTAGTGTTTTAAATCTCCGTGCCATGGGTCGCCACTCTCTCTCTTCCCCATGCTGCCTGTCTGCACAGAAGTCGTAGCCCCGTCCCTCCGCTTCCGGACGTCGGACCGGCACCCGACAGTCCGGAAACGGACAGTGCCTAACCCCAGCCCCGAATCCCTATAAATAGCCCTCGTTTCGCGTGCAAACCCGAGCCAGCCCCCACCTTCTCCCTCCTCCAGCCTCCAGCCCGCCCGAGCCCATCTGGGCCCGTTCGAGCCCATCCGGGCCCGAGATGGCCGTTCCGGAGCTCCCCGAGCCTCCCATGGTGCTCCTCCATGGCTCCTCCCATCCCTGTGGCCAGCCCCTCGCCAGAGTGGCCCCTGGCCAGAGCAGGTCGCCAGAGCCACGCCAGTCACCCGCTGGCCTCTCCTCCTCTCCTCTCCCTTCTTCCCTTCCCCTCCCCTTCCCTAACCCCGTTGCGGCGCTCTTCTCCCGCAGGTCCTCTAGCCAGCCACCATGGCGCCGCGGCCGGAGCTCCCTCGCCGCCTGCTCGCCAGATCCGGCCTGCCCCGACCCTCCGCCGACCATCCCCGCGCTCCCTCGCTGCTGTCCGGCCCTCCCTCGCGCCTGGACGCGCCCGCCGGTGTGCACCGCCGCCAGCCTCGCTATGGATCGGCGAGAGCGAGCGCTCCCGCTGCGCGTTGACCTCGTGGTCGCCAGCGTGGGCCGCTCCCACCGGCCCAGCTCGGCCACGCCCAGCCTCTGCCCCCCGAGCCGAATGGGCCAGATCAGGCCCATGTGAGCAGACCCCCCCCCCCTTTGTTTTTTTTATTTGTTATTTTTGCGTGTAGTCATAACTGCTAATAACTATTAAACCGTGCACGTTTTGAAAATAATTTCAACATGAAAAATGGCTAGAATAATGTGTAGTTTAATAATATGTCATTTTCACCCATGCCTAAAATTATTTAACAAGTCATTTTGCATTTTTGCATTAATTGCATTTTCACAATTAATTAATCGTGCATCGAAATTAAGATAGCACATATTAAAAATGTTCATCTCATTTGCACCGCATTTTCATGCATGATAAAAATGTTGTCATGACAGTTGCATTTAATTTTGCATCAATGCATTGCTATAAGATGATTAGGCCTATTACCCGCATAATTAATTGTGATTAATTTTCTACATGAACCTAATCATATTATATATGTTTTCGGGGTAGAAAAATCCATTGGTTTTATCGGTGCATTTAGTTTTTCCATTTGAGCATGTTTGTGTGGATGTCATTTATGCCGTGATGCCCTTTTGTCTTTTTCGTAGGAATTAATCCGGGCATGATATGAATTAATTTTCAAAATGAAAGTTGCTCTTTGCCATGTGTCCTAGCCCATGGACATTTTTGCTTGTCATAGAAATGCATGTTTAGGTGTTGTTTTGTTGTTGTCAACTTGCTATGAAAATCTGTTATTTTGAGGGTCCAAAATATTTCTAAGTCTGGAATCTGTATATTTTGTTGATGTCTTGCCATGGGATTTGCTAGTGATCTAGAACTCTTTTGTGGTAGGTGCAATGGAATTATTTGTTGTTGATATTGCCCTCTAGCATGCTGTCAAGTTTCATGCCATAATATGATTTTAGCATATAGTTTTACTGCTGTCAATATGCCTTCGTGATAAAACTGCACTGTCTAAAACTGCTATTTTCACCAAGTCTGAAACTGTTATCAAGTAGCCTTCTTGTGAGCTTCCTACCAAGTGATCCATGCATGTTTTGCTTATGATATGTGAATATGAAATGAAGTGGATGTTGTATGCTATTGCCCCATGCTTAGTTTGTGCATTTTGGAATCTTGTAGCTTGCTGTTTTCATGTGTTCAAAATGCTATGTTGCTGTTTTGGCAGATTTCAACTAAAACTTGTTTTGATGATTGTGGTTGAACCGTGGCTCTGTTGAGGACATTCCATATATGAAACTTGCTTAGAATCTCATGTAGTTTCATAATAACTTGTTGCATTCATGATTTGAAATGTTTGTGATTGTTTTCCCATGCATTTGCATTCATGTAATGTGCATCTTGTGTTGCTCATATCTTTTAGACCGTAGCTCTGTTTGAAATGTTCTATATATGTAAATCGACTAGAATGACGTGTAGAATATCATGGTGACATTTATTTTGCTGTTTACCAAATATAAAATATGATTAGTTCAGATCTGGACCAATTTCGAAATTAACATATGAGGTCGTTTCGGAAATGCTATAAGTTGTTTCCGGCCTGATTTAACATGCCTAGATAGTTAGTTTACTTATGCTTTGCCTCTTGCCATGTTTAACAACATTTAATATTGTCGGGTACCTAACGTGAGTGAACTAAATAATTCGAGTGTGGAGTTTCGTCAATATGCAACTCGTTGCATATTGAGCTTCACTTTAATGTGTAATATTTGATTGTGGTCATTTGTCATGCATTGCATATTTAAACCGGACATGCATCATATTGTTGTGCATCGTGTCTTGCATATGTTGTGGTGTATCTTGTGTTGATTGTTTGTTTCGGATTGCTTCCTCTCGATAGAGTTCCGAAAGCGTTCGGAGTGTGAGTATTCGTTCGACTACGTTGGTTCGTCTTCTTCATGGACTCGGTCTTCTTCCGAGCGGGATCTCAGGCAAGATGACAAATTTCCCTGGATACCACTACTATCATTGCCATGCTAGTTATCTGGCTTTTATCGTTATGTCTCGCTACATACCACTTGTTTGATAATCCTCCCAACATTGCCATGATAAGCCTATAACCCCTCCACATCCTAGCAAAACATTGTTTGGCTATGTTACCGCTTGCTCAGCCCTTCTTATAGCGTTGCTAGCTGTAGGTGCAATTGCTTCCATGTGTCAACGTGGACCTTCTTTTGTTATATCACAATATTGCTGCTATTTAATTTAATGCACCTATACACTTGGTAAAGGATGGAAGGCTTGGCCTTTTGCGTGGTGTTTTCTTCCACTCTTGCCACCCGTAGTTACTTGTGAACCGGTGTTACGTTCCAGAAACGAGAGCTCCTAACATGCTCGGGGTTGTTATGGGAACCCCCTTGATTTTCGGGTTAGAATAAAGCTTGTCTGGCAAGGCCCAACATTGGTACTACATTTGCCTAATAACTAATGAACTTGCATAGGGCATGATCACCCCGTGGATAATTTAATCAACCCCCGGGCCAGTGCTCGTCATGAGTGTTGGTCCAAACTAGAGCTCTGTGCGGGGCCAACCCAGGGCAACTTGGGAGATTTCTATCAGGCCTCCGTACACTAGCTTATCCGTCGTGTCCTGAGAACTAGATACGCGGCTCCTATCGGGATTGTCGACACGTCGGGAGGCCTTGCTGGATTTGTTTTACCTTTCTCGAATGTCTTGAGTGAGGAACTCTGATTTTCTTCGGGTTATCTCGAGGTGTTGGATTTTCTTGGAGTGGCCTAGGAAGATCACGAGATACGTGGTTGAGGTTATTCCCACTGAGTGTGGTTAATTTGTGATGGATGAGTTGGAGCACCCCTGCAGGGTTAAATCTTTTTGAGAAGCCATGCACGCGGTTATGTGGCAAACTTGGATACTTTGTTTAACACCCGGTCATAGAAAACTTGAAGTAAACTCTAATAAAATACACCAACCGTGTGAGTAACCGTGACTATCTCTTCTCGTGAGTCCTTATCCGGAAGAGAACACGGTGGGGTTATGATTGACGTAAGTTGGTGTTCAGGATCAGTTAGTGATCATTACTAGTTCACGTCCGTTATGCGTAGACCACCATACTTTACTTCCTGTACTCGTAAGTTAGCCACTCAATAATGCTTAGTCGCTTGCTGCAGCCTCACCACTTAACCATGCCTCACCTATTAAGCTTTAATAGTCGTGATACCCTCGGAAATGAGATTGCTGAGTCCCTGTGGCTCACAGATTACTACAACACCAGTTGCAGGTACAGGTAATGTGATGATTTGACATGAGCGCGTTGCTTGATTTGATTTGGAGTTCTTCTTCTTCTTCTTCTTCAATCTTGGATGGGTTCCAGGCGGCAGCCTGGGATAGCAAGGGTGGATGTCATTTTATCGTTTGATTTTGTCCATAGTCGGACCCTGCTCTTATGTATGATGTTTGAGATGTTTTTGTATTGATGTGACTCTGATGTAGCTTGTGGCGAGTGTAAGCCAATTCCCTATACTCATGTCTTCTATACATGTACTTGTAATGATATCCATTCTTGCAAACGCATCGAGATGCGCTTCTATTCCTGTCGAGGCCCTCGTGCCCAAATAAGGATAGGACCGCATCTTGGGCGTGACAGGTGTTCCAGGTGGCGTGTGTTGTGAAACAACTTTCACATTGTCTAAAGTTGTATGCTAAACTCGTAACTCAGATATTCACCTCCACGATCATATCGCAGATATTTTTATCTTCTTGTCACGATGATCTTAAACATCACTCTGAATTTTCTTGAACTTTTCAAATGATTCAGACTTGTGTTTCATTAAGTAAACATACACTATATCTACCCAAATCATCAGTGAAGGTAAGAAAATAACGATATCCACCGCACACTACAAGACTCATTGGATTGCATACATCAACATGTATCATTTACAATAAATCACTTGCCCGCTCCGTCAAACCAGAAAACGGGGTCCTTAGTCATCTTTGACCAACAGGCATGGTTCGCATGTCTCAACCGATTCGAAATCGAAAGAGTCCAAAGATCCATCAGCATGGAGTTTCTTCATGCGTTTTATACCAATATGGCATTTAGCGGTAGTGCCACAAGTATGTGGTACTATCATTATTAACTTTGCATATTTTGGCATCAATGTTATGAACATGTGTATTACTACGATCAAAATTCAACAAACCATTCTCATTGGGTGCATGACCATTGAAGGTATTATTCATGTAAACAGAATAACCATTATTCTCTAACTTAAATGAATAACCGTGTTGCAATAAACATGATCTAATCACGTTCATGCTCAATGCAAAACACCAAATAACACTTATTTAGGTTTGTTACTAATCCCGAAGGTAGAGAGAGCGTGTGATGTTGATCACATCAACCTTGGAAACACTTCCAACACACATCGTCACCTCACCCTTAGCTAGTTCTCCGTTTATTCCATAGCTTTTATTTCGAGTTACTAACATTTAGCAACCGAACCAGTATCCAATACCCAGGTGCTACTAGGAGTACTAGCAAGGTACACATCAATAACACGTATATCAAATATACTTCTGTTGACGTTGCCAGCCTTCTTATCTACCAAGTATCTAGGGTTGTTCCGCTTCAGCGACCGCTCTCCTCATAATCAAAGCACTTAGTCTCGGGTTTGAGTTCAACTTTGGGTTGCTTCACTGGAGCAGCAACTGACTTGCCATCCGTGAAGTTTCCCTCCTTGCTCTTCTCGAAACTAGTGGTTTTACTAACCATCAACACTTGACTCTCCTTCTTGATTTCTACCTTCGCGGTGTCAAACATCGCGAACAGCTCAGGGATCATTATTTCTATCCTTGGCGTTTTATAGTTCATCACCAAGTTATAGTAGCTTATTGACAGTGACTTGGAGAACTATATCAATCACTATCTTATCTGGAAGATCAACTCTCACTCGATTCAAGCGATTGTAGCACCCAGACAATCTGAGCACATGCTCAACGATTGAGCTATTCTCTTTCATCTTGCAGGCAAAGAATCTTGTTGGAGATCTCATATCTCGCAACACGGGCACGAGCCTGAGATCCTAATTTCAGCTTTTAGGACATCTCATATGTTCCGTGACGTTCAAGATGTTTCAGAGCCTCAATTCTAAGCCATAATACATGATGCACTAAACTATCAAGTAGTCATCAGAACGTGCCTGTCAGATGTTCACAACATCTACAGACGACGCTAGAGGGGTTGGCACACCGAGCGGTGCATTAAGGACATAAGCCTTCTATGAAGCAATGAGGACAATCCTCAGATCACGGACCTAGTCCGCAATATTGCTACCATCATCTTTCAATTCTATTTCTCTAGGAACATATAAAAATACAAGGGAGCTACAGCGTGAGCTAGTAATCTACAACATAATTTGCAAAGACACTTTGACTATGTTCATGATAATGAGTTCAATTAATCATATTACCTAAGAACTCCCACTCAAATTGACATCCCTCAGGTCATCGGAGTGACACATGATCCAAATTCGCCAACTCAAGTCCGATCATCACGTGAGTTGAGGTGGCTTCAATGGTGAACATCATTATGTTGATCATATCTACTATATGACTCATGTTCGACCTTTCGGTCTCTTGTGTTCCGAGGCCGTGTCTATACATGCTAGGCTCGTCAAGTTTAACCCGAGTGTTTTGCATGTGCAACACTGGCTTGCACCCGTTGTATGTGAACGTAGACTCTATCACACCCGATCATCACGTGGTGTCTCAACATGACGAACTTTCGCAACGATGCACACTCAAGGAGAACACAATTTATCTTGAAATTAAAGTGAGGGATCACCTTATAATGCTACAGTCGTCCTAAGCAAAACAAGGTGCATAAAAAGGATTAACATCACATGCAAATCATAAGTGACATGATATGTCCATGAACTTGTGCTTTTGATCTCCATCTAGAAAGCACCGGCATGATCTCCATCATCACCGGCAAGACACCATGATCTCCATCATCTTGATCTCCATCAACGTGTCGCCATCGGGGTTGTCGCGCCCAACATGCTTCTACTACTATTGATACCGTTTAGCGATAAACTAAAGCATTACATAGTGCTTAATGATTGACACGCAGGTCATACAATAATTAAAGACAACCTTATGGCTCCTGCCTGTTGCCGTACTCAACGACATGCAAGTCGTGATAATCTATACATCACATGATCATCTCATACATCACATATATCACATCATGAATTGGCCATATCACATCACAACATACCCTGCAAAAACAAGTTAGATGTCCTCTAATTGGTGTTGCATGTTTTATGTGGCTGCTACGGGTATCTAGCAAGAACAATGCTCATCTGTGCAAAAACCACAACGGTGATACACTAGTTTCTTTTCAACCTTCTCAAGGAGCGCCTTTGTCGAATCTGATCCAACTAAAGTGAGAGAAACTGGCACCCGCAAGCCATCTATGCAACAAGTTGCGGTCGAGGGTACCGGTCTCTCGTAAGCGTACGAGTAATGTTGGTCCGGGCCGCTTCATCTCACAATACCACTGAACCAAAATCCGACCAAAGGAGGAAGCAATCTAAGCATTAACGCCCACAAACTCTTTGCGTTCTACTTGAGATCTCATCTACACATAGACCTAGCTCATGCGTCGCATGGGAAACAAAAAATTTCCTACGCACACACAGATCTATCCATGGTGATGAGCATCTACGAGAGGGAGAGTGGATCTACATACCCTTGTAGATCGCTAAGCGGGAAGCATTAAGAAACGCGGTTGGTGTAGTCGAACGTCTTCGCAATCCAAATCGCCAAGCATCCCGCGATCTCATCACGATCTGTCCCACAATCCAATCACGATCCATCCCGCGAACTCATCATGATCCGTCCCGCGATCTCATCACGATCCGTCCCGCGATGTCGTCACGATCTGTCTCGCAATCTTGATCGCGGTCCTTCCGATCTAGTGCCGAACGAACAGCACCTCCGCGTTCAGCACACGTACAGCTTGATGACGATCTCCACCTTATTGATCCAGCAAGTGGGAGCGGAGAGGTAGAAGAGTTCTCTGGCAGCATGACGGCGCTGTGGCGATGGTGGTGGAGCTATTACGGCTGGGCTTCGCCTAAGCACTGCAGAAAACCGATCTAGAGGAGAAACTATGCACTAGAGGAACGGGTAGCACGTGGCTGAAAATTCTATGCCAAAACCCTAAAATCCTCTAGTGTATATAGGAGGAGAGGAGGAGGAGGCTTGGCTGCCAAAAATCCAGCCCTTGGGTCGACCAAAGTGGGGAGGAGAGGAGGACTCCTCCAATCCTAGCAGGACTAGGATTCCTCCTTTTTTTGGCCTTTTTCCACCTTTTTCCCTTTGGGATTTTTCTCCCAGCCGCATGGGCCTTGTGTGGGACTTCCACCAGCCCACAAAAGGCTGGTATTTACTCTCCCACAGCCCATGAAGCCTCTTGGGTCGAAATACCCCTCCCGGTGGTCTCCCGGTACACTACCGGCACTCCCGGTACATTACCGATTAGCCAGAAACTTTTCCGGCGACCAAAGTGGGACTTCCTATATATCAATCTTTACCTCCATACCTAGTTCAACATCGTTACCGGCAAGTCTCTTTACTCGTTCCGTAATACAAGATCCTGTGACTAACACTTAGTCACATTGCTTGCAAGGCTTGTTGTGATGTTGTATTACCGAGTGGGCCCTGAGATACCTCTCCGTCACACGGAGTAACAAATCCCAGTCTTGATCCATGCCAACTCAACAGACACCCTCGGAGATACCTGTGGAGTACCTTTATAGTCACCCAGTTACGTTGCGACGTTTGATACACACAAGGCACTCCTCCGGTGTCAGTGAGTTGCATGATCTCATGGTCATAGGAACATATACTTGACATGCAGAAAACAGTAGCAATAAACTGACATGATTATATGCTACATTTGTAGTTTGGGTCTTGTCCATCACACCATTCTCCTAATGATTTGATCGCGTTATCACATGACATCTCATGTCCCTAGCTAGGAAACCTTAACCATCTTTGATCAACGAGCTAGTCCATTAGAGGCATACTAGGGACATGGTTTTGTCTATGTATCCACACATGCATCTAAGTCTCCGATCAATACAATTATAGCATGGATAATAAACGATTTATCATGAACAAGGAAAAATGATAATAACTAATTTATTATTGCCTCTAGGGCATATTTCCATCACGTAACTGGGTGACTATAAAGGTGCTCTACAGGTATCTCCGAGGGTGTTTGCTGGGTTGGCATGGATCAACACCGGGATTTGTTACTCCGTGTGACAGAGGTATCTCAGGGCCCACTCGGTAATACAACATCACAATAAGCCTTGCAAGGAATGTGACTAAGTGTTAGCCACGGGATCTTGTATTACAGAACGAGTAAAGAGACTTGCCGGCAACGAGATTGAACTAGGTATGGAGATACCGACGATCGAATCTCGGGCAAGTAACATACCGAAGAACAAAGGAAACATCATACGGGATTAACTTAATCCTTGACATAGTGGTTCGACCAATAAAGATCTTCATAGAATATGTAGGAATCAATATGGGCATCCAGGTCCCACTATTGGTTATTGATCGTAGAGGTGTCTCGGTCATGTCTGCATAGTCCTCGAACCAGCAGGGTTTGCACACTTAAGGTTCGGTGACGTTTCGGTAGTATAGAGTTATGTATGGTGGTGACCAAAGGTTATTTGGAGTCTCGGGTGAGATCCCGAAAGTCACGAGGAGCTCTGGAATGGTCTTGAGGTAAATATTGATATATAGGAAGTCCTGTTTTGGTCACCGGAAAAGTTTAGGGCTCATCGATAGTGTACAGGGAGTGTCGGGAGGGTACCGAGGGACCATCCGGAGGCGTGTCATGCCCCAAGGGGCATCATGGCCTATGGGAGCAGACAAACCAGCCCCTAGTGGGCTGGCCGAAGCCTCCACTAAAGCCCATGAGGTTTCAGAAGGAAAAAATCCAAAGGTGAAGAGGTGGAAAGAGTTTCCAAGTGGAAAGGAGGAATCCTACTCCAATAGGATTGGAGTAGGACTCCTCACCTCCAATTTCGGCCAACTCTTGAGGATTTGAGGCTGCCTCCTCCCCTCCCTCCCTCCTCTATATACTAGAGGATTTAGAGGGAAAAGCTAACCCTAATTGCCACGTGCTGCCCTCTTCTTCCTCTAGATCTGTTTCTCCTGTAGATTAGTTCTGCAATGCTTAGGCGAAGCCCTGCAGGATTAGTTCACCACCACCGCCACCACGTCGTTGTGCTGCCAGAGAACTCATCTACCTCTCCGCTCCCTCTTGCTGGATCAAGAAGGCGGAGATCGTCATCGAGCTGTACGTGTGCTGAACGCGGAGGTGTTGTCCGTTCGGTACTAAATCGGAAGGACCGTGATCAACATCGCGAGACGATTCGTGATTGGATCGCGGCACGGATCGTGATGAGATCACGGGACGGTTCATGATGAGATCGCGGGACAGATCATGATGGGATCGCGGGATGCTCGGTGATTTGGATCGCGAAGACGTTTGACTACATCAACCGCGTTTCTTAACACTTCCCGCTTAGCGATCTACAAGGGTATGTAGGTCCACTCCCCCTTTCGTATATGCTCTTCACCATGGATAGATCTTGCGTGCGCATAGGAAAAATTTTGTTTCCCATGCAACGTTCCCCAACAGTGGAATCATGAGCTAGGTCTATGTGTAGATGAGATCTCGAGTAGAACACAAAGAGTTCGTGGGCCTTGATGCTTAGATTGCTTCCTCTCTTGGTCATGTTTTGGTTTAGCGGTATTGTGGGATGAAGCGGCCCGGACCAACATTACTCGTACGCTTATGAGAGACCGGTTGCATCGACTGACGTGTGACTTTGTTGCAAAAAGATGGCTGGCGAGTGTCTGTCTCTCCTACTTTAGTTGGATCGGATTCGACAACAACGGTCCTTGAGAAGGTTGAAAAGAAATTTATGTATCACCGTTGTTGTTTTGCATAGGTGAGAATTGTTCTTGCTAGATACCCGTAGAAGCCACGTAAAACTTGCAACAACAATTAGAGGACATCTAACTTGTTCTTGCAGGGCATGTTGTGATGTGATATGGCGAATTACATGCTGCGATATATGTGATGTATGAGATGATCATGTGTTGTATAGAATATCACGACTTGCATGTCGATGAGTACGACAACCGGCAGGAGCCATAGGGTTGTCTTTAATTATTGTATGACCTGCGTGTCAATCATTAACCGCTATGTAATGCTTTACTTTATCGCTAAATGGTAGCTATAGTAGTATGAGCATGACGGGCGCGACAACCCCGATGGCGACATGTTGATGGATATTGAGATGATGGAGATCATGGTATCATGCCGGTGACTATGGAGATCATGTCGGTGCTTTCAAGATGGAGATCAAAAGAACAAGTTCATGGCCATATCATGTCACTTATTATTTGCATGTGCTGTTAATCCTTTTATGCACCTTCTTTTGCTTAGGACGATGGTAGCATTATAAGGTGATCCCTTGCTTAAGTTTCAAGATAAATTTTGTTCTCCTCGAGTGTTCACCATTGCTAAAGTTCATAGTGTCGAGACACCACGTGATGATCGGGTGTGATAGACTCTACGTTCACATACAACGGGTGCAAGCCAGTTTTGCACATGCAAAAATACTCGGGTTAAACTTGACGAGCCTAGCATGTACAGACATGGCCTCGGAACACAAGAGACCAAAAGGTCGAACATGGGCCTTTGCCGAAGCCAATGGCAGACGACAAACCAGTCAAGAACGGAGGAAAGCAGAGACACAAGAACACTGCTAAGGATCTTCCCCTAGATCTGTATGAGTTGTACAAATCTGATAAGGAGGAGACATACACCAAACACAAGAATCGCCTCCAATGGATCCGAAGATATTGGAGTGTGGAGTGGTTTTACCACCGCCTCGTCACTGATGAGTATGCTGAAAAGTGTGCTGAGAATGCACCTTGGACGGACATCATATACAGAAATCTTCATCCGACGACCAAGGGTGACGCCATCAAGATGGGATTCTACCCCTGTATGTTCAGGCCACCAGTGCTAGAGAATCCCGATCCATCAAGCATAATTGGCATCCCAAATTCCATAGAGTCAAATGAGGAGGAAGTTGAGCAAGAAAATGCTCCTGAACCGCCAACGAAGCCTTTGGAAGAACCAAAGTCTTCAAAGCCAAAGTCTTCCAAGTCGAAGTCTTCGAAGCCTATGTCTTCCAAGGCTCCTCCTCCTGCAGAGTCTTCTCCACAAGCTTCTCGGTCCCCTTCTGCAAACCCTGAGGAACCAAAATCTAAAGGTCGCCTGCATAGGCGTATAAAGAGAAAGGATGTTTCTCGTGGCCCAAATCCTAACATGTCTTTGATGAATGCAGCCAACATGATTGAGCTGTCAGATGACGAGTTTGATGGTGAAGCCTTGGCTAGGCTTATTCAGCAGAAAGAAGAGGAAGCCAAGCCGCTTGAAGACTTACCTCTGATTGACCCGGTTGTCTTCGAACATTTCATTGATGAATGGTTTTCTGACCCTTCCATCAGCATTGATGCTCTTCAGCTCCCAATTGGCCTGAGTGTCATGTTTCAAGGACTTGTGAATGAGGAACTGATTGTGGCTCAAAAGGCCAAGCATACCAAGGCCAAGATCAGCCATGAGAAAGAATTCTTCAAGAAAAATGTGCACAGACTTGATGCCGAGCGGATCAAAGGCTATAGACTTATGATGGCAGATCTCAAAGCTGTGTTTGAGAAGAGATGTGAAGTTGTAAAGGGTGCTCTTGCACACCTCAAGAGGAAGACCACCATAATGGTACAAGCTCACAATGATATGTTGAAGAGGAAGGCGCTCGGGCAGCCTGCCGTTGCGCCCGAAGTCATTGCTCGCTCACATAAAGCTTTAGTGTCTTTTGAACAACCTGCTCATGCACAATCTGAGGAGTGTGGCATAGTCTTCCCCGCTGGGTTTGACAACCCACGGCCACACCCCACAACCAATGCTTCGTATAGCAAGAAGACAAAGCAAGATGAAGCTGAAGCCAAGAAGCGAAGGCGTCTGCCTCTGAAGCCCAACCTCAAAAGAGGTTGAAGACAAGAAAAACCAAGCCTTCAACACCAGCGCAAGAACCAGCACCAGCACCACCCTATGCTCCATCATCAACACCTGCTCCTCAAGAGCCTTTGCTTGTTACGCCAATTTCTATGGCGCCCCCTGCCTCTGAAAACTTGGAAAGACAAGTTGTATTGCACGAGTCTGCTTCCACAGAGACTCAGAAACCTGAAGAGGTTCCAGCAGACGAAGACACTGTCGAGCTGAAGATAATGCTCATGACATTGGTCCTGAAGACAATGTCGAGCCAAAACCTATTCTGCAAGTGGATGCCCCAATGGTTCACTCTCCCCAACCAGCCAGCGAGTTCGTGGACATTCGAACTCCTTACCGTCCGGATGTACCTGAAGCTGACCTTGGCACACCATCACCTCCATTCTTCCCGCATGTGTCAGTTTTGCTAGAATCTCCATTTGCACCAGAGGAGACTGAACCGATGAACCGCACTTCACCACTCAAACATCTTCATAGAGGACCTCGAGCTCTCATATCTCCAATTCCTAAAGACGAAGTGCGTGTTTCTACGACTGCACCAGTCGATAATGTGTTGCGGATTGAAGATGTTCCTCCTAGCCAACCCACCACTCAAGACATGGCAGCCGAAGACAATGCTGCTAATACCACCATGGGCGAAGACAATGCCCCATCCCCTGATGGACCTCCTGTCCCTGCCACGCCCTCAACTGAAGACAATGAAGACAACATTGTGTAGGATCAAAATAGGGAAGGAGAGATGGTCCCTACAAGATAGCCTCGCCTTGTTGCACCACCAAGGATGGGATCTCAGTTTGAGTTCAACCTGGATTGCCGCCCCTCTGTCATGAATCCTATGCCTTGACTTCCAAGTCTTTGACAGTCACGCCCAGCAAGACCCTTGGTCTTCGAGTTGGAGAGATTCAGGCTAAACAACACATTCTTCGACTCCGACCTCAATCCATACAAGAGAGCCAAGATACAGTCTGATAGGTTTTAGAGTGCTCCACAATGTCAGTACTACATGTGCGTGCTCTATGGACAAAACAGGATCTTTCCGCACAAGCATCTAAGCTTTGAAGCTATGAAAGGTCTTCCTTGTTTTGACCAGGCACTGGATTGTCTTCGAGATGTGGGTTTTCTTCCCTTCTGTGCAGATCATGAAGACTGGAATGAAGAACTCATCCTCCAGTTCTATGCAACCCTACACATCTCAGGCTTCGGTCGTGACTTGAACATCTGGCAGATGGAATTCATGATAAGGGATGAACACATCACTGCTTCACCACTGGATTTCTTTCCTGCAACACCTCTTGCTGCCTCTGGTGAAGACTTGGATCCTCGCTTTGAAGCCTATGCGACTGCAACTCGAAGCTTATTCCATATGCGAGAACCCAATATAACAGAGATGTTGGCATTGATGCAGCCTTTTGCTCAAGATGCAGAATTGCCAACTTCATTCTTTGTGGATGATTTTAGTACCTGCTCATGACACTCTACCATATTCTTCGGCATATAATTTGTCCGATCAAAGGGCACAACTCCTCACGCAAGATCGAAGGGCCTCTAAACACATTGCTATACAACATTGTATATGGCATCAGGTTCAATCTTCAAGACTTGTTCCTTCGCAACCTTGTTGCTAATGGGGTCAATGTCCTCGAGCCGAAGATTTATGCTCCTTGGATCATGCGCTTCATCAAGTACAGAACCAACATGAGGTATCTTCCCTCTGCTCGCAACCATGGCATTTATCTTCCAGAGATTGAGTTTGTACCAGGAGACTTGTATCCATCCAAGAGCAAGAACCCCATTTTTGAAGGAACAAGTGGCATTGCTGATGTTGAAGGTCTTCTTATTCCTTCTGATCCATCAAGAGCAAGACTCATTGGTGCACTTCGCCAACCAAGATCTGCTGCAACCAACTCCGAAGCCACTGCCACCACTTTGCCTCATCAACGCCCGCCCAGGAGAGAGCGTGCTCTTACGGATCGTGAATTTCTAGTTTCACTGATCCAGAAGCAAGAAAAGCATCATGAGTGGACTCGACGCCATATGCACTCAGTTGTGCAAGATCTCAACCATGTTCGCAACTTGGCTACCAAAAATGCCTTTGTTGCCTATGAAAAAAGTCGTCGTTAATGGAGGACTATGACTCTGGTAGCACCTGAGCATGAGCTTCATGAAGATAGATTTCACCCTCGCTACACATTTGGTGCACCACCTCCAAGTGCGGAGAAGTGGCGCCAGACCCCATCTCTCGAAGACAATGATTATTCTTCGTCAGCTCCTTCCGTCAATGTCAGGCTTGCAGATGAAGCCGATGATGCGACTTCTGCGCCTCCATCGACTCGGCGTTGCGGCATTGCGCCAAGCTCCTCTACGCCAGCAACCCAAGACCCTGTTGCACTGTCTTCATCAACACCTGCTGGGGACGCGTAGTTCTCAATGTCTTCATACCTTTTTGGTCATTCGATGACAAAAGAGGGAGAAGCATTGGGTGATAGTGTTCAAACAGGTCTACTTATAAGGGTTGGGTGTTATATTTTGCTAAGTTTATAACTACCGTTTCTGAAGATTTTCTGCATTGGATTGTAAAACTTAAGTCCTGTTGGACGTCTGCACTTTATGTTCACCATACTTTTTGGCGCTTCTTCAAGTTATTTTATGCGCCTGAAGCCATTCTGCAGATGCCCATATTTCATTGTGCATTTCATTATCTTCGTCATATCTGTTAAATGCATAGTGATTAGATTACAACATATAGGGGGAGTTCTCCACAAACTACAACCTGCCATGTGCATTTGCATTCATAGCAAAATCTTCATATGCACATCTTCAGGATGATCTCTCTATATCTTGCAATCAGAATCTTCAAAACCTTATCTTCACATATTTTATCCCCGTTGAAAACTTCAACCAGTTTGTCATCAATCACCAAAAACGGGGACATTGTAAGTGCATCTAGTGCCACCCTTGTTTGGTTTTGGAGTATTGAAGACAAATGTGGTTGAGGGACTAATGTGTTTGTGAGAGTTCATAAGTTAACAAAGAGAGAAGTCCTTGGAGTTTTAGTTTAGCCGTCGAAGACGACCCCCAAAAATGTCCAAAGACATTGATGACGGCTGAAGCCATTAGTGTTGGATGAAGACATTCGTCCGAACATGATGTCTTTTGGTAGTTTTGTTTATTCTTTCCTAAGTCATAGGAACCACCGTACTGTTAAGTGGGGTCGATGTGATCAAAGTCAGATGCTGACGTGATGCTCAACCCATACCTATGTCTTCGAGCGAAGACATTGAGAGGAAAACTCTTCCTGAGCTAGTTGAGTCAGCTTTACTTGTAGCCCAAGTAAAGCTGCCGCGTGTGTTTGAAATCCGACAGTTGTGACACGTGTCGGTTGGCCATTAATCCAGGGTCATTCTGGTCATATCAGGTCGGGTTGCCCGCTGGGTATAAATAACCCACCCCCTCCACCATAAGTAGATGGCTGCTTAGAGAGAGATACGGTTGTTGTCGTTTCGGACCAACCCACCTCGAAGACTTTGAGAGATACACATCCTGCAAGGATACACCTAAACACCTAGAGCTAATGTGTTTGAGCATCACCGAAGACTCTCTGTTCTGAGTGAACTGAAGACTTATTACACTTGAAGATTGTGATCTTCCAAACGGTTGGGTGTTTGAGTCTAGAGCGTCCAAGAGTCATTGTGGACTGTCGAGTAACCAAGTTTGTATGGGTTTTGGAAGTCTCCCCTGAAGACATACCTGAGTGATTGGGCGTTGTGAAATCACAACATGCTCCCTTGGTGGTTTTAATAATTCATGACAACATACATTGTCTCCTGGACTAATACTTTTATCTAGTGTATTTCAGATAATAGTCCATGGAGAGTTGGGTGGGCAAAAGGATTGTGGAGATTGTGGAATACCCCAAGAATCAAGAAAATAAGTTTGCCAAGCTTCAAGCAAGAGGACTCTACATTTTACATTTGTGAGAAATCACTTTGAGTCCATAGGAAAGCCAATGCTATTAAAAGGGGGTAAGGTTTTGAAGGTGAACAAAATGCTCATACGTGCACAAGTGATAGCCACTAAAAACTCCCACAAACTCTCCCACCAAAGTCTGTCCAAAGCCAAACACTCAAAATCGGTGAAACCAACATTCTATACTTTGTGCCACTAATTCCAAACCCTAGATAGACTCAGCCAAACCCTAGCTTTTCGGTGCAGCCGATACTGCATTCTGTGCCACCGAGTTGGGCAGCCAACTTTCTGTTACACAAGTTCATAGTTTTGGTCCCTCCGATATTGCCGAATTGGCATCACCGAGACATTCTGACCGTTGGTCACCTTATCGGTGCAACCGAGAATCGGTCTCATTAAGATTCAAAAGTTGCTAACTTTGAGTCACTTCGGTACAACCGAGATTCACACATCGGTTCCATCGAGTGTGACTTATTGTGTGTAATGGTTGGATTTTTGGAGATGCCTATATATACCCCTCCACCACCACTTACTCGAAAGAGAAGCACTCAGGACTATTCCATACCTATCATATCAGGTTTCTGAGAGAGAACCACCTATCCTTGTGTTGAGGTCAAGATCTTCCACTCCAACCATATGGATCTTGATTTCTAGCCTCCCGAAGTTTCTTTCCACCAATCCCATCTCTTCTACCAAGCCAAATCTGTGAGAGAGATTGTGTGTTCAGGAGTCTATCATCTTGAAGCACAAGAGCAAGGAGTTCATCGCATTACCGAGCCTATTACCTTTTGGTGGGTGGTGCCTCCTCGATTGGTTAGGTGTCGCTTGGGAGCCTCTTACTTCATGTTGTGGAGTGAACCAAGAAGTTTGTATGGGCAAGGAGATCGCCTACTTCATGAAGATCTACCCATAGTGAGGCTAATCCTTCGTGGACGGAAGACATTATGGAATAGTCAAGGTTGCTACTTCATGGACCCTTATGGGTGGAGCCCTCCGTGGACTCTCGCGACCGTTACCTTCCGTGGGCTGAAGACTCCATAAACGTGGACGTACGATAGCACCACCTATCGGAACCACACGAAAAATCATTGCGTCTCCAATTGAGTTTGATCTCCATATCTTAACTCATTACTTCATGTGCAATGTCTTTACTTTCCGCTGCCATATTTGTTGACTTGCATCTGTAGGGTATATAGACTTGCTAGTCTTGCTAAAACGATTAAAATATGCCAACCAATTAACTTGGGAAAAGGTTAGGTTTTAATTTCTTGCTAGTAGTCTATTCACCTCCCCCCCCCCTCTAGACACTCTTCTAGTGATCCCTCAATTGGCATCAAAGCATTGGTCTCCATTTCTTTGGTTTAATCACCGAGGAAGATGGGTGTGTCTAGTATAGGGAGTTTGAGTTGTAGAGTGCCTATTCTTGATGGAGAGTACTATAGTCAATGGAAAACTTTGATGCTTGAGTTTTTTAATGAATTTCAATTGAGAAAATATGTTATGCGCCCCTATGAACCTCCTATTGATCCCTTGCATCCCACACAGGAAGAGGAAATTGATATGCTATGCAATCTAAGAACTGTCAATCTTATTGTTAGAGGTTTACCAAGATTCGTGCTTTCTCAATTGAAGAACTTTGCATGTGCTTATACCTTGTGGACTAATTTGCAAAAAGATATCCAAATATTTCACTAGGAAATCTTGATGAAATTCTTCATAAAACCATTGCTTTTCACCAAATGGAGCCTAGTCATCCAAACTTTGATAAATGTCTATTTGAGCTTACAGACCTCATGTGTGCTAAAGGAGATATTACAACTATCAACAATATCGTTATAGAGGCCCTTCGCATTCATAAACTTGAACATTGTCATGATCACCATCCTAACGAATCTCTTGTTCTTTATGACGAGGATTTCCCACTTGATGATGACAATGTGGAACATGGCTACTATGATGAAGATGAGTTGTTTGACATCGAGTATGAGAAGATCATGAAGAATCTAAGTTTCATGGCAAACTTCAAGGATTACATGTCCGAAGGAAAAGAGTGGATTCTCGACAGCAGATGTACCGATCATATGACCGGAGATAGAGAAATGTTTGAAGAGATCACACCAAACCATGGACCGCGAAGGTACGTAACGTTTGGAGACAACTCCAAGGGTAAGGCACTTGGTCTTGTAAGGTGGCCATATCCCATGATAGCTCCATTCAAAATGTTATGCTCGTTGAATCTCTTGGCTACAATCTTCTTTCCGTATCTAGACTTGTTGTCATGGGAATGAGCCTGACAGTAGAAGGTAGGGGTACGTAAGGAGAGGGCAGAGTCCTAGCTACAGCGAGGGTGTACACACGGATGTATGAGTTCAGGCCCCTCTCGTGGAGGTAATCTACCTACGTCTCAGTGCTCTGGAGCTTTGTCGTGTGGAAGGTTGAGATTATAGTGGTTGCGAACCCTTGTGCCAGAGGGGAGGGGCGTCTTATATAGAGTTTGTTACCCCTCAAAATTGCCTGGCATCTAATGGTCTGATCGTGGGTATAAAGATTTCCGTTACAGGTAACGTACATAATAAAAGCTACTAATGGCGTCAAACCTAACGCCTGCCCATTGGCCTCCTGGAGGTGGCTTCTGGTCTTCTGGCGTCGAGTGGAAGCAAGGTCTTCCGAGTGATAGTCGGGCATCGAGTGAAGGAAGAATTCTTCGAGTGGATTGTCTATCGAGTGACTTGAGCGCCACTAGGGATCCAGTCGGAATCTTGCTTGTGATCTTCAAGTCCTTCAACGTCATGTCCTTAGGTAGGGTATGCAGGTCATGCCTAGGACCCTACCCTAGGTACATATCCTCGTCATTAGCCCCCGAATGGATCGGGGTTTGAGTGGCGAATGAGTATATCGATGCCATTCCTGCATGAGGTGTTAAATCTTCTGAATGGAATTCGGGTCTTCATCGAAACTTGCGTCGAATGAACTCTGTGTCATTCGCCCAGACCGTTCATACTTGGAAATGCCCGAGTGAATGTTCAATGTTAATTTTACTCCGAGTGGCCAGAAGGAATCTTCAGAGGAGGCGGGTCGATCTGACAGACCCGAAAATTGCGGGATATGAAAATTTGGGAAGCGCGCGCGCGTGCGATGATGACGCCATGACCAGGGCAAGTGGGGGCATGAAGCCTCAATTCTCGCACCGGTCATTTTTCCACGTACCGGCCACAGACTACGGCTGGTGTGTGCAGTGATCTCGCGGGCCCTCTCGTCAGCGAGGCACTCGGTGAGGTATAAATTTTGCTACGCTATGGGTTGCACAGTACTCTCCCCAAATCCACCTCTGTTCTTCCGCCTCCTCAATCTCCAGCGCCTCCTCCCGTCCGCCTCCGATGAAAAGAGTCACCGCGATTACGAAGAGCACGACAGAGAAGCTGAAGCGCGCCAAGAAGGGGGTGTCGAAGAACAAGGGCAAGAATCCCTCGACGGCGTGATTCACTGTGCCGCCGGGATGGATGCAGGGAGACTTTCTCTCCTCTGTTGTCACCCGTGAGGATATGGAGGGGCTCATCGCCAACAGGCTAGTGGTGGACAGTGCCTGGAGGCTGCCGGAGGGAGAAAACGAGTCGGCGCCGCGCGACGGGGAGCGAGTCATCCTACTCACCCATCTCGAAAGAGGTTTTTCTATGCCTCCTCATCCCTTCATCAGGGGTTTTCTGAATTTCTTCGGCGTGCAACTCCACCACTTCCCATTGCATGTGATTTCCTACTTAGCTGCCTTCATCACTATGTGTGAGTGCTTCCTGGGTTGTCCTCCGCACTGGGGGCTGTTCATGCATGTCTTCACGGTCAGATCCCAAACTGTGAAGAAAGCTCACCCTGTCGATGGAAAGATCCATGTACTCCAGTTGTGCGGGGGCTTAGGGCTTCAGACTAGAGCGCGTAGTTCTTTCCCCGCCATGACTTTTCCCAAATCGGTTAGAGGCTGGCAGTCGACTTGGTTCTACTACAAGGATGTTGCATCTCCCGATATGTCGACTGGATTACCCCCTTATTCGACTGACTGCCCGGCTATCCCCAAATCTCTGCGGGTGACTGAGGAGGAACACGTACAAGTGGGAATTTTTGTTGAAGCTGTGGTGCGGCTGGTTCGGGGCGGGGTGACTGGAATGGACCTGCTGGAAACCTTTCTCAATCGACGCATCCAACCGCTCCAAGCCAGGGACCATACCATGTGGCATTATGCGGGCCCTGAAGACTCGACAAGGGTGCACCCAGAGGAGGTTCCACAAAATACTGTTGAGCAATGGCTCCACAGCATTACTGGGGCATGTGACAATCCTTTGGGAACCAAGAGGATCAAACCTCTCTCGGCCGCCAACCCAGCGAAGAACCTGGTAAGTTGTGCCATGTCGACTGGTGTACTTGTACTGTCGAGTGTTGAATCAATTTGTGAATTGACTTCTTTGTTTGAATCACACAGGAGTGGACGTATATGCACTTGCCCGTTCCCAATGGGAACCCAACCGAAGATGGTGTGGTGAGCGAAGGAGGCAGCATGGACGGCGACGGTTTCGAGGACTCCAAAGAAGAGTATGAAAACTCGGACGAAAATGAATAGGAAGTCGAGTCACCACCTCGCTGCGAACGCCGCTCCAAGTCCCGCCATGATCCTACGGCTGTTGAGGATAGGGCTCTGGGCCCTAGTGAGAAGAACCCGAAGCGAAGCCGCCCTCCGATTACTGAGTCGAGTGAACGCTCCGCGAAGCAACCCAAGGTGGCAGCGACCAAGCCTCACAAGGCCCTACCTTGCATGAAGATTGTCGTGCCTGTCGTCTCCACGTCAGTATTTACTTTGAATTTTACGCTATCGACTGCGATTTGAAATCCTTGTTATCTGAAAGTTATTCACCACCAGAGCTGCCACTTCGGTGTCGCCGCCTCGCCGTGATGGTGGGGATGCCATGGACGTAGACACCGCTAATGCGGCTACTTCTCACAGAGGTAAATAACCCCTCAGTTCTGCTTACTAGTCTTGGTTTGTCGAATGCCGAAGTTGATTCTGTCGACTGTCAGTTGAAGAAATTATCCCGCTGGATGACAACGAAGGCCACCCTGGAGGTGAGGTTGAAACCTTGAGCACTCCGTGCGTTCGGACTCGTAGAGCTTCATCAGTGCAGGCGCCTCAATAGTCGACTTCGGAGACCTCTCAGGGGATGATTGACCCGACAGGGCTTCTGGCGAGTGCGCCTCCAGCCGTTTCTACTTTCGTGACGTCGACTCCGGCCGAGCATACCCAGACAACCTCAACTGCGCCCGCCACTACGCCGCTCTCGCCGATGATGGCTTTTCCCCTGCATCGCGTTCCGAAAGATCAAACTGGAGCTACAAAGGAAGCCATGATCCAGGCGAAGCAGGTTGCGCTGCGTACCAAGGAGGTGTATGAGGCCAGCAAGTTAGCCTATGAAGCTACCACAGCGCTCCGCACGAACGTCCGAGTAAGTTCGATTGTAAGTTCATTTCCGATTGAATTCTTGTCTTCTTGGACTGACACCCAGTGGGTGTTAGTTTTGAAAATTCTTCCACCCAAAAAGACTGGGTCTTAACCAAGTAGGCTTTGAAAATTCTACCGCTCGACCGATCGAGAATTGGCAGATCTAGTGGGGGCACGCTAAGTGCACCCACTAGCTGTAGTCCCCGATGCCACTATTGAGTGCTTGTACCGGCAGGGGTCTTAGAATAGGGTGGGGTGTCACTCGACAGGTCGAGTGATGGATGAATATTCTGACAGGGCTGACCTTGTCGAATGTTTCAGTAACCAGTGGGGGCATGCTTAGTGCACCCATTGGGTGTAGTCCCTGAGGCTACTGTTAATCGCAGACGATTAGCAATGGTCTTGAAAACTTGAAATCGGGATTTCCGTCGTACGCGTGGTACTGGAGTCACTCGACACGTCGAGTGCGCTTTTTTTTCTGATGAGTTACTCGACAGGTCGAGCGTTAACCGTCTTAGTGGGGGCACTCTGAGTGCACCCACTGGGTGTAGCAGTTGGTGAGAAGGCTCTGCCTCTGTATCAATTGATGAAGAAGTCTGACATGTTCGAGTGGACTCCTGAAGCTGAAGCAGCGTTTGTTGAGCTCAAAACCCTGCTCTCCACGCAGGCGGTGCTGGCCGCTCCATGCAGCAAAGAGCCATTGCTCATGTACATCGCGGCCACTGATCAGGTCGTCAGTACGGTGCTAACTGTCGAGCGGGAAGAGGAAGGCAAAGCGTATAAAGTCCAGCGACCATTCTACTATGTCTTGGAAGTTATGTCCCCCTCGAAGCAAAGATATCCACATTATTAGAAGTTGGTGTACGGTATTACCTATTAGCAAAGAAGGTGGCGCATTATTTCCAAGACCACTCGATTTCAGTCATCAGTGATGCTCCTCTGTCTGAAATTTTCAACAATCGTGACATGTCAGGTCGAGTAGCTAAATGGGCAATTGAGCTTGGGCACTTTGACATCAGATTTGAAGCCAAGAAAGTGATCAAGTCCCAAGCATTGGCAGACTTTATGGCCGAGTGGATTGAGCAGCAACAGCCAATTCAGGTTCACTCGGCGCACTGGACCATGTTCTTCGACGGTTCCAAAATGTTGAATGGGTCCGGCGCTGGCATGGTTTTGATATCTCCCAAGGGTGACAAACTTAGCTATGTTCTACAAATCCACTTCGATTCCTCCAACAATGAGGTCGAATATGAAGCACTCTTGTCTGGGTTGCGCATGGCTATCTCACTCGGCGTCTGGCGACTCAGATTTGGTAGTGAATCAAGTGATGAAAGAGTGGGATGTTCAAAACCCCGCTATGAATGGATACTGAAATGCCATCAGAAAGTTGGAGAAGAAATTTGAAGGCCTGGAACTTCATCATGTTCCCCGATTGAAGAATCAAGCGGCCGACGAACTAGCAAAGATTGGGTCCACTCAACGACCCATCCCGAGTAATGTGTTTCTCGAGCATTTACACACTCCTTCGCTTCAAGAAGATCCTTTCACTGAAGAGCCCCCACAAGCTTTGAGTTCCACCGATACGACTGAAGTTAACGTCCCTGGAATGATTGATCTGGTCATGGAAATTCTGGTTGTCACTCCCGATTGGACTGTGTCGTACATTGCTTATATCCTCAGACAAGAGCTCCCCGATGACGAAACAGAGGCTTGACAGATTATGCGCAGGTCCAAGGCCTTTACTGGAATGGGAGACCAACTGTTCAGAGAGAGTGCAACTGGCGTTACACAGCGATGCATTTCCCCCGAAGGTCGAATGATTCTGGATGAGATCCACTCAGGAACTTGTGGCCATCATGCATCCTCACGGACGATCGTTGCCAAAGCGTACAGGGCCGGTTTCTTCTGGCCACGAGCTAATGAGATGGCCAAAGACATCGTCGATCACTGTGATGGATGCCAGTTCTATAACTTGTCACACAAGCCGGCTTCTGCACTGAAGACAATTCCCCTTGCCTGGTCGTTTGCTGTTTGGGGACTCGACATGGTTGGTCCCTTTCGGGCCAGAAAAGGCGGATTCACTCATTTGCTGGTAGCAGACGACAAGTTCACCAAGTGGATAGAAGCGAAGCCTATCAAGAAGTTGAACTCCTACACGGCGGTCACATTCATGAGGGAGATAATTTATCGATACGGCGTGCCACACAGCATCATCACGGACAACGGCACTAATTTTGACTCGGAAGAATTCAGGAACTTCTGTAACTCCCGAGGCACACGAGTGGATTATGCATCTGTTGCGCATCCTCAAACCAATGGGCGAGTCGAGCGGGCTAATGGTCTCATCTTGCAAGGTCTGAAGCCTCATCTCATGCGCGATTTGGATCATGCCGCTGGGGCCTGGGTAACTAAGTTGCCGTCTGTTTTGTGGGGTCTGAGAATGACGCCTAATCGGTCGACTGGGCGGACACCTTTCTTCCTAGTCTATGGAGCCGAAGCAATCCTACCGAGTGACTTGTTTCACAACTCCCCTCGGGTGGAACTCTACTCCGAAGCCAAATATAAGCAAGCTAGGCAAGATGGTGTTGATCTTCTGGAGGAAGAGCGAGAAATGGCTGTGATCCGGACTACTGCTTATCAACAAGATCTGCGGCGTTTCCATGCAAAGAATGTCAAGAGTCGAGTGTTTCATGAGGGGGACTTGGTGCTCCGAGTGGATCAACAGCGGCCTCACAAACTTGCTCCGGCATGGGAGGGCCCCTTTGTCGTTACGAAAGTGTTGAACAACGAAGGTTACCACTTGTACAACCTCAAGAAACAGATCGACAAGCCACGGGCCTGGAATGCAGATTTGCTTCAACGCTTTCATACTTAGAGACAGAAGAGTTTGATGTAATAAAGTATTTCATCTATGCAAAACAAAGGTTCCTACAGTTTGTTGTCGATTCTGATCGTATAGTTTCATACTTGGGAATACTTCGAGTGATGAGCAATCCTCACACTCGGGGGCTTAGCTACGAACATGTTTCGCCTAAGTTAAAAACCCTGTCGGGTGGATAGCAGTCCATTCACTCGATGACTTAGCCGCGAATCGGCATTCTCCTAAGTTCTAAAATTCTCTAAGTGATGAGTAATCCTCACACTCGGGGGCTTAGCTGCGAACATGTTTTGCCTAAGTTAAACACCCTGTCGGGTGGATCGCAATCCGTTCACTTGACAACTTAGCCACGAATTGACATTCGCCTAAGTTCTAAAATTCTCCGAGTGATGAGCAATCCTCACACTCGGGGGGCTTAGCTACGAACATGTTTCTCCTAAGTTAAAAACCCTGTTGGGTGGATAACAGTCCATTCACTCGACGACTTAGCCACGAATCGGCATTCGCCTAAGTTCTAAAATTCTCCGAGTGATGAGTAATCCTCACACTCGGGGGCTTAGCTGCGAACATGTTTCTCCTAAGTTAAACACCCAATTGAGTGGATCGCAATCCATTCACTCGACGACTTAGCTGCGAATCGGCATGCACCTAAGTTCTAAAATTCTCCAAGTAATGAGCAATCCTCACACTCGGGGGCTTAGCTATGAACATGTTTCGCCTAAGTTAAACACCCTGTCGGGTGGATCGCAATCCATTCACTCGACGACTTAGCCGCGAATTGTCATTCGCCTAAGTTCTAAAATTCTTCGAGTGATGAGCAATCCTCACACTCAGGGGCTTAGCCGTGAACATGTTTCGCCTAAGTTAAACACCCTGTCGGGTGGATCGCAATCCATCCACTCGACAACTTAGCCGTGAATCGACATTCGCCTAAGTTCTAAGATTCTCCGAGTGATGAGCAATCCTCACGCTCGCGGCTTAGCCGTGAACCAGCATTCGCCTAAGTCAAAAAGCAAATATAGTCAAACAAGCGATTAAAAGCCAAATTCGGATAAAATCCAAAGGTCGAACCGCAGATAAATGTTTCATGAAAAAGCAAAGGTGCTCAGGCCTAAGGCCTGAATGAAGTTTAAAGGGATACAATTTCACTCGGCACACCAAGGCGAATAAAAGTGTTTCTTTCAAAGATCAAGTTTTTAGGCGCCCGACGGGCTGGCTACCTCGACAAATGTGTCCAGGTCGATGCCATCGGCAATTCTGGTAGCAGTGTTGATGAAGGTCTCCATGAAGTCTTTGAATTGGAGCTTCTTTGTGTTAACCACGCGGAACTCCTTCAGCTTCTCCTCCCTCACGTCCCTGCAATGGACCTTGACGAGTGAAAGTGCCACGTCGGCCCCGCAGCGAGCACCAGACTTCATCCAGGCCTACACTCGACTTGGAAGGTCGTTCAGACGGGCCATCATGGAGTTGAGGTTGAGCTGAAGAGCATCCTCGGGCCATAGCTCTTTGTCAATCCTCTCCATCGTAGATTCCAGTCGGACAAGATATGCCTAAACGCCCTGGAGCCAGAAGTTGTGTCTGAGCATGTTCATGGCCACCGCGTCTCCAGCAAGTGACTTGGTGGGATCCAGGTTGGGCTCGATCTCCTCAGTATCTTTTTCGAAGTTTTGGCAGAATTCTGGGAAAGAAGGATAAGAGAACGAGTTATCGACTGTCGAGGTGTAGTCGTCAAAGATTCTATAAGGTTCAGTCGACATAAAGACTCACCGTCGAGCATGATGTACATCTTCCTCGAGAATTCTCCCAGATACCTCTCTAGGCCGTTGCTCCTCTTGGTTAACTGCTCTGTCTTCTTGACGAGGTCTGAGCGCTCTAACTTCACCTTTACGTTCTCATCCTCCAGCTTCTTGGCAGCCGCCAGCTTCCGATCAGTGGCTTCAGTTTTGTCTTTGGCCACCTGTTGGGCGTCAGCGAGGGCTTTGTCTTTATCCTCTGGCGCCTTCTTCATGGAATCTAAAGAAACAACACTGTTGAGCCGCGCTTGGAGTCGACGATTTTCATTGCGCACGTCTGTTCGAGTGAGAGCACTCGGTTCAAAGCATGAAAAGTGAAGATGGAGATACAGGGAGTCGACAGTAGTTACCTCCCAAAGACTTCAGTTCAGCCCGCGCTCGCTCTAGAGCATTGTTGGAGGCCTCCAGATCCGTGCGAAGTCGGTTCCTTTCGTCCTTGAGATCCTTGTATTGTGTTCCGAGTTCACAAGCTTTCTGAAATCAACGAAAGAAAGAATTCAAGCAACAAGAGATTCCAGGGACAAACGTCTGAGCTATGAATATCGTCGAATGACTGCCTTATTACCCTGGAACAACGTCATATAATGGTTGCTCATGTCCAAGGGAAGAAGAATTCAAGCAAAAATTCCACTCGACGTGTCGAGTGGCTCTGGCACTCCGCGTGTCGTAAGCAAATTCGAATCAGTCTCTATTAAGACCCCCGCCAGTGCAAGCACTCGACAGCGGTCTCGGGGACTACACCTAGTGGGTGCACTCAGAGTGGCCCCACTGAGACGGTTAACGCTCGACCAGTCGAGTAACTCGTCAGAAAAAAACGCACTCGACATGTCGAGTGACTCTAGTACCATGCGTACGACGGAAATCCCGATTTCAAGTTTTGAAGACCACTGCTAATCGTCTACGATTAATAGTGGCCTCGGGGACTACACCCAGTGGGTGCACTAAGCGTGCCCCCACTGGTTACTGAAACATTCGACAAGGTCAGCCCTGTCAGAACATTCATCCGTCACTCAACCCGTCGAGTGACACCCCGCCCTGTTCTAAGACCCCTGCCGATACAAGCACTCGATAGCGGCCTCGGGGGCTACACCCAGTGGGTGCACTTAGCATGCCCCCACTGGATCTGCCAATTCTCGATCGGTCGAGCGGCAGAATTTTCAAAGCCTACTTGGTTAAGACCTGGTCTTCCGGGTGGAAGAAATTTCAAAACTAACACCAACTGGGTGTGCAGTCAAAGAAGGCAAGAATTCAATTAGAAATGAACTTACAATCGAACTTACTCGGACGTTCGTGTGGAGCGCTGTGTTGGCTTCATAGGCCAACTTGCTGGCCTCATACGCCTCCTTAGTACGCAGCGCCACCTGCTCCGCTTGGATCATGGCTTCCTTTGCAGCTCCGGTTTGATCTTCCGGTATGCGATGCAGGGGAAAAGCCATCATCGGCGAGAGCGACATAGTGGCGGGCGCAGTCGAGTTTGTCTGGGTAAGCTTGGCCGAAGTCGACGTCATGACAGTAGAACGGATGGAGGCACACTCACCAGAAGCCCTGTCGGGTCAGTCATCCCCTGACGACACTAAAGTGGCAGCTCTGGTGGATTGAATAACTTTCACATAACAAGGATTTCAAATCGCAATCAACGGCGTAAAATTCAAAGTAAATACTCACGTGGAGACGACGGGCATGGCAATCTTCATGCGAGGCAGGGCCTTGCGAGGCTTGGTCGCTGCCACCTTGGGTTGCTTCGCAGAGCATTCACTCGACTCAGTAATCGGAGGGCAGCTTCGCTTCAGGTTCTTCTCACTAGGGCCCGGAGCCCTATCCTCAGCAGCCGCAGGGTCATGGCGGGACTTGGAGCGGCGTTCGTAGCGAGGTGGTGACTCGACTTCCTGTTCATTCTCGTCCGAGTTTTCATACTCTTCTTCGGAGTCCTCGGAACCGTCGCCATCCATGCTGCCTCCTTTGCTCACCACACCATCTTCGGTTTGGTTCCCATTGGGAACAGGAGAGTGCATATACGTCCACTCATGTGTGATTCAAACAAAGAAGTCAATTCACAAATTGATTCAACACTCAACAGTACAAGTACATCAGTCGACATGGCACAGCTTACCAAGTTCTTCAGCGGGTTGGCGGCCAAGAGAGGTTTGATCCTCTTGGATCCCACAGGATTGTCACATGCCCCAGTAATGTTGCGGAGCCATTACTCGATAGTCTTTTGTGAAACCTCCTCTGGGTGCACCCTTGTCGAGTCCTCAGGGCCCGCGTAATGCCACATGGTATGGTCCCTGGCTTGGAGAGGTTGGATGCGTCGACTGAGAAAGGTTTCCAGCAGGTCCATTCCAGTCACCCCGCCCCAAACCAGCTGCACCACAGCTTCAACAAGTATTCCCACTTGGACGTGTTCCTCCTCAGTCACCTGCAGAGATTTGGGGATAGCCGGGCGGTTAGTTGAATAAGGGGGGTAATCCAGTCGATATATTGGGATATGCAACATCCTTGTAGTAGAACCAAGTCGATTGCCAGCCTCTAACCGATTCGGGAAAAGTCATGGCGGGGAAAGAACTACGCGCTCTAGTCTGAAGCCCTAAGCCCCCGCACAACTGGAGTACATGGGTATTTCCATCGAAAGTGTGAGCTTTCTTCATAGTCTGGGATCTGACCGTGAAGACATGCCTGAACAGCCCCCAATGCGGAGGACAGCCCAGGAAGCACTCACACATCGTGATGAAGGCAGCTAAGTAAGAAATCGCATTCGGTGGGAAGTGGTGGAGGTGCGCACCAAAGAAATTCAGAAAACCCCTGATGAAGGGATGAGGAGGCATAGAAAAACCTCTTTCGACATGGGTGAGGAGGAGGACTCGCTCCCCGTCACGCGGCACCGGCTTGTTTTCCCCCTCCGACAGCCTCCAGGCGCCATCCGCCACCAGCCCGTTGGTGATGAGCCCCTCCATATCCTCACGAGTGACCACAGAGAGGAGAAAGTCCCCCTGCATCCATCCCGACGGCATAGTGAACCGTGTCGTCGAGGGCTTCTTGCCCTTGTTCTTCGACGCCCCCTTCTTGGCGTGCTCCAGCTTCTCCGTCGTGCTCTTCGTCATTGCAGCGACTCTTTTCGTCGGAGGCGAACCAGAGGAGGCGCTGGAGATTGAGGAGGCGGAAGAAGAGAGGCGGATTTGGGGAGAGTACTGTGCAACCCACGGCATAGCAAAATTTATACCTCACCGAATGCCTCGTTGATGCCTAGGCCCACGAGATCACCGCGCACGCCAGCCGTAGTCTGCGGCCGGTACGTGGCGAAATGACCGGCGCGAGAATCAAGGCGTCATGCCCCACTTGCCTTGGTCATGGCGTTATCATTGCACACGCGCGCGCTTCCCAAATTTTCATATCCCGCAATTTTCGGGTCTGTCAGATCGACCCGCCTCCTCTGAAGATTCCTTCTGGCCACTCGGAGTAAAATTGACATTGAACATTCACTCGGTCATTTCCAAGTATGAACGGATCCGGGCGAATGACGTAGAGTTCAGTCGATGCAAGTTTCGCTGAAGACCCGAATTCCATTCGGAAGTTTTAACACCTCATGCAGGAATGGCATCGATATACTCATTCGCCACTCAAACCCCGATCCATTCGGGGGCTAATGACGAGGATATGTACCTAGGGTAGGGTCCTAGGCATGACCTACATACCCTACCTAAGGACATGACGTTGAAGGACTTGAAGATCACAAGCAAGATTCCGACTGGATCCCTAGTGGCGCTCAAGTCACTCGAGAGACAATCCACTCGGAGAATTCTTCCTTCACTCAACGGCCGACTATCACTCGGAAGACCTCGCTTCCACTCGACGCCAGAAGACCAGAAGCCACCTCCAGGAGGCCAACGGGCAGGTGTTAGGTTTTACGCCATTAGTAGCTTTTATTATGTACGTTACCTATAAAGGCAATCTTTATACCCATGATCGGACCATTAGATGCCAGGCAATTATGAGGGGCAGCAAACTCTATATAAGCCGCCCCTCCCCTCTAGCACAAGGGTTCGCAACCACTGTAATCTCAACCTTCCACACCACAAAGCTCCCGAGCACTGAGACGTAGGGCTATTACCTCCACGAGAGGGGCCTAAGTTCCATACATCCGTGTGTACACCCTCTCCATAGCTAGGACTCTGCCCTCTCCTTACGTACCCCTACCTTCTACTGTCAGGATCGTTCCCACGACACTTGCCGACTTTGGTTTCAATGTGTTATTCACGAAAGTAGATTGTCAAGTGTTTTGTAAAGATAATCATAAAATGGTCTTTACCGGTATTCGTAGAGGTGATCTATATATTGTTGATTTCACTAAGAGATCCAAGCCTCGCACTTGTTTAATTACTAAATCTTCTAAAGGTTGGCTTTGTCATAGAATATTAGGATATGTTCGCATGCGTAATTTAGACAAGCTTATTAAAGGTGATCATATACTTGGTGTTAAAGATGGTATGTTTGACAAAGATAGAGTTGTAGTGCTTGTCAAGCTAGAAAGGAAGTAGGTGGAAATCATCTTGTTAAAAATATCATGACTACTAGGAGACCACTCGAGTTACTTCACATGGATCTTTTCGGTCCCAATGCTTACAAGAGTCTCGGTGGAAATTCCTATGGTCTAGTTATAGTTGATGATTTTTCCAGATTTACGTGGCTATTCTTCCTTGATGATAAGTCACGGGTTCAAAAGATCTTCAAGAACTTCCTTCGCAAAGTGCAAAATCAGTTTGAAGTGAATATCAAGGAAGTTCGGAGCAATAACGGAACATAGGTCAAGAACACCCATGTGGATACCTTTCTTGATGAAGAAGGTGTCTCACATGAGTTGTCGGCTATGTACACGCCTCAACAAAATGGAGTTGTTGAGAGGAGGAACCAAATGCTTATTGAGATGGCTAGAACGAAGCTTGACGAATACAAGACGCCAAGACACTTTTGGGCAGAAGCCATGGAAACAGCATGTCATGCCACAAACCGACTTTACTTCCACAAGCTTCTCGATAAAACGGCATAGGAGCTACTCACCGGTAACAAACCCCAAGTTGGATACTTTTGGGTATTCGGCTCCAAGTGCTACATTCTTGACAAGCATCGTCATACTAAATTTTCTCCTAAATCTCATGAAGGATTCCTACTTGGTTACAGATCGAACTCTCACACTTACTGTCGTGGATTTATCACGACAGAGTCCGGGTGAACGGACTTGGATTCGAGGCCATCGCTAACGGGGTGGACTCAAAGGGGTTGGTCGGGACGAAAGACACGGATTTACCCAGGTTCGGCCCCTCAAGTTGAGGTAATAGCCTACGTCCTGCTTGTGTTTGTATTGCTTGTGTATCGATTACAAGGAGCTAGAAGCTTGACCTAGTTCTCGATCACCTGTCCTCTTAGTCGCCCCGGGTCTACCTTTATATAGGAGGTTAGGACCACCGGGTCGTTACAATTGTTAACTGAGTCTTATTCTATGTCCGAGTCTCTCTCTATCTTCTTGTCCAAGTTGTCTTTGAGACGGCTTACACGCCCGGGTCTTCTCCGTCCGGGTCATCGTACGGCCCACACCTTGAGCCGACTATCTTCCTGGGCCACCAGTCTTACGGCTCACCCTTGGGCCGGCTCACGAGCCAGCAACATGACCCGGAGCCTCCAGGGCGGGTCATATCGCGGGGTTATATCCCCAACATTAGGCCCCAGGTTGAATTGAGCTTGCTCACTTCATCCTTCTCTTCTGATTTTGGCGAGTCGCCCGGAAATGACCCGATGTGACGTCATCAAATCCACTGACGTATCACCGAATCTTTCATTAAACAGTCATCCCGAGAATCAAGGCGTCCACCTTGGTCAAACGATGTCGTCGCCTGGATTTTCGCGCCTTCCTCATTCCCTCTTTAAATACGACCCGTGCGGGTCGAAGCCTTTCACTCTTCCCGCTCACGCCTCTTCTTCTCCTTCCTGTCGCTGCCGCTCCAGGATCCTCGTCGTCCGGCGCCGTCTTTGCAGCTACACCGACCGGGCCGCTGCATCACCCTGATTCGTACCAAAGATCTTCTACCTCCACCGCGACATCTCTGGTGAGTTCTCCTTCTTCTTAGATCGCCCACCACCGTAGTAGGGTTTCATTGGGGGCTCCGCCGCCGCCGCTCGGGCTCCGGCACCGCCATCGCGAGTATATCTCGACGCCGTTGGCGCCTTTAGATTGCGCTCTCGCCTCGCTGCCGCGCGCGGGCCGGACGCGCGTAATGCGCGAACCGCGATGGCTCCGGTCCATTTTATTTTCTTCCGTTGTTCATCGCTAGGTCAGGATTACAATCCTTTTCTCCGTTTTTGTAGATCCGTAGCCATGGTAGTAGTCTACGGAATCTGTTTTTTAGGACTTAGCCAATTTTCAATCTTCCTTTCCTCTGTTGAGTCGCTAAGCTTCTCCGGCTCTCATCAACCGGGTCTTTCCACATTTATCCGTAGAACCCTTAAACCTGTAAGCCGTCATAAATATTTGCTTGCGCTTGACTCATCACGCCCCTTACCTTGCACAGTGCTTAAGCCGCCAATATGTCTCGTGCGTCCAACTCATGCAACTGGGTTGGTTCTTGCGTTACGGAGGAGTACTTAACAGGTTATGTTGAAGCGGGTACTCTCCCTCCCAAAGAGGTCCTCAATTGGCGGGTTCCGGGTAAAGAGACCCGGCCTTCTCCCCAAAAAGGAGAGATAGTAGTCTTCATTGATCACATCGAGCGAGGGTTCGTGCCGCCCGGCTCTAAGTTTTTCCGGGATGTTCTTCATTTTTACAAGCTGCATCCTCAAGACTTGGCACCCAACTCCGTATCAAACATCTGCAACTTCCAAGTTCTCTGCGAAGCTTATCTGCAAACTAAGTCGTCCGTGGGGTTCTTTCGAGAGTTCTTCTATGCCGACCGCCAAACTGAAATGAAGGGTGGTCCGAGTCTGGAGCTGGGCGGCATTTCTATTCAACGCCGCCGAGACATCATCTTTCCTGCCACTCCAATGCCGAGTCACCCAAAGGATTGGAATAAGACGTGGTTCTACTACCAAGAGACCTCTCCTGAGAAAGAGCACTCATTGGCAGGCTACCGCCCCTCCCGGCTTAGGACAGACACAGAGCTTCTCGGCCGGCTCTCAGCCTCAGAGCGTGCCAGATACGAGCCGTTCCACGCTAAGATCAAAGCGCTCCTGGCCAACGGTTTAATAGGATTGGATTTGATCCGCTGCTGGATTTCCTGGCGGATCATGCCTTTAACCCGCAGAGGTCGGCTTATGTGCGAGTACGAAGGCAAATATGACAGCTCGTTGTGCTTCAGCAAGTCACCACTGACAGAGGATGATATTACCACTACCATCTGGAGCCTTGTCCACGAAGCCTCCGACTCATGCAGTGCCATCGGCCTGGCACCTTTCTGCGTTAATAATACGGATCCCGATGTAAGTTAATATCTTCCCATCCGTCTCTTAGATGTTGCTTGTACTTTGTTGATTTGCTATTCATTCTCCGGGTCAATCCTGTAGGCCGACTCAGACTTCTGGAAGAAGGAATATGTTGCCCCTCCAAAAAAAACAGGAAGAAGGGCGCGACCAAGAGGGCTAAAAAAGATGCCCCGCAAGAGAATTTGTTTGACCCGCCACCATCATCCAGCTCGGAGGTAATACTTTAATTGCTTTGCTTGATCTTTTACCTTCCTGTTGTATTAATGCTTGCTTTACTCGCAGGATGAGGTGGAAACCGACCGTGCCAATGCTCCTGAGGTAAATTATGTTTCTTCCGACTCAGAACGTTTTGTCCCTCGAGAGCCGCGGCGGGTTATCAGAAAAGTTCCTCTTTCTCACCCTCTTGCTTACCTGGCTCCCAATTTTCTCTTGAAAAAGCAACAGCAGGCCGAACGTCGACAGACTCGAAGCACCAGCTCTACTGAGCTCATGTCCGGGTTACCAAATTCTCCGGCTCCAAGGAAACGCCCCGCAGAGGTTTATGTCTCTACTTTTCCTTTGACTTTCCTTTGTAAACTTTACACTTTCTCATCTTTCTGTTTTATTATTTTTTAGAAATCCCCTTCCTCCGGCGACTCTTCGGCGTCAGTTCTACCACCGCCCAAGATCAATCCGCTATAAGCATTCCTTACTATGATATCTGGACATCCGGCTCTTAATATGATAGCAACATCTTTGACTGCTGATTCTTCTATTTTGTAGTGCTCAAGCCAAGCATCGCAAGACCAACAAGCCCTCCCCCGGCCTTGTTATCCAAGAGCCGGAGCTCGAACAACTGGAGGAGGCTGAAGCAGAAGAAAATCCACCAGTTGCCTCCACAGAACCGGCTGCTGTCGATGTTATCATGGAGAGCCCTTGAGGGCTCCTTCAAAACCGGTGACTCCTGCCAAGACCCCTGCAACTCCAGATATTGTTATCACCAGGTCTGGTAATCAAACTCCTCCGGTTCATGTGCTGACCAAGCATACAGAGCCGGCCGAGGCCTCGAAGAAGCTGAACTTTGACTCTTCGTACGAAAAGATGACAGTCGAGGAGCTCCACGCCGGGTATATAAACCGGGTTACCACCAGCCGGGATTTGGAACTTCGGCTGGTCTCTTTAATGAAGACAAAATACGAGGTACTCTTCTTGTTGCCATACCCTTGCTTATGTTGGAGAACGTCGCATGGGAAACAAAAAATTTCCTACGCACACGCAAACCTATCCATGGTGATGAGCATCTACGAGAGGGAGAGTGGATCTACGTACCCTTCTAGATCACTAAGCGGGAAGCGTTAAGAAACGCGGTTGGTGTAGTCGAACATCTTCGCGATCCAAATCGCCGAGCGTCCCGCGATCTCATCATGATCCGTCCCGTGATCCAATCACGATCCGTCCCGCGAACACATCATGATCCGTCCCGCGAACTCATCACGATCCATCTCACGATCTTGATCACGGTCTGTCCCGCGAACTCATCACGATCCGTACCGTGATCACATCACGAACTGTCTCGCGATCTTGATCATGGTCCTTCCGATCTAGCGCCGAACGGACGGCACCTCCGTGTTCAGCACATGTGCAGCTTGATGACGATCTCCACCATCTTGATCCAGCAAGAGGAGGTGGAGAGGAGAGAGAGTTCACCGGCAGCGTGACGGTGCTCCGGTGATGGTGGTGGAGCAATTCCGACAGGGCTTCGCCTAAGCACTGTAGAAAACCGATCTAGAGGAGCACCGGTGAAACGGGTAGCACGTGGCCGTAAACTGTGTCCAAACACCACCCAATCCACCAGTATATAAAGGAGGGAGAGAGAGGAGGGCTGGCGCAAGGAAAAACTCCAATAGGAGTCGGCCAAACTAGAGGGGGAGGAGTCCTACTCCTCCTCCACTCCTAGTAGGAGTAGGACTCTTCCTTTTTAGCCTTTTTCCACCTTTTCCTTTAGGACTTTTGTCTCCTGCGCCATGGGCCTTGGTGTGGATGTTTTTCCATCCCACTAAGGGCTGGTTATTATTCTCCCACAGCCCATGGACCTCTTGGGGTCGAAACACCCCTCCCGGAGGTCCCCCGGTACACTACCGGCACTCCCGGTACACTACCGATGAGCCCGAAACTTTTCCGGCGACCAAACTGGGACTTCCTATATATGAATCTTTACCTCCGGACCATTCCGGAGCTCCTCGTGACATCCGGGATCTCATCCGGGACTCTGAACAACCTTCGGTGACCACCATACATAACTCTACACTACCGAAACGTCACCAAACCTTAAGTGTGCAGACCCTGCGGGTTCGAGAACTATGTAGACATGACCGAGACACCTCTACGGTCAATAACCAATGGCGGGACCTGGACGTCCACATTGGTTCCTACATATTCTATGAAGATCTTTATCGGTCGAACCTCTATGTCAAGGATTCAGTTAATCTCGTATAACGTTCCCTTTGTTCTTCGGTATGTTACTTGCCCGAGATTCGATCGTCGGTATCTCCATACCTAGTTCAACCTCGTTACTGGCAAGTCTCTTTACTCGTTCCGTAATACAAGATCCCGTGACTAACACTTAGCCACATTGCTTGCAAGGCTTGTTGTGATGTTGTATTACCGAGTGGGCCCTGAGATACCTCTCCGTCACACGGAGTAACAAATCCCAGTCTCGATCCATGCCAACTCAACAGACACCATCGGAGATACCTGTAGAGCACCTTTATAGTCACCCAGTTACGTTGCGACGTTTGATACACACAAGGCACTCCTCCAATATCCGTGAGTTGCATGATCTCATGGTCATAGGAACATATACTTGACATGCATAAAACAGTAGCAATAAACTGACACGATCATATGCTATGTTTGTAGTTTGGGTCTTATCAATCACATCATTCTCCTAATGATGTGATCCCGTTATCAAATGACATCTCATGTCCATGGCTAGGAAACCTTAACCATCCTTTGATCAACGAGCTAGTCCATTAGAGGCATACTAGGGACATGGTTTTGTCTATGTATCCACACATGCATTTAAGTCTCCGATCAATACAATTATAGCATGGATAATAAACGATTATCATGAACAAGGAAATATGATAATAACTAATTTATTATTGCCTCTAGGGCATATTTCCAACAGTCTCCCACTTGCACTAGAGTCAATAATCTAGTTCACATCACCTCATCATTTGTGTACTTTGCAAATCTCTATGTCAATCCGTAAACACTGCTACCACACTCCACTGGTACTATTTCCAAATGGCTGCTCCACTATACGTATCCAGATTGCTACTACTAGTCATCCAGATAGGTGTTAAAGCTTGCATCGACGTAACTCTTTACGACGAACTCTTTATCACCTCCATAATCAAGAAACATTTCCTTAGTCCTCTGGTTACTAAGGATAATTCCGACCGCTGTCTAGTGATCCACTCCTGGACCACTCTTGTACCCCTTGACAGACTCATGGCAAGGCACACACAGGTGCAGTACACAGCATGGCATAATATAGAGCCTATGGCTAAGGCATAGGGGACGACATTCGTCCTTTCTCTTTCTTCTGCCGTTGTCGAGGTTTGAGTCTCACTCAACTTCACACCTTACAAATCAGACGAGAACTATTTCTTTGGCTGATCCATTTTGAACTCTTTCAAAATCTTGTCAAGGTATGCACTCATTGAAAGTCTCATCAAGCATCTTGATCTATCTCTATAGATTTTGATGCTCAACAATTCGGTAGCTTTATCCAGGTCTTCCTTTGAAAAACACTTTTCAAACAACCTTTTATGCCTTCCAGAAATTCTACATTATTTCCGATCAACAATATGTCAACCACATATACTTATCAGAAACTCTATAGTGCTTCCACTCCCTTTATTGCAAATACAAGTTTCTCGTAAACTTTGTATAAACTACAAAACTTTGATCACCTCATCAAAGCGTATATTCCAACTCCGAGATGCTTGCTTCAGTCCATGGAAGGATCACCGAAGCTTGCACACCTTTTAGCATCCTTAGGACTGACAAAACCTTCTGGTTGTATCACATACAACCGTTCCTCAAGTAAACCGTTAAGGAAACGATGTTTTGACATCCATCTGCCAGATTTCATAATTGAAAACACAGCAACTGCTAACATAATTCCAATAGACTTTAGCACCACTACGAGTGAGAAAGTCTCATCGTAGTCAACTCCTTGAACTTGTCACAAACATCTTTGCAACAAGTCAAGCTTTACAAATAGTGATATTCACCATCAGTGTCTGTCGTCATTTTAAAGATCCATTTGCACTCAACAACCTGCCGTCCAACGAGCAAGTCTACCAAAGTCTACACTTGGTTTTCATACATGGATCCTATCTCGGATTTCATGGCCTCCAACCATTTGTCGGAATCCGGGCCCATCATCGCTTCTCCATAGCTCGTAGGTTCATCGTTGTCCAACAACATGATCTCCAAGACAGAGTTGTCGTACCACTTAGGAGCAGTACACATCCTTGTCGACCTACGAAGTTCGATAGTAACTTGATCCTACAGCTTCATGATCATCATCATTAACTTCCTCTTCAACTAACGTAGGCTTCACAGAAACATCTTTCTGCGCTGCGCTACTCTCTGGTTGAACAAAGGTTTAACAACCTCATCAAGTTCTATCTTCCTCCCACTCAATTCTTTAGAGAGAAACATTTCCTCGAGAAAGGATCCGTTTAAGCAACAAACACTTTGCACTAGGATCTGAGATTGAAGGTTCACCCAACTGATCTTAGGGTATTGTATGAAGATGCATTTGTCCGCCTTGGGTTCGACCTCATTAGGTGAAAACATTTTCCACACAAGTGTCACAGCCCCAAATATTAAGAAATGACAGCTTAGGTTTCTATCAAACCATAATTCACACGGTGTCATCTCAACGGATTTAGATGATGCCCTATTTAAAGTGAATGTAGTTGTCTCTAATGCATAACCCCAAAAATTATAGTAGTAAAACGATAAGAGACATCACAGTATGCACTATATCAATAGAGCATGACTATGATGTTCGGACACACCATCACACCATGGTATTCCAGGTGGCGTTAGTTGTGAAACAAATTTCACATTGTCTTAAGTTGTATGCCAAACTCGTAACTCAGATATTCACCTCCACGATCATATCACGGTCATTTTTATCTTCTTGTCACGATGATCTTTAAACTTCACTCTGAATTTGCTTGAACCTTTCAAACGATTCAGACTTGTGTTTCATTAAGTAAATATACACTATATCTACTCAAATCATCAGTGAAGGTAAGAAAATAACGATATCCACTGCACGCTACAAGACTCACTAGATTGCATACATCAACATGTATCATTTCCAATGAATCACTTGCCCGCTCCATCCAACGGGGTCCTTTAGTCATCTTGCCCAAGAGGCATGGTTCGCATGTCTCAACCGATTCGAAATCGAATGAGTCCAAATATCCATCAGCATGGAGTTTCTACATGCGCTTTATACCAATATGACATTTAGCGGCAGTGCCACAAGTATGTGGTACTATCATTATTAACTTTGTATCTTTTGACATCAATGTTATGAACATGTGTACTACTACGATCAAGATTTCAACAAACCATTCTCACTGGGTGCATGACCATTGAAGGTATTATTCATGTAAACAGAATAACCATTATTCTCTAACTTAAATGAATAACCGTATTGCAATAAACATGATCTAATCATGTTCATGCTCAATGCAAAACACCAAATAACATTTATTTAGGTTCGTCACTAATCCTGAAGGTAGAGAGAGCGTGCGATGTTGATCACATGAACCTTGGAAACACATCCAACACATATCGTCACCTCACCCTTAGCTAGTTCTCCGTTTATTCCGTAGCTTTTATTTCGAGTTACTAACATTTAGCAACCGAACCGGTATCCAATACCCAGGTGCTACTAAGAGTACTAGCAAGGTACACATTAACAACTCGTATATCAAATATACTTCTATCAATGTTGCCAGCCTTCTTATCTACCAAGTATCTAGGGTTGTTCCGCTTCAGCGACCGCTCACCTCATAACAGAAGCACTTAGTCTCGGGTTTGAGTTCAACTTTGGGTTGCTTCACTGGAGCAGCAACTGACTTGCTATCCATGAAGTTTCCCTCCTTGCTCTTGCCCTTCTCGAAACTAGTGGTTTGATTAACCATCAACACTTGACGCTCCTTCTTGATTTCTACCTTCGCGGTGTCAAACATCGCGAACAGCTCAGGGATCAACATTTCTTTCCCTCGCATTTTATAGTTCATCACCAAGTTCTAGTAGCTTAGTGACAGTGACTTGGAGAACTACATCAATCACTATCTTATCTGGAAGATCAACTCCCACTCGATTCAAGCGATTGTAGTACCCAGACAGTCTGAGCACATGCTCAACGATTGAGTTATTCTCTTTCATCTTGCAAGCAAAGAATCTCGTTGGAGATCTTCTATCTCGCAACTCAGGCACGAGCCTGAGATCACAATCTCAGCTCTTAGAACATCTCAAATGTTCCGTGATGTTCAAAGCGTTTCGGAGCCTCAATTCTAAGCCGTAATGCATGACGCACTAAACTAGCAAGTAGTCATCGAAACATGTCTGTCAGATGTTCACAACATCTACAAACGACGCTAGATGGGGTGGCGCACCGAGCGGTGCATCAAGGACATAAGCCTTCTGTGCAGCAATGAGGACAATCCTCAGATCACAGACCCAGTCCGCAATTTTGCTACCAACATCTTTCAATTCTATTTCTCTAGGAACATATAAAAATACAAGGGAGCTACAGCGCGAGCTAGTAATCTACAACATAATTTGCAAAGACACTTTGACTATGTTCATGATAATGAGTTCAATTAATCATATTACTTAAGAACTCCCACTCAAATTGACATCCCTCCGATCATTCGAGTGATACATGATCCAAATTCACCAACTCAAGTCCGATCATCACGTGAGTTGAGGTGGCTGCAATGGTGAACATCATCATGTTGATCATATCTACTATATGACTCATGTTCGACCTTTCGGTCTCTTTTGTTTCGAGGCCATGTCTGTACATGCTAGGCTCGTCAAGTTTAACCCAAGTGATCTGCATGTGCAACACTGGCTTGCACCCGTTGTATGTGAACGTAGAGTCTATCACACCCGATCATCACGTGGTGTCTCAACACGACGAACTTTTGCAACAGTGCACACTCGAGGAGAACACAATTTATCTTGAAATTAAGTGAGTGATCACCTTATAATTCTACCGTCATCCTAAGCAAAACAGGGTGCATAAAAGGATTAACATCACATGCAAATCATAAGTGACATGATATGGCCATGAACTTGTGCTTTTGATCTGCATCTAGAAAGCACCGGCATGATCTCCATCGTCACCGGCATGACACCATGATCTCCATCATCTTGATCTCCATCAACGTGTCGCCATCGGGGTTGTCACGCCCTGCATGCTTCTACTACTATTGCTACCGTTTAGCGATAAAGTAAAGCATTACATAGTGCTTAATGATTGACACGCAGGTCATACAATAATTAAAGACAACCCTATGGCTCCTGCCGGTTGCCATATTCATCGACATGCAAGTCGTGATAATCTATACATCACATGATCATCTCATACATCACATATATCACATCATGTAATTGGCCATATCATATCACAACATACCCTGCAAAAACAAGTTAGACGTCATCTAATTGTTGTTGCATGTTTTACGTGGCTGCTACGGGTATCTAGCAAGAACGATTCTCACATACGCATAAACCACAACGGTGATACACTAGTTTCTTTTCAACCTTCTCAAGGACCGCCTTTGTCGGATCCGATCCAACTAAAGTGAGAGAAACTGTCACCCGCAAGCCATCTAGGTAACAAGTTGCGTCGAGGGAACCGGTCTCTCGTAAGCGTACGAGTAATGTTGGTCCGGGCCGCTTAATCTCACAATCCCGCTGAACCAAAATACGACCAAGGGAGGAAGCAATCCAAGCATCAATGCCCACAAACCTTTTGTGTTCTACTCGAGATCTCATCGAACCATCAACCTAGCTCATGATGCCACTGTTGGAGAACGTCGCATGGGAAACAAAAAATTTCCGACGCACACGCAAACCTATCCATGGTGATAAGCATCTACGAGAGGGAGAGTGGATCTAAGTACCCTTGTAGATCGCTAAGCGGGAAGCGTTAAGAAACGCGGTTGGTGTAGTCGAACATCTTCGCGATCCAAATCGCCGAGCGTCCCACGATCTCATCATGATCCGTCCCGTGATCCAATCACGATCCGTCCCGCGAACACATCATGATCCGTCCCCCGAACTCATCACGATCCCTCTCACGATCTTGATCACGATCTGTCCCGCGAACTCATCATGATCTGTTCCGTGATCACATCACGAACTGTCTCGCGATCTTGATCACGGTCCTTCCGATCTAGCGCCGAACGGACGGCACCTCCGCGTTCAGCACACGTGCAGCTTGATGACGATCTCCACCATCTTGATCCAGCAAGAGGAGGTGGAGAGGAGAGAGAGTTCACCGGCAGCATGACGGCGCTCCGGTGATGGTGGTGGAGCAATTCCGGCAGGGCTTCGCCTAAGCGCTACAGAAAACCGATCTAGAGGAGCACCGGTGAAACGGGTAGCATGTGGCTGTAAACTGTGTCCAAACAGCACCCAATCCACCAGTATATAAAGGAGGGAGAGAGAGGAGGGCTGGCGCAAGGAAAAACTCCAATAGGAGTCGGCCAAACTAGAGGGGGAGGAGTCCTACTCCTCCTCCACTCCTAGTAGGAGTAGGACTCTTCCTTTTTAGCCTTTTTTCCACCTTTTCCTTTAGGACTTTTGCCTCCTGCACCATGGGCCTTGGTGTGGCTGTTTTTTCGGCCCACTAAGGGCTGGTTATTATTCTCCCACAGCCCATGGACCTCTTGGGGTCGAAATACCCCTCCCGGAGGTCCCCCGGTACACTACCGGCACGCCCGGTACACTACCGATGAGCCCGAAACTTTTTCGGTGACCAAACTGGAACTTCCTATATATGAATCTTTACCTCTGGACCATTCCGGAGCTCCTCGTGACGTCCGAGATCTCATCCGGGACTCCAAACAACCTTCGGTCACCACCATACATAACTCTACACTACCGAAACGTCACCAAACCTTAAGTGTGCAGACCCTGCGGGTTCGAGAACTATGTAGACATGACCGAGACACCTCTACGGTCAATAACCAATGGCAGGACCTGGACGTCCACATTGGTTCCTACATATTCTACGAATATCTTTATCGGTCTAACCTCTATGTCAAGGATTCAGTTAATCCCGTATAACGTTCCCTTTGTTCTTCGGTATGTTACTTGCCCGAGATTCGATCGTCAGTATCTCCATACCTAGTTCAACCTCGTTACTGGCAAGTCTCTTTACTCGTTCTGTAATACAAGATCCCGTGACTAACACTTAGCCACATTTCTTGCAAGGCTTGTTGTGATGTTGTATTACCGAGTGGGCCCTGAGATACCTCTCTGTCACACGGAGTAACAAATCCCAGTCTCGATCCATGCCAACTCAACAGACACCATCGGAGATACCTGTAGAGCACCTTTATAGTCACCCAATTACGTTGCGACGTTTGATACACACAAGGCACTCCTCCGATATCCGTGAGTTGCATGATCTCATGGTCATAGGAACATATACTTGACATGCATAAAACAGTAGCAATAAACTGACACGATCATATGCTATGTTTGTAGTTTGGGTCTTATCCATCACATCATTCTCCTAATGATGTGATCCCGTTATCAAATGACATCTCATGTCCATGGCTAGGAAACCTTAACCATCCTTTGATCAACGAGCTAGTCCATTAGAGGCATACTAGGGACATGGTTTTGTCTATGTATCCACACATGCATTTAAGTCTCCGATCAATACAATTATAGCATGGATAATAAACGATTATCATGAACAAGGAAATATGATAATAACTAATTTATTATTGCCTCTAGGGCATATTTCCAACAGCTTAGCCCCCAAGGGCCGGTTCAATGTACTCAATCGTTGAACCGGGTCTTTGTTTAACTTTCTGTTAGAAAAATTCATAGCCATTGTCCCCTAGAGTGGGCTTAATTTGCCAAAATTGAGTCGGATCTTCCTTTAGATAACTTAAACCGCTAGACATAGCCCCCAACGGCCGGCTCAAGTTTGATAAAGTCGAGTCGGATCTTTATTGTAGATATCTTGAAGAATCGCCTGCAGCCCCAAGGGCCGACTCAAAACTTAACAAAGTTTGAGTCGGGGCTTCCATTAGAAATAAAGTGAAGAGCCATAGTGTAGCCCCCAAGTTCTGGATTAACTTTGAAGAAGATGAACCGGAACTACATTGCATACTCAAAGATCAAACATACATTAGCCCCCAAGTGTCAAATATATTGCTTGCAATCTGTTTGAGACTTGCATAATCTTTTGCTGTCAACACTCATCATTTGATATGACCTTTCCTTCAGTGGCTTATCCTGTATTTTGATGTTTTGCAGGAAGCTTTAAGTGAAGCCAGGTCTCAATTGGCAGATCTGAAGGCCAACTTGGTGGCTCAGCAAGAAGCCCGAAGCATTGTTGACGAAAAGTGACGGCTTCTCTCTGAGGAGCTGGCCAATGCCACTGCTGAGCTTACTTCTTTGAAAGAAACGGCAGAATCTGAAAAGGCCGCTCTGACCGAACGGGCAGACGACGCCGACCAGCGGCTTATAGCTATGGCGGAGGAACTCCAAGGCCTGAAGCAGCACATAGCGAAGATGTCAGGCGCCCTATTTGGTAAGCTTCTGTTTTACTTTGTATTTTAACATTGCTATTGAAAAAAGTGGCGACTTATTAGCTTTATCCGACTTATCCAGGTCCCAGGAGCCGACAGTTGGCTTTTGATAGCCTTCTGCTACTGAAGGCCATCTACACCTTTGCGGAACAACTATACTGCGGCGCCATTTTCACGATCAAGAGTGTTCAATATAAGGAGAAGATCCCCACCACTCTGAAAGGGGTCTTGGAACTCTTCTCCACCATGCCAAAACAGATTGAAGAACTGAAGAAATCAGCTTTTCGTCAAGGAGCAGTCGCCTGATTGAGCCAGGCTCTGGCCTTCGCCCCTGAGCTGACGCCGGCTGAAATGATGGATGGCTATCCATCGAAGAAAGACGACGGCTCAGAATTCACAGAGGCGGACTACATCCAGTGTGTCAAGGACTCCCGCTTCTTGGCGTCTGTACTTGCAGATGAAGCCAACTTAAATGTCTACCAGGCGGCTTATGATGGCAAGGATAAGAAGATCAGCGGGCCTCTCTACGAGTGCAAATCTCTAACACCCGCCCACAGTAAGGAACTCTTTCCTCATGATCTCGACACGTCTCCCTTTTTTGAGGAAGGGTCCTTCGCTACGCTGGCTGATTGCAACTGGAATTTGGAAACTCTCCAGATGAAGCCAATAGAAGAGCCGGAGCAGGATGATCCGGCCGTTTGACTTTGTATTTTATAACCTTCTGAGCGATGGCTCAAGCAATGACCCGCCGTGGGCGGTTGAAACTTGGTAATACCTTTGCTCCTTCTGAGAGGAATTTTTGTAATAGCTTAAGGATGACTCTGTCGTTCTAAAGATAGTGCCAGCTGTATATATTTCCATCTCTTTGTGTATACTTTCCGTCTCTCTGTGTTTCAATTTCATGTATTGCCGGCTCTCCATTGATTGATTGCTCCTTTGCATAAGCTTTTCTGATGAGGGGTGTTTGTCTTTGAAGACGTCATTCCTTCCCCAGAAGTTTAGAGCCGGATAATATCTTTGTCAACTGGAGCAACATGGCTCCGGCTCTTGTCGGATGAATCCATTAAGGAGTCGGTTGTCTTAGGATAATGTAAGCTATACCTGATGGTAAGAAGCCTCTATCGACAACTGCGGCTATTGATGAACCGGAAGCAGCCTAAAGCCGGCTGTATGAAGGGTAATGTAAGTTATACCTGACGGTAAGAAGCCTCCTTTTAACAGCAAATATTGTATGCGCGAACGCCGGCTGTCGATGGGAGATGTAAGCTATACCCCAAGGCAAGAAGCCTCCATCGACAGCCGCGGCTAATAATTAGCATGAGACGGCATAAAGCCGGCTGTTTGAAAGGAGATGTAAGCTATACCCGAAGGCAAGAAGCCTCTTTCAACAGCTACAGTTGATAAGCAACTGAGTTTTGGCATAAACGCCGGTTGTTAGGGTGAGATAAGCGAGCCCGTCGGTAAGAAGCCCCCTTCGACAACCATGGTTAATAAGTAGCCGGAAGTGGCATAAAGCCGGCCATTAGGGTGAGATAAGCGAACCCGTCGGTAAGAAGCCCCCTTCGATGGCTGCAGTTGATAAGCAACTGGAATTTTGTGTACACGCTATTGTCTTAGGGCAATGTAAGTTATACCAAAGGTAAGAAGCCTCCATCAACAACAGCGCTTTAATGTAACCAAACTAGGCATAAAGCCAACTGTGCAAGGGAGATGTAAGCTATACCTGAAGGCAAGAAGCCTCCTTGAAACAGTGCTTAATTTGGGCATAACGTCGGCTGTGCAAGGGAGATGTAAGCTATACCCGAAGGCAAGAAGCCTCCTTGCAATCAGTTTAATAATAGTTGGTTGTGCAAAGGAGATGTAAGCTATACCCGAAGGCAAGAAGCCTCTTTGCAACAGTGCTTAATATAACGCCGACTGTGCAAGGGAGATGTAAGCTATACCCGAAGGCAAGAAGCCTCCTTGCAACAGCGTAAAAAGCAGACTATGCAGGGGAGATGTAAGCTATACCCGAAGGCAAGAAGCCTCCCTGCAACAGTACTTGATAGGGCATAAAGCCGGATGATAGATCAGCCGTTTTGATGGCGAACAAACCACTTCAACTCAAATTTTTGAGCCGGAAAAATTTTCATCTTGATTGCACAAAGACATACATAAGAGCAGAGGCCCCAGTCTTTGCGGGGATGCTAGCTTTTACTCATGTAAACATGATATATACAATGATAGCGGCTTTCAACGCCTGCTAGGTAAAGTATGGTCGCAGATGTGCGATATTCCATGGCCGCAACGTCTCTTGACCCGCGGTTTCCGACTCATCTCGGACATCAATGAGGTAATATGACCCATTGTTAAGGTTTCTGTTGATCACAAAAGGCCCCTCCCATGGTGGAGATAACTTATGCATTCCAGATTGGTCTTGAATCAACCGGAGCACTAGGTCACCTTCCTGGAATGTCCGGGTCTTCACCCTGCGGCTATGATAGCGTCGCAGGTCTTGTTGATAAATTGCCGACCTGGCTGCTGCTAACTCTCGTGCTTCATCCAAGGCATCCAACGCATCTTGGCGTGCTACCTCATTGTCCGTCTCAACATAAGCCGCCACCCTTGGTGAGTCGTGCCGGATATTGCTGGGTAGAACCGCCTCAGCACCATACACCATGAAGAAAGGCGTGAAACCTGTAGATCCATTAGGGGTAGTTCTGATGCTCCATAAGACTGAAGGCAACTCCTCAACCCAACATCCGGGTGTCCGCTTCAAAGGAACCATGAGCCATGGTTTGACTCCTCTTAAAATTTCTTGATTGGCTCGCTCCGCCTGACCGTTAAACTGTGGATGTGCCACCGTTGAAACATCAAGCCGGATATGCTCCTTCTCACAGAACGCTTTCATAGCTCCTTTGGATAGATTTGTTCCATTGTTCATAATGATACTGTGTGGGTAACCAAAGCGATAGATCAGCTTCTTAATAAATTGAACCACTGTAGCCGCGTCACATTTGTTGACCGGCTCTGCCTCTACCCACTTAGTAAACTTATCAATCGCCACCAGAAGGTGTGTTTTCTTATCCTTGGATCTCTTGAAAGGTCCTACCATATCAAGCCCCCAGACTTCAAATGGCCAAGTGATTGGTATCATCCTCAACTCTTGAGCCGGAACGTGAGCACGCCGGCCAAACTTCTGATAGCCGTCACACTTACGGACTAAGTTTTCTGCATCCTTGTGAGCCGTCAACCAGAAAAACCCATGTCGAAAAGCCTTGGCCACTAAAGATTTTGACCTGGCATGATGTCCACAGTCGCCAGCATGAATTTCACTCAAGATCTGTTGGCCCTCCTCCGGTGACACGCAGCGCTGAAAGACACCTGTCACACTACACTTATGTAACTCACCATTGATAATCGTCATAGACTTAGAATGCCGGGTGATCTTCCTGGCCAGATCCTCCTCCTGAGGCAACTCGCCGCGTGTCAGATACGCCAAATAAGGAATAGTCCGGTCTGGGATAGCATGCAGAGCCGCCACCAATTCCGCCTCCGGGTCAGGAATAGCCAGCTCCTCCTCAGAGGGTATTTTGACAGTCGGATGATGCAATACGTCTAGAAAAACATTAGGTGGTACCGGCTTTCGTTGAGAACCTAAACGTGATAAGGCATCAGTCGCCTCATTCCTGCGACGATCAATATGATCCACCTGGTACCCCTCGAAGTGACCGGCAATGATATCAACCGCCTGTCGATAAGCAGCCATCCGCGGATCCTTGGAGTCCCAAGTACCTGAAACTTGCTAAGCCACAAGATCTGAGTCGCCTAAACATCTGACCCGGCTTAAGTTCATCTCTTTAGCGACTCTGAGACCATGGAGCAGTGCCTCATACTCAGCTGCATTATTAGTACAAGGAAACATTAACCGGAGCACATAACAAAACTAGTCACCCTTCGGGAAGGTGAGAACAACCCCTGCACCGGACCCCTCTAGCTGCTTGGACCCATCAAAGTGTATAGTCCAATATGTGTTATCCGGCTTCTCTTCGGGTGCTTGACATTCTGTCCAATCATTTATGAAATCCACCAAGGCTTGAGACTTTATTGCTGTTCGAGGAACATACTTGATGTTAAGAGGACCCAGCTCCAAGGCCCACTTGGCAATCCTCCCTGTGGCTTCTCTATTTTGAATGATATCTCCCAACGGGGTAGAACTGACCATGGTTATCTGGTGCCCCAAAAAGTAGTGTTTTAACTTGCGGTTAGCCATAAAAACTCCGTATACCAGCTTCTGCCAATGCGGATACCTCTGCTTAGACTCTGCCAAAACTTCACTGATGTAATAAACTGGCCTTTGCACAGGATATTCCTTCCCTGCCTCCTTGCGCTCAACCACAATTGCTACACTGACCGCTCTGTTGTTAGCCGCCACATAAAGGAGTAACGGCTCTTTCTCAACCGGAGCGGCTAACACTGGCGGCTCGGTCAACTGTTTTTTAAGAGCTTCAAGTGCTTCAGCCGCTACCTCGCTCCACTTAAACTTGTCTGTCTTTTTCATCATCCGGTATAAGGGAATGGCCTTCTCCCCAAGCCGGCTTATGAACCCGCTCAACGCAGCAATCCATCCTGCAAGGCGCTGGACGTCATTAATGCACGTCGGCTCTCCTAAAGAAGTGATAGCCTTAATTTTATCTAGGTTAGCCTCGATGCCCCGCTCAGAGACCAAGAAACCCAAAAGCTTTCCTGCTGGAACACCAAAAACACACTTCATCGGGTTAAGCATCATCTTGTAGACCCGAAGATTGTCAAAAGTTTCCTTCAGATCCTCTAGGAGAGTTTCCTTTTTTCTGGATTTAACCACGATGTCGTCTACGTAAGCATGAACATTTCGGCCAATCTGACTGTGAAGGCAGTTCTGCACACATCGTTGGTAAGTCGCCTGGGCACTCTTAAGCCCGAAAGGCATGGAGACGTAGCAGAACGACCCAAAGGGTGTAATAAATGCCGTCTTCTCCTGATATTTCATTGCCATCTTGATCTGATGATAACCTGAATATGCATCCAGGAAACATAAACTTTCACACCCGGCTGTAGCATCAATAATCTGATCGATACGAGGGAATGCAAAAGGGTCAGGTGGGCAAGCCTTGTTAAGGTCCGTGTAATCTATACACATACGCCAGGTGCCATTCTTTTTGAGCACTAGCACCGGGTTAGCTAACCACTCCGGGTGAAAAACTTCCACTATAAACCCTGCAGCCAAGAGCCGGGAAACTTCCTCCCCAATAGCTTTACGTCTCTCTTCATTGAACCGTCGTAGAAACTGTTTAATCGGCTTAAACTTCGGATCCACATTAAGGTTGTGCTCAGCGAACTCTCTCGGTACACCCGGCATGTCAGAAGGCTTCCATGCAAAGATGTCCCGATTCTCACGTATGAATTCGATGAGCGCGCTTTCCTATTTGGGATCCATGTGAGCCCCAATGATGAACTGCTTGGATGAGTCGCCCGGATTGAAATCTACTGCCTTGGTATCATCTTCTGAAAACTTGAGTGGCAGCTCAACTTCCGTAGTAGCTTCTTCAGCGGGGTCATATCCTCTGGGTCAACGTTCTCCTTGTAGAACTTCAGCTCCTCCTAGGCATAACTAGATTCTGCATACACCGCATCTCCTTCCTCACACTCGAGAGCCGTTTTCCGATTACCGTGAACGGTAATTGTACCATTTAAGACGGGCATTTTGAGTTGTAAATAAACATAGCAAGGCCTAGCCATAAATTTGGCATAAGCCAGCCTCCCAAACAATGCATTATAGGGACTTTTGATTTTAACCACCTCAAACCGCAAGGACTCCACCCTGTAATTATACTCATCGCCAAAAGCCACTTCTAGAGAAATCCGGCCCACCGGGTATGCCGACTTACCCAGGACCACACCATGAAAGACGATGGAGGAAGGTTTAAGGTCTTTGTCAAGCAACTTCATCCGCCGGAAAGTGTCATAATAAAGGATGTTGATACTGATGCCTCCGTCCATGAGCACCTTGTTCACCATATAGCCATTCACCTGAGGGGCCACAACTAAGGCCAGCCGGCCCGGGTCATCTACCCACGGCGGGTGATCCTCCCGGCTCCACATTATGTCATACTCAGACCATGGTAAGTACCGCGGGAGAGCCGGAGCAACTGCATTAACCGCTCGCCTCCACAACTTCTCGTCTCGTTTACTATGACCGGTCATGAACACGTGATACTGTCCAGAACTGAGCTGCTTCGGGTTACTCTGAAACCCGGATTGATTGCGCTGCTGCTAATTGTTGTTATTGCTGTTGTTGCCAGGATGCTGCTGGTGCCGCCCTTGGTTATTCTGACCCGGATGCCCGGCTCCTGAACCGCCGGCGCCGAATCCAGCCCCTGATCCGCCAGGCCCTGAGCCGCCAGGCGGGCCACCGCCCTCGTTTATGGAGGTGATAAAGAGTTCATCGTAAGGAGTTACGTCGATACAAGCTTTAACACTAATCCGGATGACTCGTAGTAGCAATCTGGATACGTATAGTGGAGCAGCCATTTGGAATAGTACCGAGAGGAGTGTGGTAGCAGTGTTTACAGTTTGACATAGGTATTTGCAAAGTGCACACGGATCTGAATATTACAGACCCGTTGACTATAAGACCTCTCTCACATGCAAAGCATGATCGAGCCCCAGAACTCGTTGGGTGTTAGATTCATAACAATGCGAATCACATGGTGGTGTGAACTAGATTATTGACTCTAGTGCAAGTGGGAGACTGTTGGAAATATTCCCTAGAGGCAATAATAAATTAGTTATTATCATATTTCCTTGTTCATGATAATCGTTTATTATCCATGCTATAATTGTATTGATCGGAGACTTAGATGCATGTGTGGATACATAGACAAAACCATGTCCCTAGTATGCCTCTAATAGACTAGCTCGTTGATCAAAAGATGGTTAAGGTTTCCTAGCCATGGACATGAGATGTCATTTGATAACGGGGTCACATCATTAGGAGAATGATGTGATGGACAAGGCCCAAACTGCAAACGTAGCATATGATCGTGTCAGTTTATTGCTACTGTTTTCCGCATGTCAAGTATGTGTTCCTATGACCATGAGATCATGCAACTCACAGATATCGGAGGAGTACCTTGTGTGTATCAAACGTCACAACGTAACTGGGTGACTATAAAGGTGCTCTACAGGTATCTCCGATGGTGTCTGTTGAGTTGGCATGGATCGAGACTGGGATTTGTTACTCCGTGTGACGGAGAGGTATCTCGGGGCCCACTCGATAATGCAACATCACAATAAGCCTTGCAAGCAATGTGACTAATTGTTAGTTGCAGGATCTTGTATTACGGGACGAGTAAAGAGACTTGCCGGTAACGAGGTTGAACTAGGTATGGAGATACCGACGATCGAATCTCGGGCAAGTAACATACCGAAGAACAAAGGGAACGTTATACGGGATTAACTGAATCCTTGACACAGAGGTTCGACCGATAAAGATCCTCGTAGAATATGTAGGAACCAATGTGGACGTCCAGGTCCCTCCATTGGTTATTGACCGTAGAGGTGTCTCGGTCATGTCTACATAGTTCTCGAACCCGCAGGGTCTGCACACTTAAGGTTCGGTGATGTTTCGGTAGTGTAGAGTTATGTATGGTGGTGACCGAAGTTTGTTCGGAGTCCCGGATGAGATCCCAGACGTCACGAGGAGCTCCAGAATGGTCCGGAGGTAAAGATTCATATATAGGAAGTCCCAGTTTGGTTTCCGGAAAAGTTTCGAGCTCATCGGTAGTGTACCGGGAGGCCTCCGGGAGGGGTATTTCGACCCCAAGAGGTCCATGGGATGTGGGAGAATAATAACCAGCCCTTTGTGTGCTGGTAAAATAGCCACAAAGGCCCATGGCGCAGGAGAGAAAGTCCTAAAGCAAAAAGTGGAAAATCAGCCAATAGGAGGCAATCCTACTCCAACTAGGATTGGAGGTGAAGTAGGATTGCTTCCCACCTCCTATTTCAGCCGACCCAAAGGACTTGGCTGCCTCTCCTCTCCTCTCCTCCTATATATACTAGTGGATTGGGTGGTTTTTGGACAGAATTTCCGGGCACATGCTACCCGTTCCACCGGTGCATAGTTTCTCCTCTAGATCAGTTTTCTGCAGCGCTTAGGCGAAGCCCTGCCGGAATTGCTCCACCACCATCACCGGAGCGCCGTCACGCTGCCAGTGAACTCTCTCTCCTCTCCACCTCCTCTCGCTGGATCGAGACGGTGGAGATTGTCATCAAGGTGCACGTGTGCTGAACGCGGAGGTGCCGTCCGTTCGGCGCTAGATCGGAAGGACCGTGATCTAGATCGCGAGACGGTTCGTGATGTGATCACGGAACGGATCATGATGAGTTTGCGGGACAGATCGTGATCAAGATCGTGAGACGGATCGTGATGAGTTTGTGGGACGGATCATGATGTGTTCGCGGGACGGTTCGTGATTGGATCGCGGGACGCTCGGCGATTTGGATCGCGAAGAAGTTCGACTACACCAACCGTGTTTCTTAACGCTTCCCGCTTAGCGATCTACAAGGGTACGTAGATCCACTCTCCCTCTCGTAGATGCTCATCACCATGATAGGTTTGTGTGTGCGTAGGAAAATTTTTATTTCCCATGCGACGTTCCCCAACAGTGGCATCATGAGCTAGGTTGATGGTTCGATGAGATCTCGAGTAGAACACAAAAGGTTTGTGGGCGTTGATGCTTAGATTGCTTCCTCCCTTGGTCGGATTTTGGTTCAGCGGGATTGTGAGATGAAGCGGCCTGGACCAACATTACTCGTACGCTTACGAGAGACCGGTTCCCTCGACGCAACTTGTTGCTTAGATGGCTTGCGGGTGACAGTTTCTCTCACTTTAGTTGGATCGGATCCGACAAAGGCGGTCCTTGAGAAGGTTGAAAAGCAATCTATGTATCACCGTTGTGGTTTATGCATAGGTGAGAATCGTTCTTGCTAGATACCCGTAGCAGCCACGTAAAACATGCAACAACAATTAGAGGACGTCTAACTTGTTTTTGCAGGGTATGTTGTGATGTGATATGGCCAATTACATGATGAGATATATGTGATGTATGAGATGATCATGTGATGTATAGAATTTCACGACTTGCATGTCATTGAGTACGGCAACCGGCAGGAGCCATAGGGTTGTCTTTAATTATTGTATGACCTACGTGTCAATCATCAAGCGCTATGTAATGCTTTACTTTATCGCTAAGCGGTAGCAATAGAAGTAGAAGCAGGGCTGGCGCCACAACCCCAATGGAAACACATTGATGGAGATCAAGATGATGGAGATCATGGTGTTGTGCCGGTGATGATGGAGATCATGCCGGTGTTTCGAAGATGGAGATCTTAAACACAAGTTCATGGCCATATCATGTCACTTATGATTTGCATGAGATGTTAATCCTTTTATGCACCTTGTTTTGCTTAGTATGGCGGTAGCATTATAAGGTGATCCCTCACTTGAATTTCAAGATGAACTGTGTTCTCCCCGAGTGTGCACCGTTGCGAAAGTTCGTCGTGTTGAGACACCACGTGATGATCGGGTGTGATAGACTCTACGTTCACATACAACGGGTGCAAGCCAGATTTGCACGCGCAGAACACTCGGGTTAAACTTGACGAGCCTAGCATGTACAGACATAGCCTCGGAACACAAGAGACCTAAAGGTCGAGCATGAGTCATATAGTGGATATGATCAACATAATGATGTTCACCATTGAAGCCACCTTAACTCACGTGATGATCGGACTTGAGTTGGTGAATTTGGATCATGTATCACTCGAATGACCCGAGGGATGTCAATTTGAGTGGGAGTTCTTAAGTAATATGATTAATTGAACTCATTATCATGAACATAGTCAATAGTGTCTTTGCAAATTATGTTGTAGATTACTAGCTCGCGCTGTAGCTCCCTTAAATTTTTATATGTTCCTAGAGAAATAGAGTTGAAAGATGTTGGTAGCAATATTGCGGACTGGGTCCGTGATCTGAGGATTGTCCTCATTGCTGCACAGAAGGCTTATGTCCTTAATGCACCGCTCGGTGCGCCACCCCCTCTAGCGTCGTCTATAGATGTTGTGAACATCTGACAGGCACGTTTCGATGACTACTTGATAGTTTAGTGCGTCATGCATTACGGCTTAGAATTGAGGCTCCGAAACATTTTGAACGTCACGGAACATATGAGATGTTCTAGGAGCAGAGATTGTGATCTCAGGCTCGTGCCTGTGTTGCGAGATATGAGATCTCCAACAAGATTCTTTTCCTATAAGATGAAGGAAAATAGCTCAATCGTTGAGCATGTACTCAGATTGTCTGGGTACTACAATCGCTTGAATCAAGTGGGAGTTGATCTTCCAGATAAGATAGTGATTGATATAGTTCTCCAAGTCACTGTCACTAAAGCTACTAGAACTTAGTGATGAACTATAATACACCAGGGATAGAAGTATTGATCCCTGAGCTGTTCGCGATGTTTGACACTGCGAAGGTAGAAATCAAGAAGGAGCGTCAAGTGTTGATGGTTAATCAAACCACTAGTTTCGAAAAGGGCAAGAGCAAGGAGGGAAACTTCATGGATAGCAAGTCAGTTGCTGCTCCAGTGAAGCAACCCAAAGTTGAACTCAAACCCGAGACTAAGTGCTTCTATTATGAGGTGAGAGGTCGCTGAAGCGGAACAACCCTAGATACTTGGTAGATAAGAAGGCTGGCAACATCGACAGAAGTATATTTGATATACGAGTTATTGATGTGTACCTTGCTAGTACTCCTAGTAGCACCTGGGTATTGGATACCGGTTCGGTTTCTAAATGTTAGTAACTCGAAATAAAAGCTACAGAATAAACGGAGAACTAGCTAAGGGTGAGGTGACGATGTGTTGGAAATGTTTCCAAGGTTGATGCGATCAACATCGCACGCTCTCTCTACCTTCAGGATTAGTGACGAACCTAAATAAATGTTATTTGGTGTTTTGCGTTGATCATGAACATGATTAGATCATGTTTGTTGCAATACGGTTATTCATTTAAGTCAGAGAATAATGGTTATTCTGTTTACATGAATAATACCTTCAATGGTCATGCACCCAGTGAGAATGGTTTGTTGAAATCTTAATCATAGTAGTACACATGTTCATAACATTGATGTCAAAAGATACAAAGTTAATAATGATAGTACCACATACTTGTGGCACTGCCGTAAAATGTCATATTGGTATAAAGCGCATGAAGAAACTCCATGGTGATGGATATTTGGACTCATTCGATTTCGAATCGGTTGAGACATGCGAACCATGCCTCTTGGGCAAGATGACTAAAGGACCCCGTTGGATGGAGCGGGCAAGTGATTCATTGGAAATGATACATGTTGATGTATGCAATCTAGTGAGTCTTGTAGCGTGCAGTGGATATCGTTATTTTCTTACCTTCACTGATGATTTGAGTAGATATAGTGTATATTTACTTAATGAAACACAAGTCTAAATCGTTTGAAAGGTTCAAGCAAATTCAGAGTGAAGTTTAAAGATCATCGTGACAAGAAGATAAAAATGACTGCGATATGATCGTGGAGGTGAATATCTGAGTCACGAGTTTGGCATACAACTTAAGACAATGTGAAAGTTGTTTCACAACTAAATGCCACCTGGAACACCATAGTGTGATGGTGTGTCCGAACATCATAGTTATGCTCCAACAGAGAGAATCAGAAAACCTGGGGCCAACCTCAAGCACCGTTTTGTTGCGGAGATATCGAGCACACACAATGTCTTGCCACACCCCATTTTAAGTTTCAAGTTTCCACCATCATTTAACCATATGACTAAATATTCTGTTTCCGAAGGTCTTTGATCCCGAGACCACGCTTCTCTTTAGATCGATAGATTCTACTCCACTTGACAAGATAATATCTTTTTTTCTTACTGCACCCTTGTCAGAAAACCTCCTTCTATACTTATCCAGCCTTTCAATGAATGTTTTATTCATTAGCCACATGGACATGTTGTATAACAAAATCTGGATAGTGACTAATGTGCAGATAGGGTCCTAGCAGGCATGTCCGGACGTCCCTGTATCCGCCCTAGATTTGGGCTGCATATATGAAGTGACGGTCAAATTCGGACGTTTGACCAGATATGGAAAGACCGCCCAAGATTTAGGATGGATATGAGGAAAGACCGCCCAAGAATTAGGATGGATACGAGGAATACCGGTCAGCCCAAACATTTGAGTCGGATATGGAGAGGTCGGTTGAGTGTATTCCATCCGGACGTTTGGGACGGCTACGGGAGTTCTGGGGGTCCTGCTGTAGATGCTCTTAGGAGCTAATTGAGTTTATGTTCTTGTGTTGACCGAAACGGGGAAGAAGGGAGCGACCCAACGATGCTCAGCAGGAGCGATCCAACAGAAACGGGGAAGAAGGGAGCGACCCAACGATGCTCAGCAGAAGCGATCCAACAGTGCGGTGCTCAGCAGTTTCATCTAACTGTGGACGAGTGGACCGATCTGGCCAAAAGATATTTGCACAGACTAGCCAAAAGAAGGCTGACATATAACGATCTGAATAATAGTCACTCACCAAAAGAAAGAAAGACAAACGGACATAGAAAAATAATAGTCACTCACCAAAAAAAAAAAGACAATCGGACACAAAATAATAATCTGAATTGGCCCTCAAAGTGCTCAGATAGAATGATTCACAACATATGAATTGTTGTCAGCACCAACATAGATAGTTATATGATCTGTTGATAGACACAAGTCAGTTTGACACCTTACTATATGGCTGGACAATCGGTGATATACACAAGTCATTTGACACCTTACATAGGACAATCAACGAGTGAGAGATACACTTTTTCCTTGACAAGCAACGACCATGCTACAACAACCTCCACTGTGGCGTCGCCAACTGGACAATCAAGCCTTCTTGTTTGGCATTGCTGAACAGGAAAGTCAATGTGACCCTCTCGAGCAATACAGCGACGAGACTTCCCATATGCTTCTATGGCCACTCTTAGCGTTCCTTGTGATTCCACTGAAACCACTTTCCTCGATAGTTGAAGGTAGTTCTCTGATCCTCTAGGCAATCCTTTACCACGGTGGTCAAGCAACACAAGTCGCCTGTAAGTGGTAGGAATATCCTCTGTTGCAGCGAAGGGAGACCAACAGCAGACAATTCGGCATCCATATTTAAAAGGCCAACCCCCCTTGGCGACACGTACACCCACGATAGTAGCCTGGAGCGATCTATCAAGCTGCTCAAGGGTTACCTCGGCTGTACAGCTCTGGTTGGAGAGCAAGAAGGTCCGTCCATCACCACCATCAGTGACGCTGGCCAAGGAAGAGAAAAAAGCATCTGTACCGCCGTAACGCTCTCTACAGCTGATCAATGTTTGGGACTGCGCTCCATTGGTTACTTGGAGTTCAACTTCAAAGTCGACATCGCCCAATGCAACAATTGCACGAGATGGACCAGTCAAGCATAAGGAATGATCCTGCAAGCATATCATCATTGTAAACACCTTCGCAATGCACTACAATGTCAGGAGGAACAAAAAAAGGAAAATGAACAAAAAACTGAATAGAGTACATACTTCTCCAATGAGTTCTTGGTAGTTAAACTTGGACCGAGAGAATAGAATGTTGCGGTTGTGATCCACAGTGTCTCGAGCAGCAACCTCACCGTACACTCTGAGTGGCCAGTTTAAGCCTTTTAGATTCTTTATCTTGATTGAGTAGATCTGCAAAGTGCTACCGGTGACAGCAGCAGGGGAAGGGATGCTACCAGGTGTGTGGTGTGTAAACTGCATAGGGCTCAGTATGGCTGCAGCACCAAAGACAAGCGTCAAATGTCAAAATTCTAACATGAATAAGCAAATAAAGTAAGATTGGTCATTGCTGAAACTACTGCCCAGAATTCTAATATGTACAGACCCACAACATTGCTGAAACTACTGCCCAGATTTACCACTAAACACGTTTGCCACAATCACAAACCACATGCCACCTCTTCTCTGTCCCCTTCAAACACCCACGCATCATCACCCCTATCTCTCACGTAAGGCCCTCCCCGGCGCCCCTCATTTGCTGCCCAACCGTTGTCTATTTTGTGTGTTGCATTATGTGCACAGAAATCAGTCAAGTGAAGAGAGATCCAGAACTGGTGTACATTTATGAACATTGTGCAGTTCTTGCTGAATTCTCAACTTCACTGAACAGATTCCTGTGAGCGGTGAATCCCCCTATTCCAAATTGCTGAATTCTTGACTTCACTGAATTCTGAACTTCGCCGAAGCAAACTGAAGCTAGAGGTACATACAATGTGATTTTGTGATTACACGGTAAAATGTGATTTATTTTTCTATAACAGAAACTGGCATCGCCCTGATAAATTGATGCCTGATGATCATTAGCAGATGCGGGATTATTTCTCATCTATCAAACTATTTCTAGAACGGAACAACTCTAGTACAGGAGTTCAACAAAAAAACTGAACATGAGACATAAGGAAATTTATACAATAAATTTTGTGTGCCTATCAAGTCATGAATGCCTCTAATATTGTACTGAGTGTTAGCAACAGGTTAACTGAATTTGAGTCCAGGGCTGTGACGACGGAACAATTTATGTGCTACAATAGAAGTGATCAAGAGATCAATACTACAGAAAAGGAACTAAAACAGAGTTCAAACACGTGTTTAGCCCTCCTGGTCTGCTAAAATAAATTTCTAGAGACAAGCATAGAGCAAGGTACTAAATATATATTTTTCCTACCTTCTAGGTTCTACCTATTTGTTGCTTTGTCGGATTGTTTCCATCCTTGGCTTATGTGAGATATATAGTCTTGACTTTCCATCAAGCATTTAGTTTACTGGTTGTACTTGCTGCTTTAGATTGATGTTCCAATGGACCCGATGAAGGAGCTAATCAGATTAATATCGGAGCAAACATTTGATGAGGCGCTTACAACGGCTCTTCAAAGAAGTCATGTTTCCATGGTGTTTTGGTTGTGCTCTCACCTCTCATGTGTAAGGCACATTCAAAATTTGAAGTGTGGTTTTGTTGGCTTATTCCCCGTTTTCTTCTTGCCACTTGAGCAAATCAAGATATGTCTACAAATATACAAATTTACATAACATCCCCCCTACTTTTAGGTGTGTTTGTCTCATAGTTAGACATTAATATGCACACTAAACTTTCTTAGCGGTGTACTAATTGTTTGAATTATTCAAAACAAGATAACTATACAGATAGTGTACAGGTTAAGCATGAAAATAAATAAAGCAGTTTATTATCCGAATCACTTAGCTTCTTAGGTTTATCGCCAGTTATGGAAGGCGCACTTTTATAGGATCATGTAACTAAGCAGTCATACACATGGATGCTCATAGTTCGATTTGCCAGAGTATGGGAAGTGACAAAACTTCGACACAGGCGACACTTACAAAACTGACTTCTTGTTGTTGGAGCTTCAGGTTGTTACCCTATGTATGTCATGTTCCATATAACAAGAAGAAAAAACATTTTTTGTTTGTTTTTTAACTGGCACTAGCATTTACATTATATAATATCCATATCTTCTACTCCCTCCGTCCAGAAATATTTGTCCTAAAAATGAATAAAATGGATGTATTTATAACTAAAATAAGTCTACATACATCCATTTCTAGGACAAGTATTTCCAGACGGAGGGAGTACTATGTATCTTTTTATTTATTTGGGGGGGGGGGGGGGCCAAACGAAGAACTGGTAGACAAAAGTTGAGAACTTCAGCTTATATGATGCTAGACAAAAGCACAGGTGTTTAGATCACCCTCTTAGGCTATGCTTTACATACCAGACCAGTTGAGAACTTCAGCTTATATGATGCTACAGTAGACAAAAGCACAGGCGTTTAGATAACCCCCTTAGGCTATGCTTTACATACCAGACCAGGGATGAACAAATTAGTACCCCAGCCAAAAAAAATCCTCTGCTTCCTCACAATGCTCCTTGCTGGAGGCTTGAACTGAGCAGAACACTATACTTTCAGGTTGATAAACAAAATTATTTTTCATCACATTTATGTCTAACCTGTGCTTACTAATTTTTTTATCCAACAGATGTTTATTGGACTAACCGTTAAGGGTACCAACATATAAGCGACTTCATCTAGCAGTCAAAAGGAGACACACAATGTCTACAGAACAGACAGCAGGTCAGCAATATAGGTTGTCACCTCTAAACTGAACAAAATATTATTTCAGATGGAATTATAACATGTTTACCTATTATGTGCAGTCGTGTGCTGAGTTCATGCTTTGGGGAGCAAATGCCCTTGCTGTCCAAGCTACTGGATTACAGGATGCCCCTATAGAGAGCCAATGGTACCGCTCTTTGTTGGCGTGTTACTGTAGGTCATTTCTTAGGTGGGTCATTTTTGCTCTACTAAGGATGGATTTATTACTTCTTTGTTAATTGTCAGTGTGAGCCCTGTTAAACTGTCTTACACCACAGGCTTGCTTGCATTTAAATCATCATCAGCTACCAAATGGTACATTAATGTTCCTACTCCAGAAATTGCCAGTGCTTGAAACGATAGTTTCATCTTCTACAATTAGAACTTGCTAATTTAGCAGGTTGTCGATTGATTCACAAGTATAATATGTAGGAGTTTACTACCATCTATTAATGTTGCATTCAGTGTTCCTAATCATTTCGTGATGATAAAATTCTTCTTTATCCATAAAGGGATAGTGCTGTAAGTTTAAGATTCCAATTACTGAGGTGATTTCCATGGACAACTGGTGGCACAGAAGTTGCAAGGATTGCTGGTGGTTTAAGCAGAGAGAGACACTTATAAGTGTCCATGCTGTCCTGTTACTACACCAGTCCCAAGGTATCACAGTGTTACAATTGATAACTTTTTTTAGTCAATTATTCAATATTACACAACCCACCTGACAGTTTTATCATGGCAGGCACAAAATATCTGTAAATGCAACAAGACAGCGATCCTAAAGATCGAATGGATTCAGCATTTGCAAAATTTACATTTATCATGACAGGCGCAAAATATCTGTAGATGCGGCAAGACGGCGGCCCTAAAGATCCAATGGGTTCAACATTTGAGCAATTAAAATTTGAGGACCACAACGAGAAATAATCACAGGGAAGGAAGCTTCTATTTGTGGCAAGCTCTATGGGTCAAGCTGGACACAAGCCATCTGAGTTATCTAAAATTGGTGGGTAACAGTTTATTTTTGTGGCTTCCCCAACAGATAATTCTCTAGATGCTAAAGACCATTTCTTCCAAGTGTACTCCATTGTGTGAGTGTCCAGGTGGCACGAACCACCCTCTAATCACTCAGGCAACCAAGTGCATCAGTTACAGATTTTCCACCTGAAAGCTCTAACACTGCTACTCCTCCACTTACAGAGGTAGCAAAGTGCTTCTAAGGTATAATCATATTATTTACAAACAACAACAGGAGATCATATTCGTAACATGGCTTTTTTGGGGGAATATTGGTGACAGGGCTGCAGACACCAAGCAAGACTACTAAAGGCAAGAAACATAAAGGATGTTGGACTACCAGGAGCATGAACCTGTCAAAGATAACAATGATCCATCGAGTCTATTATAAATGCCATTTTAATCTCATGTTTATTTATTTATTTTTCTTTATGATTATATATAATTGAGAAATGAAGAAGCATTGTGGCAAGAAACATAAAGGATGTTGGACTACCAGGAGCATGAAGTTACTTACTTGTATCCATAAATCTACCGCAACGTCCAATCCTGCTGCCCCACACATCTTCCCAGAATGTCCGATTATGGGCCAAAAATTGTTGCTCGACGTCCATCCTTTCCTTGAGATACTCCATTGTGGATACGTCCTTCTCCTGCTCCTCCTCTTCAACCTCAACGTCCTCATACTTCTTCTCCTCATCCTCCTCCATGACTAACTGGGCCAACGTGTTGTCGTATTTACTGGGAAATCGAGAGTATTTCCTGAAAAGACTCAACAAGTTGATCTGCTCAGGCTCCTGCCACGGCTCCTGGTCCGTGATGAATCCCTTGGAGATGTGCGTATTTAATTTTGTTGATGTATTGCACAGCTCGGTGGCCTTGTAGGAGCGGATGGGGTCACTGGATTTGTTGAGAAAATGTAACATAGAAAGCATCCGATGACCCAGGTCCTCCATATCTTGGAGCATCAGGTTGAAGTAGTCTGCGAGTTGATTCTCATCACCCATAGCAGTAACAGGCTCCTCCTTTGTGGCAATGATCCAGGTTGCTTGAGAATCGATTTCTTTCCAGATAGAAAAGGTGGGAGTGAGTGAGGCGAGCAGGTCTCTGCGCTCCCTCTCCACGGAGATGATCTCCTTTACCAGGGATTGGTGCTTCCCTGAAAACGTGGGAGCAAATGAGCCAAGCAAGTCGCCCGAATCCCTCTCTTTGAGCCTCTTCTTCATTAGTTTCTTGTGCTTCTGCTTCAATAGTTTCCTCTGCTTCTTACTGAGTTTACTCTGCTCCTTGATTTCATCCCTCTCCATCTCCATCTCCGGATACCTCATCATATCCCTATCCCGCTGTTTCTTGCCAGAATGAATCACCGGCCCGTCCTCCAAGTGCTCAATCCTGAGTTCCCTCCTGAGTATCCCATACTCCGTCGTGAGTCTCTCATGCTCCTTCCTGAGTTCCCCCTGGTCCTTGCCGGACTCGATCTTAGTCCCCTTCCCTGACCCGCTTTCCATCTTCCTGAGTTCTCCCTGGTCCTTGCCGGACTCGATCTCAGTCCCCTTCCCTGACCCGCTTTCCATCTTTCCCCTTCAATCCCGGCAAATCAATTAGGGTTTGAGAAGAGAAGGGAAGGGAAGGGATCTCCGCCTCCTTAGACTTGTGTTGTTCCGCCTAACCTTGTTTTTCCCTGGCCGTGGATCTCCACCGCGATTTCAAGCAGACGGCCGGTCGGTGGCAATGGTAGTTGTTATATACTCATACTCTACATACCGCCCTCCTGGTCTCACGCTGAGCCCGCAATCGGCCCACTGGATCGCTTTTACTGGTAGCAGAACAATCCGAGCCCTGGTAGGTATTTGAGGAAAGCCCGATTACTCGTAGCAGAACAACGACAAATATGTAGGCCGACAAATCTGTTCGGTATTTGTTGGAGCGGTTTAATTAAACTAGCGGCCGCACTCGGGCATGGCGGCCATTCATATTCATCCAATTGGTTTTTAAGGCATGTACTATGGTTGATAAAGTAGTTTTACCTTAAGTCTGACATGTAATTTAGAGATGACAATAAAAAATGTCTAGAATGGGTCATCTCTTAACCTTATCTTCAATAACTAGCTATTTTTAAAAACGTGGTGAGACATATTGTGTTAAGAGTTAAATATCTTAAATAAAAAAAGGCAAAGTCTTTTTTATGAGTTTTCTCTCCTCCACCTCATCATTTATCTTATGTGTCACTCTTAAGCTAGCACCATTCTACATGCCCTTACCGTTCAAATAAAAATAGAAAAAACTCGTTTGCTCGCATGTTGCTCATTAGCTGTTGGTCGCGGTTTGACCGGCCAACCGTTGACCGATCAGCTGTCGACTTTTGAAAAAAAAACGTTAACTCAAAAATGTTCACTGACTTGATTTTTTTAACAAACTACAAAAGGACCATCGAATTGGACAAAAAGTTCATCACTTTTGAAAAAAAAAAGTTTGTCAGATTTGAAAAAGGTTCATCGAATAATGAAAAGGTTAATAAATTTTGAAAAAAAAAACTTCTTCAAACTTGAAAAAAGTTTATCAATTTAAAGAAATGGAAAAGCTTACCTTATGCCGGCTTATCTGGCGCCCACGTCCGCCGGCTCCGTGTCTGTCGGATCGTCTTTTGATCCAACGGCCAATAGCACCCGCACCCACACACACGGGTCTGCCACACATCTATTGTTTCAGAAACGATTTCTGCAATAGAGCCCTTGTTGCGGGGCTCTGTGGTGGTTACATCCAGTAGCGAGGAGGCGGAGCACCGTGCTGGTGGGACAGAGGCGGCGGCTAGGCAACCACCGCAGACCAGCCGCGCTAGCGACGAGGACGCGATCTAAGGTCGTTGACGGCTACACAAGCAGCAAGTGTGCATCCTTTCCCCGCTAAATTCATAGATTTTCCCCATTCATGTAGACGGGCGAAATTAAGGGAGGGATGCGGTGGTGGTGCCTCATCGCGGTGGTGTGCTCCCCCATGTGTTCATCGTTGTGCTCCCCGATGTGGTGGTGGTGCTCCGCGGCTATTTGTAGGTGATGCTGGTAGCTTGTAGCAGTAGGAGGAGGTCGTCGGTGTAGTAGGAAGAGGTGGTCGCCGGCGTAGCGGAGACGAGCTGGTCGTAGGCATAGTAGGAAGATTCCCAGGGGGTGCATTTCTGAATTTTGTGCGGCTCATAGCAAATTTCTGATTTCATTTGCGTGTACTGTTGCTGTGAATGCTACCATCGGTGCCTCATTGTTATCTTACTTAAATCTTACTGATATATGATGAGATTTGCCTTGATCCTTAGTGTGCTCACATGAATTTCTTCAACTTCCAGTGTTGTTTTTTAAAGCAATTGACATGTTTGCATGCACCCTGATTGCTTGCATAATGTACACAGCTTTTATGGATTCTGCACATCAGACATTATCCATGCTAATGAATTCTTGGTTGTTCTGGAAGTTGTTTTCAAGTGTAGCGGTACACGGTGGAGCCAGGATTGGAACAAGCTCTGGGCCTAAAAAAGGTTTTCGCCATAAGGAAAGAACTTAACATCCATAAGGGTTTTAGCTACCACTAAAGATAACCCATGCATAATACGGCTCAGTCGCATGAAATTTTTTTTTAACTCAATGCTTAACAAAACAACAAAATGGATAAAAACCTGACAAAAACTATAAAGAATGGTACGTGATAAATAAAAAGCATACTCTAAAAACTTACCACTTCGTCAGTACAACTGTCACGTCCAAGGTGCGATCCTATCATTATTTTGGCACGAGGACCTCAACAGGGATAGAAGCGTATCTTGTCGTGTTGCAAGAATGGATGTCATTACAAGTACATTTATAGAAAAGATGAGTATATGAAATTGGCTTACACTCGTCACAAGCTACAACAATATCACATCAATACAACAATATACTCAAACATCATACAGAAGAGCAGGGTCCGACTACGGACGAAAACAAACGACAAAAGACATCCATCCTCGCTATCCCAGGCTGTCGCCCGAAACCCATCCTAAATCGATGAAGAAAAAAAAGAACTCCAAATCAAACAAGCATCGCGCTCACGTTAAATCATTGCATTACCTGTACCTGCAACTGTAGTTGTACTAATCTGTGAGCCACAGAGACTCAACAATCTCATTTCCAAGGGTATCAAGACTATTAAATCTTAATGGATAAGGTATGGTTAAGTGATGAGGCTGCAGCAAGCGACTAAGCATTTGTTTGATTGGCTAACTTACGAATATAGAAAGTAAAGTATGATGGTCTACGCATAATAGACGTAAACTACTAATGATCACTAACTGATCCTGAACACCTACTTACGTCAAACATAACCCCACTGTGTTCTCTCTCGAATAAGGACTCACGAGAAGAGACAGTCACTGTTACGCACACAGTTTGTATATTTTATTTGAGTTTACTTCAAGTTTATTATGACCGGGTGCTAAACAAAGTTTCCAAGTTTGCCACATAACCGCGGGCACGACTTTCCGAAAGATTTAACCCTGCAGGGGTGCTTCAACTCGTCCATCACAAATTAACCACACGCCGCGGGAATAACCTCGACCACAGATCTCGTGATCATCCTAGGCAAGTTCAAAGGAAATTTGACACCTCGAGATAGCCCGAAGAAGATCAGAGTTCCTCACGCAAGACATTCGAGAAAGGTAAAACAAATCTAGCAAGGCCGCCCGACGTGTCGACGATCCCGATAGGAGCCGTGTATCTCGTTCTCAGGACACGACGGATGAGCGATGGTTACCACGTCAATCACCGAGTTGCCCCGAGTAGCGTTAATAAGCTGCTCTCGGTTGGACCAACACTCATGAGGAGCACTGGCCCAGGTTGTTGATTATAGATCCTCGGGGTCCGGAAAGTCCCTATGCAATTTTATTAGTTATTAGGCAAATGTAGTATCAATGTGGGGCCTTGCGAGACAAGCTTTATCCTAAAACGAAAATCAAGGGGTCCCCATAACGACCCCGAGCATGTTAGGAGCGCTCAATTATGGAACATAACACAGGTTCACAAGTAACTAGGGGCGGCAAGAGTGGAACAAAACACCGAGCAAAAGGCCAAGCCTTCCACCTTTTACCAAGTATATAAGTGCATTAAATTAAATAGCAATAATATTGTGATATGACAAAAGAATGTCCATGTTGACACATGGAAACAATTGCACCTACAGCTAGAAACGCTATAAGAAGGGCTGAGCAAAGCGGTAACATAGCCAAACAAAGGTTTGCTGGGAGGTGGAGGTTATAGGCTTATCATGGCAATGTTGGAAGGCTTGACAAACAAGTGGTAGGTAGCGAGACATAACGATAAAAGCGGGACAACTAGCATAGCAATGATAGTAGCGGTATCCAGGGAAATGTGTCATATTGCCTAAGATCCCGCTCGGAAGAAGAACGAGTCCATGAGAAGACGCACCAACGTAGTCGAACGAATCCTCACACTCCGAACGCTTTCGGAACTCTATCGAGAAGAAGCAATCCGGAACAAACAATTAACATAAGATACACCACAACATATGCATGACATGATGCGCAAACAAATATGATGCATGTCCGGTTTAATATGCAAGGCATGGCATGGCATGGCAAGCACAACAAACAACTACTACATATTAAGTGAAGTTCAATATACAACGAGTTGCATATTGACGAAACTCCACGTTCGAATTATTTAGTTCACTTTCGTTTAGGTACTCATCAATATTAAATGTTGTTAGACTTGGCAAGATGTAAAGCAATAACAAACTACATCACCTATGCACTTTAAATGAGGTCGAAAGCAACATATACCATTTCCAAAATGACCCCACATGCATATTATGAATTTGGTCCAGATATGTCCTAACACAATTTTAGAGTTGTTAAACAGCAAAATAAATATCACCATGTGATTCTACACATTTTTCTAGTCAAGTTACATATGTAAATCATTTTCAACGGAGCTACGGTTAGTTAGTTATGAAATAAATCATTTTAGCATGGCATTTACGTAAATCAATGCAAACAGCAAGGTTAAACATTTTTATCACATGTGAAAGTTTGTTATTGTGAATATACACGAAATTCTAGTCACTTTTCATATATAAAGTTTTTACATGCAATGCACGGATGGGAAGTTATTAAATGCATGAGTTTTAGGGGTTTTTCTGTAAAACTGGTTTTCTGTGGATAATTAGGAAAATTCGCAGAACTGGAAAAAAAACGTCTACGGCCCGAATCTCATTGGGGCCCAAGAAGAACAGGGGCGCTACACACTAAAATGTGCACACGGGCGAGGGATAGGGCAGCGGCGCTCACCTCGAGCTGGGCCTTGAGGGGTTGCGGGAGCTGGGCCGGTCCACGAGCGGGTCAACGGGGCGATGGGCGCTCATCCTCCTCCTCGCTCGTTCTCGAGCGGGAGGCAGGGTCAGCGGTGGCAGCGCTCGCCGTTGCCGACAGTAAGGGTGCGGGACGACCGGGATCGGGCTGGGGGCGACCGGATCCGGCGATCCCCGGCCGGATCTGGGCGGCGCGGCGGAGCTCCGACGGCGGGGTGCGGAATCCGGCGGCCTTCATGGTGGGCTGCACCTGCGGGCACAGAAGAAGAGAGAGAGGTGAGAGGGAGAGGGAGGAGAAGGAGAAGGAGGAGAGGGGCAGCGAGATCCGGCGAGGCGGCGGCCTCAGGGGCGGCGGCCATGGAGGCCTCGGGCGGTCACGGACGTTCTCGCTCGGGCGCGGGACGAGGTTTGGGCAGTTGCGAGGGGAGGCTACGGTCGCCGGATGTGTCAGATTTGACCGCGGACATGTCCGGTAGGTGGGGATTTGGACGAATCTGAGCCCCAGATTTCAGATCTGAGGGCCAGATTTGGCTGGGTGGCTAGGGCTGCGGGATTGGAGGGAGGTGGAGCTAGCAGGTGGGGTTTTCTAGGGGGGTGGCTGGAATTTTTACATGGGGGAACCCCTACAGAGTGAGGGGGGGCTCTCCCCATGGGGTGGTTATAAAGGGTATGGACTAGGGGTTGGTTGGGTCTCGTCCGTCCGATCACGATCCGATGACCATGAACGGAGGGGGGCTAAGTTGGGCTAGTGGGTTGTGTAGATGGGCTAGGTGGAGAAGAGAGGGAGGTTTGCGGCCCGTGACACGAGGTTTCAAAACCCCGAAAAACGTCCGGTAATAAACCGATGACCGCACTACTACGGTTGACCCTTCGGGTATCAAACGAACCCGGAATGCGACGAAATTTGACAGGCGGCCTACCTACACTATAATAAGACCGCACGCCAAGTTTCGACCCAATTCGGGAATATTTTTAGCGTGCCTTTTAAAACATTTTTTATGATGCCGCGGGCGCATGCGTGTGTGGTTGGTCTCGAAATGGTCAACGACACGAACTGAGAGAACCGGCAGCTACTCACGGATGCAAGTTTCCGAAATCGAGTGACGATGCCATGCAGATGATGCGACTGATGCTATGATGAATGCAACAACCAAACGAAAAACAAGACGACAATGGAATAAAATGGGAATCTTTTGGAGCGTCGGTCCCAGGCTGTTACAACAACCTCTCTGCGAAAGCTATATGATTGAAAGCTTGATTCCCTCCATCTGAAACAATAGATCTAGCACCCATGTTGTGGACACCAGTGAAACAAAAACTCTTCTTCCTTTTCTACAAAAACTCTTCTTCCTTTTCATAAAATATTTTGATCTTCATCAAGTGTGTGTTGGTGGGAGGCAAGCCTTTTCTCTATGGTGCTTTGTGCCATCATGAAAATTTGCGGAGGGTTTGGTTTGTTTGGAACCTAGCTCTCTTTTGGCAACTTGATACCTCTTGTTTTCCTTCAATTGGTATCTTGTTTCCTTCTATTTGGCATGTGTAGATGGGTATCTCATTCCTTGATGTATCTTTTAGTTGGTATCCGTCAAGTGATAATTTTTCGTTTGGTATCTTATTTTCACTTGATACCCTATCCTTCGGTATATTATCAACTGTGTGTTGATTTGATTCTTGAAAGCCCTGACCATGCATATTTTCTACATGTAATTTCGTTGCCATGTTCTCTTTCCTTGACCCAATATATGGGGGAGACTCCACTATGACATAAATTGGCTAAAGTGTGCATGAAATTCAATTTCATATCTATATGCACATATTTATGTGGAGTTTTGTCCTATGTATTGTTGGTCCACTAACTTTTTGGTCCCAATGAGTTCGGGTACCATCTTGTTTATGGTGTTGTTCTAGGAACAATTGGAGATAAATTGGACACTCGGCTCACTTACAAGGAAGGTGTTGACACCATGTGCTTATTGGAGCCTTGCTAGGATGATCGAAGAACCATGTGCTTATTGGTGCAAGTACTATGCTTATTGGCTTATCTACTTGCTTGCACTTTGTTGTGTGTTTATATTGATTTTTGGGGAGTCATGATCCTATTTTGTGCACTTACATTCAAATACAAAAAATCTTAATTGTGCACAAATCATGGGGAGCTCCTCTAGTTTCTTTATAAACACTCTTTTGACCATATCATAATATCTTTTATTCATGTGGCTCATAGGTCCATGTGATTTTTTGTTCCAATTAGTATCCTTTGATTGCTTGCTTCACTCCGGTGTATGTCTTTGTGACATATGATCCTTTTTGCAATCTTTGGGTTCTCAATATAGTTTGTCTTCCTCCAACTACTTATCATTGGATTTGTGTATTTCTTTGCACACGTATTTTCAAAAATACAAACCTTTTGGAGTAACACCTATTATATTGGCTTTCTAACCTTTGGGAGAGAAGTTTAGAGAGTTTAGTTTAGAAAGCTTAGAGAGTTTTGCTTTTATCGCTTAAGCATTTGCATCTCACATCCATGCATTCCTTTGCATTTGTGTGTGCTTGGTTGTGCTTATTTCCTTATATAAACTCTCTTGAAAGTGGTTGTCATCAATTACCAAAATGGGGGAGATTGTAAGAGCACATTTCTTCATGTATGGTTTTGTGTAATTTATGACAATCGCTATGGACTAATGGTTGCCTTGAATTATATTCGAAGGATTTGTTTGTAAGTACTTCTTTGAGTCCATCTGTTGGTTTCAAGGAGTTTATATGGTGACCAAGGTGGTATTCAAGGTTTATCCAAATATTGGTCATGTGGGAGTTGATCTTATTGCAAGCATGTCTTGAAGAAGAAGAAGATTGTGTAAGCATTCATGTTTACCTTCAAGACATCATCTTAATGAAGAGGGAAGCTAAGATACAATGTTGATCAAGACTAAGTCAAAAAGTGAATCAAGTTGATCAACACACAAGGCCTACAAGATGTACCGAGAGGGATCAAGTGATCCCATGGCGTGGTAAGCATTGTACATTACACTTTGTGTACTAACCCATGGTCTACGTGAGAGTTCTTTGTGGGGTTAGGTATATTTCCATGGGCTTGCATCAAGAGGAAGATCCCATACATCCCATGGAAGATGACATCAAGTGGAGATCGTCATCAAGGTTGCGATGTGCAAGCTCAAGTGAAGCATCACGGAGAGATCATGCTTGAGGCTCGCCGTTCATTATGGTGACAATGGACTTGTGAAGATGTGCTGAAGAGTGGCTCACCCATAGTGGAGTATGGGGGAGCAATCATCTAGTCTTCATCGAGCCAACACAATCAAGAAAGGTGGTCCATCTTGACGAAGTCAAGATCGTCATCATCTAGCTCAAGTGGACTATGCGCAAGGCTAAGGTTTGACCTTGATAGGGTTTTCTATTTTACCGGTCTCATGGTGGTAGTTGAGAGACCGGGTTATAGGATCGATTGTCATACTATCAAGGGGGGCTCTAAAGTGAGTAGCTTGATAGTATCATTCGTTGAGAGCTCAAACCATTGCATTCTTGGCATCATTCGTATAGAGACTTGCCGTTTGCAAAAGTTGTGGCAGTTTTGGTGTTCTTAAAAGGCTACAGCGTTACTACCGCGGCTAGAGTGGATGTAATTTTTTACTACCGCTCTGGAGCGGTACTACCGCGGCTCGAGGAGCGGTACTACCGCTCCGGACCAAAATCTCGTGTTTTGTCCACCGATGGTAGGCACGGATGTATTTTTTTAGTACCGCTCGCAAGCAGTAGTACCGCTACCCCTAGCGGTAGTACCGTGAGGACAAGCGGTAGTACCGCTCCGGCAGTTCTACTAGCCTTTTGCCTCCTCGTTGTTGTTTTTCATATGTCTACTACCGCCCTAGCGGTAGTACCGCTCCTTGGAGCGGTAGTACCACTTTGTGCGGGCTGTGAGTATAACGGTTGGATTTTTCCCACCTATAAAAGGGGGTCTTCTTCCCCATTGAACCTTATCCTTTGAGCTCGTGTTCTTCCCCCATTGTTGACCTTCTTCGAGCTTACTAACTCTCAATCCCTCCAATGATTCTTGCTAGTTCGTGAGGGAAAAGAGAGAGGGGATCTAGATCCACGGTTCCACCAATCACTTTCTCCTCTATGTTAGGGGAACCGCTTGGATCTAGATCTTGGAGTTCTTTGTGTTCTTCTTCGTTCTTCCTCTCACTTTCCTCCATAGCATTAGTTGTTATGGTGGGATTTGGGAGAGAAGGACTTGGGCACTTTGTGTGCCCTTGCCATTGCATTTGGTGCATAGGTTTGAGTTCTCCACGGTGATACGTGGAAGTGAGAAGTTGAGAAGCTTATTACTCTTGGGTGTTTGAGCACCCTAGAGCTTGTTCCTCTTGGGTGCTTTGGTGCCCTAGACGGTTGGTGGTGCCTCGGAGCTCAATCATTGTGGTGCAAAGCTCCAGGCAAGCTTCGGGGGTCTCCAATTAGGTTGTGAAGATTGCCCCGAGCATTTGAGGTCACCTCGGAGCCACAATCCATTGTGGTGAAGCTTCGTGGTGTCATTGGGAGCCTCCAATTAAGTTGTGGAGATTGCCCTAACCTTGTTTGTACGGGTTCGGTGACCACCCTCAAGGGTCCCTTAGTGGAATCATGGCATCTTGCATTGTGCGAGGGCGTGAGGAGATTACGGTGGCCCTAGTGGCTTCTTGGGGAGCATTGTGCCTTCATGCCACTCCGAACGGAGATTAGCATCCGCAAGGGTGTGAACTTCGGGATACATCATCGTCTTTGCGTGCCTCGGTTATCTCTTACCCGAGCCCCTTTACTTATGCACTTTACTTTCTGATAGCCATATTGTTTCTTGTTATATATCATGCTATCACTTAGTTGTCTATCTTGCTTAGCATAAGTTGTTGGTGCACATAGGCGAGCCTAGTTGTTTTAGGTTTTGTGCTTGACTAATTAAACGATAGTTTTGTTCCGCATTTGTTCAAGCCTAAACTGTAATTATTTTAAAGCGCCTATTCACCCCCCTCTAGGTGACATCCACGTCCTTTCAATTGGTATCAGATCTAGGTCTCTCATTATTAGGTTTAACCACCTAGAGAGTAAGGATGTCGACTAGGGGATTAGGATTCTGTGACACTCTTAGTTTCGATGGCACAAATTTTGATGTTTGGGTAATTCGCATGCTTAATCTCTTTAGGTTCATGGACCCGTCTTTAGAGCGAATTGTAGATATGGGTTTTGTTCCTCCAGAGGATTCTCAACACCTATCTTTAGAGGATGAGAAAAACTCTTATCTCAATGCTCAAGCTTCTAATGTGCTTTTTGATGCTTTGAGCAATATAGTTATATTTGAACTCATGCCGTTCCGGGATGCTCATGAGTTGTGGACAAAGCGTCAAGATAAATTTGGTGAGTCTAGGATTTGTAGGGATGATTGTTCTCCCTCCATCTCCGGTCGTGTTGTCTTCTCTACTTCACCTACATGTGGAAAGGTAATTATATGGTGAGTAGTGATGATCATTGTAATGATGATAGTGGGCTTATTGTTGTTAATTCTTCTTTACTATATTATTGCAATGCTTCATCTTTGGACCTTAACACCTCGAGCACTTTAAATGTTTCACATGATTGTGTTGATAGTCCTTGCATATCATGTACAAATTGCTTGACTAAATCTCATGATGATATGCTTGCTATATCTTGTTGCCATGATAAAAATGTTTCTATTTCCTCGAGTTGTTGTGCTAACAATGTAGAGGAGACCCAACACTCCATGGAACAAGATGTGGTCTTGAATGGTGCTTCAAGGGATCCTACATCATCATCTATTGTTTCTCACTTTTGCCTTATGGCTAAGGCTTCAAAGGTATCTCCTACTTTGAATCCCAATATATCTCATGATGATGATGTTGATGATAATGAGGATAATCATCAAGAGTGTGATAATGTTTCTTCCTTAAAAATTAAGGGAGAAATGATTTTTAAAGCTCTTCATAAGAATAAACTTGCTCGTTCCAACTTCATGGAAATCATGTCTATTGCCATTGAGGGCAAGAAATATATTGAGGAGTTGGAATCTCATCTCGAGGAGCATGAGGCCACCATTGAGAAAACGGAAGGTCATGAGCATGATTACGCTAATGAGATCGCGGAGCTATCTCAAGCTCTTGAAAATGAACAAACCACCAAGGAATCTTGAGGAGACCTTTACTCTAGAGTTATCTAGATTAGAGGAATCCCATGAAAGAGCTCTCAAGGTGGCTAATGATTTTAGAACTAAAAATGATAAGCTTGAAGTTGCACATGCTAAACTCCTTGAGGACTTTGAGCACCTCGGAAATGGCTCAAGGGTCATTAAGAGTTTGCTCATTGAACTCACCGAGTCTCATGCTCAACTTGAAGCTTCATATGCTAAACTGCTTGCCATGTTGGCTTCTCCTTGTGTTGTTAATAATGATGCTTGTGCTACTAAATCTATTTCTTATGAAGCATCCATATTAAAGGAGAATGTTGAGCTAAGGGCTCAACTTGAGTTGCTATCTAGCAATTATGGGAAATTGGAAGGAAGTCATGAAAAGCTTTCTAGCTCTCATGGTGATCTTCTAGTATCGCATAATGTGCTAAACATAGCTCATGAGGTTAGTACTACTAAGGTAACATCTAGTGAGCCTCATGTTGACATTAGCACTACATCTAGTAGAAATGCTTTATTACCATGTGCTAGTCCTCGTAGTTCATCTACTCATAATGTTGGTACATCTTGTGATGAATTACTTTCCTTGCCTTGTTGCTGTAACGATGAAGCTTATACTTCCTCTAGCACTTGTGTTGATTCTAACCATGTAGAGGAAATCAATGAGCTCAAGGCCCAAGTCACTTCTTTGAAGAAAGACTTGGAAAAGAGTCATGAAGGGAAGTCCACACTCAACAATATCTTGAGCATGCAAAAATTCCCAAATGACAAAGGTGGACTTGGATTCAACTCCAAGAAGAAGAAGATGTCCACGAAGTACAAGAAGAAGGGCCAAGAACAAGTCAAGAATTCGGCCAAGATTATTTGCTTCAAGTGCAAAATAGAAGGACACCATGTAAGATCTTGCACATTGAAGAAGAAGCCTCAAAGTAACAAGCAACAAGGGAAGCGGCCACAAGTTTAATCACATGCTCAACCAACAAGTTGAAGAAGGGCCTCTTCCCAACAAGACCCAAGTCAACGCTCCTCTAGTTGAGAAATCAATTGAGAAGAAAGTAAAGGGTAGATGTTGCTACTTATGTTGTGAAAAGGGTCACTTCGCTTCTTCTTGCACGAAAGGTAACTTATCCAACCCAACCATTATTGATGATATCTATTCTCTTGGGAAGGATAAGCTTGGCAATGTGTCTGCCAAATGTGTTGGTACTCGAAGTGGTATCAAGAAAAGAACCATTTGGGTAGCCAAGCCTATTGTGACTAACCTCTCAGGACCCAACTTGGTTGGGGACCAACAAGCTCAAACTTGATCAATAGGTGTTGATGGAGGGCATTGATGAGTTGGCTACATTATGAAGAATTGAGGGTTCTTCATCATTCATATTGTCTCAAGTCAAGTCATGTGGATCATCAAGTGTCTATCATATACCAATGTTCCTCCTTGCGGTAACTTGTACTTAAATTGAATACATTGTTAGTTACTTCCCCCTTTGCATGTTGTGGTTTTGTACCTTGCATGTGTTTGTATATGTTGTGCTTCCTATTTGTTTATCTTTAGATATCAAGTATGTATGATGGGTTGCACATCATGTATGTGTGAGTCTTATGTAGATCCTTTTTGCATCTTGTCTTATCTTAGTTGGTTCTCTTAAGAGATTAATGGATTATCCCATTTTGGGGGAGTGATGTGCTTTGTGCACGTCACAATCCTAAAAATTTGTGTACATGAGGAATACCACTTAGTATTGATATTACAAGATTATCTAGCTTCTATTTTGTATGTCTTCTCATGAGAAATTCAAATTCTAAACGGTCCATTAATTATCTCTTGTTGGATTTCATTTGCCACTTGTTATTAACGTTGGGTTACCACATTATGGGGGAGTAATATACTATGTGCACATTACAAGCCCAGAGAATATGTACATTTGAGATATTGCTACTTAGAGTTGATATTATAATTTATCTTGTTCCTAGGTGGCATGTTAGCTCTACAAGTGTCATTTGCTTGTGATTTAGGAGTAAAGATGATGTTGTATCTATCTGCAATCTATCAATGGGAATTATTTCCAAATACTTCTTGTCCTTTGACAATTGGTATTCCTTTTAAGTGGTAGAATTTGCTAATCATCTTTACATAGGTTTTTGTTTATCGTTTGTCTTCCTTGCCTCTTCTGGATCTTTTTGACCATGTCTAGTGTTTCTATAGATATAGGGAAAGTGATGATCCCATCATGTGCATTTTGTATTCAAATGAAAAATCTATATAATGCACATCTCTTGGGGGAGCTATCATATTTTCTTTAGAACACTCTCTTTATGTGTTTATCATAAAATCTTTTGATCTTCATCAAGTGTGTGTTGGTGGGAGGCAAGCCTTTTCTCTATGGTGCTTTGTGCCATCATGAAAATTTGCGGAGGGTTTGGTTTGTTTGGAACCTAGATCTCTTTTGGCAACTTGGTACCTCTTGTTTTCCTTCAATTGGTATATTGTTTCCTTCTATTTGGCATGTGTCGATGGGTATCTCATTCCTTGATGTATCTTTTAGTTGGTATCCGTCAAGTGATAATTTTTCGTTTGGTATCTTATTTTCACTTGATATCCTATCCTTCGGTATCTTATCAGCTGTGTGTTGATTTGATTCTTGAAAGCCTTGACCATGCATATTTTCTACATGTGATTTCGTTGGCATGTTCTCTTTCCTTGACCCAATATATAGGGGAAACTCCACTATGACATAAATTGACTAAAGTGTGCATGAAATTCAATTTCATATCTATATGCACATATTTATGTGGAGTTTTTTTCCTATGTATTGTTGGTCCACTAACTTTTTGGTCCCAATGAGTTTGGGTACCATCTTGTTTGTGGTGTTGTTTAAGGAACAATTGAACATAAATTGGACACTTGGCTCACTTACAAGGAAGGTGTTGACACCATGTGCTTATTGGAGCCTTGGTAGGATGATCGAAAAACCATTGTCTACTACATCAATCCAATGCTATCTCGGTAACAAGTATCTACTTCATGCATACATTTCTCGCATTCAACCATTTATAGGTTGCATCATGGCATGAATTTCTTGAGTCATTCTTGTGGTACTTGTTTCCTTTCTCAAAGCGTCTCAACGATGATGACATATTGCTCGTTGTGATGTCTTTGATGTTCGTGTATTGGGAGTTCATTTATGTACAATAAGAAAATATTAGGCTGTGTGCTATGCTTTCAAGCAAAGATCTTATTGGTATATTTATAACTTCCTTTTGTTTATCTTGTTTGTTCCTTCTTGTAACTATTTCTTGTGCACATTATTCTTTGTGGATATATCATCATGATTGCCCTCTACCTAGAATCGTATGCACATGAGAGAAGTTACATCTCTAGTTGATATCCTCTTTTCTTTCACGTCCACGTTGCATTGCCTTTTTCTTTACTTGGTGGTTTCATGAAAGAATCTGTCTTGAGTGCGGATCTTATATCCTTGCATTTTGATGCACTCCTTGGTGGTGAAGATTATTTTCCTCATGCTTGTCCTCACGAGGGTTTGCCATCTCGATTGGTATCCCTCCTCTTGACAAGGCTATTATGTCCTATCCTCATCAGGGGTTGTCCCAAACTTTGTTTTTAATTTTCTTATTAGTAAGCTTGTGAACCTAGTTGCTAGTGGTTTGTGTGTGGGAAGTACATGTCTTGCACTTTATGTCTCATTTCATCAAGACTATGTTGATGCTTAATGCCCATCCTTATATTAGTCCTCTCAAGTGCTTTGACATGACTCACACACATCATTTTGGTCGAGCCTATTCTTTAACCTCTTCTACCTGTTGCTCAACCATATGTTTGGTGCAAGTACTATGCTTATTGGCTTATCTACTTGCTAGCACTTTGTTGTGTGTTTATATTGATTTTTGGGGAGTCATGATCCTATTTTGTGCACTTACATTCAAATACAAAAATTCTTAACTATGCACAAATCATGGGGAGCTCCTCTAGTTTCTTTATAAACGCTCTTTTGGCCATATCATAATATCGTTTATTCATGTGGCTCATAGGTCCATGTGATTGTTTGTTCCAATTAGTATCCTTTGATTGATTGCTTCACTCCGGTGTATGTCTTTGTGCCATACGATCCTTTTTGCAATCTTTGGGTTCTCAATATAGTTTGTCTTCCTCCAACTACTTATCGTTGGATTTGTGTATTTCTTTGCACATGTATTTTCAGAAATACAAACCTTTTGGAGGAACACCTATTATATTGGCTTTCTAAGCTTTTCGCCCATTTTAGCAATCGATGCCAATGGGAGAGAAGTTTAGAGAGTTTAGTTTGGAAAGCTTAGATAGTTTTGCTTTTATCTCTTAAGCATTTGCATATCACATCCATGCATTGCTTTGCATTTGTGTGTGCTTGGTTGTGCTTATTTCCTTATATAAACTCTCTTGAAAGTGGTTATCATCAATTACCAAAATGGGGGAGATTGTAAGAGCACATTTCACCATGTGTGGTTTGGGGTAATTGATGACAATCCCTATGTACTAATGGTTGCCTTGAGTTATATTCAAAGGATTTGTCCGTAGGTACTTCTTGGAGTCCATCTGTTGGTTTCAAGGAGTTTATATGGTGACCAAGGTGGTATTCAAGGTTTATCCAAAGATTGGTCATGTGGGAGTTGAGCTTATTGCAAGCATCTCTTGAAGAAGAAGATTGTGTAAGCATTCATGTTTACCTTCAAGACATCATCTTTGTGAAGAGAGAAGCTAAGATACAATGGTGATCAAGACTAAGTCAAAAAGTGAATCAAGTTGATCAACACACAAGGCGTACAAGATGTACCGAGAGGGATCAAGTGATCCCATGGTGTGGTAAGCATTGTCCATTACGCTTTGTGTACTAACCCGTGGTCTACGTGAGTGTTCTTTGTGCGGTTAGGTATATTTCCATGGGCTTGCATCAAGAGGCAGATCCCATACATCCCATGGAAGATGACATCAAGTGGATATCATCATCAAGGTTGCGATGTACAAGCTCAAGTGAAGCATCACGAAGATATCATGCTTGAGGCTCGCCGTTCATTGTGGTGACAATGACTTGTGAAGATGTGCCGAAGAGTGGCTCACCCATAGTGGAGTATGGGGGAGCAATCATCTAGTCTTCATCGAGCCAATGCAATCAAGAAAGGTGGTCCATCTTGAGGAAGTCAAGATCGTCATCATCTAGCTCAAGTGGACTATGCGCAAGGCTAAGGTTTGACCTTGATAGGGTTTTCTATTTTACCGGTCTCATGGTGGTAGTTGAGAGACCGGGTTATAGGATCGATTCCCATACTATCAAGGGGGGCTCTCAAGTGAGTAGCTTGATCGTATCGTTCGTTGAGAGCTCAAACCATTGCATTCTTGGCATCATCATATTTCTTGGTTCTTGGTTGGCTTTTCTCTATGTGGGTTCTTGTGCTTGTGGTTATCTTCATGACAAGCTCTAGTACATCAAAAACCTATTTCATATGCTTTGTCTATTGCATTTTTGGTGTTGAAGGTTTTACCGGTCTTATTCGAGGAAGGTTTCTCACCATTTTCTTATGGGCCTAATCTCATTTGCTTCTTATTGCTATTTCAATCAATATTGTGTTAGCCCATATCTTTACCTTTCCAACAAACTTTGTTCCATTGAATTCGGAGTCTGTTGCAAAAGTTGTGGCAGTTTTGGTGTTCTTAAAAGGTTGCAGCGGTACTACCGCGGCTAGAGCGGATTTTAATTTTTTACTACTGCTCCGGAGCGTTACTACCGTGGCTCTAGGAGCGGTACTACCGCTCCGGACCAAAATCTCGTGTTTTGTCCACCGGTGGTAGGCACGGATGTATTTTTTTAGTACCGCTCGCAAGCAGTAGTTGTTGGGGAACGTTGCATGGGAAACAAAAAATTTCCTACGCACACGCAGATCTATCCATGGTGATGAGCATCTACGAGAGGGAGAGTGGATCTACATACCCTTGTAGACCGCTAAGCGGGAAGCGTTAAGAAACGCGGTTGGTGTAGTCGAACGTCTCCGCGATCCAAATCGCCGTGCGTCCCGCGATCCAATAACGATCCATCCCGCGATCCAATCATGATCCGTCCCGCGATCCGATCACGATCCGTCCCATGAACTTGATCATGATCCGTCCCACAAACTTGATCATGATCCGTCCCACAAACTTGATCATGATCCTTCCGATCTAGCACCGAACGGACGACACCTCCGCGTTCAGCACACGTACAGCTTGATGACGATCTCCACCGTCTTGATCCAGCAAGAGGGAGTGGAGAGGAAGAAGAGTTCTCCGACGGCCTGATGGCGCTCCGGCGATGGTGGTGGTGCAATTCCGGCAGGGCTTCGCCTAAGCACTACAGAAAACCGATCTAGAGGAGAAACTGTGCATTGGAGGAACGGGTAGCACGTGGATGAAAAAACTAGTGCAAAAACCCAAAACCCTCTAGTATATATAGGAGGAGAGGAGGAGAGGAGGCAGCCTTGGCCTCCAAGGCTAGATGGTTCGGCCGAACCTACTAGGAGAGGAGGATTCCTCCTCCAATCCTAGTAGGACTAGGATTGCTCCTTTTTACCTTTTTTTCCACCTTTTCCTATTGGGTTTTTTCTTCCAGCCACATGGGCCTTGTGTGGGAGTTTCCACCGGCCCACTAAGGGATGATATTCACTCTCCCACAGCCCATGAAGCCTCTTGGGTCGAGATACCCCTCCCAGAGGCCTCCCGGTACACTACCGGCACTCCCGGCACACTACCGATGGGCCCGAAACTTTTCCGCCGACCAAAACAGGACTTCCTATATATAAATCTTTACCTCCAGACCATTCCGGAGCTCCTCGTGATGTACAGGATCTCATCCGGGACTCCGAACAAACTTCGGTCACCACCATACATAACTCTATACTACCGAAACGTCACCAAACCTTCAGTGTGCAGACCCTACGGGTTCGAGAACTATGTAGACATGACCAAGACACCTCTACGGTCAATAACCAATGACGGGACCTGGATGTCCACATTGGTTCCTACATATTCTATGAAGATCTTTATCGATCAAACCTCTATGTCAAGGATTTAGTTAATCACATGTGATGTTCCCTTTGTTCTTCGGTATGTTACTTGCCCGAGATTCGATCGTCGGTATATCCATACCTAGTTCAACCTCGTTACTGGCAAGTCTCTTTACTCGTTCCGTAATACAAGATCTCGCAACTAACACTTAGTCACATTGCTTGCAAGGCTTATTGTGATGTTGTATTATCGAGTGGGCCCTGAGATACCTCTCCGTTACACGGAGTAACAAATCCCAGTCTTGATCCATGCCAACTCAACAGACACCCTCGGAGACACCTGTAGAGCACCTTTATAGTCACCCAGTTACGTTGCGATGTTTGATACACACAAGGTACTCCTCCGATATCTGTGAGTTGCATGATCTCATGGTCATAGGAACATATACTTGACATGTAGAAAACAGTAGCAATAAACTGACACGATCATAAGCTACGTTTGTTGTTTGGGTCTTGTCCATCACATCATTCTCCTAATGATGTGATCCCATTATCAAATGACATCTCATGTCCATGGCTAGGAAACCTTAACCATCTTTCGATCAACGAGCTAGTTCACTAGAGGCACACTAGGGACATTGTGTTTGTCTATGTATCCACACATGTATCCATGTTTCTAGTTAATACAATTATAGCATGGATAATAAACGATTATCATGAACAAGGAAATACAATAATAAACACTTTACTTATTGCCTCTAGGGCATATTTCCAACAGTAGTACCGCTACCCCTAGCGGTAGTACCGTGAGGACGAGCGGTAGTACCACTCTAGCGGTTCTACTGGCCTTTTGCCTCCTCGCTATTGTTTTTCATATGGCTACTATCACCCTAGCGGTAGTACTGCTCCTTGGAGCGGTAGTGCCGCTCTGTGCGGGCTGTGAGTATAACGGTTGGATTTTCCCCCACCTATAAAAGGGGGTCTTCTTCCCCATCGAACCTCATCCTTTGAGCTCGTGTTCTTCCCCCATTGTTGACCTTCTTCGAGCTTGCTAACTCTCAATCCCTCCAATTATTCTTGCTAGTTCGTGAGGGAAAAGAGAGAGGAGATCTAGATCCACGTTTCCACCAATCACTTTCTCCTCTATGTGAGGGGAACCCCTTGGATCTAGATCTTGGAGTTCTTCATGTTCTTCTTCGTTCTTCCTCTCACTTTCCTCCATAGCATTAGTTGTTGTGGTGGGATTTGGGAGAGAAGGACTTGGGCACTTCGTGTGCCCTTGCCATTGCATTTGATGCATAGGTTTGAGTTCTCCACGGTGATATGTGGAAGTGAGAAGTTGAGAAGCTTATTACTCTTGGGTGTTTGAGCACCCTAGAGCTTGTTCCTCTTGGGTGCTTTGGTGCCCTAGACGGTTGGTGGTGCCTCGGAGCTTAATCATTGTGGTGCAAAGCTCCGGGCAAGCTTCGGGGTGTCCAATTAGGTTGTGGAGATTGCCCCAAGCATTTGAGGTCACCTCGAAGCCACAATCCATTGTGGTGAAGCTTCGTGGTGTCGTCGGGAGCCTCCAATTAAGTTGTGGAGATTGCCCCAACCTTGTTTGTACGGGTTCGGTGACCACCCTCAAGTGTCCCTTAGTGGAATCATGGCATCTTGCATTGTGCGAGGGCGTGAGGAGATTACGGTGGCCTTACTGGCTTCTTGGGGAGCATTGTGCATCCACACCGCTCTGAACGGAGATTAGCATCCGCAAGGGTGTGAACTTCGAGATACATCGTCGTCTCCGCGTGCCCTCGGTTATCGCTTACCCGAGCCTTGTTACTTATGCACTTTACTTTGTGATAGACATATTGTTTCTTGTTATATATCTTGCTATCACTTAGTTGTATATCTTGCTTAGCATAAGTTGTTGGTGCACATAGGTGAGCCTAGTGGTTTTAGGTTTTGTGCTTGACTAATTAAACGATAGTTTTGTTCCGCATTTGTTCAAGCCTAAACCGTAATTATTTTAAAGCGCCTATTCACCCCCCTCTAGGCGACATCCACGTCCTTTCACCAGCTCTGCCCCTAGTGGTACTTTTGGTTGTCTTGAGTGATGAATTGCGTGTAGCATCATAGATTATGTTTCAGAAATGATAGAACCATAATTTACTGTAAACAAGGTTCAGAAGATGTGTTTCATCCATTATACTGTAACATTTTTTTGAGTTTTGTGATTAGGAACCTGGTAAATGGCAAATAATATAAATTATAAGGAGATGAGATTTGTGATTAGGAACCTGGTAGATGAGATAGCTTCCTCCCCAGCAACGGCGCCCGAAATTCCTTTGACGGTGACTTGAGATTGCGTTGATTTTTCCCCAAAGAGGAAGAGATGATGCAGCACATCGAGGATAAGTATTTTTCTTAGTTATGAAACCAAGGTATCAATCCGCATAGGAAGATCACGCACGCACGTAAACAACACATGCACACAAATAACAAATACTTGCAACCCGATGCGGAAGAGAGGTTATCAAGCTCTCTACGATAATGAGATAGATTAGGTAATGATAGTTTTGGCAAATATATCTCGTAAGAACAAAAAAGAAAATAAGTAAAAAAAGTGTAGCAAGGTATTTTTGGGTTTTTGGATATATAAATCTGAAGACAAAAAGGCAAAAGAGTAGATCGGAAAACAATATGTTGGAAAAGTAGACTCGAGGCCGTAGGTTCACTAGTGCCTTCTCTCATGAATATAACACACGATCGGTGAACAAATTACTGTTGGGCAATTGATAGAAGATCAAATGATCATGACGATATCCAGACAATGATCATTATATAGGCATCACATCCAAGACAAGTAGATCAAAACATTTATGCATCTACCTCTATTACTCCACACATCGACCGCTATCCAACATGCATCTAGTGTATTAAGTTCATGGAGAAATGGAGTAATGCAATAAGAATGCTGACATGATGTAGACAAGATCTATTCATGTAGGAATAGACCCCATCTTTGTTATCCTTAATGGCAACGATACATGCGTGTCTTGCTGCCCCTTCTCTCACTGGGAAAGAACACCGCAAGATCAAAACCATCACAAAGCACCTCTCCCCATGGCAAGAAAAATTGATCTGGTTGGCCTAACTAAACCAAAAATTTGAAAGAGAAATATGAGGCTATAAGTAATCATGCAAATAAGAGATCAAAGAAGCCCCAAATCATATTCATGGATAGAAACTGATCATGAACTCAAAATTCATCGGATCCCAACAAACACATCGCAAAAGTCATTACATGAAATAGATCTTCAAGAGACCATTGTATTGAGAATCATAGAGAGAGAGGAAGTCATCTAGCTACTGCCTACGGACCCGTATGTCTATGGTGGACTACTCATGCATCATCGGGAGAGGCACCTATGATGAAGATGAACCCCCCCGTGATGTTGTTAGATTGAATCTTGAGGTTCTGGAACTTACGGTGTCTGGAAATGTGTTTCGTCGACTTCTCTAGGGTTTTCTGAATATTTGGAAATTTATAGGGCGAATAGTCGGTTGAGGGGGTCCCGAGGTGGGCACCCTCTACGAGGCCGCGCCAGGGGCCTCTGGTGCGCTCTAGCAGAGGGTGGCCACCCTGTCCCCCCTCTCCTGTTGTTCGTTGGCCCATCCCGAATCTTCTGGTCCATAACAAATCACCAAAAAATTCCCGTGGCGTTTGGGATCCGTTTGGTAGTGATTTTCTGCGAAGTAAAAAACAAGCAAAACAACATCTGACACTTTGGAACTATGTCAATAGGTTAGTCCCAAAAAATGATATAAAGTTGCTATAAAATGATTGTAAAACATCCAAGATTGATAATATAACAACATGGAACAAGTAAAAATTATAGATACGTTGGAGACGTATCACTCCTGCATAAGGATTAGCTAGCAGTTGTTCTAACATACCCGAAGGAATTTCGTAACCAATATTTTCAGTAGGTGTTGTAGGTTCAGGGGCAACTAATTGTGATTCCGGTTGAGGTGAAGATACCCCGAACAAACCCCTCAAAGGATTGCTTCCCATAGTAACAAGTGACAGTAAATTACAGCACATAGTATAAGTTTTGCCTTACCGTTTCCCACTTACCAAGAGGGCTTCACTCCCCGGCAACCGTGTCAGAAAAGAGTCTTGAAGACCCACAAGTATAGAGGATCAATCGTAGTCCTTTCGATAAGTAAGATTGTCGAACCCAACGATGAGTAGAAGGAAATGATAAGCAGCTTTCAGCAAGGTAATTTCTGCAAGTACTGAAATTGTAAGTAGAGAGTAGTTTGATGACAAGGTAATTTGTAACTAGCGAGAAACGGTAACAATGGGTAAGGTGCAGCAAGGTAGCCCAATCCTTTTGTGGCAAAGGACATGCCAAAACTACTTCCTCCGTCTCGGTGTATAAGTCATCTTACGAAAACCAAATAACCCCAAAACATTTAGGTGTGGTGCATTAACTTTCACCTCGTTTCTGAAATCAACCAATAGAAGACGTGGGGCTTGTATGTTTTCAATGACTTGATACTAACTAGCACGACATGCAGTGGTCAATTCATTGCATGCAACGGTATTAATTAGCAAAATAACATTAATTTCTCTTGTTTTTCTATCCATCTTGGTCGCGGTGCACACCCTAAGATGACTTATACACCGAGACGGAAGGAGTATCTCTTATGATAAGCAAAGTGTTCTTGAGGGTACACAGGAGTTCCGTCTAGTCACTTCCATCATGTTGGTTTGATTTGTGTTCGCTACTTTGATAATTCGATATGTGGACGGACCGATGCTAAGGTGATGTTCTTACTTGAACTGACAACCTACTTATGATTAACCTCCTCGCAAGCATCCACAACTACGAGAAAAGTATCAAGACAAAGTCTAACCATAGCATTAAACATGTGGACTCAATTCGGCCCCTTACGAAGTAGCGCATAAACTAGGGTTTAAGCTTCTGTCACTCTAGCAACCCATCATTTAATTATTGGAAATATGTCATAGAGGCAATGATAAAAGGTTTTTTACATCTGTGCCCCTAGTTCCTTAGCTCTACTCATTCATCCCCGCGCTCTTAACTTTTGCTCAGTTTTCCCCACTCCCTTGTCCGAAACCCTCAGAACAGGTCAGAACGGACGTTGCCGTCGGGCCAATGGCTTGACCGTTAACTCTGACGAGTGGGGTCACGCTGGACTGTGTCGCCCATTGGATTTGACAAGTGGGGGCGCGTTGGGCGGTGTCGTTGTTCAACCATTGGGCTGTGGTTTCGTTGGGTCGTCCCTTGCATTAAACGCCTGCACGCGCCGCCACAACAGAAGCCTGCTATGCATGCACCTAGCAAGCCTGCCTGCATTGGTCGATGCGCGTCGCCACGATGCGCCGATCGAGCCTGCATGCGCCGATGCGTGCCGCCATGATGCACTAACCGAGCCTCTTTTGTGCACGCTAGCCGCCACGAATGCAGCGACGGTCGTTGCCGCTGGTTCCTCTCTTCTCGAACGCTTGTCTCCTCGATTTAGAGCATCGTTTTTTATGATCAGTTTCAGCCTTTTCGGACCACTCGCACCTACACCCGTTTGCTGCGACAAATAAATTGAACAATATGTTTTATATTTTTGTGGCTGCATGCACTAGCTAGGTGGCTACATATTTGTGGCTTGTGTAAAAAAATAGAAGGATTCGTTGTGGCTGCATGCACTAGGTGGTTACTAACAAAGCGAGCTCTCTAAGAAAACAATCAACAAATATGTAGATAGGGCCAACAAGCCCATAACATGATCACATAGTTCAAACTAGCAAGAACTTAATAATAGAACTTAATAAAACGGCCAACAAGCCCATAACGTCTCCAACATAGTTCAATTACAACTTAATTAACATAACATAGATTCAAAAAAAAGATAGAGAGTTTAGAACCCTAGTCGCCGCCTTCTCCACCTCGCTCCTCCTTCGGGCGCCCTTCACTGCTCCCCCGGGGCGTTGTCGATGGGGTACAGAAGAGTGTGCATGCGCAACACGGTGGGGAAGATGTTGGTGTACTCTGTGAACCTTTTGTGGGTGGTGAAAGCGATGAACTCGCAGCCACACCAAAACACCCGCCCGAGGAGGTAGAAGACATCGAATGTGTTGGTGAAGTGGGCAAGGAGAGCAACCACCACCCCGTTTTGGATGACCTCCTCGACGCGGAACATCCTTGGAGATCCCCGCGGGAGGTGACGGTAGCCGACCACGAGGAAGAACTCGGTGAAGTTCCTTGTGGTCCTCCACCTTGATATCGCCCACACACGTAGTGTGCGCACAACGTACACGCCGGTAGGGTAGAGCCTCTCCGACACGATGGGTGGGAAGCGGTATGTTGGCCTGGTGTACTGCATGGCTAAAGGATGTGCAAAAGAGGAGAAGGGGTCGAAGAGCAAGAAGGGCAGATGACAGAGGATGGGAGATGGATGAGGGATGGCAGAGGCAGAGGGTGGCTTAAATAGCCGTAGTGCTACGTGTTATTTCGCCATGGCGATAACGGAGTCAAATGTGAAGTAGCCCATTTTCACACCCACCGCTGCGTCGGGAGTGTACACACGTGGAAAACTGTGGTTTGAAAAGAAGAATAAAAAGAAGCTAATTACACGCGTGAAAATCCGTGGTCGACATAGTTTTTTTAGTTTTTGTATTATATTTTAATAAAAACTCAAATTATGTTTAATGTTTGGGTCACTTTTGGCCGAATCTATACCCATACTGGGCCGAAAGCGTCGGTTGGGGGCGACCCCGGGGATGCGACTGGAAAGCCGAGCCCACGTATCGATTTTAGTGCCAGCTGGTCTCCAAGCGGCGCTATGGGCTGGCCCCCAGGGGCCGATTTTAGCGCCGTCTGGGGGCGAGCCGACGCTAAAATCGGCCTAAGGGGCTCGACCACCCAGTCACGCCCTCGGGGGTTTCCCATAACGCCGCTTTTCAGCCCATTATGGGCGTAGAAACGACCCAAATATGGCCCAAACAGTCGGGTTTTTCATTAAAAATATAATACAAAAAACAAAAAAAACTACGTCGACTAAACCCTAAACCCGTCGCCGCCGTCCCGTCACCGTGCCACCACGTTCTACATGCCGAGGAGCCTGTAGAAGTTGGTGTAGTCGCCGTCGTCGTCCCCGTCCCCGTCGTTGTCGTCGTCGTCCGGCGCGCCGCGGCCGCCGTCCCTGCTGCAGCCCTGGCCTGCGTCGCCGAGACGGTGCAGGTCGGGGTTGGAGGGCCCGGGCGCCTCCCCGTCGTTGTCGTCGTCGAGGATGATGAGGCTGGCGATCTCCTCCTCGTGGCGGGCGCGGTGGCGAGCCTCGATCTCCTCGAGGGCCCGGCGCTGCCGCTCCACCTCCTCCCGGACGTAGTCGTCCCGCGCCCGTTTCAGGGCGGCCTCGTCGTCGGTGGCGGCCATGGCGAGGTGCTCCTGCTTCACCACCGTCGGCGTGTCATGCTCCGTCTTCGGCCTGACAAGGCGGAGGTCGCCGCAGGGAGGCGAGGGCTCGCGGCGCCGACCCTCGTTGATGGTGATGCCATCGCCGCTACGTCCGCTGCAGCCGCTGCGTCGAACGAGCGGCGACAGCAGGCCGAGCTCGGGCTTGACGGCGATGAGCGGCGTGCGCGCGCCGGAGGAGTGGGAGGACTGGGAGGAGAACGAGGACGACGACGTCTCCATGCGCCGGGGCTGCCAGGACGAGCCCCTCTGGTGGGAGACGGACGGCGACGCCTCCGGGTACCCGAGGCGCGACTCGTTGCCGGCCTTGATGTGCTCGAGGACGGCCTCGAGCGTGCGTCCAGGGATGCCCCACCAACGTCGGCGGCCCTCGCTGTTGTTGCGGCCGGTCGCGGGGCCGCCGTTGGTGGAGGCGAACTGCTCCTCGCGGCGACGCTCGAAGTACGTCGTCCATAGGCCGGTGCTGTCCTGGGCGTACCTCAGCAGCTCGCGATGCTCCGCGGATAGGCTGGACCTGATCCGGGCGATCTTCGAGCGCCGCTCGCCTCCGGTGGGCACCGGTGGCACAGGGACGCCGCCCGCGCTCAATCTCCAGTTGCCGGGCGTCCCGCATGTCCGGCGGCGCCGGGTACTCCGCCTCGAACAGCAGGCGGGCCTCGTCCTCGTGGAGGTGACGGCGGCCGAAGCCGTTGCGGGCCGCACCGTCGCCGGGGTAGCGCTCGGCCATTGCGGCAGGAGGAGAGGAGAGATCGCGGCGGGAAGAAGAGAGATCGCGGGGTGAAGAGGAGATCACAGGCGAGGTGTGGCGAACACACCGGTGAGGTCGCCTTTTATAGCGGTGAGCGGGCAGCCCCGTGCGGACGCGTGGGAGGCGAGGTGTGGACGTGCGGCGCCGCCCCGTGAACGCGCCGTACTGACTGGGCCGCCCCGTGATTGGCCGGCTCATCAATGAAAGGCTGACCGACAGGCAGCCTTGGCATTGATTCGATTCCCGCGGGGAAACCGAGGCGACGAAGACGACGACGAGCGCTCGGGGTCGCTGACTCGGCGGACCCACCCGCGTTTTGGCGCGAAAACGTTTCGCTCGACGCTCCCAAGCGCCCCCAGTGTGTCGGGTTCGGCCTGGGTACGCCGGCGCTAAATTAGGCCCTAACCGGCGAAAACTGGGCTCGTGGGGGACACGACTGGACCGATTTTTGACCGTCGGCGAAAAAAAAGGCCTTAGAGGTGGGGGCTTTGGAGGGGGTGAGGGGGGGGGGGGGGAACGGGGGCGGCTGGAGATGCTCTAACCCTAGTAAGCTCGCCGTCCCATTCCCGTCCCCTCTCTCCCGACTCGCTCCGCCGCCCTCTCTCACCCTCCCCCGCCGATTTCTCCCTTCCCTTCGATCGACGGAGCTCACGCAGCAGCCGGATCCAAGACCACGGGGTTGCTCCTCCTCCGCGTGGTTGCTGCTCTGAGCTCCCGGCGACCACAGGGCGGATCAGCACCGTCCGCGTCTCGGTATCCGCGGATCCAAGGCGCTCTGATGCTGGCGGCTCTAAACCCTAGCCGCAGCGGGCGGCCATGGCGCTTCCTATGGCCGTGCTCGCACAGGGCAGCCGAGTGCCCTGCCTGAGCAATCCCGGCTTGGCCCGGTCTTCTTCTCCACCGAGATACACGCATCTACCGCAGCTCCAGCACCCGGATGGAGGAGCCGCAAGAGGTCTCCCGCGCCTCTGCTGCCTCCCTCCTCGTCTCCTTCGTCCGCCCAGTAGCCGCTGCTGCTTCGGCTCCGGCGTCGGTGAGCCACTCGGCCTCTCCTCTGCTTTCGATTCGCTCCTGCTCTGTGCCATCAAGCCGTCACTAATTTCATGCCATAGGAATTTCTAGCAAGGGTTCTGCTGATGCTCTGTGATGCCTAGTTCGCACTTGTGATGTTTCTCGAGATGCATGATTCTGGTGTCAGTAATAGCTAGCTAGTGTCACCGGTTTCGTGAATTTAGCCCTCACTGATTTCATCTATTAGTGTTGATGGTATGCTTGTTTGATTCCTAGCAAGGACTCTTGTGAAGTTATTATGCCATGGTTGATGGTTCTGTCCTTGTGAAGTTAAGGTACCCCAACAGAGCGTGCAGTTCCTCATCAAGTCTTCTCCGTTTGGTTTCATTCATATAATGCTCAGTGGTGTTTTGTCTTTGCTTGCTTGGCTTGTTGGATAAGAGGTTTGTTCAATGAAATACGCCCTTTATTATCAAAAAAAGATACGAGGTTTGTGCTGACAATGAGCAATTAGATGTTATACAAGAAGAAAAGGACTTTCTGATCTTGCCAATCAGATATTCAGGCTTACATATACACTTGCTGCAGTTACAGAAAAAAAATGCTTAATGTCAGGGGTAACACTGAAGTTGATTCTTTTGCTCGCTCCTCTGTGTCATCTGCCCAGTTTGGTTACCTTTTCAGTGAACTATGAAGATCTGCTCAATCCAGCTAAATAATCATCTGCATTTGCTAGGCCTCATTCTGTATGACAGCACATGGATAATAACTTGCTTGTACTAGTATGCACTAACCATTGAAAACAGTACCTGAAATCTGAAGTTTTTGAGTGACTATGTATGTATATGAGATTATTAATTTACTGCCCCAAAGATACATTCTTGGAAATGTACTGTTCCTGACTGTTCTTTTATGCCCCCTTCCTCAATTAATGCCACCATCTCTTGTAGTATCACTGGCAGGCCACTACCAATGAGATCTATATATGTACATTAATAAACAGATTCTTGGCTATCAGTTCTGTACTGTATTTCTTATTGCTCATGGAAAATGCTGCTGATACAGGTACTCTTGTTTGGTGAAATGGCCACCGGAGAAGCCAATGCTCTGCAATGCATGTGGGTCGAGATGGAGGACAATGGGTACACTGGTGAATTACACACTGGCACATCGTCGGGAAGATGCTGATGCTGGCAAAGCTAGACCTGACAAGCCGAAGCCACCAGTGTTGAAGACAGCCACATCCGCCTCCTTGCTGCCGTCTACAACTGTCCCCGCGTAGTCTTTATCGACTTCTGCAGGTAGTTGAGAAGGCGCCCAAGACGGAGCTGTTCGTGGGGCCTCTGGCTGCAAAGGTGTGAGTTTTCTTCCCCTTGATTTCGATCAGTTCTTATGTCCAATTTGCTTACTGCACTACATTAGTGTCTGTGTTAATATGTACACGGAAACGGGTCCAAGGAATATATTCTGTTGTTGGGTCTAATACACTTTCATTTCTCAAAACAATTTATTTTGCCTCACTTTCATTAATGTATATAGAACTTGGTGAAATATGTATTAATGTATGTGTTTAGTTGTGCCTAGAGGATATTGTACGATGCTTCTCCTAATTTGTACAGAGAAGAAAGGAGTAAGAAAATGGTGATCAGATAATCTTTGGTACAGTCAAATGCATACTGAATAAGTATGTAACTAGGTCTTTCTTTGGTTGTGTAACTCTGAACAAAATTATCTCATTCCTAGACACATTCAGACTTGTGTATTGACTATGCTTGCTTGTTAGATAAGAGGTGTCACTCGTGTTATACAAGAAGAAAAGAACTATCTGACCTTGCCAATCAGATATTCAAAGTTCCGTATATACTTGCTGCAGTTACAGAAAGTGCTTAATGTCAGTGGTAGCACTGAAGTTGATTCTCTGCTGCTCTGTGTCATCTGCATAGATTGGTTACCTTTTCAGTGAACTATGAACCAGGGCTGCTCAATCCAACTGATCTTCTGCATTTGCTAGGCCTCATTCTGTAGGATAGTGAAGCAGCACAAGGTTGTGGAGGAGCAACTCCACCTTGCTGCTACAATGTGTACAACACAAGGGTTGAAGGAACTACTTCAATGTGCTGTACTAGATATCGCTTTAGAGGCGGAAGTGGGGCTGATATGCCAGCGGGAGTTCAATCCAGAACTCCTAGAGCACACGATCTAGTCCAAGATCTTAGATAGGAACAACAAGTTCTATTATAGGTGGTGGGTACATAGTCTGGTTACAAACTAGAGGTGAGGACCTCTATTTATAGGGCTTTGGGAAGCCTTCACATACTTCTACTTATGGCTAGAACACTCTAGAAAACATTACTTAAGATTCACCATTCTACTCATAGCTACTCACAACTATAGGATTCTAGAAAACAGTAGGTAAGGTAGAAAAGAAAAGAAATACTACAGTAGCGTGGAAGCATCCAGAAGTAGCCAAACAAATCTGACATATGACTATTATTATTTTTCATCTAGTGTTCCTCATCAGATAGCACATGGAAAATGACATGCTTGTATATACTAACCAGTAACCATTGAAAACAAACTGTACCTGAAATATGAAGTTCGAGTGACTATGCATCTATGTAAGATTATTTATTTATTTCCTCAAAGATACATTCTTGAAAATATACTGTTCCTGACTGTTGTCTTATGTTCCCTTCCTCAATTAATGCCACCATCTCTTGTAGTATCAGTAGCAGGCTTGATTATTGTAAATCTGTGATGCAAACTCCTGTCCTGATGGACCCGCTGTCAATGAACTCTACTCCTGTACATTATTACATAGATTCTAGGGCATCAGTTTTGTACTGTATATCTTACTGTTCATGGCAAATGCTGCTGATACAGGTACTCTTCGGCGAAACAGCCCACCGGAGAAGCCAGTGCTCTGCAATGCGTTGGTGAATTACACACCGGCAAATCGCCGGGAAGATGCTGGTGCAGGCGAATCTTGACCTGACAAGCCGAAGCCACCAGTGTTGAAGTTCAGGGGACAGAAACAACCGAAGAAAAGGCCGAACCCGCAGCATAGTGAAGAATGAACCATATTCTGATCAGAACTTCTGGATGATGGGGGATGGAGCTGATACAAGCAATCGCTCTGGTTCTGGATCAGCGGTATCGTATTCAGAGAATTGTGCCCCATATGGTTCTGATAATGCAAGTGAAATAGCCGGTCAGTTTTCTCTAATTTCTTAACATGTTGCTGTTAAGTCAAACCTCTTATGTTCTTGACGAGTATTGGACTATATGATTCTTGCTAATTAATACTCGTATATATCTTTTTGTTTGAAATTTGATTGGATCTATGTATGAGTAAAAAGCACATGCACAACCAGATTGCTTATCTAGCTAGCTAGCAATGCTAGAGTAGGTTAATTACTTAGCCCCTAACTAAATCTGAACAAGGAAAGGATGATTGAATGCATGGTATTTGAATGCATGGTATTTGTATGCTGTCAGTACCAACATAGTATATACTTTAAAAGAGAAATGATTACTGCGGTTAATAATTGGCTCTACCAATTTCCATTGATGGTAGCAGAAGCACTAAATAAATTAGCCAGAGATATGTACATGCACATACTTGACAAATAACTGCGGTTTATTTTGCATTTCAAAACTTACCCCATATATGTCGTCATCCATGTCCTCATGTCCTCTTAGGCCCATTCTCTGTCGACCAGCTCTATGAAAATATTATCCCACTCCCATCTTGTTCATGCCTGCGTAGGAAATCAATTAATTAGGTGTACTAAGTAGATAGCGCAACTTGATTGCTAGTTGGCAGTGGCTACCAGTAGGATCGGATGTTGAGTGGCTATGGCAATATGTGATTGACTGATTGTATACTCATTGATGATATCTTGAACCATCTAAAATCTTTTACTCCAGTACTATTCATACGAAACCCCTAGCTTCAAGGTTTATACTTCCCTTTCTTTGAATCACACAATACTATTATATTTTCAGGTTTCAAGGGGGCTTTGTTTAGGACAGATTTGCAGCATAATGAACAAACACCGCTACTTCAGAAAAATAGTAATGATCCTTGTCATTTTAAACTAAATATATTTCCTGTCAATGCTTACCGGGTATCCTACTGGATATTATAGCTAATTCTTTTGCGTATCTTCAGGGCATTCCCTCTGCTGCTCGCCCCCAATGACCAGGACCATGGATCTCCTTCCTCCACCTCCCTGGCGATTCAGAGCAGCAGGTGTCCGGCTAGGAGAGGACGACAACCCCAAGCCCAAGATCCACCTTGACCTCGATGACGGCCTGCGCGAGGTAGCTCCTCCCTTCTCCTTTCTTTCTCTGTTGCCGCCGCCCTGCCCATTGGTTCAGAGACAACTTCTTTGTACAGCCATATAAGTCGGCTATGAATCAAATGAGCATGCGAATAACAAACAAAATTAATAGTTGCATCAAATTTAATTTTGTGCTTGGCATGATGCTCAAGTATCACTGGCATCCAACTTCTAGGAGGGAGAGACTGAACCGAGTAAACATTTCTTGTGATTCAAATGAGTACTTAAATGAGTGTCGTGATTTCAGGGTTAACATTTCTTGCTTGAATGAGTACTGAATCATAGGGTGGGCATCACTACTCCTTCAGAAATACTGCACTACTCGTTCATAGGCTAGGTGATATCCCTGGTTCCTGATGAGGTTCTTGTATTTAAGTCTCACGTTTATGTATTACACTCTTGGTATGGTCACTTGTCCTAGTACAAGTAAATCTGACTGCTATTTGTTGGCATAACCTGACTATGTTTGCTAACTAGCTCGATACTTGAGATCATTAATATGAATCCGTCCTCCCCTTCTCTTCTCGTTTTCATCGTCATCAAGTCTGCATATGATGCGTGCTCCCATTTCATCTGGTCGATATTCATTTGTGATGGATTAAGGTGGTTTAGTGCTAGGTGATTTGGTTGGGTGCTAATGATTCTAGCTTAATGGTTGATGAGGTGGCAGATCCATCTCTGAGGCTGCAGGAAACCATCCATCTCTGTGATAAATGTGTTTAGGATTTATGATGAGCTGTACTGTTCCGCGTGTGCAACTTCTTTATATGAGTGTGTGTGTTTGCATTTTTGTTGAACTGGATGCTGCTGGTACTGCTTGTCATTTTGGATTGTATGGAAAATAAAAACGGAGTCATAAACAGTGAGTTATGCACTTGTTTTATTGAATGCCCACAATATGTAAACATGCTAGTGTGTGTTACATCTTACATGGTTTACTGTAATTTCTGATATGTTGATCATGTCCCTCCTGTACTAGATTATTATCTTAATTTGCTTGCTTAGCCCCTAGACATCTCCTTCTCTGCTTGATAAACGTTTCTTGTACTATGTATAGAAGACTAAATATCTCAACTCTGAATAAATAAATAGCTGGTTGCCCATCCAACGCTTCCTTTCTTCATGTGGTCAACACCTTACCATAGCTACCTAAATAAAAATCTTGAAAGATCATTCATTTACATGGTCTGTTTTACCCTCTGCCGTTCATTGATATTGCTGATTAATTCTGTGCTAGCTGTTTCGCCCAAGGTCTTGGAACAACAAACGTAAGGGAAGAGGCTCAATGGTAAAGAGGGGGCAAAGAGCTATCTACGAGGCCTACAGCGGGCAGCACCACAGCGGCACCAGCAGGCGTTTGGGTAATGATAGCCAGTTCCTGTTTCTGTTTCCTTGTGCAAATTGATTGATTTGCTGGTTATTCTGACCTCAACTGAATCACATTTGATTGACTGTTTTACTTGTGTGATCACAAAAACGAGACTAATCGTCTGTCTCCTCTCTCTATTCGGTTTCATGTTGCTTCGGTATTTGTGTGCAATGTCCTTTCTACTTGAAGGGATTTTGTTATCTTAATCTTCTGTTAATGATGAAACCGAATGTTCTGTTTGAGCTCCAACTCTTTGAGCTCGATCTTTAGTTGAATCGGTGGTTCAGCTATATAGAGAACCAGTGACATCATAAGCCACTTATTTCTGGAACTAAGTGTTGTGTTTATATTGGAAATTTTATCAACCAGTCACCCTATCATTTTTCTTCTTCCTAACCAACAAAACTTGGTACATTTTGGAGGCGAATCAAATAGATTTTGTATTTCCATTGCCAGTATGGCTTCTCTTTCAGCTTGAAATTGTTTAAAATCCTGCATGTGGCTATCATCATTGATGCTAATGTGATGAATATCTTTCCCAGTTACGGTGGTTCATCACCAAGTTTATGCACCATTGTGTTTTGCATGTTGTTTTTAGTTAACCACTTCTGTCTAGATTGTCCTAGGCCAGCATTTCCTTGGGTCTCTTGGTAGCTTTGGTATTACGATGCAGCCACTTTTCATCCTTAGTATACAATCTGTGTATTATGTGTTGTTCATTCAGAAGTAGCTTTGCACGGCTGATGTGATGAAGGAACTATCCGACAGTTTTGCGCAGCCACAGGTGCTGGACAGGAGCAGCAGAGCGCGTTTGGCGGCATGCCGGATCTGCTCCTGGTCCGCGTGAGAAGGCCGCCGAGAACGTCTACACCGAGATATACCTCCTTCCCCACCTCTCCTGCTCCATGATGTTTGTGCTTGTGGTGAGGTCCTTGCTGGAGATTAGATTTTTCATCGGTTGCATTGCTCCAGCTTAGCTCCAGGAAGGAGATGTGTCGTGCTGGCTGTTTGATGGCATGCTAGTTGGTGGTTCTTCATGCTGTAGAAATTTGTCTTATATTTTTAGTTTGTGTCTTATTGTGGTCAGCTTATAGCAGCAGCAGCAGCAGCAGCATAGTTGCAACAAACTTTAGTAAAGGTAGCTTGTTCGGTTTGTGGTGATGATGCATCGAGTATATATATGACTGTTGCTGCCGACCTCGAGATGATAAAGTACTTGGAACCAAGCATGATTGTGGATAAAGTATTTGTAAGAGTAATCCAAATAAGGTGGGGTTGCTCCTGTTTAGAAGCATGGTATTTGTTCTTTATTCATGTCTGTCCCTTGGACTTTGGAGCCATGTTCTTGCGTGTCATGAGTTTGGTTACCACGGTAGAAAGATACTAGAGCGTGATGAATTTTTAACACCCCTGTTGGTTGTGGGTGGGTTGCAGCAAGGGGAAGCAAAAGGAGAATGTGAATAACGTGATGATGTTCGACCGGGCCACCTACGACAAGCTGCTCAGTGAGGTAAACACTTATTCTTGGTTGGCTTTGGCTGGCAAGACATTAACCATTAGCATTTCCTTGTAATGCAGTGAATGAGATGTAAATATCCGAAGAGACGGGTATGCATCTTGGACACTTACTGGCATATGTTACCATTGCTGAAAATGAAGCTATTGGAAGGGAGCGTTACGAATTGATGCTGCAGGTATGTGTGCAAGCAATTCACTTTGACTTGTCTATTGGGTTTCTGCTGCAAATTATGTAGAACTGAAATAGTTTGTTCCGAAATGATGCAAGGCGTTGTATGATTGACCCAAAGAAACGAAATGTGGTTTGCCAAGTGAAAATCTGTAGCAGTGGCTAGTTTGTTGATTTGCCCGTGCACTGAGACAGAATTGTTTAGGTTTCTCGAGGATCGAGGTTGAGCTGCATGGAGCTGTCAGTGATCTTGCTATAAAATGCAGTGCAAAGTGTTGCTGTGCAGGTCATTATTTTGTAGAGATTGAGGAATAGTGGGTAGAATGCAGTGCATGCATAGTTACATCCTATGCAGAGTTGATTAAATGTTGCTTTGTTCATCGATTAATCTTGTTCTCTCTGCCCAGGGAGGGGGCTAATTTGATGGGCAACGAACGAAATCTCCTATGCTGGAGATGGATTCGCTGGCGTCACGGAAGGTTGTATTTGTTCTTGTGGAGGGCTCCCGGCGAGAATACTTATGGGTGGAGCTTGTATTATTGCAGTATATATATCCGAGCTTGCCGTTTGGGTCGCTGTAGAATTAATGTGATGTTGTGGAGAGTGCTACTCGTCCTAATTTTTGTATGCACAATAATACAAGCTCCGTAATAAGGAGAGGTGCAATTGAAAGTCATATATACTGTATGTATGTACTCCCTCCGTCCCAAAAACATGTCTCCATGTAATTTTTGCAAAAACGTCCTTTGCTTTAGTCTGACACAACCCGCACTCCTCCGCCGCTCACTTGCTCAGCTCGTCCTTCGCCGCAGCTCCCCTGCTCCCTCGCCCCTCCCCTCCTCCTCCGCAGCTCCCCTGCTCCGTCGCCCCTCCCCTCCTCTGCCGCCCTGCTCCGTCGCTCCCCTCATCTGCCGCTTCCCTGCTCCTGGTCCATCTCCCCGTGCCGGTCCAGTCTCCCATACCAAAAAATCATGTCTTCCCCCATCAGCGGCAGCGATGACGAAGCGGCGCTCGATCTGGAGGGCATGGGGACGAGGACGGCGACGAGCGCAATTCTTGATGATGCAGCGCGGTGGATGCTTCGAGGGGTTCCTGGGGTGAACTCCATCCTCTTCCTCCCCATCACCACCACCTCGGGTCTCTCCCTTCCTCCCCGCACCACGGGCACCCTCCCCTTCCTAAGAACCATCGCCAGACCATGTCCGTGCCGTTGACATCTCCGTGTCGGCGGAGGGCGGGAGCACCAACGGCTCGTTGCCGGGGCTTCCCCCCATGGACGAGGAGGCGGACAACGAGTCCTGCCCCGTCAACGGTTGCTGCTGATTTACAGTCACGGTGGTTGCTGTATGTCCCAATGTCAAAGGTTCGACATTTGTTCTGCTGAATTCTGAATTATCATCCTCTTGTCTTGTTGTTATTGAATGCTGAATTCTGGACCAATATTCAGTCAGAAATCAGTAGCAACATTGTCAGATTGGAATAATGTCTGAAGATTATCACCGAATTTTTCAAAATTGAGCCTGTCAAACTATCACTGAAGTTTAACTGAATTCATCCAGAGAACTGAATTTTTAGCTTCTTTTCCTTCATGTAGTAGCCGATGGAGTACAATAGCTGACATTTTTATTTACAGTAGCTGATGGAGTACAGTAGCTGACATTTTTATTACCTCCATTGAGACTGTAAATTGACGAGGAATACAGTAGTACGGCACTATAAATTGATGGTGTACAATAGTAAGGCACTGTAAATTGATCATAATTTTTTAATTATAACCTGGGAGTCATACATGACCTGTAGAACATCTAAAGTTCTGTTAGAACATTCTGTAGTTCAAGGTTTGGTCTTCGGCCCTCTGTTTATCATGTTTGTCACTGCAAGTTAATGATCCAATAATTAAGAGTAAGTCTAAGATCATTTGGTCTTTGAACATTTGGATGCAAAAATTTGATCTTAACTGAACATCAACTTGACATATCAAAACCTGACACAAATTGACAGTTTTTGGAAGAAAATGACAGGTTCTGAACATCAACTTGACTGAACAAAGATCTTGCTTGCTCTACTCCTTGCTGCTTAAATTCTTGCTTGGTCTAATGTGTCCAGTACAATATGTTTCCTTGCAAGAAGTAGTACTCCAAAATTCTAATTCTAATTAATTCAAATAATTAAAATAAATGGCACTAAACTGGAAAGGTTGCAAGAAATGTTCAGTGATCTTCTATTGGTTACTACTCCACTGGATATTGACTTGGCAGTAACACTAGTGATATGGCTTGGCAGTAACACTAGTGATGACAGCCCAATATTCAGGTCAGACCAGATGTGAATTGACAACACTGAATTTTGTTCACAAGCAACAACAGTTCTAATTTTGTTCAGGACAGTATAAATTTCACTGAATATTGGTTGTACCTGCAGCGTACAGCAGCAGCAGAGGCAATTAGCGGGGACTCAACTGCGTGGGGACTCGATCGGGTCTGCGTGTTTGTCTCGACACCGAGGAAGATCCGCCTGCCCTTCAGGGAGCTCAGCACGAGCAGGCCCGCCGGGGAGGAGTAGCAATTTGTAGACGATCAACAGAATGAGCTCGAGGTTGAGGATGAACTTGAGTTCCAGGCCCCCCGAGAGCTCCAGGTCCAGGTCGGCGGCGGTGCGGGTCCTAGGCGGCGGGAGGGGATAGCGGCGCAGCACTGGGCAGTGGGAGGGGATAGCAGCGCAGCCCTGGGTGGCGGGAGGGATCACGCCGGGAGAGGATGGCGGCGGCGCAACGCCCTTGAGCCGATCTGCCGCCCGTTAAGGTGGTCGCCGTGGAGGATCGAGTGGACGGCGCGGCGCAGCTCGCCTCCGTGCGGGCGGCGTAGCTCGCCTCGGGCGGCACAGGTGGGGAGGGGCTGCGATGGTTCACAGCGGTGGTGTAGGCCCTGTCCGTCGTCGCGCGCTCAGCCCTACGGCGGGTGCCGACGGTGGCTTGGGCGACCGGCGACGGAGAAAGGAGGAAGAAGCAGCGGGGGCTGATTAGTAGGAGATTTAAAGATGGAAGGATTTTTTTGCAAGATTGTAAATGAACTAAGCCTGGACATGCTTTTTCGGACGGAGGGAGTATATAGGAGAGGTGCATTTTGGAATTCAGGAAAGATATGCTAGTTTAATATATCAGGCTAATGTAAATTTTGAAGTTTATTATCAGCAACACTTTGCACTTGTTGAAAAAATAAAATAATAATCAACCAGCATGTATGTTTGGTTAAAAAAAGTTCCCTTGTCTTATACTTCCTTCGTTTCACAATGTAGTGCGTCCTCGGTTTTTGAGCTTGAAGTTTGACCATAAATTTAACTAACGAGACCGATTGCGGCGGGAGCAAAAATTATATCGTTGAATGCATATTGAAAATACATATAATTTTTGCTCCTGCCGCAGTCGGTCTCGTCGGTCAAACTTGGATCTCGGGAAGCACGGACGCACTATATTGTGGAACGGAGGGAGTACTTGTGATTGATTGGTACGCTGAGAAATTCTTGGCTTAAGGGCTTGTTCGGTGGATTGAGGTGGAATTTGACTTGTAGGGTTTAAATCCTCCTCCAAACCCTTCCAAATATGAAGGAACCGAACAAGGCCTCCCAGTGATTCCTTTGCGTGAAAAATGATGACCGAAGGAATGAGTCCAGTGGGCCGGTGCCCAATTGGGAGAGCGTGAGACGGCCCCGGCCCCGGGGGTGCTCGAAAGTTGAAACCCTAGGAAATCCCCCAAAGGCCCAAACTTTGCTAAAAAAAAAAAGAAAACTACAGTACCACTGAGCGTGATACCAGGCGGCGGCGGCGGCGGCGAAGCCATCTCTTCTCTCTTCTCTCTTCTCTCTTCTCAATACCCCACCCCATCCCACAACCAGACACCTGGGATCCACGGCCGGAGGCGGCGGTGAGGGATTCCGGCAACAGATAGTAGTCCGGGAAGGGGACGGAGATGGAGGGGGGACTTGGGAAGGAGACGGAGAGCGAGTCCGGGAAGGGGACGGAGATGGAGGGGGGACTCGGGAAGGAGACGGAGGGCGAGTCCGGGAAGGCGACGGAGATTCCTCAGAGGGATCTCGGGGAGAAACTCGAGATTCTCAGGAAGGCTCGGCACGATGTCACGAGGCTGAGCAAGAAAGCCAAGGACCCGGCGAGGCAGAGGGCACTCTTGGTTCACCAGCAGAACCTCTTGTCGGACGAGCGACGAATCCTCAAGATGATGGGGAAGTCCTTGACGGAGATTCTTAGGTATCCCGATTCCGACTCTGGCGATGAGATGGGCAGACATTCGGGGGAGCACCAGTCCCTCATAAATATGGAGCACCAATTGGGAATCACCAAGGGGACGGTGAGGGATTCCAGCAAGGAAGACGCCGGCGGCATGGAGATTGGGCAGATGGCGACTGACGACTCGGTTGTTGCTCTTTCTAGCCACCTTGAGATGCTTAGGAGGGAGATCTCGTTTCTGAGGAGAGAGGTCACCTCCAGGGGATTGTTGCCTGCTGGAAAGAAGAAGGCTTGTCAAGACCAGATTTCCAATTTGTCGGAGGAGATGCGCACGCAACAAGTCAAGGAGGTGAATTTGCCTTACTTAGGTTGCAACAAGACTGAGGAGGCAATGGATTTTCTGCTGCTCGAGACGCAGCAGCTACTCTTCCGCTTCAACTCTCTGGAACCCACTCTAAAAACATTCAGAATCCCCATCTCATCCGACAAGGTTGAAAAGCTGCGCCTCATATCCAGTGCGCTTGTGGGCATCTCAGAGCTTATAAAGAGCCACAAATCCGTTGCTCAAAAGGACAACCAAGATCCTTTGGACCGCGACGGCTGGGAGGCTACGTGGGGAAGCCGGACCGGAAGAAATGGTGGATTCGCTGACATAAGTAAGTAAAAAATATACTTAGTTTTCTGCTCCATTTAATTGGGCCTCGGTTAATAAATGCAACCCCGTTCTTGTATATATCACTGCAAAAATCTTGTTCTTTTATACGCATATATATTTTATAATTTGCTAAATTTTGTAGCGGCCTGATTTCTAACAGTCTGCAAATCACTTAATTTGGTGCTGCAGCAACATTGAGTCCTATGCGCTTCACGCCCTCCACGCCTGGCATCCTCCGGTTCCCTTCCGTGGCTGGCCCTTCCTTGCAAGTATACTCGATCAAACTGGTTGATCTGAATCCTAATCTGAGTTGGCCTCTTGATGTCTACGGCGAGGTCTCCGCACGGGATGATCTTGACCACAACCGCAACACTCTCTTCTGTCGGTCAGCGGACAACTGCCAAAGAATTAAGCAAGAGGTAAGTATTATGTCTCTCTTGTCGTCTGTCTGTTTGTACCAAGTATATATAGTAATCAGTGTTCATGAAAGCGCACTATAAACACAAAGCAGAAGCTGCTGCTTGTAAATAAATGTAAATTAAAAACTGTGTATTATAGCAGCAAAGATTACCAGGATCTGTTTGGGAACTCCTCCCTTCATATTTTGGCCAAATTATGGCCATGTGCTTTCTCTGTTAGGCTATGATCTATTTGGGAACTCTTTCCTTCATATTCTGGCCAAATTATGGCTGTGTGCTTTCTGTGTTAGGCTATGATCTGTTTGGGAACTCTTTCCTTCATATTCTGGCCAAATGATGGCCATGTGCTTTCTCTGTTAGGCTACGATCTGTTTCAGAACTCTTTCCTTCATATTCTGGCCAGATGTGTTACTTTGCTTGATGTGTCACTGACAATGATGAAAATTATGCGTGCAGGACCCCTTTTTGCACTTGACTGGCCCGTCTCGTGCAATAGTGGCTGACGAGCCTGTTTTCTTTCAAATTGGACTAAAATTGAAATATGGAGCAGAGTTCAAAGATACAGCATTATTCACTGCCTACCAAAGGTACCGCTCCGTGATGCAGTATGACACCATGCGGATCTATACCCGCTGTTGTACAGCACAGATAAGTCTTGAGCGACTTGCTCCATCAATCCAGGCCACAATTGTTGGTGTTCGTGTGGTTAAAGGGGAGCCTTTTAACTATGGCTGCAAAGTTTCTTGCTTGTTTTTTCCTGTTGATGCACTGGAGGGATGCGCCGTGGAAGTTGTCTTGCTTGACTGCAATGGTAAAAGGATGCATGTTGGGTCAGATGGGTATCTTCCTTTGACAAGAAATGTTGTGTCAGTGGGATTGCAAGGCACACTCCGAGTCGTCATAGGAGGATACTCAAAATCCAAACTCAGTATCTCTCGAATAAATCACGTTGACTTTCCCGTCCAGCAGTGTCAAACAACTATGCTTGAGTGTTCTGTTGGCGGCTCTGAAGTGGAGATAGTTGTCGCTTGGTCTCATCTTGTCATGGACAATCATGATCTTGTACTCGACGGCCATTGAAGGTGTGTGGAGTGGCAGTGACCTGGATTTGCTAGTAGCTTAGACTTGTTTATTAGTGTGCCATTTTTATGTTGCTTTAATATTCATTTTTAATGTGCAGGTCCTAGCAGGGTGATTTAATGGAGGAAAGGTCTAAGAGCTTATGTTATTAATTTGGTAAGTCGTATATATGGATAAAGCAACATAAGTCTGAACAAATAGCTAATTTATTTGAACTTGTGGTTTCGGATTTTGCAAGTAACATAAAGTTTGAACTACTCCCTCCGTTCCTAAATGTAAGTCTTTTTAGAGGTTTCACTAGGGGAGTATATACGGATGTATATAGACATACTTTAGAGTGTAGATTCATCCATTTTGCTCCGTATGTAGTCCCCTAGTGAAATCTCTAAAAAGACTTATATTTAGGAACGGAGGGAGTAGTAGCTAATCTGAAACAGTAGCATGATTAGCTTGTGTGAAACAGTAGCAGTCTTAGCTAGTCTGAAACAGTAGCATGCTTAGTAGGATTACTTGAGTCCCTTGCTGTTGGTCTCAGTTTTAGTCTGTGTTTGTCTCTGTTTCATCAATCTTCTACTAAGTGTACTTGACCACTTAAGCCTTTTTATGTGATAGAAGTTGCATGTTCAGTGCCTCCCTTGTTTCAATGTGGAGAAGCTAATGTTTCTGCCATATAGTACTTGAACAATGAAGGTGCTCAACTGAGCTAGAGCGCGGATGAGCTCGTAAGCTCTTCCTTTGTCTCTCTGCAAGATTCGAACAACCCAATGTATTAGCGGTCGTATCCGAGTTGTATTTGTCCAATTAATCTGATGTGTGGCCCACTATGGCCCAGCATTTATTAAGCCTATTGCCGTCACAGACTCCGGACAGATGGAAAACTAATGAGCTTGTCCATTTTCTTCCAATTCTGACCCTTCTACCGTGTGTTCTTTGCCGCCAACTGTTCGTGGTCTAGCCATAAAAAAAAAGTTCGTTGTCTCATAATTCGGGACAGGGCACGGATTTGATCCTACGCAATTTTTGTCTACAACACACATGATTGACACTGCCACGTACAAACAGGACATGAAGTTTTAGATGCTCATCAACCCCCATCCAGTCTAAAAATACATGTACCAAATCAGTCCCGTTAAGCCATACAGAGAATATTCCAGCATCAAACTATTTATCCACACATGAATTAGGGGATCATTACAGCACAAATAACACATGCACGTTCACATGCAAGCATTATTTACTCTAAAATGTTAGTTTCAGGATGCCATTGCTGGCAAATTTCAACAAATAACTCGGTTGCCCAGGTTGGAATTACGCCCAACAACTCAGCATACAAGATAACAAAGAACCCTTTGCAATGCACAACCGGAGGGAATTCGATTCCTACTGTCTAACTATTTGGCATCAGTGCCGAATCATTTTTGTAAAACTCAAGCCCCTGCACCCAATTTCAGTTCAGCCGGCTTTTGTACAATTGTTTCTCCAGTGACCCTCTACACTTGCAGCGAGTAGGTTTGCGTGGTTGCTTCAGAATATCTCCCCAGGCAGGTAGTTTGCTTGTTTCTTTGTCATTGTTTCATCGACATATTGTGCAGAACCTTGTCATCATTCTAAGCATTTCGTATGGGGCCTTCTCCCTACTTGCGGTTGGTCTCCCAATGTCCTTCCTTTTTGTGGGCGCCGACAGTCCAGCTAACCTGTTTCCAGGCATAAAAACTGAAAGGTTGTCTCCACTAACTGCAGCTGCTGGTTTAACTTCAGTGCCGTGCTGTATTAAACTATTACTTGTCTATCCACCTGCACAATTGCTCCATTTTCCGTTAGACGATCTTCCAGTCCTAGTCCATCTCTTGTCTCAGCATATTGCATTTCCGCCATATTAGAATTGAACAAGGCGATGAGCCGATCATAAGCATTGGTACTAGTGTCACCGAGTCAAACCAACTCCATTGCGTGCATATACATGCTTAAGTGTCCATAAGAGAACAGGCTACGATCCATGTTATCCCTCTGATAATGGGAAAGTTGTGCCAACACAATGTCGCGAGCATCTTTGGTCCACGGTTTTACTATACGGTATATGCTTAGCTGGAATTTCCTTCACACGGATGATGTAAAGCACCTGTAATGAACAACGAAGTGCAGGTCTCGTTAGGCCACTCTTGGCAGATTATTAAACATCAAACATAAAAATGCCACTGGTACCTTAAGCACATGCTGCAAAGCAAGCCCATGTGGGAAATTGACCACATTCACCAGTGAACTCTTCCGCATTTCCAAGCATGTTTACCTTGTATGATACCTTCCAGCGACAACTAACGCGATATACAAAATGTGTGGTTTCTTACAGGTTTGGAGGTAACATCGACAGGACCATCGCCGAGCTCCGCTCCACCGCTGCGACCCCCCTCGGGAGCCTGACTAGCTCTATTTGTTTTATGTAGGGGTTTGTTGTGCTGTGCCACCGCTGCGACCCCCCTCGGGAGCCTGACTAGCTCTATTTGTTTTATGTAGGGGTTTGTTGTGCTGTGCCCCAACAAGACTTATTTATTTTTCCTTGTCGCACGTCGCACTTGCCTCTTGAACTTTGGATGCTGTTGTGTTGTCGGTGCACTTTGGATGCTGTTGTGTTGTCGGTGCTGTTGCTTTATAGTCTTGAACATTGGATGATGTTGTGTTGTCGAGGCTCAGCCCCAGTATACTCTTGAACATTTGGTAGCTCAATGGTACTTCCTCTGAAATAATATAAGAACGTTTAGATCACTAGTTTAGTGAACTAAATGACTAGTGATGTTTCTACGTCCGAGCTAAAAGAAATGAGCTCGGGTGAACAGTAACACCGAAAAAAATTCAAAAAAAGTTCAAAACAATTTGAAATTTTTTAGTGATAACATTGACAAAAGTTCTCAAAGCCTGTCAAATTTCATCACAAAATAACATTTGTATAAGTCGTAGCAAAAAAGAAAAAATTGATGTTTCAAAAGTATTATTTTCGATAACATTTTGGAGTACTGATTTTATTTATTTTTTCATGACTTCTACGAATGTTATATTTTGATAAAATTTTGCAAGCACTTTAAATTTTTGTCAATGTTCGCACCTAAAAAAAATCAGAATTTTGATTTTCTTTTTCTTTTTTTGATATTACTGTTCATAGAACATGACTTTCCAACTAAATGCTCTTATATTAGTTTACAGAGGAAGTACAGGACTTACAACTCTTTTCCTCTTTTCCTCATATTTCTTCTTTGTCAAACTGAAGCCTCATGTACTAGCTGAAGTAGGCCTCCTCGAAGAGTCAAAACTTGCTTCTGATTTAGGGCCAGTTCTTTTGTAGCTTTTTTTAGCTTCTTGTCAAACTAAGCCAAAAGCCAAAAATAACTTACTTCCAACCCCTCCTTCACAATGAAAATAAGCTGTGATCGACCAGCTCCCTGTAGAAGTTACTTCCTCTGTAAACTAATATAAAAGCGTTTAGAATACTAAAGTAGTGATACTAAAGTAGTGTTCTAAACGCTCTTATATTAGTTTACGGAGGGAGTACTTACCAACGCTCTTATATGTTCTATACTTACAAACGCGTGCACGACTAGAGCCCGTCTTGATAGGGTTTCCGCCGCCGCCACTCGAGTCGCCCTCGTCGGTCGGTCACCACGACGAAGGGTTCTGCCACCGCACATCCTCCTTCCGCCCCTTCTCCGTAGCTCCCATGGACAGAGGGCAGGCGTCCCGCTGCCTCATGTCTCAGGTGGGCTCCGGCATGTGAGGCCACCGGCGAGCTCGCCTCGCCCCTGCATCTCCGTCTAGCCTGCACATCGCCCTGCTGAGCTAGCTCCGGTGTTGGCTCTTCACCCGTTTTCTTTAATTATGATCAAATTGACATTATTCTTGTGGACTTATTTTCACATCAGCTTACTTGTGGCTTATTTTCATACATAGCAGCTTATTTTCGCAGAGCTACTAAAAAGAACTGGCCCTTAGGCAGGAGCACACTCGGACAGTTTCTCAACAGATCCCTAATTTTTGCTTTTTCAAGAGCCAACACCCTCGATGGTTCCGCTGATCCAATGCGAATCCTGCTTATAAATTACACCCCAGTTTAGTAAAACCGCACCATGTAATTTCCACACTGATGTTTTCATGTCCAGCTTCAAGCCCAAGAACATGTCAGTGTAGTTCCAAAAAGAAATTTACTGAATGCATCTAACGTTTCCTAAATACCGTTTCAATTTACAGTTTCACTACATTCGACTTTTAGTAATCACCAAATCACATAACACTTCTTTATGAAGGTTATTGCTATTTTAGTTCTGACATGGAAGGAGCATATACTATAACACTAATCTCTTTAGAATTGGAGAACCCACATTCAATTAAGGTCTTTAGTTGACATTGTGACACCCGAATTCGACCTGGTCTACAATTTATCGAAACTCTCTTATTTAATTATTTTATTTATATATCTATAACCCTATGCTCCTTAATTTAAAGAGTCCACATTCAATTGAGGTCTCCAAGACTCCAATTAAAATTGGGTCACCAGATTTTGATCGGGTCAATAATTTCTCAAAACTCACTTGTTCAGTTTTTCAGACAAATACACTATGCTTCCTAATGGGTTTGATTTACAACTTTAACCGAACCAATAGCTTTTCAAATCAATCAACATCAACCGGTCTATGAAAACATACTCCCTCCGTAAACTAATAGAAGAGCGTTTAGATCACTAAAGTATTGATCTAAACACTCTTATATTAGTTCACAAAGGAAGTATCAATTACGCACATGCAGCCGTCAACGTAGAAATTTCCCACATATATAAGGTTGGTTAGCATATAATATAGAATCACACCACAAAAGGCCAATCAAATTGACGAATTATAAATAAAAATAAAACGCACTATGTCATCTCCCCCACACATCAAATGAAATATTCCATTAGTTTCACCAAGTTAAGAGCAAACATATCGACATCCACAATATTAAATAAAAAAATATGAAAATTTATTTAACGACGAATCTAATCACAACAATTTGATACCATGGATTTTCATATATTTATATACAAATTTAATCAAATTGAAAAGGTTTAACATTTTTAAAAAGTAATACACATTGTATTTTGAAACAAAATGATTTTTTTTTAATCTAACAGCAGCAAAGCGCGTCCAGTCCTTCTAGTACATCCTACAAGTAATGCTGCAACTTGAGCCCTTTACAAAGTCCCATTTTCAACAGTTTGTGTCTTTCCTACAAATTACAAAATGCAGTCCGATGTTCTTTAAAACTTATAAGCCTTTGTCTGAACATATTTCACTAGTGTCTTTTTTCTAAAAACTTATAAGCATTATGCATCCAGTACTTCACAGATTTTCTAAGCACCACAACGTCCCACATTGAATTGGTCAGCGATACTTCTGAATTTATTAGAGGCTGCAAAAGGTAGTACTTAATCATCAAGGGCCTCGTCATCCACACATAATAAGCTACTTGTTTTTGAAATTCCTTTTTACCATTGTTGGGCCAGGATTCAGGCCCGCATAAGGCCCAATATGCCCATAGGCAGCGACAGATTAGGCCCGGAAGCCTGAAGTTGAGAGGAGCTCGAGAGGGTGTGTGCCACAGCGCTTATAAACCACTCCCGAGCTCTCTCGGCTAGCGAGGTGGGACTAAAAATTTGGCCCCGGGCAGCACCAACCTTTGGTCCCGGTTGGTGGCACCAACCGGGACCAATGACCCCCTTTAGTCCGGGTTGGTGCCACCAATCGAAACCAAAGGTCCCTATTTTCCGCCCTTTGGGCTCGTGAAAACTGACCTTTGGTCCCGGTTGGTGGCACCAACCGGGACTAAAGGGGGGCATGTGCCACCAATCGGTACCAATGCTCTGGCTATATAAGCCAACACTTAGGAATTTTCAGTTCTCATCTCGCCCCCCTCGACGATGCGGATGACATCAACGCCGCCAGGCTGCCCCAACGCCGTCCCCGCCGTCGCCACCGCCCGTCGTCGCCCCCGCCATCGCCGGGAGCACCGCAATACCAAGACCACCGTCTTCTTCAACCTCCGGTCGTCGGACATCGTCGTCAAATCCGTTGCCTTTGGGTTGTCAACGAGGACGTTGAAGTTCTCCATGGCCTCCCGGTGAGCTTGCGTTGCATTCCCCCTACATCGGTTGATTTCGCTCGAGCTCCGGCCACCGCGGGAGAGGACGCCGTCGTTGTACTAGGCCTTCCCCACTGAGGCCAACTGCTCCATTCAACACGCGGGATCGCCAGCTTTGAGTAGATGCTCTCGGCTGCCCAAATGGTTGCCGGAGGTGGAGTTCCGACCACCTTCGCCGCGTCTGGTGACGCCGGCAGCTCAACGCCGGCAAAGCCGACCCATTTGACCACGGTTTGACCCACTGGGTCACTTACAGGTGGGGCCTAGCCCTTGGTCAAATCTGGGTCAAGCACTTAATTAATTAATATAGATGCCTCAAGCTATTTTTTGTGCAAATAATAATCAGGAAATTCCGGAAAATGTATAAAACTTCTAAAATTCATAGAAATTCAACCGCAACTCAGATGAAAATAATTTATATATGAAAAATGATCAGAAAAATACAATGAATTTGTTTATGTCATGTTCATGCATGTTTGAGCAAGTTAACATTCCCAAGTAGGACATTTCATGATTAGGATAAAGTAATAAATAGTGTTGAAGTTGGAATTTAGCATATATTTGAATTCCACTTCACTTAATATGACTATCTATTGCACTAGGTCAATTCAGTGCTTTAACATGCCATAGCATACATCGTGTTTGTTGTATTACATTGAATGTGTTCATTTCTCTGTTTGTCGGTGTTGTTCCTTCCCGGTAGACGATGATTCCAACGTTAAGATCGTTGCATTACATTGAATTAGTTAAAATGAGGGGGGATGTCGGACATGACATGAGGGGGACGTCGTTCGTCGGATATGAGGGGTGAGCGTCGTTGTCCTACCCCTCCCCGATAACTTCGACATGAGGGGGGACGTCGGACATCGGACATGAGGGGTGAGCGTCATTGTCGTCTACCCCCTCCCTGATAATTTCGACATGAGGGGGGACGTCGGACATCGGACATGAGGGGTGAGCGTCTGTCGTCTACCCTCCTCCCTGATAACTTGTTCATATGGAAAACTCTGGTAGCATAGAATTATCAAGAATGCCCCCATTATGGATGTGCACAATATGATCCAATTTTTTCTGATCTCATATATATATATATATATATATATATATATATATATATATATATATATATATATATATTCTTCTATATGTCATGTTGCCTGTCTAACTATTGAAGAAATCCATGGCTTCATCATTAGCCGGAAGTAACGGGCGTATGATGCTACGAAGCTCTTCAGAGTTGTTTTGGAATGGAGTTCCGGATAGAATAATTCGCTTTTTGGTACGAATTTCAGTAAAAGGCCTTCCAAATAGCGATATTCAGAAGGCTCTTGCCAAACTTTGTACCAATAAGCTAATTATCCTATCCGGAACTCCGTTCCAAAACAATTTTGGAGAGCTTCGTACATAATATTATGCGTCTGTTACTTCCGGCTAATGATGAAGCCATGGTTTTCTTGAATCCTTTGACATTAGACAACGTGACATATAGAAGGTTAGATGAGATTAGGAAAAATATGGACCATTTTCTACACATCCAGAATGGAGCCATTTTGTTAAATCCCTTAAAGGTTAAGAGAATCCCTTGTTTGACATTCATGAGAGAGGCGGTCCGGACGTCGGACATTCATGAGAGAGGTGGTCCGGACATCGGACATTCATGTTTGTATATTAATTGCCATGTTATATATTTGCAGAAACTATGGATCGGAGAGACTTGGAACAAGAACAGTTTTTGGGAGATAATCCTCGCTGGACGTGATGTCTTGTCGTTTCTCAATGACACCAATGGTCTGGAAGGAGAGGATAAAGACTCTGGTGATCAAAGAATGGAGGAGGAAGGACATGATCATGATGGATCCGGTGACCGAATGCCGGAGGAAGAAGAAGACCATGGTGATGGCTCCGATGACCGTACGGAGGAGGGAGCTGGTTCAAAGTCTGGCGAGGTATATATATATATTAATTAAGCTTGTGCTGACTAGCTAATTGATGCATTAATTGTTTTGGTATGTACATATATTAACTCTTATTTCTTCTATTATAGCCCTCCAGATTGAGCCAAACTTGGGGAACGAGACGAGGCCCGAAGAAAAGGTTGCGCAAGGATGAAAGGTTCACGATCATAGCACTCGTGGACGATGGCCTACCGAGTGAACCAAAGCGGACCAAGGACACATTTGCTGCTCAGTGTGGAGCTATTGTTAAGGACAACACCCCGATCAGCATCAACCAATGGAATAAGCCTAAGGACGATGACCCTGAAGTTTCTTATGTCACCGATATACAGAAAGATGATATTTGGACCTCGCTGAAGGCAAATTTCACCCTACCGCCAGAGGAGGATTCGAACAACCCAGTTATAGAGCCACTAGTCAAGGCGTGTGCTCTTAAGAAGATGGCAGATCTATTCAGGAGGTGGAAGAATGAGTTGAAATTAAAGTTTGTCAACAAAGGGAAGACTCCTTAATTCATCGGTCGATTTGAGAAGTTAAGAGATTAGTGGCCCGCATTTGTGGCCTACAAGACATTGGACAAGAGTAAGAAAATGTCAGAGACAAACAAGAACAATGCTGTAAAGAAGCAATATCACCATCACACGGGGTCAGGTGGCTACCTCAAAACCCGGTCATTGTGGGACAAAGCTAAGAATGACTTGATTGCTAAAGGGGTCAAACCAGAGACATTGAACTGGCCAGACCGTTCAAGGACTTGGTTCTTCGGGGTTGGGGGAACTTTGGACCCTAAAACAGGGAAGTGCCGTTGGACGGACGAGCAACTTGCAATACCCGTCAAGAAGCTTCAAAAGTATATCACCGCAGCGCAGGAAGGGACGTTCATTCCCGACAAAGAGAAGGACGAGCTGACTGAGGCCCACGGGAATCCTGAGCATCCTGGACGAATGTTCGAAATATGCCCTAGAGGCAATAAATAAAGTGTTTATTATTATATTTCCTTGTTCATGATAATTTTTTATTATCCATGTTATAATTGTATTGATTGGAAACACATTGCTTGTGTGGATATATAGACAACACTTTGTCCCTAGTGTGCCTCTAGTAGACTAGCTCGTTGATCAAAGATGGTCAAGGTTTCCTAGACATTGACATGAGATGTCATTTGATAACGGGATCACATCATTAGAAGAATGATGGGATGGACAAGACCCAAACTATAAATATATCATATGATCGTGTTAGTTTATTGCTACAGTTTTCTGCATGTCAAGTATATGTTCCTATGACCATGAGATCATGCAACTCACGGACACCGGAGGAGTGGCTTGTGTGTATCAAACTTCGCAACGTAACTAGGTGACTATAAAGGTGCTCTACAGGTATCTCCGAGGGTGTCTGCTGGGTTGGCATGGATCAACACTGGGATTTGTTACTCCGTGTGACGGAGAGGTATCTCAGGGCCCACTCGGTAATACAACATCACAATAAGCCTTGCAAGCAATGTGACTAAGTGTTAGCCACGGGATCTTGTATTACGGAAACGAGTAAAGAGACTTGCCGGTAACGAGATTGAACTAGGTATAGAAATAACGATGATCAAATCTCGGGCAAGTAACATAACGAAGAACAAAGGGAACATCATACGACATTAACTGAATCCTTGACATAGAGGTTCGACCGATAAACATCTTCGTAGAATATGTAGGAATCAATATGGGCATCCAGGTCCCGCTATTGGTTATTGACCGTAGAGGTGTCCTGGTCATGTCTACATAGTTCTCGAACCCGCTGGGTCTTCACACTTAAGGTTTGGTGACGTTTCAGTAGTATAGAGTTATGCATGGTGCTGAACGAAGGTTGTTCGGAGTCCTGGATGAGATCCCAGACGTCACGAGGAGCTCCGGAATGGTCCGAAGGTAAATATTGGTATATAGGAAGTCCTATTTTGGTCACCAAAAAAGTTTCGGGCTCATCGGTAGTGTACCGGGAGTGCCGGGAGGGTACCGGGGACCATCGGGAGGGGTATTTCGACCCAAGAGGCTACATAGGCTGTGGGAGAAGGAATACCAGCCCTTAGTGGGCTGGCCGAAGGCCCACAAGAAGCCCATGCGGCTAGGGAAGAAAACCCAAGGAGGAAAGAAGGCAAAAGTGGGAAAACAAGGAAGGAGTCCTAATCCTACTAGGAGTGGAGGAGGAGGACTCCTCCCTCTCACTTCAGCCGAACAAGGGTTGGCTCCCTTGGGAGCCAAGCCTCCTCCCTCCCCTCCTCCTGTATATACTAGAGGTTTTGAGGGTTTTTTGACATAGAATTTCAGCCACGTGCTTCCCTCTCCTCTAGTCCGTAGTTTCTCCTTTAGATCGGTTTCAGCAGTGCTTAGGTGAAGCCCTAATGGAATTACTCCACCACCATCGCCGCAACACCGTCGCACTGCCGGAGAAATCGTATACCTCTCCGCTCCCTCTTGATGGATCAAGAAGGTGGAGATCGTCATCAAGTCGTACGTGTGTTGAACGCGAAGGTGTCGTCCGTTCGGTGCTAGATCGGGACGGATCGTGATTGGATTGCGGTATGCTTGGCGATCTATAAGGGTATGTAGATCCACTATCCTCTCTCGTAGATGTTCATCTCCTAGGTTGATCTTGGTGAAGCGTAGAATTTTTTTTGTTTCGCATGCAACATTCCCCAACAGTGGCATCCTGAGCCAGGTCTATGTGTAGATGAGATCTCGAGTAGAACACAAAGAGTTTGTGGGCGTTGATGCTTAGATTGCTTCCTCCTTTGGTCGTGTTTTGGTTCAGCGGTATTGTGGGATGAAGCAGCCCGGACCAGCCTTACTCGTACGCTCACGAGAGACCGGTTCCATCGACTGACGTGTAACTTCGTTGCACAAAGATTGCTAGCGGGTGTCTGTTTCTCCTACTTTAGTTGGATCGGATTCGACAAAGGCGGTCCTTGAGAAGGTTGAAAAGCAACTTATGTATCACCGTTGTGGTTTTGCATAGGTGAGAATTGTTCTTGCTAGATACCCGTAGCAGCCACGTAAAACTTGCAACAACAATTAGAGGACGTCTAACTTGTTTTTGCAGGGTATGTTGTGATGTGATATGACCAATTACATGATGAGATATATGTGATGTATGAGATGATCATGTGATGTATAGAATATTGCGACTTGCATGTCGATGAGTACGGCAACCAGCAGGAGCCATAGGGTTGTCTTTAATTATTGTATGACCTGCGTGTCAATCATTAAGCGTTATGTAATGCTCTACTTTATCGCTAAACGCTAGCTATAGTAGTATGAGCATGGTGGGTGCGACAACCCCGATGGTGACACAATGATGGAGATCATGATGATGGAGATCATGGTGATGGAGATCAAAAGCACAAGTTCATGGCCATATCATGTCACTTATGATTTGCTTGTGATGTTAATCCTTTTATGCACCTTGTTTTGCTTAGGACGACGGTAGCATTATAAGGTGATCCCTCACTTAAATTTCAAGATGAATTGTGTTCTCCCCGAGTGTGCACCGTTGCGAAAGTTCGTCGTGTCGAGACACCACATGATGATCGGGTGTGATAGACTCTACGTTCACATACAACGGGTGCAAGCCAATGTTGCACGTGCGGAACACTTGGGTTAAACTTGACGAGCCTAGCATGTATAGACATGGCCTCGGAACACAAGAGACCGAAAGGTCGAACATGAGTCATGTAGTAGATATGATCAACATGATGATGTTCACCATTGAAACCATCTCAACTCACGTGATGATCAGACTTGAGTTGGTGAATTTGGATCATGTATCACCCAGATGACCTGAGGGATGTCAATTTGAGTGGGAGCTTTAGTAATTTGATTAACTAAACTCATTATCTTGAACAATAGTCTTAGTAACCTTTGCTTATTTATGTTGTAGACCAATGGCTTGCGCAGTAGCACCCCTGAATTTTAATGTGTTCCTAGAGAAAGCTAAGTTGAAAGATGATGGAAGTAACTTTGTGGACTGGGCCCGCAATCTGAGGATTATCCTCATGGCTTCCCAGAAGTCATATGTCCTTGATGCACCGCTTGGTAACCAACCCGTAGACATGTCATTCGAAGACGTTAAGAATGCTTGGGAGGCACGTTTTGGATATTACTCAATAGTTCAGTGTGCAATATTGTATGGCTTAGAACCGGGACTTCAAAGACGTTTTGAACATCATGGAGCATATGAGATGTTTCAGGAGTTGGAGTTTATCTTTAAGAAGAATGCCTGGATCGAGAGGTATGAAATTAACCTCCGATAAGTTCTATGCTTGCAAAATGGAGGAGAATGGGTCTATCAGTGAACATATACTCAGAATGTCAGGGTATTCGAGTCGTCTGGCGGAGTTGGGAATGCCCCTTCCGCCAGAGGCGATCACTGACAGAGTTCTTCAATCACTGCCACCTAGCTACAAGAGCTTTGTGATGAACAATAACATGCACGGGATGAACAAGTCAGTCGCCGAGCTGTTTGCGATGCTGGAAGTCGCCGAGTCTGAAATCCAGAAAAGAACATCAAGTGTTGATGGTCAATGAAACCACTAGTTTCAAGAAGAATGGAAAGGGCAAGAATGGTAACTCCAAGAAGAGTGGCAAAACAGTTGCCCCTCCCGTAAAGAAACCCAAGGCTGGACCCAAGCCAGAAACTGAGTGCTTTCATTGCAAGGGAACTAGTCACTGGAAGCGGAACTACCCCAAGTATCTGGTTGACAAGAAGGCGGCCAATAACAAACAAGGTATATATGATATACATGTTATTGATGTGTACCTTACTAGCTCTCGTTGTAGTGCCTAGGTATTTGATACCGGTTCGGTTGCTCACATTTGCAACTCAAAACAGGAACTACGGAATATACAAAGGCTGACGAAGGATGAAGTGACGATGCGCGTGGCAAATTGTTCCAAGGTTGATGTGATCGCCGTCGGCATGCTCTCTCTTCGATTACCATCGGGATTGGTGATGAACCTGAATAATTGTTATTTAGTGCCTACGTTAAGCATGGACATTATATTTGGATCTTGTTTATTGCGAGACGGTTACTCATTTAAATCAGAGAATAATGCTTGTTCTATTTATATGAGTGATATCTTTTATGGACATGCACCCAATGTGAGGGGTTTATTCATATTGAATCTTGATAGTGATGATACACATGTTCATAAAATTGATGCCAAAAGATGTAGAGTTGCTAATGATAGTACCACTTTCTTGTGGCACTGCTGTTTGGGTCATATTGGTGTAAAATGCATGAGGAAGCTCCATGCTGATGGACTTTTGGAGTCACTTGATTTTGAATCACTTGACACATGTGAACCATGCCTCATTGGCAAGATGACTAAAACACCGTTCTCTGGAACAATGGAACGGGCAAGTGACTTGTTGGAAATCATACATACTGATGTGTGCGGTCCAATGAATGTTGTGGCATGCGGTGGATATCGTTATTTTCTCACCTTCATTGATGACTTAAGTAGATATGAGTATATTTACTTAATGAAACACAAGTCTGAAACATTTGCAAAGTTCAAGCAATTTCAGAGTGAAGTTGAGAATCATCATAACAAGAAGATTAAATTCCTACGATCTAATCGAGGAGGTGAATATCTGAGTTATGAGTTTGGCAGTCACTTAAGACAGTGTGGAATTTTTTCACAATTGACACCGCCTAGAACACCACAGCGTAATGGTGTGTCCAAACGTCGTAATCGAACCTTATTAGATATGATGCGTTCTATGATGTCTCTTGCCGATTTGCCACTATCGTTTTGGGGTTATGCATTAGAGACAACTGCATTCACTTTAAATAGGGCACCATCGAAATCCGTTGAGATGACGCCATATGAACTATGGTTTGGCAAGAAGCCAACGTTGTCATTTCTTAAAGTTTGGGGATGTGATGCTTATGTCAAAAAGCTTCAGCCTGGAAAACTGGAATCCAAAGTGGAGAAATGCATCTTCATAGGATACCCGAAAGAGACAGTTGGGTATACCTTCTATCTCAGATCTGAAGGCAAATTGTTTGTCGCTAAGAACGGAACATTTCTTGAGAAAGAGATTCTCTCGAAAGAATTGAGTGGGAGGAAAATAGAGCTTGATGAGGTTATTGAACCTTTACTTCAACCAGAGAGTAGCGCAACACAAAAAGATATTTCCGTGGAGCCTACGACAGTTGAAGAGGAAGTTAATGATGATGATCATGAAGCTTCGGATCAAGTTACTATTGAACCTCATAGGTCGACAAGGGCGCGTACTGCTCGTGAGTGGTACGGCAACCCTATCTTGGAGGTTATGTTGTTGGACAACAATGAACCTATGAGCTATGGAGGAACGACGATTGGCCCGAATTCCGAGAAATAGTTAGAGGCCATGAAATCCGAGATGGGATCCACGTATGAAAACAAAGTATGGACTTTGGAAGTATTACCTGAAGGGCGAAAGGCCAGTCAGAACAAATGGATCTTTAAGAAGAAGACAAACATGGACGGTAATATCACCATATGTAAAGCTCGACTTGTGGCAAAGGGTTTTCCATAAGTTCAAGGAGTTGACTACGATGAGACCTTCTCACCCGTAGCGATGCTTAAGTCCGTCATAATCATGTTAGCAATAGCTGCATATTTCGACTATGAAATTTGGCAGATGGATGTCAAAACAGCGTTCCTCAACGGTTTCCTTGAGGAAGAGTTGTATATGATGCAACCAGAAGGTTTTGTCGATCCAGAGAATGCTGACAAAGTTTACAAACTCCATCGATCCATTTATGGACTGGTGCAAGCATCTCGGAGTTGGAATAAGCGCTTTGATGAGGTGATCAAAGCATTTGGGTTTATACAAGTTTATAGAGAAGCTTGTATTACAAGAAAGTGAGTGGCAGATCTATAGCGTTTCTAATATTATATGTGGATGACATATTGCTGATTGGAAACAATATAGAAATGCTGGAAAGCGTGAAGGAATATTTGAACAAGAGTTTTTCAATGAAGGACCTAGGAGAAGCTGCTTTCATATTAGGCATTAAGATCTATAGAGATAGATCGAGACGCTTGATAACACTTTCACAAAGCACATACCTTGATAAAGTTTTGAAGAAGTTCAAAATGGATCAGTCCAAGAAGTGGTTCTTGCCTGTGTTACAAGGTGTGAAGTTGAGTAAGATTCAATGCCCAGTGACTGCAGAAGATAGAGAGAAGATGAGTGTCATCCCCTATGCTTCAGGCATAGGCTCTATCATGTATGCAATGTTGTGCACAAGACCCGATGTCAGCCTTGCCATAAGTATGGCCGGAAGGTTTCAAAAGTGATCCTGGAATGGAGCACTGGACGGCGGTCAAGAATATCCTTAAGTACCTGAAAAGGAGTAAGGAAATGTTTCTCGTTTATGAAGGTGATCAAGAGCTCGTCCTAAAGGGTTACATCGATGCAAGCTTTGACACTGATTCGGATGATTCTAAGTCGCAAACCGGATACATATTTATTCTTAACGGGGGAGTGGTAAGCTGGTGTAGTTCCAAGCAAAGCGGGGTAGCCGATTCTACATGCGAAGCGGAGTACATCGCAGCTTCGGAGGCAGCGAAGGAAGGTGTCTAGATGAAGCAGTTCATGACAGATCTTGGAGTAGTGCCCAGTGCACTGAATCCAATGACTCTGTTCTGTGACAACACTGGTTCCATTGCTCTAGCCAAGGAACCAAGGTTTCACAAGAGGACCAGACACATAAAGCAACGCTTCAATTCCATCCACGATTACATCGAGGAGAAGGACATAAATATTTGCAAAGTGCACACGGATCTGAATGTTGCATACCCGTTGACTAAACCTCTTCCAAGGGCTAAACATGATCAACACCAGAATTGCATGGGTGTTCGATTCATTACAATGTAAATCACATAGTGATGTGAACTAGAATATTGACTCTAGTGCAAGTGGGAGACTGTTGGAATTATGCCTTAGAGGCAATAAATAAAGTGTTTATTATTATATTTCCATGTTCATGACAATTGTTTATTATCCATGCTATAATTTTATTGATTGGAAACACATTGGATGTGTGGATATGTAGACAACACTTTGTCCCTAGTGTGCCTCTAGTAGACTAGCTCGATGATCAAAGATGGTCAAAGTTTCCTAGCCATTGACATGAGATGTCATTTGATAACGGGATCACATCATTAGGAGAATGATGGGATGGACAAGACCCAAACTATAAACATAGCATATGATCATGTTAGTTTATTGCTACAGTTTTCTATATGTCAAGTATATGTTCCTATGACCATGAGATCATGCAACTCACGAACACCGGAGGAGTGCCTTGTGTGTATCAAACGTCGTAACGTAACTGGGTGACTATAAAGGTGCTCTACAGGTATCTCCGAGGGTGTCTGCTGGGTTGGCATGGATCAACACTGGGATTTGTTACTTCGTGTGACGGAGAGATATCTCAGGGCCCACTCGGTAATACAACATCACAATAAGCCTTGCAAGCAATGTGACTAAGTGTTAGCCATGAGATCTTGTATTACGGAAACGAGTAAAGAGACTTTCTGGTAACGAGGTTGAACTAGGTATAGAGATACCGACGATCAAATCTCGGGCAAGTAACATACCGAAGAACAAAGGAAACATCATACATGATTCACTGAATCCTTGACATAGAGGTTAGAATGATAAAGATCTTCGTAGAATATGTAGGAATCAATATGGGCATCCAGGTCCCGCTATTGGTTACTGACCGTAGAGGTTTCTTGGTCATGTCTACATAGTTCTCGAACCCGCAGGGTCTGCACACTTAAGGTTTGGTGACGTTTTGGTAGTATAGAGTTATGCATGGTGGTGACCGAAGGTTTTTCAGAGTCCCGGATGAGATCTCGGACGTCATGAGGAGCTCCGGAATGGTCCGGAGGTAAAGATTGATATATAGGAAGTCCTATTTTGGTCACCAGAAAAGTTTCGGGCTCATCGGTAGTGTACCGGGAGTGCTGGAAGGGTACCGGGGGACCATCTGGAGGGGTATTTCGACCCAAGAGGCTACATGGGCTGTTGGAGAAGGAATACCAGCCCTTAGTGGGCTGGCCGAAGGCCCACAGGAAGCCCAAGCTGCTAGGGAAGAAAACCCAAGGTGGAAACAAGGCAAAAGTGGGAAAATATGGAAGGAGTCCTAATCCTACTAGGAGTGGAGGAGGAGGAGGACTCCCTCCCACTTCGGCCGAACAAGGGTTGGCTCCCTTGAGAGCCAAGCCTCCTCCCTTCCCTCCTCTTATATATACTAGAGGCTTTGTGGGTTTTTTGACACAGAATTTCAGCCACGTGCTGCTCTCTCATCTAGTGCGTAGTTTCTCCTCTAGATCGGTTTCAGCAGTGCTTACGCGAAGCCCTGCTGGAATTACTCCACCACCATCGCCGCAACGCCGTCGCGCTGCCGGAGAACTCCTCTACCTCTCCGCTCCCTTTTGCTGGATCAAGAAGGTGGAGATCGTTATCAAGCCATACGTGTGCTGAACGCGGAGGTGCCGTCCGTTCGGTGCTAGATCGGGACGGATCGTGCTTGGATCGCGGGACGCTCGGCGATTTGGATCGCGAAGACGTTCGACTACATCAACCGCGTTTCTTAACGCTTCCCGCTTAGCGATTTACAAGGGTATGTAGATCCACTCTCCCCTCTCATAGATGCTCATCTCCTAGATTGATCTTGGTGAAGTATGGGAATTTTTTTGTTTCCCATGCAATGTTTCCCAACAACGAACATGATGCACACCAGGCTCCGTTCCATGGAAGGTTGGGTTTCCCGACGCAGACGGTTATAGAAGCCAGGAGAGAGAGAGGAAAGCGGGGCTGAGCAACATGCAGAAGTTCAATGCAAGACTACAAAAGCTAGAGGAACTTGAGAGCCAGCGAGTTGCCAGCCAACCATCTCAGCGGCACGAAGCTACCTCGCCATCTCAGCCGAGAAGTAGCATGGCTTCCACGGAGCTCATCCAGCCTGACTTCACGGCTCCTAGCTACCCCGTGGATACTATCATAGAGGTTCAACATTGCGAGCTTATGATGAAATTCCGGAACCTCACTTTCAAGGCGGTTGTCGACTCTATTGCACCTCCTCAACCCAACGGAACTTTTCACTGCCTTCCGATTCCACATGGCTATGCTGTTGTGACAGTGGATGAAGTAATGGGGGGATTTGAGGAGCTCGAGCTTGACTACCCTACATGTGAAGGGGAGAATCAGCTGGTTCATGCTCTGAGGAGTACATCTCTATGGCGGAAGCAGTACATCAAGCTTCCAAATTGGACGCCTCCGCGTCCTCCTCCTCCTCCAGCAAGTCAGGACACTCCGCCTCCTCCTCCGGCGAGTGATCAAGGCACTCCGCCTCCTTCTCCGGCTCCTCCAACGCGTGAGGTGATTCTGCCTCCTCCTTCACATACTCTGGCGCGTCGGAGCAGTCCGCCTCCTCCTCCGCCTCGTTAGCAACGACGGAAGTCAGACGCCGCCGCTCTGGCTCTTCCGGCGCGTCAGAGCACTCTGCCTCCTCCGCCTCATCAGCAATGACGGAAGAGAGACGCCGCCGCTCTGGCGGCTAGCAGTACAAGTAGAGGCGGGAGGCAATTCAAATACGGTCCATCTCTCAAGGCTCCGGAAAAGTTAACATATGAGAGGACCTAGAAGGAAAACAAGGACATCTGTCATGCCAAAGTGAGGGACCATTTTGCAAAGAAAACTCCACCTCCGAAGGAGAAGCCAGATCCGGTGAAAGTGAAGCGCACTATCGATGCCCTAAAGCGACCACCACCGCCTCCGCCGGATTCCAACTATGTCTGCTGTATTAAAAAGACATATCAAGATGCCCGGCGGTCGGAAAGTACTTCCAGTGATGCAAGATTAGCAAAACGAAGAAGTGGGAAAAAAATTCCCCAGCTTGGCGAACAGGCGAACCAATCGTGTCCCCCGCTCAAGGTGTCTAGCGATATCGCCGCTGATCATCCGAGGATGGTGCCCGGTACCAATCCTGCTGATTACATGAGTGATGATGTACTGTTTGAAGCAATGGAGGTGGACGAATTCAGATACCGGTACGGGCAGCCTCTCGTCAAACCTGATCCTCCTCCTCTTACAACGATGATGCAAAGATTGCATGAATGGTACATGAAAACCTACCATGAGTCTGGGAAGGATACTTTGACGCTGAGAATTAAAGAGGCGCACAACCTCGTTGGAATGAATCAGATGTCTGTTGAATTTGACAAGATATTCCAGTTATACAATCAAAAGGCCATCGACAAAACAATCGTGACTTCCTACTGTCTGTAAGTACTATTTCTGTAATTAAGTCTCTACATATGGCTCAGCTCTTTCATTGCATGTACATATAATTATAATTATCCTCACTATATTATGCAGATTGAAGATCGTCGAATGCAGAAAAGCACAAATCTATGACATTGGGTTCATTAACCCAAATATCATACATGAATGAACGGTTAAACACAGAGTCACAGACACCAAGGACAACTTGCTACAATTGTTGCTTAAAAATCAAAACAAAGAGAGAATACTCTTTCCTTACAACTTCTAGTGAGTGTTATTGTCTTGTGCATATTCGATTTCCCTTATTACTCGAGGTTATAGTAATGTAATTGATGAGTTATGCATGCGTTTGCAGCTTCCACTTTATTCTCTTAGAGATTAACCTTGAGTGGGGAGTAGTAATCGTCTTAGACTCGAGACGAAAAGATCCCCAGGAATATGCGGACATGACTGAAATGCTCCAAAAGTAAGTTCAATCGATCATTATCGCATCATATCGGCAACTTTGTTCATTTCCTGATATCAAGTAATTATTTTCTTTGTCTGTTAGGGTTTGGAAAGAGTTCACCACAATTGTTTTGGTACTGCCGTGGGAGCTGCGATTTACACACCCGAAAGTAAGTACTACTAGCTAGTTCCGCGCATCTCCCATTGATTCTAGTTTCATCAATAACATTTATCATGCTTGATTATCAGTTTGATTGAACTCTATTTCTCGTAAAGTGCTTGTGGCAGGAAGAAGGGACTGATTTTTGTGGATACTACGTTTGTGAGTTCATCTACAACGCGACGACCTCTAAGCGGGGCTACTCTGAAAAACAATATCAAGTGCGTAAGCAATAATATTCATAATTTTATTTTATTACCATGATTTGTGTTGAGTTTCATTCATATATATGTATTGACCCCCTTCTTCAAATTAGATGTGACAGATGCGGGATGAACTCCTACCACATGATCGAATACGAGCAATTCAAGAGGAATTGGTGGGATTCTTTCTTGACCACATCATAAATAAAGCCAGAGAATACCATCTGGAACTTGACATTAGATGTTAAGGATTGTAAGAGATCTTATATTGTATATATGTAGCTAGTAGCGTCGGATAGATATACAAAAACTTGTTGTTCGACAAATCTCTCAAAGAAAGAGAGGTCGATCACTTCTCTCTGTATATGTTTATGACGATCTTGTGTACTTAATGGTTCCGTCATTTTCTTACTAGCTAGCGTGTCAAGTTCTCTCTATAGTAGCTAGCGTCGGCCAAGCACGAAAAAAGAGAGGACACTTCTCTCTATTAGCTACCTAACACAATATGAAACCCCTAAATTAACCCTCCAAACCCCTCTACCGCCCCCACCCCCCTTCAAAAAACCCCCAGCTCCTGATAGATTGGTGTTACCAACCGGGACTAAAGGTCCTCCTGCCTGGACTCCCCGCAACGGCCACATGGAGCCCCGACCCTTCTGTCACAGTTCGTAAGCGAACCGGGACTAAAGGTTTTGGGATTTAGTCCCGACCCTTTAGTCCCGGTTCCAGAACTGGGGCTAATGGGCCTCTGGAACCGGGACAAATGGGTCGTTCTCTACTAGTGTCATATAACAGTTCGATTCTTTATTGTGGAAAAGCATTAACTTTTGACATTATTTTAAAGTGATTTTGTTAACTAGCCAAAACATTTAGTTAGATTAAAAGGTCCCAAAATTTGATTGTATGTAGTATTAGTAACTATGTGATATTTATTATTAATGACAAGAATTTATGTTAATAAACAAGTGCTACTCATTTCTAGCAGTGTTTGCTTTGCTCTGTAGCAAAGTACGACAGTTGTGTCGGACACTACGAAAAGGATAGGTGGTGGATAGTTGTCTCGGGCACTAGAAGGAGGATAGGTGGTGGACAGTTGTCTCGGGCACTACGAGGAGGATAGGTGGTGACACAGGAAGGCATAATGTTGAAAAAAGGACATGAACCCGTGGATGTCTTGAGACTATTCTAGTTGATATGTGGGCTTGCGATTATTTTTCTTTCGTTGTCACGCACGGTCATTTTTGCTGGTAACTATTAGTTAGTTATGGCTAGAGATTAAATGAAGCAATTGAAATAAATATCATTTAATGTTATTTTTTCCAGCAATGATCTCATTAATATTATGTATAACGGTTGTATAGTATGTGTATGTCTTTAGATACTTAGTACTACCTTCATCTCAAAATAACTCTATTATTCGTAACTTTAGTCAAACTAGTTGTTTGACCAAACTTCGGAAAAACATAAAAATATTGAAATTAAATTAGTACTATTGAACTTAATGGTGTTAATCTGGTATTCCAAATATTAGTAGTTTTTTGTATAAGTATGGTAAGACAACTAATTTGACCAAAGCTACAAATAGATTTATTTTGAGAAGGAGAGAATATTAACTACTATATAGCGATGTGTGCCTAACTCACTATGATCATTAGATCTATTATCTAGCCTTAAAAACATGAGATCCATTTATACGAGGATTGATGTCGATTGGTAGCTAATATGTAATACATGATTTGTCACGTATGAAAGGAGTGTGACAAAGGAATAATGTCCCGTGCTAGGTGGCGATTGGTAGTACACATGATCGATGAGATGATCAAGTTGCCTCGTGCTGGCCGACTGAGTCCAGTACTCCAGTAAGGACTCCAACTTATCAAGCTCTATAAAAGATCGAGCTACCATTACACCACAGTCAAAATTTAGAGGCACTTTGGTTGAAGCACTTTTAAAAGTGCCTAAAATCGTCCAATTAGGGGCAGTTTGCCAAACTGCCCCAATAGTTATGACATTTGGCACTTTGCCAAATTGCCAAAATAGATATGATCTTTTGTGTCACTTTGACAAAGTGATCCAATAGCTATTAATAATAGCATGTACTACTTGTTTTTTTGGATAAATAAGTTTTAATGCGTAGACCACCATTTAGGTTTTGGTTTGCATATAGTTGTCCGTGCAATAAGACACTAAGCCCCGTGCAAGAATTCTCGATTGTCTAGAAAAAGCTCTCCTGATTGTGTCAACCTTCTTTAGAAAGTTGTTTGGGAGAAAAAAAATAGACATGAAGTAGGCAGTTAGCGCATGGAGGGAGGAGGAGATGAACTAAAAATGAAAATGATAGCATACAAGTTGCTATTATTATGCTTTACCATGAACTGTACACTTTTAGATTGTTAAAAGCAAACATAAATTGGACTGCAAAATCGTTGCAAAAGCATGTAACAGGAGAGAATTAATATTCACTATGTTAAGCCATCTATTGAGCATGCCTTCCTGTGGTCTGCAAAGGAAACTACCTCTAGGGCGAGGTGCAAGGTCAACTGGGAAACTGTTTGACGCCCCACCCATGTTGGTGGGCTAGGTATTCGTCACTTAGAGAAATAAGCTCAGGCATTAGATTGCGTTAGTGTAACGCCCAAGATGCGCGCCTATCCATATTTAGGCACGGAGGTCTCGACAGGGATAGAGGCGCATCTAGTCGTTTCGCAAATACAGTATCATCACATACATTTATGAAGAGAGGAGTATATGAGTTGGCTTACACTTGCCACATGCTAGATTACAATCCACACAGTTTATTCAAGCATCAATCTGAAGACAGGGTCCGTCTACGGACAAAAACAAACGAGAAAAAGAGATGCAATGAAACTGTCTTGCTAGCCCCGAAGAGCACGACCAGGGCCTCCCTACTCGTCTGGATATGTGACATACATCCTGCCACGCTCCTCGTCAAACTCTCACTGGAGCTGCGTCACATCATCTGGCACGGTCTCATCTGCACCTGCACCTGTATTTTTTGTAGTAATCTGTGAGCCACGGGGACTCAGCAATCTCGCGACTGGGTATCGAGACTATTCAAGCTTATTGGGTTGGATGGGAGGGTAGGTGTTTAGTTTGCAGCAATACTAAGCATTTTATGGTGGCTAGCTTACGAGAACATGGATGTAAATATGTGGACTATGATAGTCGATCGAGAACTAGCATGATCGCTAAGCGATCCTAAACACCTACTTACGTCAAACATAACCCCACCATGTTCTCTCTCGGTTCATGTTCACGAGCAGAGACCATCATGGCTACTCACACAGTTGGTGTATTTTATTGGAGTTTACTTCAAGTTAACTATAACCGGGTGTTAAACAAATATCCAAGTTGCCACATAACCGCGGGCATGGCTTTCCGAAAGATTTAATCCTGCAGGGGTGCTCCAACTAGTCCATCATACATTAACCACACTTCGCCGGAATAAACTCGACCACGGGTCTCGCGATCATCCTAGGCAACTCCAAAGGAATTCCGACACCTCGAGATAGCCCGAAGAAAATCAGAGTCCCTCGCGCAAGCCATTCGAGAAAGGTAAAACAAGTCCAGCAAGACCGCCCGGCAGGCCAGATCCCAATAGGAACCACGCGTATCTCTATCTCAGGGCACTACCAGATGAGCAGTACGTACGGTGGCCTGATAGAAATCCCTCGAGTGGCCCCGCAAGTGGCTCTAGTTTGGACCAACACTCATGAGGAGCACTGCCCCGGGTTGTTGATTAATTATCCACGGGGTTGCAAAACCCTATGTAGTTTTATTAAGTTGTTTAAGCAAATAGTACCAATGTTGGGTCTTGCGAGACAAGTTTTAATCTCAACCGAATAATCAAGGGGGTCCCCATAACAACCCCGAGCATGTTAGGACCGCAAAATATGAAAACATAACACCGGTAACAAGTAACTATGGCGGTAAAAGTGGAACAAAACACCGAGAAAAAGGCCAAGCCTTCCACCATACCAAGATATATATGTGCATTAAATTAAATAGCATTTAATATTGTGATATCTCCGGATATCCATGTTATCACATGGAAACAACCTGCACCTGCAACTAAGAACGCTATAAGAGGGGCTGAGCAGCGGTAACTTAGCCAAACAGGTTTTGCTAGGTTGTGGAGGGGTTAGAGGCTGTCATGGCAATGTAGGAGGCTTGACAGTCAAGTGGTAGGTAACGCATATATAACGATAAGAGCGAGACATCTAGCAAAGCAAAAATAGTGCCGGGATCCAGGTACGATCATCTTGGCTATTGGTTCTTTAGAGGGACAAAGAGCGGGGTCCTCGTAGTGGTACTCTCCTGGATCTTCGTACTCAGGTTCAACACTCGCATCTACCCAAGAGAAACAACAACAATAAACAACCAACCAAAGTGCAATGCACAAACAAGATGATGCATGCTTCATTTGAAGTATTTAGCATGGCAATCCTAATCTAGTCATGTGTCTCATGCAATAGTTAAGTTATTCACCATTCTAGACAGAACCTCATGTTAAATTGTTTGAACATGCATGATCATGGCAAATATGTATGTTTCATGCAAAAACGATGCAAATGCATATGTAGAACGTAGGAAACGGAGTTACGATTCTCACGCTATGCTCACGGCAAGGTACGAAGGCAAAATACAAGACATGGAAGACCATGGGCTATTCCTTGGTATTCCAAGGTAGCGACTGGTTAGGAAATGAAAAACCAACCACAATAGAGCCAAAGATCAAGCAAAACAATGGAGCATAGCTCCCACAAGTCACAAAACACCAACACACATAATTTGTCCTAAAACATCAACAGAGCAACTTCCACAAAAATTATCTAGAGCTACATGATGTTTCCAACCTCAAACAAGGCATGCAAAGAAACTACATAACATGCTTATCAAATCATCCAATTACACAAACTGGAAAGGAAGCACATATTAATAAGCATGAAGCTCACAAGTTGGCATGATGAAACAGATTCTAGGGACTTAGAGAAAATCACAGTTTTCTGGAATCTGAGTTAAGCTGATAGCAAGTTGACAGCAGAAACTAATGGTGATAGAGACCACCTCATGGCATGAAAATTAACAGGATGGCAGAGGGCAAGATCAACTCCAAAACATTAGCACTGAGCTTGAGCTAAAACACAACACATCACTTGGTAGCATCCACTTAACATGGCATGAAAATGTTAACAGATTCTCAGACTTAGAAATATTTAGCATGTTGAAAACAACAACATTTTAATAGCCACTTTGGAGCATGGTTCCCACTCATAAGCAAGTTTATCATGTCAAAAGAAAATACCATGGCATTCTACTCATGAAATACTATCACTTCCATGTTGACACAAAACCCAAGCATGCATGGATTAATTCTAACTAAAAAGAGAAAATGTCATTTTGGAACAAAATGATATTTTGTCAAACTTGCTCAAATGACCAAACCAATTGCACCAATGGATTCATTGGGAAATTCTACCCCAATTCCATATATCACACTCATATATAAGCTTTTGTAAAACTCACAAAAACATGTTCGAAAAACAACATGACATTCCCATAAGTTAAAACTTACTAAAAATGCTCATAGCCAAAAATGCACATGTCCAGATTTAGTAATTTACCAGAAAAGGAAATGACCTATTTAAACACAATAAAACACTAAAACAAAATAAAAAAACAATAGATAGGAGGGGCTCAGCTGGCATAGACACCAGGGCCCCTCTGTGGATGACAAGTGGGGCCAGGGCCCACTTGTCATACACACACTAACACGCATACACAACAAACACACACACTCACACTGGATCTCCCTGCCACAGGGGATCCACCACTGCCCACACACACACACACTAGCACACACCACATATGCTGCACACCCACACGGAATCCCATGTGGCCACAGCCAATCCTGAAAGGGTGCGCCGGGGACTCGAACCCACGACCTCCCTCTCGGGAGAGGGGGCGCTGACCAGTCGGGCTAGAGAGCGGGTACTGAGAGGGAAGGGGATGCACCAAACTAGTACTAGCCTGATAATTAACTATCGAAACTGAAACTCTGAACCTACGCGGCCGCGGCTAGCGACATCGGACAGAGGCGAGCACAGGGGGGGTCTTCGGCGAGGCTGCGGGATCTCAAGGTACGGGCGCATGGGCGCACGCGCGATGGAGCGAAGGCTGGGCACGACTCGAGCACAACCGGACACACACACACACACATGTAAAGGCCAAGCCTTTGATCGGAGCTGCGGGAACACGACGATGGAACGGACACGACAACGACTACGTGAAGCGAACGGCCGCAAGGAAGGGCAGAGGGCAGGGGAGGCTCACCTAGTGTCCACTAGACATGACGGTGTGGCCGAGCGCGCGATGGAGACAACACAAATGAAGACGGAGCGCGGCGATGCTCCTGGACGCAAAGCAGAGGAAGAGGAGCTCGGGGACGCACCGATCTAGAGGTCCTGGCGCTCCCTCGGTCGACGAGAAAGAAGAGGCTGAAGCAGGGTGTCCTTCCCGCGTCACCAGCACGGCGGAGAGCGACGAGGAGGCTATCTTTGGGCACAAGCAGTAGCTTGGCCGGAGCACGGCGGGCGCGGTGACGGCATGGCGCTGGGGACATACCTGCGACGGCAACCAGGGAAGAGAAGGAGGGAATGGGAAGAGGGGAGACCCTAGGGCATGAGAGACAAACTTATAGGAGCAGGGGGGCGCCGTCGGCCGTCAAATCAGCCGCGAGGTGACGTGGATGCTCTGGATGCGAGGCCGTACAGGAAGACGACGACTGACGCTTGGGAGGGGGGGGGGCGGCTGGGCTGCGCACTGCTGCTACTGGGCCACGCAGGGAAGGAGACCCAGGTGGGCTGAGACCCTCTCTCTCAGGAAACAAAGGAAGGGTTTTTTCCTTTTAAAATAAATCCCAAAGCAAAACAATTCACAACATAAAAAGGAAGGGGTCTTTAACCAAAATAAAATTACTTTTGAGCTCACAAAAATGCAAGCTATTTTAAATAAAAGGTTAGGGCATTTTTAGACCAACCAAATATTTATCCTAGTAATTAATTATGCATGGTGACAAAATTATTAGAAGGGAAAATAAACCCCAAACATGGCATAGGACCACTTTAGAACTCTTAGTAGAATAATTAGAAGATGATCAACATTTAAAACAAGGGAAAACAGCAAGCAAATATTTAACAAGTAATAAATTTGAATAGAGTGAGAGAGAAGGAGTAGTTTTGAATTGGGAGGAACTAGAGTAGCACTCCAACACACAATCCATTCATCCACATACACACATCACAAGCAAGCAACACTAGTATGCAAATAATATGATGAGCATGAAGCATGATGCATGATGCATGAGATGGAAATGGCAATGAGGCAAAAACATAATTCATTCAAGCCCATGGCAAACATAGGGTTCACAAGAGGTACATGACCATAAATGGCAAGGGGAGCACTTGGGCTGTTACAGTTAGCCCTAGCGCTGGTTGGAATGGAATGACCCATCAAATTGTGGGTAGGAATGGGTAAGCTTTGTAATGTGATTGATCTGGATCTCTTCTGTGCCTCCAGCACCATCAAAATTGGCAAACTTTTGGGAGCCTCCATGGCTGCACAGGAAGGCGCCCAAAAACGTTGCACCTCTCATCTTTGCAACCTCAAAGTGCAAGTGGTGGTCTGCGCACGATGCCATGACTGGCAATGCTTGGGTTAGCAAGATCAACCCCTCTATGATCGTCATGATGAGTCACAATACCAAGTTTGTGGAATTCTGGATTCCCCTTGAGCACTTCCAACTTCGCTTGGACATCGATGACGATATCGGTTGGAAGCTCGAGGCTAACAAAGAATAGTCGGCGTCTTTCACATATAAAGCACAATTCTTTGGATCAGCGTCTACCACCATGAACAAGACTGTGTGGAAGGTTTGGGCCCTTCCCAAGGTCAAATTATCCGCTTGGTTGGCACTACAAAACATGCACTGGATGGCGCATCACTTGCAAAAGTGGTGTTGGCCTAACGGTGGTCTTTGCACTTTCTACAAGAGGGCCAACGAGACGGTGCCTCATCTCTACTACATATGCCGATTCACTTTGCGCATGTGGAGGATGGTGAAGGAGTGGCTTGGTTTGGGAGCCTTATCGATGGATCAATGGATGAATGTACGTACCATTAAGAACTAGTGAACCAACATGTCGAAGCCTTACACTGCCCACTGTAAGGCCATGGTGACCCTCACCGTGCTAGTCTCATGGGCCATATGGAATGAAGGAAACGCCAAGGTCTTCCGTAAAAAACACACCTCTATTCTACATTTTGAAGCTCATTTAGGACGAGGCCAAATTTTGAACCACCACATGAGCAACACCTGAGCGTTATTATGCCGCGAGAGTCCAATCCTTGTAACTTCTATGATGGGCCATTTTTCGATCGAACTTCATGTATTCTTAATGTCTTATTTAATAAATGAGACAAATCGTTTGCCTCTGTTTCGACAAAAAAAAAAAAAAAAGATATAAGGGGGGCGTACCACACCATACCTGAAAGCACAAAACTCTTGTTACTGTAAAGGGAAAAGAACATATAAACATACAGTAATTTCTAAACAAGAAAAATGCCATGAGACAACAGAAGAAAACTAACCTGGTGTGTAGCCCACTGATCTGTAACAAATTATGTATCGTTTTCCTGCTAAGCAGTACTGTTAGTTGCTCGTCTGTGTACAAAACTGATGATATATATTATGTTCCATAATAGTACTGCTTAGCAGGAAAATTGATAATTTGTATGGATAATAGTTTTAATATCGATTGGAGTCGATTAACCTGACACGAAGACGAGACGTGTTTCGTTGGAATCTCACTACATCTGAGTAGTTCATAGTTAACTTCATGTATCGTGCGATCACGCATTCAAAGGCCCCAGTGAATAATAACAAGAAAATTTGGATGTCAAAGATTTTATTAAAAGTTAAAATCTTCATGTGGTATTCTTGAAAAGAAGTTGTGCTAACAAAAGATAACCTTGCCCGTCGTAATTGGCAAGGAAGCAAGAAGTGTAGGATTTGTATTCATGATGAGGCAATTAAACACTTCTTTTTTCAATGCAAATTTGCACGGTCTACGTGGTCAGACATCCAAATAGCGTTAAATATGTATCCGCCCGGTCAATATTTTTTGATCATTGGTTAGACCCAATTCCATGTAGATTCAAAACGCTAATACGGGTGGGAGCATATGCCTTATTATCGGTATTTGGCTCTATACAACTGATTTACTTTTTTGACCAAAAACACCTCTTTCTTGTAGATTATTTTTTAATGTATGCACTCACTTTGTATCTTTGTATGTGGTCTACGTTACAATAAACGAAGAACCAACCGTTGTTCAAGGTGGTCTGTATGATGTTGGAGCGGATGGACAGAGAGGTCTTTCAACATGGGTGACAGCATAATCTCCGAATTGGTCCACCACCTCCTTCGATATAGTCATAGTGGCAGTCATATGTGACTCTACAATTGTTGATACTACCTCTTTTCCGGTTTATAAGTCTTGTGCGTATTTCTAGGTCTATAATTTGGCCAACATAAAATGAGATGTATAGTCTAAAAATTATATCATTAGAAAGTAGACCATTTGAAGTTTCTGGTGATATATAATTTATATTATATTAGTCTATTTGTCAACCTAGATATACGCACAAGCCTTATAAACTGAAAGGAGGTAGTATGTCGCATTTTTTTACTTCTTCCAATTTGTTAATGTTTGATGCTGTGCATCCCAAATATGCGGAGTTTGGGTATTGCTCATTATACTTTGTATATGCTTAATGCTACATTCAATACAAATGCCCTTACTAAAAAGAGATACACCACGTCAAATTCTGCAAACAAATACGAGGCAACAAGAATTCAAAGAAAGGATAGTCAATATCTACAAAAAAATGAAAGCTTTCATAAATTCATCAGTTTACATAAAACACACTTCTGGATTACTTAAACATATATAAATAAACCTCTGTCAATTTTTGATATCCAAATTGACGAAGGTATGAAATTAAGAGCAGCAGAGTTTAGACCAGACCGCTTCACATAGTTATCTCTTGGTTTCAAAACGTGTGTGTGCATACAGACGAGCAGCTAGCGAATGTTTTTCTAGAACACGCACGTTGGTGGGCGCAGCTTGCTCGCATCTAGGGGACCCTTATTGGGTCAGCCCACTAGGAAGCTGGTTGCTTCGGCCGTTCGTTCGTTGTTTGTTTCAGAATGTTATTACCAATGTTAAATGGTGAATGGATTTTTTTTGTGTTATTACAAAATTATTTTACTTAAGCACCAACGTTAAATGGTAAATGGACAGTTTTTTTCTTTGTTTCTAAATATACATTTTAAAATTTTGTTTTACTTAATCGTAAATGTTAAATAGCGAACTGTTTATTTTTAGGAATAGAGTAATGCTATGATCGCCGTCATGCCTCCTATATTATGTTTGCATGCAAAAAAAGATCACCGTAAGAAAATTGTTGGCACATAAGAACGTTTGTACCAATCAAACATGGTGAATTGGCGATCCAGCAGCCCAGCTAGTTAATTCACAGGTTTGCTTTTTGAAATTGTGCTAGAGTTATCAGGTTACTCATGCTAAAGTTACCAGACTGGTAGTTACCAGGATGCTTGTAATAAGTTACCAGACTACTCTCGGGTCATTGTTATGAGGCTCCTCGAGTAGCATCTCCATTACTGACATCATCTATGCTTACAAAACATGATGTCAATGATCTACTAGAGAAATCGAACGAGAAAGTCAAAAAAATAGCTTTTTATTGATATGGTGTAAAAAAAAAGAAGGGTTCAAATACATTGTTACCGTATAGTGGAGAACAACTAAAAGGTCGTTAGGTTGGTTATTAGACTTAGCAGTTTTGCTTAATAGATCTGGGTTCAAGTCTCCTTTTGAGTACTTTATTTCTTTTTCTCCCCCACCAAGACCAAACGCAGCAATGTTAACAAAAGCAATCGAGTGATTCGAAAATAACGTCAAAACTGGGGGGAAATCGAGAGACATAAAACTGGGTGAGTAGATAAAGTTAGTGAACTGGTGTGGAAATAAAAATCAGGCAAACTAGTGTGGAAATCGGGTTGGAAATATAAAAAATGGTGGAAGCGGGGGTGAACATACGTGGGACATACGAGGATAGCAATCGAACAAGTTGTTATGTTTTGTCTCTAAAAATAGGATGTTTGCCGGCTAGTGCAATCCTTACTTATTGTTATAATAAAGTTTGCCACGCACTAAGATGTTCATGTAATATAAAAATTGTTCGTGTAATTTGTTAAAAAAATAATATCATTCATAAAGAAATTCATCATATATAAAAATGTCCGTGGCATTTAAAGAAATGTCCGTACAATGTAAACACCGTTTCATGTAATTTTGGAAAAGCGTTCGCGTACCATTCAAAACAAAAGTTCATGATATTTTAATAAATCTTCACACATTTAAAAAACATGTTCAAAATGTATGTAAAATAATGAATGTGTATTTGACAATATTCAACATGTATTTGAAAAAATATTCAATGTTTATTTGAATAATGTTTAACGTGTATCTCAAAAACGTTCAACCAGTATACAAATAATGTTCATCCAATGTAAACTTTTGTTCATTTAATTTTGAAATGATGGTTTCTACCATTCAAAACAAAGTTGAAAACATTTAAAAACATATGGTCACACATTTTTTTTTGAAAAGTTGGAAACCTGTAACGATATTGTGTTATGGGCTGGCACCAGTACCGATGCTATGGTGACGCGGACATCAAGCACCGCGCTAATCACTAGGGCCATCACTAGCTTATGAATATAAATTTTTTCCACCTTTTTATTCTTTCTCTGGTTTGCATCTCTTTTTCTTTTTCCTTTTCCTTTTTCTATTTATTTCTTTCTCAGAAATGCATGATTGTAAATCGATGAACTTTTTCTTCAAAATCAACAAACGTTCTTTAAAAAGTACATCAACTTTTTTACTAACTGATGAACTTTTTTAAAAATTGGTGAACATTTTTTAACAGTTCATGAACTTTTTTTCAAAATCCATGAACTTGATTTGATGAAGTTTTCTCAATTTTTCTGAAAATCAATGAATTTTTTAAATTCGTTCATTTATTTTAAAATCTGATGAACTTTATTTTAAATTCGATGAACTTTTTTTCAAACTTGATGAAATGTTTTCAAAATTGATGACTTTTTAAAATTGGATGATTTGTTTTAAGTTCAGTGAACTTTTTCCAAAATATCTGGGAATTTTTTAAAACAATCATTAACTTTTGTTCAAAGTCCGTGCACATTTTTGAATTCATAGTCTTTCATTTTTGTCAGTTGTTTTATATGAGTCAACAGTTGACTTGTTTTTCCAAGAGTAGTGACTGGTAAATCGACTGATGGAACGAACTAGCAGACACTCGGTTAAATGGGACGGACAACGGGCAATGGTACGTGGGCACCAGCCTAGGAAATTGGCGCCTGCAACGCCAACCAGGAGCTCCCTCGAAGATCCCCATTCTTGCGACCTATAGGCCCGAGAGGAAATCATGTTGACATTGGAACACTTGTAGTGGATAGGTAAACATGCTCTCAAGTTCAGATACCGCCACTTATAGTAGTAGCTTAGCTAGGAACACTTGTACACACGCTGGAATAATAGCGGGCTACTCCTATCATCCAGGTGCATAGGACATCTAAGAAAAATTTAGTATTCCAAATATATAAGTCACAATGCGTGAAATGAGTTTCTTATTTCCCATGATCATTAATTTTTATTTTGCATGCTTCATTGGCTAATGTATATTAAATATCATTTGCATGTTGTTGTTTAGAAATTAATGACATGAAAAACAAGCCTAGTGATTGGCTATTCACAATTTTCCAAGCGGGCCAAATATAATTCATTGTTGCTATTAATTTTTAGTTTAGCTTTCTTCATCCAATCTTCACGCACCTGGGTTACGATGCAGCTCCTTAGATGCCCTATGCACCTGGATGGAGGAAGTATAACGTTGCTAATAGCATCCTATAGCATGTAAATAATTTCTTTACTAAATTAATCAATGTACAATGTCTCGTTAATAGCACAATATAACACATTAATAGCATGCTATAGCATACTAATATTGCGTGTTATTTTTTACCTTGCTTGTACATGGAACGTGTGCGTCTAGATGCCCTCAAGTTGAGACCCCGCCACTACAGTCATCATCGCACCCAGAAACGCACATTTGCTTATCGGGAGGTCATCTGAACAAACACAAAATGAAAGAAACACAAGTGGCGGAAAGAGATGAGAAACAATCAAAGATTTTATTTGACCTGACCCCTGATACAACAAATTAACGTACAATCAGGCTGGAACCACACGCAGCAAGGGGAGAAGGAGATGCAACCCCATCTCTCCGAGGAACAACACAAGGAAGATGACAGGGACAAAACCCTCCTCGATACCTAAACTGAACAACGACGAACAAGAGAGCCAAGAAGTGTGAATGGGGGAACTCCATGCGAGACGACGACGACCTCTCCTACGGCATGAAGAAGAAGAGCTCCTGCCGCATCGTCATCGTCATCTTGCCTCTGCGAATGATGCTTCTCCAAATATACTTATACCCCAAGTATCTCCATCTCCATGCCCTTTCGGACCCTCAGCAGCTCTAATCTGACCGGCTTTGAAACTAGCCCTCTGGGGCGTCTGCGGGTGCACTGAATCTGGACACCTTCTTGTAGCTTTTTGATCGGTTGTATGGCCTTGGGATTTGGGAATATTAGTCATCTATCCTATGGTGGCACATGTAGTGTGTTGCCATCAGTGTCTTTTGCTTTTCTTTCTTTATGCTGCCTGCTCATACAGTCACGCATAATGAGACACAGAAACAGACAACTAGCCCATTGAATTAGACAGGTTTCTAATGGAAAAAGGCACATTAGGTATGTGTGCCATGGCACTATTTGTCTATTACTCCTTCTGTCCGAAAATACTTGTCGCACAAATGGATAAAAACGAATGTATCTAGAACTAAAATACATCTAGCTACATCCATTCTTATGACAAGTATTTTTGGACGGAGAGAGTACATGCTTGCTAAAGGTGTTGTAGCATTTATAAACTGCATTTTCACGCACATTTGTTTATAAACTGTATATGATTGCTGCCCTTTGATAATCTGACGAAACCTGTACGTTCACCGACCGCCAACATGAAAATGACAATTAAAACACTTCGGTTACTTTTGTAACGAGATCAGGCTCAGTTCACATGTCACTAGTTAAGCTCATCGACACTGAATTCCACTGACCGCAAATACATCATGTCCACACTTTCTGCTCTGTTCTCTTTTTCGAGAGTACATCTGCTTTGTTCTCTCAACATGCCGTATGCTAGCTTGTGAAAAGTAGTACCATCAGGCTGTGCATGTACAGTACATAAACACTGAAATGCTTAACGCCACAGATGCCCAAAAGATTTTCTCTTCTTCTACCTCTAAAGCACCCTGATCGATCACTTTATCAAGATAGATACTGCACCAGAGCACCAGTGCAAGGGCCACATCCATCCACGAGCATTTTCTCCAGCAAATTAGGCAAAGCTTACACGGAATCCCAGCCCGGCCGTATGTCTATCCCCTGTCCTGCAGCTGTGTCACACCTGCATCCCGGCGCAAGCTTTGAGCCAGTTGGGATAATAATAATAATGCGATCTCTGCATCTCGTTTCATGTGAAAGAAATGTGCATGGACAGAAACCGAGCGACGACGACAGTTTACCTCTAACTAACTAGCTGCTTGAGGAGATAAGGAATTTGTAGGCTCGGCAAGCATCTTTACTCCATGAGCTTTTCTACGATTCGGAGCTGCTAATCCAGCTGAGTTGTGCAGCAAAAAAAGGCCATATCACAAGAGATTCCTTTCTCTCTGGCTAGCCAGCTTCATTCTAACCTAGGCTGCATCACGGCTAGGTGCATTGCCAGGTTCATTCATCCGGCGCAAAGACCATGTACTGCATTGCATTGCATTGCACAGTCCACAGGAGGCAACAAATTTGGTACTAGATATTCAGTCTTTCGTCTAGACTTATAAATAGCAGCTGCCTATGCGCTCATCAGCAAGCCCAGATTAAACAAGTCAGTGAGCTGTGGTCCATGGGAGATAAACAAGAGTTCTAGGTAGCTAGTTTGGTTGGTTGTCACCTGGAGTTCTCCTCAAATCACTTCAGTTGCTAGCTTCTGCCTCATTGTTGCATTGGCACTGTTTTAAAAGTGTGCATTGCAGCGTTGCAGGGATAAGAGAGGTGTGCATAGTGAAGTGTTTGGGGGAACTCTGGGTGGCTACCAATGGTTTCGATAGGCTTGGGAGTGGTTGCACTTTAGAAACTATAGTTGTAGGTCCATGTAAATTATTATGGTTGTGTGGGGATTAATTGAGTTTGGCTTCGTCGGGAGTTCTCTTCAAGCACTTCAGGATGCATCTTTTCAAGAACTTTCCTGAAGTGTTTGGGGGAACTCCCAGTGTCACCAAGCATTCTATAGATGGGCCACATACCATAAGAGTGATGTACCAATGAATTGGGAGCCACATTTTGTTTTACCGAGAGTTCCCTGCAAGCACTTCACAAAGCACCTTTTTGAGGTTTTATGCATAGTGTTTGGGGAACTCTCGTTGTAACCAAGTTTAGAAGATATTCCAAATCACAAACCACAAGAGATGTACTACAACAAATCATGTTTATTACCAGGAGTTTCCTGCAAGCACTTCATAAGGCATTATTCCAAATGCCACCATGAAGTGTTTGGGGGAACTCTCGGTGCCACTAAGCTTTCCTCAATGCCGGTCAATAATTCGAAGTGATGGTCTATCTGAAGAATGTGTGTTTGGTTTTACAGTGAGTTTCATGCAAGCACGTATTTCATGAGGTATTATTCAAATATTGTTGTGAAATGTTTGGGGAACTATCGGTGCCACCGAGCTTTACTCGGTGGCGGTTAAAAACACGAAGTGATGATCAATCTGAGCACATATGTTTGGTTTTACCATGAGTTCCCTACAAGCACTTCACGAGGCATTATTCCAACTGTTACTGTGATGTGTTTGGAGGAACTCTTGATGCTACCGAGCTTTACTCAATGATTTTCAAGAAACCGAAGTAACAATCAATCCAAAGCACACATGAGATGCAAGCACTTCACAAGGCATTATTCCAAATGCCAGTGTGGAGTGTTTGGGAGAAACTCGGTGCCACCAAGTTTTAATCAATACCGGTCAAGAACCTGAAGAGACAATCGATATTGACATGCCATGTTTGGTCTAACAAATCATTCTCGTCAAGCACTTCATCAGGTATGTTTCAAGGTCTAGTGTGAAGTATTTGAGTAAACTCCCGATACTAACCAGCAATGTGCAGCTGTTGGTCAAGTGGATCCAACGTTAACGAGATATTCTAATGAAATGACATTCATTATCATCATGAGTTCATTCAATCGCCTCAGATTACACCGTCAATTTGTCGCCCTTGATGAGTTTTAGATGCAATGTCAAGTGTTTGGGGGAGCTCAAGGTGGCATCTAACATTTTAAAATCGATGCGCAGCTAGGTGTTGACTTGAATGCACTGCTAATTTGTTTTTTTCTGTTGGATTTTTTAATAGGTGTGAGCTTCCATTTCGGTCTATTTCTTCTTTGTCGTCACTCGTATGTTTCAGGCCAAATCAAGTCGAGGTCGGAGAGCTGGCCAGTATTCATGCCGGCCCTTAACGACAACAAACGCTATATATCGCTCATTGCGGGGAATAGCTAATGATTGCCCGCAATGGCCCCCACCAGGCGACCCAGAAAATGGATTTGTTTTCATTCGTGCCCTCCCACACTCAGGTTCAGGGGTGGTACGTCCAGTTTCATTGATGGTTGGTACGTTCTCTGCTTAATAAGCTGGCTTAGGCAGCTGCCGAAACATTCCGTCTGGCTTTGGACGGATCTAGAATGTTTTTCTTTTTATGCTTCCCGCCATTGTCTTTTTATGGTTTCTAGTAGCCTGGTTTTTTCATTTGTTTCTCACTCGGTTTCCTGGGTTCCTCATCAGTTTTCTAAATCAAATATATTTTCTTCTAGTTTGCTTTTATATTCTCTTCTATATTTCCAATTCACAAACATTTTTTCAATTTAGAATATATTTTTAAATAATATTTTAGACACATGATGTTTTATAATTCACGAATTTCTTCGAATTCAGTAAATTTCTTGAATTTGCAATTTTTTTTGACTTTTGTAAGTTTTTATAATTCACAACAAGAAATTCAAATTCATGAACATTTTTGGAGTTTGCAATATTTTTTGAATTTACAAATATTATTCAAATTTCTGACCTTTTTTCTTGAAAGCAATTAAATTCATAAAATAATTGAATTAATGATCTTTTTTACAATTGTTGAACAATTTCCAAACTGAAGAACGTATATTGGAGTCATGGACTTTTTTGAATTTCAGGTAGATTTTTGGAGTTCATGAACTTCTTTCGGATTAACGAATGTTTTTTGAATTCATGAACACTTCTTCAGTTATGTGACATTTTTTTAATTCTTGAGATTCTTTTTCTACTCGTTGTTTTTTGTTGAAATTGTGAAGTTTTCTAAAAAAATGGTTCAAAAACAGAAAAGAAACGCTGTGGAAATCAGACACACAGTTGCTAATTAAGTGGCCCATGTTGTTTGCTTAATTAAAAAACGCCTTATAATTGCGTGGTCAAGCTCGCGGTACTCATAGTTACTAATGGTGAAGAAAATGACTAAAAACGCACCTACACTTACATTATGGCCAAGGCCCATGTAGCGATCGACGCAGCAGCGAGGGAGCAAGGACCCAATTCCTATTCAGCGAGGTAGCAACGACCCACTTATATAGGCTTAATTGCAATTGGTGCACACCCCTTGCCAGACCAACTAGATGGCGGGCGCTCCTTCGATCGACTTCCAACGATCATTCTTACGTGCTGCCACTTGACGCGTTCCTAGTTGTCGTCACGTGTCGCGTTCTGAGTGTTTTTTTTGGATTTATTTTATTTTCGCACTCGTTTTTGGCTCTTTATGTGGGGTTTTTCTTGGGTCTTTTCAGTGTTTCGGTTTTTCACTGGTCTTTCTTAGCTTTTGGACGAAAATATTTTTTTCAATTTTTTTTCTTATGAAGAAACACCTTTTCTTTGTTTCGCGAGAGGCACGGTTTTGTTTTTTCTTTCGCGAGAGGCACGGTTTTGTTTTCGCGAGAGGCACGATTTTGCTTTCATGAGAGGCTAAGAAACGGAAAAAATGTGTTTATCTTTTTTCTTTCTTTCGCGAGAGTTATGATTTGGCTTTCGCGAGAGACATGACCGTGCCTCTTGAAAACGGTAAAAAACGTGTTTTTCTTTCTTTCGCGAGAGGCACGGTTTTGTTTTCGCGAGAGACATAAATCTGCTTCCGCGAGACGCAAGGCCTTACCTCTCGAAAACAGACGTTTCCTTTTTTTTCCTTTCATGAGAGGCACAGTTTTTCCCGTTCTTTTTTTTCATAAAAAGTTTGTCAAACCTATCAACATGGAATCTAGTTTTGAAGATCTTAACATGAGGGATCCAATGGTGAGATTTGCACGCACGGTTTAAGAGATAAAGTGTTTTGACACTATAGATCTACGAAAAAAAAGAAAAGTCCCATGTTGTGACAAGTGGCACACATGCAGTGCGCGACTTGTCATAACCTGAGAAGGTGTTAGTGACCTTTGAAAAAATTATTCCTCGTGATCTTCACCCCACATAGAGCACAACTAGAAATGGGCCCGTCCAAGTCAAATTGTGTGTTTTTCTGTTTACTAACGGGTTTTTACGTCAATCGGTTTTTCGAAGCTTCTAGAAGCTCCAGAAAATTGATTAATTCTTGGAAAATTGTGATTTCTTTCAAAATAATGAACAATTTTGAAATTCATCAACAATTTGAGAATTATTAACTTTTTAAAATTATGAATAATTTTCAAATATGCAAACCTTTTCAAATTCATGAGTAGTTTTGAAATTTGTAATCAAATTTTCAAATCCACAAACTTCATTAAAATTCATGAACTTTGCCAAAAAAAGAATTTTTCCATAAAATTCAAATACATCAACTTTTCTTCATATCCATCAAGTTTTCCAAAATTCATGAGCTCTTGTTTTCAAATCTATGATTTTTTTCAAATTCATGTTTGTTCATCAAATTTGTGAGCTTTTTCATATTCTAAAAAATAATAATGTCCATTTTTATTAAAATACCACGGTCAACGAGAGTTGTTCAACCGATTAACAGTTCGCGGCCAACCAGTCAAATGCGAAAGTGAGCTGTAGCTCGCACTTGTGGGCTGCCAGTTTTTTTTTCCGATGCGCTTAAGGGTTGTTTAGGAGGTGAGTGGCACGAGGCGTCTGTGTTGCAATGGGCCACACATATCACCCCACCCCTCCCTAACGATAACGCATGCATGCCTTGGCACCATGATTAGCATGCACATTTTTTTGCCTCACAGTTTCGTTGCAGCATTTCGAGTTACAGTTAAGCTTATTGCAACAGCATCTCCCATCTCACGATCAGCTCGTGTGCTGTTTTTCACTCGAGAACAGTACGAAAGCGGCAGCGGTTCCAGTGCGTCAGACGGTGATTCCGTGGCTCCCCTTCCTCCGTGGTTGCCATCTTGGCATCGCAGGGGGTTTCTTTATTCGTGTGTGTGTTGCAGTACTAGGGTTTCGAGTTTGCTCCATCAACGCCATGGTGGGGCTGATGCCGATGGTGCTCATAAGAATAATGGTCTTCCGACTCATGCTCCTACTCGTCGAAGGTGTTGTTGACGCTGGGAGAGGCTTGTGGAGTCCAAGAAGTTCTTGAAGTACGGCGGTGACGACTGCTACGGGTTTGTGGAAGACAATGGAGGATCCAACCGCCTATCGAAGGGCCAGTTCGCGTTGGCCCGCGTTGAAAAAACTCGGAGGGCTCCTCTGGTTGGGTTGGTGGCTATCATGGATTGTTAATGCCTCCTGGCTAGGAGTTTCTTCAATGTCAAGATGTGGACAAGTTTCTAGTTCCCTCCTTCTCTGACAACGATGAAGGTCGGGGGTGTTTATAGTTGCGGTGAGGGCGGTATGCAGCACTGCAACTGCTTGTATTCTCCTTGTTTTCTATTGCTTGTATGTGTATCATTTATATACTGTTACTGTTATGGATACAAGTAAAGTAACATATGCATGGGGTGTACATCTTTAAAAAACTTATAGCACCAACAAAGAACAGGTAAAGTACTAGCAATGTGATTTACCTCAAAAAGTATAACTAGTACCCTGTCAAAGAAAAGGTAAAGTTCACTTTCTTTTTGTGATGCTCTCCTTTTCAAGACGGCCATTGGTTTGTACATCTATACGTACTATATAAATATAAAAATAATTAAAAGCAAATATTCAATTAATCTCAGTAGTCAAACCATGTGAATCAAACAACTTAGACTACTCAAATGGTAAATGATGAGCATATTTACCATGCAATTAATATCATAGCAAATATCAATGTTTGTGCTAATAACATAATTAACGCACCATTGATATCATACCTAATATCAACATGTAATTAATTTCCTCTCTAGGTTGTCCATAGTGAAGAATATCATAAGTTAATTAGTACTCCCCCTGTTCAGAATTACTTGTCACACAAATAAATAAAAATGAATGTATTTAGAACTAAAATACATCTAGATACATTCATTGCTATGGCAAGTATTTCCGGACGGGGGGAGTATATGATGCATATATGATAACAACGTATGATAATCTCCCTGTAATACATAGTATCATAGATTAGTATCTTAGATGATCTTATCTATTGTCATGCAAGACATATAATATTATAGTATGATATAATATCATGATACGATACTTAACCCCTTAATTGTATGCCAAATCATCAAAATTGCCTGGTTGATATGCATGATACTAGCTATGATACTCCCACTATGGGCAACCTATTGCACTTATGTATTTATTAGTGAAGGATCAGGTAGAACTAAACCATTACAAATGTTGGGAATGTGATGGATGTGTTGGTGATCATGCAGTACTTACTCTAGTTTCCTCCCCAAAACATAGGTGGCTAGGGCAAACTTTTCCCTCTAGACTTCACCCTAGAGCCCATGCATTTGCCTCCCCTCTGTTTGTCGTTTTGGCGGCCGGTGATAGGGAGAAGAATCTCAGTGCCTCCACTAAGCAGTTATTAGTTTAAGTTAGGGTTTCTTTTATTCCTCGTAGGTGCTGCGCTTGGGTGGATGTTGGTGATTCTTCTTAGAGTTTGTTTTCCGGGCTTGGATGCTCCTAGAGTTCTTCGGTTTGTATTTAGTCGACGTAGCTCGGCCGTAGATTCATTTTGTCCCCTTGGGGCGGTGAGTTTAGGGTTTCTCATCACGTGGCGAGATTTGGTGTCAGACGGTTTAGATCTATGCTAGGGTTCAACGACGAAAATTGTGGCTATAAGGTGTTGGTTCTTAGGGGCATGTGCACAAAGACTTTCCGACTGTTACCAACAAGGTCAAGGCGGCTCCAATAGGGGAGCGGCGACATGGTGCATTGGCGGCTCGTTCGAGAGACAGCAGTGGTCGTTCCTTGGTCTTGAAATCTCAATGTAACGAGCTCTCATACTTCCAATGAACTTTTATAATAGATATGATAAGTTCCACACAAAAAATATGTTGGTGGTGCTACAGTGAACCAAACCAACTAGCCACGCAGTCAAGCTAGATGGTTGGGTGCTAAGTGTCATAGTGCCACCGAACCGATCGAACAACGGTAGCCTGGTGACACACTATGTATATTACTTGACCAAAAGATCATACTTTGTGTGTTTAATGAGGGTTCAATAGCTCAGCTCGTTAAGTATATAGCTTGCTTCTTAACGAACAAAGACAATCATTGATTTCAGATCATGAAACTTAATGAGCGAATGAGTTTCATAGGTAGCTCATTAAGCTTTTGTACAACTTAACACATATTTTTTATCATACGTGACCTAGGTAAACAATGATTCGTACCGAGGAGGACGAGACGGAACTCCGCTCTGCTCGTAGGATTTTGAAAACGTAGGAATAGGAAAAGTATACAGTTTAAGTGGCATATCCAATTGAATCCTATAGAATTAGCAAGGAGTATTTGATGCCACAGAAAAGACAAAGAAATTGTAATAAGAGGTTGGAGTGGACGTTAGATTTTCTATGAAATGTAGTACAAAATATTCTACAAAAAAATGGCTATGCAATCCAATCCTATGAATCAAATGACCAATGTAGGAAAATTCATAAGGATTTCAGTCCTCCAAAAGTCCTCTAAAAAATCCTTTGAATCAAAGGAGCCCTGGAGGATTTTCAAATCATAGGAATAGGGTTGAAATGTCATGTCCACTCCGATCATGGGAAAGTTTCCATGAGGTCTCATCTAATGCTAAGAATCCTAAGGAATTAGGTCAATATGGGAATAATCCTTATGGATCTAGTACATGTATACCTATGGAGCAAATGCCCAACATAGAAAATAACCCGATTAGTAAAAGACCATGTCGGAATCCTCCAGAATTCATCCAAACCGGATAAACTCTCAATGGTCTACAACATGTATTTGTAGTTTTCCGTTTCATAGTCATGTTTTCTTTTCGAAACATAGGAGGTCGTTGTCGATCATAGAACTTATAAAACAGGGTATTGATTGACACGGGTCCACTAATTATGAAGATGTACCTTCTTGAAGGAGTTGCTTTGGAAGATGAAGGTGATGGCTTGCTTCAAGTTCAAAGGGTGTTAGTATTCACCGGTTGGACTGAATGCACTATGTGTTGGGGAACGTCGCATCGGAAACAAAAAATTTCCTACGCACATGCAAACCTATCCATGGTGATGAGCATCTACGAGAGGGAGAGTGGATCTACATACCCTTGTAGATCGCTAAGGGGGAAGCGTTAAGAAACGCGGTTGGTGTAGTCGAACTTCTTCGCGATCCAAATCACCGAGCGTCCTGCGATCCAATCACGAACCATCCCGCGAACACATCATGATCCGTCCCGCGAACTCATCACGATTCGTCTCACGATCTTGATCACGATCTGTCTCGCGAACTCATCACGATCTGTTCCGTGATCACATCACGAACCGTCTCGCGATCTCAATCACGGTCCTTCCGATCTAGCGCCGAACGGACGGCACCTCCGCGTTCAGCACACGTGCAGCTTGATGACGATCTCCACCGTCTCGATCCAGCGAGAGGAGGTGGAGAGGAGAGAGAGTTCACCGGCAGCGTGACGGCGCTCCGGTGATGGTGGTGGAGCAATTCCGGCAGGGCTTCGCCTAAGCGCTGCAAAAAACCGATCTACAGGAGAAACTATGCACCGGTGTAACGGGTAGCACGTGGCCGGAAATTCTGTCCAAAAACCACCCAATCCACTAGTATATATAGGAGGAGAGGAGAGGAGAGGCAGCCAAGGCCTTTGGGTCGGCCGAAATAGGAGGTGGGAAGCAATCCTACTTCACCTCCAATCCTAGTTGGAGTAGGATTGCCTCCTATTGGCTGATTTTCCACTTTTTGCTTTAGGACTTTCTCTCCTGCGCCATGGGCCTTTGTGGCTGTTTTCCCAGCCCACTAAGGGCTGATTATTATTCTCCCACATCCCATGGACCTCTTGCGGTCGAAATACCCCTCCCGGAGGCCTCCCGGTACACTATCGGCATTCCTGGTACACTACCGGCACTCCCGGTACACTCTCGGCACTCCCGGTACACTACCGATGAGCCCGAAACTTTTCCGGAAACCAAACTGGGACTTCCTATATATGAATCTTTACCTGCGGATCATTCCGGAGCTCCTCGTGACGTTCGGGATCTCATCCGGGACTCCGGACAAACTTCGGTCACCACCATACATAACTCTACACTACCGAAACGTCACCGAACCTTAAGTGTGCAGACCCTGCGGGTTCGAGAACTATGTAGACATGACCGAGACACCTCTACGGTCAATAAACAATGGAGGGACCTAGACGTCCACATTGGTTCCTACATATTCTATGAAGATCTTTATCGGTCGAACCTCTATGTCAAGGATTCAGTTAATCCCGTATAACGTTCCCTTTGTTCTTCGGTATGTTACTTGCCCGAGATTCGATCGTCGGTATCTCCATACCTAGTTCAACCTCGTTACTGGCAAGTCTCTTTACTCGTTTCGTAATACAAGATCCCGTGACTAACACTTAGCCACATTGCTTGCAAGGCTTGTTGTGATGTTGTATTACCGAGTGGGCCCTGAGATACCTCTCCGTCACACGGAGTAACAAATCCCAGTATCGATCCATGCCAACTCAACAGACACCATCGGAGATACCTGTAGAGCACCTTTATAGTCACCCAGTTACGTTGCGACGTTTGGTACACACAAGGCACTCCTCCGATATCCGTGAGTTGCATGATCTCATGGTCATAGGAACATATACTTGACATGCAGAAAACAGTAGCAATAAACTGACACGATCATATGCTATGTTTGTAGTTTGGGTCTTATCCATCACATCATTCTCCTAATGATGTGATCCTGTTATCAAATGACATCTCATGTCCATGGCTAGGAAACCTTAACCATCCTTTGATCAACGAGCTAGTCCATTAGAGGCATACTAGGGACATGGTTTTGTCTATGTATCCACACATGCATTTAAGTCTCCGATCAATACAATTATAGCATGGATAATAAACGATTATCATGAACAAGGACATATGATAATAACTAATTTATTATTGCCTCTAGGACATATTTCCAACAGTCTCCCACTTGCACTAGAGTCAGTAATCTAGTTCACATCACCATGTGATTCACATTGTTATGAATCTAACACCCAATGAGTTCTGGGGCTCGATCATGCTTTGCATGTGAGAGAGGTCTTATAGTCAACGGGTCTGCGATATTCAGATCCGTGTGTACTTTGAAAATCTCTATGTCAAACCGTAAACACTGCTACCACACTCCACTTGGTACTATTTCCAAATGGTTGCTCTACTATATGTATCCAAATTACTACTACGAGTCATCCGGATTAGTGTTAAAGCTTGTATCAACGTAACTCCTTACGACGAACTCTTTATCACCTCCATAATCGAGAAACATCTCCTCAGTCTCTTAGTTACTGAGGATAATCTTGACCGCTGTCCAGTGATCCACTCCTGGTTCACTCTTGTACCCCCTGACGGACTCATGGCAAGGCACACACAGGTGCGGTACACAGCATGGCATAATATAGAGCCTATGGCTAAGGCATAGCGGACGACGTTCGTCCTTTCTCTTTCTTCTGCCGTTGTCGAGCTTTGAGTCTCACTCAACTTTCACACCTTACAAATCAGGCGAGAACTCTTTCTCTGACTGATCCATTTTGAACTCTTTCAAAATCTTGTCAAGGTATGCACTCATTGAAAGTCTCATCGAGCATCTTGATCTATCTCCATAGATTTTGATGCTCAACAATTAGGTAGCTTCATCCAGGTCTTCCTTTGAAAATCACTTTCCAAATGACCGTTTTATGCTTTCCAGAAACTCTACATTATTTCTGATCAACAATATGTCATCCACATATACTTATCAGAAATTCTACTAGTGCTCCCACTCACTTTATTCCAAATACAAGTTTCTCGTAAACTTTGTATAAACATCAAAACTTTGATCACCTCATCAAAGCGTATATTCCAACTCCGAGATGCTTGCTTCAGTTCATGGAAGGATCACCGAAGCTTGCACACCTTTTAGCATCCTTAGGCCTGACAAAACCTTCTGGTTGTATCACATACAACCTTTCCTCAAGTAAACCGTTAAGGAAACGATGTTTTGACATCCATCTGCCAGATATCATAATTGAAAACACAGCAACTGCTAACATAATTCCAACAGACTTTAGCACCACTACGAGTGAGAAAGTCTCATCGTAGTCAACTCCTTGAACTTGTCACGAACATCTTTGCAACAAGTCGAGCTTTACAAATAGTGACATTCACCATCAGTGTCTGTCTTCATTTTAAAGATCCATTTGTACTCAACGACCTGCCGTCCAACGAGCAAGTCTACCAAAGTCTACACTTGGTTTTCATACTTGGATCCTATCTCGGATTTCATGGCCTCTAACCATTTGTCGGAATCCGGGCCCATCATCGCTTCTCCATAGCTCGTAGGTTTATCGTTGTCCAACAACATGATCTCCAAGACAGAGTTGTCGTACCACTTAGGAGCAGTACACATCCTTGTCGACCTACGAAGTTTGATAGTAACTTGATCCTGAAGCTTCATGATCATCATCATTAACTTCCTCTTCAACTAACGTAGGCTTCACAGAAACATCTTTCTGCGCTGCGCTACTCTCTGGTTGAACAAAGGTTTAACAACCTCATCAAGTTCTATCTTCCTCCCACTCAATTCTTTCGAGAGAAACATTTCCTCGAGAAAGGATACGTTTAAGCAACAAACACTTTGCACTAGGATCTGAGATTGAAGGTTCACCCAACTGATCTTAGGGTATTCTATGAAGATGCAATTTGTCCGCCTTGGGTTCGACCTCATTAGGTGAAAACATCTTCCACACAAGTGTCACATCCCCAAATATTAAGAAATGACAGCTTAGGTTTCTATCAAACCATAATTCACATGGTGTCATCTCAACGGATTTAGATGGTGCCCTATTTAAAGTGAATGTAGTTGTCTCTAATGCATAACCCCAAAATTATAGTAGTAAAACGACAAGAGACATCATAGCACACACCATGTCCAATAGAGCATAACTATGATGTTCGGACACACCATCACACTATGGTGTTCCAGGTGGCGTTTAGTTGTGAAACAACTTTCACATTGTCTTAAGTTGTATGCCAAACTCGTGACTTAGATATTCACCTCCACGATCATATCACAGTCATTTTTATCTTCTTGTCATGATGATCTTTAAACTTCACTCTGAATTTGCTTGAACCTTTCAAACGATTCAGACTTGTGTTTCATTAAGTAAATATACACTATATCTACTCAAATCATCAGTGAAGGTAAGAAAATAACGATATCCACTGCACGCTACAAGACTCACTAGATTGCATACATCAACATGTATCATTTCCAATGAATCACTTGCCCGCTCCATCCAACGGGGTCCTTTAGTCATCTTGCCCAAGAGGCATGGTTCGCATGTCTCAACCGATTCGAAATCGAATGAGTCCAAATATCCATCAGCATGGAGTTTCTGCATGCGCTTTATACCAATATGACATTTAGCGGCAGTGCCACAAGTATGTGGTACTATCATTATTAACTTTGTATCTTTTGACATCAATGTTATGAACATGTGTAATACTACAATCAAGATTTCAACAAACCATTCTCACTGGGTGCATGACCATTGAAGGTATTATTCATGTAAACAGAATAACCATTATTCTCTAACTTAAATGAATAACCGTATTGCAATAAACATGATCTAATCATGTTCATGCTCAACGCAAAACACCAAATAACATTTATTTAGGTTCGTCACTAATCCTGAAGGTAGAGAGAGCGTGCGATGTTGATCACATCAACCTTGGAAACACTCCCAACACATATCGTCACCTCACCCTTAGCTAGTTCTCCGTTTATTCCGTAGCTTTTATTTCGAGTTACTAACATTTAGCAACGAACCGGTATCCAATACCCAGGTGCTACTAAGAGTACTAGCAAGGTACACATTAGTAACTCGTATATCAAATATACTTCTATCAATGTTGCCACCCTTCTTATCTACCAAGTATCTAGGGTTGTTCCGCTTGAGCGACCGCTCACCTCATAACAGAAGCACTTAGTCTCGGGTTTGAGTTCAACTTTGGGTTGCTTCACTGGAGCAGCAACTGACTTGCTATCCATGAAGTTTCCCTCCTTGCTCTTGCCCTTCGCAAAACTAGTGGTTTGATTAATCATCAACACTTGACGCTCCTTCTTGATTTCTACCTTCGCGGTGTCAAACATCGCGAACAACCCAGGGATCAACATTTTTTTCCTTGGCATTTTATAGTTCATCACCAAGTTCTAGTAGCTCGGTGACAGTGACTTTGAGAACTACATCAATCACTATCTTATCTGGAAGATCAACTCCCACTCGATTCAAGCGATTGTAGTACCCAGACAGTCTGAGCACATGCTCAACGATTGAGCTATTCTCTTTCATCTTGCAGGCAAAGAATCTCGTTGGAGATCCTATATCTCGCAACTCGGGCACGAGCCTGAGATCACAATCTCAGCTCTTAGAACATCTCATATGTTCCGTGACATTCAAAACGTTTCGGAGCCTCAATTCTAAGCCGTAATGCATGACGCACTAAACTATCAAGTAGTCATCGAAACGTGCCTGTCAGATGTTCACAACATCTACAGACGACGCTAGATGGGGTGGCGCACCGAGCGGTGCATTACGGACATAAGCCTTCTATGCAGCAATGAGGACAATCCTCAGATCACGGACCCAGTCCGCAATTTTGCTACCAACATCTTTCAATTCTATTTCTCTAGGAACATATACAAGGGAGCTACAGCGCGAGCTAGTAATCTACAACATAATTTGCAAAGACACTTTGACTATGTTCATGATAATGAGTTCAATTAATCATATTACTTAAGAACTCCCACTCAAATTGACATCCCTCGGGTCATTCGAGTCATACATGATCCAAATTCACCAAATCAAGTCCGATCATCACGTGAGTTAAGGTGGCTTCAATGGTGAACATCATTATGTTGATCATATCCACTATATGACTCATGCTCGACCTTTCGGTCTCTTATGTTCTGAGGCTATGTCTGTACATGCTAGGCTCGTCAAGTTTAACCCGAGTGTTCTGCGCGTGCAAATCTGGCTTGCACCCGTTGTATGTGAACGTAGAGTCTATCACACCTGATCATCACGTGGTGTCTCAACACGACGAACTTTCGCAACGGTGCACACTCGGGGAGAACACAGTTCATCTTGAAATTCAAGTGAGGGATCACCTTATAATGCTACCGCCGTACTAAGCAAAACAAGGTGCATAAAAGGATTAACATCTCATGCAATTCATAAGTGACATGATATAGCCATGAACTTGTGTTTAAGATCTCCATCTTCGAAACACCGGCATGATCTCCATCGTCACCGGCACAACACCACGATCTCCATCATCTTGGTCTCCATCAATGTGTTGCCATTGGGGTTGTGGCGCCAGCCCTGCTTCTACTTCTATTGCTACCGCTTAGCGATAAAGTAAAGCATTACATAGCACTTAATGATTGACACGCATGTCATACAATAATTAAAGACAACCCTATGGCTCCCGCCGGTTGCCGTACTCAACGACATGCAAGTCGTGAAATTCTATATATCACATGATCATCTCATACATCACATATATCTCATCATGTAATTGGCCATATCACATCACAACATACCCTGCAAAAACAAGTTAGACGTCCTCTAATTGTTGTTGCATGTTTTACGTGGCTGCTACGGGTATCTAGCAAGAACGATTCTCACCTACGCATAAACCACAACGGTGATACATAGATTGCTTTTCAACCTTCTCAAGGACCGCCTTTGTCGGATCCGATCCAACTAAAGTGAGAGAAACTGTCACCCGCAAGCCATCTAAGCAACAAGTTGCGTCGAGGGAACCGGTCTCTCGTAAGCGTACGAGTAATGTTGGTCCGGGCCTCTTCATCTCACAATCCCGCTGAACCAAAATCCGACCAAGGGAGGAAGCAATCTAAGCATCAATGCCCACAAACCTTTTGTGTTCTACTCGAGATCTCATCGAACCATCAACCTAGCTCATGATGCCACTGTTGGGGAACGTCGCATGGGAAACAAAAATTTTCCTATGCACACGCAAACCTATCCATGGTGATGAGCATCTATGAGAGGGAGAGTGGATCTACGTACCCTTGTAGATCGCTAAGCGGGAAGCGTTAAGAAACACGGTTGGTGTAGTCGAACTTCTTCGCGATCCAAATCACCGAGCGTCTCGCGATCCAATCACGAACCGTCCCACGAACACATCATGATCCGTCCCGCGAACTCATCACGATCCGTCTCACGATCTTGATCACGATCTGTCCCGCGAACTCATCACGATCTGTTCCGTGATCACATCACGAACCGTCTCGCGATCTCGATCACGGTCCTTCCAATCTAGCGCCAAACGGACGACACCTCCACGTTCAGCGCACGTGCAACTTGATGACGATCTCCACCGTCTCGATCCAGCGAGAGGAGGTGGAGAGGAGAGAGAGTTCACCGGCAGCGTGACGGCGCTCCGATGATGGTGGTGGAGCAATTCCGGCAGGGCTTCGCCTAAGCGCTGCAGAAAACCGATCTAGAGGAGAAACTATGCACCGGTGTAACGGGTAGCACGTGGCCGGAAATTCTGTCCAAAAACCACCCAATCCACTAGTATATATAGGAGGAGAGGAAAGGAGAGGCAGCCAAGGCCTTTGGGTCGGCTGAAATAGGAGGTGGGAAGCAATCCTACTTCACCTCCAATCCTAGTTGGAGTAGGATTGCCTCCTATTGGCTGATTTTCCACTTTTTGCTTTAGGACTTTCTCTCCTGCGCCATGGGCCTTTGTGGCTGTTTTCCCAGCCCACTAAGGGCTGATTATTATTCTCCCACATCCCATGGACCTCTTGCGGTCGAAATACCCCTCCCGGAGGCCTCCCGGTACACTATCGGCATTCCCGGTACACTACCGGCACTCCCGGTACACTACCGGCACTCCCGGTACACTACCGATGAGCCCGAAACTTTTCCGGAAACCAAACTGGGACTTCCTATATATGAATCTTTACCTCCGGACCATTCCGGAGCTCCTCGTGACGTCAGGGATCTCATCCAGGACTCCGAACAAACTTCGGTCACCAATGGAGGGACCTGGATGTCCACATTGGTTCCTACATATTCTACGAAGATCTTTATCGGTCGAACCTCTATGTCAAGGATTCAGTTAATCCCGTATAACGTTCCCTTTGTTCTTCGGTATGTTACTTGCCTGAGATTCGATCGTCGGTATCTCCATACCTAGTTCAACCTCGTTACTGGCAAGTCTCTTTACTCGTTTCGTAATACAAGATCCCGTGACTAACACTTAGCCACATTGCTTGCAAGGCTTGTTGTGATGTTGTATTAGCGAGTGGGCCCTGAGATACCTCTCCGTCGCACGGAGTAACAAATCCCAGTCTCGATCCATGCCAACTCAACAGACACCATCGGAGATACCTGTAGAGCACCTTTATAGTCACCCAGTTACGTTGCGACGTTTGATACACACAAGGCACTCCTCCGATATCCGTGAGTTACATGATCTCATGGTCATAGGAACATATACTTGACATGCAGAAAACAGTAGCAATAAACTGACACGATCATATGCTATGTTTGTAGTTTGGGTCTTATCCATCACATCATTCTCCTAATGATGTGATCCTGTTATCAAATGACATCTCATGTCCATGGCTAGGAAACCTTAACCATCCTTTGATCAACGAGCTAGTCCATTAGAGGCATACTAGGGACATGGTTTTGTCTATGTATCCACGCATGCATTTAAGTCTCCGATCAATACAATTATAGCATGGATAATAAACGATTATCATGAACAAGGACATATGATAATAACTAATTTATTATTGCCTCTAGGGCATATTTCCAACACTATGGTCTAGTATTGTTGTTTTTCTAGTCACGTTTTTTCCCAGATATAGGAGTATCGCTCACAAATTCATAGATCATAGAATTAATAAATTAGAGTATTGGTCATCACCTGTCAACTAATTATTGCAGCAAAGCAAAATCCATTGTAGTCATAGCCAAATGGGTAATACCTTGGGCTGCTGACATGTAGTTTATTTGTTTTGGGTTCTTCTATGGTCGCTTTTCAAAACCTGCCCTGCTTGTGGTTGTGGGTGCTTTTTTCCCTTTACTTGAGATGCCTTTAGCTCCTTCCCAACTCCGGATTTTTGTTCTATGTTTTTTTTGGGCGGAAAGGCTTTCATGACTAGCTTTATTAAACTCGAATGATGCTTACATTGTCTGCTAAAAATTTAGTGATAGTATCCAGCCATAAGGAAGGGTTTTGCACGCACCCACTCCTACTAGGTCATGGACAACTACATATGGTTCTCTATTACAATGCTCAATAGTCATATTCCCGAACTCTCGTAATAACTCTCTACAATCGTCTAAGACTGGAGCCACCGCCATATAATGTCCTTGCATATAGCATCGACTACAATAGAATTATCAATCCACACCAACACATTATTGCACCCCATGCTTTGAGGTAACTTCAAACTTCAAAACATTTCTATTGTATGGTTGTTGTTGTGTGAGGCGGTGAACATTGTAAAACAATCGTTTACTTTATATGAAATCCAGGTAAACCTTTTCTTAAAATGGTTCCCATATCTTTGTACTTTAAATAATCTAATGAATTGTGACTTGAAGATAACACAATAGCTACATTTATGTTGACTTGACTTTGTAATTTGTTTTATGCTAGGAGGAAGAAAGTTGAAGGTAGACGGAAGAAGGTCGGCATAAGATCTTTAATCTCAGGGACTAAAAACTCGACTTACATATAGAGGGTCCATGAATAAAATAACATTCTTCTGCGAAATGAAAAACTAGCAGTACCGGTACTGCTTGGGTGTCGGATCCATCCCACGATTCCTGCGTATAAATCGTGTATGTAGCATAGTCAATGTATAAACAGTGTCCAAATGATTTTTTATTGTGTGTATTCGAAGATATTAGATAATGTGGACCCCACGACCTTTAGTTTATTGGGCCATAATAACTGTTTGACAGCACAAATTTATTGCACTCAACATATTTTACTTTTCCAGCCAAGAATCAATCACCCATATTTTGATTCCACACTCTGTAATACAATTAACTTTTGAACAAATGATCCATTTTTTAATCCTTTTGCAGATTTGGGTCATGACATTTAAATCTTTAAAACAAGATTAATTTTGAACATGATTTGAAAAAGTTGAAATACGAATGTTGATACAATAATGAAACTTATATGGTACTCCCTCCATCCACATATCCATGACATAATACGTCTTTCGAGGTAGCATTTGGCCAGTGATAAAATTATTAATATATGAGGTTTATAATATGAAAATTATATCATCGCAAACTCCTTTCATATTCGAATTCGAGAATATGCTTTGTGTGACATGCATGTCATATAATATTGTGCTAACCTATAATATGTCGAGGGTCCTCTATATATATATGGAGGGAGTATACCGGATGGTACATCACCAAAAATGGAGTCAATCTATAATTAAAACATGCAAAAAATCATAATGAAACTTATAGCAAAATCAGTGACGAAACAGTAATGATGTATAGAATGAAACAATGATAAAAAATATGAAAAAGATAATGCATGGAAAAATAATGAAAACATAGCCGCATCATCAAAACGAAATCGTATAGAACTCAGCCAAACTATGAAAGATAATTTAACAAAATGATATGAAGACTTATTTCAAGACTCAAAAATAGAAACGAAACCTGAATGAATTAGTACTGATGTTCGGAACTTTACAGTGAACAAAATTGGGCTAATTTCTTGCACGACACGTATATACAATACATAACAGAAATATAAACATCATAGACGATTTGAAAGAAAATCGATTTGATATTGTAACAACAGTACTTCCGCGCAATCTTTGCTACCAAATGCTGAACAGATCTGTAGCTGAAAAGGCTCCGTGCATGTAAATATGATTAACTTTAAATACGTGCGGAAAGATTCCCTTATGAAAACAGAAGGCGACTGGAACATAATTGAAAATTCGTACTATGTGCACGGTTTTGTGGTGAATTTGTAACCAGGTCGACAAAGAAATCTGGATCCCAAGCTCAGAGAACAGCGGTATATATAGATTTAGGTCACAGTACAACAAGTGGATAAACAGGGAAGCATGTCTCACGCATGGACCCACAACGTATTACTACGTTTCGAATCTGTACAGATGTACACATCGGTAAGTGGGCATTAAGAGATAAAGTGTCCACAGTCGTCCAAGGATGACAACACCAAAAAATTTCACACGATTGCGAATGGAAAACACAGAAAGAAAAAGATAATTCAGCTCGAACAAGATGGGGAAACTATTCTAGGACATGAAAACCTGAAGTTATACATATCGGAATATTATAAAAAGCTATTTCGGCCACATGAAGATAACTCTCTCTCGCTGGATGAGAGTGCTACAGAGGACATCCCTCGACTCAACGAGGATAAGAATGAGGTACTGTCAACTCAATTTATTGAGAAAAAGATTTTTGAAGCAATTATGCAAATGAAGCAAAATAAGGCTCCCTGTCGAGATGGGTTCCCGGCTGAGTTTTATAAGAGATGTTGGCAGTTTATTAAAGCCGATCAAATGCCATTGTTTCATGAATTATTTAGCGGACAGCTACAACTATTCCATTTAAATTTTGGAACAATCACTCTACTACCTAAAAAGGATGGGGCCATACGAATTGAACAATTTAGGCCGATTTGCTTGCTGAATGTAAGCTTCAAGATATTTACTAAAGTAGCAACGAATAGATTGTCGCGGATAGCCAATTCGGTGGTACATCATACTCAGTCGGCTTTCGTGCCAGGTAGACACATCCTACAGGGGGTTGTTGTACGTCACGAGACGCTACACGAAATCCACACAAAGAAACTTGATGGAGCACTAGTAGAAAACAAGGCTTTCGTCACAGCTCGATCTACACGTTAGTCCCGGTTGCATTACGAACTGGGACTAATGTGAGCATTAGCATTAGTCCCGGTTTGTAACACCAACCGGGACTAAAGGTCCCGCTCCAGAAAGCTGCCACGTGGAGGGCCTTTAGTCCTGGTTCGTAACACAACCGGGACTAAAGGTGGGGGGCTTTAGTCCCGACCCTTTAGACCGGGACTAAAGGCCCTCTGGAACCGGGATCCGGTTTGTAACACCAACCGGGACTAAAGGTCCTGCTGCAGAAAGCTGTCACGAGGAGCCCCTTTAGTCCCGGTTCGTAGTCCAACCGGGACTAAAAGTGGAGGCCTTTAGTCCCGACCCTTTAGTCCCGGTTCTGTTACAAACCGGGACTAAAGGTCCTGCTGCAGAAAGCTGCCACGAGGATCCCCTTTAGTCCCGGTTCGTAGTCCAACCGGGACTAAAAGTGGAGGCCTTTAGTCCCGACCCTTTAGTCCCGGTTCCAGAACCGGGACTAAAGGCCCTTACGAACCGGGATTAAAGGCCCGTTTTCTACTAGTGGGGTGATCTTCAAGGTGGATTTCAAAAAAGCATATGATAAAGTAAAATGGTCCTTTCTTCAATAAGCATTACGAATGAAAGGTTTCAATGAAGCTTGGAGGAGCCAAGTGGAGTCTTTTGTTCAAAAAGGTAGTGTCGGGATAACGGTGAATGACAACGTAGGTTATTTCTTCCAAATCCATAAAGGTTTAAGACAGGGAGATTCGATGTCCTCGATCTAATTCAATATTGTAGCTGATATGTTGACGGCTCTCATAGCTCGCGCAAAGGAAAACGATCTAGTACGAGGGCTAGTTCCTCATCTTGTGTATGGAGGGGTATCCATTTTATAATATGCGGACGATACAGTTCTGTTCATGGAACATGATTTTGCCAAGGCAAGAAATATGAAGTTGATCCTGTGTCTATTTGAACAACTGTCAGGACACAAGATCAACTTCAAAAAGAGCGAATTGTTTTGCTTTGAACGTGCCAAAGAAGAACAAGATGCATACAAGCAATTATTCGATTGTGAGATGGGATCTCTTCCGTTTAATTACTTGGGTATTCCTATTCATCACCGGAAACTAACCAACAAGGAATGGAAATGTATAGATGACAGATTTGAGAAGAGACTAAGTTGCTGGAAGGGCAATCTTATGTCTTATGCCAGGCGGCTAGTGTTAATGAATTTGGTGTTAACAAGCTTGCCAGTGTTCTTATTATCATTCTTCGAAGTACCAATATGGGTACGTAAAAGACTTGATTTCTATAGATCCAGATTTTTCTGACAAAGTGATGACACGTAAAAAAACAGCTCCTGAGTTGTTGACGCGTGGACGCCCTTTGGTCCCGGTCCAAAGGCCCTCCTGCCTAGGCTCGGCGGAGCGGCCACGTATAGCCCCATCTGTCCCGGTTCGTAAGTGAACCGGGACTAATGGTCATGGGCTTTGGTCCCGACCCTTTAGTCCCGGTTCCGGAACCGGGACAAATGGGCCTTACGAACCGGGACAAATGTGCCTTTTTCTACTAGTATGTGTAGACCTAAAGACCAGGGGGGCTTGGAATTGAAAACCTACACATTAACAATAAATGTTTATTGAGCAAATGGCTCTATAGACTTTCAGTGGAGACGGAAGGTACGTGGGTACAAATTTTATGCAATAAGTACCTACAAACCAACACCTTGGCTCAAGTTACAATGAAACCTTCCGACTCACCATTCTGGAAGGGCCTAATGAGAACAAATGATGTTTTTTTCGTAGGGTCAAGTTTCACATTGGAGATGGTAACACAACAAGTTTTTGGAAAGATACGTGGCTAGGGGAGAGGCCTTTAGCTACACAATATCCAACTTTTATATAATATTGCGCAACGAGAGGAGGCTTTGGTTGCTACAATAATGAACACGATTTCTCCTAATATCCAATTTAGGAGATCTTGGTAGGAGAAGCGTTGGAATGCGTGGCTTCATTTCGTTCGACGATTGATGGAAGTTCAGTTGTCGGACCAACCAGACACAATTAGATGGAAATTAACTACAAATGATAGTTTTTCCGTCAAATCAATGTATCTGGGTCTTATCAATGCCGGATTGATACCTACTTCTCCACATATTTGGAAAATAAAAGTGCCATTCAAAATTAAGATTTTCATGTGGTTTGTGCACAAAGGAGTGATTCTCACAAGAAACAACTTGGCTAAACGAAAATTGGTAGGACACCTCTTTATTGAATGTCCTTTAGATGACGCACGATTCATATAGCATTTAATATCAATCCTCCATCAAGTTTGAACGCGTTATTTGGGACGTGGCTCGGTGGATCGAGTTGACATTATCATAGCTAGACACATTCAAATAGGAGTTTGTGCCACGCTTTGGGGTATATGGAACTCGAGAAATGATATGATATTTAACAAAAAGAAATTCAATTACTTTTTATAGGTTATCTACAGAGCTACTGCTTGGGTCCGTACGTGGTCGTTACTCACACCTGCAGAGTACGTGGAGATTATGGTTACTGGGTACAGTCGGTGGGAGACGGTAGCACTGGATATCTTCAACCGATATGGATGGCGGCACACTCTAGGTGTTTAGTCATCGTAGTCTATTTGTAGCTAGCCAGTTGAGGCATATAATTTTTATTTACTTTCGTTAGAGACTTATTGCTTTGTCGGGTTGTGAACTTTTTGCAGACACTTTTTAGTTAATAAAATGGCTACATGCATCATCTTAACGTGAATACCTGATAGAAGCCGGAACCGTTAGAAAAAAACCATTCTTCTTTCTCCTCTCAAAAGAAGAATAAAACAACACAAGCAGCAGAACCATACATGCCATGCGGCATGCGGGGTGATGGATCAATGGATGCATGCAAATTCAAAGTGTTTCCAACCACGAGACTAGGATGAGCTGAAACATTCAAACCGCCGTTGAGCCCCAGGCCAAACCAGGGCACTCCAAGAATAGCCGTTGCCCTTGTCCACAAGCGGCACTTATATAAGCGAAATCTCGCCGCGGCATTCTTCTTCCTCAGGGCCAAGCTCACTACGTCTCCCGTGCGGCGAGGAGCTCCGGCCGGCTCCGGCAACGAAACCAGCAGTTAGTAAGGCTCGCGCATAATGTCCAACAAGGCCGCCACCGCCAGCATCATCGCCGCCGTGGGCGTCGTGGCCGTCATCGGCACGATCGCCGCGGTCACCGCGTCCAAGAAGGCCAGCGACGAGGGTGGCAACATGTCCACCAGCATCAAGCTCTCCCAGCTCTGCTCCTCCACGCTGTACCCGGCCAAGTGCGAGAACAGCCTCACCCCCGTCGTCAACGAGTCCTCCAACCCGGAGGAGGTCCTCCGCGCCGCGCTCCAGGTGGCCATGAACGAGGTAGGCGCCGCGTTCGCCAAATACACCGACGTCGGCAAGGGCGCCGCCGACAACATCACCTTGAGCGCCATCAGCGAGTGCAAGAAACTGCTCGATGACGCCATCATGGACCTCAAGGACATGGCCGGCATGAGGGCCGACCAGGTCGTCGGCCAGGTCAACGACCTCAGGGTCTGGCTCTCCGGCGTCATGACCTATATCTACACCTGCGCCGATGGCTTCGACAAGCCGGAGCTCAAGCAGGCCATGGACAAGCTGCTGACGAACTCCACCGAGCTCAGCAGCAACGCCCTGGCTATCATCACCCGCGTCGGCCAGTTCCTGCATCAAGGGCAAGACACCAAGAGTGGCTCCACCGGCGGAGGGACCCGCCGACTTCTCGGGTGGTACGTGGATGACGCGCACGACGTGGAAAGCAGGCGCCGGCTTCTAGCTATCAATGGCAGGCTGGATGAGATCGCAGACTTGAGAGACACGAGCCGGCGCCTCCTATCGGAGACGATGGACCAGATCACCGAGATGTCCCACGACGGTGAGCGCCACCTCCAAGACGTGAGCACGCCCAACCTCGCCGGAAACGTGAGCACGCCCAACCTGCCCGGAAACGTGAGCACGTCCAAGGTCATGTCGTTCGGTGACGGCTCGTCGGCCTCGATGTTCTTCGGCGTCTCCAACCTGACTAAGGAGGCCGACTTCGTAAGGCGCCGGCTGCTGAGCATGTCGTTCAACGACGCGTCCTCCAAGAACAACGAGGTAAAACAATATGGCGAAGACAACAAGCGAAGGCTCCTGAGCATGTCGTTCAACGACGTCTCATCGGAAAATGAGGTTAAGCAATACGGCGAAGGTAACAAGCGAAGACTCCTGAGCATGTCTTTCAATGACGCCTCGTCGGAGAACAAGGTTAAGCAATACGGCGAAGGCAACAAACGAAAGCTCCTCAACGACGCCTCGTCGGAGAACGAGGTTAAACAATACGGCGAAGGCAACAAGCGAAAGCTTCTCAACGACGCCTCGTCGGAAAACGAGGTTAAGCAATATGGCGAAGGTAACAAGAGAAAGCTTCTCAACGACATCTCGTCGGAGAACGAGGTTAAGCAATACGGCGAAGGCAACAAGCGAAAGCTCCTCAACGACGCCTTGTCGGAGAATGAGGTTAAGCAATACGACGAAGGCAACAAGCGAAAGCTCCTTAACGACGCCTCGTCGAAGAACGAGATTAAGCAATACGAAGAAGGCAACAAACGAAAGCTCCTCAACGACGCCTCGTCGGCGAACGAGGTTAAGCAATACGGCGAAGGCAACAAGCGAAAGCTCCTCAACGATGCCTCGTCGAAGAACGAGGTTAAGCAATATGGCGAAGGCAACAAGCGAAAGCTCCTCAACGATGTCTTGTCGGAGAACGAGGTTAAGCAATACGGAGAAGGCAACAAACGAAAGCTCCTCAACGACGCCTCGTCGGAGAACGAGGTTAAGCAATATGGCGAAGGCAACAAGCGAAAACTCCTCAACGACGCCTCATCCGAGGACGAGGTTAAGCAATATGGCGAAGGCAACAAGCAAAAGCTCCTCAACGACGCCTCATCGAAGAACGAGGTTAAGCAATACGGCGAAGGCAACATACGAAGACTCCTGTCCACCCAAATGCACAACATCGCTGACATGTCGGCGCAGATGAACCGCCGCCTCCTCGCGACGGAGCTCCCTGAGGACCTGGCCGGCAAGCGTCAGCTCCTTTCCAACAAGCTCGTCATGATCAACGAGGTCGCCAAGGAGGCCAACTGCCAGCTCGAGGCGATCGGCAACGGCAGGTTGCCCGAGGAGGAGGAGGATCGGAGGGTGCTGGCGACGGAGGTGGTCGGCACGCTGGACGACCTGCCCAACCACCAGCGCCGCAAGCTGCTGTCCGCCGGTGCGTTCCCGGAGTGGGTTTCGTCCCACGCCCGGAGGCTCCTCCAGGCTCCTGGCGGGCTGCAGAAGCCCAACGCGGTGGTGGCCGCTGACGGGAGCGGCAACTTCAAGACCATCACGGAGGCCCTCAACTCCGTGCCCAAGAAGTCCACCGCCCGCTTCGTCATCTACGTCAAGGCCGGCGACTACAAGGAGTACGTCACCGTCAGCAAGGACCAGGCCAACATCTTCATGTACGGCGACGGGCCCACCAAGACCCGCGTCATCGGCGACAAGAGCAACAAGGGAGGCTTCGCCACCATTGCCACCCGCACCTTCTGTAAGCTCAGCTCAACTCATGACCACTAGCTAGCAAATTCCAGCTGATCTTGATCATATTTACGGCCACGCTGATCGATGGATTGTTGCAGCGGCGGAAGGGAACGGGTTCATCTGCAAGTCGATGGGGTTCGTGAACACGGCGGGGCCGGACGGGCACCAGGCGGTGGCGCTGCACGTGCAGGGGGACATGTCGGTGTTCTTCAACTGCAGGTTCGAGGGGTACCAGGACACGCTGTACGTGCACGCCAACCGGCAGTTCTTCCGCAACTGCGAGGTGCTGGGCACCATCGACTTCATCTTCGGCAACTCGGCGGCGGTGTTCCAGAACTGCCTCATGACGGTGCGGAAGCCCATGGACAACCAGGGCAACATGGTGACCGCGCACGGCCGTACGGACCCCAACATGCCCACCGGCATTGTGCTCCAGGGCTGCAGGATCGTGCCGGAGGCTGCGCTGTTCCCCGTCAGGACGACGATCCCCAGCTACCTCGGCCGGCCGTGGAAGGAATACGCCCGGACGGTGGTCATGGAGAGCACCATCGGCGATCTCATCAAACCAGAGGGTTGGTCGGTGTGGATGGGTGACCTCGGGCTCAAGACACTCTACTACGCCGAGTACGCCAACACCGGGCCGGGCGCCGGGACAAGCAAGAGGGTGACGTGGCCGGGGTACCGTGTCATCGGACAGGCCGAGGCCACCAAGTTCACCGCCGGCGTGTTCATCGACGGCATGAGCTGGCTCAAGAACACCGGCACGCCTAACGTCATGGGTTTCATCAAATGATCCGGCCAGTTTGTCGGTCGTGTGCATGCACGGTGCTCGTCAGGCATCGATCCATGGAACCGTACGGTCCGCTGTGCGTGCTTGGCCAGATATGGAGTTTTAGGGGAAACTTGAGCAAGGAGACGTAAACCAAGATCAGTGTGTGTATTATTTGTACAGAAGTACAAAAACAGTTCAAAGAAGTTCACGTACTTTACGCTCTTATGTAATGTAAAATTGATTAGAACATTTGAACATGGCTTTATATATGTTTTTTTTTTGCCTAGACTTATGTTGTCTAACGAAATTGAAGAGAAATAGCATTGGATATAAACATGAGCTTATTCGTAGGAGTTACATATTCTTCTTTTCTTTTCACTAGATCTCATTTTGCCCGATATAGATCAAATCATGGACTATATACTTTCTAGCAAAACGATGATGTCATTTACGCATTATTTTTTGGGCAAATTTTATACAATCTTTGTTGTTGCAAAAAATTGGATCTATAGATGACATACACATCCAAATAAGGGTGGGGCACACCTTTGGAAGCCAAAGGATGAATGAGGTCATTTTTTCGACAAAGGATGAATGAGGTCGCTGGTCGTAGTGGAGAGTATCGTATATTTGTATCATGCATATGATATTACTGTATGATATTATATTTGTAACGCATAGTATCATATGTTGGTATCATATAGGATTTCATTTTTTATCATGCATGACACAAAATAGAACATCATTTAATATGATGCCGTATCATGATATGATTACTCAACCCTCTCTTTCTTTATTTAATTTTATGCCACATCATCAAAACTACTAGTACCTAGTTGGCATGCATGATACTGTCTATTATACTCACATTATGGACAACCTTAAAAGTGAGAGGTGAGGCCGTTAGAATGCTAGATTGAGCGAGCTGTACATAGGCGATTTGTGCATTGGAACTGCGGAGGATGAATGGGGGTGGGGTGGGGGGTGGAATTGTGCACAAGTAATTAGGCTATTAATTTGTGAAATCCATGTATAACTAAGGATGGCTATTATAAGTCATGGAATTAGGTCATTGAGCATTATTTGAGTGGACCTAAAGATTTAAAATTATAAAATGGCTAGTATAATGTCCATGTGTTGACATGGGCCGCCAAAAGATTATATATAGAGATAGTACCGGTTAAATAAATTGTAATTCACCACGTTGATGTTGAATGCTACTTCTAATTGTATATTGCTATAAATATCAGTCCTTCTAATACACATTTTCTAGTCCATATATAAACACACTGCTTAAGTTTTCAACGTGTATGAAAAAGACAATGACAAAAAAAATCTGCAATTAATGTAAATGCACTTCATTTAAAGTGTGTATCTCGATGAGTTTTCAAACCCACCCAACAAATTCTTAGGGAGATGAAGCTGTCCTCACCCGCAGATACATACACTTTAAACGAAGATGTTGTTGGGGAACGTTGCATGGAAACAAAATTTTTCCTACGCACACGTAAATCTATCCATGGTGATGAGCACCTACGAGAGAGAGAGTGAATCTACATACCCTTGTGATCGCTAAGCGGGAAGCGTTAAGAAATGCGGTTTGTGTAGTCGAACATCTTCGCGATCCAAATCGCCGAGCGTCCCGCGATCAAATCACGATCCGTCCCACGAGCTCATCACGATCCGTCCCGCGATCTCATCACGATCCGTCCCACGATCTTATCACGATCCGTCCCATGATCTCATCACGATCCGTCCTGTGAACTCGTCATGAACCGTCTCGCGATCTTGACCACGGTCCTTCCGATCTAGCGCTGAACGAACGGCACCTCCGCGTTCAGCACACGTGCAGCTTGATGACGATCTCCACCGTCTTGATCCAGCAAGAGGAAGTGGAGAGGAGGAAGAGTTCACCAGCAACGTGACGGCGCTCCGACGATGGTGGTGGAGCAATTCCGGGAGGGCTTCGCCTAAGCACTGCGGAAATCCGATCTAGAGGAGCACCGGTGGAACGGGTAGCACGTGGCCGTAAAATCTAGTGCAAAACACCCAATACCACCAGTATATATAAGAGGGAGGGAGGAGGAGGGCTGGCGCACAAGGCATCCCTTGCGCAAGGAGGAGAGGAGGAATCCTCCTCCAATCCTATTAGGACTAGGATTCCTCCTTTCCGGATCTCTTTCCACCTTGGCTTTTTTTCTCTCTTTCTCAAGTCCAGACGCATGGGCCTCTTAGAGGACTTCCACCAGCCCACTAAGGGCTGGTTTCCACCCTCCCATAGCCCATGTAGCCTCTTGGGTCGAAATACCTCTCCTGATGGTCCCCCGGTACACTGCCGGCACTCCCGGTACACTACCGATGAGCCCGAAACTTTTTCGGCGACCAAAATAGGACTTCCTATATATGAATCTTTACCTCCGGACCATTCCGGAGCTCCTCGTGACGTCCGGGATCTCATCCCGGACTCTGAACAACCTTCGGTTACCACCATACATAACTCTATACTACCGAAACGTCACCAAACCTTAAGTGTGCAGACCCTGTGGGTTCGAGAACTATGTAGACATGACCGAGACGCCTCTACGGTTAATAACCAATGGAGGGACCTGGATGTCCACATTGGTTCCTACATATTCTACGAAGATCTTTATCGGTCGAACCTCTATGTCAAGGATTCAGTTAATCCCGTATGATGTTCCCTTTGTTCTTCAGTATGTTACTTGCCCGAGATTCGATCGTCGGTATCTCCATACCTAGTTCAACCTCGTTACCGGCAAGTCTCTTTACTCGTTCCGTAATACAAGATCCCGTGACTAACACTTAGTCACATTGCTTGCAAGGCTTATTGTGATGTTGTATTACTGAGTGGGCCCTGAGATACCTCTCCGTCACACGGAGTAACAAATCCCAGTCTTGATCCATGCCAACTCAACAGACACCCTCGGAGATACCTGTAGAGCACCTTTATAGTCACCCAGTTACGTTGCGACGTTTGATACACACAAGGTACTCCTCCGATGTCAGTGAGTTGCATGATCTCATGGTCATAGGAACACATACTTTGACATGCAGAAAACAATAGCAATAAACTGACACGATCATATGCTACGTTGGTAGTTTGGTCTTGTCCATCACATCATTCTCCTAATGATGTGATCCCGTTATCAAATGACATCACATGTCAATGGCTAGGAAACCTTGACCATCTTTGATCAACGAGCTAGTTCACTAGAGGCATACTAGGGACATAGTGTTGTCTATTTACCCACACATGTAATGTGTTTCCATTCAATACAATTATAACATGGATAATAAACGATTTATCATGAACAAGGAAATATGGTAATAACTAATTTATTATTGCCTCTAGGGCATATTTCCAACAGTCTCCCACTTGCACTAGAGTCAATAATGTAGTTCACATCACCATGTGATACGCATTGTAATGAATCTAACACCCAATGAGTTCTGGGGCTCGATCATGCTTTGCATGTGCGAGAGGTCTTATAGTCAACGGGTTTGCGACATTCAGATCCGTGTGTACTTTGCAAATCTCTATGCCAAACTGTAAACACTACTACCACACTCCACTTGGTACTATTCCAAATGGCTGCTCCTACTATACGTATCCGGATTGCTACTACGGGTTATCCGGATTGGTGTTTAAAGCTTGCATCGACGTAACTCTTTAGGACGAACTCTTTATCACCTCCATAATGGAGAAACATCTCCTTAGTCCTTTAGTTACTAAGGATATTTTTGACCGCTGTCCAGTGATTCACTCCTGGATCACTCTTCTACCCCTTAACGGACTCATGGCAAGGCACACACAGGTGCGGTACACAGCATGTCATACTATACAGAGCCTATGGCTAAGGCATAGGGGACGACGTTCGTCCTTTCTCTTTCTTCTGCCGTGGTCAAGCTTTGAGTCTCACTCAACTTCACACCTTACAAAGCAGACGAGAACGCTTCTGTCTGACTAATCCATTTTGAACTCTTTCAAAAATCTTGTCAAGGTATGTACTCATTGAAAGTCTTATCAAACATCTTGATCTATCTTTATAGATCTTGATGCTCAACAATTAGGTAGCTTTTATCTAGGTCTTACTTTGAAAAACTCTTTTCAAACAACCGTTTATGCTCTCCAGAAATTCTACATCATTTCCGAACAGCAATATGTCATCCACATATACTTATCAAACACTCTATAGTGCTTCCACTCACTTTATTGTAAATACAAGTTTCTCGTAAACTTTGTATATACTTAAAAACTTTGAGCACCTCATCAAAGTGCATATTCCAACTCCGAGATGCTTGCTTCAGTTCATAGAAGAATCACTGAAGCTTGCACACCTTTTAGCATCCTTAGGACTAACAAAACCTTCTGGTTCTATCACATACAACCTTTCCTCAAGTAAACCGTTAAGGAAACGATGTTTTGATATCCATCTACCAGATTTCATAATTGAAAAATGCAGCAACCGCTAACATAATTCCAACAGACTTTAGCATCGCTACGAGTGAGAAAGTCTCATCGCAGTCAACTCCTTGAACTTGTCGTAAACTTCCTTGCAACAAGTCGAGCTTTACAAATGGTGACATTTACCATGAGTGTCTGTCTTCATTTTAAACATCCATTTTGTACTCAACGACCTGCCGTCCAACGAGCAAGTCTACCAAAGTCTACACTTGGTTTCCATACATGGATCCTTTCTCGGATTTCATGGCCTCTAACCATTTGTCGGAATCCGGGCCCATCATCGCTTCTCCATAGCTCGTAGGTTCATCGTTGTCTAACAACATGACCTCCAAGACAGGGTTGTCGTACCGCTCAGGAGCAGTACACATCCTTGTCGCCCTATGAGGTTTGATAGTAACTTGATCCGAAGCTTCATGATCATCATCATTAACTTCCTCTTCAACTAACGTAGGCTTCACAGAAACAACTTCCTACGCTGCGCTACTCTCTGGTTGAAACAGGGGTTCAATAACCTCATCAAGTTCTATCCTCCTCCCACTCAATTCTTTCAAGAGAAACCTTTTCTCGAGAAAGGACCCAGTTTTAGCAACAAACATTTTATGCTTGGATCTGAGATAGAAGGTTCACCCAACTGTTCTTAGGGTATTCTATGAAGATGCATTTGTCTGCTTTGGGTTCGAGCTCATAGGTGAAAACATTTTCCACCCAAACGTCGCAGCCCCAAACGTTTAAGAAATGACAGCTTATGTTTCTATCAAACCATAATTCACATGGTGTCATCTCAACGGATTTAGATGGTGCCCTATTTAAAGTGAATGTAGTTGTCTCTAATGCATAACCGCAAAATTATAGTAACAAAACGATAAGAGACATCATAGTATGCACTATAACCAATAGAGCACGACTATGACGTTCGGACACACCATCACACTATGGTGTTCCAGGTGGCGTGAGTTGTGAAACAATTCTCACATTGTCTAAAGTTGTATGCCAAACTCGTAACTCAGTTATTCACCTCCTCGATCATATCGCAAACATTTTTATCTTCTTGTCACGATGATCTTAAAACTTCACTCTGAATTTGCTTGAACCTTTCAAACGATTCAGACTTGTGTTTCATTAAGTAAATATACACTACATCTACTCAAATCATCAGTGAAGTTAAGAAAATAACGATATCCACCGCACGCTACAAGGCTCATTGGATTGCATACATCAACATGTATCATTTCCAATAAATCACTTGCCCGCTTCATCAAAACAGAAAACGGGGTCCTTAGTCATCTTGACCAAGAGGCATGATTCGCATGTCTCAACCGATTCGAAATCGAATGAGTCCAAAGATCCATCAGCATGGAGTTTCTTCATGCGCTTTATACCAATATGACATTTAGCGGCAGTGCCACAAGTATGTGGTACTATCATTATTAACTTTGTATCTTTTTGGCATCAATGTTATGAACATGTGTATTACTACGATCAAATTTCAACAAACCATTCTTACTGGGTGCATGACCATTGAAGGTATTATTCATGTAAATAGAATAACCATTATTCTCTAACTTAAATGAATAACCGTGTTGCAATGAACATGATCTAATCACATTCATGCTCAACGCAAAAACACCAAATAACATTTATTTTAGGTTCGTCACTAATCTCGAAGGTAGAGAGAGCGTGCGATGTTTATCACATCAACCTTGGAAACATTTCCAACATACATCGTCACCTCACACTTAGCTAGTATCCGTTTATTCCGTAGCTTTTACTTCGAGTTACTAACATTTAGCAACCGAACCGGTATCCAATACCCAGGTGTTACTAGGAGTACTAGCAAGGTACACATCAACAACACGTATATCAAATATACTTCTGTCGACTTTGCCGGCCTTCTTATCTACCAAGTATCTAGGGTTGTTCCGCTTCAGCGACCGTTCTCCTCATAATCGAAGCACTTAGTCTCGGGTTTGGGTTAGACTTTGGGTTGCTTCACCGGAGCTGCAACTGACTTGCTATCCATGAAGTTTCCCTCCTTGCTCTTGCCCTTCTCGAAACTAGTGGTTTTAACTAACCATCAACACTTTGACGCTCCTTCTCGATTTCTACCTTCGTGGTGTCAAACATCGCGAATAGCTCAGGGATCATTATTTCTATCCCTGGCATTTTATAGTTCATCACCAAGTTCTAGTAGCTTTAGTGACAGTGACTTGGAGAACTATATCAATCACTATCTTATCTGGAAGATCAACTCCCACTCGATTCAAGCGATTGTAGCACCCAGACAATCTGAGCACATGCTCAACGATTGAGCTATTCTCTTTCATCTTACAGGCAAAGAATCTTGTTGGAGATCTCATATCTCGCAACACGGGCACGAGCCTGAGATCCTAATTTCAGCTCTTATAACATCTCATATGTTCCATGACGTTCAAAACGTTTCGGAGCCTCAATTCTAAGTTGTAATGCATGACGCACTAAACTATCAAGTAGTTATCAAAACGTGCCTGTCAAATGTTCACAACATCTACAAACAACGCTAGAGGGGTTGGCACACCGAGCGGTGCATTAAGGACATAAACCTTCTGTGCAGCAATGAGGACAATCCTCAGATCACGGAGCCAGTCCGCAATATTGCTACCATAATATTTCAAATCTATTTATCTAGGAACATATAAAATTCAAGGGAGCTACATCATGAGCTAGTAATCTACAACATAATTTTGCAAAGACACTACTGACTATGTTCATGATAATGAGTTCAATTAATCATATTACTTAAGAACTCCCACTCAAATTGACATGCCTCCGGTCATCCGAGTGATACATGATCCAAATTCACCAACTCAAGTCCGATCATCACGTGAGTTGAGGTGGTTACAATGGTGAACATCATCATGTTGATCATATCTACTATATGACTCATGTTCGACCTTTCTGTCTCTTGTGTTCCGAGGCCATGTCTGTACATGCTAGGCTCGTCAAGTTTAACCCGAGTGTTCTGCATGTGCAACACTATCTTGCACCCATTGTATGTGAATGTAGAGTCTATCACACCCGATCATCACGTGGTGTCTCAACACGACGAACTTTCGCAACGGTGCACACTCGGGGAGAACACAATTTTATCTTGAAATTTAAGTGAGGGATCACCTTATAATGCTACCGTCGTACTAAGCAAAACAAGGTGCATAAAAGGATTAACATCACATGCAATTCATAAGTGACATGATATGGCCATGAACTTGTGCTTTAGATCTCCATCTTGAAAGCACCGGCATGATCTCTATCGTCACCGGCACGACACCATGATCTCCATCATATTGATCTCCATCAACGTGTTGCCATCAGGGTTGTCACGCCCTGCATGCTTCTACTACCATCGCTACCGTTTAGCGATAAAGTAAAGCATTACATAGCGCTTAATGATTGACACGCAGGTCATACAATAATTAAAGACAACCCTATGGCTCCTGCCGGTTGCCATACTCATCGACATGCAAGTCGTGAAATTCTATACATCACATGATCATCTCATACATCACATATATCACATCATGTAATTGTCCATATCACATCACAACATACCCTGCAAAAACAAGTTAGACGTCCTCTAATTGTTGTTGCATGTTTTACGTGGCTGCTATGGGTTTCTAGCAAGAACGATCCTCACCTATGCATAAACCACAACGGTGATACATAATTTGCTTTTCAACCTTCTCAAGGACCGCCTTTGTCGAATCTGATCCAACTAAAGTGAGAGAAACTGCCACCCGCAAGCCATCTAGGCAACAAGTTGCGTCGAGGGAACCGGTCTCTCGTAAGCGTACGAGTAATGTTGGTCCGGGCCGCTTCATCTCACAATACTATTGAACCAAAATCCGACCAAGGGAGGAAGAAATCTAAGCATCAACGCCCACAAACCTTTTGTGTTCTACTCGAGATCTCATCAACACATAGACCTAGCTCTGACACCATTGTTGGGGAACGTTGCATGGGAAACAAAAATTTTCCTACGCACACGTAGATCTATCCATGGTGATGAGCATCTACCAGAGGGAGAGTGAATCTACATACCCTTGTAGATCGCTAAGCGGAAAGCGTTAAGAAACGCGGTTGGTGTAGTCAAACATCTTCGTGATCCAAATCGCCGAGCGTCCCGCGATCACATCACGATCCGTCCCGCGATCAAATCACGATCCGTCCCGCGAACTCATCACGATCCGTCCCGCGATCTCATCACGATCCGTCCCGCGATTTCATCATGATCCGTCCCGTGATCTCATCACGATCCGTCCCGTGAACTCGTCACGAACCGTCCCACGATCTTGACCACGGTCCTTCCGATCTAGCGCCGAACGGATGGCACCTCCGCGTTCAGCACACGTGCAACTTGATGACGATCTCCACCGTCTTGATCCAGAAAGAGGAAGTGGAGAGGAGGAAGAGTTCACCGGCAGCGTGACGGCGCTCCGGCGATGGTGGTGGAGCAATTCCGGCAAGGCTTCGCCTAAGCACTGCGGAAAACCGATCTAGAGGAGCACCGGTGGAACGGGTAGCACGTGGCCGTAAAATCTAGTGCAAAACACCCAATACCACCAGTATATATAAGAGGGAGGGAGGAGGAGGGCTGGCGCACAAGGCAGCCCTTGCGCAAGGAGGAGAAGAGGAATCCTCCTCCAATCCTATTAGGACTAGGATTCCTCCTTTCCTACTTGGAATCTCTTTCCACCTTGGCTTTTTTTCTCTCTTTCTCAAGTCCAGCCGCACGGGCCTCTTAGAGGATTTCCACCAGCCCACTAAGGGCTGGTTTCCACCCTCCCACAGCCCATGTAGCCTCTTGGGTCGAAATACCTCTCCCGATGGTCCCTCAGTACACTACCGACACTCCCGGTACACTACCGATGAGCCCGAAACTTTTTCGGCGACCAAAATAGGACTTCCTATATATGAATCTTTACCTCTGGACCATTCTGGAGCTCCTCATGACGTCCGGGATCTCATCCGGGACTCCGAACAACCTTCGGTCACCACCATACATAACTCTATACTACCGAAACGTCACCAAACCTTAAGTGTGCAGACCCTGCGGGTTCGAGAACTATGTAGACATGACCGAGACGCCTCTACGGTCAATAACCAATGGCGGGACCTAGATGTCCACATTGGCTCCTACATATTCTATGAAGATCTTTATCGGTCGAACCTCTGTGTCAAGGATTCAGTTAATCCCTTATGATGTTCCCTTTGTTCTTCGGTATGTTACTTGCTTGAGATTCGATCGTCGATATCTCCATACCTAGTTCAACCTCGTTACCGGCAAGTATCTTTACTCGTTATGTAATACAAGATCCCGTGACTAACACTTAGTCACATTGCTTGCAAGGCTTATTGTGATGTTGTATTACCGAATGGGCCCTGAGATACCTCTCCGTCACACGGAGTAACAAATCCCAGTCTTGATCCATGACAACTCAACAGACACCCTCGGAGATACCTGTAGAGCACCTTTATAGTCACCCAGTTACGTTGCGATGTTTGATACACACAAGGTACTCCTCCAATGTCAGTGAGTTGCATGATCTCATGGTCATAGGAACACATACTTTGACATGCAAAAAACAGTAGCAATAAACTGACACGATCATATGCTACATTTGTAGTTTGGGTCTTGTCCATCACATCATTCTCCTAATGATGTGATCCCGTTATCAAATGACATCACATGTCAATGGCTAGGAAACCTTGACCATCTTTGATCAACGAGCTAGTTCACTAGAGGCATACTAGGGACAGAGTGTTGTCTATTTACCCACACATGTAATGTGTTTCCATTCAATATAATTATAGCATGGATAATAAACAATTTATCATGAACAAGGAAATATGGTAATAACTAATTTATTATTGCCTCTAGGGCATATTTCCAACAGATGCCCTCCCCCCACCAACCCACCTGTGGTGTCATGGCAAATGAAGATGTCCTCCTCGGCTTGGATTGTTTTCAAATAGCTTGCGACTCTCTCGCTGGTGTATGGGGAGGCACAAGAGCGATGTGTCATGTACTGTTCGGTGGAGGGCCCGCTGGAGGGTGAGGTGCTTGCCATGACATGGGATACGGGCATCTCTAAGATGGCTGAGAGGCTTGTCAACACCAGTGGCGTGCTTGGCTCCCGCATTGGCTTTAGAGAAGATCCTTGATCACTTGCTACAGGCTACAATGCATATACTTTAGGAAGCATCTATGGTCTGAACTCTTAATCTAATTATGCCCTAGCCCTTAATCAAAATTATGTCTTTAAGATGTCTGCCGGTTTTTTTGAAAAATATGAACGACTAATTCGTGAGTTCTGGTGGGGAAAGGAGGATGATCACCTGAAGGTGCACTGGATGGCATGGGACAAACTGACGAAACCGAAGAGAGGATGAGGCATTGGCTTTAGGGATATGCATCTGTTTAACCAAGCTTTGTTGGCTAGGCAAGGTTGGAGGCTGATCCAGAATCCTGAAAGCTTATGTGCTAGAGTACTAAAATCAAAATACTACCCCAATGGAGAGTTGCTAGACACGGTCTTTGCTACTGATGCGTCGCAATCATGGAGAGGTATTGAGTTCGGTTTCAGGCTACTCAAACAAGGACTAATATGGCGAGTTGCAAATGGGAAGAACATTCAGATACAAAGGGACCAATGGATATCAAGTAGTGAAGGATTACGAGTTGCCAATTTCACCCGGAGATCAAGGCTCACGTGGGTGAACCAACTCATCAACCCCATCACCAAAAGTTGTAACGAGGGGCTCGTTCACCAAATTTTCAATCTTTTTGATGCTACCGAGATCCTTAAGATTAGGATACCACATGGAGAGATGGAGGATTGTGTCGCGTGGCATTATGAAAAATCTGGTTTGTTCATCATAGGAATTGCGTATAGACTCGCCATGCACCTTAAGGGGACTGGCGCACAATCTTCTACCTCAGGTGCAAGCACGGATGACCGGAGCATACGGGATGCCATATGGTAGGCGGGAGTTCTTGCGAAGATAAAGATCTTTGCGCGGCGAGTGGCCACTAATACCTTAGCAATCAAAGTGAACAAATGTAAGCACACACTTGCCACAACGAATACCTGTGAAGTATGTGGCAATGCGCAGGAAAATGGATACCATGCAGTGGTAGCATGCACAAAAAGCAGAGCCCTTCGTCAAGCAATGCGAGCACACTGGAGGCTACCGAAGGAGAAGGGCTTCTGGTATACAGGTGAGGACTAGCTCCAAGGCCTCCTGAATGCATGTAGTGATGATGAGAGGAATAAAATACTTCTATTGTTGTGGCGGTCTTGGTTCCTTCGGGATGACATGGTGCATGGAAAGGGTAAAGAATCCATATCAGAATCCGTATCGTTCTTACTCCGGTATGAACAAGAGGTGTACAAGTCGAAGGACAAGACAGAAATCGCCATGAACACTTGTGGCCTGAACCTCTTTGGGGATCAATAAAGGGAACCACCAGAACTAAGTACGAACAAGTGGATCCCGCCTCACGAGGAATGGCAAAGTTGAACACTGATGCGGCCTTTGAGCCGGCCACTGGGTTAGGCGCAGGTGGTGCCATTGCTAGGAATAACCTGGGCCAGGTCTACCTTTCGATGTGATGTACTCTGAACCAATGTGCATCGGTGGAGGAAGCTGAGGGGCTAGCTCTACTGCAGGGACTACGGGAAATGTCCAAATATTAGAATGGACCAATACTGGTGGAGGTGGACTGTCTGGTTCTGCCTAATGCACTAAACATGGATGCTACGAACACATCAAGCATGTTCCCCATCGTTGCGGATAATTAAATAGTGCTAGCTGGCTTCAGTTTGTACAAGGTTGGCTGGATTAGAAGGGACCAGAACAAAGTGGCTCATAGCATAGTAGGCCGAACCAAGAGTTCTGATGACTTCGTACAACTAGGCTCAGTGCCAGTTGATTTGTTAGATGTCCTGACTGATGATTGTAATGGGTCAGGTTAGCCCTTCTTGGGTGATTCTCAAAAAGAAATTATGTTTGTCTTAGGACCTATTGTAGGTTTTGCTTCTATCACTAGTAGAAAACAGAGCTTTCGTCACAGCTCGATCTACACATTAGTCCCGGTTGCCTTACAAACCGGGACTAATGTGAGCATTAGTCCCAGTTCGAGCGGCTAGGGCGCCGGTCGGGCATTAGTCCCGGTTCAAATGGGATCTTTAGTCCCGGTTGAAGACATCAACCGGGACTAAAGGGGCCGATACCCTTTAGTACCGGTTCGTGTCTCCAACCGAGACTAAAGGCGGTTGGAGATACCAACTGGGACTAAAGGGTTTTGAAAGTTTTTTTTGTTTTTTCTATTTGTTTTTTGTTTTTAGTTTCTGTTTTAAATTGCTTATATCTTTTAGGATATTTGATGTTTTTGAGTAATTCTTTTTGCATCAGATTCAAAATTTTGTATAGTTTGTGTTTGTGCAATTAGTTTCCAAATTTGAAAGGTTTAAGTTTGAATTTGTTCAGATTTGCTTCAAACCTTAGATTGTGAATAACTTGAGTTTAAAAATAGTTTTAAATTTAATTCTTTTTTGCTCCTAGGCACATGTTAGATGGTGCATGTTGAACGCACAAAAAGTCCGGAGTTGAAATAAGTTTTAAAAAATGAAATACCTTTGTAACAAATGATTTTTCATTAAAAACCCTGATACTTCGAAAGGGATTGTCCAGTTTGTACACGAAGTGCATCTAGTTTTTACCGTAACACTCTCAACTTTTTAGCACATGCTATATGGGCGTTGGGAAGGTGGCCAATATCAAATCATGGGATCATAACATTCTTCTCTTTGTTGTTCATTTTGGTTTCCATTTTATTTCTTCTTTCTCTATAATTGGCGTTCTCAAGCAGCTCTCTTGTGTACTTTTATGCTACTTTCATGTGTGTGTTTTTTCCGCTTGACAGAAAGTTCGTGTGTTACTGAGAGAGGTAGAACTATCTTATGGAACTACAGTTGATCAGTCAAAAGCAACATAATAGGTCAAAAGAAGCTCATGTCGCAGCAATTGTTGCTAATTTTTTTATACAATATGCGAAAAGAAGCTCATGTCACAGCAATTGTTGCTAATTTTTTTATATAATATGAGAAAAGAAGCTCATGTCGCAGGAATTGTTGCTTATTTTTTTATATAATATGCGAGAAAGGACCCATCGATAGTAAAGCCTCGTCGCCTCGTCTCTCCATGTGCGCGGATTATTTTTTATGTTGTGAACCTACAATCACGAGCATCTAACAAACATCAAAGCATATATTACAGACATGTTCATTTCCATGTTCTTTGAAGCCTGAAGGTCCTAAAGTGGGATCTATGAACTAACAAGGCTATGATATATTTTTAACATCAGTAAAACAAACAACTACACGGTCCGGACAATCCTACACCAGCAATGAACTTAATAAGACTATATTCCTAAGTATCTTCTACAATCTACACCATTCATATATGTTCCAAAAAGCAACATAGCAAACCTAGATTTGCGGCATTCTTTTTTCTTTAGTGCACCCTAAAACAGAACTATCTATACCTAAGACATTTGTGTCGCTTGATAACAAAAAATAGCTAATTAAATGACATGATGAGAAATGTCACCCAATAGCATTCAGTATCCTGCAAAATCAGAAAAAATAGATATAAGTATTAGCTATTTAAGTAATCATATTTTTAATTAAATTTTAGATGAGCACACACACCCTCCTGCAATATTTTGGGGATACCAATGTCGATCTTTTCTTCAACGTTAACATCTGAATCATCTAGATCTAGGCAGAAACTAAATTGTACAATAACTATATGACCAGATCATTCATCTTACTTTCTTGCAACTCACTTCAGTATCAAGGAATCTATTTTGATCTTCTATGTGTGCATGTGCCATATCTGTACCACGTGCCATAAAATTGCATGTATCAAAAATTAAATTCTTCAAGGTAGGGATCTAAGGAGAATTTCAGAAAGGATTAACTGAATGATCTACAGAGAAAACTATTCCTGAGTAATTCGGGGTGAGGAATTGGTTTGTTACCTTCCTTTCATGCAAAGAATCTTGTGGTCCTAGTGCAACACCAGGCATGCAGCCACAACCTATAGCCACCATCTTCATGAGGATCTGCTCTCATTGTTACAAAGCTTCTTCTGCAATTGCTCTTGGACTACTGTCTTAGCCCGTTCACCTTAGGTCCAAACAGCACCGTCTTGGAGCTGCCACTACTCGCAAACCTAACCTGTCCCATATATGTTTCTTTCAAATAACCAAATGATCAATTAGCAAAAGATTAAATAACTTTGGGGATCTTTAAAAACAAACATCAGTAAAACTTACAAAGCCAGAATTGCATATCCTCTATGAATATTATCCTTATATTAAACCATAATTCATGAAACACCATACAACTCTGAAATCTTCTCTGAAAGGTAAACTGAAATTCTTGCACATGCCAGTCTTGCTCTTGCAAATAAATGTGGTGAAGATAGTGGAATGTGCTAGGATTACATGGCTATTTTATGCAACCACCGTGAAGAACACATGCAAGGAAGGTTTAGATGACAAATCGAGTTTCCACCTTCAAACGGAACTGTCCATGGGAAGTGAAACTTTTCAGCTGAGACAATATCTTGCATAGGCATTAGGAAAATGTGTTATGATACGAGATGCTCAGCATGCACATAGTCCTATTAGTGATTTTACATAATAATTATAGACAGTGGACTCATAGCAGCCTATACATATTTACTATGAGTAAAACTACTAACCTGAGATACAAAACAAAAGTATGTACAAAAATGTTTACAACAAAATACTTTGATTGTGCAGCAAAGAGCAAACTAAGCAAAGTATCCCACTTATGCCTTGAATGGATCATTTTGCAAGAACACACACACAACATATGTGCAGAGAGGGCGATTGATCTAAGAGAGGCGGTGGCGGCTTACTATGGGCTCGCATTTGCACGCGACGTTGCTCCGGCTGCATGGATATGAATCCACTTTAAACCTAGAAGTCCCTTGATCTATACACATGTGATGACCACAACACCGTTCTTGGGTGAGACAAGGAATCATTTTCCTCACTCATCCATTGCATGTATCACCGTGCAATCTGTTTTCACGGAGGAAAAAGCAAGTTAGGATGTGAACCTCGATCTAAATCCAAGGTGAATAGAATGTGATGAGAAAAACACATTGCTATCGGAGGGGACGTAGTGCACACATATCAGATGTACTCAGTGATAATGTGGTATCATGTTCATGAGTTGATCTATCTTTGCATTACCCGATGGCTCCCGTGCCAAGGGCCACTCGCCTGCATCACCAAGAGGAATCCTGGCCACCACCTCAGCGAAGGCCAACTTGTCCAACCCAGATTTGGAAAATGCCAGAGAAAGCCTGGGCCTCCCACAACTACATCTCTAGTCGCCACACGGCCAGTAGATGGAGCCACCACCGCTACCACGAAACCTGTTGGAAAGCCAATCATGAAGCCCGCCGTCTAGGGTCGCCGCCCCAGCATCCATGCCTCTAGGCACCACCTATCATCCACGTCATGACCATGCGACCACAGTAGGAAGAGTGAAAGGGACCACCTGTCATTCCTAGCCCGACATCAGACACCGGGTTTGGGTCGGCACCTCACCGCTGGGAGGCGACATAACCTGGGTCCCCAGCCGGCCCCAGCGGACCGAGGGGAAACAACCCAGTGACTACCGACGGCCACCGCCAAGCACGCTCAAATGGTGCCATGTCCGGGGTCAATGTCATCGATCCGTATGACAACAGAGCAACACCTAGAGAGCAACCCATGGACCGACGCCACATAGGCACAAGCAAGAAGGGCACATTGCGATGGCAACAAAGGTGGACCAAGTCAACCTCCGGACATCGTCCGCCACCACGATCTAGATCAGCGCCGCCAGGCGAGGACGTCAGCAGCCCGGATCACACCACTGCCCAACCAAGGTAGTTGTGCCACCCCATCATCTCTCACGAGCACCTCCCGGACCGCACATGTCATCACCTACCCGGAGCACCAACTCCGACCTGCCTCAGGCCCAGATCTAGTCTGCCCGAGCACAAACCCTAGGACATGGCGATCCCAACAACCGAAGCCGCCAGCCGCCAGCCCGCACCTAGGAGAAGGGAGGCCGCCATCGCCACCCGCACACTATGGCCGGACGTCAACCGTCATGCCACTCCCGCGCTGACCACCCGTGCACCGACCATCATCTACCACACGCCGAACCACGACATCCAAGAGCCCAACAAGGGCCAACAACCACCAGAGGGGAACTCCGTCCTGGATCAGGCCGCTGAAGAGGGCCCCGCGCCACTCGAGGCGATAGCAGCCATAGCTGGATGAAGAAGAAACTTATCTAGATGCAATCCAAGCTCTCCATAGTGAGTAAATCATAGTTTGAAATATGAAATTGTAGCTTAACAAATTCTTACCTTTTCAAGCTATAGCTTGTCTGCATGCTCGTATTTTTTTTGACAAAGGGAAGCAAACTTGGAAATTTTTAGCATACCACCAGCTTTCCAAATGCATCTTTCCATGTCGGTATTTTGATATGGACAATCCATTGCCCTATGCAGCAACACCATTCAATGACCTTGAAAGCTCAACCACTGGCTCCACCTGAATATCTATCTAGCAATCCTCAACAATCTGACACATCATGTATGCATGATAACAAAAACAATTTAAGTAAAATCAAATTCTCTAATCTATTTGAATATTTAGATAAAGAGTATGCCAAGATATGCAGTGTAAAAACGATGCATCACAATGAAAACAAATTTAGATAGTGTATAAACCATTCAAATTTATAGACCCCTCTAAATTATCACTTGCCATGGCATTGCACTAAAGTATGGGGATATACTCAAAGACATTTAGATAACGACAATAAGAAGTACAATAGAAAAGCACCATTATAATAAATACAAGTTTACAACAAGTGACCTTGATACCACAAATCCTATGGAGATTTGTCTCTTGGTTCTAGCATTGCAAGAAATTTTAAATTCGAGAGTCGAGCGTGATGAAATCACTACTTGAAAAGATAAATAATGTGAATATGATAGCATTGTTCTATCTACTTACTGGGATGAACGAACAAAGCAAACATTTTTTGTAATTTACCTAAGTTGCAATCTTTATCGTAGGCAACCAACAGACTGATCAATCACATTATACATTAGTTCGTATGTTTGACATGCACACAATGTCATTCATACTCATCATACAATTTTTGAACTTCGGAGGAAGTTTCTAGACCAAGATCGAGACCAGATTTGGTAACATCAATATCTGAAACCGAACTCGGGATCTACATGCCAAGACCTAATTTAAGGAGGTTGTAAGCCTAGCTGAAAGTAGTGCATATTAAAATCTTGCCACAAACAATCAATATAAACTAATAAGTGGTGATGAGATTAATGAATGGCAGAACAAATATATACTCATATAATTTATTTTTACTTTCTCTATATTAGAATTCATTAGAAGAATATGTGAAAAAGGAACAAAATAAACTTTTTTTTGTTATTGAAATTGGCAATATATTTTTCTCAAAACGCCAATACAGGTGTATTTTCTGTTATTTTATATAAAAAAGCTACATATCTTAGAACTAACAAAAGAATGTTTTTTTCTCTTTCCTAAGCATGGTACTGAGTATTGCAGACTGGTGTCAATTATCTTGTTTTATAATTTTATCGAACAAGTTTGGAATATGTATGTATAAAAGGGATTCCGATTTCCATGTTTACAGCAACAAAAAACATATAAGTTGGAGCCTATGAGGTCACGACTCACGCATCACCAAAGCAGCCTGGAGGGGTATCTGCAGTGAAGGTTGCAAAAGAGAGGGGAGGAAGAGGAGATTTTGAGGACAATGGAAGCACAACTAAGATTTTCAAGTTTCCAACACAAAGTGTACCATTGATTATGATGACTTGCATGAACTACTCCACATTGATTTTTTTAGGACCATGTCTTGTTGTTAAATACGGGCCACCTCTTGACCAATGGAACCATGTGATGTCCACGTTGAAATCTAGAAAACCGGATCAGGTTATGTTCAAAGTTAGGAAGCTGGATCAATTATGTCAACACACTTCAAATGATTCAGCAACAACCAGAGATGGGCCGTGTCAAGGGAAAAGTGATGGTCTTACCACATGGGAAGTAAGTGTTGCCATCTAAGGGTGAGCACAAACGACAGCTGAGGCTTGCATGGTCTCCACCACTAGCCGGATGGACCAAACTATCAGTTGACGGATCCATTTGCGAGGCGGATGGCACGGCTAGAGCGGGAATGGTTTTGCGTGATGATATAGGAGCCATCATTTTTTTAGCTTGTAGATCCTTGAGATCGTGTGCGGATGCACTAGAGGTGGAGCTCTGAGCTTGTAGGGAGGGGATCGCATTTGCCTTGCAGTGGACTACACCGCCGATTGTTCTGGAGACCTAGTGTCTTGAGGCGAAGAATCTGATTTCTCAAGGACACGTAAGCCGCTCGAGATACACCATGATGGTGGATACTATTTTTAGATCCCTACAGGAGGGCAGAGAGGTGAAGATCACACATGTGAAGCGTGATCAAAATGTTGTGAGTCATTTATTAGCTAATTTTGGTAGATGCGAGAATGTCACTACTCTGTGGATTCGATCCAGTCCGGGTGTTGTTTCAGAACTTTGTAAGGCGGACTACCCATTGATTGAGTAATAAAAACACCCTATTTTCCGACAAAAAAGGAAGCTGGATCAATTGTCAATCGTGTCTCTCCATGTGAGTGGCCATATACTAAGTTACTAACCTGACCGGTAGCCATCAGAAATCCTTAGGTAGGTATTCCCCAAACACGGACCGAACAAATCGAGTCTCCAACAGTTTGAGTGAGTGACAACGCCTGCAACAAATTGTGAGCAAAATATAATGAGTATGTTATGCGCAATATGGCCAGTGGGTACATCAGAAATGAACTTGGTCTCAGTCATGTAAAGGCATGCAATGTTAACATGATGCATTAACAAAACTTTACTTATACAAAGTCTTGTTCTTGGATTGTAATTCCACGGAAAATGATCCTTGTACAATGCATACAAATCATAATCTAGCCTATAATTTTGTAATAATGTGTTCACTAACTTTAGTTGTGCTATTACTCACAATTGGTGAATAAGAAACTTAATAACGATATTTGTTGTTTGAGGATGGAAGGGTTATTTCACTCCATGGAACAATTGCTTCAATTATTTCAAAATAGAACCATACAGCAAAAGGCTTCAAAACACGAGTGATCAACATACTCTAAATCAGTCCATACAATTTATAATCTAAATTTATACATTCAGTGTACCGCCATGAAGTTGCAGCTACAAGCCAGCAAGTACACTTCAATGACCGAGAACTTGAACGATCAAGGGATAATGGAGAAAGAAGTAAAGAACTAACCTCCAGTTTTTTCGATAAAGAAGTACATAACTAACCTCCAGTGGGAGGGGCATGAAGATGCCATCTCCTTCTCTGCTATATCTTCCTTAATATCTATTTGAATGACCATGTAAAATTTTCAGCTGGAGTTAATCATCAGTTTTACAGTAAAATTTTGGGCAAAAGTGTTATCTCCAATAGATTGAAGATAATGCACATCAGAATCCTTATCAGACCGCTCGTTGCAATTAGGCCCCCCACCCCGAGGATCTTTCAGCCCCTTATTCAAGCCTTATTCACACTAGTGTGACCGGTAAACAACGCTTTCACCTTGGTGTAATTGTTGCCTGAAGATTGAACTCCAACTCTAGTAATGGTGATTTGTATGGAGGCATTGATGACACACGAGTATAGAGGATCAATTGTAGTCCTTTCGATAAGTAAGAGTGTCGAACCCAACGAGGACCAGAAGGAAATGACAAGCGGTTTTAAGCAAGGTATTCTCTACAAGTGTTGTAAGTAACGATAACAGATAGTTTTGTAGCAAGATAATTCGTAACAAGTAACACCTGACAATATTAACAAGGGGGCAGCGAGGTCGCCCAGTCCTTTTTATAGCAAAGGACAAGCCTAAAAGTACTCTTATATTAAGCAAACATTCCCAAGGACACATGGGAATTTCTGTCTAGTCATCTTTATCATGTTGAGTTGATTCGCGTTTGCTACTTTGGTAATTTGATATGTGATTGGACCGGTGCTAAGGTGTTGTTCTTACTTGAATTAAAACCTACTTATGATTACCCCCTCTCGCAAGCATTAACAACTACAAAAGAAGAATTAATATAAATTTAACCATAGCATGAAACATGTGGATGCAAATCAGCCCCTTATGAAGCAATGCAGAATGATCAATCACGGCATGAATGAGTATGCATTATCCTTTGCAAAAATCATTCTGTCATTTCAACTATAAGAAAAATGGCAATCTTATCACATGACGGGCACACACCCATAGCATAGCATGACAACTAGAACATTATAGTCGTGCATCTTTTTTGACAATGCATGCATCTGCATACTTCTTCTACAATATGGATGACAACTATCATGAAAAAATGGCGGTAACTAACTCTGTAACCAGGTGGCAACTAGCAGTAAAGTTGAGCGACAACTCTTTTCTTCCAACTCCCTGACGAAATACTTGGCTTTGCCCTGCTCCTCCCCGTATCCACCTTTTTTTCCCACACTCCCTTTGATTCTTGGTGTGTTTGGTCTTACTTTCGAGAAGTTCAATTTGATGGCAACCCCAAAATTCCAAGATTATAGATCAATCTAGGACACATGACGACAACTTTGCTGATTTCGGATGGGAAAGGAGAACGGCCAGATCCATAAGGTTTGGATCTATGTGGCAAAAATCTTGTGCAGCTCTAGGGTTCTTCCACAATGGTTGCCATGGCCATGCGGTCACGTGATGACAATTTAGATGTCAATTTCAAGGGAGGAGAGTGAAGAATGGCCGGATCCATACGGTTTGCTTATCTTTGTGTATATTTTTGCCGTGTTTTTCGTCCAGGACTAGTGTTTTTCTAGTATGGTTGCCATGGCAATTTTTACGACCAAGATGAAGGAGGCAGGGGAAGATTTGCCTCGCTCGCGGGTGGGGGGGGGGGGGGGAGGACGACGACTGTGAGGATTTTGATTGTGCGGGCCGGGGGATGGGAAGCCCGGACGTGCGGGCTGCACAATGCCAAGCCAAGATGTACGGGCGATCGGGACAACGAACGTCTGGGCTGCGAGGGGAGACGCCCGGACATGCACGAGTGGGCAGCCCCAGGTCGATGCCACACAAGACGTGCGATAGATACTCCCTACATGCCACAGTGTGGTGGATATCGTGATCCTTATTTAAACGAAAAATTGAACGACCTAGCCTACTTGGCGTGACCTTATCTAGGCTAACAGCCATTCTCCTGTCCGCTTACCCGCACTGACAAAAAATTATGGCCTAGTTGATCTTCATGAATCACACAGGACCGGCTGCATCACGACGACTCGAGGACACATAACTACAACTTCGTCATTAGGAACGAACAAACTGAAGATATATTAGCATGCAGCTACAAGACTGCTCGTCATGTATTGTTTGCTGCATTTGTTTGTTGTAAACTGCAACAGCAGGGGATGGATAGATTGATACGTATGTTTGCATAGGTTACGAGAAAAGAATAGATCGTTCGTTTGAGAGTAGGGTGTTTTGGCAACCGAGTTTCATGGAGCCTTTTATTTTTGAAAACTTCAAAATTCAAATCTTTTGATTTCAAAAAATTCTGAAAAAATATATGCAACTACACAAGGATGAAATGTATGTGTGTGTAAAAATTCAAGATGAAATAATTTGAAATGCGACCTGTACAAAAAAGATAAATTTCTGGACTTTGAGGATGAATAGTATCATGTATTAAAAAGCTTCAGATTTATCTTTTTTGCACACTCTTCATTTCAACGTATATCGTTCTTAAAATTTACACACATGTGTGTTATGCCTTCATGTCTATCTGTATTTTTTCCAAGATTTTTTGAAATGTAGAAATATGAATTTTTATGAAATTTGGGTTTTTCAAAAACTGGCCTCCACGAAGGCCGAGCTCCAAAAGGCATTTTCGTTTGTTTGAGTGTCTCTTGATCTATATACCCACTACAGCCAGGTCGCTGCCGCCATAAGACCGACCAAGATAGCTTTGACAATGCGAGGACAACGGCACCACCAGTCACCGGCCGCTGGCGCGGCGGCGCCGCCAAGCAATAGACTCGTGATTGGGACATCCGGAGTTACAATTTTACACCTCAAGACTGGGTATTCCACGATTTTCTATGTTAGTAGCACTCCGAATTAAATTATTGGAGTACCAATCCATCAGATTAGAAAGAATAGACGGTCCAGTTTACTTTAAGGGTATTATAAAAGAGCTCGAAATTACAAAGTGATTCTATTGGAATTTTATTCTTTTGCCAAACAAAATAGTCAGCAACAATTGCTAGAGTGTTGCTCCATCTTATTGCAAACAAAATATATATCAGGCATTATTTCTTTCCTAGGACATGTATATAAGCATGTAAGCCAGTTTGACTAGGCTGAAAAAATTAAGGAGCAGGTAAAGTTGGAGGGGTTGTCATAGCCACCAGTATGTCTTCTGAAGACGAGGATTTTATACACTCTCTCTTGCACGCCTCCATTGTGGAGTAGCACAACGGATTTACCAAACAACAGAAGCAGGCTCCATTATGGCCGCATTCATGACGCCAACTAGGGTTTGTGCATAGCATGTTTGGTAAATCGATCTTCTCGCCATACGTGTCAGCCATGATTCGGCCAATGGAGTAACACACGAGCAATTGATTGTTATACAATTATTACATAGTTTAAAGCAGAATAAATAAACACACAACAGGTTATTTAGAAGAAAAAAAAGAAACAAAAGAATATTCTTGGAGAAGTGAAGAATTGGCGTACGTGCTTACATTGAGCAATAGTGGCAGAGCATAGGAGATGTAGAGACAGTAGGACTAGTGCAAGGATGCAGATCGTGTACTTGTCCATAGCCGACCCGGGACAACAATTGCATGGAGATCACTTCCGTTGTCGACGAGAAATATTTGATATCAATCAACACGTGACTTAACTCGTATATATAGAGAGAGGTTGAGAGAAGAGATACCCGATGCTATAACTCACCCCGATCTTGTCCCGTAAGCAACGGGCAATAAATCAATCAAGATATTTTCCTTGCCTTTTAGACAAGTTTCCAAATTTCGGTGGCAAAATAAATACAAATGCAGCTAATTAGGAAGTCATTGTTTGGGAATATTAAACAAGCAAACAAGAACTTTCTTAGATGCACCCCACAATTAGTCCCACGACACCGCACGAACTAATTAGCACCACATGACTAGGCCCACGATTTTTAATCTAACAGCCATTATTAATCTAATACCTCTATGGTGTGCACTTAGCAATTTCAATAACTGAACGTACTCCAACGGAGGAAATTTCACGTCTCGGTTCCGCAAACGCATCCCCATAATCATGGGAGGCATGAAAAAACGAAATCACTCACCCTCTCAGATGATCACGCAACCATCTTTTTCATTGGGAATGACTTGATTTATCTGGAACTTTTTTTCGGCTAACAAATGTCGCAAATGTTCTCCATTCAACCACCTCACTCGCCTTTGACTCCCTCAATCGAGACCCCCAGAAACTGGGATCTCTGTCCCCATAAGTTGATCCACCCACTTCTTCCTCCTGATAGATTAAACTACTGTCTTGTCGATTCGGTTCTCTATTTTGAGCATATGTGACATGTTCTGCAGGGCAATCAATTTTGATTTTTATTTGCAAGTATTCAGTTTTTTTATTGTAGTTTGTGGGATTTATTTCTTGACGTGAAGAACTGATATTCTTGTGTGGAGATTCCGTTCTTGCCTTGCAAGGACTCAGTTTATGTACCGCTGCTCTTAGAGAGGGTGCATCAAACATTTGAATGATGAGAAAGTGTCTTTTAATAATTTCGAATGGTGATTTGATTTTCCTATGAATGTTTTTTGTTTTTTGTTTTACTCTTGTCTGGCAAGCCTGATTTATATGGAAGTACATGATTAATGCTCTATTGCGATATATGCATGCAAGGCACTGCTTGTACTTTGGAACTGTTTGCATCAAAGTTTTGAATAGCCGGCTATTGACCAGCTATAGCCGGGCTATAGCCTTTGGAAGGTCTGCGGCTACAGCTAAGGCCTTTATAGTCTAAATGGACATTAGCCGCTAATAGCCCAGCTAAGCTAATTTAGCCTTAATTTAGCTTCATAGCCGCTATACTCCTGCTCTTGGAGCCCAAAAATTTTTGGACCAAAATTTGCGGGCGCGGCCCAATTCAACGGCCAAAACTGACCGCCCTCGTTGTAACACTAGTCCAAAAGCTTCCTCAGTCCTCACTTCCTCCTCTCTCCCCAAATGGCAGGCGACATGGCGCTGCGCACACGAGTTCTTTCCGGCCGCCGCCCTAGCTGCTGAACCGGCTGTCGCCATCGCACTTCCCGACTGCCGCCTCGCGCTTCCCGTCCGCCGTCCTCGCGCTGAACCGGCGCCGCCCTCGCCGTTCCCGACCGCCGCACGCCCGCTCTTCCTCGCCCTGACCCCAACTACAAGCAGCGATGTCTCATCAAGGTACGCATGTTCCTGACTCCCTGTCCTCATATCTGGTATGGCCGCATGACAGATGGATGGCTAGTGTTTGGTTTACAGCAATTTAACATGGAGAATTCTGCTACCAGTTAGAAGACGTATGGACTCATTAATTAATTCCTACTCGTTTTGGTTGTCAGATCTAGTACTAGACTACTAGTACTCGATGCCACCAAGTTCTAATTAGTTCTGTACATCTGTTGGAAAGAAAAAAATGGATTTTATGCTACATGAACTGTAGAATTTGCTATAGAATTGTTGCAGATGGTGGAGTCTTTTCCTAAATTCTATACTGATTTATGGACAAAAAATTTATTTTTTGCATTCTTTGCTCTATAGGTACTGGTATATCAAGCACTGCCTCAGTACTACAAACTCCTCCAGCTCCTCCCTCAGATGACCCTACTTGGAAGTATTGTTCACCTGCAGATCAGAACAGGAAGAATTATCTCAAGTGTAATTTCTGTGACAAGGTAATGACTAACGGTGTTACAAGGGTAAAGTTCCACCTTGCTGGCATCACAAGTAACAATGTTAGACCTTGCAAAAACGTTCCTAGTGATGTCAACAAAGAGACGACGGCTTTGCTCTTAGCGACTGGCGAAGCAAAGGATAAGAAAGCCAAGGCATTGTATACAGTGAGAGATAAAGTTAACTTGGATCACTCAGACGGACAAGAAAGTGATGAAGATAGGGACAATTCAGTTGTGGTGTTGAAGACAAAACCTCGCCCAAGTAGCTTGAAAGGTGGCTTTATTCAGAAGTACTATAGTTCAAGTACTATTGAAGAATTTGTCAAGAAAAAGAGCCTTGGTGAAAAGACTCAAACCTTGCTGTCAACTCAAGTGAGAGAGAGAAGAAGAGGAGCAGAGCTTGTGAGTACATTTACCAATTCTTCTATGAAGCTAGCATCCCACACAATGCTGTTACACTTCCTAGCTTTGGTTGTATGCTTGAGGCCATTGGACGGTTTGGGAAAGATTTGAAGGGGCCTAGTGCATATGAGATGAGTGGACCATTTTGCAGAAAAGGAAGAAAAGAGTGATGGATACATTCAAGGGCCACAGGGAAGCATGGGAGCACACGGGCTGTACAATCATGACTGATGCGTGGACAGATAGGAGGTGTAGGGGAGTAATGAACCTAGTTGTTCATAGTGCTCATGGTTCCTTATTCTTGGATTCTGTTGATTGCTCGGCTGAAAAGAAATATGGCAGATATGTCTTTGAGCTTGTTGATGGGTGCATTGAAGACACAGGGGCAGAAAATGTTGTGCAAGTGGTAACCGACAATGCTAGTGTCAATATAGCAGCGGCAAATCTCATGAAAGCAAAGAGACCTAACATTGGGAAGCTTGGACCGGTTGAAAAGACAATTACCCAAGCAAGGCAAGTGACTGTGTACATGTATGCTCATATAAGGGTTTTGGCTTTGATGAGGAGTGTCCTTAAGAAAGACCTTGTGCGCTCAGGTGTTACAAGATTTGCCACAGCTTATCTCAATCTAAAAAGCTTGCAAGAACACAAGAATGGGCTGCAAAAACTATTCAGATCAGATGAGCTAAATGAAATGGGTCATCTGAAGAGGGACAAGGGTGAGAAAGCTCACAAAGTGGTGAAATCTGAAGCCTTCTGGAAACGTGTTGATATTGCTGTCAATTTCTTTGAGCCAATGGACAATGTTTTAAGAAGAATGGACAGTGATGTGCCAGCGATGGGATTCTTCTATGGTTGCATGTTAGATGCACAAAAAGAAATTTTGTTGAGGTTCGACAATGATGAGAGTCGCTGCAAATCTGTTTTGGATATTATTGACAAGCGGTGAGACAATAAGCTCAAGAAGCCGCTTCATTTGGCTGGGTACTTTCTAAATCCCTACAACTATTATCCAACAAGATCCAAATTGAGAAAGATGGAAAATTTAGAGCAGTTGTGATAACTTGCATTACAACAATGATTGAGAATGATGATGAACAAGATAAGATGATTGAACAACTCAAGGAGTATCGAGGTCAGAAGGATTCATTTGGAACGGACATTGCCACAAGACAGAGAAGAAACAAAAACTTTGATCCATGCGAGTGCTTGCTGATTTGATCTCACTTCCTCTATTTGTCATTTTTTTATTTGTCTAACTAATAGTTTGTTCATTGCTTAATGCAGCAACATGGTGGTTAAATCATGGCACAAGCTCACCAAATCTAATGAATTTGGCCATAAAGATTCTTAGTTTGACATGCAGCTCCTCAGGTTGTGAGAGAAATTTTTCAGCATTTGAACAAGTAAGCCATCTTATACTATTCCTTCCTGGTTATGATTTAATCAACAACAAACTCTCTTTTGTCATCTTTGCCTGTAATGCATGATTTTTGGTTACTATGTACTAGTTACATATTGTGCAAAGCTGCAAACCAACATACAGTGAATAAAAAGATCAGCTTCTAGTTTATTGTAGAATTTACATTTATATAACTGTTGTTGGTTACTAAAATTTGAATATAATACACAGGTCCATGCAAAGAAGCGCAGTAGGCTACTTAGTGATAGGCTTAGGGATCTTGTCTTTGTCAAAGTCAACTCACGGATGATGGATAAGAAAGAGAACAGGAGAAAAGACCCAATAGAGAAGATAGTGGATGATGTTTTTGAAGATGTTGAGAACGAGTTCATTACTGGGATTGTTCCTAAAGAAAATGTTCAAGGTGAACAAGAACAACCTGATACTTCTACTCAAGAACCAGAAACATCAACATCACAGGCCCGAGGAAAGCAACATGCACACATTAGGAAGAAGTGGAAGAAAAGTATGCATTCTTTGCTTCATTGTGTTCAAGAAGACGTTGTACTTTCTGATTCTTCCAATTCTTCATCTTCGGAAACAGAAGGTAATCAACATCAAGATGATGATGTGCTCTCTGATGCTTCAGACTCAGATTGATCACATGCATGTATTTATGGGCAATGTGAACTTGTTGCTTGCTGTGAAGATTTTGTATCTGTGATGAACTATGTCCTTACCTTCGTCTTGCTACATGCTAGCTTTTGTTGTAATATTTGTACAAGACTGTCTTCTGATGCTACTTAATGTTGTAAACTTGTAATATGTGGAGAACTATGCCTAGAACTCCTGTTATTTATATCTATGTTTATCAAAATTGCTGTTTATGTGCTATATATCTGTCAATTATTAATATATACACAAATATATGCTGCCCAAAATTTAAATTTATTAAATTATTTAGCAAAACAGCTATAGGGCTTTAGCTGCGCTATAGCCCGGCTATAGCCTTTTGTGCCTCCGAAAATGCCGCGGCTATTTGCTATAGCCGACTATTCAAAAGTTTGGTTTGCATCCATGCTGCATGTAGAAACCTTGACAATTTCTTCTGTACTTATTAATTTCTCTGAGATAGGACGTTGAATCTACGTATGTTTCTGCAAATTATATTATGATGCGTGTCGGATGAGTCCTTTTGTATTCCAAACTATATACTTATCATGAACTGGAGTTTATTGGTTTTCCTTTTCTATACAGATTGTGCAGTATTTGATTGTTTTCTTAGATAAGGAAAGTATAGCATGCTAAAGAAGATGACATATTTGAATATAAATGTGAAATTAATTTGTTTTACATTATAACCTCTGACCAGTTGATTGAATTATAGGGTACATATGGGCATCTCCATGGGCATGACAATACTTGAAGGAAGATTCAGGGGTTGAGCATTATCTACGTTGCAATCAAGTTCATGCTCTAGCGTTGGCTTCTAGATACCGCATGAAGCACGTTCAAGATTAGATAGTGATTTGTATGTTATCTCATATTTTCGTCAGGAAATTTGCTATTGTTACCACAACCGCGCCAGTATCAAGGTGATGCACCTGATGTGTCAAATCCTTCTACATGTCCAGTATGTATCGGACAAAACTCTACCAAGATGAAAGCATTGCCTTTAGGAGCTATTATGATCAGTATAGATTGGTAAATTGTTCTGTGGCACCACAAGGTTAAAATTGTCATTGGTGATACATCTTTGAGCGACAAGTAATATGGATCAATACATCGATTTCAGCAACAAGTAAAAAGGATCGGAGGAACTACCATATGATACTTTTTTCCCTGTTTATTTTTGAAAACATTTGTGGTTCATCATGTAAGAACCATGAACAATCATATTATTATTTAATTTTTTTTCCCATTGCTATAAATGACATTGCTTGTGCATGCCTTGCGACAGTGTATGGCCCTTAATCAGTTATACCTCTAATAAAGTTTTCCATTTGGGGCCCGTTAGTATGTTCCTATTTTTCTTTTTTGTACCTTTTCTGTCTCTACCATGTTCATTTGTACAATGCTTAATTGTATCATAAGTCCTATGAAGTTTTCATTAGAAAACATAAACATTATGGAATATTTTATTTTATTTTTACTACTCCCTCCATTCCTAATTATAAGTCTTTTTAAAATTTCTAATATAAATCAACTACGGATCAAAATGAGTTAATCTAGCTACACTCTTAAACATGTCTATATGCATCCGTATGTAGTCCATAAAAATCTAAAAAATGTATATTTAGGAACGAAGGGTGTATATGGACAATAAATATCCCATATATTCTCTATGGAGAAGTTCACCCCGTTGATTGCCTTGGATGTGTGAATTTTGCTAATTATGAGCAGGAAATTTCTTGTGTATGGATATTCGTGCGTTGCACTTGCATACTTACTAGTATATATATACATATGGGCGATGAAGTGTATATATTATACTCCATCCGTTCCTCTATATAAGGTGTATTTGTTTTTTGATAAAATTTCAGAATGTAAGGTGCATTTCTTTTAATTCCCTATATTTCCCTTGTTAGCCCTCTTAAAAAAAGGAAAGTATATCTTTTTTTTGAAAACCCCACCATATATTAATTAATTTAACATGTCCATACAATCATTCATTACAAAATTTTCCACGCAGGACGGAACAATATTAAAAAGAAGACCATCGGATCTAGTATCAAAACTGAACTTTGCAATCTCATGAGCCACCTTATTGGCCAATCTGTTAATCTTGACAATTTGAATACCCACCATCAGCTTAGAGATATTCACCGCCTACATTTTATTCGTGGCGTACATGCTTTTCCGTAGTCATGACCCTCGGGAAGGTTGTTAGCCCATACTCCCAGAAATGCTTCGAAGCAAGCTCGGCTACAGCTATACTGAGCCTGGACGTCCATCATTTGTGAGATGGCATCCAATACAGAAAGTTTGGCACCCGCATAAAGATGTTTCTTTGACAAGGCCAAGATCTCTAAGAAGGCCTTTGCAGTTGCCTCTATCTCCTCCGGTTCATTCTCTACAGGTACCGTGTGTGTCATCTCTGAAGCAATGACATCATCTAGCATGTCTCTGACACGTCATTCACATAACCACCGATAAGTTGTCGCGTCACCTCCTCTCTACCATGGTCCCACTCGGCAAACTTTATTGGCATGTTAAAGCTTCACATATATCCGTGCATGCGAAGGTGCTCAGTCATTTGCTCCTTATCTCTACGGATACGTGTGCCGCATTTCTCATAGGGGCATTGTGGGATAATTCTTAGTGGACGACGGAATATCTCCTTCAAAAACATATCGGTTTTCGCAACCCACTCTGTTGTTACTCGATTTCGATGGATAAAACCACTACACATCCATCGATTACCTGCCATACTCTGCTTTCTTGGGAGCCACACAATAAAATTAAGGATTCATTTAAATTAGTCACATCAAACTTGTATTTTCAACCGCGTTGGCGGCATTGAATCCACCTACATCTCTGATAGGTAAAGATGGGTCCTAATTCAACACGAGGATATGTAGATTGAGGATGTTCTCTAGGCTCTACCCTGTTCTGAAACAAAATTTCAGCAGCACCTCCCCGTTGTTCTCCAAATACACGTATCGGTAAAAAGCCGAGAGAATGTGCGTCGGAGAACGATAGGGAGGCACCGTCGAAATCCCGACTCGGAACGGGGTAGAGCATAGGAAACGTACCCAATCTACACATCCTCAGGCTGTTTGTGGAAACACCGCTGGACAATCTGAAATAGTTGCGGTGATAAATATGCAACTGAATGCATATTTATCGATGCAACCATTTCGGACGGGAGACGCCTAGGTTACACGACTTAACGTAATAATGATATCTTCTGACATGATTAAAAGAGCGTAGGAGGTGAAATTGGATTCGTAGCTCACCCTCGGCTGTAGAGGAAGTAGTCGAACAGCAGAAGGACGATCGTTGACCAATAGCTCTGACGTCGACGATCACTCCATGGAGATGCAACACCACAAATCCTTTAAATCCAGTCGAGTGAAAAAAAACTTAGGTCATCACATCACATACAACTGTTGGAAATATGCCCTAGAGGCAATAAATAAAGTGTTTATTATTATATTTCCTTGTTCATGACAATCGTTTATTATCCATGCTATAATTGTATTAATTGGAAACACATTACATGTGTGGGTAAATGGACAACACTATGTCCCTAGTATGCCTCTAGTGAACTAGCTCGTTGATCAAAGATGGTCAAGGTTTCCTAGCCATTGACATGTGATGTCTTTTGATAACGGGATCACATCATTAGGAGAATGATGTTATGGACAAGACCCAAACTACAAACGTAGCATATGATCGTGCCAGTTTATTGCTACTGTTTTCTGCATGTCAAGTATATGTTCCTATGACCATGAGATCATCCAATTCACGGATACCGGAGGAGTGCGTTGTGTGTATCAAACGTCGCAACGTAACTGGGTGACAATAAAGGTGCTCTACATGTATCTCTGAGGGTGTCTGTTGAGTTGGCATGGATCAAGACTGGGATTTGTTACTCCGTGTAACGGAGATGTATCTCAGGGCCCACTCGGTAATACAACATCACAATAAGCCGTGCAAGCAATGTGACTAAGTGTTAGTCATGGGATCTTGTATTACGGAACGAGTAAAGAGACTTGCTGGTAACGAGGTTGAACTAGGTATGGAGATACCGACGATCGAATCTCGGGCAAGTAACATACCGAAGAACAAAGGGAACATCATACGGTATTAACTGAATCCTTGACATAGAGGTTCGACCGATAAAGATCTTCATAGAATATGTAGGAACCAATATGGGCATCCATGTCACGCTATTGGTTATTGATCGTAGAGGTGTCTCGGTCATGTCTACATAGTTCTCGAACCTGCAGGGTCTGCACACTTAAGGTTCGGTGACGTTTTGGTAGTATAGAGTTATGTATGGTGGTGACCGAAGGTTGTTCGGAGTCCTGGCTGAGATCCCGGACGTCACGAGGAGCTCTGGAATGGTCCGGAGGTAAAAATTGACATATAGGAAGTTCTGTTTTGGTCGCCGGAAAAGTTTCGAGCTAATCGGTAATGTACCGGGAGTGCCGGTAGTGTACCGGGAGACCACCGGGAGGGGTATTTCTACCCAAGAGGCTTCATGCGCTGTGGGGGAATAATTACCAGATTTTTGTGGGCTGGTGGAAGTGCCAGACAAAGCCCATGCGGCTAGGGAAAGAAAGCCCAAAGAGAAAAGGTGGAAAAAAGGCAAAAATAGGATGAATCCTAGTCCTACTAGGATTGGAGGTGCATTCCACCTCTCCCACCTGGTTTGGCCTCCTCCTTGGAGGCTTGGCCCTTGGTCCAAGCCTCCTCCTCTCTTCCTCCTATATATACTGGTGGTTTTAGGGTTTTTGCACATAATTTTAGCCAAGTGCTGCCCGTTCCTCCAGTGCATAGTTTCTCCTATAAATCGGATTTCTGCAGTGCTTAGGCGAAGCCCTGCCGGAATAGCTCCACAACCATCGCCGAGCGCCGTCATGCTGCCAGAGAACTCTTCTTCCTCTATGCTCCCTCTTCCTAGATCAAGACGGCGGAGATCATCATCAAGCCGTACGTGTGCTGAACGCGGAGGTGCCGTCCGTTCGGCGCTAGATCGGAAGGACCGTGATCAAGTTCATGGGACGGATCGTGATTGGATCGCGGGACGGATCGTGATTGGATCACGGGATGCTCGGCGATTTGGATCGCGAAGACGTTCGACTACACCAACCGCGTTTCTTAACGCTTCCCGCTTAGCGATCTACAAGGGTACGTAGATCCACTCTCCCTCTCGTAGATTCTCATCACCATGGATAGATCTGCGTGTGCATAGGAATTTTTTTGTTTCCCATGCAACGCTCCCCAACAACAACATTCACACTCAATTTTTTTTAGAAATATCACTATAAACAAGTAACCACTCATCATATCAAAAATTTAACATTCGTCTATCGACCTAAAAAAATCTAAAAATGTTCTCTTCCATCTCATCTATCTATCTGTCAATGTACCCCACAAAACATCTCTTCACATTGAGTATTGATAATGTAACATCCCAAAAATTTCATTTTGGAATGTTATGATATATAACTATGCATCATAATCACATTGTTTGAATGAATATAATGGTTGAAGTGCTTCCTTTGAATTTCTGAAAGACCACTTTCATCTTTCCCTTTTTCTTGTTTCACCTATTTGAAAACCTCTGGAAAAGTTCAAAGAAAAGAGGGGAGTAACATGACACTCCACACCAGGGGCATCTTGGTGAAATATTTGAACAATAAAACCAGGGGGCTATTTGAAAAATTATTACAAAAGGATTTAAAAAAAATCAAATAAGCAATTTCTGATTTTTTTTCAAAGTATTCAATATGACAGAGGAAAAATGTTCATTGAATAGCATTAATTCTCCAGATCATTTTGATATATATATTTCCTATATTTAGAAATGTTCTGAATACTTTAAAAGAGTTTTAAATGCTCTGGATATAGAAAAGGAAACATTTTAAATAAAAATGGGCCGGCCCACAGCCTTTAAGTCCCGAAATCGCTCCGAGCCGACCGACCGACGCGCTGACGCCGCCCTCTCTCTCTCTGACACCCCGTCCCCACCGCCCAATCCCGATGACCCCGCGGTCATCTTCCTCCTCGCGCCAGACAGAGCTCGCCGGAGATCCCTCCTCTCCGGATCTCCCTCCTCTTTCCCTCCCCGACTCGCCGCATCGACCCTATAAATAGCCCCGACTCCCCGCACCCCGTTCCACCCGTTTCCCCCTCGCCCGACCCCCTCCCCTCACTGGAATCCCACGCCGGAGCTCCACCCCCATCCGAAGCTCCAAGAGCTCAAGGAGCATGCCTCTGTCGTCCCCAGCCCCAAGCGTCGCCACCAACGGACGCCGGAGGTCCGCCGCCGTCGACAGGACCCCTCGGATGCCGTCCCCAACCACCGGAGCGTCGCCTCCGTCGACTTGCCGGCTCGGCCTCGCCGGAGAAACTGCACCGCCGGCGACCCTCCCTCTGTGAGCCCCTCTCCCCTCCCTAGATCGTCCGATCTAAATCCAGCGCCTAGGATTAGATCATTTTAAAACCCGAACCGGTATCCTCTACAGCTCGGACGTCCGCTCGAATCGTCAGATCTCACACACCCCGTAACCAATCAGAGAACGCCACGTCACCCTGTCCGTTCGATTAGTTTTTTTTCTTTTCTTTTCTGTTTTTGTTTCAGTTGTAACTTTTAAACTAATTAGTGTTTTTAATTGATTCTGTTTGCATTAGTTCACAAATTTGATGTAGTTTATGTCTGTATGCTTAGATTTCAAATTTGAACTTTAAATTTTGAATCTAATCAAATTTTTTCAAATTACTAAAATCTGTATAACTAGAGTTTAAAATATATTTTTATATGAATCTTTTAGCCACTGATTTGTATTAGTTAGAACTATCATCCTTCATAGTTTCAGAATTCTTAGGATAAATTTGATAAGGGATTTTAACAAAAACAGAATCTGTTTAGTTCTTAATGTAGTTTAGTTATCTTAATTCTAATTTATTTGAACTTGAGTTAGTTTAACTTTTGTTAATAGTTTTCATAAGTTTCTGTTGTTTCAAAGATTTAGGTAACATTACTTGCTAATATTTCGAATGATTGTTTAATTTTATACCATGTTGTTATAGGAATCTTTATATCTTTTTTTCATTAGGTATAGTTTTATAAAACAATATAGTTTTACTTTCACAAACTAGTTAGATGATTAAGTTAGATTTCTAATAAATAATTTTGGTAATTCTATTCTGTTAAGTAATATGATGACAATATTGTTTTGGTTTCCTATTCCAAAGTTATATGAACATTCTAGTTATTTTCATTTTAGTAGTGTTTCTTTACACAAAAGTTTTAGTGAATTTGATTCCGTTTACTAAAATTGATTTTCTTTACTATTTCTTTTCTACTAGCTACTGCTTGGTTGGTTGTCTTAAAGTAGTAGTAGTAGAAGTTTTTGACGCTAATTTTTTTTTGTGAGTCAAATTTTTTATTTTGATTTCTTTGTCTTGATTGATATTATTGAATGGTTTTAGTATTGTTTGTTTAACCTTGCTGAATTGTGTGAATTGTTTTGTTTTTATGCTTATGGTGTGCTCTTGTTTGATTCGTTAGATCATCCGGAGTGCGAAGCTTGTTATCTAGGGTCACTCGAGTACGAGGATCGTCAGCAAGGCAAGTCACTTTGACCATGTATACCTATGTTTTATTGCATTAGTTCTTCCATCACCCCAATTGCATGCAAAGTAGGGAAATTGGAAACTTGGTTACTTGTTATAGTATCATGTGGTAGGCACCCCTCAACCCTTTGACACATTGGCCCTGGGAAACGTTGATTTATATTTTGCTATGCTATTAGTAGACGGGGTTGGTTGTGTGATTCATGAGAGTTGGGAGTTAATAATTTCAAGACCTACATGATGATCAAGTCTTCAAGACTCCAAGTTCTTCAACTTACCTCTGGGTGGATGATGGTTGAACGGCGCCCTGGAGAAACCAGTGGTTAGCCTAGATGATGCTGGAGAAGTGCCAATATTCAAGCGGAAAGGTCCACCCAGGCACAAAGAGAAGGATGGAAGCTTCAAGACCCAAGGCTTACCTGCACAGCCACAAGCCATTATGGGCTCTGGCTTGGTTGGATATCGTGGTGACCCTGGACAGGTCGTGCTACGAGATGTAGAAGAACGGTAGGAAAGGATGGGCACCAACAGAGTCTCGGGGAAACCCTTTAAAAGACCATGTTTTGGTCATCCGTTTCTCAAACACCATGAAGTGCGAGAAGTCCAACGGAGGCGACCAAATCTTGTGGGGAACGTGTGCAAAACTCTGTAGAGTACCCAAACCTAATCGATTAGCCGTGTCCACGGTCATGGACAGTTTGAGCCAAAGGAACTGAAACTATCTGGAACTCTCAACACAATTAATTATATTGATGTGGGTTATTAACATAAACTTGGGTATGAGAATTGGTTGGTGGAACCATCTCATTAATCAACCAACATTGTAGTAATTATGCCTTTGCCCTCTCTTGTTGTAGGAAAAACTTGGCTTTATGCAAAAACTTACTACCCCACCTACCATATTTGCATATAGACTAGATGATTACTTTACCCCCTCTCTTGTGACTTTGCCGGCATATTCAATATGCTGACCTATACGGCTGCAACGTATCATGTTACAGAGTACTTTTCCGACCAGGAGTGAGGATACGCTCTACGCTCGGTGAGATGCCCTTGGAGTCAAATTGACTCATCTACCTTTGGAGCTTCCGCAAGTTTATGGTTTAGTTTATCTCATGAGTTGGCCTTCAGCCACTTTATTGTAATCATTATTGTAATAAAGGACTCGATATGAGATATCGATTAATTAATGCTGTGTGATTTCCCTTTGATATATACATTGATGTATCGTGTGTGTACCAGCATGATCTTGGGATGGTACAGAAACATCGGAGATTCAACCTTTCAGGTCGGGTAGCTACAGAAATGGTATGAGAGCACACGCTGACCGTAGGACGTAACCTCTAGGATTGGAAAAGCCTTAGGATTTATTTTCTCTTTTGTCTTTAAAATTCTTATACTCTCATCTACTCGTTTCTGATTTCCCTCCGATTTATTTCAAAATTTATAGATGGCCACCTTCATCCCAATTTTGATCATGGAGTTTTGCCAGCCTGACGCAATGATGCCCTTTGGCAAGGAGCTGATGAGGATCGTCAGGGACGTGAGGATTGCTTTGCCGAGCATCACCGGGACTCCTATCATGTCTTTTCCACAAGACGGACACTACAGGATCGAGGTGCACATCCCCGGGAAGACCTTTGGGAATCGGAAGGAACCCATCGATTTCAAGTTTGTGGTACCCAGCTGGATACTTGGGAGAGACATGGCCATTCATCATGCCCTTGGACGTATTCAGGAGGAATACAGAGGTGGAACCATTTCACCAGGACTCAGCGTGGTTTTTCCTAGGGATGCCAACGGAAATATCATAACCACTCCCACTGAAGACACCACCATTTCCTATATCCAGACCTTGGAGACGCACGTCAGGACCTTGGAGCTTCGGGTACGTGCCGACATGAAGACGATCAAGAGGATGATGAACCGTGAGATTGACCTCGAAGCTGAGTTATGAGAAGCCGAGTACGAGCATGAGTATGAGGTAAAGGATTTCTTAGAGAGGATCGATAAGCTGAACACTCGCATCGCAAATCTGGAGGAACAGATGGACATGGGTGAAAATCTTCATCCCGAAGGAGACATGGCTCCTTTGATCAACAACGATGATGACTATGAGGAGAGCACCACCGGAGGAGGCTCCTTCACCATGTACTTTTGAGTAAAACTTTAGTTATGCCCCCATGTATCTTCATTTTCGTCATTAAAGCGTAGGTCGATGTTTAGTTTGAATGGAGATATGTATCTCGATGTTTGACCTTGAGTTGAATAAATGAATGAGTGTTTGGTGTGATATGGTTGTTGCATTGCATATGGGCAGTGAATTTCCCTTTTAGGTCATTGTTCTATTCTAATTCTCACCCCTCTGAAAACAGCAAGATGCCTCCGCGACGTGAGCCCGACTTCACTTTCCCGCTAGAACTCACCCAACTCCTCCAGCAGCAGAATGCCCTAATGCAGCTGTTGATTCAGAATCAGACCAACAACCACAACAACCACCTTCCACCGCAAGGCAACAACCTCACCCGTTTTCTGAGACTGAATCCCCCAACCTTCTCCAGCAGCACAGAACCCATTGTGGCAGATGATTGGCTCCACAAGATGGAGAGGGAACTCACCACCGCAGGATGCACTGAGGCTGAAAAAGTGCGTTTTGCCGCCCATCAACTGGAGGGACCAACAACTTCATGGTGGGAGAACTACACCACTACGTACCCCATTGCTAGTGTGACTTGGGAGCAGTTCAAGCAAGGTTTCCGCACCGCACATGTCTCAGCTGGAGCCATAAGTCTGAAGAAGCGTGAGTTTCGCAACTTACGCCAGGGGAACCGTTCCGTGGCCCAGTACGTGGACGACTTCAGCGCGTTGGCTCGTTATGCACCAGGAGATGTGGCCGATGATGCAGCCAAGCAGGAGAAGTTCTTGGAAGGACTCAATGATGAGTTGAGCATGCAGCTGATGGTGGCTCCCTTCAGCAACTACGAGGAGCTGGTAGACAAGGCCCTCATCTTGGAGGGGAAGCAGCAGCAAATCGAGAACCGCAAGAGGAAGTATGCATAGGGGAAGTCTACCTCTGGATCTCATCAGAAACCCCACTACACCCCGTACTCGGGAAATACCGGATCAGGGACCGGTAAGTATGGAGGACATACTCATCCAGTGCACAACCATGGAGGCCACAACCATGGAGGAAATGGGAATAATCGTCCCAACAATGGCAGCTTCAAAAATGGTAATGGAAGTGGGAATGGCAACCAACACCGTCCCGCTCCAGCTCAAAAGGATCTGAACCATATCACCTGTTTCAAGTGTCAGAACACAGGGCACTATTCCACTGAATGCCCTCAGAACAAGCAAGTGAATGGAAACGGCAACTCCGCAACTAAGAAGCCAAATCCGTTTCCTCGTGCTCAGGTGAACCACCTCGATGTGGAAGAAGTCTATGATCAGCCCGAGACTGTGGTTGGTAAGTTTTTATTGCATTCATGTCCAGTTATGGTACTTTTTGATTCTGGTGCAACTCATTCATTCATATCAAGGGTAGTTGTGGAAAAGTATGGTTTACCCACTAGAACCCTTAGTCAGCCCATTAAGGTCAATTCCCCAGGAGGTATGATGATGGCAGGGATAGGATGCCACGCCCTGAAACTCCACGTAGGAAACCATGTTTTTCCTACCGACTTCATCATCTTAGAATCCCAGGGATTGGATGTAATCCTAGGCATGGATTGGATGACCAAGTATGAAGGAAACCTTGATTGCCCTAGTAAGTCTATTTCACTCACCACTTCGGAGAACGAGAGGATTAAGTATGTATCCCGACGCACACAGATGAGTGCTCGGTTAAATTCCCTCACATGAGTTGTTCAGGAGGAAGTACCGGTTGTACGAGACTTCCTAGATGTATTCCCGGAGGAATTACCAGGCATGCCACCAGATAGGGAGATTGAGTTTCTGATAGAGCTACTACCAGGGACAGCCCCAATTTCAGGGAGACCCTACCGGATGCCCGCAAATGATTTAGTGGAAATCAAGAAGCAGATTAAGGAGCTATTGGACAAGGGATATATTCGCCCAAGTTCATCACCTTGGGGAGCTCCAGTTCTTTTGGTGGAGAAGAAAGATAAAACCTGTTGGAAATATGCCCTAGAGGCAATAATAAATTAGTTATTATCATATTTCCTTGTTCATGATAATCGTTTATTATCCATGCTATAATTGTATTGATCGGAGACTTAAATGCATGTGTGGATACATAGACAAAACCATGTCCCTAGTATGCCTCTAATGGACTAGCTCGTTGATCAAAGGATGGTTAAGGTTTCCTAGACATGGACATGAGATGTCATTTGATAACCGGATCACATCATTAGGAGAATGATGTGATGGATAAGACCCAAACTACAAACATAGCATATGATCGTGTCAGTTTATTGCTACTGTTTTCTGCACGTCAAATATATGTTCCTATGACCATGAGATCATGCAACTCACGGATATCGGAGAGTGCCTTGTGTGTATCAAACGTTGCAACGTAACTGGGTGACGATAAAGGTGCTCTACAGGTATCTCCGATGGTGTCTGTTGAGTTGGCATGGATCGAGACTGGGATTTGTTACTCCGTGTGACGGAGAGGTATCTCAGGGCCCACTCGGTAATACAACATCACAACAAGCCTTGCAAGCAATGTGGCTAAGTGTTAGTCACGGGATCTTGTATTACGGAACGAGTAAAGAGACTTGCCAGTAATGAGGTTGAACTAGGTATGGAGATACCGACAATCGAATCTCGGGCAAGTAACATACCGAAGAACAAAGGGAACGTTATACGGGATTGACTAAATCTTTGACATAGAGGTTCGACCGATAAAGATCTTCGTAGAATATGTAGGAACCAATGTGGACGTCCAGGTCCCGCCATTGGTTATTGACCGTAGAGGTGTCTCGGTCATGTCTACATAGTTCTCGAACCCGCAGGGTCTGCACACTTAAGGTTTGGTGACGTTTCGATAGTGTAGAGTTGTGTACGGTGGTGACCAAAGGTTGTTCGGAGTCCCGGATGAGATCCCGGACGTCATGAGGAGCTCCGGAATGGTCCGGAGGTAAAGATTCATATATAGGAAGTCCCAGTTTGGTCGCCGGAAAAGTTTCGGACTCATCGATAGTTTACCGGGAGTGCCGGTAGTGTACCGGGGGACCTCTGGGAGGGGTATTTCGACCCCAAGAGGTCCATGGGCTGTGGGAGAATAATAACCAGCCCTTATTGGGCTGGGAAAACAGCCACACCAAGGCCCATGGCGCAGGAGGCAAAAGTCCTAAAGGAAAAGGTGGAAAAAAGGCTAAAAAGGAAGAGTCCTACTCCTACTAGGAGTGGAGGAGGAGTAGGACTCCTCCCCCTCTAGTTTGGCCGACTCCTATTGGAGTTTTTCCTTGCGCCAGCCCTCCTCTCTCTCCCTCCTTTATATACTAGTGGATTGGGTGCTGTTTGGACACAGTTTACGGCCATGTTCTACCCGTTTCACCGGTGCTCCTCTAGATCGGTTTTCTGCAGTGCTTAGGCGAAGCCCTTCCGGAATTGCTCCACCACCATCACCAGAGCGCCGTCACGCTGCCGGTGAACTCTCTCTCCTCTCCACCTCCTCTTGCTGGATCAAGATGGTGGAGATCGTCATCAAGCTGCACGTGTGCTGAACGCGGAGGTGCCGTCCGACGCTAGATCGGAAGGACCGTGATCGAGATCGCGAGACGGTTCGTGATGTGATCACAGAACGGATTGTGATGAGTTCGCGGGACAGATCGTGGTCAAGATCGTGAGACGGATCGTGATGAGTTCGCAGGACAGATCATGATGTGTTCGCGGGACGGATCGTGATTGGATCATGTGACGGATCGTGATGAGATCGCGGGATGCTCGGCGGTTTGGATCGCGAAGATGTTCGACTACACCAACCGCGTTTCTTAACGCTTCCTGCTTAGCGAACTACAAAGGTACATAGATCCACTCTCCCTCTCGTAGATGCTCATCACCATGTATAGGTTTGCGTGTGCGTAGGAAATTTTTTGTTTCCCATGCGACGTTCCCCAACAGTGGCATCATGAGCTAGGTTGATGGTTCGATGAGATCTCGAGTAGAACACAAAAGGTTTGTGGGCGTTGATGCTTAGATTGCTTCCTCCCTTGGTCGTATTTTGGTTCAGCGGGATTGTGAGATGAAGCGGCCCGGACCAACATTACTCATACGCTTACGAGAGACCGGTTCCCTCGACGCAACTTTTTGCCTAGATGGCTTGCGGGTGACAGTTTCTCTCACTTTAGTTGGATCGGATTCGACAAAGGCGGTCCTTGAGAAGGTTGAAAAGCAAACTAGTGTATCACCGTGGTGGTTTATGCGTAGGTGAGAATTGTTCTTGCTAGATACCCATAGCAGCCACGTAAAACATGCAACAACAATTAGAGGACGTCTAACTTGTTTTTGCAGGGTATGTTGTGATATGATATGGCCAATTACATGATGTGATATATGTGATGTATGAGATGATCATGTGATGTACAGAATTTCACGACTTGCATGTCGTTGAGTACGACAACCGGCAGGAGCCATAGGGTTGTCTTTAATTATTGTATGACCTGCGTGTCAATCATTAAGCGCTATGTAATGCTTTCCTTTATCACTAAATGGTAGCAATAGTAGTAGAAGCATGTTGGGCGCGATAACCCCGATGGCGACACATTGATGGAGATCAAGATGATGCAGATCATGGTGTCTTGCCGGTGACGATGGAGATCATGCCGGTGCTTTCAAGATGGAGATCTAAAGCACAAGTTCATGGCCATATCATGTCACTTATGAATTGCATGTGATGTTAATCCTTTTATGCACCTTGTTTTGCTTAGTACGACGGTAGCATTATAAGGTGATCCCTCACTTAATTTCTAGATAAATTGTGTTCTCCCCGAGTGTGCACCGTTGCGAAAGTTCGTCGTGTTGAGACACCACGTGATGACCGGGTGTGATAGACTCTACGTTCACATACAACGGGTGCAAGCCAGTGTTGCACATGCAGAACACTCGGGTTAAACTTGACGAGCCTAGCATGTGCAGTCATGGCCTCGGAACACAAGAGACCGAAAGGTCGAACATGAGTCATATAGTAGATATGATCAACATGATGATGTTCACCATTGCAGCCACCTCAACTCAAGTGATGATCGGACTTGAGTTGGTGAATTTGGATCATGTATCACTCGAATGATCGAAGGGATGTCGATTTGAGTGGGAGTTCTTAAGTAATATGATTAATTGAACTCATTATCATGAACATAGTCAAACTGTCTTTGCAAATTATGTTGTAGATTACTAGCTCGCGCTGTAGCTCCCTTGTATTTTTATATATTCCTAGAGAAATACAATTGAAAGATGTTGGTAGCAAAATTGCGGACTGGGTCCGTGATCTGAGAATTGTCCTCATTGCTGCACAGAAGGCTTATGTCCTTAATGCACCGCTCGGTGCGCCACCCCATCTAGAGTCGTCTGTAGATGTTGTGAACATCTGACAAGCACGTTTCGATGACTACTTGATAGTTTAGTGCGTCATGCATTACGGCTTAGAATTAAGGCTCCGAAACGTTTTGAACGTCACGGAACATTTGAGATGTTCTAAGAGCTGAGATTTTGATCTCAGGCTCGTGCCCGAGTTGTGAGATATAGGATCTCCAACGAGATTCTTTGCCTGCAAGATGAAAGAGAATAGCTCAATCGTTGAGCATGTGCTCAGATTGTCTGGGTACTACAATCACTTGAATCGAGTGGGAGTTGATCTTCCAGATAAGATAGTGATTGATGTAGTTCTCCAAGTCACTGTCACTGAGCTACTAGAACTTGGTGATGAACTATAAAATGCCAGGGAAAGAAATGTTGATCCCTGAGCTGTTCGCGATGTTTGACACCGCGAAGGTAGAAATCAAGAAGGAGCGTCAAGTGTTGATGGTTAATCAAACCACTAGTTTCGAGAAGGGCAAGAGCAAGGAGGGAAACTTCATGGATAGCAAGTCAGTTGCTGCTCCAGTGAAGCAACCCAAAGTTGAACTCAAACCCGAGACTAAGTGCTTCTGTTATGAGGTGAGCGGTCGTTGAAGCGGAACAACCCTAGATACTTGGTAGATAAGAAGGCTGGCAACATTGACAGAAGTATATTTGATATACAAGTTATTAATGTGTACCTTGCTAGTACTCTTAGTAGCACCTGGGTATTGGATACCGGTTCGGTTGCTGAATGTTAGTAACTCGAAATAAAAGCTACGGAATAAACGGAGAACTAGCTAAGGGTGAGGTGACGATATGTGTTGGAAGTGTTTCCAAGGATGATGTGATCAACATCGCACGCTCTCTCTACCTTCAGGGTTAGTGACGAACCTAAATAAATGTTATTTGGTGTTTTGCGTTGAGCATGAGCATGATTAGATCATGTTTATTGCAATACGATTATTCATTTAAGTTAGAGAATAATGGTTATTCTGTTTACATGAATAATACCTTCAATGGTCATGCACCCTGTGAGAATGGTTTGTTGAAATCTTGATCGTAGTAGTACACATGTTCATAACATTGATGTCAAAAGATACAAAGTTAATAATGATAGTACCACATACTTGTGGCACTGCTGCTAAATGTCATATTGGTATAAAGCGCATGTAGAAACTCCATGCTGATGGATATTTGGACTCATTCGATTTCGAATCGGTTGAGACATGCAAACCATGCCTCTTGGGCAAGATGACTAAAGGACCCCGTTGGATGGAGAGGGCAAGTGATTCATTGGAAATGATACATGATGATGTATGCAATCTAGTGAGTCTTGTAGCGTGCAGTGGATATCGTTATTTTCTTACCTTCACTAATGATTTGAATAGATATAGTGTATATTTACTTAATGAAACACAAGTCTGAATCGTTTGAAAGGTTCAAGCAAATTCAGAGTGAAGTTTAACATCATCGTGACAAGAAGATAAAAATGACTGCGATATGATCGTGGAGGTGAATATCCGAGTTACGAGTTTGGCATACAACTTAAGACAATGTGAAATTTGTTTCACAACTAACGCCACCTGGAACACCATAGTGTGATGGTGTGTCCGAACATCATAGTCATGCTCTATTGGATTTGGTGCGTGCTATGATGTCTCTTATCGTTTTACTACTATAATTTTGGGGTTATGCATTAGAGACAACTACATTCACTTTAAATAGGGCACCATCTAAATCTGTTGAGATGACACCGTGTGAATTATGGTTTGACAGAAACCTAAGTTGTCATTTCTTAATGTTTGGGGCTGCAATGCTTGCATGGAAAATGTTTTCACATAATAAGCTAGAACCCAAAGCGGACAAATGTATCTTCATAGAATACCCTAAGAACAGTTGGGTATGCCTTCTATCTCAGATCCAAGTGCAAAGTGTTTGTTGCTAAAACTGGGTCCTTTCTCGAGAAAAGTTTCTCTCGAAAGAATTGAGTGGGAGGAATATAGAACTTGATGAGGTTGTTAAACCTTTGTTCAACCAGAGAATAGCGCAGCGCAGAAAGATGTTTCTGTGAAGCCTATGTTAGTTGAAGAGGAAGTTAATGATGATGATCATGAAGCTTCAGGATCAAGTTACTATCGAACTTCGTAGGTCCACAAGGATGTGTACTGCTCCTGAGCAGTACGGCAACCCTGTCTTGGAGGTCATGTTGTTGGACAACGATGAACCTACGAGCTATGAAGAAGCGATGATGGGCCTGGATTCCGACAAATGGATGGAGGACATGAAATCCGAGATAGGATCCATGTATGAAAACAAAGTATAGACTTTGGTAGACTTGCTCGTTGGACAGCAGGTCGTTGAGTACAAATGGATCTTTAAAATGAAGATAGACGCTGATGGTGAATGTCACCGTTTGTAAAGCTCGACTTGTTGCAAAGATGTTTGTGACAAGTTCAAAGGAGTTGACTACGATGAGACTTTCTCACTCGTAGTGGTGCTAAAGTCTGTTGGAATTATGTTAGCAGTTAGTGCATTTTTCAATTATGAAATCTGGCAGATGGATGTCAAAACATTGTTTCCTTAACGGTTTAATTGAGGAAAGGTTGTATGTGATACAACCAAAAGTTTTTGTCAGTCCTAAGGATGATAAAAGGTGTTGAAGCTTCAGTGGTCCTTCTATGGACTAAAGCAAGCATCTCGGAGTAGGAATGTACGCTTTGATGAGGTGATCAAATTTTTTGATGTTTATACAAAGTTTACGAGAAACTTGTATTTACAATAGAGTGAGTGGGAGCACTATAGGATTTCTGATAAGTATATGTGGATGACATATTGTTGATCGGAAATAATGTAGAATTTCTGGAAAGCATAAACAGTTATTTGGAAAGTGATTTTCAAAGTAAAACCTGGATAAAACTACCTAATTGTTGAGCATCAAGATCTATAGAGATAGATCAAAGATGACTTGATGAGACTTTCAATGAGTACATACATTAACAAAGATTTTGAAAGAGTTCAAAATGGATCAGTCAGAGAAAGAGTTCTTGCCTGATTTGTAAGGTGTGAAGTTGAGTGAGACTCAAAGCTCGACCATGGCAGAGAAAAAAAGGAGAAAGGACAAACGTCGTCCCCTATGCCTTAGCCATAGGCTCTGTATAGTATGCCATGCTGTGTACCGCACTTATGTGTGCCTTGCCATGAGTCCGTCAAGGGGTACAAGAGTGATCCAGGAGTGGATCACTGGACAGTGGTCGGAATTATCCTTAGTAACCAGAGGACTAAGGAAATATTTCTTGATTATGGAGGTGATAAAGAGTTCGTCGTAAAGAGTTACGTCGATGCAAGATTTAACACCTATCCGGATGACTAGTAGTAGCAATCTGGATACGTATAGTGGAGCAACCATTTGGAAATAGTACCAAGTGGAGTGTGGTAGCAGTGTTTACGGTTTGACACAGAGATTTGCAAAGTACACACGGATCTGAATATCGCAGACCCGTTAACTATAAGACCTCTCTCACATGCAAAGCATGATCGAGCCCCAGAACTCATTGGGTGTTAGATTCATAACAATGCGAATCACATGGTGATGTGAACTAGATTATTGACTCTAGTGCAAGTGGGAGACTGTTGGAAATATGCTCTAGAGGCAATAATAAATTAGTTATTATCATATTTCCTTGTTCATGATAATCGTTTACTATCCATGCTATAATTGTATTGATCGGAGACTTAAATGCATGTGTGGATACATAGACAAAACCATGTCCCTAGTATGCCTCTAATGGACTAGCTCGTTGATCAAAGGATGGTTAAGGTTTCCTAGCCATGGACATGAGATGTCATTTGATAACGGGATCACATCATTAGGAGAATGATGTGATGGATAAGACCCAAACTACAAACATAGCATATGATCGTGTCGGTTTATTGCTACTGTTTTCTGCATGTCAAGTATATGTTCCTATGACCATGAGATCATGCAACTCACGGATATCGGAGGAGTGCCTTGTGTGTATCAAACATCGCAACGTAACTGGGTGACTATAAAGGTGCTCTACAGGTATCTCCAATGGTGTCTGTTGAGTTGGCATGGATCGAGACTGAGATTTGTTACTCCGTGTGACGGAGAGGTATCTCAGGGCCCACTCGGTAATACAACATCACAACAAGCCTTGCAAGCAATGTGGCTAAGTGTTAGTCACGGGATCTTGTATTACGAAACGAGTAAAGAGACTTGCCAGTAACAAGGTTGAACTAGGTATGGAGATACCGACGATCGAATCTCGGGCAAGTAACATACCGAAGAACAAAGGGAACGTTATACGGGATTGACTGAATCCTTGACATAGAGGTTCGACCGATAAAGATCTTCATAGAATATGTAGGAACCAATGTGGACGTCCAGGTCCTGCCATTGGTTATTGACCGTAGAGGTGTCTCGGTCATGTCTACATAGTTCTCGAACCCGCAGGGTCTGCACATTTAAGGTTTGGTGACGTTTTGGTAGTGTAGAGTTGTGTATGGTTGTGACCGAAGGTTGTTCGGAGTCCCGGATGAGATCCCAGACGTCACGAGGAGCTCCGGAATGGTCCGGAGGTAAAGATTCATATATAGGAAGTCCCAGTTTGGTCACCGGAAAAGTTCCGGACTCATCGGTAGTGTAACGGGAGTGCCGGTAGTGTACCGGGGGACCTCCGGGAGGGGTATTTCGACCCCAAGAGGTCCATGGGCTGTGGAAGAATAATAACCAGCCCTTATTGGGCTGGGAAAACAACCACACCAAGGCCCATGGCGCAGGAGGCAAAAGTCCTAAAGGAAAAGGTGGAAAAAAGGCTAAAAAGGAAGAGTCCTACTCCTACTAGGAGTGGAGGAGGAGTAGGACTCCTCCCCCTCTAGTTTGGCCGACTCCTATTGGAGTTTTTCCTTGCGCCAGCCCTCTCTCTCTCCCTCTATTATATACTAGTGGATTGGGTGCTGTTTGGACACAGTTTACGGCCACATGCTACCCGTTTCACCGGTGCTCCTCTAGATCGGTTTTCTGCAGTGCTTAGGCGAAGCCTTGCTGGAATTGCTCCACCACCATCACCGGAGCGCCGTCATGCTGCCGGTGAACTCTCTCTCCTCTCCACCTCCTCTTGCTGGATCAAGATGGTGGAGATCGTCATCAAGCTGCACGTGTGCTCAACGCGGAGGTGCCATCCGTTCGGCGCTAGATCGGAAGGACCGTGATCGAGATCGCGAGACGGTTCGTGATGTGATCACAGAACGGATCGTGATGAGTTCGCGAGACAGATCGTGATCAAGATCGTGAGACGGATCATGATGAGTTCGCGGGATGGATCTTGATGTGTTCATGGGATGGATCGTGATTGGATCACGTGACGGATCGTGATGAGATCGCGGGACGCTCGGCGATTTGGATCGCGATGATGTTTGACTACACCAACCAAGTTTCTTAACGCTTCACGCTTAGCGATCTACAATGGTACGTAGATCCACTCTCCCTCTCGTAGATGCTCATCACCATGGATAGGTTTGCGTGTGCGTAGGAATTTTTTTGTTTCCCATGCGACGTTCCCCAGATAGGGAGATTGAGTTTCTGATAGAGCTACTACCAAGGACAGCCCCAATTTCCAAGAGACCCTACCGGATGCCCGCAAATGATTTAGTGGAAATCAAGAAGCATATTAAGGAGATATTGGACAAGGGATATATTCGCCCAATTTCATCACCTTGGGGAGCTCCAGTTCTTTTGGTGGAGAAGAAAGATAAAACCTTGAGGATGGTGGTCGATTATCGAGCATTGAACGAGGTGACTATCAAGAATAAGTACCTTCTGCCGATGATTAATGACCTGTTTGACCAGCTAGTAGGCGCCAAAGTATTCTCCAAGATCGATCTTCGATCAGGGTATCACCAATTGAAGATTCGTGAACAGTATATACCCAAAACAGGTTTCACCACCAGGTATGGCTTATACGCATGTACAGTCATGTCCTTTGGTTTGACTAATGGTCCTGCCTACTTCATGAATTTGATGAACAAAGTGTTTATGGAATATTTGGACAAGTTTGTCGTGGTGTTCATCGATGACATTTTGATATTCTCCAAGAGCGAGGAAGAACACAGGGAACACTTGCGTTTAGTTCTGAAGAAGCTTAGAGAGCTTCAGTTGTATGCCAAGTTCAGTAAATGTGAATTCTGGCTGACGGAAGTCAGATTCCTTGGACATGTTATTTCCGGAGAAGGAATAGCCGTAGACCCCGCTAAGGTTGAAGCAGTCACTGAGTGGAAGTCACCCACCTCAGTTAAGGAGATCTGCAGTTTTCTCGGACTTGCCGGATATTACCGGAGATTCATTGAGAATTTCTCAAAGATTGCCAAGCCCATGACAGAGCTGTTGAAGAAAGAGTCTAAGTATATCTGGACTAAGGAATGTGAGGCCAGTTTCCAGGAGTTGAAGAAACGTTTGGTCACAGCCCCAGTGTTGATACTGCCAAACATTCGGAAGGACTTCCAGGTTTATTGTGACGCATCCCGTCAAGGACTTGGAGGAGTACTCATGCAGGAGGGAAAAGTTGTAGCATATGCATCCAGACAGCTACGACCCCATGAGATTAATTATGCCACCCATGATTTGGAATTAGCAGCCGTAGTACACGCACTCAAGACCTGGAGACATTTCCTTATCGGAAATAGTTGTGACGTGTACACTAATCATAAGAGCCTGAAGTATATCTTCACACAGAAGGAGTTGAACCTCAGACAGAGGAGATGGTTAGAGTTAATCAAGGACTATGACATGAGATTACATTATCATCCAGGAAAGGCAAATGTTGTGGTAGATGCTTTGAGTCGGAAGAGTTATGTGAACACACTCATAGCTGGAGGATTACCCCAGGAGTTAACCAAAGATCTCAGAGAGCTGCGGTTAGATATAGTTCCGCAAGGATATGTTGCCCCACTAGAGATTAAATCCACCTTGACCGAAAGAATTCAAGGAGCCCAGAAATCAGACAAGGAGATAGCTGACATAAAGCAGATAATGAAGGAAGGCAAGGCTAAAGGCTTTCGTGAAGATGAATAGGGTACTCTATGGTTTGAGAACCGAATCTATGTGCCCCATGACCCAGAGCTCAGGAAATTGATACTTCAAGCAGCCCATGATTCACCATACTCGATACACCCAGGAAACACCAAGATGTACCTGGATTTGAAGGAAAGTTACTAGTGGACAGGTATGAAGAAAGATATTGCCGAACATGTTGCGGTATGTGATGTTTGCCAGCGAGTAAAGGCGGAACATCAGAAACCAGTAGGGTTACTTCAACCTTTGCCGATACCCGAGTGGAAATGGGATAAGCTTGGTATGGACTTCATCACAGGACTACCCAGGACCCGTTCAGGATATGATTCCATTTGGGTAGTGGTCGATCGCTTGACCAAGGTGGCTCAAATCATTCCAGTGAAGACCACCTATACCAGTGCTAAGTTAGCCAAGATCTATATGACCAGGATCGTATGTCTGCATGGAGTTCCGAGGAGTATCGTGTCAGATAGAGGAACACAATTTACCTCAAAGTTTTGGCATCAGCTACCTGAAACTTTGGGTACAAGACTGGAGTTCAGTACATCTTTTCATCCGTAGACCGATGGACAGACTGAGAGAGTCAACCAGATTCTGGAGGACATGTTGAGAGCCTACGCGCTAGACTATGGGTCCAGTTGGGATGACAACTTACCTTACACAGAGTTCTCATACAACAACAGTTATCAGACCAGTCTGAAGATGGCCCCTTTCAAAGCTTTATACGGAAGGAGGTGCAGAACACCATTGACGTGGGATGGTGTTGGAGACCGACAACTTTTTGGTCCCGATCTTATCAAAGATTCTGAAGATAAGGTCAAACTGATTCGAGACCGACTCAAGATAGCTCAATCCCGACAGAAGAGTTACGCTGATAACAAACGCAAGGAGGTGACATATGAAGTGGGGGATCGAGCATATCTCCGTGTGTCCCCACTTCGAGGAATCAAGAGATTTGGTGTTAAAGGAAAGTTAGCACCTAGATTCATAGGCCCCTACAAAATTCTGGAACGTAGAGGCGTAGTTGCATACAAGCTGAAATTGCCGGAAGGACTGTCCGGAGTTCATTTTGTTTTCCGTGTTTCCCAGTTGAAGAAATGCCATGCTGAGATGGCTGATATTCCTTTGAGAGACACAGTTCCCCTAGAGGCCATACAACTTGACAGTGATCTAAATTACGAGGAGAAGCCTGTCAGAATCCTCGAGACTACCAATAGAGTCACCCGAAGCAAGACCATCAAGTTCTGTAAGGTTCTGTGGAGTCACCACACTGAGGAAGAAGCCACCTGGGAACGCGAAGAAGGTCTTCGTAGAGACCATCCGCACCTATTTTCTAGCCAACCCGAATCTCGAGGGCGAGATTCATCTTAAGGTGGGTAGGTTTGTAACATCCCAAAAATTTCATTTTGGAATGTTATGATATATAGCTATGCATCATCATCACATTGTTTGAATGAATATAATGGTTGAAGTGCTTCCTTTGAATTTCTGAAAGGCCACTTTCATCTTTCCCTTTTTCTTGTTTCACCTATTTGAAAACCTCTGGAAAAGTTCAAAGAAAAGAGGGGAGTAACATGACACTCCACACCAGGGGCATCTTGGTGAAATATTTGAACAATAAAACCAGGGGGCTATTTGGAAAATTATTACAAAAGGATTTAAAAAATCAAATAAGCAATTTCTGAAAATAATTTTTTTCAAAGTATTCAATATGACAAAGGAAAAATGTTCATTGAATAGCATTAATTCTCCTAATCATTTTGATATATATATTTCCTATATTTGGAAATGTTTTGAATACTTTAAAAGAGTTTTAAATGCTCTAGATATAGAAAAGGAAACATTTTAAATAAAAACGGGCCGGCCCACAGCCTTTAAGTCCCGAAATCGCTTCGAGCCGACCGACCGACGCGTTGACGCCGCCCTCTCTCTCTCTGAGACCCCGTCCCCACTGCCCGATCCCGATGACCCCGCGGTCACCTTCCTCCTCGTGCCAGACAGAGCTCGCCAGAGATCCCTCCTCTTTCCCTCCTCGACTCGCCGCACCGGCCCTATAAATAGCCCCGACTCCCCGCACCCCGTTCCACCCGCTTCCCCCTCGCCCGACCCCCTCCCCTCACCGGAATCCCACGCCGGAGCTCCACCCCCATCCGAAGCTCCAGGAGCTCGAGGAGCACGCCTCTGTCGTCCCTAGCCCCAACCGTCGCCACCAACGGACGCCGGAGGTCCGCCGCCATCGACAGGACCCCTTGGACGCCGTCCCCAACCACCGGAGCATCGCCCCCGTCGACTGGCCACCTCGGCCTCGCTGGAGAAACTCCACCGCCGGCGACCCTCCCTTCGTGAGCCGCTCTGCCCTGCGTAGATCGTCCGATCTAAATCCAACGCCTAGGATTAGATCATTTTAAAACCCGAACCGGTATCCTCTATAGCTCGGACGTCCGCTCGAATCGTCAGATCTCACACACCCCGTAACCAATCAGAGAACGCCACGTCACCCTGTCCGTTCGATCAGTTTTTTTTCTTTTCTTTTCTGTTTTAGAAAACAGAATGTTTTCTGTTTTTGTTTAGTTGTAACTTTTAAACTAATTAGTGTTTTTAATTGATTCTGTTTGCATTAGTTCACAAATTTGATGTAGTTTATGTATGTATGCTTAGATTTCAAATTTGAACTTTATATTTTGAATCTAATCTAATTTGTTCAAATTACTAAAATCTGTATAACTAGAGTTTACAAATATATTTTTATATGAATCTTTTTGCCACTGATTTGTATTAGTTAGAACTATCATCCTTCATAGTTTGAGAATTTTTAGGATAAATTTTATTAGGGATTTTAACAAAAACAGAATCTGTTTAGTTCTTAACGTAGTTTAGTTATCTTAATTTTAATTTAATTTGAACCTGAATTAGTTTAACTTTCGTTAATAGTTTTCATAAGTTTCCGTTGTTTCAAACATTTAGGTAACATTACTTGCTAATATTTAGAATGATTTTTTAGTTTTATACCATGTTGTTATAGGAATCTTTATATCTTTTTTTTCATTAGGTATAGTTTTATAAAACAATATAGTTTTACTTTCACAAACTAGTTAGATGATTAAGTTAGGTTTCTAATAAATAATTTTAGTAGTTCTATTCTGTTAAGTAATATGATGATAATAATATTAGTGTTAATAATATTATTGTTTTGGTTTCCTATTCCAAAGTTATAGGAACATTCTAGTTATTTTCATTTTAGTAGTGTTTCTTTACACAAAAGTTTTAGTGAATTTGATTCTGTTTACTAAAATTGATTTTCTTTACTATTTCTTTTCTACTAGCTGTTGCTTGGTTGGTTGTCTTAAAGTAGTAGTAGTAGAAGTTTTCGACGCTAAATTTTTTTTGTGAGTCAAAAATTTTATTCTTTCTCTTGATTGAGACTATTGAATGGTTTTAGTATTGTTTGTTTAACCTTGCTGAATTGTGTGAATTGTTTTGTATTTATGCTTATGGTGTGCTCTATTTTGATTCGTTAGATTATCCGGAGTGCGAAGCTTGTTATCTAGAGTCACTCAAGTACGAGGATCGTCAGCAAGGCAAGTCACTTTGACCATGTATACCTATGTTTTATTGCATTAGTTCTTCCATCACCCCAATTGCATGCAAAGTAGGTAAATTGAAAACTTAGTTACTTGTTGTAGTATCATGTGGTAGGCACCCCTCAACCCTTTGACACATTGGCCCTGGGAAACGTTGATTTATATTTTGCTATGCTATTAGTAGACGGGGTTGGTTGTGTGATTGATGAGAGTTGGGAGTTAATAATTTCAAGACCTACATGATGATCAAGTCTTCAAGACTCCAAGTTCTTCAACTTACCTCTGGGTGGATGATGGTTGAATGGCACCCTAGAGAAACCAGTGGTTAGCCTAGATGATGCTGGAGAAGTGCCAGTATTCATGCGGAAAGGTCCACCCAGGCACAAAGAGAAGGATGGATGCTTCAAGACCCAAGGCTTACCTGCACAGTCACAAGCCATTATGGGCTCTGGCTTGGTTGGATATCGTGGTGACCCTGGACAGGCGGTGCTACGAGATGTAGAAGAACGGTAGGAAAGGATGGGCACCAACAGAGTCTCGGGGAAACCCTTTAAAAGACCATGTTTTGGTCATCCGTTTCTCAAACACCATGAAGTTTGAGAAGTCCAACGGAGGCGACCAAATCTTGTGGGGAACGTGTGCAAAGCTCTACAGAGTACGCAAACCTAATCGATTAGCCGTGTCCACGGTCATGGAAAGTTTGAGCCAAAGGAACTGAAACTATCTGGAACTCTCAACACAATTAATTATATTGATGTGGGTTATTAACGTCAACTTGGGTATGAGAATTGGTTGGTGGAACCATCTCATTAATCAACCAACATTGTAGTAATTATGCCTTTGCCCTCTCTTGTTGTAGGAAAAACTTGGCTTTATGCAAAAACTTACTATCCCACCTGCCATATTTGCATATAGACTAGATGATTACTTTACCCCCTCTCTTGTGACTTTGCCGGCATATTCAATATGCTGACCTATACGGCTCCAACGTATCATGTTGCAGAGTACTTTTCTGACCAGGAGTGAGGATACGCTCTACGCTCGGTGAGATGCCCTTGGAGTCAGATGGACTCTTCTACCTTTGGAGCTTCCGCAAGTTTATGGTTTAGTTTATCTCATGAGTTGGCCTTCAGCCACTTTATTGTAATCATTATTGTAATAAAGGACTCGATATGAGATTTTTATTAATTAATTCTGTGTGATTTCCCTTTGATATATACATTGATGTACCGTGTGTGTACCAGCATGATCTTGGGATGGTACAAAAACACCGAAGATTCGACCTTTCAGGTCGGGTTGTTATAGATAATCCCCAAATGCAAGGAATTACCGTAGCACTTTCCAAAGATTAAAGTGGTAAGTATGGAGTGTCAAACCCACAAGGAGCTAAAGGTAAGATCAATATTCTCTCAAGTTCTATCTACCACCGAACATTTGCTTCTGTCAAGTAACGAGAAATAAATTTGCATTGTGGTTATAAAGAGGATAGGTATGCATGATATTGGAGAACTAATATATGAAAAATAGTTGCTGCACTAAATAGATTTAAAATATGTCACAATATATTACAAATAAAGAGTGTGGAATAATGATGGTACGGTGTACAGAATCATCCTAGGCAATTGATAACAAGATCAGTAATCATTTTTGCAATTCTATATGAGGGAGAGGCATGAGCTAACATACTATCTGTCGTGGTTTTATCATGACAGATGTCCAAAGACTTAGGTTCGATGCCATCGCTAAGGTGATGGACTCAAAGCGGTTGGTTGACACTAGGGATACGAGTTTACCCAGGGTCAGCCCCTCAAGAAGAGATAAAAGCCTATGTCCTGCTTGTGTTATATTGATTGGAGTATCAATTACAAGGGAGCGGATTCGGTTGACCTAGTTCTCGATTGATTGGTTTCTGTCTAAGTCGACCCGGGTCTTGCCTTTATATAGGAGGTCAAGACCACGGGTTACACAAGTCTCATACTGACTCTTACAACGTATCTGACTCTGTCTCTATGCCGCCTTACCATCTTGGGCAAACCGTCTCCGGGCGGCTTAACCGCCCGGGTCTTCATACCATCTTCCGTCTGGGCCTTCATCTTGGCCCATCTTGGTAAGCCGCCACACAGCCAGGCCTACGTCTTTAGGTCCGCTTCATCGGCCTGGATTATGAGCCGCCAGGTATGACCCGGCCCCACCTAGGCGGGTCTCACCACGGGGTTATACCCCCAACATTAGGCCCCAGGTTGATTTGAGCTTGCTCGTGTCAATCTTCAAACTTACTTGGCGGCGAGTCTCACACTCCATTACCTGAAAGCAAGATATGTAACCTGCCATGATGCCACATCAAATATGCTAAAAATATTCCATGACGACCACAACGGGTGTTTCATTAAAACCGTCAACCCAAAAATCGAGGCGTCCGTCTTAGTCGGTCAGTTTTTGCGGCCTTGATTCCCACGCCCGTTCGGCCTTCCAGCTTCTTAAATAGGACCGCGAAGAGTCATCTCATTTCCTCCGCTGCCTCCACATCTTCTTCCTCCTCTCGACGCCATCGCCCCCGAGCTCCATCGCGCCGGTGAAGCTCCGTCGGTGTTGCCAACCTAGTTCGCTGCATCGACCTGACTAGACCAAAATCTCATATGCATTCATCGCGTCACCTTCGGTAAGTCTTTCTTCCTCCCCTAGATCCGTAGCTTAGTGTTTCAAATCCATCGAGTTCATCGCCCCATTAGAGCGCAAGTTCTTCCCGCAATGCCAAACGACAAATAGCTCTGTGGATCTTGTAGTGTTTATCTTCGCATTGCGGTAGGTCGTGTAGAATCACCAACAGCTTAGCGCGGATCTGTAGTTGTTTCTTTTTACTGCCCTTAAACTTGCCAGTTCTCCTCAGTTTGTCACTAGGGTAAAAATAAACTTGATTTTCCTTTGCCTGTAGATCCGTAACTATAAAGACAACATGTGAAACCTGTTTTCCACACTTAGTTGTATTTTCCTTTGCTGCTCTGCCAACTTAACTGGCCATTGCATCGGCGGCTCTCTCAACACACTGTGCCGGCGGCTTAGCATTATGATATATAATTTTTTAGCCACCTTAGTTGTTAAGCCACTTTCTGATTCGCCGTGTACTGCTACCTTTCATAGTCTTAGCCCGCCATCATGTCTCGACCATCTTCAGCTTGTAATTGGGTCGGCTCTGCAGTATTCAAAGAGTTTCTGCAAGATTTTGTAGACGCAAGAACTTTGCCGGCCAAGGATGTTGTTCATTGGCGGGTTCCGGGCAATGAGAAGAAGCCCGTCCCCCAAGAGGGAGAAATAGTTATCTTTGCGGACCACCTTGCACGCGGTTTCAGCCCACCCGACTCAAAAAATTTTGAGACGTTCTCCATTTCTTCAAGCTGCATCCTCAGGACATAGCACCCAACTCCGTCTCAAATATGTGCAACTTCCAAATCCTCTGTGAAGCTTACTTACAAGAAGAGCCGTTAGTTGACCTCTTCTAGGAGTACTTTTACGTAAACCACCAGACGGAAGTGGCGACCGGCCCAAGCTTAGAGCTCGGCGGAGTCTCCATTCAAAGAAGACGGGATATGGCCTTCCCTGCTGCCCGAATGCCAAGTCACCCCAAGGACTGGAACAAGACTTGGTTTTATTGTAAAGACACGTCTCCAGAGGGAGAACATCCACTACCGGGTTACCATCCTACCTGTCTCCGCACCACAACCGAGCTCCCAGATCGGATGTCAGCCTCGGCACGAGCGAAGTATGCTCCAGCTTTCGTCAAGATTAAAGCCCTCGTGGCCAATGGTGTGACTGGAATCGACTTGATCCGCTGTTGGATCTCCTGGAAGGTCATGCCTTTGAGCCGGCGGGACCGGCTTATGTGTGAATATACGGGTGACGCCAATCACCCGCTCTACTTCAGCCACACTGCTCTGACTGAAGAGAACATTGTTGCTGCTATCAAGGGACTTGTCCGTGAGTCCCAGGAAGCTTGCCGCTCCGTCGGGTTACAACCTTTCCATGCTGTAACCCGGCCCCATATGTAAGAACAACTTTCAAATCTCTTTATTTCTGGGTTAAATATTTATGTAGCAACCTTTAATATCTTTCAACAACTCTTACTTTCACGCTAATTCTGCCTTCTGGAAGAAGAAATATACTCCTCCTGCGAAGAAGTCTAAGGAGAAGATCGGTGCTCGCAAGAAGAAAACTGCTGCTCCAGAGCAACATGAAGTTGACGACTCAGAGGTAGAACTTAACTCTCCTATGTGCCTTTTTATGCATCTTGCTGACAATAATTACTCACAGGAAGAATCAGAAACAAGCCATGCCAACGCTCCTGAGGTACCCTATATTTCATCTGACTCAGAACACCTTCTACCAAAGAAGATACGGCGGGTCGTTCGAAAAGTCCCACTTTCTCATCCTCTTGCTCACTTAGACCTTGATTTTCTTTTGAAAAAGCAACAACACACTTCCCGATGCCAAACCCGGAGCACCGGCTCTAAAGATCTTGTAGCCAGGTTATCCAACTCTCCGGCTCAGCGGAAACGGCCGGCTGAGGTAACCATTTTTTAGCTTTGCTAACCTTGCGTCATGACTTTACTTTGCTTTACATTGCCTTAACTATCTTTAGGAAACGCCCCGTCATCAGGTGACTCCACAGCCAACAAACTGCCACCTCTGAAAATCAACCCGGAGTACGTGCTTTTATATGTGCATCATATCCTTTGCCATCCTTGATTTTTTATGTAATAATCTTCTATGCTTTCCAGGGCTTAAGCAAAATGAAGGAAGACCGACGGGTCTACCTCTGCTCTAAGTGCTCAAGAACCGGAGACTACTAAGCCGGATTCTTCTGCGGCTCACGCTGAGCCTACTGCAACTACAAAGGATGCACCTGAAGACACTCGTCAGTCCTCTGAGCCAACGGCCCATGAAATGGCAAATGATAGTCCTCCAAGGACCAGTTCTAAGCCGCCAAGCCTTTCAACATCCATCGAAGATCCAATTCTTCCGGACATCATCATCACTGGTACTGGCTTTCAATCTCCCCAACCTCATGTGCTGACAAAGCAGACTGAGAAAACTAAAGCTTCTGACAAACTAGACTTTGAGTTCCCCGTGCTAGAGAAATTAACCGCCGACGAATTAGATGTTGGTTATCTGAACTGTCTCTCCACAAGCCAGAATATGGAACTCAAACTTGTCAATTTGATGAAGAAAAAATATGAGGTATTCCTTCCTTTCCTTATACCCTTATGTAGCCGCCAAGAGCTGGTTTAGTATTGCAAATGGTAAACCGGGTCTTCCAGTCCGTGTCATAAATAGAACAACTTAGCCTGTAGCCCCCAAGTATCGTCTGAACATGTATATGTTGAACCGATACTCGATGTGGATTAGTTGACCAATAGTAGCCCCCAAGTCCGGGTCAATATAGAAATAATGGTCCGAAACTTCCTTGTAAACTTAGAGAGCGCCGATGTAGCCCCGAAGTGTCGGCTTAACTTTGATGAAGATGAGCCGGAACTGCATTGTAAACTTGGAGAGCGTCGATAGCCGGTTTAACTTGATGAAGTTGAGCCGGAACTACCTTGTAAACTTGGAGAGCAAACAGACATTAGCCCCCAAGTGTCGAGTATATTGCTTGCAATCTGCTTGAGACTTGCATTATATTTCCTTAGCTGACCGTCTGATAATATTTTATCCTAGCGACTTACCCCTGCTTTGCTTTTGCATATCATAGGATGCCTGAAACAATGCCGAGTCCGATCTGACCGGTTTAAAAGATCAACTTGCCTCCCAACAAACCGCCCGGGGTGTAGTAGAGGAAAAATATCGGGTTGCCATCATGGAATTAAAGAAGGTGCAATCTGACTTTGCTGCTTTCAAGGAGACCACTGAAACGGATCAAGCCGCCTTGGCAAAGCATGCGGATGATGCTGATCATCGGCTCAAGCTCGTATCAGACGAGCTGCAAACTCTGAAGCGCCATATCTCAAAGATGACTGCTGCTATATTTGGTAAGTACTGAATGCTCCACCAATTTCCTTGCTTAAAAAACTGTGCAGGCGGCTTATAATGCGAAACTGTCTTTGCAGGTCAAAGAAGCCGCCAACTTGGTGTTGACAGCCTGTTGCATCTGAAAGCTGTCTATACTTTGTCAGAGCAGTTGTACTGCGGGACCCTTTGCACTATCAAAGCCTTGATGAACAAAGAAAGCATCCCCAAGTTCATGAAAGGAGTCATAGAGGTGTTATCAACCGTGCCAAAGCATATCCAAGAGCTCAAACGATCAGCCGCCCGGAAGGGAGCAATTGTTGCGATAAGCCGGGCTTTGGCTTTTGCCCCGGGGCTAACCGCTGAAGAGATGATGGATGGCTTCCCGTCCAAGAAGGACGACGGCTCAGAATTCATAGAAGCCAACTACGCTCGTCGTATGAAGGCCTCCAGGGTCCTTGCATTAGTGTTGGTGGAAGAAGTTAATCTGTCAACATACTAGGCGGCTTACAACGCTGAGAACAAGCGAGTGTGTGGCCCAACCTTCGAGGCCAGGGACTTAACTCCTGCACGCCGTAAGCATCTCTTTGCCCTTGACATTGACCCGTCTCCCCTCTTTGAAGAGGCCAACTTTGAAGCTTTAGTTAACTGCAACTGGGACATGGACAATCTTCAGATCGAGGAGGTCGAAGACCCGCCGTAGGATGACCTGCCGTCCAACTGAGAAAATTGATACTACAATGGTATAACCCGGCTCCTTGATCCGCTGAAATTTGAGCAGTGTATAAAAACTTTAAGTCTTGCTTTTTGGGCTCTATGGAGAGCTTTGTAATAGGCTTAGAAAAACCTTGTCTTGCCTGATCTGTGCCATCGTGCACATAAGAGATCGCACGGCTTAATATATATTTATCTGCCTTGTGCTTCAATCATATCAAATTTCATGGTGGCTTATCTTCAGAGACAACATGCAAGAACAAACAGCAGAATATTTTCTGCATTACTGCGAGGGCGACTTAGAATAGCACAACCCGGAGATGTTAAATCTTTCCTCACCTTTCTTTTTCAATAACTCATGTGCCGGTTCTTCTGGGTGGACTCGCTACTAGAACTCTTTAAGAGTGCAGGGTCTCTATCGAGATTGGCCGTCAATTTCTTTGAACAACTCAGGGTCTCTAAGCGAGATTAACTGTTAGGAGCATAACGAACCAGAAAGAGACGCAACAGGGTATGAGTACCCTGGTAGCCCATAAACTGCCTCTCACATGACATAAATCCGTCGTTTTAACCTTAAATAATGCAGGGTCTTTAAAACATTAACTGTCTAAGAGTACGAAATAGGCCACATAGCGGAGAGTCAACAGTAGATGGGTGAGTTTGTCCTCGCTTTCCGTAAGCCGGCCCTCACGTGACGAGAGCCACCGGTTTAACCTTAACCAGTACAGGGTGTCTATCGAGATTGGGCGTCAACCTCTTTGAACCGGCTCAGGCTCTCTAAGCGAGATTAACTGGTAAGAGTTCGGCGGGTCACATAGCCGAGCAGCATCAGCTTACAGGCATGTTTCACTCAAACTTGCAGCGGCTTAAGAGCCAATCAAGAGGGTATGTAAGCTAAACTCGGTGGGTTGGAAGCCCCCAAATGACCTTGTTGATGGAGTCAACTTTTGGGTATATAACCCTCCTGACTGTGGCTTAAGAGCCGATCAAAAGGGTGTGATAAGCTAAACCCGGTGGGTTGGAAGCCCCCAAATGACCTTGTTGACGAAGTCAACTTTTGGGTATACAACCCGCCTGACTGTGGCTTAAGAGCCTATCAAAAGGGTGTGATAAGCTAAACCCGGTGGGTTGGAAGGCCCCAAATGACCTTGTTGACGGAGTCAACTTTTGTGCAAACAGAGATACGCGAAACGGCAAAGGCCCCGGCTTGCAGTGATGCTAACTTTATTCATATATACATGTGATATGTACAATGATGGTGAACAATGTCGAGTGTTGATGACTCAAGTATAATAAGACCGCAGATGAGCTATATTCCACGGCCGGCGGGTCTCCTGCCCTGAAGTGCTTGACTCGTCTCGTATGTCAATGAGATAATACAACCCGTTGTTGAGATTTCTGCTGACCACGAAAGGTCCTTCCCATGGAGGGGATAACTTGTGTGCATCCGTCTGATCTTGAATCAACCGCAACACCAAGTCGCCTTCTTGAAATGTCTAGGTCTTAACTCTGCGGCTATGATAGCGACGCAGGTCTTGTTGATAAATCGCCGATCGAGCCGCCGCAAGATCCCGCTCTTCATCCAAAGCATCCAACGCGTTTTGATGCGATGTCTCATTATCCGCCTCAACGTAAGCCGCCACCCGTGGAGAGTCATGACGCACATCGCTCGGTAACACGGCTTCTGTGCCATAAACCATGAAGAAATGCGTATAGCCTGTTGATCTGTTGGGAGTAGTTCTGATGCTCCATAAGACCGATGGAAACTCCGCTACCCGACAACCCGGCATTCGTTGTAAAGGAACCATAAGCCGGGGTTTGATTCCTCTCAAAGTTTCTTGGTTAGCACACTCTGCCTGATCATTGGATTGTGGATGAGCAACCGCAGAAATGTCAAGTCGGATATGCTCACTTTCACAGAATGCTTGCATAGCCCCCTTGGATAAGTTCTTACCATTATCGGTGATGATACTGTGAGGGTAATCAAAGCGGTAGATTAACTTTTTAACAAACTGAACAGCCGTAGCCGCGTCACACTTGCCGACCGACTCAGCTTCTATCCATTTGGTAAACTTGTCCACTGCCGCCAAAAGGTGGGTCTTCTTGTCCTTGGATATCTTGAAAGGCCCGACCATATAAGGCCCCCAGACTGCAAACGGCCAGGTGATTGGAATCATTCGCAACTCCTAAGCCGGTACATGAGCACACCGGCCGGACTTCTGGCATCCATCGCACTTGTGAACCAAGTCTTCTGCATCTTTATGAGCCATCGGCCAGAAGAAACCATGTCGAAAAGCCTTGGCCACTAGATATTTTGAGCCGACGTGATGACCATAATCGCCAGCGTGAATTTCATTCAAATTTTCTCTGCCTTCTTCAGGTGAGACACAACGTTGAAAAACGCCGGTAATGCTGCACCTATGTAACTCACCATTGATGATTGTCATAGACTTAGACCGCCTGATGATCTGCCTTGCCAAGTTCTCATCCTCAGGTAAATCGCCTCGAGTCAAGTACGCTAGGTAAGGCAGCGTCCAGTCAGGGATAGCATGCAGAGCCGCCACGAACTGCCCCTCCGGGCCAGGTATAGCCAAGTCTTCCTCTGAAGGTAACTTAACTAACGGGTGGTGTAGTACGTCTAAGAAAACGTTAGGCGACACCGGCTTACGTTGAGAGCCTAGCCTTGACAGGGCGTCAGCGGCCTCATTCCTATGACGATCAACATGATCCACCTGATAACCCTTGAAATGACCAGCGATGACATCTACCGCCTGACGATAAGCTGCCATCCGCGAGTCCTTGGAATCCCACGTGCCTGAAACTTGCTAGGCTATGAGATCTGAGTCGCCCAGACATCTAACCCGACTCAGGTTCATCTCCTTAGCTACCCGGAGGCCATGAAGTAGAGCTTCATACTCAGCTGCATTGTTAGTACCAGGAAACATTAACCTTAGCACATAATAGAACTTGTCACCTTTAGGGGAAGTTAAGACAACCCCTGCCCCTGATCCTTCTAGTTGCCTGGATCCATCAAAGTGAATTGTCCAGTATGTGTTATCCTGCTTCTCCTCGGGCGCATGACACTTGGTCTAGTCGTTTATAAAATCCACCAAGGCTTGAGACTTGAACACCGTGCAGGGTACGTATTTCAGATTAAGAGGTCCAAGCTCCAAAGCCCACTTAGCAATCCTACCGGTGGCTTCTCTGTTTTGAATTATATCTCCCAATGGGGCAGAGCTAACCACTATGATCTCTGCTTTGACTTTGTCAGGACTTCACTGATGTAGTAAACCGGCCTCTGAACCAGATATTCCTACCCTGCCTCCTTACGCTCAACAACGATCGCGGCGCTAACTACCCTGTTATTAGCCGCCACATATAAGAGCAAAGGTTCCTTCTCTGGCGGAGCAGCTAAGACCGGCGGTTTAGTGAGTTGCTTCTTGTGTGCCTCGAATGCCTCCCCTACCGCCATACTCCAGACAAAGTTGTCTGTCTTTTTCATCATCTGGTATAAAGGGATAGCTTCTCACCAAGGCAGCTTATGAATCGGCTTAGCGTAGCGATTCGACCCGCCAGGCGCTGAAAATCATTGATGCACGCTGGCTCATATAGAGAAGTAATAGCCTTTTCTTGTTGGGATTAGCCTCAATGCCACGCTTAGAGACCAGAAAAACCAAAAGCTTGCCTACAGGAACTCCAAAAATAGACTTAGCCAGGTTAAGCATCATCTTGTAGACCCGTAAGTTGTCAAAAGTTTCTTTCAGGTCGTCCAGTAGAGTCTCCTTCTTCCTTGACTTGATCACAATATCATCCACATATGCATGAACATTACGTCTAATTTGACTGTGAAGACAGTTCTGTACACAACGCTGGTAAGTCGCCTGGGCACTCTTGAGCCCGAAAGGCATAAACACATAGCAGAAGGCACCAAAAGGCATGATGAAAGCCATCTTCTCTTGGTCCTTGACTGCCATCTTGATCTGATGATAACCAGAATAAGCGTCCAGGAAGCATAAGCTCTCACAACCCGTCGTTACATCAATAATTTGGTCGATACAGGGGAGAGCAAATGGTTCAACCGGACAGGCCTTGTTAAGATCCATGTAGTCCACACACATACGCCACGTGCCGTTCTTCTTAAGCACTAGCACCGGGTTAGCAAGCCACCCTAGGTGAAACACTTCAACGATGAACCCCGCCGCCAGAAGCTGGGCCATCTCTTCCCCAATGGCCTTGCGCCTCTCTTCATTGAACCACCGAAGGAACTGTTTGACCAGCTTAAACTTAGGATCCACATTAAGGTGGTGCTCAGCGAACTCTCTCGGTACACCTGGCATGTTAGAAGGCTTCCATGCAAAGATGTCCCGATTCGCACGGATGAATTCGATCAGCGCGCTTTCGTATTTGGGATCCATATTGGCCCCAGTAGTGAACTGTTGTCATGAGTCACCCAAAGTGAAATCCACCAATTTGGTATCATCTGCCGAAAACTTGAGGGGCGGTTCAAATTCTATGGTAGGCTTTTTAAGTGGAGTCATGTCCTACGGGTCAACATTTTCTTTATAGAACTTGAGCTCTGCTTCAGCGCAACTTGACTCTGCGTAAGCTATGCCTCCTTCCTCACACTCAATAGCCATCTTGCGATCACCGTCCACAGTAATCGTCCCTTCAACCTAGGCATCTTGAGCTGTAAGTAGACATAGCAAGGCCTAGCCATGAACTTGGCGTAAGACGATCGTCCAAAGAGAGCATGATATGGACTTTTAGTTTTTACCACCTCAAACCACAAGGATTCCACCCTGTAGTTGTAGTCGTCACCAAAGGCAACTTCCAAAGAGATCTTACCCACCGGATAAGCTGATTTGCCAAGCACCACACCATGAAAAACTGTCGAGGAAGGCCTAAGATCCTTATCAAGCAACTTCATCCGGCGAAAAGTGTCATAGTACAGGATATTGATGCTGCTGCCACCATCCATAAGTACCTTACTAAACACGTATCCTCCCACTTGAGGGGCAACGAGCAAAGCTAGCCGCCCCGGGTCGTCAACACGCGGCGGGTGATCCTCTCTACTCCAAGTTATGTCGTATTCAGACCACTTCAAGTACTGCGGGAGAGCTAGTATGATTGCATTAACCGCCGCTTGTGCAACTTCTGGTCTCGCCTGTCAAGGGAGGATGTAAAAACATGATACTGACCCGAGCTGAGCTGCTTCGAATTACTCTAATACCCAGATTGGTTACTCTACTGCTGATTACTGCCACCAGATTGTTGACGATGACCTCCTTGATTGCCCTGACCCTGATAACCGGATCCTGAGCCCTTAGCACGATTGTTCCCAGTGCTGGTGTTGGCCACCAATTCTGACCCGCTTTCTGGATTCTTCCTCTTACCATGGTTGCCACTGCCTGCCGCACCCTTGCCATTGTTATTCTTCTTAGCCTGACCAGGCTTCTCCTCATCAGAGCCTTTGTCCTTCGTATTATCAGACTCGGCATACTTCGTGAGAGCCGCTATGAGCTCCCCCATATCTTGACATGAGCGCTTGAGCCGGCCAAGCTTCTGCTTCAGAGGCGTAAAGTGGCAATTCTTCTCCAGAATCAAAACTGCTTGAGCCGCCGTAATCTGCTTAGACAAGTGGATGATAGTTGAGACCCGCCGGACCCAATGATGAGCCAACTCATCCTCCTGCTGCACACAATGATCCAAATCCACAATCGTCATGGGCTGCTTGCACGTTCCTTGGAATTTTTTGATGAACTTTGCCTTCAACTCGGTCCAGGAATTAATGGTGTTGGATGGCAAGCCTTTCAACCACGTGCGAGCCGGCCCTTCCAGCATCATGATGAAATATTTTGCACATACTACGTCGTTGACGTCTAACATCTCCATGGCCAGCTCCTAGCTTTCAATCCAAGCCTCTGGAGGCAGGCAACAGTGTAATTTGGGACCTTGCGAGGGCCCTTGAAATATTTCGGTGGACGCTCGTTCCGCAAAGCCGGCGCTAAGCACGGCACTCCCACGGCCCTGGAGGTTATTCCTGCTCCAACCAAGATGGAAGGTCCAGGTTCTTGATGAGCCGCCGTCGCCGCCAGAACCACCGCCTCTCGTTGTGCTCTCGCCCGGTCCACCAGCACCTGAGCATCCAGAGCCACCCGGTCATCTCGTGGCGGGTCCTGGTGTCGATCACCGCTAGAAACCATCAGCGACTCATAGTGTCGGCTGTAGCTACGGCTGGGGATGAGGGTTGAGTGCACGCGACTCCGGCTGTAAGTGTACTTCTCCTGCTGGGTCATTGTTGTCTGCAGGTATCCAATAGCATTCCGCACCTCCTCTGCGAAAGGCGCCTCGTCCTGGATAGGGATCATACCAAGTTGGGTTGCTGTCGCCACCATGTTCTATGCCGGGTTTGAATAGTGACTTGCCGGCGTTGGGAAAGCCATTGGTGAGGTCTGGTTCCGTCGGGGCAGGTTAAGCTGTTGTTGCCGAGCCGCCGGCCGACTTCCAGGTGCTTCCGCTCAAGGCAAGCGGGACTGATGCCTCATCTGCTGAACTGCCGCTGCAGATTGTTGCTCTACCTCAAGGTGGAAAGCATCTGCCCTAAGGTGCTCAGCCTCCGCGTCCATCTGAGCCTTCAGCGCGCTGATCCCCTATTGGACCTCAGTCATCTGGTCCTTCAGTCTTGCAACCTCCGTGTTCCGGGCTGCTTGATTCTCCGTGGTGACCTCTGTCGCCATCAGGGTTGTAAGCTCGTTCATCTGATCAAGAAGAACGTGAGACGGTAGCTTGTCAACCCCTGACCCAGCTGCCCCGGCAGCTGTGCTGCTCGGGCCCGATGCTGAACCTTCCATGAAGACGGCCACACTAGTCGGTGGCCCAAGATCCTCCGACTCATGATACTCCGACTCGGGGTAAGGCTCGACGTAGCCCCCGAGCCTGCCATCGTGAAGCTGGTAGATTGATTCCGTCTCTCTGCTCGAAGATCCATCCTTCGAACAGCCGAGAGTTTCCTGTGACATGGAATCCTCAAGATCCATGCCCTAAGTAAAGCCGACGAAGACATGCTTCCTGCCCGGGTTAGCACGGGCGGGTTGCACGTGTCAGGCGGGTTGAGCGCGTTGGGCCGGCTCGACGATGCCAGTGTAGACGTCCAGCCCGGGTGTAGATTTGTCGATCTTGCTAATGAAGACATGGACTCCGCCGAAGGGAACCCGGAAACCGTACTCGATAGAGTCGGCCTTGGGGCCCTAGACGGCGTCATCGATGTTGAGTCGGCCACGACGACTCTTGTTCATCCTGCCAACAGTGTATCCCTCGATCCCTGGGAGAGAGCCCTCTGAGAACTCAACACCACCGAGCGCTAGCCCCACGGTGGGCGCCAACTGTCGCGGTTTTGTCACAGCAGATGTCCGAAGACTTAGGTCAAGGCCATCGCTAAGGTGATGGACTCAAATGGGTTGGTTGAGACAAGGGACACAAGTTTACCCAGGTTCGGACCCTCAAGAAGAGGTAAAAGCCTACGTCCTGCTTGTGTTATATTGATTGGAGTATCGATTACAAGGGAGCAGATTCGCTTGACCTAGTTCTCGATTGATTGGTTTCTATCTAAGTCACCCCGGGTCTCACCTTTATATAGGAGGTCAAGACCATGGGTTACACAAGTCTCATACCGACTCTTACAACGTATCTGAATCTATCTCTATGCCGCCTTGCCATCCTGGGCAAGCCGTCTCCGGGCGGCTTAACCGCCCGGGTCTTCATACCATCTTCTGTCTGGGCCTTCATCTTGGCCCATCTTGGTAAGCCGCCACACGGCCAGGCCTATGTCTTTCGGCCCGCTTCATTGGTCTGGATTGTGAGTCGCCAGGTATGAACCGGCCCCACCTGGGTGGGTCTCACCACAGGGTTATACCCCCAACACTATCCGTACTTGGATCATATGAACTTATGACCAGATCTCTAGCAAGCATCCTCAACCACAAGAAATCATTAAGGTAAACCCAACCATAGCATTAAACATCAAGTCCACTGTACTCCCATACGTAAACAACCCCCTGACTCGGGTGTAAGCTTCTGTCACTCTAGCCACTCACTATAAGCGAATCAAGAACATATGGCAACACCCTTATCATCATTTTCTCACGACAGATGCCATGGGGAGGCTTCCCGAGAGTGGTTGGGGCTGATGGACGTCGGTGGACTCCGGGAGCGGGATCAGGGACAAACAGTGCGGGACACACGATGTACCCAGGTTTGGGGCCCTCCGTGGGAGGTAATACCCCTAGTCCTGCTAGTCTGGTTGATGAACCGAGGGGGGCTACAATGGTGCTCCTTGAGCTTTATGGGTAGAGGAGGAAGAAGGAGCTAGCCTGCTTGCATTTCCTCTCTATGTGAAGGTGTGTGTGTGAGTGTGTGGATATTCATTGCCCCTGTGCATGGGGGAGCTTCAGGGAGTTTGATAGGCCAAACGCCACATTGCGATATGAGTAGAAGGCGCCAGAGGGCCCCAGCTGGCGGTCTCTCTAGCAAGCCATGGGGCCCCCGGGTGAGGGGTCTTGTCGCTGGTAGGGCCTGCCGGCAGCGGGGTCCTGTCGAGAGCCAGAGGGGCCCCACTTGGTAGGCCCCCTTGCCCGTCATGTCACGACATGGGTTGTCCATCGGGGCGTCATATTGCGGCAACGGGCACGGTTAGTGGTATGACCGGCCACGCTATATGCCGGGGCAGGTAAGGGAGTGGTTGAGGGCGTGTTGGCACTGTGTCATATGACCGGTCGCAGTCGGTGAGGGTCAGAGGCAATGTCGCCTCCATTGTGGCCATGTGGGCGCTGACCCCCGACGTGACAGGGGCCATTCTAGCTACGCGTGCCTTGACCGCGATACTTGTAGCACCTCCGGCTAGAGAGCCAAGCGTCTCCGCCTCTAGCCGGCCGGCCCATCGCAGTCGGCAGCGCGGAGCCGGACTATAGGGGGATGCGGCTCGCCCTGTAGTCGTGTCGAAAACTTGGAGTAAAGGGCCGACTGAGGCTACCCTGGGTTTATCCCACTGTCAAGCCTCCAGCGTGAATCCTTCACGTGTGCGCTTCACGGAAGGCACCTTAGGACAACACCAAAATAATACATACACTAAAACCAATCAAGATCATCAATCAACCCAAAGGACAACATAGGTCTACTCAAATATCATAGGATGGCACCACACCATTGATTAATAATATGTGGCGTGAAACACCACGTTCAAGTAGGGGATTACAGGGGAGTGCGGGAGAGTGGGCCACTAAAAAGAGATGAGGAAGGTGATGCAGATGATGATGTTGATGAAGATGATCACTGCAGCGATGGCTCCCCCGACGGCACTCCAGCGCCACCAGAACTGGGGGGAGAGTCTCCCCCCTTAGGATTCCTCCTACATGGCCTCTCCCAATCTTGGGAGAGGTTCTCCCTCTTGTACTTGGCCGCCATGGCTCATGGAGGGGCGAGAGCCCCTCTGAGATTGGATCACTCTCTCTGTTTCTCTCCTGTTTTCGCTGTTATTTTCTCGCCCTTCACCATTTCTTAAATATTCGGAGATTCGTAACTCCGACTGTGCTGAAGTTTTGTGGGGATTTTTATCAGAAAAGTATCTTTCTTGCGGAGAAAGAAGGGCCCCAACTTAGGGGGTGGCCACAAGCCATCAGGGCACGGCCACCCCCCTGGCTGCACCCTATTGACTTGTGCCTCCGTCGGGCACCATATTTTTTGATTCTTTTCCCAAAATTCACATATATTCCAGAAAAAATGTCCGTAAATTTTTATCCTGTTTGGACTTCGTTTGATATGGACATTCTACGAAACAAAACACACACAAAAAGTAGGAACTGGCACTGGGCACTAGCTAAGTAAGTTAGTCCCAAAAATAATATAAAATGTTCCCAAAAGTATATGAAAGTTGTAGAATATTGGCATGAATACTTCATAAATTGTTGATACGTTGGAGACGTATCAGCATCCCAAGCTTAATTGTTGCTCGTCCTCAGGTAGGTAAATGATAAAATAAATAATTTATGAAGTGTGAATGCTAGCACAATGTATAAGTTTGACCAATGTTACTTACAATCACATTTTCTTGCATCATAAAACAACAATCTTTTCCCATAGAACTTCTCATGATGAAGTAACAAGCTATTCACATGTTAGAGTATAGACCATAAACTTTGTTGAAAACTAGCAAACTATATTTTCAGTCACCAAACAATTACAATTCATCTTATTTTCAGGAAGGGTCTATGTAAGATCTTTGATTTCAAAAATTCCACATACTCAACTATCACTAGTAGAAAACAAGCCATTAGTCCCGGTTGGCAAGGGTCTTTAGTCTCGGTTCCCCAACCGGGACTAAAGTATAGAGACTAAATGGTACAGGCCTTTAGTCCCGGTTGGCTATGAACCGGGACTAAACCCTAGCCACGTGGGCGGCAAGGCGTGCCAGGGCATTGGGACCTTTGGTCCCGGCTGGTAATACCAACCGGGACTAAAGGTTTAGGGGTTTAGGGGTTAGGGGTTTAATGTTTATTGTTTATTTTTCCTTTTCATTTTGTGTTTTCCATTTAATTCTTTTTCATTTCAAACATATTTTACACTACTACATATTCTACACGTTATGCATATATAATAGAATTTCTCGTGGAACCGATCATATATCATAAAATTTCTCGTACAACCAATCATATATCATAGAATTTCTCATACGACCACATGCATAAAACACACATATATATACAATTTGTCGTACAATTTGTTGATCATTTGGGGATCGGGTAATGGTATTCTCCATCGGGAGATATGACCTACTGAAGCAAAAATTCCGCAATTTCCTCTTGAATTGCTCGTATGCGGTCCGGTGGTAGGAGCTCATCCCGCATCTGTGTCATCTATATATAAATAAGGAGATCAATATGAATATGCATGTTAGTTGTGTGTATATGTATTAGATCATGATAAAAAATATGAATAGTGTTTACGTACCCAAAGATCTTGTGCACTCTTGCTGCTTTCGATCATAAAGCGAATGTTCTCGCAAACGAAATATGCACATAGTTTAGTCCCCTGTGCCCGCCTCATGCACTTTACGAGAATATAATTCAATCAGATAATAATAAATATGACAATGGTATTGAAACTAGAATTAAAGAGATGCGCGCACGTAGCTAGTACTACTTAATTACCCTGGGCTTTCGCCATCTCAACTCTGATTTCCATTCACCGGTGACCCCTGTGATGAAACGTTTCCAAACATTGCCTAGCAAACAAATTGAATAAAGGAGTTATTAATTACTTGATATTAGGAAATGAACTAATAAATAAGCCGACATAGTGCGTCAATCATTGAAATTACCTTCCGAGCAATGAATGCAAGCTTATGTAATCCAAAGGGTGTTCAGTTAGCGAGTCCAGTACTTCAACACTTCCGTCGTCAACTCTAATGATTATAAGGATCCAGTGGTAGTTGTGCACATGATTTGTATAAGCGGGCATGCATGACTCATCAACTACACTTAACATTGAGTATATATGCATAAGCAAAACTAGAATTGGTAGTACAAGACAGTAACACTCACTAGAACTTCCAAGGTAAAAGTATTTCTGCTTTGTACTTTAGGGCCTTCAAAAACCTTAGAAGCATATTCTCCGTGTCTTAGGGTCCCTTCTCAACATTTCCTCATTAATGGTATTTGGGTCAACAAACCCAATGCCATAGACTCCAGATCTTTTCAATTCAAAAATCTTCATTCTACATAATACCACCGAAAAGAATATAGTGAGTATCATAACAGACAACGAACGAGTTGCGCTAGAGACTTAAATTACAGAAAGAAATCATTACAGACAATAGCAACTGACGATAGACTTGTCGAGTGCTTTTTGATTGAATAACTGAAAAAATCTGCATTTTTAATCCACAAAGCATTTTCGTGGATGTAATGCTCTTTCTCGACTTTCACCATGAGGCTAGCTCGCCCGACCTTTACTTCTCTCATGTACGAATGATGCAAGTTGTTCATTTGCGTTGTTACAAGCTTATCGTAGTCAGGAGTGACCAGAGGTTTCCTGGGGACATATTGCCATGCTATTTCCTTCGGATCCAATGGTGGAAATTCCTCGATCTCTAGGAGTTTTTCAATGGTGATACCGAGCAATCTAGCATTCTATCTATCAGCATCGGTTATTACCACCTTATTGGCACTCACCTTGAGCAGGCTGATCGATTGGACTGGCTGTTCTCCGAGCTGGGGAACAGTTTTCCCGCATTTACTGCTACCGCTCGACTTCTTTCTTTTGCTGGATTCAAAGGACTTGGTAATACAACGTTCATAGTCTGATACCGGCCTTTTCTCTGCCGGTTTAGCTGCATCAATAAAGTGTTGTATGACCTCGTCGGGTACTTTCTCCTTTGGCAGCGGGGGCAGTTTCGGTCAAAAATGGGCGTTCAATTCGATAGCCACTTGTTCATCCATTTCCTCGTCAGTCTTCTTGTAAGCTAACTTCTTTCTGGCAGTAGGCTTGGGCTTCGTCTTTTGTGTTCTCTTCCGCTTTGGAGACGGCAGATACCGATATCGTGGACTCTTCGCGCTAGGCTCCGTCTCAGGGTGGGATGGACTATGCTGACATGGCAGAGCTTGATAGCGCAAACTCGACATGCGCTTCGTCTCAGGGTGGGATGGATTCGGCTGGGGTGGCAGAGATGGATATGGTGGATGATAACCCACAAGTATAGGGGATCACAACATTTTTTGAGGGTAGAGTATTCAACCCAAATTTATTGATTCGACACAAGGGGAGCCAAATAATATTCTCGAGTATTCGCAGCTGAGTGGTCAATTCAACCACACCTGAAACACTTAATATCTGCAGCAACGTATTCAATAGCAAAGTAGTATGGAAGTAAGGAAGTAATGGTAACGGTAGCAAAAGTAGCAGTAGCAGTTTTGTAGTGATTATAACAGTAGCAATGGAGAAGTAACTTAGCAAAGATCAATATGTGGAAAGCTTGTAGGCAATGTATCGGTTATGGATAATTATGTTGAATGTACTTCATCATGCCAAAGTTATAACATAGGGTGACACAGAACTAGCTCCAATTCGTCAATGTAATGTAGGCATGTATTCCATATATAGTCATACGTGCTTATGGAAAAGAACTTGCATGACATCTTTTGTCCTGCCCTCCCATGGCAGCGGGGCCCTAATGGAAACTAAGAGCGATCCAGGCCTCCTTTTAATAGAGAACCAGACCAAAGCATTAGCACTTAGTGAATGCATGAACTCCTGAAACTATTGTAATCACCGGAAAGAATCCCAGTTATTATCACCCTGAGGGATGCGGATCATAACTTGTAATAGGTGTCTACAACTTGCAAGATAGGATCAAGAACACACACACACACAGACACACACACACAAATATATATATATATTCTCATGAAAACATAATAGGTTCAGATCTAAAATCATGGCACTCGGGCCCTAGTGACAAGCATTAAGCATAGCAAAGTCATAGTAACATCAATCTCAGAACATAGTGGATACTAGGGATCAAATCCAAACAAAACTAACTCTATTACATGATAAATCTCATCCAACCCATCACCGTCCAGCAAGCCTACAATGGGATTACTCACGAACGGAGGAGAGAATCATGGAATTGGTGATGAAGGATGGTTGGTGATGATGATGGCGTCGATTTCCCCTCTCCAGAGCCCAAAACAGACTCCCGATCTGGTCTCCCGAGGAAGAACAGGAGGTGGCGGTGGCTCCGTATCGTGAAACACGATGAACTCTTCTTTTTGATTTTTTTCTCGACAAATAGGGTTATATGGAGCTGGAGAGGAGGTCGGAGGAGCCATGAGGGCCCCACAACCCCTGGCCGCGCCTTGTAGTCTTGTGGCCTGCCGGTGGCCCCCCTCTGGTTACTTCTTGCACCAGTATTTTTTACTAGTTTCAAAAATATTCTCCGTAAATTTTCAAGACGATCCGAGAACTTTTATTTCTGCACAAAAATAACACCAAGGCAATTCTGCTGAAAACAGCGCCAGTCTGGGTTAGTTCCATTCAAATCATGCAAATTAGAGTCCAAAACAAGGGCAAAAGGGTTTGGAAAAGTGGATACGATGGAGACGTATCAATTCCCCCAAGCTTAACCCATTGCTTGTTCTCAAGCAATTCAGTTGATGAGCTGAAAGTGATAAAGAAGAACTTTTACAAACTCTATTTGATCTTGTTGTTGTAAATACGTCCAACAGATGTTCAGATTTTCAGTAAAGATCATGGACTAACCACGTTCACAATAACATTTAGGTCTCACATTTACTCATATCAATAACATAATTAACTAGGGAGCAATAATAAAAACTCTCAGATGACAACACTTTTTCAAAACAATCATGATACAATATGACAAAATGGTATCTCGCTAGCCCTTTCTAGGACCGCAAAACATAATTGCAGAGCACCTCTAAACAACAAGGACTGAATAGACATTGTAATTCACGGTGAGAGAGATCCAGTCATGCTCATACTCAATATCAATCAACAGCAAGCATACAAATGACGGTGGTGCTCTCTAACTGGTGCCTTTTATAAGAAGATGATGACTCAACAATAAAGTAAATGGAAAGGCCCTTCGTAGAGGGAAGCATTTATTTGCAGAGGTGCTAGAGCTCGAGCTTTTAAAATAGAGATAAGTACTGATTTTTGAGCGGTATGCTTTCATTGCTCACATAAAGACCAAAAGGTTTTCAACATCTTCCATGCTAGATACATTATAGGCAGTTCCCAAACAGAATGATAAAGTTTTTACTCCCCCTCCACCAATCATTCACACTCCACAACAAGCCGAATCCACGGGTACCGTCCATACAAACACAATCCTGGGGGATTTTTGTTTAATTGTATTTTGCTTTTATTTCGAGCATGGAACTGGGCTTCCCGATTACCAGCCACTTTCTCGTGAATGATAGTGAATCAACACATATCGTGAGAATAACCCTCCTAGCATGGAAGATACGGACGGCCCCCAGTCGCCGCATGAGCAATTTGGGCATACAAAACATAATGTTTATTTGAAGGTTTAGAGGTTGGCACATGCACATTTACTTGGAACGGCAGGTAAATACCGCATATAGGTAGGTATGGTGGACTCATATGAAACAACTTTGGGTTTGAGGGATTGGATGCACAAGCAGTATTCCCTCTTAGTGCAAGTGAAGGCTAGCAAAAGATTGGGGAGCAGCCAACTAGAGAGCAACACGGTCATCAACATTCTTTGAGATTAACCAACATTGAATGCAAGCATGAGTAGGATATAAATCACTATAAACATAAATATCGTGGAGGCTATGTTGATTTTGTTTCAACTGCATGCATGAACATGTGCCAAGTCGAGCCACTTCAATCGTTCATAGGAGGATACCACCCCATCATACTACACCACAACCATTTTAATATGCATGCTGGCACCCAAAAAAAACCATTATCCACTCCTAGCTAATTAAGCATGGCATGAATAACTATAATCTCTAATTTTCATTGCAAATATGTTTCACCCAAGACGAACTGAATTCGGAACGATGAGCTAATCATATTTACAAAAGCAAGATAGGTCGAGTTCATACCATCTTTTCTCCATCTCAATATTTTCATCAAATATCATCATTATTGCCTTTCACTTGCACGACCGAACAGGGTGGATAATAATAAGAGTGCCCATGCATTGGACTAAGCTGGAATCTGCAAACAATAACTCAAAGGAGAAGACAAGGTAATATGGGCTCTCTAATAGGTAACCAATATTGCATTTGAGAGCCACTCAACATTTTCATTATGGTCTTATCCATACGACCCAAAGAAACAAAAATCAAAGCAAGAATGAGAAAACTATTTACATGGGAAAGCTCCCAACAAGGAAAAGAAGAACGAAAAATGTTTTTGGTTTTTCTTTTTAATGCTACAACTAAGCAACTGGAATTAAAGCTAGAACTAATTTTCTTTGTATATTTCTCAAGGTTAGATAAACACACAAGAAGAAAGCGAAACAAGAAAATAAACTACCATGGATGGTACAATGAAAGAGTACGAACACTGACTAGTAAGATGAGCGTGTAAACATGAATGTAAAGTTGGTGAGAAATACGTACTCCCCCAAGCTTACTCTTTTGGCCTAAGTTGGTCTATGGCCATGGCTGGCCCTGATAATATCCGAAGTCAGAGTTGGGGTTGTACTGGGCCGCGACAGCTACTGCCTGAACAACCGCAGTGTGAAGACGAGCTGATTCCGCGCTCCTCTCGTACTCGTCTGCCTCCTCTCTAGTTATAATGTATCTTTGTTTTTCCTGAAAGTTAAAGAAGACAGGAGCGGGAAGCGTGACATGGACAGCACGCTGTCTGTCAAAAATTAGTCAGTACTCGAGAGATTGTTCGTTCCTTTCGAGAAACTGAAAACATACCAAAGCCTCATAATCAAGAAAAGCAGGTGGTAACTCAATATCATTTCTGCATATGGATACCCCAAGATAATTAGCTAAATGAGTGACATAGATCCCACCAAACAAATTTCCATCTTTAGCATTATTATGCAACCTTCTAGCAATAATGGCTCCTAAGTTATATCTCCTTTCACCCATTAATGCACTCTTAAGAATAATAAGATCGGCTGCACAAAGGTGGTTATGCTTAGTTTTACCGTTAATACATCTACCTATGAATAGAGCAAAATAATGTATGACAGGAAAGCGAATGCTCCCCATGGTAGCCTGTGTAATATTTCTAGTTTCTCCGACGGTAATGCTCGCAAGAAAATCATTATATTAAGTTTTGTGTAGATCACTATAGTTACCCCATTGTGGAATTTTGCAATCTCAAGAACAAGGTCACCACAGCAGCAAAAGTTTGCAATACATGAAGCACTAGAATAGAAACTAATTGGACCATTGGAGGAGTCACATACCGAGGAACAATCTCCCAAAACAGTTTGTGAATTAGGCTTTGAGCAAGGAGATCAAAAATGGTAGCAACATAAGCAAGAACACAGGTTTGAGCAATGGTTGGATTTTTCTGGAGGAAGATGAAGTGAATGGGTGCTGGGACAAGTGGAGGGGGGCCACGTGGGACCCACAAGCCTGCTAGGCGCGGCCAAGGGGGTGGCTGTGCCTAATGGGCATGTGGCCCACTGGTGCAGCCCCCTGCAATATGCTCAGTGCCAGAAATTTTTAAATATTCCAGAAAAAATCATACTCCATTTTCAGGACATTTGAAGAACTTTATTTTCAGGTCACCTTTAGTGGATTGGGAAACTAAAAAAACAAAAAAAATAATAGCATTTTTACTTAATTTAATCTAACTAATAGAAAATAAAAGTTGGGTACAAAAAGTTATGCTTTCTAAATTCATCTCTCTCATGCTCATCAAAAGGAATCCATCAATAAGGTTGAGCAAGTCTTATTAACAAACTTCTTTCGAATAACATGAGACCGAAGAATTTTTGAATAGCACTAAGTTACCTCAACGGGGATATGCATGTCTCCAATAACAATAAGTATATCATATTTCTTCTTGACAGTAGGAAGAGGAAATTCAAAGTCTCCAATAACAATCGTTGGAAATTTTTCAAGAAAGTTCATACAGTGAACTTGAGGTTGTTTCTTCAAAAAGTGTACCATATGTTCATTACCATTAATATGAAAAGTGACATTGCCCTTGTTGCAACCAATAAGAACCCCTGTAGTATTCAAAAAGGGTCTACCAAAGATGATTGACATACTGTCATCCTCGGGAATATCAAGAATAACAAAGTCCGTCAAGATAGTAGCATTTGCAACTACGACAGGTACATCCTCACAAATACCGATAGGTAGAGCAGTTGATTTATTAGCCATTTGCAAAGAGATTTCAGTAGGTGTAAACTTATTCAAATCAAGTCTACGATTCAAAGAGAAAGGCATAACACTAACACCAGCTCCCAAATCACATAAAGCAGTTTTAACATAATTCCTTTTTTAGAGCATGGTATAGTTGGTATCCATGGATCTCCTAATTTCTTTGGTACTCCACCCTTAAAAGTATAATTAGCAAGCATGGTGGAAATCTCAGCTTCCGGTATCTTCCTTTTATTAGTCACAATATCTTTCATATACTTAGCATAAGGAGACATTTTCAGAATATCAGTCAAGCGCATACGCAAAAAGACAGGTCTAAGCATTTCAACAAAGCGCTCAAAATCCTCTTCATCCTTTTTCTTGAATGGTTTAGGAGGAAAAGGCATGAGTTTTTGGACCCATGGTTCTCTTTCTTTACTGTGCTTCCTAGCAATAAAATCTCTTTTATAATATCTTTTTATTCTTAGGATGTGGGTTATCAAGATCAATAGCAGGTTCTATCTCCACATCATTGTCATTACAAGGTTGAGCATCAACATGAACATCATCATTAATATTATTACTAGGCTCATGTTCATCACTAGATTGTGTCTCGGCATCAGAAACAGAAATATCATTTGGGTTTTCAGGTGTATCTATAACAGGTTCACTAGCAGCATGCAAAGTTCTATCATCATCCTTGTTCCTCTTATTACTGCATCGACTAGGTACATCAATATTACCCCTTTGAGAGTCTTTTTCAATTCTCTTAGGGTGGCCCTCATCATACACAGGTTCCTGAGTCATTCTACCACATCTAGTCAGAACTTTAACACAATGATCATTGTTCTTACTATTCATCTCATTAAGCAAATCATTATGTGCCTTAAGTACTTGTTCTACTTGAGTAGTTACCATAGAAGCATGTTTACTAATCAGTTTAAGATCGTTGATAGTTCTACTCATATAATCACCTAAGCGATCAAGCATGAACGCATTATGTTTCAATTGTCTACTAACATAAGCATTAAATTTTCTTTCTTAACAACAAAATTATCAAATTCATCCAAGCATTGGTTAGCAGACTTATTACAAGGAATATCGCTTTCATCAAATTTATGAAGAGAATTTACCTCTACTACCTGTGTCGGGTTATCAAGACCATGTATTTCTTCAATAGGTGGTAGATTCTTAACATATTCAACTTTAATACCTTTCTCTTTCATAGATTTCTTTGCCTCTTGCATATCTTCAGGACTTAGAAATAGAATACCTCTTTTCTTTGGAGTTAGCTTCAAAGGTGGTTCAGGAATAGTCCAATCATTATCATTGCTCAATATATTATTCAACAGTATTTCAGCTTGTTCAACTGTTTGTTCCCTAAAAACACAACCAACACAACTATCTAGGTGGTCCCTAGAAGCATCCGTTAATCCATTATAAAAGATATCAAGTATTTCATTTTTCTTGAGAGGATGATCAGGCAAAGCATTAAGTAATTGGAGAAGCCTCCCCCAAGCTTGTGGGAGACTCTCTTCTTCAATTTGCACAAAGTTAAATATTTCCTACAAGGCAGCTTGTTTCTTATGGGCAGGAAAATATTTTTCAGAGAAGTGATAAATCATATCTGGGGGCTACGCACACAACCAGGAGCAAGAGAATTAAACCATATCTTAGCATCACCCTTTGGCAAGAAAGGAAACAACTTGAGGATATAATAATATTTTTTTCCTCATGAGTAAATAGGGTGGCTATATCATTCAGTTTAGTAAGATGTGCCACAACAGTTTCAGATTCATAACCATGGAAAGGATCAGATTCAACCAAAGTAATTAACTTAGGATCAATAGAGAATTCATGATCCTTATCAGTAACAAAGATAGGTGAAGTAGAAAATTTAGGATCATACTTCATTCTAGCATTCAAAGATTTTTCTTTCCACTTGCATAGTAATTTCTTAAGATCATCTCTATCATTACAAGCAAGAAAGTCCCTAGCTACCTCTCCTTCCATAACATAACCCTCAGGGATATCAGGCAATTCATATCTAGGAGAGCTAGGTCTAGCAGGTATCTCAAAGTGTTCAGTTTCAATAATTTCATCAGTTCAGAAGTATCATAGTTTTCAGCATTGACTCTAGCAATTTGTTCATCAAGAAATTCACCCAGTGGCATAGTATTATCAAGCAAAGTATCATCATAAGCATCATGCATAATAGAAGTGGCATAATCAATTAATTGCGACATATCAGAATTACTCGCAGGTTGTGGTGTCACAAACTTACTCATAACAGAAGGTGAATCAAGTGCAGAGCTAGATGGCAGTTCCTTACCTCCCCTCGTAGTAGAGGGATAGATCTTGGTTTTTGGATCTTTCAGATTCTTCACAGTGATCAACAGATATAAATCCCAAGTGACTCGGAGAATAGAGCTATGGTCCCTGGCAATGGTGCCAGAAAAAGGTCTTGATAACCCACAAGTATAGGGGATCACAACCGTTTTCGAGGGTAGAGTATTCAACCCAAATTTATTGATTCGACGCAAGGGGAGCCAAAGAATATTCTTGAGTATTCACAGATGAGTTGTCAATTCAACCACACCTGGAAGACATAATATCTACAGCAAAGTATTTAGTAGCAAACTAGTATGGAAGTAACGGTAATGGTAGCAAAATTAGCAGTAGCAGTTTTGTAGTGATTGTAATAGTAGCAATGGAGAAGGAACTTAGCATAGATGAATGTGTGGAAAGCTCGTAGGCAATGGATTGGTGATGGATAATTATATTGAATGTAATTAATCATGCAACAATTATAACATAGGGTGATACAGAACTAGCTCCAATTCATCAATGTAATGTAGGCATGTATTCCATATATAGTCATACGTGCTTATGGAAAAGAACTTGCATGACACATTTTGTCCTACCCTCCCGTGGCAGCGGGGTCCTAATGGAAACTAAGAGATATTAAGGCCTCCTTTTATTAGAGAACCGGACCAAAGCATTAGCACTTAGTGAATACATGAACTCCTCAAACTACGGTAATGACCGGAAAGAATCCTAGTTATTGTCACCCTGGGGGATGCGGATCATAACTCGTAATAGGTTTCTACAACTTGCAAGATAGGATCAAGAACACATATATATTCATGAAAACATAGTAGGTTCAGATCTGAAATCATGGCACTCGGGCCCTAGTGACACGCATTAAGCATAGCAAAGTCATACCAACATCAATCTCAGAACATAGTGGATACTAGGAATCAAACCCTAACAAAACTAACTCGATTACATGATAAATCTCATCCAACCCATCACCGTCCAGCAAGCCTATGATGCGATTACTCACGAATGGCGGAGAGAACCATGTAATTGGTGATGAAGGATGGTTGGTGATGACAATGGCATCGATTCCCCTCTCTAGAGCCCAAAACGGACTCCAGATCTGGTCTCCCGATGAAGAACAAGAGGTGGCGGCGGCTCCATATCGTGAAACATGATGAACTCTTCTTTTTGATTTTTTCTCGACAAATAGGGTTATATGGAGCTGGAGAGGAGGTCGGAGGAGCCACGAGGGCCCCACAAGCCTGCTAGGCGTGGCCAGGGGGGTGGCCGCGCCTAGCAGGATTGTGGCCTGGAGGTGGCCCCCCTCTGGTTACTTCTTGCGCCAATATTTTTTATTATTTCCGAAAATATTCTCCGTCAATTTTTAGGACGATCCGAGAACTTTTATTTCTACACAAAAATAACACCAAGGCAATTCTGCTGAAAACAGCATCAGTCCGGGTTAGTTCCATTCAAATCATGCAAATTAGAGTCCAAAACAAGGGCAAAAGAGTTTGGAAAAGTGGATATGATGGGGTCGTATCAGCGGAGTCACCCTGCACTCCATCTTGGGGAGGGTTCGAGTCTACTGACGCGGCAGACTTGGAGGAGGAGTTGGTGGCCTTGGCACCGAGTTTGCAAACACGATGCATTCCTTTTTCCATAAGATGACATAACGCCTGACTTCTCCCGTTGTCCGCTCCCCTTCACCTCTAGGGTAGTCAATATCTAGTGATTCATATGCTGACACAACTTGATCCACTCTGACGTGAGCATAGCCAGGTGGAATTGGATTGCGGTGGAAGTTTGCTTTAGGTCCACTCGATAAAGCAAAGCCGTCCACCGCCTTCATGGATATGTTCTTCAGTTCCACATGTAGCTCACAAGGTCTCGACTCTAGGATATCATCCACGGGGTAGCAAGCCGGCAGTGTATCATCGGTCGGGACCTTCATGGAACCCACGCTGTTTTTCGGCATAGATGATGGAATGGCCAGATCCAATGTTGGATCTGGTTGTTGCTGCTGCTCAGACGCACCTTGTTGGCTAAGTTTGTTGATTTTCTCCTGCTGCAGCATGTATTTGTGTTCCAAGTCCTCAAGCCGATCTACTTCATGCTTCTTCTTTCCATCACTACTTCTGTAGTTGTCGCTCCAATCCGCAAACCCTAGAAACCACGGAACCATGACTTTGCCTCGTGTTCGTCTCGGGTGTTCAGGATTCTTGAGGGCGCACGAAAGCTCGTCATTCTCTCTCTCCGGCTGGTACACACCCACTCAAGCTTCTTATATTTCTTTAAGAAACTCGACCATGGCATCTTTAAGAATTGCATGTTCAAGAACTTGGCCTGTCTTTGGGTCCAACTTTCCCCCATGTGCATAAAACCAAGTCCTACACCTCTCAGGCCAAGTCTCTATTAGTGGAGTGACCCCTACAACCTTCATGTTTTGCTCAGATTCATCCCACTTAGGCAACCCAGACTTGTAGCCTCCTTGCCCCAGATGATGGTGCCATGTTTTTTTGTCGGCATTTTTCTTGTTTATTCTCGACCGTTTCACAGATTCTTCTGATTCCTTGAACTTCACGAATTCGTCCTAGTCATCGTCTAACTTCACATTCTCCTTTGAATTCTCAAGTCTTCTTTCCTCCTTCCAAGTAATTGCTCCATAATCTTTTCTTCCAAGACTGGAATTGTGTGGACATCTTCTTAAGAGCACACTTCTTGACTTTCTCCCGTTGAAGATCTGTGAGGCCCTCTGGTAGGGTGAACTGTGCTACTTCTTGAGATTGCATTGGTTTTCCCTTGAAGAGGAAAGGGTGATGCAACAAAGTAGATAAGTATTTCCCTCAGTTGTTGAGAACCAAGGTATCAATCCAGTAGGAGATAGAAGTAGGTCCCCAATCTTCGCACCTACACAAACAATCAAACACTTGCACCCAATGCTATAAAGGGGTTGTCAATCCCTTCGCAGTTATTTGCAAGGATGGGATATGATAGAGATATATATAGAAGATTACTAAAATGAAAAGTAAAAAAAGTAAAAAATAGTTCAACAAAGTATTTTTGGTATTTTTGGTTTATATATCTGAAAATATAATATGGAAAATAGACCCAGGGGCCATAGGTTTCACTAGAGGCTTCTCTCATGATGGAAAATAAAATGGTGGGTGAACAAATTATTGTCACGCAATTGATAGAAAATCGAATAATTATGAAGAGATACAAGGAAATGATTATGCATATAGGCATCACGTCCATGTCAAGTAGACCGAAACGATTCTGCATCTACTACGATTACTCCACACATCGACCGACTCCTGCCTGCATCTAGAGTATTAAGTTCATGAAGAACAAAGTAATGAATTAGGTAAGATGACATGATGTAGAGGGATAAAATCAAGCAATATGATGAAAAGCCCCATCTTTTTATCCTTGATGGCAACAGTACAAATATGTGCCTTGCTACCCCTACTATGTCACCGGGTGAGGACACCACAAGATTGTACCCACAACTAAGCACTTCTCCCATTGCAAGAATTACCAATCTAGTTGGACAAACCAAACCAATAACTTGAAGAGACTTGGAAGGTTATGAAATCATGCATATAAGAATTCAAAAAAGACTCAAATAATATTCATGGATAATCTGAACATAAATCCACAATTCATCGGATCTGGACAAACACACCACAAAAGAGTATTACATCGGATAGATCTCCATGAAGATCATGAAGAACATGGTATTGAAGCACAAAGAGAGAGAAGAAGCCATCTAGATACTAGTTATGGACCCGAAGGTATGTGGTGAACTACTCATGCATCATCGGAGGGGCAAGGGAGTTGATGTAGATGCCCTCCGTGATCGAATCCCCCTCCGGCAAATTACCGAAAAAGGCCCCAAGATTGGATCTCTCGGGAACGGAGGCTTCCGGCGGCGGAAAAGTATTTTCGTGGCTCCCTTTGGTATTGGGCGAATATTTGGGAATTTATAGGCCAAAGAATAGGGTTAGGAGACCTGCTGGGGGGGCACAAGCCTGCCAGGCGCAGCCATGGGTGGTGGTCGTGCCCCTGGCTTGTGACCTCGTGGCAGGTCTCTTGCCTTCCCCTCCAAGTATGGTAGATGTCTTCTGGTCCAAGAAAAATCATCGCAAATATCTTATTCTGTTTGGACTCCGTTTAATATTCCTTATCCGCAATACTCAAAAAAACAAGGAAAAAACAGAAACTGACACTAGGCTCTAGATTAATAGGTTGGTCCCAAAAATAATAAAAAATAGCTTATTAATGCATATAAAACATCCAAAATAGATAATATAATATCACGGAACAATAAAAAATTATAGATAAGTTGGAGACGTATCAACATCCCCAAGCTTAATTCCCGCTCGTCCTCGAGTAGGTAAATGATAAAAACAGAATTTTTGATGTGGAATGCTACCTAACATATTTATCCATGTAATATTCTTTATTGTGGCATGAATATTCAGATCCATAAGATTCAAAACAAAAGATTAATGTTGACATAAAAACAGTAATACTTCAAGCATACTAACAAGTCAATTGTGTCCTTCCAAAATAACATGGCCTCAGAAAGTTATCCCTACAAAATCATATGGTGTGGCTATGCCCCATCTTCCCCACAAAAAGTATTTAAATCATGTACAACCCCGATGACAAGTCAAGGAATTGTTTCACACTTTTTATGTTTTAAACATTGTCAACTCTCACGCAATACATGAGCGTGAGCCATGGATATAGCACTACAGGTGGAATAGAATATGGTGGAGGTTGTGAGGAAAAGGAGAAGATAGTCTCATATCAACTAGGCGTATCAACGGGCGATGGAGTTGCCCGTCAATAGATATCAATGTGAGTGAGTAGGGATTGCCATGCAACGGATGCACTAGAGCTCACTAGTAGAAAACAGACCTTTCGTCCCAGGCATTAGTCCTGGTCTGGTTACAAGCCGGTACTAAAGACGGTATTAGTCCCGGTTCGTGCCGACTCCAACGGCTAGGAGCAGGGCAACCTTTGGTACCGGCTCATGAGCGATCTTTAGTACCGGTTCGTGTCACGAGACGGTACTAAAGGGGGCGTGGTAGGCTTTTGATCAGACTTGGGCCCCGCATGCACCTTTAGTACCGTCTGGTTACACCAACCGGTACTAAAGGGCAATCTTTAGTACCGGCTGGTGTCACCGGCCGATACTAAAGACGTCCTACATATACGCTTCGTCCACAACCGATCGAAGGGGCTCTCATTTCTCTGTTTTCTCCCCTGTTCTTCTTCTTGCTCGAAGCTCATCCTCCATTTTGCCTAGGATTTGTCAAGATTTAAAGGCACCCCATCTATCCAAGTGTTCATAAAGGTTAGCAACTTTGCTCCTTCATCTCTCATTGCTAATTAGCTTGTGGTATGCTCAATGATATGTGATTTGTGGGTTTTAGCTAGGTTTTGGAGGAGTGATATCATTATGTGGGAGTTTATTTGATTTATATGCAATTTGAGCTCAAATTAACTTGTTAGGTTGCATATGTGTAGGCGTGGTTTATTTGGTGCCTTCCCATCCCCGGCCGTCCTAACCACCGTCGATCGTCCGCACCATCTCGTCGCGACACCGGCCACCTTGGTGAGCCTCTTGTTCTTCTTAAAACCTTAAAAACATTATCTGTATGATTTAGATAGCTGCGTGTATGATTTACTTACTTGTATTATTGTTAGTTACTCTATAGTGTCATGGTTATGGTATCCTCTCACATAGGCCCTCGTCCAGTCTATGATTCAGATGTGGTATGTCGTTACCTTTTATAACTATTTCACACATCATCTAATGTCTATGACAATTAATTATGCCACCAAATTGACGTAGATGTTTTTATCTATAGGAAGTAGTTGAACCAGAAATTCCAACCGACTATGCAATTCTGCTCGAGAAATTAACACAAGCTGACAAAGAAATTGATCATTTGAAAGAAAAATGGAAAAGAACTAAAGATGAGAAGATGGGATTGGAGTTGCATGTTGCCGATATCATCGACGATCACAAGAACAAGATGTCTGGAATGCGCTTGAAGCTTAGAAATATTAGAAAATATGCCATTGATAAAGAGGCTTGGTATCATTATGCTGTTGGCTCAATTGTTACTTTAGTTGCGATTATGATCGCCTTTGTTGTTGCATTTACATGTTTTAGATAGTTGTATGTTGTTTTATGAGATGTATGTATGAACTATAAGTATCTATTATTTGCAGTAATAAAATTTGGTCACTGCTAGCTCTACTTTTGGTTGTAATGTGATGATGAAGTTGTATTAATTTGGTCACTTCGATGTTGTGTAGTGAACATGAGCCGCCAATGGATGTATGATGACCGACTAAGTCTAGGGTTTCTTAATGGCCTGCATGATTTTATTCATGTGGCTGAGGAAAACAAGCAGAATGGTTTCATGTGTTGTCCATGTCATGACTGTAAGAATGATAGGAATTACTCTACCTCAAAAACCCTTCACTACCACCTGCTGAAGTCCAGTTTCATGTCCGGCTATAGCTGTTGGACCAAGCACGGAGAAAGAGGGGTTATAATGAAAGACAATGAAGAAGAAGAGGATGATGACAACTATCCTTTCGCTGATACAACAATGGGGGAAGTTGAAGAAGAGGCATCAATGGGGGAAGCTGAAGAAGAGGCATTAGATGAGCCCACTGATGATTTGGGTCGGGTCATTGCTGATGCAAAGAGAAACTGCAAAAATGATACGGAGAGGTTGAAGTTGAAACGCATGTTAGAGGATCACAAGAAATTATTGTTTCCAAATTGTGAAGATGACCAGAAAAATCTGGGTACCACGCTGGAATTGCCACAATGGAAGGCGAAGAATGGTGTAACTGACAAGGGATTTCAAGAATTGCTGATAATGATAAAGAATATGCTTCCAAAGGATAACGAATTGCCTGAAAGTATGTACCGCGGTGAGGAGTACGAGAATTTGAATGCATGCCCGGTATGCGGTGCACTGCGCTATAAGATCCCCCGTGATGACCCTGGTGATGTGGAGGACGAACACCACAGGAACAGGGTTCCTGCGAAGGTGATGTGGTATGCTAATATAATACCACGGTTGAAACATTTGTTCCAAAACAAAGAGCATGCCAGTTGTTGCGATGGCACAAAGAAGAACGTAAGAATGACGGGATGTTGAGAGCACCCGCTGATGGGTCTCAATGGAGAAAAATTGAGAGGGAGTTCGAGGACTTTGCAGCTGACGCAACGAACTTATGATTTGGTCTTATTACAGATGGCATGAATCCTTTTGGGGAGCAAAGCTCCAGTCACATCACCTGGCCCGTGACTCTATGTATCTACAACCTTCCACCTTGGTTGTGCATGAAGTGGAAGTTCATTATGATGCCAATGCTCATCCAAGTCCCTAACCAACCCGGCAATGACATTGATGTCTACCTAAGGCCACTAGTTGATCAACTTCTACAGTTGTGGAAAAAACCAGGTGTACGTGTGTGGGATGCGCACACACAGAAGGAAATTGACCTACGAGCATTGTTGTTTGTAACCATCAATGATTGGCCTACTCTTAGTAACCTTTCAGGACATACAAACAAGGGATACAATGCATGCACGCACTATTTAGATGATACTAAAAGTATATATTTGGATAAATGTAAGAAGAATGTGTACCTGGGACATCATCGATTTCTACCGATCAAGCATATCTTAAGAAAGGCAGGCAACCATTTCAAAGGTGAGCCAGATAACCGGAAGAAGCCTGGCCTCTGTACTGGTGAATATATATTTGATATGGTCAAGGATTTGCAGGTAATCTTCGAAAAGGGTCATGGTGGACAATCTATTCCGAATGACGCCAACGGACACGCACCCATGTGGAAGAAGAAATCTATATTTTGGGAACTTGAATTTTGGAAAGCCCTAGAGGTCCGCAATGCAATCGACGTGATGCACGTGACAAAGAATCTTTGTGTGAACCTGCTAGGCTTCTTGGGCGTGTATGGAAAGACAAAAGATACACCGGAGGCATGGGAGGACAAGCAAAGAATTAACGAGAAAGATGGAATGCCTCCAAAGCAGTATCAAGGTCTTGCCAGCTATGCTCTTACGAAAGAAGAGAAGGAAATCTTTTTTGAATCCTTGTTTAGTATCAAGGTCCTGTCTAGCTTCTCGTCGAATATAAAGGGAATAATAAATATGGCAGAGAAAAAATTTCAAAATCTAAAGTCTCATGACTGCCACGTGACTATGACGCAATTACTTCCGGTTGCACTTAGGGGGCTTCTATCGGAAAATGTTCGATTAGCCATTGTGAAGCTATGCGCATTCCTCAATGCAATTTTTAGAAGGTAATCGATCCAGAAATCCTACCAAGGTTACAGAATGACCTAGTCCAATGTCTTGTCAGTTTCGAGTTGGTGTTCCCTCCATCCTTCTTCAATATTATGACGCACGTTCTAGTTCACATAGTCAAAGACATTAACATTGTGGGTCCTGTATTTCTACACAATATGTTCCCCTTTAAGAGGTTCATGGGAGTCTTAAAGAAATATGTTCATAACCGTGCTAGGCCAGAAGGAAGCATCGCCAAGGGATATGGAACAGAGGAGGTTATTGAGTTTTGTGTTCACTTTGTTCCTAACATTAAGCCGATTGGTCTTCCTGAATCGCGGCATGAGGGGAGATTGGGTGGAAAAGGCACATTAGGAAAGAAAGAAGCATTAAATATGGACGGGAATTCTTTCACTCAAGCACACTACACGGCTCTACAAAATTCCACCTTGGTGACTCCATATATGGAGGAACACAAGGATATTGTACGGTCCAAGAACCTGAAGCAGTCTGACCCCTGGATTGAACGTAAACATATGGAGACTTTTGCCGGTTGGTTGCAAACAAAGCTCATAATTGACAATTATGTTCCATATGAACTGTACTGGTTGGCCAAGACACCAAGTTCGACTGTAACAACTTTCAAAGGGTACGAGATAAATGGGAATACATTTTACACGATCACCCAAGATAAAAAGAGCACCAACCAAAACAGTGGTGTCCGCTATGATGCAACTAACTTTGAAGACACATATTATGGTTACATAGAGGAGATATGGGAACTTGACTATGGACCTGATCTTAAGGTCCCTTTGTTTCGGTGCAAATGGGTCAAATATACTGGAGGCGAGGTACAGGTAGACCCGTACTACGGAATGACAATAGTGGATCTCAACAATCTTGGATACATAGATGACTCATTCGTCCTAGCTAATGATGTGGCTCAGGTTTTCTATGTGAAGGACATGTCTAGCAAACCGAGGAGAAAAAAAGATAAGGAAGCGAATACATCATACGATGAGCCAAAGCGCCACATAGTTCTTTCAGGGAAAAGAAACATTGTGGGAGTGGAGGACAAGACAGACATGTTAGAAGATTATGAAAAGTTTCATGAAATCTCTCCCTTCAGAGTGAAGACTGACCCAAGCATCCTGTTAAATGAAGAAGATTCTCCATGGTTACGACGCAATCATAAGCAAGGGACAAACACGCAGAAAAATTCTTACACCACGAGATCCCACTCTGGGATGTGACCGGCATCACCGTCATCACTTTCTATGTGAAGGACATGCATGTAATAGATGAGTTTTCGTTCGAAACCCTCATACTTCGAAATAGATTGTCCAATTTGGAAGTGCATCCAGTTTTTACCGTAACCCTCTCAAATCTTTAGAAGTTGCTATGTGGGTGAAATTATGATGTCATGCCAAGTTACAACCTTTTCAGAGTTCATTTGTACTGTTTTTCAAATTTAGGGTCATTTAGCTCAAAATAAATCATTAAATGCAAGAAAAATATCAAATGAAGTCAGAAAGGGTTGAAAATTGATGATTTGCCTTTGAATGGTGCATATTGAACACACAAAAAGTATGGAGTTAAAATAAGTTATTAAAAATGAAATCCCTTTGTAATAGATGACTTTTCGTCCGAAACCCTCATACTTCGAAAGAGATTGTCCAATTGTACACCAAGTGCATCCAGTTTTTTGCCGTAACCCTCTCAACTCTTTAGAAGTTGATATGTGGGTGAAATTATGATGTCATGCCAAGTTACAACCTTTTCAGAGTTCATTTGTACTGCTTTTCAAATTTAGGGTCATTTAGCTCAAAATAAATCATTAAATGCATGAAAAATATCAAATGAAGTCGGAAAGGGTTGAAAATTGATGATGTGCCTTTGAATGGTGCATATTGAACACACAATAAGTATGGAGTTAAAATAAGTTATTGAAAATGAAATCCCATTGTAATAGATGAGTTTTCGTCTGAAACCCTCATACTTCGAAAGAGATTGACCAATTTGTGCACGAAGTGCATCCAGTTTTTGCCGTAACCCTCTCAACTCTTTAGAAGTTGCTATGTGGGTGAAATTATGATGTCATGCGAAGTTACAAGCTTTTCAGAGTTCATTTGTACTAGTTTTCAAACTCGAGATATGACATTTCAAATGCCATTTAATCAAATTGTCTTATACAACAGTTTAAGTTGTTCAAACATGCATGGAAACCCCCATAAACAGAATCTTTATATTTTTCTGATATTTTTTCATATATTATTTATTTCCGTTGGAGTCATAATTTTTTCTATGATTTTTTAAAGTTTAGGGTTTTTCTAAAATAATAACTGATAATGAATTAAAAAAAACCTTTAGTACCGGTGAGAGCCACGCACCGATACTAAAGGTCCACCGCCCCGCGCGTTTTTGGGGAGGACCTTTAGTACCGGTGCATGTTTAGTACCGGTGCGAGCCACACACCGGTACTAAAGGTCCACCGCCCCGCGCGTTTTTGGGGAGGACCTTTAGTACCGGTGCGTGGCTCGCACCGGTACTAAAGATTCCTTTAGTACCGGTGCGAGCCACGCACCGGTACTAAAGGTCCTCCACATATAAATAGTGGAGGCCTCGTCCCGGTGCGAGCCACGCACCGGGAGAAGCTCATTCGCGCGCCACCAGGCTGCGGGAAATTGCCGTCGCCGCCGCCCGCCGCCCAGACCCCGCCGCCCCAACACCCCGCACCGCCCCGACACGCGCGCCACCCCGCCGCCACCGCAGCGCCCCCACCCAACTCCGGCTCCGGTGAGTGCCCGGCTGCCCCCTCCATTATTCCTGTTTTTTCTGTTAATTTAGTTAGTTTAGGTTTAGGTTTAATTTAGTTAGGTTAGATTTAATTTAGTTAGTTTAGGTTTAAGTTAGTTTAATTTAGTTTCTTAGGTTAATTATTAGGTTAGTTAATTGGTTAGTTAGTTTAGTTTAGTTAGTTTAGGTTTAATTTAGTTTAGGTTTAGTTTAGTTTAGGTTTAATTTAGTTTAGGTTTAGTTTAGTTAGTTAGTTAGGTAGGTCGTCCTTAGGTTATTAGGGTATGTGTTAATTTTGTTAGATGCTAAGTGTTATTTAATTTGTTAGATGCTAAGTGTTAATTTTGCTAAGTTTTATTTAATTTTTTTTTCATAATTAAGTGTTTCTTCTCGACGTCGATGATGCCGATCCCACATCCTCGTCATCGAGTCGCCGGAGGAGGTCACTTGCTTGAGCCGAGGGGCCCTGTTAGGGATTGGGCTCCGCCTGGCTGGTACTAGGAGGTGCTGCCTTCCGGGCGGCGCATCTTGGTGAGGAGCCAGCCCGTCGTCGACCTGAAGGTTTTGTGGTGGCGGTCGCATGGGCCATGGAATTTTCAGAGGCTTGAGTCCCCCGCGGAGGTGGTACAGTACCATGTCAGCAAGCAAAACGAGCACGTCCGTCGCTACATGGCAGCTTTGGAGGCCAGGTTCGACAATACCTAGCAGATTCTTTAGGGATCTCACTGTAGCTATGTTCCTGTGATGGTTCCTTCTCTTTGGGTGTCCACCGCCCGCCCCGATATCCGTCGGGCACTAGGGTTCTAGCTAGATCGATATATTAGCTACTATATATGTATTATTATGATGTATTAGCTAGATCGATGGATTAGCTGATGTATTAATAATTATCCGAGATTATGAGATGAGATCTTTTCTAATAACTACTATATATGTATTCGATGATGCATTGTTAATTAACTATTAGTTATTCTGCTTCTTGAATGCATGCTAATTTGAATACTAATATGTTTTATCTATATTATTATGGATTAGTTATTAAGCTATGGACAATACCGGTAGAGCTCATGAAGAGGACATCTTCGACATGATACACTCCTCCGAAAACCCAACGGATCTTCTGGATGAATCACATGATGATGACGGCTCATAATATCTGAATAATTAAGGAGATGGATGTGAGGCCGAGGAAGAACAACTTATGTTCCAAAATCCGAAACAACTAAATATGTCCGGCGAGGTATATACACATATTAGCCTCTGGTGATCATTACATGTGTATTAATTGATTTGTATATATATATATATATATTAACAAATCTTTTTTATTTTAATTATCATCCCTCCGGATCGAGCCGATCTAGTAGAAAGGTATGAGGCGGTGCCAAAATATTGGACGGCACCGTAAAGCTCAATCTTGATGCTTTCAAACATGATGGCGCACCGACTCACCCTGAAGCCAGTGCCAAGACATTTGTGCGTCAATGCAGAGTGGTTGTTAGGGATGGAGTCCCAATCACAATGCAAGAATGGATTCAACCAAAAAACCCAAAGCAGGAGTGAATTATGTCGATACAAGAATTAAAGATACCCTTTGGCGAGATCTCATGGAGCATTTCATCCTACCAAATTCTCTCTCGGAGCACCAAAGGGACAAAGTCAAGGAGTTTGCTCTCCATAAGATGGCTGGCGCGTTCCAGACTTGGAAGAAAAGATTATGGACCGAGTACAACGCTAGAGGCGAGAAGGCGCCTGAATTCATAGGAATATACGAGAAGGTAAGGAATCACTGGGACACATTTATTGAGTGCAAGACATCGGAAGCTGCTATGGAGAAGTCGGCAAACAATAAGATAAATGCGGAGAAAAAAAGTATCACCATAAACTAGGGACAGGTGGATACAAGTCAGCCATTCCTAAGTGGGATGCATTAAAGAATAAGATGCATGCTGAAGGGATCACTCCAGTAACCTTTCACTGGCCCAGAGGTGCAGGAATTGGTTTTTTGCGCATGGGGGAAAGTTGGACCCAGCAACAAGGAAGATTATTGCACTGGCCAGTCTGAAGCATGCATCAGATGAGTTGATTTATACAATAAAAGCTGCCCAAGAAGGACGCTTTCACCCCGATAGAGAGAATGACAAGCTTACACGCGCCCTCAGGAATCCCAAACACGGAGGACGAACACGAGGCATGGGCGTTGTTCCGTGGTACGAGGGGTTTGCGGGATGGAAGGACAGTTATAAAAGTCGTTCGAGAAAAAAGAAGGTGGAAGCAGACCGACTTTCAAAGTTGGAACAGAAGTATGAGCAACAGCAGGTGCAGATACAGATACTAACCCACCAAAGGGAAACTCCGCAGCAGGAGGCAGGGGAACGCGTCCCATCTACACTGCTGAAAAGCAGCGTGGGTTCCACGGGGGCACCACTGGGTCACACCCCCGTGGATGATATCACCGAGAAGACATCTTGTGAGCTAATCCAGAAAATGAAGAACATACCCGTGCGGGTCGCGACTGGCTATGCTTTACCAAATACACCTGATGTTCTCTGGCATTGCAATCCGGTTCCAGCTGGGTATGCTCGTGTCACGGTGGACGCAATACAGCCAGGATATGATGAACTATTGCTTGACATCCCTGGAGGTGAGGGGGAGTCCACATTGGCAGAAGCCGGTCGTGTTCTCATTCTATGGAGTAAGGACTGCATCGTCTTTCCACAGTCGGCGCTAAGGCCACCGGCTCCTCCGAGTATCGATGTCCAGCGTGAGGGATCCCAGCCAGAGTCATCGCAGCACCAACAGTCCTCCCCACCTCGCCAGCAGTCCTCCCCACCTCGCCAGCAGCCCTCCCTCCCTCCCTAGCAGTCCTCCCCACCTCGAGAGGCGTCCCACCTCGCCAGTAGTCCTCCCCACCTCCCCAGCAGTCCTCCCAACCTCGGGACGGAGCACGACGCGAGTCCATATCGTCAATATCGATCTCCGCCGCATGAGCCGACTCCACCCCGACAGCGGTCCCGCCAGCAGGGCTCCCAAAAGAGGAAGGCCAGCAGCAGTCCTCTTCGGAAGAAAGCAAAGAAGAAACTCGAGCCTCCGGCAAAAATGAAGTTGCCTTACGACATGACACCAGAGGAAAACAAAATTGAAAGCGATCGCCAAGTGAAAGCCTTTTTTGCGAAGAAGACCATGCCACCAAAGGAGGTAATACCCAAGGAAATCCAAGAGCACTTTATGGAACACTTTATTGATCGACCCCTGGCATATGTTGATCGTATGCCGACAGACTATGAGCGACAGATTCAGAAGGCAAGTGAGCAGAGAAGTTGGCCTAGCCCAAGGAAGAAGTCGGGAAGTACGACATCAACGACAGGAGGCACTACTAGTGGGAAAACAGTTCCCCAGCTCGGAGAACAATCCAAGCAATCGATCTCTCTGCTCGATGTGAGTACCAATCCAAGCAAGAAATTGATCCAACCAGTCGACGTGCAAGGCAACCCAATCGACCTAGAAGTAGTAGAGGCTGCAGGTCTCACTCTTGGCCAACTCCTTGGCACCGAGGAAATCCGCGGGTACGGTGCAACTGAGTGGGCAATGCAATATGCCATCAGAAAACCACTTGTCACACCCGAGCAGTACAAGGAACTACCAACTGCAATGCGACAGTTGCATGATTGGTACCTACGTCAAGCAAAGCGAGGGGAGATGGCGGTCATGGTCAAAGTAAGGAAAGAGCATTACGTCAATGGATGTGACATATGTCTTGAATTCTCAGAACTTTTCCAGTTATACCACATGGACTCTATCGACAAACTCTCATCAGTTGCTATTGTCTGTAAGTGATTTATATCTTTAATAATTTAAGTCTCTAGCTAAGATATCGTTCATTGGCTTATCCTCACTATATATGTTCTTTTCTACGCTATTATGGAGATTGAAGATGTGGGAATTGAAACAAGAGGGAATCGATGACATTGGGTTCATCGACCCAAGTACCATTAATGGTCATGTGGTAAAACATTATGCCAAGGACACAGAAGATCTCTTGGAATATTTTCTAGAGGCACTAATGAATACCTAATCTACTATAATATTTCCTTACAACATGGGGTGAGTGTTTACTCTCTTGTATACTACTCATTCTATTTTTGCTTACTAGGTCGCTGTCAAGTGTAGTTAATGAGTTATATGCATGCCTGCTTAATTATATAAACTTCTGCACAGAGACCACAATATCCTCCCAAATATTATCCTCGCTGATGGACTTGTTCAAGTGTACGACTCACTAGATATACCAGAACAATCATACGTGGACTTGTATTTTATGATAGAACGGTAATTTCAATCTTTATCGACCTTGCTTTCTTTCATTATTTCCTAATATCAAAAGTGATTATAATAACTCTTTCGTTATTTTTCTTTGCCACTTAGTGTTTGGAAAAAGATGATAGAAAAAACCCATCACGGTCATCAATGGAAACCGAAGCTGAAGTGGAAAAAGATGCAGGTAATTAAGTAGTACTACTAGGTCCGCGCATCTCTTTAATTCTAGTTTCAGTACCATTATCACATGCTTGATTAATAATTATCTTATTGAATTATATTCTTTTGCAAAGTGCACGAAGAAGCCACAGGGGACAAATTTATGTGGATACTTCCTCTGCGAGAACATTCGCATCCAGACCGAAGGCCGTATACGTTGTAGAGGAGCGCGTGAAAGACAACTCTAGGTTTGGCACATGATGTCTAAGCTCTCACCCGAGAAATGCTTTGTAGCACTTCAAGAGGAATTTGCAGCATTTCTTCTTCCACATGTCATTGATGTAAATGGAGAGCACTATTCCTTACCGCCGCCTCAATAATGCCAGCAAATCAGTACTAGAAAACTGAGAGTTCATCCGGAGCACTAGCTAGCTAGTCCCGGCCAGGTTTTGGGCCTAAGTTATAAGTCCCAGAATATATATGGATGTGTAATTCCATTTGTATATATACTATGTATGAGATATTGTATATTATATTACATATATATATGCATCAACATGTGTAATGTTTAAACTATGTAGCACCGTAAAATAATCTTGAAATGAATGGAAAACTAAAACCTAATTAAAAGCTAAAACAAAACAAAAACACTTAGTACCGGTTGGTATCACCAACCGGTACTAAAGGTCCTCCACCACCAGCCCACGCAGGCAGCTACATGGTGGGCCTTTAGTACCGGTTGGTATCACCAACCGGTACTAAAGGTCCTCCACCGCGAGCCCACGTAGGCAGCCACGTGGTGGGCCTTTAGTACCAGTCCGTGGGCCAACCGATACTAAAGGTCTGGACCTTTAGTCCCGACCCTTTAGTACTGGTTGAGGAACAAGTACTAAAGGCACATCCCGACCGGGACTACCGATCGACATTTTACTAGTGGCTATAAGTGTATGAAATCTCAAAAATAAACTAAGTGGACGTGCAACATGATGAAAAATTCCACTAGTTATATTAAAGTGACAAAATAGGAGACTCTCTATCATAATGATCATGGTGCTACTTGGAAGCACAAGTGTGAAAAAATATAGTAGCATTTTCCCTTCTCTTGTTCTCTCATTTTTTTCCTCTTTTTTCTGGTGGGCATCTATGGCCTCTCTTTTTATTTGGGCTTCATTGGCCTCTTTTATTATTTGTAAAGTCCGGAGTCTTATCCCAACATGTGAGGAAATCATAGCTTCCATCATCCTTTTCTCTCACGGGACAATGCTCTAATAATTATGATCATCACACTTTTATTTTCTTACAACTCAAAAAATTATAACTCGATACCTAGAACAAAATATGATTCTATATGAATGCAATATGAAAGTGATGGTGCGTGTCATGAAAAATGGAACGGTGGAAGTTGCATGGCAATATATCTCGGAATGGCTGTGGAAATGCCATAATAGGTAGGTATGGTGGCTGTTTTGAGGAAAGGTATATGGTGGTTGTTTTGAGGAAGGTGGGTTTATCGCACCGGCAAAAGTTGCGCGGTACTAGAGAGGCTAGAAAAGGTGGAAGGGTGAAAGTGTGTATAATCCATGGACTCAACATTAGTCATAAAGAACTCACATACTTATTGCAAAAGTCAATTAGTTATTGAAGCAATGTATTGGAAGGATGCTCCTAGGGGATAGGTTGGTAGGAGTTAACCATTGCATGCTCCCGACCCTCACACAACGGATGACAATCATTAAACAAATCATGCTCTGACTTCGTTACATAACGGTTCACCATACGTGGATGCTACTGGAATCACAAACTTTAACACAAGTATTTCTACCAATCCACAATTACTCACTAACATGACTCTAATATCACCATTTTTATCTCAAAACTATATGCAAGGACTCAAACTTCTCATAGTATTACATGCACTTTATATGAAAGTTTTTATTATATCCTCTTGGATGCCCATTATATTAGGACTAAATTCATCACATAATCCAATTACCATGCTGTTTAAAGTCTCTCAAAATAATATAAGTGAGGTATGGGAGTTCAATTATTTCTATAAAATAAAACACCACTGTGCTCTAAAAAGTCATAAGTGAAGCACTAGAGCAACATTGCCTAGCTCAACAGATATAAGTGAAGCACAAAGAGTATTCTAATAAATTCATGACTAATGCATGTCTCTCTCAAAATATGTGTGCAGCAAGGATGATTTTGGCAAACTAAAAAGCAAAGACTCATATCATACAAGACGCTCCAAGAAAAACACATATCATGTGGTGAATAAAAATATAGCCTCAAGTAAATTTACCGATGGATGCAAGACGAAAGAGGGGATGCCTTCCGCGGCATCCCCAAGCTTAGGCTATTTGGTATCCTTGAATATGTCTTGGGGTGCCTTGGGCACCCCCAAGCTTAGGATCTTGTCACTCTTTATTCCATAGTCCATCAAATCTTTATCCAAAACTTGAAAACTTCACAACACAAAACTCAACAGAAAACTCGTGAGATCCCACTAGTAGAAAACAGGGCATTGGTTCGGGCCTCCTAAGCCCATTAATACTGAATCGCTCATGAACCAGGACCAAAGGTGCCAACCGTCCCGGTTCGTGAGCCTAGGGGACCGGCCGGGCGACGTGGGCCATTGGTCCTGGTTTGTTTGGCCCCTTTGGTCCCAGTTCCAGGCACGAACCGGGACCAATGCTCCTTGCTCCTGGCCCATGACCATTGGTCCCGGTTCGTGGCTGGAACCGGTACCAAAGGGAGACCTATTGTCCCGGTTCAAGCCACGAACCGGGACCAATGAGCTGCCTATATAAACCCATGCCTGCCGCTAGCAGAGCCGTGGAGTGCTTTGTTTTTCCAGGACAACCGTGTTAGAGCTTTGTGGTGCTCTAGCTCACCTCCCGAGCCACACTTAAGCTTTCTCCTCTCGAAGCTCCTTATCCAAACTCCATTTTCGTCAAGATTTGTCTAGGTTTGGCGGTCCGTCCTGTCCCGTCCCCGTCCTGAAACCGCCGTCGATCGCCCGCGCGTGGTGAGCCTCTTGATCTTATCTTCTTTCTAAAAGAAAATATACTTACTCGTATGATTTTCTTACTTCTATTATTGTTTGTTTTTATATAGTGCCATGGTTATGGTATCCGCCCACATCAACCCTCGTCCATTCTATGATTCAGATGTGGTATTTTATCTTTTATAACTATTTCACACATCTAATGTCTATGACAATTAATTATGCCACCAACTTGACGTAGATGTTTTTATCTATAGGAAGTAGTTGAACCAGAAATGGATACCGACTATGCAATTCTGCGCAACAAGTTAACTAAAGCTAAAAAATAAATTGATCATTTGAAAGAAAAATTGAAAAGAACTGAAGATGAGAAGATGGGATTGGAGTTGCATGTTGCCGATATCATCGATGATCACAGGACCAAGATGGCTGCAATGCGCTTGAAGCTTAGAAAGATTAGAAAATATGCCATTGATAAAGAGGCTCGGTATCATTATGCCATTGGATCAATTGTTACCTTAGTTGTGATTATGATCACATTTGTTGTTGCATTGTAATTTTTAAATAGTTTTAATGTATGGTTTAATTAGATGCTCTGGAGAGCTATATGTTGGTCAACGAGAACTATGTATTTACTTTGGTTTTAATGTGATGATGAACTTCTATTAATTTGGTCACTTTTGTATTCCTGATGTTCTGTAATGGTTTTTGACACACTTAATTATATATAATGCACGCAGATGAACCGACAATGGATGTACGGTAACAGACGCACCGACGAGTACATTAAGGGGGTGCATCATTTTCTCGAAGTGGCCAAGGTAAACAAGCAGAATGGTTTTATGTGTTGTCCATGCCCTACATGTGGGAATTTGAAGTCTTACTCTGACCAGAAAATCCTTCATAGCCACCTGTTTGTGAAGGGTTTCGTGCCACACTATAATGTTTGGACCAAGCACGAAGAAATAGGGGTTATGATGGTAGACGGTGAAGAAGAAGAGGAGGATGACAACTATGTGCCCCCTGAATACGGTGATGCTGCAACCGAGGAAGCTGAAGATCAAGAGGAACCAGATGATGTGCCCGATGATGATCTTCGTTGGGTCATTGTCAATGCAAAGAGATAGTGCGAAAGTAAAAAGGAGAAGCTGAAGTTCGATCGCATGTTATAGGATCACAAAAAAGGGTTGTACCCCAATTGCGAAGATGGCAACACAAAGCTCGGTACCACACTGGAATTGCTGCAGTGGAAGGTAGAGAATGGTATACCTGCCAAAGGATTTGAGAAGCTACTGAAAATATTGAAGAAGAAGCTTCCAAAGGATAACGAATGCCTGACAGTACATATGCAGCAAAGAAGGTTGTATGCCCTCTAGGATTGGAGGTGCAGAAGATACATGCATGCCCTAATGACTGCATCCTCTACCGCGGTGAGTACGAGGAATGGAATGCATGCCCAGTATGCGGTGCATTGCGCTATAAGATCAGACGCGATGACCCTAGTGATGTTGAGGGCGAGCACCCCAGGAAGAGGGTTGCTGCCAAGGTGATATGGTATGATCCTATAATACCATAGTTCATACGTCCGTTCAGAAACAAAGAGCATGCCAAGAATATGCAATGGCACAGAGAGGACCGTAAGAAAGACGGGAAGTTGAGAGCACCCGCTGACGGGTCGCAGTGGAGAAAAATTGAGAGAAAGTACTGGAAGGAGTTTGCAGGTGACGCAAGGAACGTATGGTTTGGTTTAAGCGCAGATGGCATTAATCCTTTTGGGGAGCAGAGCAGCAATCACAGCACCTGGCCCATGACTCTATGTATCTATAACCTTCCTCCTTGGCTGTGCATGAAGCGGAAGTTCATTATGATGCCAGTTCTCATCCAAGGCCCTAAGCAACCCGTCAACGACATTGATGTGTACCTAAGGCCATTAGTTGAAGAACTTTTACAATTGTGGAATGAAAACGGTGTACGCGTGTGGGATGAGCACAAACAGGAGGATTTTGACCTGCACGCATTGCTGTTTGTAACCATCAATGATTGGCTTGCTCTCAGTACCCTTTCAGGACAGACAAACAAGGGATACCATGCATGCACACACTATTTAGATGACACCAAAAGTATATACCTGGAAATTGCAGGAAGAATGTGTACCTGGGGCGTCGTCGATTTCTTCCGACCAACCATCAATGTCGAAAGAAAGGCAAGCATTTCAAAGGCGAGGTAGATCACCAGAAGAAGCCCGCCATCTGTACCGGTGATCACATAATTGCTATTGTCAATGATTTACAAGTAATCTTTGGAAAGGGTCCCGTCGGACTAACTGTTCTGAATGAGGCTGAGGGACGCGCACCCATGTGGAAGAAGAAATCTATATTTTGGGACTTACCCTACTAGAAAGACCTAGAGGTCCACTCTGCAATCGATGTGATGCACATGATGAAGAATCTTTGCGTGAACCTGCTAGGCTTCTTGGGCGTGTATGGGAAAACAAAAGATACACCAGAGGCATGGAAGGACCAGCAACGTGTTCACGAAAAAGACGGCATGCCTCAAAAGCAGTATGAAGGTCTTGCCAGCTATGATCTTACCAAAGAAGAGAAGGAAATCTTCTTTGAACACCTGCTTAGTATGAAGATCCCATCTGGCTTCTTGTCGAATATAAAGGGAATAATAAATATGGCAGATAAGAAATTACAGAACCTGAAGTCTCATGACTGCCACGTGATTATGACGCAACTGCTTCCGGTTGCATTGAGGGGGCTTCTATTGGAAAACATTCGATTAGCCATTGTGAAGCTATGTGCATTACTCAATGCAATCTCTCAGAAGGTGATCGATCTAGAAATCCTACCAAGGTTAAGGAGAGATGTGGCACAATGTCTTGTTAGTTTCGAGCTAGTGTTCCCACCATCCTTCTTCAATATCATGACACACGTCCTAGTTCATCTAGTCAACGAGATTGTCGTTCTAGGCCCTGTATTTCTACACAATATGTTCCCCTTTGAGAGTTTCATGGGATTCCTAAAGAAATATGTCCATAACCGCGCTAGGACAGAAGGAAACATCTCCATGGGCCATCAAACAGAGGATGTCATTGGGTTTTGTGTTGACTTCATTCCTGACCTTAAGAAGATTGGTCTCCCTCAATCGCGGTATGAGACGTAGACTGACTGGAAAAGGCACACTAGGAGCAAAGTCAATAATATGTGGGGACGGGCATTCTTGGTCTCAAGCACACTACGCATTTCTACAGGATTCTACCTCGGTGACCCCGTATGTCGATGAACACAAGAACATTCAGCGCTCCAAACACCCAGAGCAGTGTGACGACTGGATTACATGTGAACACATCAAGACTTTCGGCAGTTGGTTGCAAACACGACTCAGGTGTGACAACACTGTTTTTGATAAGCTGTACTCGTTGGCCAGGAGACCATCTTTGACTGTATTGACTTACAAAGGGTACAAGATAAATGGGAATATATTTTACAAGATCGCCCAAGATCAAAGGTGCACCAACCAAGATAAATGGAAAGAGTTCACCGCAATTGTTCCGGCACTACCAAGGGAGCTGCGATTTACACACCCGAAAGTAAGTACTACTAGCTACTTCTACGCATCTCCCATTGATTCTAGTTTCAACAATACCATTTATCATGCTTGATTATAAGTTTGATTGAACTCTATGTCTCGTAAAGTGCTTGTGGCAGGAAGCCTGGAATGATTTTTGAGGATTCTATGTTTGCGAGTTCATCTACAACGTGACGACCCGTAAGCGGGGCTACTCTAAGAAACAATATGAAGTGCGTAAGCAATAATATTCAAAATTTTATTTTATTACAATGATTTGTGTTGAGTTTCATTTGTATATATGTATTGACCCCCTTGTTCAAATTAGATGTGGAGGATGCAGGATGAACTCCTACCACATGATCGCATATGAGCAATTCAAGATGAATTGGCGGGATTCTTTCTTGACCACGTCATAAATAATGCCGGAGAATACCATCTGGAATTTTTCATTAGATGTTGGGGATTGTAAGAGATCTTATATTGTATATACGTAGCTAGTAGCGTCGGATAGATATACGAAAACTTGTTGTATGACCAATATCTCGTAGATAGAGAGGTCGATCACTTCTCTCTCTATATGTTCATGATGATCTTCTGTACTTAATGGTTCCTTCATTGGCTTACTAGCTAGCATGTCGAGTTCTCTCTATAGTAGCTAGTGTCGACCAAGCACGGAGAAAGAGAGGACACTTCTCTCTATTAATTAGCTAGCTAACACAATATGAAACCCCTAAATTAACCCTCCAAAAACCCCTAACCCCCCCCCTTCAAAAAAATAAAAACCCCACTAACTGCCAGATGCTGACGCGTGGATGCCTTTTGGTCCTGGTTGGTGTTACCAACCGGGACTAAAGGTCCTCCTGCCTGGGCTCCCCGCAGAGGCCACGTGGAGCCCCTTCTATCCCGGTTCATAAGCGAACCGGGACTAAAGGTTTAGGGCTTTAGTCCCAACCCTTTAGTCCTAGTTCCAGAACCGGAACTAATGGGCCTTTGGAACCGGGACAAATCGACCATTTTCTACTAGTGTCCGTTAGTATAAGAAATATAAATCACCACTTTAGGTACTGTTGTGAAATAATTATTTATTTACATTCGTGTAATATCTACTGTATTCTAACTTATCCATGGTTCATACCCCCCCCCCCCCGATACAACCCATAGATACATCAAAATAAGCAAACAACACAAAGAAAACAGAATCTATCAAAAACAGAACAGTCTGTAGCAATCTGTAAACTTTGAACACTTATGTAACTCCAAAATTCTGAAAACTTAGAAAAATCAGGGAAATTTGCATATCAATCTTTTGTAAAAAAATTAGACTCATTCGACGCTCTGATAAATTTATAAAAGTCCTGGACTGGGCGCAAAAGTTTCTGTTTTTCAGCAAGATCAAATCAACAATCACCGTTGACCATCCCAAATGTCTTACTTGGCTCAAACACTAATTAAAACAACAAAAGAAAATTACTAAAGATGTATTAATATGTTAAACACTCAAAAATAGAAGCAAAAACAGAACATAAAAATAAAAATGGGTTGCCTCCAAACAAGCGCTATTGTTTAACGCCCCTAGCTAGGCATAATGATTTCGATAATACTCACATAAAAAGTAGAATTTCAAACATGCAAGAGAGCATCATGAATCTCATGACAATCACACTTAATTCTAACCCACTTCCTATGCATAGGGATTTTGTGAGAAAACAATTTATGAGAGCAAGAATCAACTAGCATAGGAAGGCAAAACAAGCATAACTTCAAAACTTTGAAAACATAGAGAGGAAACTTGATATTATTGCAATTCGTACAAGCATATGTTCCTACCTCATAATAATTTTCAGTAGCATCATGAAGGAATCTCACAATATAACTATCACACAAAACATTCTTTTCATGATCAATTATAGCATACGTGTCATCACCAAAACTTGGGGGGCAAAAAATATCATCTTGATCAAGCATAGCATCCCAAAGCTTGTGGTTTTGCATATCATTAGCATCATGGATATTCAGAGAATTCATACTAAAAACATGGAAATCATGCTTTTCATTCAAGGAGATATCATGAATCACCTTATAATTTTCTTCTTTCAACACTTCATCAAACAATTCATGATTTTCAAGCAAAACTTCATAGAGATAATCAAGTTCACTCAACTCACTAGTAATTAGTTCATCATAATTTGGTGTTCTGAAAATATTAGCAAGTGGATGAGCATCCATATCAATAGATTTTTAGCAAGCGAAGATGCAAGCAAATAGAAGGCACATGGCAACACAAGCAAACAAAAAGCAAACGAAATGGCGAACGGAAGAAGGGCAAATAAAAAGGCAAATCTTTTTGGTATTTTCTGAAAATTGTTTTAGAAGTGGGGCAGAGGAAAATGAGAGGCAAATGGAAAATAATGTAAATGCAAGAGATTAGTTTTTGATGGGTACTTGGTAGGCTTGATCTAGATCTCCCCGGCAACGGCGCCAGAAATTGGCAAGTTGACGGGAGATTTCTTGACTTGACTTGCTATGTATCCTCCCCGGTAACTGCGCCAGAAATCCTTCTTGCTACTTCTTGAGCTTGTGTTGGTTTTCCCTTGAAGAGGAAAGGGTGATGGAGAAAAGTATAGAAGTATTTCCCTTAGTTGTTGAGAAGCAAGGTATCAATCTAGTAGGAGATACAAGAAAGTCCCCAATCTTCGCACCTACACAAACAATCAAACACTTGCACCCAACGCTATAAAGGGGTTGTCAATCCCTTCATGGTTATTTGTGAGGATGTGATCTGATACAGATAGATATAGAAGATTACTAAAACGAAAAGTAAAACAAAAGTAAAAAATATTGCAGCAAAGTATTTTTGGTATTTGGTTTATAGATCTAAAAATATAATATGGAAAATAGACCCAGGGGGCATAGGTTTGACTACAGGCTTCTCTCATGAAAGAAAATAATATGGTGGGTGAACAAATTACTGTCGAGCAATTGATAGAAAAGCGAATAATTATGAAGATATCCAAGGCAATGACTATGCATATAGGCATCACGTCCGTGTCAAGTAGACCGAAACGATTCTGCATCTACTACTATTACTACACACATCGACCGACTCCTGCCTGCATCTAGAGTATTAAGTTCATGAAGAACAGAGTAACGCATTAGGTAAGATGACATGATGTAGAGGGATAAACTCAAGCAATATGATGAAAACCCCATCTTTTTATCATTTATAGCAACAATACAAATACGTGCCTAGCTACCCCTACTATTTCACTGGGTGAGCACACCGCAAGATTGAACCCAAAACTAAGCACTTCTCCCATTGCAAGACTTACCAATCTAGTTGGCCAAACCAAACCAATAACTCGAAGAGACTTGTAAAGATATGAAATCATGCGTATAAGAATCCGGAAAAGACTCAAATAATATTCATGATTAATCTAAAGATAAACCCACAATTCATCGGATCTCGAGAAACACACCGCAAAAGAGTATTACATCAGATAGATCTCCAGGAAGAACATGAAGAACTTGGTATTGAACCACAAAGTGTTGGGGAACGTTGCATGGGAAACAAAAAAATTCCTATGCACACGCAAGATCTATCCATGGTGATGAGCATCTATGAGAGGGAGAGTGGATCTACGTACCCTTGTAGATCGCTAAGTGGGAAGCGTTAAGAAATGCAGTTGATGTAGTCGAACGTCTTCGCGATCCAAATCGCCAAGCGTCCCGCGATCCAATCACGATTCGTCCTGATCTAGCACCGAAAGGACGGCACCTCCGCATTTAGCACACGTACGGCTTGATGACGATCTCTGCCTTCTTGATCCAGCAAGAGGGAGTGGAGAGGTAGACGAGTTCTCCGGCAGCGTGACAGCATTGCGATGATGGTGGTGGAGGAATTCCAGTAGGGCTAAACCTAAGCCCCGCTGAAAACCAATCTAGAGGAGAAAACGATCTAGAGGAAGAAGAGGGCAGCACGTGGCAATTAGGGTTAGGGATGCCCTAAAAAATCCTCTAGTATATATAGGAGGAGAGAGGGAGGAGGTTGGCACAAGGGACAAGCCCTCTAGGTTTCGGCTGAAGTGGGAGGAGAGGAGGAATCCTCCTCCAATCCTAATAGGATTAGGACTCCTTCCTTATTTAGCCTTTTTGCCTTTTTCCACCTTTTTATCTTTGGGCTTTTCTTCCCAGCCACATGGGCCTTGTGTGGGACATACACCAGCCCACTAAGGACTGGTATTCATCCTACCACAGCCCATGTAGCCTCTTGGGTCGAAATACCCCTCCCGATGGTCCCCCGGTACACTACCGGCACTCCCGGTACACTAACGATGAGCCCGAAACTTTTCCGATGACCAAAGCAGGACTTCCTGTATATCAATATTTACCTCCGGACCATTCTGGAGCTCCTCGTGACGTTCGGGATCTCATCCGGGACTCCGAACAACCTTCGGTCACCACCATATATAACTCTATACTATCAAAACGTCACCAAACCTTAAGTGTGTAGACCCTGCGGGTTCGAGAACTATGTAGACATGACCGTGACACCTCTACGGTCAATAACCAATAGCAGGACCTGGATGTCCATATTGATTCCCACATATTCTACGAAGATCTTTATCGGTCGAACCTCTCTGTCAAGGATTCAGTTAATCCCGTATGATGTTCCCTTTGTTCTTCGGTATGTTACTTTCTAAAGATTCGATCGTTGGTATCTCCATACCTAGTTCAATCTCATTACAGGCAAGTCTCTTTACTCATTCCGTAATACAAGATCCCGTGTCTAACATTTAGTCACATTGCTTGCAAGGCTTATTGTGATGTTGTATTACCGAGCGGGCCCTGAGATACCTCTCCGTCACATGGAGTAACAAATCCAGTTCTCTATACATGCCAACCCAACATACACCCTCAGAGATACCTGTAGAGTACCTTTATAGTCACCCAGTTACATTGCGACGTTTGATACACACAAGGCACACCTCCGGTGCCAGTGAGTTGCATGATCTCATGGTCATAGGAACAGATACTTGACATGCAGAAAACAGTAGCAATAAACTAACACGATCATATGCTACGTTTGTAGTTTGGGTCTTGTTCATCACATCATTCTCCTAATGATGTGATCCCGTCATCAAATGACATCTCATATCCATGACTAGGAAACCATAGCCATCTTTGATCAACAAGCTAGTCTATTAGAGGCATACTCGGGACATGGTTTTGTCTATGTATCCACACATGCATCCGAGTCTCCGATCAATACAATTATAGCATGGATAATAAACGATTATCAAGAACAAGGAAATATGATAATAACTAATTTATTATTGCCTCTAGGGCATATTTCCAACAGTCTCCAACTTGCACTAGAGTCAATAATCTAGTTCACATCACCATGTGATTCGCATTGTTATGAATCTAACACCCAATGAGTTCTGGGGCTCGATCATGCTTTGCATGTGAGAGAGTTCTTTTAATCAATGGGTCTGCGATATTAAGATCTACATGTACTTTGCAAATCTCTATGTCAAACCATAAACACTACTACTACACTCCACTTGGAGCTATTCCAAATGGCTGCTCCACTATACGTATACGGATTGCTACTAAGAGTCACCCGGATTGGTGTTAAAGCTTGCATCGACGTAACTCTTTACGACGAACTCTTTATCACCTCCATAACCGAGAAACATTTCCTTAGTCTTTTAGTTACTAAGGATAATCTTGATCGATGTCCAGTCATCCACTCTTGGATCACTCTTGTACCACTTGACGGACTCATGGCAAGACACACACAGGTGCGGTACACGGCATGGCATACTATACAAAGCCTATGACTAAGGCATAGGCGACGATGTTTGTCCTTTCTCTTTCTTCTGCCGTGGTCGAGCTTTGAGTCTCACTCAACCTCACACCTTACAAAGCAGGCGAGAACACTTCTCTCTGACTGATCCATTTTGAACTCTTTCAAAATCTTGTCAAGGTATGTACTCATTGAAAGATTCATCAAACATCTTGATCTATCTCTATAGATCTTGATGCTCAACAATTAGGTAGCTTTATCCAGGTCTTCCTTTGAAAAACCCTTTTCAAACAACCCTTTATGCTTTCCAGAACTTCTACATCATTTCCAATCAACAATATGTCAACCACATATGCTTACCAGAAACTCTATAGTGCTCCCACTCACTTTATTGTAAATACAAGTTTCTCATCAACTTTGTATAGACTCAAAAACTTTGATCACCTCATCAAAGGGTATATTACAACTCCGAGATGCTCGCTCCAGCCCATAGAAGGATTGCTGGAGCTCGCACACCTCTTAGCATCCTTAGGACTGACAAAATCTTTTGTTTGTATCACATACAACCTTTCCTCAAGTAAACCATTAAGGAAACGATGTTTTGACATCCATCTACCATTTTTCATAATTGAAAAATGTAGCAACTGCTAACATCATTCCAACAGACTTTAGCATCGCTACGAGTGAGAAAGTCTCATCGCAGTCAACTCCTTGAACTTGTCGGAAACTTCTGTGCGACAAGTCGAGCTTTATAAATGGTGACATTTACCATCAGCGTCTGTCTTCATCTCAAAGGTCCATTTGTACTCGTCGACCTGCCGTCCAACGATCAAGTCTACCAAAGTCTATACTTGGTTTTCATACACGGATCCTTTCTTGGATTTCATGGCCTCTAAACATTTGTCAGAATCCAGGCCCATCATCGCTTCTCTATAGCTCGTAGGTTCATCGTTGTCCAACAACATGACCTCCAAGACAGGGTTGTCGTACCACTCAGGAGCAGTACGCATCCTTGTCAACCTACGAGGTTTGATATTAACTTGATCCAAAGCTTCATGATCATCATCATTAACTTCCTCGTCAACTAATGTAGGCTTCACAGAAACATCTTCCTGCATTGCGCTACTCTCTGGTTGAATCAAAGGTTCAACAACCTCATCAAGTTCTATCTTCCTCCCACTCAATTCTTTCGAGAGAAACTTTTTCTCGAGAAAGGACCCAGTTTTAGCAACAAACATTTTATGCTTGGATCTGAGATAGAAGGTTTACCCAACTGGTCTTAGGGTATTCTGTGAAGATGCACTTGTCCGCTTTGGGTTCGAGCTCATTAGGTAAAACAATTTTCCACACAAGCATCGCAGCCCCAAACATTAAGAAATGACAGCTTAGGTTTCTATCAAACTATAATTCACACGGTGTCATCTCAACAAATTTAGATGGTGCCCTATTTAAAGTGAATGTTGTTGTCTCTAATACATAATCTCAAAACTATAGTGGCAAATCTATAAGAGACATCATAGTTCTCACCATATCCGATAGAGCACGACTACGACGTTCAGAGACACCATCATACTATGGTGTTCCAGGTGGCGTGAGTTGTGAAACAACTTTCACATCGTCTAAAGTTGTTGCCAAACTCGTAACTCAGATATTCACCTCCACGATCACATCGCAGACATTTTTATCTTCTTGTCACGATGATCTTAAACTTCACTCTGAATTTGCTTGAACTTTTCAAACGATTCAGACTTGTGTTTCATTAAGTAAATATACACTATATCTACTCAAATCATCGGTGAAGGTAAGAAAATAACGATATCCACCGCATGCTACAAGACTCATTGGATTACATACATCAACATGTATTATTTCCAATAAATTACTTGCCCGTTCCATTAAACCAGAAAACAGGTTCCCTAGGCATCTTGCCCATGAGGCATGGTTCGCATGTCTCAACCGATTCGAAATCGAATGAGTCCAAAGATCCATCAGCATGGATTTTCATCATGTGATTTATACCAATATGCCATTTCGCGGCAGTGCCACAAGTACGTTGTATTATCATTACTAACTTTGTATCTTTTGGCATCAATGTTATGAACATGTGTGTTACTACGATTAAGATTCAACAAACCATTCTCACTGGGTGCATGACCATTGAAGGTATTATTCATGTAAACAGAATAACCATTATTCTCTAACTTGAATGAATAATCGTGTTGCAATAAACACGATCTAATCATGTTCATGCTCAACGCAAAACACCAAATAACATTTATTTAGGTTCGACACTAATCCCGAAGGTAGAGAGAGCATGCGATGTTCATCACATCAACCTTGGAAACATTTCCAACACATATCGTCACCTCACCCTTATCTAGTTCTCCGTTTATTCCATAGCTTTTATTTCGAGTTACTAATATTTAGCAACCGAACCGGTATCCAATACCCAGGTGCTACTAGGAGTACTAGCAAGGTACACATTAATAACACATACATCAAATGAACTTCCGTCGACATTGCCAGCCTTCTTATCTACCAAGTATCTAGGGTTGTTCCACTTCAGTGACCGTTCTCCTCATAATAGAAGCACTTAGTCTCGGGTTTGGGTTCAACGTTGGGTTTCTTCATTGGAGCAGCAACTGGCTTGCCATCCATGAAGTTTCCCTACTTGACCTTGCCCTTCTCGAAACTAGTGGTTTTACTAACCATCAACACTTGATGCTCCTTCTTGATTTCTACCTTCGCGGTGTCAAACATCGCGTACAGCTCAGGGACCATTATTTTCTATCCATGGCATTTTATAGTTCATCACCAAGTTCTAGCAGCTTAGTGACAGTGACTTGGAGAACTATACCAATCACTATCTTATCTGGAAGATCAACTCCCACTCGATTCAAGCGATTGTAGCACCCAGACAATCTGACCACATGGTCAACGATTGAGCTATTCTCCTTCATCTTCCAGGCAAAGAATCTTGTTGGAGATCTCATATCTCACAACACGGGCACGAGCCTGAGATCCCAATTTCAGCTCTTAGAACATCGCATATGTTCCGTGACGTTCAAAACGTTTCGGAGCCTCAATTCTAAGCCGTAATGCATGACGCACTAAACTATGAAGTAGTCATCAAAACATGCCTGTCAGATGTTCACAACATCTACAGATGATGCTAGAGGGGTTGGCGCACCGAGCGGTGCATTAAGGACATAAGCCTTTTGTGCAGCCATAAGGACAATCCTCAGATAACGGAACCAATCCGCAATATTACTACCATAATCTTTCAACTCTATTTCTCTAGGAACATATAAAAAATAAAGGGAGCTACCGCGTGAGCTAGTAATCTACAACAAAATTTGGAAAGACACTTTGACTATGTTCATGATAATGAGTTCAATTAATCATATTACCTAAGAACTCCCACTCAAATTGACATCCCTCCGGTCATTCGAGTGATACATGATCCAAATTCACCAACTCAAGTCCGATCATCGCGTGAGTTGAGGTGGCTTCAATGGTGAACATCATCATGTTGATCATATCAATTATATGACTCATGTTCGACCTTTCGGTCTCTTGTGTTCTGAGGCCATGTCTGTGCATGCTAGGCTCATCAATTTTAACCCGATTGTTCTACACGTGCAACACTGGCTTGCACCCTTTGTATGTGAACGTAGAGTCTATCACACCCGATCATCACGTGGTGTCTCGACACGACGAACTTTCGCAACGGTGCACACTCAAGGAGAACACAATTTATCTTGAAATTAAGTTAGGGGTCACCTTATAATGGTACCATCATCCTAAGAAAAACAAGGTGCATAAAAGGATTAACATCACATGCAAATCAGAAGTGACATGATATGGCCATGAACTTGTGCTTTTGATCTCCATCTTGAAAGCACCAACATGATCTCCATCGTCACCGGCATGACACCATGATTTCCATCAACGTGTCGCCATCGGGGTTGTCGCGCCCACCATGCTTCTACTACTATTGCTACCATTTAGTGATAAAGTAAAGCATTACATAGCGCATAGAGCTAGGTCATACAATAATTAAGGACAACCCTATGGCTCCTATTGGTTGCAGTACTCATCGACATGCAAGTCGTGATATTCTATACAGCACATGATCATCTCATACATCACATATATCTCATCATGTAATTGTCCATATCACATCACAACATACCGTGCAAAAACAAGTTAGACGTCCTCTAATTGTTGTTGCATGTTTTACGTGGCTGCTACGGGTATCTAGCAAGAACAATTATCACCTATGCAAAAACCACAATGTTGATACATAAGTTGCTTTTCAACCTTCTCAAGGACCACCTTTGTCGAATCTGATCCAACTAAAGTAGGACAACCAGACACCCGCTAGCTATCTTTCCGCAACGAGGTTACACGTCAGTCAATGGGACCGGTCTCTCGTAGGCGTACGAGTATGGTTGGTCCGGGCCGCTTCATCCCACAATACCGCTGAACCAAAACACGACCAAGGGAGGAAGCAATCTAAGCATCAACGCCCACAAACTCTTTGTGTTCTACTCGAGATCTCATCTACACATAGACCTAGCTCATGAGGCCACTGTTGGGGAATGTTGCATGGGAAACAAAAAAATTCCTACGCACACGCAAGATCTATCAATAGTGGTGAGCATCTACGAGAGGGAGAGTGGATCTACGTACCCTTGTAGATCGCTAAGAGGGAAGCACTAAGAAACGCGGTTGATGTAGTCGAACGTCTTCGCGATCCAAATCGCCGAGCATCCCGCAATCCAATCACGATCCGTCTCGATCTAGCACCGAACGGACGACACCTCCGCATTCAGCACACGTACAGCTTGATGATGATCTCCTCCTTCTTGATCCAGCAAGAGGGAGCGGAGAGGTAGGCGAGTTCTCCGGCAGCGCGACGGCGTTGTGGTGATGGTGGTGGAGGAATTCCAGCAGGGCTTCACCTAAGCACCGTTGAAAACCAATCTAGAGGAGAAAACGATCTAGAGGAGGAAGAGGGCAGCACGTGGCAATTAGGGTTAGGGCTTCCCTCAAAAATCCTCTATTATATATACGAGAAGAGAGGGAGAAGGCTGGAGTAAGGGCCAAGCCCTCTAGGCTTCGGCCGAAGTGGGAGGAGAGGAGGAATCCTCCTCCAATCCCAGTAGGACTAGGACTCTTTCCTTATTTAGCCTTTTTGCCTTTTTCCACCTTTTTCTCTTTGGGCTTTTCTTCCCAGCCGCATGGGCCTCATGTGGGACTTCCACCAGACCACTAAGGGCTGGTATTCATCCTACCATAGCCCATGTAGCCTCTTGGGTCGAAATACCCCTCCCGATGGTCCCCTGGTACACTACCGGCACTCCCGATACACTACCGATGAACCCGAAACTTTTTCGGTAACCAAAACAGGACTTCCTATATATCAATCTTTACCTCCGGACCATTGCAGAGTTCCTCGTGACATCCGAGATCTCATCTGGGACTCCATACAACCTTCGGTCACCACCATACATAACTCTATACTACCGAAACATCACCAAACCTTAAGTGTGCAGACCCTGCGGCTTCGAGAACTTTGTAGACATGACCGCGACACCTCTATGGTCAATAACCAATAGAGGGACCTGGTTGCCCATATTGATTGCCACATATTCTACGAAGATCTTTATCGGTCGAACCTCTATGTGAAGGATTCAGTTAATCCCGTATGATGTTCCCTTTGTTCTTCGGTATGTTACTTGCCCGAGATTAGATCGTCGGTATCTCCATACCTAGTTCAATCGTTACCGGCAAGTCTCTTTACTCGTTCCGTAATACAAGATCACGTGGCTAACACTTAGTCACATTGCTTGCAAGGCTTATTGTGATGTTGTATTACCGAGTGGGCCCTGAGATACCTCTCCGTCATACGGAGTAACAAATCCCAGTCTTGATCCAGGCCAACCCAACAGACACCCTCGGAGATACCTATAGAGTACCTTTATAGTCACCCAGTTATGTTGCAACGTTTGATACACAGAAGGCACTCCTCCGGTGCCAGTGAGTTGCATGATCTCATGGTCATAGGAAACAGATACTTGACATGCAGAAAACAGTAGCAATAAACTGACACGATCATATGCTACATTTGTAGTTTGGGTCTTGTCCATCACATCATTCTCCTAATGATGTGATCCCGTTATCAAATGACATCTCATGTGCATGACTAGGAAACCATAGCCATCTTTGATCAACGAGCTAGTCTATTAGAGGCATACTAGGGACATGGTTTTGTCTATGTATCCACACATGCATCTGAGTCTCTGATCAATACAATTATAGCATGGATAATAAACGATTATCATGAACAAAGAAATATGATAATAACTAATTTATTATTGCCTCTAGGGCATATTTCCAACACAAAGAGAGGGAAGAATACATCTAGCTACTAGGTATGGACCCGAAGGTCTGTGGTGAACTACTCATGCATCACCGAAGGTGCAATGGAGTTGATGTAGATGCCCTCCATGATCGAATCCCCCTCCGACAGATTACCGGAAAAGGCTCCAAGATTGGATCTCTCGGGAACGGAGGCTTCCGGCAGTGGAAAAGTATTTTTGTGGCTCCCTTAGTTATTGGGGGAATATGTGGGAGTTTATAGGCCGAGGAATAGGGTTAGGGGACCTGCTGGGGGGGCCACAAGCCTACCAGGCACGGCCAGGGGTGGTTGGCGCACCCCCTGGCTTGTGACCTCCTGGCAGGTCTCTTGCCTTCCCCTCCAAGTCTGGTAGATGTCTTTTGGTCCAAGAGAAATCACCACGAAGATTTTATTTCGTTTGGACTCTGTTTAATATTCCTTATCCACAATACTCAAAAACAAGGGGAAAATAGAAACTAGCACTAGGCTCTAGATTAATAGGTTAGTCCCTAAAATAATATAAAATAGCATATTAATGCATATAAAACATCCAAAACAGATAATATAATAGCATGGAACAATCAAAAATTATAGATACGTTGGAGACGTATCAAAATATTTCATGAGCTCCTCCGAAAGTAGATCTTTTGCTCTTTGGCTGACAAAAGGAACTCTGCAATCCATTGGCTGATTCCATTCTTGAGCGGTGATCGGGATTTGGTCCCTAACGATAACTCCACATTGACATATAAGTTTGTTTGCATTCTCTTTAGGAGCAATTGGTTCACCATCTGCTATGATTTGACCGATGTTATACGTCACGCCTTGTTTCAACTTTCTTGTCAGGCCATGTTTAACCGTTGTAGAAGATTTGCTTGATCCAGACGGCTAGAAGGAAGAAAGATTCCTTAATATATACAAATAAATCAATACATCTGATGATCACCAGAGGGCAAATTAATACCTCGCCAGACTCTGTTAAATGGACAAAAATCTCTTCGCCATCATCATTGTCAGCTGGTTCACCTTCGTCTCTTGGTTGTTCTTCCTCAATTCCCTCACTGGATGGGTTAAGGTATTGTGAGCCATCATCTACTTCATTCTTTTCGTTTCTGGAGCATATCAGGTCGTACATGGCATTCTCTTGATCACGGTCCATAGCTTAACTAATTCAGAACAAATATAAAACAATCAGAATGCATTAAATAAGTAGAACTAGAGATATGCAAATTAATACAATGCAATGCAACAATATAATCATATAATATCACTAATACATCATCGATTAATAGTATCACTAATACATCATCGAATAGTATCACTAATACGTCTCGCGACGCAGGTGGTGGACACCCAAAGAGAAGGAACTATGACAGTATCATAGCTCGGGTGAGATCCCTGAAGAAATTGCCAGGCATTGGAGAACCTGGCATCCAATGCAGCCATGTAGCATCGAACGTTGTAACGACCCGACCTGAAAGGTCGAATCTCTGGTGTTTCTGTACCATCCCAAGATCATGCTGGTACACACACGGTACATCAATGTACATATCAAAGTGAAATCACACAGCTTTAATAATCAAAAAATCTCATATCGAGTCCTTTATTACAATAAGAATTACAATAAAGTGGCTGAAGGCCAACTCATGAGAATAACTAATCTTGCAGAAGCTTCAAAGGTAGTTTAGTCCATCTGACTCCAAGGGCATCTCACCGAGCGTAGAGCGTATCCTCACTCCTGGTCGGAAAAGTACTCTACAATATGATACGTTGCAGCCGTGTAGGTCAGCATATTGAATATGTCGGCAATGTCACAAAAGAGGGGGTAAAGTAATCATCTAGTCTATATGCATATATGGCAGGTGGGGTAGCAAGTTTTTGCATAAAGCCAATTTTTTCCTACAACAAGAGAGGGCAGAAAATTATTACTACAATGTTGGTTGATTAATGAGATGGTTCCACCAACCAATTCTCATACCCAAGTTGACCTTAATACCCACATCAATGTAATTAATTGTGTTGAGAGTTCCAGATAGTTCAGTTCCTTTGGCTCAAACTGTCCATGACCATGGACACGGCTAATCGATTAGGTTGGGTACTCTGCAAAGTTTTGCACACGTTCCCCACAAGATTTGATCGCCTCCGTTGGATTTCTCGCACTTCAGGGTGTTTGAGAAACGGATGACCAAAACATGGTCTTCTAAAGGGTTTCCCCGAGACTCTGTCGGTGCCCCTCCTTTCCTACCATTCTTCTACATCTCGTAGCACCGCTTGTCCAGGGTCACCACGATATCCAACCAAGCCAGAGCCCATAATGGCTTGTGGCTGTGTAGGTAAGCCTTGGGTCTTCAAGCATTCATCCATCTCTTTGTGCCTGGGTGGACCTGGTTTCTCCAGGATGCCGTTCAACCATCATCCACCCAGAGGTATGTTGAAAACTCGGAGTCTTGAAGTCTTGATCATCTTGTAGGTCTTGAAATTATTAACTCACAACTCTCATGAATCACACAACCAACCCCATCTACTAATAGCATAGCAAAATTAAATTCAATGTTTCCCGGGGTCAATATGTCAAAGGGTTGAGGGGTTCATACCACATGATACTACATCAAGTAACCAAGTTTCCAAATTACCTACTTTGCATGCAATTGGGGAGATGGTAGAAGTAATGCAATAAAAACATAGGTATACATGGTCAAAGTGACTTGCCTTGCTGACGATCCTCGTATTCAAGTGTCTCTAGATAACAAGCTTCGCACTCCGGATGATCTAACGAATCAAACAAAACACACAATAAGCATAACCCCAATACAACTCCTACAACAGCAAGGTAAACAAATACTTCAACAAACAATAGCACAATCAAAAGGAAGAATCACTCAAAGTATAAGTCTCTAAAAATTTTGGTGTCAAATCTCTACTAAGACATAACAAGTCAAAATTTTGTTTTGAACAAATAGGCATTTTAGATAACAGAAAAGTAAATACAAAATTTTATTAGAAAACGGAAAGTATTTCATTATAAAAAAATTGTGCAAAAAGAGTTACTACAAAACTTTTTTTTCTAAACAATACTAAAGGTGAAAGTAAGATGTACCTATTCAAACTAGAGCACAAAACAAATAAAAAAATATTTTTATTAACAGAAAATAATACACCTAATGATGAAACAATAGAACCTAGTGAAATCTAAAAAACAAAAGTTAAACTAAATCAGGTTCAAACTAAACTAAAATCAAATTAACTAAACTCTATAAAGAACTAAACAGATCCTATTTTTGTTAAAAACCCTAACCAAATTCATCCTAAAAAATTCTCAAACTGTGTAGGATGATAGGTCTAACTAATACAAAACAGTGGAGAAAAGATTCACTAAAAAATATATTTTTAAACTTCAGTTATACAGATATTAGTAATTTAAGCAAATTTGGTTAGATTCAAATTTAAGGTTCAAATTTGAGATCTAAGACTTCAGGATGAAACTACATGAAATTTGTGTCCTAATGCAAAAAAGAATCAATTAAAAACACTAATTAGTTTAAAATATATAACAAAAATAAAATCAGAACACATTCTGTTTTCTAAAACAGAAACAGAAAAAGAAAAAAGATTATCGATCGGTTAGGGGCTACGTGGCATGTTGTGATTTGCCGAGGCCGTGTGTGTGCGAGGTGTTTGCGGCGGACGACCGAAACGTAAAAGAAAATGGTTCGCCGTTTAAATCTTCTAATCAGGCGCGTCGGATCTAGATCGAATGGCCCAGGGGGGTGCGGTGGCTTACAGCGGTGGGGGTCGGGGTTTCGGTGAGGTCGATGGCGGCCGGACGTCGGAGGTGGTCGGAGGCGATGGTCCGGTGGTCGAGGGCGGCGTCCGAGGTGCTCAGGCGACGGCGGCGAAGCTCTGGCATCGATTGGTGGCGTCGGACAGGGCTGGGGACGACAGAGGTGACGACCTCGTGCTCGGAGAGCTTCGGTCGTCAACCGAACTCCGGCAAGGTGGTGCGGTGGTGTTCTGGCGAGGTAGAGGGGGGCTCGGGGTGGAACGGAGAGCGGAGAGGCAGGGTCTCTTTATAGGCTAGGTGAGGGGTCAGGAGAGGGAGGGAGGAGAGAGATCAGCGGGGTCGGGATCGCCGGCGACGTCGGGGGCGAGGGGAAGGGGATGAGCGCGAGGATGGCGCTGTCGGACAGTGGGTCCCGCGCGTCACTCAGAGAGGGGGCGGTGTTTGCGCGTCGGTGGCCGATCCGAAATGAATTCGGGGTTTAAATGGTTGTGGGCCGGCCTATTTGCTAATTAAAACGTTTAAATACGTTTCCTTTTCTATTTTTCAAAACGTTTAAAATCCTTTAATACATTCAAATCATTTCCAAACATAGGGAATATATATATCAAAATTATCAAGGGAATAAATTCTATTTAATGAACATTTTTCCTCTGTCAAAATGAATACTTTAGAAAAAATATTTTTCAGAAAATACCTAATTGATTTTAAATTCTTTTGAGATAAACTTTCAAATAACCCCCTGGTTTTATTGCTCAAATATTTCACCAAGATGCTCCTGGTGTGGAGTGTCATGTTACTCCTCTCTTTTTATGAATATTTCCAGGGGTTTTCAAATAAATGAAACAAGTAAATGGAGAAAAGGAAAGGGCCTTTTAGAAATCCAAAAGAAGAACTTCAACAATTTATTTCATTCAAACAATGTGATGATGATGCATAGCTATATTTCATAACATTCCAAAATGAAATTTTGGGATCTTACAAACCTACCCACCTTCAGATGAATCTCGCCCTCGAGATTCGGGTTGGCTAGAAAATAGGTGCGGGTGGTCTCTACGAAGATCTTCTTCGCGTTCCCAGGTGGCTTCTTCCTCGGTGTGGTGACTCCACAGAACCTTACAGAACTTGATGGTCTTGCTACGGGTAACTCTGTTGGTAGTCTCGAGGATTCTGACAGGCTTCTCCTCGTAGGTCAGGTCAATGTCAAGTTGTATGGCCTCTAGGGGCACTATGTCTCTCAAAGGAATATCAGCCATCTCAGCATGGCATTTCTTCAGTTGGGAAACATGGAAAACATCATGAACTCCGGACAGTCCTTCCGGCAATTCCAGCTTGTATGCAACTTCACCTCTACGTTCAAGAATTTTGTAGGGGCCTATGAATCTGGGTGCTAACTTACCTTTAACACCAAACCTCTTGATTCCTCGAACTGGGGACACACGAAGATATGCTCGATCTCCCACTTCATATGTCACCTCCTTGCGTTTGTTATCAGCATAGCTCTTCTGCCTGGATTGAGCTATCTTGAGTCCGTCTCGAATCAGTTTGACCTTTTCTTCAGAATCTTGGATAAGATCGGGACCAAAGAGTTTTCGGTCTCCAACACCATCCCACATCAATGGTATTCTGCACCTCCTTCCGTATAAAGCTTCAAAAGGGGCCATCTTCAGACTAGTCTGATAACTGTTGTTGTATGAGAACTCTGCGTAAGGTAAGTTGTCATCCCAACTGGACCCATAGTCTAGCGCACAAGCTCTCAACATGTCCTCCAAGATCTGGTTGACTCTCTCGGTCTGTCCATCGGTCTGCGGATGAAAAGATGTACTGAATTCCAGTCTTGTACCCAAAGTTTCAGGTAGCTGATGCCAAAACTTTGAGGTAAATTGTGTTCCTCTATCTGACACGATACTCCTCGGAACTCCATGCAGACATACGATCCTGGTCATATAGATCTTGGCTAACTTAGCACTGGTATAGGTGGTCTTCACTGGAATGATTTGAGCCACCTTGGTCAAGCGATCGACCACTACCCAAATGGAATCATATCCTGAACGGGTCCTGGGTAGTCCTGTGATGAAGTCCATACCAAGCTTATCCCATTTCCACTCGGGTATCGGCAAAGGTTGAAGTAACCCTACTGGTTTCTGATGTTCCTCCTTTACTCGCTGACAAACATCACATGCCGCAACATTTTCGGCAATATCCTTCTTCATTCCTGTCCACCAATAACTTTCCTTCAAATCCAGGTACATCCTGGTGTTGCCTGGGTGTATCGAGTATGGTGAATCGTGGGCTTCTTGAAGTATCAACTTCCTGAGCTCTGGGTCATTGGGCACATAGATTCGGTTTTCAATCCATAGAGTACCTTGTTCATCTTCACGAAAGTCTTTAGCTTTTCCTTCTTTCATTCTCTGCTTTATCTCAGCTATCTCCTTGTCCGATTTCTGGGCTTCACGAATTCTTTCGGTCAAGGTGGACTGAATCTCTAGTGTGGCAACATATCCTTTTGGAACTATCTCTAACCGAAGCTCTTTGAGATCATCAGTTAACTCCTGGAGTAATCCTCCGGCTATGAGTGTGTTCACATAACTCTTCTGACTCAAAGCATCTGCCACAACATTTGCCTTTCCTGGATGGTAATGCAGTCTCATGTCATAGTCCTTGATTAACTCTAACCATCTCCTCTGTCTGAGGTTCAACTCCTTCTGTGTGAAGATATACTTCAGGCTTTTATGATCAGTGTAAACATCACAACTATTTCCGATAAGGAAATGTCTCCAGGTCTTGAGTGCGTGCACTACGGCTACTAGTTCCAAATCATGGGTGGCATAATTCAACTCATGGGATCGTAGCTGTCTGGATGCAGAGGCTACAAATTTTCCCTCCTACATGAGCACTCCTTCAAGTCCTTGACATGATGCGTCACAATAAACCTGGAAGTCCTTCCGAATGTTTGGCAGTATCAACACTGGGGCTGTGACCAAACGTTTCTTCAACTCCTGGAACTGGCCTCACATTCCTCAGTCCAGATATATTTAGACTCTATCTTCAACAACTCTGTCATGGGCTTGGCAATCTTTGAGAAATTCTCAATGAACCTCCGGTAATATCCGGCAAGTCCGAGAAAACTGCGGATCTCCTTAACTGAGGTGGGTGACTTCCACTCAGTGACTACTTCAACCTTAGCGGGGTCTACTACTATTCTTTCTCCGGAAATAATGTGTCCAAGGAATCCGACTTCCGTCAGCCAGAATTCACATTTACTAAACTTGGCATATAACTGATGCTCTCTAAGCTTCTCCAGAACTAAACGCAAGTGTTCCTTGTGCTCTTCCTCGCTCTTGGAGAATATCAAAATGTCATCGATGAAAACCATGACAAATTTGTCCAAATATTCCATAAACACTTTGTTCATCATATTCATGAAGTAGGCAGGAGCAATAGTCAAACCAAAAGACATGACTATATACTCATATAAGCCATACCTTGTGGTGAAGGCTGTTTTGGGTATATCCTGTTCACGAATTTTCAGTTGGTGATACCCTGATCGAAGATTGATCTTGGAGAATACTTTGGATCCTACTAGCTGATCAAACAGGTCATTAATCATCGGCAGAGGGTACTTATTCTTGATAGTTACCTCGTTCAATGCACGATAATCGACCACCATCCTCAAGGTTTTATCTTTCTTCTCCACCAAAAGTATTGGGGCTCCCCAAGGTGAAGAACTTGGGCGAATATATCCCTTATCTAGTAGCTCCTTAATCTGGTTCTTGATTTCTACTAAATCATTTGTGGGCATCCAATAGGGTCTCTTGGAAATTGGGGCGGTTCCTGGTAGTAGCTCTATCAGAAACTCAATCTCTCTATCTAGTGGCATGCCTGGTAATTCCTCCACGAATACATCTGGAAAGTCTTGTACAACCGGCACTTCCTCCTGAACAACTCCTGTGAGGGAATTTAACCGAGCACTCATCTGTGTGCGTCGGATACATACTTAATCCTCTTGTTCTCCGGGGTGGTGAGTGAAATAGACCTACTGGGGCAATCAAGGTTTCCTTCATACTTTGTCATCCAATCCATGCCTAGGATTACATCCAATCCCTAGGATTCTAAGACGATGAGGTCGGTGGGAAAAACATGATTTCCTCTATGGAGTTTCAATGCATGGCATCCTATCCCTGCCATCATCATTCCTCCTGGGGAATTGACTTTGATGGGCTAACTAAGGGTTCTGGTGGGTAAACCATCTTTTCCACAACTACCCTTGATATGAATGAGTGAGTTGCACCAGAATCAAAAAGTACCATAACTGGACGTGAATGCAATAAAAACTTACCAACCACAGTCTCGGGCTGATCATAGACTTCTTCCACATCAATGTGGTTCACCTGAGCACGAGGAAAAGGATTTGGCTTCTTAGTTGCGGAGTTGTCGCTGTTGTTGCCGTTTCCATTTCCTTGCTTGTTCTGAGGACATTCAGTGGCATAGTGCCCTGTCTTCTGGCACTTGAAACAGGTGATATGGTTCAGATCCTTCTGAGATGGAGCAGGACGGTGTTGGTTGCCATTCCCATTTCCGTTGCCATTCTTGAAGTTGCCACTGTTGGGACGATTATTCCCATTTCCTCCATGGTTATGGCCTCCATGGTTGTGCACGTGATGAGTGTGTCATCCATACTTACCGGTCCCTGATCTGGTATTTCCTGAGTACGGGGAGTAGCGGGGCTTCTGTTGAGCTCCAGAGTGAGACTTCCCATGTCCATACTTCCTCTTGCGGTTTTTGATTTGCTGCTGCTTCCCTTCCAAGATGAGGGCCTTGTCTACATGCTCCTGGTAGTTGCTGAAAGTAACCACCATCAGCTGCATGCTCAACTCATCGTTGAGTCCTTCCAAGAACTTCTCCTGTTTGGCTGCATCATCGGCCACATCTCCTAGTGCATAACGAGCTAACGTGCTGAAATCGTCCACATACTGGGCCACCGAATGTTTCCCCTGGCGTAAGTTGCGAAACTCACGCTTCTTCAGACTCATGGCCCCAGCTAAGACATGAGCGGTGCAGAAAGCTAGCTTGAACTGCTCCCAAGTCACACCAGCAATGGGGTACATGGTGGTGTAGTTCTCCCACCATGAAGCTGCTGGTCCCTCCAGTTGATGGGCGACAAAGCGCACCTTTTCAGCCTCACTGCATCCAGCGGTGGTGAGTTTCCTCTCCATCTTGTGGAGCCAATCATCTGCCACAATGGGCTCAGTGCTGCTGGAGAAAGTTGGTGGATTCAGCCTTAGAAAATGGGTGAGGTTGTCGCCTTGAGGTGGAGGGTGGTTGTTGTGGTTGTTGCTCTGGTTCTGAATCAACAGCTGCATAAGGGCGTTCTGCTGCTGGAGAAGTTGTGTGAGTTCCGGCAGGAAAGTGAAGTCGGGCTCACGTCGCAGAGGCATCTTGCTGTTTTTAGAGGGGTGAGAATTAGAATAGAACAAGGACCTAAAAGGAAATTTCACTACCCATACGCAATGCAACAAACATATCACACCAAACACTCATTCATTTATTCAACTCAAGGTTCAAACATCGAGATACAAATCTCCAAATCAAACTAAGCATCGACCTACGCTTTAACGATGAAAATAAAGATACATGGGGGCATAACTAAAGTTCTCCTCAAAAGTACATGGTGAAGTGTCCTCCTCCGGTGACGCTCTCCTCATAGTCATCATCGTTGCTGATCAAGGGAGCCATGTCTCCTTCTGGGTGAAGATTTCCCCCATGACCAACTATTTCTCCAGAGTTGCAATGCGAGTGTTCAGCTTATCGATCCTCTCTAAGAGATCCTTCACTTCATACTCATGCTCGTACTTGGCTTCCCGTAGGTCAGCTTCGAGGTCAATCTCGCGGTTCATCAGCCTCTTGATCGTCTTCGTGTCGGCACGTACCCGCAGTTCCAAGGTCCTGATGTGCGTCTCCAAAGTCTGGATATAGGAAATGGTGGTGTCTTCAGTGGGAGTGGTTATGATATTTCCATTGGCATCCCTATGACAAATCACGCTCAGTCCTGGTGAAATGGGTCCACCCCTATATTCCTCCTGAATACGTCCAAGGGCACGGTGAATTGCCATGTCTCTCCCAAGAATCCAGCTGGGTGCCACAAACTTGAAGTCGATGGGTTCCTTACGATTTCCAAAGGTCTTTCCAGGGATGTGCACCTCGATCCTGTAGCGACCGTCTTATGGAAAAGACATGATAGGAGTCCCGGTGATGCTTGGCAAGGCAATCCTTACGTCCCTGATGATCTTCACCAGCTCCTTGCCAAAGGGCATCGTCAAGTCAGGCTAACGAAACTCCGTGATCAAAACAGGGATGAAGGTGGCCATCTATAAATTTTGAAATAAATCGGAGGGAAGTCAGAAACGAGTAGATGAGAGTATAAGAATTTTAAAGACAAAAGAGAAATAAATCCTAAGGCTTTTCCAATCCTAGAGGTTATGTCCTACGGTCAGCGTGTGCTCTGATACCATTTCTGTAACGACCCGACCTGAAAGGTCGAATCTCAAGTGTTTCTGTACCATCCCAAGATCATGCTGGTACACACACGGTACATCAATGTATATATCAAAGTGAAATCACACAGCTTTAATATTCGAAAAATCTCATATCGAGTCCTTTATTACAATAAGAATTACAATAAAGTGGCTGAAGGCCAACTCATGAGAATAACTAATCTTGCGGAAGCTTCAAAGGTAGTTGAGTCCATCTGACTCCAAGGGCATCTCACCGAGCGTAGAGCGTATCCTCACTCCTGGTCGGAAAAGTACTGTACAACATGATACGTTGCAGCCGTGTAGGTCAGCATATTGAATATGCCGGCAATGTCACAAAAGAGGGGGTAAAGTAATCATCTAGTCTATATGCATATATGGCAGGTGGGGTAGTAAGTCTTTGCATAAAGCCAATTTTCTCCTACAACAAGAGAGGGCAGAAAATTATTACTACAATGTTGGTTGATTAATGAGATGGTTCCACCAACCAATTCTCATACCCAAGTTAAACTTAATACCCACATCAATGTAATTAATTGTGTTGAGAGTTCCAAATAGTTCAGTTCCTTTGGCTCAAACTGTCCATGACCGTGGACACGGCTAGTTGATTAGGTTTGGGTACTCTATAGAGTTTTGCACACGTTCCCCATAAGATTTGATCGCCTCCGTTGGATTTCTCGCACTTCAGGGTGTTTGAGAAACGGATGACCAAAACATGGTCTTCTAAAGGGTTTCCCCGAGACTCTGTCGGTGCCCATCCTTTCCTACCATTCTTCTACATCTCGTAGCACCGCTTGTCCAAGGTCACCACGATATCCAACCAAGCCAGAGCCCATAATGGCTTGTGGCTGTGCAGGTAAGCCTTGGGTCTTGAAGCATCCATCCATCTCTTTGTGCCTGGGTGGACCTTTCCGCATGAATACTGGCACTTCTCCAGCAACATCTAGACTAACCACTGGTTTCTCTAGGGCGCCGTTCAACCATCATCCACTCAGAGGTATGTTGAAAACTCGGAGTCTTGAAGTCTTGATCATCTTGTAATCAGGCGCGTTGGATCTAGATCGAACGGCCCAGGGGGGTGCGGTGGCTTACAGCGGTGGGGGTCGGAGTTCCGGCGAGGTCGACGGCGGTCGGATGTCGGAGGTGGTCGGAGGCGATGGTGCGGTGGTCGAGGGCGGCGTCTGAGGTGCTCAGGCGATGGCGGCGAAGCTCTGGCGTCGATTGGTGGCGTCGGATGGGGCTGGGGACGACGGAGGCGACGACCTCGTGCTCGGAGAGCTTCGGTCGTCGACCGAACTTTGGCGAGGTGGTGCGGTGGCGTTCTGGCGAGGTAGAGGGGGGGCTCGAGGTGGAACGAAGAGCGGAGAGGCAGGGTCTCTTTATAGGCTAGGTGTGGGGTCAGGAGAGGGAGGGAGGAGAGAGATCAGCGGGGTCGGGATCGCCGGCGACGTCGGGGGCGAGGGGAAGGGGATGAGCGCGAGGATGGCGCTGTCGGACGGTGGGTCCCGCGCGTCAGTGAGAGAGGGGGCGATGTTTGCGCGTCGATGGCCGATCCGAAATGAATTCCTGGTTTAAATGGTTGTGGGCCGGCCTGTTTGCTAATTAAAACGTTTAAATACGTTTCCTTTTCTATTTTCCAGAATGTTTAAAATCCTTTAATGCATTCAAATCATTTCCAAACATAGGGAATATATATATCAAAATTATCAGGGGAATAAATGCTATGTAATGAACATTTTTCCTCTGTCAAAATGAATACTTTAAAAAAATTCAGAAAACACCTAATTGATTTTAAATTCTTTTGAGATAAACTTTCAAATAACCCCCTGGTTTTATTGCTCAAATATTTCACCAAGATGCTCCTGGTGTGGAGTGTCATGTTACTCCTCTCTTTTTATGAATATTTCCAGGGATTTTCAAATAAATGAAACAAGTAAATGGAGAAAAGGAAAGGGCCTTTTAGAAATCCAAAAGAAGAACTTCAACAATTCATTTCATTCAAACAATGTGATGATGATGCATAGCTATATTTCATCACATTCCAGAATGAAATTTTGGGATGTTACAAATGTGCTTGTCCTCCTCCCTAACAAGGCGATGTACCAGCTCCGTGGGCGCCGGCTACCTCTGCACCGACAGTGGTCCATGCGATCGCTACCAAATAACCTCTGGGTCGATGCCGGGACCCTCATTCCTCACCAAGCTCCGCGCCCCGGAAGGCAGCACCTCCCAGTGCCAGCCCGGCGGAGCCCAGTCCCGGACATGGCGCCTCTCAAGCAGGTGGTTGCCGCCGAGTTGATGACGAGGATGCGGGATGGGCATCGTCGACTCGATGGCTACGCTATGCAATCGATTTGATGGGTAGGAAAGATGCTTTATATGCAATATGTCAATTAGCAAATGAGTAACATCTAAACATTTAAAACATACATACATTTAAACATTTAAAACATACATCAATGCAACAATATAACATGCATTTTATCCATGGCGGAGCCAAGGGGGAGCGAGCAGGCGCCTGCCCCTCCCCCCAACGATCGGTAAATTCTTTAGTACCTAGGAGTAATTAGCTTCAAGATTACGTCAATACACATTGCTGGCCCCCAATAATAACTCTAGTAAAAAACAGGAGGAAAGATTTTATCCTCTGCTCTCCAGCTCATCATGAGATTCGACTCGGATTAAATTAGGCGATACTAGTGACAGGTGATCATACGTACAATGCTATAAACTCCTAGGGGCAAATTTAAACTTATAAATTGTATCCTTTATTTTAATTGCATCAAAGTGACATATTATTCTATTATTATCATTTTTTTATAACATACACATATACACATCAATATATCTAACATACAAATATTATCAACTCCTAGGACTCCTGATTTTATCTAACATACACATGCACATAGACATACACATATACATCTAACATACACAGACACATACACATAAATTTGGAGGGCGAAGGACGGATCGGGCTTACAAATATGTGGTGTCGGAGAAGGATCGGAGCCGTAGACAGCCGGCGACTGGGAGGAGCGGCGTCGGCGAAGCTAACGACGACGGCGTGGAGGAGGAGAGCGGCGACGGAGTCGGCAGAGCTGAGGGAGTCGGTGAGCTAAGGGCGACGGCCGGCGGCTGGGAGGAGAGGCGCCGGTGGAGCTGAGGGCCTCGGCGTGGAGGAGCAGAGCGGTGGTGGTGCATGGACGGACGTCGACATTGATCGAGGGCGCGGGCGGGGTAGCCTGGTGGCGTCGTCGAAGCCAGTGAAGATGGAGTGAAATTAGGGGACGAAGAGCCATTGCTAATATAGCTCGGGACCTTTAGTCCCGATTGGAGGCTCCAACCGTGACTAAAGCCCCTTTAGTCCCGGTTGGTGTCACTAACCGGGACTAAAGTTCCTCCCTTTAATCCCGGTTGGTGATACCAAACAGGCCTAAAGAGGCCTTTTCGGCAGCCCAAATTCGTGCCGGAAGGGACCTTTAGTCTCGGTTGGTGGATCCAACCGGGAATAAAGGTCTATTTTAATATTATTATGTTTTATCATTATGTTAAGTTTTGGAATTTTGAGGATATTTTAAATAAGTGTTTTAATCAAAACCCGATTCGGTTTAATTAACTCTTTTTAGTTTTATACCTTCATTTGTTTTAATCAAAATCACTATTAATGAACTTTTAAATGGTTGAAACTCCGCATGGTATCATCATTTCACCCACATAGCATGTAGTAAAAAGTTGAGAGGGTTATGGCAAAAACTGGACGCACTTCATGTACAAACTGGACCATCTCCTTCGAAGTATGAGGGTTTCGGACGAAAACTCATATGTTACAAAGGCATTTCATTTTCTTAACTTATTTAAACTCCAAACTTTTTGTGCATTTAGTATGAACCATTGTAAGCCACATCCTCAAATTTGAACCCTTTCTAACTTCATTTGCTATTTTTCATCCATTTAATGAATTGTTTTGAGCTAAATGACCCTGAAATTAAAAAGCACCACAAATGAACTCTCAAAAGGTTGAAACTTAGCATGGTATCATCATTTCACCCACATATCGTGTGGTAAAAAGTTGATAGGGTTACAACAAAAACTGGATGCACTTCGTGTACAAAGTGAACCATCTACTTCGAAGTATGAGGGTTTCGGACGAAAACTCATATGTTACAAAGGCATTTTTATTAACTTACTTCAACTCCAGACTTTTTGTGTGTTCCATATGAACCATTCTAAGACACATCCTCAAATTTCAACCCTTTCTAACTTTATTTGCTATTTTTCATGCATTTAATGAATTGTTTTGAGCTAAATGACCCTAAAATTAAAAAGCACCACAAATGAACTCTGAAAAGGTTGAAACTTCGCATGGTATCATCATTTCACCCACATATCATGTGCTAAAAAGTTGAAAGGGTTACAACAAAAATTGGATGCACTTTTTGCACAAACTGAACCATCTCCTTCGAAGTATGAGGGTTTCAGACGGAAACTCATTTGTTATAAAGGCATTTCATTTTATTTAACTTATTTCAACTCCAGAATTTTTGTGCATTCAATATGAACCATTCTAAGCCACATCCTCAAATTTCAACCCTTTCTAACTTCATTTGCTTTTTTTCATGCATTTAATGAATTGTTTTGAGCTAAATGACCCTGAAATTAAAAAGCACCACAAATAAACTCTGAAAAGGTTGAAACTTGGCATGGTATCATAATTTCACCCACATAGCATGTTCTAAAAAGTTGAGAGGGTTAAAACAAAAACTAGATGCACTTCGTGTACAAAACTGGACCATCCCGGCTACTAACTAGAGAAGAAAAGTGATGACGGTGCAGCCAATCACATCCCACAGTGGGATCTTGGGGTATAAAACTTTTTCTTCGTGCGTGCACCTTGATTATTGAGTCATAAACATGGACAATCTTCATCATTTAACATGAAGCTTGGGTCAGTCTTCACTATAAAGGGAGGAATTTCATCAAACTTTTTATAATCTTTTGACATGTCTGTCTTGTCCTCCACTCACACGATGTTTCTTTTCCGAGAAAGAACTATGTGGCGCTTTGGCTCATCATATGATGTATTTGCTCTCTTATCTTTCCTTTTTCTTGGATTGGTAGACACATCCTTCACATAGAAAACTTGCGCCACATCATTGGCTAAAACGAATGGTTCGTCTGTGTGCCCAAGATTGTTGAGATCCACTGTTGTCATTCCGTACTGCAGGTCTACCATTACCCCTCCCCCAGTCAGATTGGCCCATTTGCACCAGAAAAAGGGACCTTCAAATCACCTCCATAGTCAAGTTCCCATATCTCCTCTACGTAACCATAATATCTGTCCTTTTCCTTGGTGTTCGCCGCATCGTCAAAGCGGACACCACTGTTTTGGTTGGTGCTCTTTTTATCTTGGTGGTCGTGTAAAATGTATTCACATTTATCTCGTACCCTTGGAAAGTCAATATAGTCGAAGATGGTCTCTTGGCCAACAAGTACAAGTCATCTTCAACATTATCATCATTCATGAGATGTGTTTGCAACCAACCGCCGGAAGCCTCAATGTGTGTACGTTGAATACAGGAGTCAGACTTCTCCGAGTTCTTCGAGCGTATAATATCCATGTGTTCCTCCATATACGGGGTGACCAAGGTACGATTCTGTAGAACTGTGTAGTGTGCTTGCGCTCAAAAATGCATGTCCATACATATTATTGATTTTGGTCCAAGCGTGCCTTTTCCATGCATTCTCCCCTCATGCCGCAATTCAGGAACACCAATCGGCTTAATGTCAGGAATAAAGTCAACACAAAACTCAATAACCTCCTCTGTTTCATGGCCCTTGGAGAAGCTACCTTCTGGCCTAGCACGATTACGAACATATTTCTTTAAGACTCCCATGAACCTCTCAAAGGGGAACATATTGTGTAGAAATACATGACCAAGAATGGCAATCTCTTCGACTAGGTGAACTAGGACGTGCATCATAATATTGAAGAAGGATGGTGGGAACACCAACTCGAAACTGACAAGACATTGAACCAAATCATTCTGTAAGCATTGAGGAATGAACATAGCTTCACAATGGCTAATCAAACATTTTCTGGTAGAAGACCCCTCAACGCAACCGGAAGCAATTGCGTCATGATCACGTGGCAGTCATGAGACTTTAGGTTTTGGAATTTTTTCTCTGCCATATTTATTATTCCCTTTATATTTGACGAGAATCCAGACGGGACCTTCATACTGAGAAGGCATTAAAATAAGATTTCCTTCTTTGCTTTGGTAAGAGCGTAGCTGGGAGGACCTTGATACTGCTTTGGATGCATGTCGTCATTTTCGTGCACACATTGCTGGTCCTCCCGTGCCTCCGGTGTATCTTTTGTGTTCCCATACACGCCCAGGAAGCCTAGAAGGTTCATGCAAAGATTCTTCGTCACGTCCATCATGCCAATTGCAGAGCGCACCTCTAGGCCTTTCCAATATTCTAGCTCCCAAAATATAGATTTCTTCTTCCACATTGGTGTGCGTCCCTCAGCATTAGTCAGAACAGATTGTCGACCAGGACCCTTTCCAAATTTTACTTGTAAATCCTGGACCATATAAAGTGTGCCATCACCAGTACGGAAGAAAGGCTTCTTCCAGTGATCTGCCTCACCTTTGAAATGCTTGCCTTTCTTTCTTAAGGCATGCTTGGGTGGAAGAAATCGACGATGTCCCAGGTACACATTCTTCTTGCATTTGTCCAAATATATACTTTGGGTATCATCTAAACAGTGCGTGCATGCATGGTATCCCTTGTTTGTCTGTCCTGAAAGGTTACTAAGAGCAGGCCAATCATTGATGGTTACAAAGAGCAGCACTCGCAGGTCAAATTCATGCTGTTTGTGCTCATCCCACACACGTACACCTTTTTTATTAAACGGTTGTAAAATTTCATCAACTAATGGCCTTAGGTACACATCAATGTCATTGCCGGGTTGCTTAGGGCCTTGGATGAGCACTGGTATCATAATGAACTTTCGCTTCATGCACAACCAAGGAGGAAGGTTATAGATACATAGAGTCACAGGCCATGTGATATGCTTGCTGCTCTGCTCCCCAAATGGATTAATGACATCTGCACTTAAACCAAATCATAAGTACCTTGGGTCATCTGCAAAGTCCAACCACTCTCTCTTGATTTTTCTCCACTGTGACCCATCAGCGGGTACTCTCAAATTCCTGTCTTTCTTATGGTCTTCTTTGTGCCATCGCAACGACTTTGCATGCTCTTTGTTTTGGAAAAAACGTTTCAATCGTGGTATTATAGGAGCATACCACATCACCTTCGTAGGAATCCTCTTCCTGGGGCGCTCGCCCTGAACATCATCACCAGGGTCATTGCATACCGGGCATGCATTCAAATTCTCGTACTCGCCGCAGAAGAGGATGCAGTCATTAGGGCATGCAGGTATCTTCTGCACCTCCAATCCTAGAGGGCCAACAACCTTCTTTGCTTATTCTTCGATATTTTTCGCAACTTTTCAAATCCCTTGTTAGCTACACCATTCTCCACCTTCCATTGCAGCAATTCGAGTGTGGTATGTAGCTTTGTGTTGTCATCTTCGCAATTTGGGTACAACCCTTTTTGTGAACCTCTAACATGCGCTGCAACTTCAACTTCTACTTTCCATTTTTGCAGTTTCTCTTTGCATCAGCAATGGCCCGACCAAGATCCTCAACGGGCTCATCTAATGCCTCAACTTCTTCTTCTTCATTCTCTTCCCCCATTGTAGTACCATCATATTTAGGACACCCAGGATAGTTGTCATCATCCTCGTCTTCTTCATTCTCTTCCATTAGAACCCCTCTTTCTCCGTGCTTGGTCCCACAATTGTAGACGAACATGAAACCGGACGTAAACAAGTGGACATGGATCTATTTTGAGCTAAAGTAAGTATTATCATTCTTACACACACTGCATGGACAACACATAAAACCATCCCGCTTGTTTGCCTGAGCCACACGCAAAAAACTCTGCACGCCATTAATGAACTGGGGAGAGCGCCGGTCAACATACATCCATTGCTGGTTCAACTTCATTACACAAAACCGAAAAGACCAAATTAATACAAGTTCATACATAAAGTTCATACAAACTTATTCTCATAAAACAACATAAAACTATCTAGCTAAAACATTTTCAATGCAACAACAAATGCGATCAAAATCGCAACTAAGGTAAAAATTGATCCAACCGCATAATGATACCACGCCTCTTTATTAATGGCATACTTTCTAATCTTTCTAATCTTCAAGCGCATTGCATCCATCTTGATCTTGTGATCATCGACGACATCGGCAACGTACAACTCCAATTTCATCTTCTCTTCTTAAGCTCTTTTCAATTTTCCTTTCAAATCCTCGTTTTCTTTTTCAACTAAATTTAACTTCTCGACAATAGGGTCGATTGGCATTTCCGGTTCAACTACCTCCTAGATAAAAATATCTATGTCAACTTGATGGGCATAATTTTCATTAACACGAAATGCAACAAATAGTTATAAAAGAGAATATACCACATCTGAATCGTAAACCGGACGAGGGCCGACAGGGACGAATATCATAACCATGGCACTACATATACCAACAATCATACAAGTAAGAAAACTATGCAAGTAACTATCTAAATCATACAGATATGATTTTTTATATAAAAAGGATCAGAACACAAGAAGAGGCTCTCCAAGGTGGTGCCGACGATAGTACGGTGCGGGCAATCGATGGTAGTTACGACCGGGACGGGAAGGCACACTAAGTAAACCACACCTACACATATGCAAACTAAGGAGTTAATTTGATCTCAAATTGCATATAAATCAAAAAACTATCACATAATTACACCCAAACTAAAACCCACAGATCACTATACCTATAAAGCATTGCATGAACTGATCTAGCAATGAGATATGAAAGGACAAAGTTGCTAACCTTTGAACACTTGGATGGATTGGGGTGCCTCAAATCTTGACAAACCTTGGCAAAAATGGAGGGATGAGCTCGAGGTAGGGGAAGAACGGAGAGGGGAGTTCTAATGGAGAAAACAGAGAAATGGAGTCGGACTGGACGAAGGGTTTATATAGGGAAACCTTTAGTCCCGGTTGGTTATACAAACCGGGACTAAAGGTCCATCTATAGTCCCAGTTTGTCACACAAACTGGGACTAAAAGGGCTCGTGGGGGCCCCAGACTAACACCAGCCTACCACCACCCCTTTAGTCCCGGTTTGTGATACAAACCGGGACTATATGTCCCAAATGAACTGGGACTAATGGGGCCCGTACCCCATGACCGCTCCTAGCCGTTGGAACCGGGACTAATGGCAACATTAGTCCCGGTTCAAAGCCAAACCGGCACTAAAGGTAGAAATGGAAGGTCTGTTTTCTACTAGTGTATCATTTAGTATTCCATGATTGCTAACACTCAAGACATACTTTTAGACCAACCAGTTTCAATCAGACACTAATTTTGCACCGTATCAATTCTACTCATCTTGTGAGTCATCAAAAAGGTTTTACTTGGCACAAACACTAATTTAAACATAAAAACACAATAACAACAGATGCAATAATCATGTTATCACACACAAACAGAAAGTAAAAAAAAAGATAACTATTGGGTTGCCGCCAAACTAACGCTATTTTTTTATGCCCCTAGGTAGGCATAATGATTTCAACGAAGCTCACATAAATAGTAGATGAAACATAAAAAAGAGCATCATGCACATTATTTTTATGGTACATTGGTAAATACAAGGATATAATTATTTTTATGAGAAACTTCCATTAAAAATTCTACATTGTTTCCATGAGCATGAACACAAGTGTTCAAGGTCGACCCTCACGTCTTCAATGCATAACTTTCCAATCGCTTCTCTAAGTAAATTTTTTGTGATTTTAATTTTTCAATTTTTTTGTTTGTTTCACCCACAATTAAATAAAGAAAACAAAACAACCGAAACAAAAATAAAACAAAATCTACTTAGTGTAGAAGCAAACAAGCATACACGAAAAATATTAACCCCACGCTATTGCTCCCCCGCAACAATGCCAAAAAAGAGCTTGATAATCCCCAAGTGCAAGGAATCATTGTAGCACTTTCCAACGATTGAAATGGTAAGTATGGAGTGTCGAACCCACAAGGAGCTAAAGGGTAAGATCAATATTCTCGGAAGTCCTATCTGCCACCGATACGACTTTACATACACTGAACGTTTACTTCTATCTAGTAACGAGAAATAAAATTGCATTGTGGGTATAAATAGGATAGATTTGGATGATATTGGAGAACTAAAATATGAAAAATAGTTGATGCACTAAATAGATTTAGAATATATCACAATATATTACAAGTAGCAAGTGTGGAATAATGATGGTATGGTGTGTGGAATCATCCTAGGCAATTGATGACAAGATTGGTAATCATTCTTGCAATTTTATATGAGGGAGAGGCATGAGCTAACATACTTTCTGTACTTAGATCACATGATCTTATGGTTGGATCTCTAGCAAGCATCCGCAACTACTAGAAATCATTAAGGTAAACCCAACCATAGCATTAAACATCAAGTCCCCTTTACTCCTATCCGGTTGTAGTGTTCGGCTCACCTGACAACTTCCGCAGCGAGGACTTGATCTTCGACATTGTCCCTTTTTGCAGCAGATATACGCACTTCTCAGTCGTACAGCGTTCGCCGACTTTAATGTCGCCCCACGTTATGCGTATCTCAAGCTCAAGATGCCCGGTCCTAGGGGAATCATCACCGTTAATGGAAACATGAAGCACTCACTCCGGACTGAGGAACACACGGCGTCTCTGGCTTCCGAGGTTCAACTCGGCAACAAAATGCCGAACTCCAAATCCACCATCAAGGCACGAAAGGTAAGCAAACGAGCAGGAACCCTATTTCAGCTCCCGGAACCTTTTCCGGCTCCACGCAAATAGGAATACACTCCCCACAACACAGCTCGGTTACCCGTATGGTACATCCCTAGAAGACACAATTTTGCGCTTAAAATACCAAGGACAGCTATGGGGACCGTCCAGCCAACGGCCAAGTGTTCGGCTCGACCACACCATGGCCAATCACGTCTTCAGACAACAATAGGTACCATTCAAGACCTACCCAACATCAAGCTAACACATCACAACGACTTCTCAAGACCCCTTCTTCAAGGTCCGACCGTCGATCACTACCTCCGCTAAAAGAGTACCCCCCCCCCTCAGAAGCAAAGGTGCAGACGTGCAGCAGGGCACATTAGGGATTTCAAAACCACCAAATAAAGGCCCTGTATCAACCTTTCCTCTGTAAATTTATCTTTACAGTAAAATATCTTTAACAATTGCTCTGACAGCTCGGATTGTATGGTTAGATGCGTGAGTTCTTTGGTAATAAAAGACCATTTTTTACGGTACAATTGTAGTCATTAATATTGCATCTTTTTTTCTTTCTCCTACTCTCCGACGCTGAAGCAAACTAGTTCAGCATATATTCTCCTAGATGCGTCGGCTAATAGACTAGGGGCTTACCTATAAAGCTCTCCTTAAGCATCATTCCAACAATACTTTTTCTCTTACAAAGTGCTCGACATCTCGGATATTGCATTATATGAATCGGTCCCGAATTGTCTCTTGGGTCAAAAGTTGGGTTGCCCGGCTCCTGTGTTTACCCTCTTACGTTCTGCAACTTCGTCTAGGAGGGTAAAGTGAGAAATAGTACAATTGTATTTCCAGCTTGTCTGGTCAAGTACCTCAGTGGAGCAAGCCGAAAACTGATTTTCATAATAAGCGCCGACTGGTCAGCGATCTGATGACAAGTGCCAAACTAAAATCGTTGGAGATTAGGTTGTGTCATATGAAGGGCTTGCACTTGTACAAACCAATTGATTATGGTTTCAACCTCGACAAACCCGAACATCACTCAACACTAGGGGCTAGTTACTACCCCCACAGTCTAGCTCCTACGGCAAAGTAAAAGCAATAAAGCCACATGGTCTGATTGCCTCGTTTCCTTCACGCACTACTGCCTATGGGCACCGAGACATCGGCTGAGGGTTGTAATGCGGAGGTTGAAACACCCCTCGTAGCATCTACAAGGGGGCTGAAGCCAATGACTGGCAACTTTTAGTTCAAAACTGCCACAAAGGAGTCAAAATAAAATCACATAAAGCATGATATACCATGCATAGCAACTGCATCATAAATCAAAATAGTTTAACTATTACATGAAAGTACGTTCACTCATAGATTACATCTTTCGAGCACTGGGCCTCTATCCCCCGAGCACCATCCATTACAATGGAAAAGTAGTGCTCGGGGCGCCTATGCTCCTTATCGGGAGGCGGTGGTCCGGTGGTCATCTTGACTGGCTTAATCTTCGGTCAGTGCATCATGGTTTTAGCAAAGGCCAACTGAGCTCCCTCGATGCAAACTGACCACTTCAGGACATCGCCCCAGGGTGCAACATCGCAAAGACTCTGCACTAAGCTGAAGTAACTACTCGACAACGGTTCTGCAGGCCATAACTTGGTAAAGAGTTCCTTCATGCCAGCTCTGCCATCCGATGAAGCTCCATCAACTAGTTCATTTGATCGAAAAGGAGGGCAGGTTGCTTGGGGGCTTCAAATTGTGCCCAGAACAGCCACTGATCCACCTCCCCGTCCTAGATAGCATAGTGCCTCCGGGCATCTGCCATGCTCCTCGGAATATCAGTAAATGCGCATGAAGAATGTTGCAATCGTGTGAGAAAAAAGAACCTTTTAACCTTGAATGTACATTGCAGTAAGTACGGCTTACCTTCCGCGATCATCTTGACTTCACAGAGCTCTTTTTGACAGCTTTGCACTTCCTTCCGCGCTTTTTGCGCAGCAGACGTAGCCGACGTCAGCTCGGAGGCCTACTTCGTATTCTTCTGCTCAAGGTCCTCACATTTAGTGATGACATCCTTGATCTATTGCAGCACCTTGGCCACCCTGGCCTCGTGCTTTTCATTGGCCATCTTCGCAGACGACATTTCAACGGCCGCTTGTTTAGCCGCAACCCTCTGCTCTTCGGCTTCTTGCCTTGCCTTCTTCAGCTCAGCCTTGAGACTCTCAACCTTCGCGGTAATAGATGCATTCATAGTAAGCACCCCATGCTTAGGGATAAAAATCAGAATACCTCGCATACCAAGAAAGGCCTATGGTGTTATAGTATCATAGTTCGGAACTACCTTGCACTTTGTAGAACCGCTTGTTGAGACGGTCGAGCTCCTCATCGGAACTTTTGAGCCTCCGATTCATTTCAGCAAGCTCCATCGTGTTGGCGGGTACCGCCAAATATGAAGCCTGCATAAAGACTTGTGTGTGAGACTCCTGATTCATCGGATTTTAGACTCTCTACCAGGAATTTCTTTCAATCCTACGAGAGTCTCGGGGGCTACGATTCACTTTTCATACTATTAGTAATCTTGAACTATGTTAACCCCCGCTCAAATTCTTTCGAACTCAACTAGGGCTCAAGGCTGCTACTTATAACGATTACTTAAATCCATAAAGTAAATTCACTTTGAAAAAAGGATATTACATTATTTACCTTGAAGCCCATCAAGAGGCTTCTGAAAGCCTCCTTCAGTCTGCTGTTGACAGACTGAATAATTTGTAGCACTGCACCCAGTAGAGTGCGGTGTTCTTTAGTAATGGAGGGGCCATTTAAAGCCTCCTCCATCACGGCCGGCCACCCGGTCCTTGTCGGCTCTGTCGCAGGTGGCGCTTGTGGCGACATCTCGGCTCCCCCTCTGGTGGAGTCCATAGCAGACGACTTCAGGACAGTCTTTGGAGCAGTCTCCTAAGTTGTCTTCAATGGGAGCTCAGATTGATCGGGCTCCCCCTCTTTGTTCGCCAGAAGGGAGTCCCCCTCCTGGTCTTCAACGGCCAAGGTGTTAACCTTAGCCAGGACGTCGTCACCCTTGTCCTCCTGTGTTTGGCATGGAAGGGGTACTTCAGGACAGCACCTCCGCGGCCTCGTCGGTAGCCGGGTAGGCGTGGTGCGCGATGCTATCCCACTCTCCGCTAGCTCGGCTGACGGGGAGTCCCCCTCCGAGGCTTGATCGGGGGGAAGCTTGCAGGGTGGGATACATTATACAAAACATTAAGGTGGTTAATCAACCGCGATATGGATGAATTGAAGAATTATTCGGCTTCATACCTTTGGGTCAAGGGCTTAATCCTTGGGGTCCTTCGGGGAACCCTTTCGAAAGCGTCAGACTCCTTAGAGGAGTACGAACTGTTATCGGTCAAGTTCATGTTGGCCTTGCATGGCTTCTTCGGTCCAAGAGGAGGTAGGCCCTCCCCGGCGCCCTTGGACGTCTTCCTTTTCCTTGACCGGGGGGAATCACCCTCCAGCCCATCCTCTTCCTGACCCTTCTCATGACTAGAGGAGGCATGGGTCTCCACGGACTTAGTGTCTGGGGGTCCTCGTTATAGGAGGCCCTTTAGGGTCTCCCTCTTCTTGCAATTCTTCTTCTTCTCTTTTTTTCTCCGGCGCCTGGTATGGCGGCTCGACCAACATATCTGCCAGTAAGGCCGACCTGACGCCCTCAGGCAGTGGGGCAGGGCCATAGATTTGCATGGATTTCCTTAGCCATCCTTGCAACACATGGGGAAGAAAGAGTCAAGATCCTTGATTAAAACGGTGCCTCCTAGACACAAAAACAAATCTTTACGGTACCTGATGAGGGGGGGTGCGGCATCTAGACCAATGTCCTCCTCCTCGGCCGACCAGTCCTTCTGGCGCTTGAACAGCACCTTCCACAATTTCTCGTGGGTAATGCGGAAGAGATGGACCATAGTGGCCTGGTCCATGGGTTTGTAGGACCACATCGGGGCAGCCTTGCCTGATCGTGATTTGCATCACGTTGGTTAGCTCGATCTTCTCCTCCACCATCCGAGAGATTCGCTTCTACAGCGCTTTCACCTCTTTCGCTGACCCTCAGTCAAGTCCCTTCTTGACCCATGACACCAGTCTAGTGGGGGGTCCGGAACTGAATTCGGGAGAGGCTGCCCAGTCCTTGCCGCGTGGCTCGGTGATATAAAACCACTCTTTTTGCCAGATTTTTGTGGTGTCTATGAAGGTGCCCTCCAACCACCTGACTTGGGGAAGCTTGCTGATTACCACGCACCTGTAGTCTACGTGCTCGCTGTTGACTATCTTCGGCTCGACATTAAAAACCTTTAGCCGCAAGCCAAAGTGGGGTTGGGCCTGTAGAAAGGCCTCGCATACGATTATGAAGGCCGAGATGTGCAGAAAAGAGTTCGGGGGAAGATCATGAAAATCTAACCCACAAAAGAACATTAATCCCCTCACAAAGGAATGGAGCGGGAAGCCAAGCCCCCATATGAAGTGGGGGACGAATACCGCCCTCTCGCCTGGCATAAGCGTGGGGATGACTTGGCCCTTCTCGGGAGCGCGGTGAGCGACGTTGGCTGAAAGGTATAACGCGCGCTTCAGCTCCTCAATTTCGCTGTTGGTGACATAGGAGGCCTCCCACTTGCCCTTAGAGCCTGAGATGGCTATGGCCGAGCTTCGGATGTGGGTTGGAAGGGCGGAGGAAGGAATGTATCTGCGTGCTTGAGCTCTGGAGGATGGGAAGGCAATGGCTGCGGAGGATCTGAAAGCATGAGGAAGCTTTGGCGGCTAGTCCCCTCTTATAAGCCACTGAAATACCAAAAGCCCCTCTGTTGTGAATTGGACCTCGCCACTTCCCAATAAAATCGTGTAGTTATGCGTGTGTGGGATAGCCCAAATCATAAACCATATCCCTTAAACAACGGGGCACGATCTCCATATTGATGGAATGTGTCAATGAAAAACTACCTCAAACCACGAATCGAGTTTCCATAACTGGTCAGTGGTCTTGGCCGGCCGTGACTCTTCACCAAAAGGTTCCCAGACAAAGGTACTATTCACACTTGGGCTATTTGCCTTCGAGGCTGAATTACGTACATAGTTCGGAAATCATGAAGTCATCGGTGTCCGAACTATAGTTCACCGAACAAGGGAAGAACTCGCCCCGCAAGCCGGAGACCATAGAAGCAAGGAGCAGCTGGGGATCATGAAGACCCGGCATTGGAGGCTAGTCCAGGAGCTACTGGGGGAGTCCTGGACTAAGGGGTCCTCAGATTCCCAGCCTATCTCCCATAGCCCGAACTGGTGGGCCGTTTGAGGCTACTATGCGAAGGCCGAACTATCAAATAACTTCGTATTCAGGAAGGAAATCTCCGATGACTTGGTGTGTCCTCGAAGACAAAGTAGCTGGATCAGCATGTTTATCCCTCGATGTAACCAACCATATGTAACCCTAGGAACCCCCGGTGTCTATATAAACCAGAGGATTTTAGTCCGTAGACACATTGACCGAACTATCATCTAGGGTTTAGCTCATATGATCTCGTGGTAGATCAACTCTGTAATCATCATACACCCAATCAATACAATCAAGCAGGACATAGGGTCTTACCTCCTCGAGAGGGCATGAACCTGCGTAAACATTGTGTCTACGTTCCTGTTCCCCATCAATCCAAGATCCATAGCTCGGGACCCCGTACCCGAGATTCGCCGGTTTTGACACCGATAGCCTAACTCTCCCTCTAGCCCTTTTTGTTAAATCTCTTTAATTGAAGCTTATCCAGGGGTGTCGTTCTGGCCGATTTAGATATCTATGACAGGCACGAATTAACCTTAAGATTAAGATTTTTCTTTGGCAGACAATCATACGTCGCCCCCCGGCTAGCAATTAAATCATCAAACGATGGAGCAATGTAGCCCCGGGTTGTTCTCTTTTTGGGGAGAAGGAAAGCACAAAACACATTCTTTTTAACTGTGACCATGCCAGATTTGGTTGGAGTTGCCTTCGATCGTTGTTGAACGTAACCTTGAACCCGAAAACTCCCTTATATGTTCAACTATTTGGAAAACCTTTCAGGCTAGTTTATTTGTGTGTTTTGATCATATTTCATTTCTTTGTGATGGTCTTTCTAGACAACTAACAATAAGTTTATCATTGAACATATGTTCGATATATGTCCTGCTGACTACCTGTTTAAAATGGTTTCTTTTTTACAGTAGTGCAGTCTTGTCGCTAAAGTTGTTGATGTTGACGTCTTCACCATGATCGTCACCATGATCCGTGCCTTTGACATCGCCTTATGCCCATTGTTTGTACAATCTAGACCAGCAATGCTAGACCCACGTAATCTTACGTGATGATTTTATGTAAATGTAGACGTGAGAGTTAGTAATTGGAGCAGGCCTAGTGGCTGGGGCCCACCCCGGTTGAAATAGGGGGAGAGTTCAGTAGTTAAGGTAAATCATGTAACAATTCGTAGGCTGTTCGTAGATGTAGCATTTTTGAATCTAGACCGTGGTTTCCTCGTATTTTGATGTTCTTTTGGGTGGTATAAGTGCGTGCAGTGGCAGAGTCACCGTCCAGCTACCCAAGATTGTTGCCTGGATTTTTCTTGCTATCTCTCTGTTAAAATAATAGCAAGTATGAAGAAAACCGAGCTTCTCTACGGGCAAATCATCAAATATTTGTAAGTCATGAGGAGCCTTCATATGTTGCCAGGGCTATCATATTGAACGGGTTCCGCCACTGCATGCGTGTGTTTATCCGACTTGCATGGTTTGTACTTGGCCTGGCATCGGATTCTCATATTGCAACCTTTATGTCGTATTCTAAAAGAATGTTTATGTCGTTCTCTAGATGGCTAGCTATTATAGCTTTATTTATTAAGGTTTGTTAACATGTTCCCTCTGACGAAATAAGAATATATAATAGGTTTGAATCGTTTATTGCACATCTTTTCTATAAAAATGGGTGGCTTCTCTTGTAAGTTGATGTAGAAATGAAAGCGCCTTAGATCAAAAGAATCTGACTAATTCATCTGGTTCAGAGATTGATCACCTGAGAATTGTTGATGAATAAGCCAATAATCTCACCGTTCACGTTACATAACAGAGCAATACAATGCAGCTACAATCTTCGCACGCTACACGAAACGAATCTGAAAAAATAACAATAATGTTACACTGTAACGAGATCTTCTGACTTAAGTTAGAGGGACTTAGTGGCTGACATATGGACCTCCGGAAGCAGGCTCACATGTCAGCCACCCAAGTCAGGGGGCAATAAGTCAGAGGATCCGGTTCTTGTTACACTACAGGGACACGAAATCCCCCCAAATCACACGACAGACGAAGACCCCTACGCGCGCCTCAGAATCCTATGGTGTCATTAGACCATCTGCTATCGGTCGTCGACGTCGCCGGGCTCGCCCGGTACGCGCCGGACCGTCGGTTGGCGTTGCCCACGTACTGTCGCACCGGGTCGGGGGCGGGCGCGGCCATGGGCGCGCCGACCACCACGTACTGCTGCACCACCAGCACCGACACCGCCATGGAGAAGTCGGACGACACGAGCATGTCGCCGATGGGCCCCAGCTCCGGCGACTCCATCCAGTCCTCCAGCGCCGCCGTCATCGGCGACCCGGACTCGCCTGGGCGCCGGCCCACGATGTACAGCTCGTGCGCGCTGTTGTCCATTCCCCGGATGGCGGCCACTGTCTCCTCGCTGTTGGTCACCGACCTGTCCACGTACGTGATGGCGGGGTTGCCGTGGTTGCGCGCGCGGAACTCGCCCAGGTACTCCTCGTCCTGCTGCAGCTCGCTCTTGCCCTCCGTGCTCCCACCCATCGCGGCCCCGCGCGGGTCCATGCCGCCCGACGCCGCCGACCGGTAGGAGGCGTCGGAGAAGGACCGCGCCGCAGCCCGGTAGCCCGGCGGGAGGAACCGCACGATGGTAAGGGCGACGCCGGGGTGCTCGACCATCCTCCACGCGTACGCGAGCGCCTCACGGTCATCCGGCCCGCCGAAGAAGAAGAGCGCCACGCGGTGCTCGGTCGCCATGCGCGCCGCGGCGGCGCTCAGGCCGCGGTCGACGAGGATGGCCACGGAGCACGGGGAGGTGGACAGGAGGCTCTCGTTGAATCCCTTGATGGACGGGTTGATGGGCTCCATGCCGCCGTCCACCGTCTGCTGCTTGTGGAAAGGGATCACGATGAGCGACACGTGCTTGTCCTCGGCCAGCACCGACACGTCGTCGTGCATGGTCTGGTACGGCGACACCGCCGCCAGCGTCTGGATGGACACACCTCCTGTGTATATGTTGTCATCTTCATTAGTCATCCTGTTGACCTTGCGAAAATTTTAATGGAGTTCTTATTAATTGGCAACTGTGTGCACTTACCGGTCAGCCTCTCGTAGTTCTCGAAGGCGTTGAAGATGTGCTCCGTGGCGGCGGGCAAGGTAGAGGACGAGCGGCTGGAGGAGGAGGCAGCCGCGGCGGCGAGCATGTTGGAGGCTCGGCCGGTGAGCTCGATGATGTGGAGAGCGTAGATGAAGATGGGGGAGCGCTTGGATGGGTTGGAGAGCTCGAGCAGCGACAGCACGGACGGCACATTTCTGGTGGTGTGCACGCAAGCCAGCATGCGGAGCTCGCTGTCGTGGCGGATGCGCTGCAAGTTCCGGCGCTTGTACCCGACGAGCCGCCGTGACGGCCGGTACACGCCCGTCACGACCGGCGTCACCAGCGACGTCATCGCCACCGACACCAGTACCATCACCGCGAACGACTCGTCGTCCAGCACCTGCTTGTCCCTGCCGATGTTGAGCACGATCATCTCCACCAGCCCCCTGGTGTTCATGAGGAAACCGAGGGCGATGCCCTCGCGGAATGGCATGGCGTAGAGCGCCGCGATGATGATGGTGCCCATGACCTTGGCGAAGCTGGCCATGACGAACACGAGCACGAGCAGGCCGACGGTGACGGGGTCGCGTATCATGCGCACGTTGGTGCGGAGGCCGCTCATGGCGAAGAAGAGCGGGAGGAGGAGCCCGGTGACGAAGTCCTCGAGCTTCTCGATCAGCGCCACGCCCAGCGGCGCGCTCGGGATGACCAGCCCGTAGACGAAGGCGCCGAAAACGGAGTGTATGCCGATGGCGTCGGTGCACGCGCCGGCGATCATGACGCCCGTGAGGATGAGGGTGATCTGCGCGCTGCTGACGTCGTCGCCCTCGGGGATGTTGCGGATGAGCCGCCACATCAAGGGGCGCACGGCGTAGAAGCAGAAGAGCACGAAGGTCACCCCGGCAAGGAGCACCCAAAGTGACGACAACGCGGTGCTGTGCACCTCCGAAATGGAGATGGCAAGAGCGAGCAGGATCCAGGCGCACATGTCGTTGACGATGGCGGCGGACATGGCGGTGCGACCGAGCTCCGTGTTGAGCAGCTTGATCTCGGCGAGGATGCGGGCGAGCACGGGGAACGCCGTGACGGAGAGGGCGACGCCGAGGAAGAGCAGGAAGGAGGTCTGGTGCACGTTCCGGGACACCTGGTGCCGGAATATGAAGGAGGTGGCGATGCCCATGCAGAAGGGCAGCGCCATGCCGGCCATGGCGACAAACACCGCCTTATCCCCGGACCGGCGGATGACGTCGACGTCCATCTCCAGACCGACGAGGAAAAGGAAGTAGAGCAGGCCCAGGTGCGCCACCGTCTCGAGCGTGAGCAGGCTGCGCAAGGGGAACACCAAGCTGGCCCATACCTCGCTCTGCCCGATCATGGACGGGCCCAGCACGACCCCGGCGAGGATCTCAGCGATGACGCGGGGCTGGCGGAAGGGGCGGAGGAGGATGACGAGGACGCGGGTGGTGACGACGATGACGGCCACCTGGACGATGAAGAGCGGGAGGGAGAACTCGAGCGGGTTCACGCCCTCGCCCTGCCACATGCCGTTGGTGGTCATCATCATGGGCGAGTAGCACACCACCGGGGTGAACGCCTTGGTGGCCGCCGACCCATTGCTGTTCTGCGTCGTGGTGTTCACCGCAACGACGTCGACGTTCAGGGGCGCGACGGTGGAGGCCATCCTGGCGCATAGCACGGGCCGGCCGGGGGGCACTGACGATGGATCCCCTGCCGCTAGGCCGTCCTCCCGCGCGAGCTCTGCTTCTGGGGAAGGAAGATGGCGACTAGAGGTGCAGCTAGCTGAACGGGGAGCGACAGAGACAGACAGGCAGGGTGGTGGTCACTTCCGTCGAGCTTTCTTCCCGGGGACTTCGGAGCTGCAGAGGTCAGAAGGTCTCTGATTTTTGACCGGTCACCTTAGTTTCTGAATCTACCATGAATTGTGAGGTTCTCAGTGAGGCTCGGGCGCATGCAGAGGCTTACATGCAGCTGCTGCTAACTAGTTCATCCTATTTCTGGCACCAGCGCCTGTAACTGAACCATGGTATCTATCTCTACCTAATGATAAAACACGAATAACTTCTGATCTTCCGTCATAGAAATTATCTGTAAAGTTCGCATAAATTTACCCCCTGTGCCATCGATAAATGAAGAAAACGGTTCGATTTTCTTTACCTAATCGTGTCAGGCTTCGTTGTTTAACGATTCTGCTACTACTATGCAACAGGAATCACGTGTAGCTCAATGGCAAACGCGTAGCACCTCTAGCTGGAACACCAGAGTTCGAACCTCAGCCACTACCCCCTTTTCTTTTTCTTCATTTCATTTTTCGTGTTTTGTTTTCTCATTCTGTTTTCTTCATTCTTTAAAACAATTCGGGATTACAAAATTTGAAAAGTTTGTGGGTTTTCAAAAACATGTTCAATAAATCATAAAATGTATGTGATTTTTTTAAGGAAATAAAAAAAATGTGGATTCAAAAAATACTGGCCTTTTCTTTTTCTTCATTTCATTTTTCGTGTTTTGTTTTCTCATTCTGTTTTCTTCATTCTTTAAAACAATTCGGGATTACAAAATTTGAAAAGTTTGTGGGTTTTCAAAAACATGTTCAATAAATCATAAAATGTATGTGATTTTTTTAAGGAAATAAAAAAAATGTGGATTCAAAAAATACTGGTGGTTTTACAAAACTGTTTGCAAATTATAAAAATATTCCAAATCTGGAAAAATGGCCAGGAAATAAAATCATATTCATGATTTTAAAAAAATGAAAATGTATTCAAAACAGTTCACATAAATTAAAAAACACATATTTTAACAGTTGTACCCAAATTTTAAAAAAGCTCATCGATTCAAAAAAATGTTCGTTGAGTAAAAATGTGTTCATGATTTTGAAAACTGTTCATGCATTTCAGAAAATGTTCACAAAATAAAAATAGTGTTTGTCACTTTTGTGAAAAGATAATGTTCATCACTTTTTAAAAAATGTTTGTCGATTCGAAAAACCGTTCACCGATTCAAAAATCTTTTCTGTCTAGGATTTGATTACTTTTTAGAAAGTCTTTATATGTCTACGCACTGGGGGTAGTTCATGGTCCGAAAGATTTGTTTTTAAAGTTTTAAACAATCCCTTGCGCAACATAGTGAAAAGTATGGTCTGCAATGGCAAGCTGATAGCATTTGGATTTTCCACGTCGAATGTGATCACATGGACACCACGACCATCATTAGTGAGGGTGAGAAAAAAATAAGTGACAACATGGTGAGCCACCGTGTTAAAATAAAGGATACTTATATGTTAAAGTATTGAGTCATACTTATTTGGTTAGCACATAATTTTTTTGTCTCCCGTTGCAACACATGGACATATTTGCTAGTAATTCCTAAAAACTTCAAAACCAAATTTAAAAGTAAAAAACGGTTTTGCTTCACCTCTGTATTTGTGTTTTTTGTTTCTCTCGAAATCGGATTTAATTTTTCAGAGATTTTAGACACATATCTTGTGAAGATTCACAAATGTACTCGAATTTTTTGGATTTTTTAATTTGAATTTTATGTAGTGGTATCATTGTATCATTTAAACCGTGAAATTGTGTAGTGGTACGAAGACATCATTTTTTGTGTAGTGGTATTAATACTGTACTCCCTCTGTAAAGAAATATAAGAGTGTTTATCTCACTACTTTCTTAACGGCGGGAGTATCTAGTATCATTTAAATCATGGAGTTACTGAATATACTCCGCCATCGTGCATGTGACAATCTCTAAAATCATTAGGCCTCTTTTAGTTCATGGGATAGGAATATCATGAGAAAGAAAAACTATAGAAAATGACATGACATGTATCTCAGTTCCTATAGGAAAAGACATATCAGTTGATTCATATGATACTAACTTTTTTATTGGGTCTAAACTAAAAAAATCTTCGAAATGTGAATGATTGATTCCTAGCGTACATAGAAATAGGAATCCATTCCAACAAACCAACGTGCTCCAAAGAAAAACAAATCTACAAAATGACTATCCTTTAGAAAATTCCTATAAACCAAAGGAGGCCTAATTTTCTATCAAAATTATTATCCTTTAGAAAATATCTATAAACCAAAGGAGGCCTAATCTTCATGGGGTTGGGACCCTCTCACTCAACTATACTGGGGCAGATCTCGGACTGGGCCAAAAAAAGCCCGATGCTAAAAACCCAGGCCCGAGCCCGGCCTGGCCCGGCCATCGGGCCTAGTTTTTGGGCCCGAGCCCACAAAAATCTTGGCCCGGCCCGGCCTGACTAGGCGTAATTTCCAGTTTCATCGGGGCCGATCCCGGCCCGGTCCGACCACCGAGCTTAAAATCTAGGCCCGAGCCTGGCCCGTGGGTAAGGTTGGGCCGGGCCGGGTCGGGCTTTTTCGGGCCGGGCCCATGTCCAGGTCCGCACTCAACTGAGGTCCCCAATTTGAGATTTGGTGCACGATTTGGCCTGAGTCGTGTCATTGGTTTCTGTGGAAATTTCTCGCAATGGGTGTGCCCCATTTGTAAGAGGCTGGACAGTGTGGCTCATTCCATGCAAGTGTATGAAGAAAACAATGGGAAAATAGCTGGAAACAACACACTTTCTCCTCGAACCACCTCTCGTCACTCGAGGTCTCGACCCCTTGTCTCCCCATCTTTTATAGTGCAGCTCCATTTCACTCCCTCCCCACTGACGCACGTATACCTCCTGGTCGGGTTATCCAAGTCTGGGGGTCCACTGGATTTGCCACACCATGTGTGTGCCACCGAATCGACACCTGATAGGTGGCAACAGAAGTGGGAGGGGATCTCAGAGCAGGAGTGTTGGGGTTAAATCCATCAAATCTTGGGTAAGGGGTCCCGAGCTGCTGATCATAGTTTGATAGTAACAAGACAGAGAAGGACACACTATTTTACCTAGGTTTGAGCCCTCTCGAAGAGGTAAAACCCTATGTCTTGCTTTCTATTGTATTGATTTTGATGGAACTACTAGGAAAGAAACCTATAGGCAGCCACATATCAGTGGCGCGGGGTAGGAAGCTCACGCCGCTGTTAATTAGTAGCAGTCCAAGCTTATCGGTTGCGCTGCAGGTAAACAATAGTAAAACCACGGGTGCTCTAACCTCGCGCTGCTACTAAGTGGTCCCCACCATACCACCCCAGGCTGACCATATTAGCAGCGTAGTGTACGAAGCCCGCGCTAATATAACCGCATAGTAGTAGCGCAGGTTAGGTACCCAGCGCTGCCACTATACGCACACAAACGCTAGCAGGTGGTCCCACTTAGCACTAGTGCGACCCACGGCCTAGCGTTGCAGCTACTGGCTTAGTAGTAGCGTAGGCTCGTGTCCCGTGCTACTACTTTGCCTGGCACCCACTTATCCCTCCTTGCCCGTACGTTTTTTCACTCTCACTCTACTCCTCATTTTCGCTCTCTCGTCGTCGGCGGCGGCGTCCGCCGTCTCCCCTGCTCCATCTCCACTAAGGTATCTCTCTCCTCCCTCCTCCCTCCTGCCTCCCTCCTCCCTCCCTCCTCCCTATGGTTCCTACCCTTCATCCACTCCTCTCGTTGTCTCGTTTCTGTTTCTTAACCTGACGACTGTACTAGAATGGATGGATGGATAATAAGAGTCATGGATAAGATAGTTTAGTTATTGTGAACTGATTTAGTGATTGCAACACAAATTAAGTGTTGGAGATGAGATAAGATGAGAAGATGGTGGTGCTGGCTTTGCGGTTGTGGGATGAAATTAGTGTTGGGGAACGTCGCATGGGAAACAAAAAATTTCATACGCACACGCAAACCTATCCATGGTGATGAGCATCTACGAGAGGGAGAGTGGATCTACGTACCCTTGTAGATCGCTAAGCGGGAAGCGTTAAGAAATGCGGTTGGTGTAGTCGAACTTCTTCACGATCCAAATCGCCGAGCGTCCCGCGATCTCATCACGATCCGTCACGTGATCCAATCACGATCCGTCCCGCGAACACATCATGATTCGTCCCGCAAACTCATCACGATCCGTCTCACGATCTTGATCACGATCTGTCCCGCAAACTCATCACGATCCGTTCTGTGATCACATCACGAACCATCTTGCGATCTCGATCATGGGCCTTCCGATCTAGCGCCGAACGGACGGCACCTCCGCGTTCAGCACACGTGCAGCTTGATGACGATCTCCACCATCTTGATCCAACAAGAGGAGGTGGAGAGGAGAGAGAGTTTACCGGCAGCGTGACGGCGCTCCGGTGATGGTGGTGGAGCAATTCCGGCAGGGCTTCGCCTAAGCGCTGCAGAAAACCGATCTAGAGGAGCACCGGTGAAACGGATAGCACGTGGCCGTAAACTGTGTCCAAACAGCACCCAATACACCAGTATATAAAGGAGGTAGATAGAGGAGGGCTGGCACAAGGAAAAACTCCAATAGGAGTCGGCCAAACTAGAGGGGGAGGAGTCCTACTCCTCCTCCACTCCTAGTAGGAGTAGGACTCTTCCTTTTTAGCCTTTTTTCCACCTTTTCCTTTAGGACTTTTACCTCCTGCGCCATGGGCCTTGGTGTGGATGTTTTTCCAGCCCAATAAGGGCTGGTTATTATTCTCCCACAGCCCATGGAACTCTTGGGGTCGAAATACCCCTCCCGGAGGTCCCCCGGTACACTACCGGCACTCCCGGTACACTACCGATGAGCCCGAAACTTTTCCGACGACCAAACTGGGACATCCTATATATGAATCTTTACCTCCGGACCATTCCGGAGCTCCTCGTGACGTCCGGGATCTCATCCGGGACTCCGAACAACCTTCGGTCACCACCATACACAACTCTACACTACCGAAACGTCACCAAACCTTAAGTGTGCAGACCCTGCGGGTTCGAGAACTATGTAGACATGACCGAGACACCTCTACGGTCAATAACCAATGGCGGGACCTGGACTTCCACATTGGTTCCTACATATTCTATGAAGATCTTTATCGGTCGAACCTCTATGTCAAGGATTCAGTTAATCCCGTATAACGTTCCCTTTGTTCTTCGGTATGTTACTTACCCGAGATTCGATCGTCGGTATCTCCATACCTAGTTCAACCTTGTTACTAGAAAGTCTCTTTACTCGTTCCGTAATACAAGATCCCGTGACTAACACTTAGCCACATTGCTTGCAAGGCTTGTTGTGATGTTGTATTACCGAGTGGGCCCTGAGATACCTCTTCGTCACACGGAGTAACAAATCCCAGTCTCGATCCATGCCAACTCAACAGACACCATCGGAGATACCTGTAGAGCACCTTTATAGTCACCCAGTTACGTTGCGACGTTTGATACACACAAGGCACTCCTCTGATATCCATGAGTTGCATGATCTCATGGTCATAGGAACATATACTTGACATGCAGAAAACAGTAGCAATAAACTGACACGATCATATGCTATGTTTGTAGTTTGGGTCTTATCCATCACATTATTTTCCTAATTATGTGATCCCGTTATCAAATGACATCTCATGTCCATGGCTAGGAAACCTTAACCATCCTTTGATCAACGAGCTAGTCCATTAGAGGCATACTAGGGACATGGTTTTGTCTATGTATCCACACATGCATTTAAGTCTCCGATCAATACAATTATAGCATGGATAATAAATGATCATCATGAACAAGGAAATATGATAATAACTAATTTATTATTGCCTCTAGAGCATATTTCCAACAATTAGTTCCTAGAATGAGAAGATACAAAATAAGATTTGTTTTGGAACGAAAAAGGTGAGATGTTCCTAGAACAATACGTTTTTTTGAAACTTGAACCTAAGACCTTCCATGCATATTCGACCATTGGTTCGATATTTGAAACTATATTAGTTTGTAATAATGCTTACAAAATCAAATAACATTTACATGAAAAATGTTATTTCGAATTATATTGCGAATTAGTTTTATGTCATTATCACTTTGTCATCAAAGAATGCTATATGAGATTTGATGATCTAAAATTTTCACTCGGTCGAATATGCAGGCTGTCTGGTGTCGCATCTCCCTGGAATGATTGTCGTCGAAGTTGTTGGTCAGCAGTCATCACTCTGATGTTCGACTACTTACTCTACAGCCAAGGGTAAGCTAAAAGTCCTCCTCTGCTCTTTGTTTCATGTCACTAAAATTTTGTATCGACAGAGGTAGAGTTTGTGCCTTATATGTATTAAAGCGAGTGTTTTGCAGGGAACTTTCATATATGGCTTTTATTCATATGATGCAAGGATGATTACTATGGAATTTACGAAATGCTACTTTGTAACAACATGAATCCAAAAATGATGCAAGGTTTTGCAGGGATCTTACGAGTGCTTATGTTTTACCGTAATGTTGATTAATTTCTGTTCCGGTAAATTTTGGGCACTCAATATGTCCTAGTTTTAGCAAAGTCATGAAAAAATTTCTGTCGAGGGGAAGAATCCCGACAGTTGTTGTGGGGGTCTATAGCAGCCCGGGACCGACGCTCTAGAAGGTTCCCGTTTATTTCCGTTGTCATCGTGTGATTTGTTTGTCTGTCGCATTCATCATCGCATCATTCGCATCATCTGCATAGCATCGTCACTCGTTTTCAAATAAACTTGCATCCATTCGTACTCGTTCTCGTTGTTGATAATTTTGAGTTAAGACCGCCACTGTTGTTTTTATATCCCTGCCTTGGATATTTAAATGAGCATGTATCATATTTGTTTGCGCATCATGTCATGCACATGTTGTGGTGTATTGTGTGTTGATTGTTGTTTCTCGATTGCCTCATCTCGATAGAGTTCCAAAAGCGTTCGGAGTGTGGGGATTCGTTCGTCTACGTCCCAGATCGTCTTCTTCATGGACTCTTCTTCTTCCAAGCGGGATCTCAGGCAAGATGACACATTTCCCTAGATACCACTACTATCATTGCTATGCTAGTTGTCCCGCTTTTATCGTTATGTCTCGTTACCTACCACCTGTTTGTCAAGCCTCTCAATATTGCCATAACAAGCCTCTAACCCTCCACCTTCCCAGCAAACCATTGTGTGGCTATGTTACCGCTTGCTCAACCCTTCTTATAGTGTTTCTAGCTGCAGGTGCAATTGCTTCCATGTGACAACATGGACATTCTTTTGTTATATCACAATATTATTGCTATTTAATTTATATGCACATATATACTTGGTAAAAGGTGGAAGGCTTGGCCTTTGCTCGGTGTTTTGTTCCACTCTTGCCATCCTAGTTACTTGTGTACCAGTGCTCTATTCCATACTGAGCGCTCCTAACATGCTCGGGGTTGTTATGGGGACCCCCTTGATTTTCCTTTTGGGATAAAACTCGTCTGCCAAGGCCTAACATTGGTTTTACCATTTTCCTAATAACTAAAATTTCATAGGGACCTGCCAGCACCCGCGGATGTTTAATCAACAACCCGGGCCAGCGCTCCTCATGAGTGTTGGTCCACCTACCTAGCAGTCGGCGGTGCCACCTCGGGGCAACTCAAGTCATTTTCAGGCTACTGCCTTCTGGGGAATGTTGCATGGGAAACAAAAAAATCCTATGCATGCGCAAGATCTATCCATGGTGATAAGCATCTACGAGAGGGAGAGTGGATCTACATACCCTTGTAGATCGCTAAGCGGGAAGTGTTAAGAAATGTGGTTGATGTAGTCGAACGTATGCACAATCCAAAAGGCCGAGCGTCCCGTGATCCAATCACGATCTAGCCCGCGATCCAATCACGAACCGTCTCATGATCCCATCATGATCCGTCCCGCGATCAAATCACAAAACTATCTCGCGATCCTGATCACGGTCCTTCCAATCTAGCATCGAACAGACGATGCATCCACGTTCAGCACACGTACAGCTCGATGACGATCTCCGCCTTCTTGATCCAGCAAGAGGGAGCGGAGAGCTATATGGGTTATTCGGCAGCACGATGGCATGGCGGCGAAGGTGGTGGAACTATTCTGGCAGGGCTTCACCTAAGCACCGCCGAACTAGACTAGAGGAGAAAACTGATCTAGGTGAAGTAGAGGGGGCACGTGGGAATTAGGGTTAGCTTTCCCCTCTAAATCCTCTAGTATATATAGGAGGGAGGGAGGAGAGGAGGCAGACTCAAACCCTCAAGAGTTGGCCAAAATTGGAGGTGGAGGAATCCTACTCCAATCCTATTAGGAGTAGGATTCCTCCTTTCCCCTTGGAAACTCTTTCCACCTCTCCACCTTTGGGTTTTTCCCACCCCTAGCTGCATAAGCCTTAGTGGGACTTAGTCCAGACCACCAGGGGCTGGTTTGACTCCTCCCACATCCCATGAGGTACTTTGGGTCGAGACACCCCTCCCGTTGGTCCCCCGACACTCTCCTCGCACTCCCGGTACACTACCGATGAGCCCGAAACTTTTCTGGTGACCAAAACAGGACTTCCTATATATAAATCTTTACCTCCGGACCATTCTGGAGCTCCTCTTGACGTCCGGGATCTCATCCGGTACTCCGAACAACCTTCGGTCACCACCATACATAACTCTATACTACCGAAACGTCACCGAACCTTAAGTGTGCAGACCCTGTGGGTTCGAGAACTATGTAGACATGACCGACACACCTCTACGGTTAATAACCAATAGCGGGACCTGGATGCCCATATTGGTTCCTACATATTCTACGAAGATCTTTATCGGTTGAACCTCTATGTCAAGGATTTAGTTAATCCCGTATGTTGTTCCCTTTGTTCTTCGGTATGTTACTTGCTCGAGATTTGATCATCGGTATCTCCATACCTAGTTCAATCTCATTACCGAAAAGTCTCTTTACTCATTCCGTAATACAAGATCTCGTGGCTAACTCTTTAGTCACATTGCTTGCAAGGCTTATAGTGATGTTGTATTACCGAGTGGGCCCTGAGGTACCACTCCGTCACACGGAGTAACAAATCCCAGTCTTGATCCATGCCAACTCAACAGACACCCTCGGAGATACCTGTAGAGCACCTTTATAGTCACCCAGTTACGTTGCGACGTTTGATACACACAAGGTACTTCTCCGGTGTCAGTGGGTTGCATGATCTCATGGTCATAGGAACAGATACTTGACATGTAGAAAATTGTAGCAATAAACTGACACGATCATATGCTACATTTTTAGTTTGGGTCTTGTCCATCACATCATTCTCCTAATGATGTGATCTCGTTATCAAATCACATCTTATGTCCATGGCTAAGAAACATTAACCATCTTTGATCAACGAGCTAGTCTATTAGAGGCATACTAGGGACATGATGTTGTCTATGTATCCACACATGTATCTGAGTTTCTGATCAATGCAATTCTAGCATGGATAATAAACGATTATCATGAACAAGGAAATATGATAATAACTAATTTATTATTGCCTATAGGGCATATTTCCAACACCATGCACTTCGCATAGACGAAGGATGCCCGTAGATAGAGAACGCATGGCTCTAGATGCGGATCTGGCTCACCAGGAGGCCTTGCTGGATTTGTTTTACCTTTCTCGAACGTCTTGCATGCGGGATTTCGACGACACTTCGGGCTATCTCAAAGTTGAGATTTTCCATTGGGATTTCACAAATACTACGGGTGATTCCGCGGTTGAGGAATTCCAACGTGGCGTGTGGTTAATTTGTGATGGATGAGTTGGAGCACCCCTGCAGGGTTAAATCTTTCGGAAAGCCGTGCCCGCAGTTATATGACAACTTGGAAAACTTTGTTTAACACCCGGTCATAGCAAACTTGAAGTAAACTCAAATAAAATACACCAACTATGTGTTTAACCGTGACTATCTCTTCTCGTGAGTCCTCATCCGAGAGAGATCGCGGTGGGGTTATGTTTGACGTAAGTAGGTTTTCAGGATCACATACTGATCATTATTAGTTCACAACCGTTATACGTAGACCACCCACTTTACTTTCTGTATTCGTAAGTTAACCACTCAAATAAATGCTTCGTCGCTTGCTGCAACCTCACGACTTAACCATGCCTCACCCATTAAGCTTTGCTAGTCTTGATACCCTTGGAAATGAGATTGCTGAGTCCCTGTGGCTCACAGATTACTACAACAACAGTTGCAGGTACAGGTAATGCGATGATTTGATGTGAGCATGATGCTTGTTTGATTTGGAGTTCTTCTTCATCATCATCATCGATCTAGGATGGATTCCAGGCGGCAGCCTGGGATAGCAAGGATGGATGTCATTTTACTGTTTGGTTTCGTCCATAGTTGGACCCTGCTCTTATGTATGATGTTTGAATATGTTGTTGTATTGATGTGATATTGATGTAGCTTGTGGAGAGTGTAAGCCAATTCCATATACTCATCTCTTCTGTAAATGTACTTGTAATGATAACCATTCTTGCAAAACGACGAGATAAGCTTCTATCCCTGTCGAGGCGCTCATGCAAAAATAAGGATAGGATTGCATCTTGGGCGTTACAAGTTGGTATCAGAGCCTGTACCGACCTAGGAGCCCCGTTGATTGATCGAACTTCGCCGAGTCGAGTCTAGTTAAAAACTATTCTGAGTCTAGTTATGTATTGGAGAGTAGGTTTCTTTTACTCCTCTTCTATACTCTGGTGAGGTATTCGACTTAGGAATTTTTAATTCTACTCCTCTTCTCTTTTTCACTCAAAAATTTTTAGGATCACGCGGGTATTGTTGGGATCATTCCGATATCTTTGTGACGAGAACATTGTTCTTGGTGCCTCCTGACATTAGGGGTTGTCGCTGTGTCTCAAGGAGTTGAGCTCCGAGGTGTTGTCGTCACATTTGTATCGTTGCAGTTCCAGAAGACCAGAGGTCACCGACATCAAAAACACTTGTATACTATTTGTGGTGAGACTAGTTGGTGCCACCCATTACTTGGGAGAGCGATCAGTTGTATAGCCACATCTAGTATATCAGATGCCTTTCTAAGGTCTGAGGTACACGATTTCCGAGGTTTTCTTGGTTATGTGTTGACGGATGGATACAGTTGGAGTGTAAGGCTTGTTAATTGTGTGAGATATTTGTACCTCCCTATATCCCCAACACCAGATTGCATAACCAGAGAGTTTCGGGAGTTCTTATGTGGGAATTCAAGTAGGTACCTAGGATTATCTTTCCAACAAGTGCATAATCGGTATGTATTTGTTCTAGCTTGTTTCGTAAGCCTCATCCTTCATTTTGTTTTTTAATATGGTAATTTGAGTTGCTTCGATGCCAAGTGGTGGTTTCATATCTTTTCTAAGTAGTGTTCTCATATTCTACGGGAATGCTAATCCTTTTGTTCAACTGGAGTTGTCTTGAAATTCTTTTCAACGTGTGCGCTCCTCTTCAAGATATTCAATCATCTCCAATATCTGCAAGATCAATCCTCATGTTTCTTTCTAGAGTTCTTTTCATTCGTCCTAAGTTGTCTTTGTTTTCCCCCACCCTCTCGCCCTTTTTCTTCAATGATTAAATTCTCATCCAAATGCTTTGATTTCCATCGATGCTTCTGCTATCTTTTCTTTTGTATTGTATCCGGTGAATCATTGTGAAGATGCTCAAGTGATTCCAATTCATCATTTCTTTATTCTTGTTTTCCTTCCCGGTGCATTCAATTAAAGATCTTAGTGTTCTTCATATCCTTTTCAATCGCTAAATGCTTCCCCATGTCAGAAATTCTGTCCAAGTATCTCTTGTTTTTCGTCTCTCTCTCTATTCTATCCGGGGTGCTGAAGATATCTCAGAAGACTTTCATTTCAATTCATATCCTCTTAAATTATTTCGATGTTCTCACCTCATCAAGTTCTTAATTTTTCTAGTGCAATATCTCTTTCTAAGCAATTGTCTCAATGGTGGTTTCTTTGAGTGGGCCCATAACCCACGGATATTTTTCCCAAGATCTTACCTGGCTCTTCTAATCTTGTCCGGAGATCTTCTCAAGTTCTCTTCAAATATGACGTAAGAATGAATTTCATCAGTCATATACCTTCTCGAAGATCGCTTCTAAATCATTTTCACCATTGGCTCAACCTTATTTATTCATTTGTTCTAGAGTGCCTTAGTAATTCTTGGTGGTGTTTGTCGCCATCATTCTCAACATTGAAGACCAAACAAGAGTTTCTCTTAAATCTTGCTCCATTCTCTTGAAGATTCATCATATCAGCTTGAAGTTTTCCTCTTGAATTGTTTCCTATCATGATAAATTCCTCCCATATCTATTCGGTGCATTCAGAGTTGTTTTCATTTCCCAATCATCTGAATGCCATCATTTCAGAAGATTGTTTTTTGTTCTCAGCTTTCAGCTTCATTCTCAAATTCTTCTCAATTGTTTTCTCTTCGTTCACCTCTTAATTATTTTGCTGCTTCATTCAATCTTCCAGCAGGCGGATCGTGATCTCTTTGTTCTCATGTATCTCCATGCATTCGTGGTGTCCTCATTTGCTTCAATTCTTACCAGTGTTCTCGTTCAAGACTTCTTCAAGTTTGTGATCTCTCTCTCTCTCTCTTCAATTCATTGCAAGAAGAATAAGTGGTGTGTGAAATCTGTTGCTTGTCATCAATTTAACTTGATGAAGCATAAGCATAACATAATTCTTATTCGTATTCCATCAAGGGGATTTCAGTCCTTCTTCCGGAGTTGTTCATGATATCAGGTTCTTGATTTCAAGCATTCTCATCTTTTCTTTCCGGAGTTCCAAGTTATTCTCAAATATCTTTTCGTGAAGCTTCATCTAAAGCTTAGCAAGGCCTCAATCTTTTCGTTTCGCAACTTCAATTATTTTCTATCATCCTTTCATTCCGGAGTTCATCCCGATGCTTATTCATGGTGGTTTGCTAAGGATGCAATTCTTCTCGAAGTGTTCTTCAAGATTCTGGTTGGAGGTGCTCAAGTGTTCTTTATCTTGGATTTCTAAGTTAAATTACTTCTCCATTGTCTTTTGAGATAGTTTTATTAAATTCTTGAGGAGTCTCGAAGGAAATTGTCAAGAATGAGATAAGTAAACCCATCATGTCTTATCGGAGTTATCTTGGGTTGGATTTCACCTAAAGCATTTCCTAAGGATTGTTGCTATCATGGTGTCATAAATGATCCAAGTTTTCTCCTCTTCTTTGTGAAAGAAGTTTTTCATATCTTTTGCTCCCACGCAATCCTTGTTGTGTCAGTGGCTGGTTATCACCTCGTTATTTGAGATGTTTTCTATAATCCCACATCCGACTTATTATTTTCGTTGTTGATGCTCCAACAACTCTGTTGGTTCCTTTCTTTATAATGGTGCTTTTCAATTCATTGTGGTAGAGTTGTTATCTCTTCTCCGTACTTTTCCTTTCAAATATCTAGCTTCTATTCTTTTGTCCGGAGGAATCGCGATGTTGCTCTCTTCGAATCATCATCTCGTGTTATCAAGATCATGTTCTTTCCATGTTTTCCAATTAGCCAGAGTGTTGTGTCATCTTTTCAAGTTCTCCCATCTTATCAAATTTTTTCCCCTCTATCTTACCGAAGTGCTCCCCAAATTTACTTTGTATTCTTGCTTGTTCCTCATGTCATTCGTCATATCTTTCCAACCTTCATGTTTCATTGGTTTCACTCGTTTGTCAAAGAAGCAACTAAGCTTTACCTCTCCCTTTTGCTATTTATCTTCCCCTTCTCATTCTAAGATCCCGGGATGAGATATCTTGTTAGTGGAGGAGAGTTGTAGCAGCCCGGGACCGACGCTCCAGAAGATTCCCATTTATTTCCATTGTCATCGTGTGAGTTGTTTGTCTGTCACATTCATCATCGCATCATTCACATTATCTACATAGCATCTTCACTCGTTTTCGAATAAACTTGCATCCATTCGTACTCGTTCTCGTCGTTGATAGTTTTGAGTTAAGACCGCCACTGTTGTTGTGATTGCCATGCCTTGCATATTTAAATGAGCATGCATCATATTTGTTTGTGCATCATGTCATGCACATGTTGTGGTGTATCATGATTTGATTGTTGTTTCCGGATTGCCTCTTCTCGATAGAGTTCCGAAAGCGTTCAGAGTGTGAGGATTCGTTCATCTACGTCCCGGATCGTCTTCTTCATGGACTCGTTCTTCTTCCAAGCGGGATCTCAGGCAAGATGACACATTTCCCTGGATACCACTACTATCATTGCTATGCTAGTTGTCCCGCTTTTATCGTTATGTCTCGTTACCTACCACATGTTTGTCAGGCCTCCCAACATTTCCGTGACAAGCCTCTAACCCTCCACCTTCCTAGCAAACCATTGTGTGTCTATGTTACCACTTGCTCGGCCCTTCTTATAGCGTTTCTAGCTGCAGGTGCAATTGCTTCCATGTGACAACATGGACATTCTTTTGTTATATCACAATATTATTGCTATTTAATTTAAATGCACATATATACTTAGTAAAAGGTGGAAGGCTTGGCCTTTGCTCGGTGTTTTGTTCCACTCTTGCCGCCCTAGTTACTTGTGTACCGGTGTTATGTTCCCTACTGAGCGCTCCTAACATGCTCGGGGTTGTTATGGGGACCCCCTTGATTTTCGTTTTGGGATAAAACTCATTTGGAAGGCCCAACATTGGTTTTACCATTTGCCTAATAACTAAAATTGCAGAGGGACCCATCGGCACCCGCGGATCTTTAATCAACAACCCGGGCTAGTGCTCCTCATGAGTGTTGGTCCACCTACCTAGCAGTCGGCGGTGCCACCTCGGGGCAACTCGAGTCATTTTCAGGCTACCATCCACTTCGCATAGACGGATGATGTCCGTAGATAGAGAGCGCATGGCTCTAGATGCAGATCTGGATCACCGGGAGGCCTTGCTGGATTTGTTTTACCTTTCTCAAACATCTTTTGCGGGGGATTTCGACTACACTTCGGGCTATCTCGAAGTTGAGGTTTCCCATCGGGATTCCGCAAATACTACCGGTGATTCCACGGTTGAGGAATTCCAATGCGGCGTTTGGTTAATTTTTGAAGGGTGAGTTGGAGCACCCCTGCAGGGTTAAATCTTTCAGAAAGCCGTGCCCGCGGTTATGTGGAAACTTGGAAAACTTTGCTTAACATCCGGTCATAGCAAACTTGAAGTAAACTCAAATAAAATACACCAACTGTGTGCGTAACCATGACTGTCTCTTCTCGTGGGTCCTTATCCGAGAGACAACACGGTGGGGTTATGTTTGACGTAAGTAGGTGTTCAAGATCACTTACTGATCATTACTAGTTCACGACCGCTATGCGTAGACCGCCCACTTTACTTTCTGTATTCGTAAGTTAGCCACTAGAATAAATGCTTAGTCGCTTGCTGCAGCATCGCCACTTAACCATACCTCACCCATTATGCTTTGCTAGTCTTGATACCCTTGGAAATGAGATTGTTGAGTCCTTGTGGCTCACGGATTACTACAACAACAGTTGCAGGTACAGGTAATGCGATGATTTTACGTGAGCTTGATGCTTGTTTGATTTGGAGTTCTTCTTCTTCATCGATCTAGGATGGGTTCCAGGCGGCAGCCTGGGATAGCAAGGATGGATGTCATTTTATTGTTTGGTTTCGTCCGTAGTCGAACCCTGCTCTTATGTATGATGTTTGAATATGTTGTTGTATTGATGTGATATTGATGTAGCTTGTGGCGAGTGTAAGACAATTCCACATACTCATCTCTTCTGTAAATGTACTTGTAATGATACCCATTCTTGCAAAACGATGAGATGCGCTTCTATCCCTGTTGTGGCCCTCGTGCCAAAATAAGGGCCGGATCGCATCTTGGGCATTACAGGGTCACTTCTCTTCCTTCTCCTCATGATAGACCTTTTGGTAATGCATGGGGAGAAGGAGAGAAGCGACCATCACCGACAGTCATAATAGAAATGAGGGAGTGTCCACCATGTAGACCAACATATACGATCAAAATACCAGTGAGGAAGAATCCCGACTTTTGTTGTGGGGTCGCTTCTCTTTCTTCCATGTGTGCTAGACCTTTTGGTATTGCACTCGAGGAAGAAGGGGAGAGCGACCTTCACTGACGGTCAAAATATCAGTGAGGGAGTGTCCATCATATATACCCCAACATTATAAGTACTAGTGTAGGTCGATGTTTTTGAGGGAAGGATCTCGATTGTTGTCGTGGGGGATGCTTCCCCTTCTTCTTCAAGTGCAAGACCTTTTGGTCTAGCCTTCAGGGAAGAAGAAGAAGCGACCATCATCGATAGTCAAAATATCAGTGAGGTAGTGCCCACCATATACACCATCATAGATGAAAGTGATCTATGTGTTGACTTTCTAGTACTTGTCGTTGATTTTTAATCTTTTAATTGTCAACACAAAAAATGGATGACGATGATAGGATCCCCGAGTGTGATGATTGTATCAACGACGGGGGGTATGTGCTAAAATCCTCACTTGGACAACGATAGGTGCTTCTCCCTCATGCTTAAGGAGGAGCTCAAAGTTTTTATGGTATATAACTTCAATGGGAGATATTTATTTTTAGTTAAACATGTGTTAAGATTTTTTGCTTTGACATGTAATTTCCATTTTTTCTAATTCGATTAGTGCATCCCATGTTATGCAAAACGGTATGTCCTGGAGAAGCTCTCTTTTCGATGACGTGAAAATGGTGGAGATGAAGAAAACTTACCTTAAGAGTAAACATGGTTTCATTTTTTAGGCTAAACTCTGCAATGAAGTAAGTCACACAAATTTTGGTTGTGCAAATTAGAGAGGTTTATGAAAGCCTTACAGATTTGAGAAAGGTATGAAAATTACCTTCACTACTGGAATCAGGATCTTTGCCGTCAACCAGTGCTTTGCCGTCTGCTAGCTGACGACAAAGAAGGTCTTTGCCATCAACTTACATAAAACTGACGGCAAAGAAAAAGCTGATGGCAAAGATATCATTGCCATCAGCCAGCTCTTTGTTGTCCGCTAGCAGACGGCAAAGAGACTTTGCCGTCAGCTAGCAGACGGCAAAGAGGAAGGGTGGCCCACAACGAGAACCAGCTAACGGCCACTCTCTTTGCCGTCAGCTAGCAGACGGCAAAGCTTCTTTGTTGTCCGCTAGCGGACAACAAAGAGAGTGGCCATCTAAAGGGCGTTCCCCCCGGCCCCACCCCACTAACTAAGGCTCTTTCTCGTCTGCTAGTAGATGGCAAAGAGCCTTAGTCTACATGTTAGCGCGCCCCACCCCTCTCTCTCTCCCCTCCCCGCACCCCTGCCTCCCTTGTGCCCGAGCCGCCACCGCTGCCCCCCATGCCACCGGCCGCCCCCGCCCCTGCCGCCGGCCGCCGCCGCCCCTGCCGCCGACCGCCCCTACCGTCGGCTGCCCCTGTCGCCGGCCGCCCCCACCCCTGCCGCTACCCAAGGTGAGCTTCTCTTCTCTTCCCTCCTCTTTTTTAGGTTTAATTAGGTTTACTTTAGATTTAGTTTAATTAGGTTTAAATTTAGGTTTAGGTTTAGGTTTAGTTTAGGTTTAGTTTAGGTTTAGGTTTAGTTTAGTTTTAGCTTTAGTTTAGGTTAAGAAGAAGAAGAAGAAGAAGAGAAGAAGAAAAGGAAGAAGAAGAAGAAGAAGAAGAAGAAGAACAGGAGAAGAGGAGAAGAAGAAGAGGAAAAGGAAAAGAAGGAAGAAGAGGAAAAAGGACCCGGAGCCCCGGACCCCTGACCATCGACCCCCAACCATCGATGCCATCGCCCCCCCGACCACCGACCCCTGACCACCTACGCCATCGACCCCCGACCACCAACGCCACCGACCCCCAACTCCACTGACCCTTGACCACCGGCTCTTGACCCCCGACGACACCGACCCCCGACCCCCGACCCCCAACCCCCAACACCACCGCCCCCCGATCACCGACGCCATCACCCCTCGACCACCGACACCACCGACCCTCGACCACCATGCCATCGCCCCCCGACCACCGACACCATTGACCCCCGACCATCGACGCCATCGACCCCCGACCAGCAACGTCACCGACCCCTGACTCCACTGACCCCTGATGCCACTATCTCCGATGCCACTGACCCCCGACCCTCAACACCTATTCTGCCTCCTGTTGACCAAAAAGGTGCTCTTCGGCCTTCGTGAGGCCGAGGAGGTCATAGTTTTGTAAATTGTGAGCTAGGTCACATATTTTCCTATTTTTTTATAAAAAAACATCATATTTTGTGTTGATCAGGTGAATTTCAATGTGCAGTTGTTCGACGACCTCCCCGTGCATTTGATGAGCTCCCCTGCTGCGTTCGTTGGTGAGCACAAATGACACATCTTCTCCCCCGGCACCCTTACAAAAATTTGCTCTGTTCCGGTCTTCGTGCCGATGAAACTCGCTAGCAATAGGTGTCTTCAATCATCAGTATGCGTGACCACTATGTGTCTCCCGTTCGAAAGGGTTACATCTATAAATATGCATTCATTAGCATATTTATAACCATGATTCTTTCGAATTGTCCAACATTATCCATGGACAGCCTAAGTATGTGTAGATTGGGTTTGTTTTCCCATATGCTCTGCTCCAGATCCGATGCGGAATTTCGTCAGTGTCTCCCTGTTGTTCTCTGGGTACACATCCTTTCCGCTTATTGCCGAGACGTGTATCAGAAGAATAGTGGGGAGGTGCTGCCGAAATTGTGTGTCGGATCCGGAGCGGAGCATGGGAAAACGAACCAAATCTACACATACTGGGGTGGGATTAGGACCTATCTTTACCTAATAGCGTCTAGGTTGCATCGACGTAATAAAACTGACAAACTCTATTAACTGATGAATATGGTTTGCTAAATTATGTATATATTTTTTGTGTGTCCAGTAGCTAGGCAAGATGAGTGATCGTGGGTGGATGTACACCGGTCACACTAGTCAGAAAGACATGACCCGTGAATGGATAAAAAAACCAAGGAGTTTGTGAGAGTCGCATTTGCAAATGGACAGAAAACAACCTGGTGCCCTTGTGTCGATTGAGACAACTTTAAGAAGAACTTAGAGTTTGAAATGATCAAACACCTGCAGAAGTGGGGTTTTACGCCTAATTATACGGTCTGGACATTTCATGGTGAGTCTGCCCAACATGCCAGAGCTGAGGTGATTCCTCGTCGCACTGACAAGCATGGTACCGGGATCGAAGACATGGTGCAAGACTTTGATGATGCTTGGGATTTGGACGATGAGATGGAGGAATCTGCAAAGGCCTTTTATGAAATGTTGGAGTCTTCAAAACGTCCTCTCCACGAGCACATTGAGCTTTCTCAGCTGGATGTCATCGCGCAAGTAATGGCTCTGAAGGCTCAGTTCAACTTGGGCAGAGAATGCTACGATGCGATGATGACGATATTTGGACGCTTTCTACCCAAAGGCCATGTATTGCCACCAAACATGTACGAGTCGGACAAAATCCTACGTGCGCTTAAGATGCCCTATGAGAAGATATATACTTGTGAGAATGGATGTGCCTTATTTAGGCTTGAGTATGCGGGCTTGAACTATTGCCCCATTTGCAATGCTTCCATGTATGCTCTGGTAGACAAGGGTATGGGTGAGAAGAGTCAGACCAAAATCCCCATTAATTTTCTTTGGTATCTGCCAATCATACCAAGACTTCAACGTCTTTTCAAGGTCGAAGAGACGGCCATATAGATGACGTGGCATAAATTGGGCAAAAGAACAGAACTAGATGCAGATGGGAATCCGATGTTGCGACACACTTCAGACGCTTTTGCGTGGAAGCACTTCGATGCATTACATAAGGATAAAGCGGCAGATCCAAGGCATCCTCGAGTTCCATCAACACGGATGGGTTCAATGTGTATGGTATGACGGCAACACAATACAGTTGTTGGCCTGTATTTGTCATTCCACTCAATCTCCCCCGGAGAGATTATGAAAAGAAAGAACATTTTCCTAACATTGATAATTCTAGGGCCCAAATATCTGGGGAAGAATATGAATGTGTACATGCAACCACTTAAGGATGAATTGCAAGAAGCCTGGGATAATGGGATCAAGACATCTGACACTGCTACCAAAAAGAACTTCACAATGCATGTGTGGTACATGTACTTGTCGCATGACTTGCCGGCGTATGCGCTATTCATTGGCTGGTGTGTGCATGGAAGGTTTCCGTGCCCCATATGCAAGGCAGCTCTTGAGTTCCGTTGGCTACAAGAGGGTCGCAAGTTTTCTTGCTTCGACATGCATAGACAGTTCTTGGATCCTGACCATAAGTTCAGGACAAGAAGAATTTCATCAAAGGTAGAGTTGTCAAAAACACTACACCACCTGCGTTGACAGGCCAACAGATCTGGATCAGATAAATGCTCTCAAGCCAGATCCAGATCGTCCAGGGTAATTCAAAGGGTATAATATGGAACACGTCTGGACTCACAAGATATGTTTGTGGGATCTGCCTTACTTTAAAGACCTCCTTTGCCCACACAACATCTACATGATGCACACTGAAAAGAATATCGTGGAGGCCCTTTTTGGTACATTGTTCGGCATAGAGGGGAATTCGAAGGATAATCCTAAGGCTAGAGTCGATCAGGAGGCTCTATGTGATACACTGTTACAAAACATTCAACAACCGAAAGGAAAGAAGAACTGGAGGAAGCCAAAGGCATGGTTCAATCTTGGAAGGTCAGCTATGAGGGAAATGATCTTGTGGGTGAAAATGCAGTTGATGTTCCCCGATGGGTATGCAGCGAATCTAAATAGGTGAGCGAGTCTTGACAAATTGAAAATATTTGGTCTCAAGAGTCATGATTGACACATATGGCTTGAGCGGGTAATGCTGGTGATGTTGCGTGGCTTTATCCCTGAGGATGAATGGCTAATACTGGCAGAGCTGAGCTATTTCTTTCGTGCTCTTTGTGCGAAACAACTATCGCCTGACATGCTAGACGAACTGGAAGAGTTGGCACCGGAGTTGATCTGCAAGTTAGAAAAGATCTTTCCACCGGGCTTCTTTAATCCAATGCAGCATTTGATTTTGCATCTCCCGACCGAGGCAAGATTGGGGGGTGGGCATGCAAAATCATTGGTGCTTCGCAACTGAGAGGATGCAGAAGACGCTTCGAGCAAAATGTAAAAATAAATGTAGAGTTGAAGCATCGATGTTCGAGGCATTCATAACTGAGGAGGCGGCAAACTTCGTGACAGCACACTACAAAGCCAAGAATTGTCATTTGCATAATCCGAAGCCTTGGTACAATGATGGTGACCATGAAAAAGGTCGATCCAACCTCAGCCTATTCAAAGGGAAGCTCGCACCACCCGGTGCTTCAAAAGCAATAGCGTTGGATGTCGAAGAATGGCGGACCATTTCATTGTATATCTTCAACAACCTAACAGAAGTGCGGCCATACATCGAGTAAGTTCTCGGTACATTGTTTCGCAACTTCTAATTCCTTTGAAATGCTCTTATTCCCAGATATGTGATACAGTCGATACGTTACCAAATTCTCGGATGGAGCAGTGCTCCAAAAGGATTCCATCGAAGAGTGTGAGCTTCTGGCAAAGCATGGAGGCGGCTATCCTGGTTTCATCTCTTGGTTCAAGCAAACGGTAATTTCCATTAGACGATTTCATTTCTTTGCCTAGTTTCGGCTAATGCAACAATCCTTTCGTATTAAACTTGTAGGCTAATGCAGAGTCTATGGACTCCGAATTGAGACAAGTCGCTAATGGTTTTGACTATAAGGTCCATTCATTTGACAAATACGACATCAACGGGTATCGCTTCGTACTTTTGGCAAAGAGCTATCTATGGCCGACCGAAAGTCTACAAATTGTTGTGTCTCCGCTGTCAGCGAAGGAGGGGTTGAGTATTATGGAAGAGTTGAAGCAATTTATGAACTTACATTCTTTGGTGAAAACCCACCAAATGTCGTAGTCTTCAAATGTTATTGGTTCCACCCGAAGGAGACTAGAAGGACTCATGAACATATAGGGCTAGTCTAAATCAAACAAAGCACCCATTTAGATGTTCTCGATGTCTATATTACGGCTCAACAGGCGACCCAAGTTTTCTATCTACCATGGGCATGCCAAACAGATCCAAATCTGAAAGGTTAGGATGTTGTTTATGATGTGCCACCACATTTTAGACCACCTCCCCTCAATGAAGATGATTATGAACCTCACATTAACCCAGACACATATGAAGGAGAATTCTTCCTAGAAACACGTGTTTCCAAAAAACGTTTCAAGAACCGCTCTACTTCACCCCAGCACAATGAGGTCAATAGCGACAGTGAATCCAACTTCACCCCTGAGCCGAAACAAGAAGAAACGGAAGAAGAAGAGGTTACTGCTGCGGATGACCTGTCAATGCTGGACCGATGATATAGAGGCCTTCCACATGTTGATGCATTTATTGCTGATGCTGATGAGCACGTCATTACCGATAGTGATGATGATTATGCATTTATTGATCTCGGAGCATATATAGACGATGAAGATTATGTTGGGGAACGTCGCATGGGAAACAAAAAAATTCCTACGTTCACACAAGACCTATCCATGGTGATGAGCATCTACGAGAGGGAGAGTGGATCTACGTACCCTTGTAGATTGCTAAGCGGGAAGCGTTAAGAAACGCGGTTGGTGTATTCGAACGTCTTCACGATCCAAATCGCCGAGCATCACGCGATCCAATCACTATCCGTCCCGATCAAGCACCGAACGGACGGCACCTCCGCGTTCAACACACGTACAGCTTGATGACGATCTCCACCTTCTTGATCCAGCAAGAGGGAGCGGAGAGGTAGAAGAGTTCTCCGGCAGCATGACGGCGCTTCAGCGATGGTGGTGGAGCTATTCCGGCAGGGCTTCGCCTAAGCATTGCAGAAATCCGATCTAGAGGAGAAACTATGCACTGGAGGAACGGGTAGCACGTGGCTGAAAATCTTGTGCCAAAACCCTAAAAAACTCTAGTATATATAGGAGGAGAGGATAAGGAGGCTTGGACCTCAAGGATCCAGACCTATGCTTCGGCCGAACCAAGAGGGAGGAGTCCTCCTCCTCCACTCCTAGTAGGATTAGGACTCCTTCCTTATCTTAGCCTTTTTGTCTTTTTCCACCTTTTTCCTTTTGGGCTTTTCTTCCCAACCGCATGGGCCTTGTGTGGGACTTCCACCATCCCACTAAGGGATCGTATTCATTCTCCCACAGCCCATGTAGCCTCTTGGGTCGAAATACCCCTCCCGATGGTCTCCCGGTATACTACCGGTACTGTCGGTATACTACTGGTACTCCCCGTACACTACCGATGAGCCTAAAACCTTTCCGGCGACCAAAATAGGACTTCCTATATATCAACATTTACCTCCGGACCATTCTGGAGCTTTTCGTGACGTCGGGGATCTCATTCGGGACTCCGAACAACCTTCGGTCACCACCATACATAACTCTATACTACCAAACCATCACCAAACCTTAAGTGTGCAGACCCTACGGGTTCGAGAACTATGTAGACATGACCGAGACACCTCTACGGTCAATAACCAATAGCGGGACCTGGATGTCCATATTGGTTCCTACATATTATACGAAGATCTTTAGCGGTCGAACCTCTATGTCAAGGATTCAGTTAATCCCGTATGATGTTCCCTTTGTTCTTCGGTATGTTACTTGCCCGAGATTCGATCGTCGTTATCTCCATACCTAGTTCAACCTCGTTACCGGCAAGTCTCTTTACTCGTTCCATAATACAAGATCCCGTGACTAACACTTAGTCACATTGCTTGCAAGGCTTATTGTGATGTTGTATTACCGAGTGGGCGCTGAGATACCTCTCCGTCACACGGAGTAACAAATCCCAGTCTTGATCCATGCCAACCCAGTAGACACCCTCAGAGATACCTGTAGAGCACCTTTATAGTCACCCAGTTACGTTGCAACGTTTGATACACACAAGGCACTCTTTCGGCGTCCGTGAGTTGCATGATCTCATGGTCAAAGAGACATAGACTTGACATGCAGATAACAGTAGCAATAAACAGACGCGATCATCTGCCACGTTTGTAGTTTGGGTCTTCTCCATCACATTCTTCTAATGATGTGATCCCGTTATCAAATTACATCACATGTCAATGGCTAGGAAACCTTGACCATCTTTGACCAACGAGCTAGTTCACTAGAGGCATACTAGGGACAAAGTGTTGTCTATTTACCCACACATGTAATGTGTTTCCGATCAATATAATTATAGCATGGATAATAAATGATTATCATGAACAAGGAAATATAATAATAAACACTTTATTTATTGCCTCTAGGGCATATTTCCAACAGTCTCCCACTTGTACTAGAGTCAATAATCTAGTTCACATCACTATATTATTTACATTGTAATGAATCGAACACCCATGCAGTTCTGGTGTTGATCATGTTTAGCCCTTGGAAGAGGTTTAGTCAATGGGTCTGCAACATTCAGATCCGTGTGCACTTTGCAAGTATTTATTTCCTTTTCCTTGATGTAATCGTGGATGGAGTTGAAGCGTCGCTTTATGTGTCTGGTCCTCTTGTGAAACCTTGGTTCCTTGGCCAGCGCAATGGAACCAGTGTTGTCAAAGAACAGGTTCATTGGATTCAGTGCACTGGGCACTACTCCAAGATCTGTCATGAACTGCTTCATCCAGACACCTTCCTTCGCTGCCTCCGAGGCTGCGATGTACTCCTCTTCGCACGTAGAATCGGCTACCATGTTTTGCTAGGAACTGCACCAGCTTACCGCTCCCCCGTTGAGAATAAATACGTATCCGTTTTGTGACTTAGAGTCATCCGGATCAGTGTCAAAGCTTGCAACAACGTAACCCTTTACGACAAGCTCTTCATCACCTTCATAAATGAGAAACATTTCCTTAGTCCTTTTCAGGTACTTAAGGATATTCTTGACCGCTGCCCAGTGCTCCATTCCAGGATCACTTTGAAACCTTCCGGCCATACTTATGGCAAGGCTGACATCAGGTCTTGTGCACAGCATTGCATACATGATAGAGCCTATGGCTGAAGCATAGGGGATGACACTCATCTTTTCTCTATCTTCTGCAGGTACTGGGCATTGAGTCTTACTCAACTTCACACCTTGTAACACAGGCAAGAACCCCTTCTTGGACTGATTCATTTTGAACTTCTTCAAAACTTTATCAAGGTATGTGCTCTGTGAAAGTGCTATTAAGTGTCTCGATCTATCTCTATAGATTTTAATGTCTAATATGAAAGCAACTTCTCCTAGGTCCTTCATTGAAAAACTCTTGTTCAAATATTCCTTCATGCTTTCTAGCATTTCTATATTGTTTCCGATCAGCAATATGTCATCCACATATAATATTAGAAACGCTATAGAGCTCCCACTCACTTTCTTGTAAATACAAGCTTCTCCATAAACTTGTATAAACTCAAACGCTTTGATCACCTCATCAAAACGCTTATTCCAACTCCGAGATGCTTGCACCAGCCCATAAATGGATCGCTAGAGTTTGAAAACGTTGTCAGCATTCTCTGAATTGACAAAACCTTATGCTTGCATCATATACAACTCTTCCTCAAAGAAACCGTTGAGGAACACTGTTTTGACATCCATCTGCCAAATTTCATAGTCGAAATAAGCAGCTATTGCCAACATGATTCTGAAAGACTTAAGCATCGCTAAGGGTGAGAAGGTTTCATCGTAGTCAACTCCTTGAACTTGTGAAAAACCCTTTGCCACAAGTCGAGCTTTATAGACGGTGATATTACCGTCCGCATCTGTCTTCTTCTTAAAGATCCATTTGTTCTGAATGGCCTTTCGCCCTTCAGGTAATACTTCCAAAGTCCATACTTTGTTTTCATACATGGATCCCATCTCGGATTTCATGGCCTCTAACAATTTCTCAGAATCCGGGCCCATCACCGCTCCTCCATAGCTCGTAGGTTCATTGTTGTCCAACAACATTACCTCCAAGACAGCGTTGCCTTACCACTCAGGAGTAGTACGTGCCCTTGTTGACCGAGGTTCAATAGTAGCTTGATCCGAAGCTTCATGATCATCATCATTAACTTCCTCTTCTACCGTCGTAGGTTCCACAGAAACATCTTTCTGTGCTGCGCTACTTTCTGGTTGAAGTAAAGGTTCAGTAACCTCATCAAGCTCTATTTTCCTCCCAATCAATTCTTTTGAGAGAAACTCTTTCTCAAGAAATTATCCGTTCTTGGTGACAAACACTTTGCCTTCGAATCTAAGATAGAAGGTATACCCGACTGTCTCTTTCGGGTATCCTATGAAGATGCATTTCTCCGCTTTGGGTTCCAGCTTTTCAGGCAGAAGCTTTTTGACATAAGCATCACATCCCCAAACTTTAAGAAACGACAACTTTGGCCTCTTGCCAAACCATAGTTCATATGGCGTCATCTCAACGGATTTTGATGGTGCCCTATTTAAAGTGAATGCAACTGTCTCTAATGCATAACCCCAAACTGATAGTGGCAAATCAGCAAGAGACATCATAGAATGCACCATATCTAATAAGGTTCGATTTCGACGTTCGGAAACACCATTACGTTGTGGTGTTCCAGGCGGTGTCAACTGTAAAAAACAATTCCACACTATCTTAAGTGACTGCCAAACTAATAACTCAGATATTCACCTCCTCGATCAGATTGCAGGAATTTGATCTTCTTGTTATGATGATTCTCAACTTCACTCTAAAATTGCTTGAACTTTTCAAACGTTTCAAACTTGTGTTTCATTAATTAAATATACCCATATCTACTGAAGTCATCAGTGAAGGTGAGAAAATAACGATATCCACCACGCGTTGTAACATTCATTGGACCGCACACATCAGTATGTATGATTTCCAATAAGTCACTTGCCCGTTCCATTGTTCCAGAGAACGGCGTTTTAGTCATATTGCCCATGAGGCATGGTTCACATGTGTCAAGTGATTCAAAATCAAGTGAATCCAAAAGTCCATCAGCATGGAGCTTCCTCATGTGTTTACACCAATATGACCTAAATGGCAGTGCCACAAGAAAGTGGTACTATCAGTATCAACTCTACATCTTTTGGCATCAATGTTATGAATATGTGTGTCATCACTATCAAGATTCAATATGAATAACCCCTCACATTGGGTGCATGACCATAAAAGATATTACTCATATAAATAGAACAACCTTTATTCTCTGATTTAAATGAGTAACCGTCTCGCAATAAACAAGATCCAGATATAATGTTCATGCTTAACGCAGGCACTAAATAACAATTATTCAGGTTCATCACTAATCCCGATGGTAATCAAAGAGAGAGCATGCCGACGGCGATCACATCAACCTTGGAACCATTTCCCACACGCATCGTCACTTCATCCTTTGCTAGCCTTCGTCTATTTCGTAGTTCCTGTTTTGAGTTGCAAATGTGAGCAACCAAACCGGTATCAAATACTTAGGCACTGCAACGAGAGCTAGTAAGGTACACATCAATAACATGTATATCATATATACCTTGTTTGTCGTTGGCCGCCTTCTTGTCAGCCAGGTACTTGGGGCAGTTCCGCTTCCAGTGACCAGTTCCCTTGCAATGAAAGCACTCAGTTTCTGGCTTGGGTCCATGCTTGGGCTTCTTTACAGGAGTGGCAACTGCTTTGCCATCCTTCTTGGTTTTACCCTTCTTGCCCTTGCCCTTGCCCTTGCCATTCTTCTTGAAAATAGTGGTTTTATTGACCATCAACACTTGATGTTCTTTCTGGATTTCAGACTCAGTGACTTTTAGCATCGCAAACAGCTCCGCGACTGACTTGTTCATCCCGTGCATGTTATAGTTCATCACAAAGCTCTTATAACTAGGTGGCAGTGATTGAAGAACTCTATCAGTGATCACCTCTTGTGGAAGGGAAATTCCCAACTCTGCTAGACGAGTCGAATACCCAGACATTCTGAGTATATGTTCACTGATAGACCCGTTCTCCAACATCTTGCAAGCATAGAACTTACCGGAGGTCTCATACCTCACGATTTAGGCATTCTTCCGAAATATAAACTTCAACTCCTAGAACATCTCATATGCTCCATGACATTCAAAACGTCTTTGAAGTCCTAGTTCTAAGCCATATAGTATTGCACACTGAACTATTGAGTAATCTCCAGAACATGCCTCCCAAGCGTTCTTTACGTCTTCGGATGACATGTCTTTTGGTTGGTCACCAAGCGGTGCATCAAGGACATATGATTTCTGGGAAGCTGTGAGGATAATCCTCAAACTACGGGCCCAGTCAACAAAATTACTTCCATCATCTTTCAACTTAGCTTTCTCTAGGAACGCATTAAAATTCAGGGGTGCTACTGCGTGAGCCATTGATCTACAACATAAATATGCAAAGGTTACTTAGACTATTGTTCAAGATAATGAGTTTTAGTTAATCAAATTACTAAAGCTCCCACTCAAATTGACATCCCTCAGGTCATCTGAGTGTCACATGATCCAAATCCGCCAACTCAAGTCCGATCATCACGTGAGTTGAGGTGGTTTCAATGGTGAACATCATCATGTTGATCATATCTACTATATGACTCATGTTCGACCTTTCGGTCTCTTGTGTTCCGAGGCCATGTATGTACATGCTAGGCTCGTCAAGTTTAACCCGACTGTTCTGCATGTGCAACACTGGCTTGCACCCGTTGTATGTGAACGTAGAGTCTATCACACCCGATCATCACGTGGTGTCTTGACACGACGAACTTTCACAACGGTGCACACTAGGGGAGAACACAATTCATCTTGAAATTTAAGTGAGGGATCACCTTATAATACTACCGTCGTCCTAAGCAAAACAAGGTGCATAAAAGGATTAACATCACATGCAAATCATAAGTGATATGATATGGCCATGAACTTGTGCTTTTGATCTCCATCTTTAAAGCACCGGCATGATCTCCATCGTCACCGGCACGACACCATGATCTCCATCATCTTGATCTCCATCAACGTGTCGCCATCGGGGTTGTCACGCCCATCATGCTTGTACTACTATTGCTACCATTTAGTGATAAAGTAAAGCATTACATAGCGCTTAATGATTGACACACATGTCATACAATAATTAAATACAACCCTATGGCTCCTGTCAGTTGCCGTACTCATTGACACGCAAGTCGTGATATTCTATAAAACACATGATTATCTCATAAATCACATATATCACATCATGTAATTGGCCATATCACATCACAACATACCCTGCAAAAACAAGTTAGACGTCCTCTAATTGTTGTTGCATGTTTTACGTGGCTGCTACGGGTATGTAGCAAGAACAATTCTCACCTACGTATAAACCACAACGGTGATACCTAAGTTGCTTTTCAACCTTCTCAAGGACTGCCTTAGTCGAATCCGATCCAACTAAAGTAGGAGAAACAAACACCCGCCAGCCATCTTTGTGCAATGAAGTTACACGTTAGTCGATGGAACCGGTCTCTCGTAAGCGTACGAGTAAGGTTGGTCTGGGCCGCTTCATCCCACAATACCGCTGCACCAAAACACGACCAAGGGAGGAAGAAATCTAAGCATCAACGCCCACAAACTCTTTGTGTTCTACTCGAGATCTCATCTACACATAGACCTAGCTCATGATGCCACTATTGGGGACGTCGCATGGAAAACAAAAAATTCCTACGTTCACACAAGACCTATCCATGGTGATAAGCATCTATGAGAGGGAGAGTGGATCTACATACCCTTGTAGATCGCTAAGAGGGAAGCATTAAGAAACACGGTTGGTGTAGTCGAACGTCTTCGCGATCCAAATCGCCGAGCGTCCCGCGATCCAATCACGATCCGTCCCGATCAAGCACCGAATGGATGACACCTCCGCGTTAAGCACACGTACCGCTTGATGACGATCTCCGCCTTCTTGATCCAGAAAGAGGGAGTGGAGAGGTATAAGAGTTCTCTGGCAGCATGGCGGCGCTCCGGCGATGGTGGTGGAGCTATTCCGGCAGGGCTTCACCTAAGCACTGCAGAAATCCGATCTACAGGAGAAACTATGCATTGGAGGAACGGGTAGCACATGGCTGAAAATCTTGTGCCAAAACCCTAAAAACCTCTAGTATATATAGGAGGAGAGGATGAGGAGGCTTGGCCCTCAAGGAGCCAGCCCTAGGCTTCAGCCGAACAAAGAGGAAGGAGTCCTCCTCCTCCACTGCTAGTAGGATTAGGAATCCTTCCTTATCTTAACCTTTTTTCCTTTTTCCACCTTTTTCCTTTTGGGCTTTTCTTCCCAGCCGCATGGGCCTTGTGTGGGACTTCCACCAGCCCACTAAGGGCTGGTATTCATCATCCCACAGCCATTGTAGCCTCTTGGGTGGACATACCCCTCCCGATGGTCTCCCGGTATACTACCGGTACTCTCGATACACTACCGATGAGCCCGAAACCTTTCCGGCGACCAAAATAGGACTTGCTATATATCAATATTTACCTCCAGACCATTCCGGAGCTCCTCGTGACGTCCAGGATCTCATCTAGGACTCCAAACAAGCATCGGTCACCATCATACATAACTCTATACTACCGAAACGTCACCAAACCTTAAGTGTGCAGACCCTGCGGGTTCGAGAACTATGTAGACATGACCGAGACACCTCTACGGTCAACAACCAATAGCGGGACCTGGATGTCCATATTGGTTCCTACATATTCTACGAAGATCTTTATTGATCGAACCTCTATGTCAAGGATTCAGTTAATCCCGTATGATGTTCCCTTTGTTCTTCGGTATGTTACTTGCCCGAAATTCGATCATCGGTATATCGATACCTAGTTCAACCTCGTTACCGGCAAGTCTCTTTACTCGTTCTGTAATAAAAGACCCCTTGACTCACACTTAGTCACATTGCTTGCAAGGTTTATTGTGATGTTGTATTACAGACTGGGCCCTGAGATACCTCTCAGTCACACGGAGTAACAAATCCCAGTCTTGATCCATGCCAACCGAACAGACACCCTCAGAGATACCTGTAGAGCACCTTTATAGTCACCCAGTTACGTTGCAACGTTTGATACACACAAGGCACTCTTCCGGCGTCCGTGAGTTGCATGATCTTATGGTCATAGAAACATATACTTGACATGCAAAAATAGTAGCAATAAACTGACACGGTCGTATGCTACATTTGTAGTTTGGGTCTTGTCCATCACATCATTCTTCTAATGATGTTATCCCGTTATCAAATAACATCACATGTCAATGGCTAGGAAACCTTGACCATCTTTGACCAACGAGCTAGTTCACTAGAGGCATAATAGGGACAAAGTGTTGTCTATTTACCCACACATTTAATGTGTTTCCGATCAATACAATTATAGCATGGATAATAAAAGATTATCATGAACAAGGAAATATAATAATAAACACTTTATTTATTGCCTCTAGGGCATATTTCCAACAGATTAATATTAGTAATGTGACGTATTCAATTATTATTATGTACACATATATTATTAATTAGTTCATGTTATTAGGTATTCATTTTGTTTATGTTGAACTAATTTCATTCACTCTTTGTCATTGCAGGTGTTGGCAGATGGTGGGCGCGGGTCGAGAGTGCTCTGAGCCTCCTTCCTCGGCGCGTGCTGGGAGGGGTGCTATTATTCCACCCCAGGAACTCCGTAGAGCGTTGGTACAAAGTATGTAGACACCGGCGGGCGCTTGTTCTTCGATCGGGAGAGGTCGGGGAAGACCAAGAGAGGTGCTAGAAGTAGGAAGGCTGTTGCGCCTTCCTCGCCGCCACCCCAGTTGATTCTCCCGACCACAGGAGTGCTCCGTCTTAGGTGGACCCGTCTGACTTGGACCCGTCTCCGACTCTGGACGCCGAGCCTCAGGTCGACGAGCCTTCGTCCCAGGAGACTCCGGTCCCAGACTCTTCGTCCCAGGAGACTCGGGTCCCAGTGTCTTCGTCCCACGTGACTCCGGAGGCTAGTGGCCATGCTGATGGTGGTGAGGACAACTTGTCTAAGGACACCTATAGCGAGGGCGAGATGGTTGAGGAGGGCAAGGTCTACTAGTGTGGTTGTACAAAGCTCGCGCCCGTGCCGACGACCTGCGATCAGAGGTGGTTGATTGATCCTAATGCAGACAAGTAAGTGCATTTACTCTTTTTTAACGTTTTCCCTTCATGTTTCTTCAAATTAATATCTAATGTGTTGGCCTTGTCATACTACAGGGGTTGGAAACACGAGCGTGGTGTCCGTAGGCCCAACCAGGTCCTTGTTGTGCTTCTCCGGCACCACTTCCCGGGGAACGTCCAGTTGCCCGGTGAGGGTGAGGCTCCACAGGTAGCACTGACCTGGGAGCTGTACATGGCTGCCCCGGCCCCGCCGGAGGAGATGGTCGATGGTGTCTTGTGCGAGACGGTGACTGACATTGTGATCCGTTGGTTTTGGGTAATTTCTCCTTTACAGAATTAAAAATCAACAACACCTAGTGATTGTACTAATCAGTGTTGTCTTGTTTGATTGCAGACCTTCTACAAGTGTCTTGAGGAACACGAGGCAAAATCGGTTGTTGTTCTCGTAGCCGAGTGCAAGCGCCTACTTCAGAACTTACGACACGAGGCTCGGGTATAGGCTATTCGAGACTACTATGCCTCGAATAACATTAAGAGGGCCAAGAAGAAGTGCCACAAAAATTATCTGAGTAAGGAGAAGTTAATGAAGGTAATTATCTATTCTTAAGGCCTTGTACATAGTTTCCTTGATTTTATTCGTAGGCGTAGCACTGAAATTTCTCTTGTCTAACTTAGGTGCCCTCGAGATGGTGTGCGGATAGGATGGACTGTTGGGAGGCATTGGTGGATGAGTGGTGCTCTCCTGAATGGCTAGCCGAACACCTCAAGGCCAAGGATAAGCGTGCCCAAATGAAAGGTGTGCCACACCATCAAGGGAGCTCCAACCTGTTTGAGTACGAGGATCACTGGGTATGTGGTTTGCTTCATGATTCATGCAATTTCATTCTTCATGCTAGCTTGGGCCCTTAACTAATATTTTGTTCCTCTCTTTTAGGCACGAGAAAACAAGAAGGAGGTGCCACCTCTGTTCAACCTCTATGCCATGGCCCATACTCGTACAAGAAGGCCAAGGCATTCTCTGAGGATGACCTCAATCATCCAGAGAGCTTCAGCAAAATCTTCTCCCACAACAAGCTCATGAGGTACAGAGATGAGGGGATGGCGAGGAAAGGGGAGGAATTCAACCCGAGCCAGAGTCCTTTTGATCTAGAGCTCATGATGATATCCGGTGGCGGGAGGCCCCACGGCTCGATAGCCATTGGGGATGGACTGATACGTTGTCCTAGAACTCTCTCAGAGATCAAGAAGCGCCAGACGAGCTCCGATCCTGAGATAAGGCCTCGTCCACGGTCAATGGAGCTCACCATCGAGGATAGGGCCCAGGAGCTTCTGGCAAAGGCAAACAGGGAGGCGGCACAGAGGGAGAGGGACATGGAGGAGAGGACGGTTAGGCTGTTGGAGGAGGAGCGGAACCAGAATGACGCGTCTCATCAGGCCCTATACGAGCTCCTCATGGTAAGTTTCTCCTGCATATTAACCAAATCATGCACGTAATGTTCGTTTCATCACTAACTAATATGACTGACTCGTGAAAACAAAATGTGCAGACAGTGTGCCAGAACAATGGTCAGACCCCTCCGTCAATGCCCTAGATTGGTATAGCACCCATGGTGAGTTTCATTTCAATGGTCATTAGTTACTAGTATTCACATTTTAGTTGCATCATGCTAAGGAGACATTGCAAATGATCTTTGGTGCAGCGTGCCTCCCGACAAGCATCGACCGATCCTTTTGCGTCTGCCGCAACCCCGACCGGTCCTTCTCCGTCTCACCCTGGCGCAAACCCGGCCGGTCCTTCACCTCCGTGATGATGGTAAGTTTTCCCAAGTGTTTTGCTTAACAAATGCATACTTAGCTTAAGAAATGACCAATTTAGCTCCAAAATGACCTATACATAGCTTCTTTAGTTCATTTATGACATACTAAGCATGCTTAGGTAAAAAATGGCATGATAACCTTGGTTTAGCTCCAAAATGACATAGACTTAGCTTATTTCCCTCCAAAATGGCAATAACCTTACCTACCTCCAAAATGACCGAGTATAACTAGGATAGCTCAAAAATGACCTACACTTGCCATTTTGTCCTCCAAAATGAGTAAATATGCTTAGTTAGATCAAAAATGGCCTAACTACCTAGGATAGCTCAATAATGATCTATACTTATCTTAGCTAGTTCATTTCTGACATAATTAGCTTACTTAGGTTAAAAATGGCATAATAACCTTGGTTTAGCTCCAAACAATCATATCATTAGTTTATTTTCCTCCAAAATGACAAAATAACCTTACCTAGCTCCAAAATGACCGATTATAACTAGGATAGCTCAAAAATGACCTACACTTGCCATTTTGTCCTCCAAAATGAGTAAATATGCTTAGTTAGCTCAAAAATGGCCTAACTACCGAGGATAGCTCAATAATGATCTGTACTTAGCTTAGCTAGTTCATTTATGACATAATTAGCTTACTTAGGTTAAAAATGGCATAATAACCTTGGTTTAGCTCCAAACTGTCATATCATTAGTTCATTTTCGTCCAAAATGACAAAATAACCTTACCTAGCTCCAAAATGACCGATTATAACTAGGATAGCTCAAAAATGACCTACACTTGCCATTTTGTCCTCCAAAATGAGTAAATATGCTTAGTTAGCTCAAAAATGGCCTAACTACCTAGGATAGCTCAATAATGATCTATACTTAGCTTAGCTAGTTCATTTATGACATAATTAGCTTACTTAGGTAAAAATGGCATAATAACCTTGGTTTAGCTCCAAACTGTCTTATCATTAGTTCATTTTCCTCCAAAATGACAAAATAACCTTATCTAACTCCAAAATGACCGATTATAACTAGGATAGCTCAAAAATGACACAATTAGCTTACTTAGGTAAAAAAATGACATAATAACCTTACTAACCTCCAAAATGACCTATTTACCTAGCTTAGCTCTAAAATGACCTACACTTAGCATTTTTACCTAGCTTAGCTAAAAAATGGCATTTTTACCTACCTTAGTTAGAATAAGAACAAGAAGAAGAAGATAAAGAAGAGGAGAGGAGAAAAAGAAAGAGAAGAAAAATTCTTCTTCTTCTTCTTCTAGCTAGTCTTCTTCTTCTAGTCTTCTTCTTCTTGTTCTTCTAGCTAGTCTTCTTCTTCTAGTCTTCTTCTTCTTCTTCTTCTAACTTTTCTTCTTTCCCAATTTGCAGATTTGCTTTCGATGAGGAAGCTTGAGTTGATGGAGTCTACTCATCTTCTTGTGCTTCCTTTTTGTTTTCATTTTGTAGGATGAACAATGTGAAACTTGCTAACTATATATGTATGTATGAATGAAACCATTGTATGCTTGTTGTGGGATATGTTGGCTAGCTATATATGTTGCATATGGACTTTTCATTTGGTATGTATATGTGTGTGTGTGTGTGTGTGTGTGTTGGATGATCATATCCATATGGCAAGGATAAGATTTGGTATGTATATCTGTTGTTATGCTTGTTGAAAGTATTTTCAAATGTGTGTATATATATATGTGTGTGTGTGTGTGTGTGTGAAATTCTGTGAAATAGAATGAGTTTAATAAGAAACAGAAAAAATAGGGGCTATGCAGGCTCTTTGCCATCAGCCGGCAGACGGCAAAGCTGCCACGTGGCAGCTACCTGTGCAATCTGGGGTAGCACTAGACTGGCCTATGTGCTTTCTTTGTCATCTGCTGGCAGACGGCAAAGACCTAAGGTTCTTTGTCGTCTGCCAGCAGACGGCAAAGAAAGCACATAGGCCGGCAAAGAAACAGGTGCTTTGCCGTCCGCTGGCAGACGGCAAAGAACCTTAGGTCTTTGTCATCTGCCAACGGACGACAAAGCACGCCGTTAACCCCTTAATGGTCGTAAGCTGCCACGTGTGCCATACATGGTCTTTGTCGTCAGCTGGCGGACGACAAAGACCTAAGGATCTTTGCCGTCTACCAGCGGACGGCAAAGCACCCTTTACTGTAGCTTATTCAGCCGGACTGTTGGTCGTCTGCTGGCCGACGGCAAAGCCTTTGCCATCCGCCATGCATGCCTTTGCCGTCAGGGATGGCTGACGGCAAAGTAGCTGATCCCTGTAGTGCTTTGATATTGGCATTCATCAATATGATCCAGTCACCGGTCCTCAACATGATAAGGACATTTGGGTGGATTTAGACATGATTCCGGTTTTACCTTCATGTGAGTTTGTTAAAAAAATTGTTAAAAATATATGTTGCTTTATAAATAGTTGTTATTCACCCCTACTTAACCTGTTTATTTACAATTGACATCTTATTTACTTTCTTCGAGATATACACAAATATAGTAGACAAGATCTATTACACTTCTCGCTCAGAGCTAACTTGGGAGGATAAGAATTCTCTTGTCTCCTTTGTTAGTGATGTTCTGACATTTAAGAGCATTTATGGAACTGGCAGAAATTATACAAGATACGTGCCACTAGTCCATGAGTTGAGCGATGCTAACATGTGAGCATATATCATGGTAAGATTTGTTTACTATTGTGCTACTGGTCCATATTTTTCATACATTCTTCCAAGTAACTATGTTACATATTTTTCATACATTGGTAACTATGTTACTGTTATGTTCTTCAATAGAAGCTCCCGGGTGATGTTGTGCCTCCACTGATGTATGTCAAAAGTGAATTGACAATTTTTTGCATACAGTTATGGATCGGTTTCCAATATGCATACTCGACTAAATTTCAAAAAAAATGGTTGCTTCACAATCAAAGGATGGAGACAAATAGTGAATGAGCATAGGCCACAAATTGGAGACCATGGATCTTTGTGCTCCATAATGGAGATGAAGGATTTTTTCTGTTTTATTCTATTTTACCTAAGAGAGAGGAGTAGGTCCTAGTACTTGTAATGTGCTCAGAAGTTATTTACCTAGGATGATAATAATTAGCTAGTAGTGCTTAACTTATGATGATGATGAGTTGTTATATCATTTTGATGATGACGAGTTGTTATATCACTACAATAATGATGAGTTGTTATATAATTATGACGATGATGAGTTGTCATATTATTGATAGTGTATACTTTTTATAATTGTTGTATAAGTACACCATTAGTATGTAGAAAAGAAATATAGAGAGTTAGTAGTGACGCGAGGTAAAGAACCGCGCTATAGCTAGTTAGTAGTAGCGCGGTTCCAACCTCGTCCTGCTTCTAACGTTACTAGTAGTATCACGGGTCCAAACCCATGCTGCTACTAACTAATTAGCTAAAGCGCGCTGACAGTAGCGCGGACACCCACACTACTAGTAAGCATTTATCTCGCTCCATTACTAGGCTTTTCCCTAATAGTGTGGAGTACAAAGTACGTGATGATCTACCTCAAGATCGTGTATGAATGAATGTAAGTTAACCCTACCAACTAAACCCCTCGATTTATATAGGGACCAGGGGTATCTAGTTGTATATGTAGGCCAGTTACATTTAGGGATAAGCTTCTCGATGATTTGAACATGTCTTCAAGTGTTCACAAAGTCTCTGGAGGATTCCATTTGGGTACATCAGGGACCATGATAGCCAAGGCCCATTCTTCGGTTGTCTGGTGGTCCTCGGCCCGAGCCATGGCTGGCAAGCCAACATGGTTAGCACTCCTAATCTAGAACACCGTAAGTAGCCCCTGAACTTGTCTACAAACCGAGAAAACAGATCAAGTCCTCAGAGTAACCTCATCTTTGGTCATCGGCTTTGCATGCGAGTTCACACAAACTTGGATACTTTTGTTGGAAATATGCCCTAGAGGCAATAATAAATTAGTTATTATCATATTTCCTTGTTCATGATAATCTTTTATTATCCATGCTATAATTGTATCGATCGGAGACTTAGATGCATGTGCGGATACATAGACAAAACCATGTCCCTAGTATGCCTCTAATAGACTAGCTCGTTGATCAAAGATGGTTAAGGTTTCCTAGCCACGGAAATGAGATGTCATTTGATAACGGGATCACATCATTAGGAGAATGGTGTGATGGACAAGACCCAAACTACAAATGTAGCATATGATCGTGTCAGTTTATTGCTACTATTATCTGCATGTCAAGTATATGTTCCTATGACCATGAGATCATGCAACTCACTAACACCGGAGGAGTGCCTTGTGTGAATCAAACGTTGCAACGTAACTGGGTGACTATAAAGGTACTCTACAGGTATCTCCGAGGGTGTCTGCTGAGTTGGCATGGATCAAAATTGGGATTTGTTACTCCGTGTGACGGAGAGGTATCTCAGGGCCCACTCGGTAATACAACATCACAATAAGCCTTGCAAGCAATGTGACTAAGTGTTAGTCACGGGATCTTGTATTACGGAACGAGTAAAGAGACTTGCTGGTAACGAGGTTGAACTAGGTATGGAGATACCGACGATCGAATCTCGGGCAAGTAACATACCGAAGAACAAAGGAAACATCATACGGGATTAACTGAATCCTTGACATAGAGGTTCGACCGATAAAGATCTTCGTAGAATATGTAGGAACCAATATGGGCATCTAGGTCCCGCTATTGGTTATTGGCCGTAGAGGTGTCTCGGTCATGTCTACATAGTTCTCGAACCCGCAGGGTCTGCACACTTAAGGTTCGGTGACGTTTCGGTAGTATAGAGTTATGTATGGTGGTGACCGAAGGTTTTTCGGAGTCCTGGATGAGATCACGGACGTCACGAGGAGCTTTGTAATGGTCCGGAGGTAAAGATTGATATATAGGAAGTCCTGTTTTGGTCACCGGAAAAGTTTCGGGCTCATCGGTAGTGTACCGCGAGTGCCGGTAGTGTATCGGGAGACCATTGGGAGGGGTATTTCGACCCAAGAGGCTACATGGGCTGTGGGAGAGTGAATATCAGCCCTTAGTGGTCTGGTGGAAGTCCCACACAAAGCCCATGCGGCTAGGGAGAAAAATCTCAAAAAGAAAAGGTGGAAAAAGGCAAAAATAGGGTGAATCCTAGTCCTACTAGGATTGGAGGTGGATTCCACCTCCTCCCCATGGTTTGGCCGACTCCTAGAGGCTTGGCCCTTGAGCCAAGCCTCCTCCTCTCTTACTCTTATATATACTATAGGTTTTAGGGTTTTTGGACAGAATTTTCTGCCACGTGCTACCCGTTCCTCCAGTGCATAGTTTCTCCTCTAGATCGGTTTTCTACAGCGCTTAGGCGGAGCCCTGCCGGAATTACTCCACCACCATCGCCACAGCGCTGTCACGCTGCCGGAGAACTCATCTACCTCTCCGCTCCCTCTTGCTGGATCAAGAAGGCGGAGATCATTATCGAGTTGTACGTGTGCTGAACGCGGAGGTGCCATCCGTTCGGCGGTAGATCGGAAGGACCGTGATCAAGATCGCGAGACGGATCATGATGAGTTCGCGGGACGGATCGTGATTGGATCGCGGGACGGATCGTGATAAGATCGTGGGACGCTCGGCGATTTGGATCGCGAAGACGTTTGACACCACCAACCGCGTTTCTTAATGCTTCCTGCTTAGCGATCTACAAGGGTATGTAGATCCACTCTCCCTCTCGTAGATGCTCATCACCATGGATAGATCTTGAATGTGCGTAGGAAATTTTTTGTCTCCCATGCAATGTTCCCCAACAGTGGCATCATGAGTTAGGTCTATGTGTAGATGAGATCTCGAGTAGAACATAAAAGGTTTGTGGGCTTTGATGCTTAGATTGCTTCCTCCCTTGGTTGGATTTTGGTTCAACGATATTGTGAGATGAAGCGGCCCGGACCAACATTACTCGTACGCTTACGAGTGACCGGTTCCCTTGACCGCAACTTGTTGCATAGATGGTTGCGGGTGCTAGTTTCTCTCACTTTAGTTGGATCGGATTCGACAAAGGCGGTCCTTGATAAGGTTGAAAAGCAACTAGTGTATCACTGTTGTGGTTTTTAAGTAGATGAGAATTCTTCTTGCTAGATACCCGTAGCAGCCACATAAAACATGCAACAACAATTAGAGGATGTCTAACTTGTTTTTGCAGGGTATGTTGTGATGTTATATGGCCAATTACATGATGTCATATATGTGATGTATGAGATGATCATGTCATGTATAGATTATCACGACTTGCATGTCGATGAGTACGGCAACCGGCAGGAGCCATAGGGTTGTCTTTAATTATTGTATGACATGCGTGTCAATCATTAAGCGCTATGTAATGCTTTACTTTATCGCTAAACGGTAGCAATAGTAGTAGAAGCATGTTGGGTGCGACAATCCCGATGGCGACACGTTGATGGAGATCAAGATGATGGAGATCATGGTGTCTTTTCGGTGACGATGGAGATCATGCCGGTGCTTTCTAGATGGAGATCAAAAGCACAAGTTCATGGCCATATCATGTCACTTATGATTTGCATGTGATGTTAATCCTTTTATGCACCTTGTTTTGCTTAGGACGACGGTAGCATTATAAGGTGATCCCTCACTTAATTTCAAGATAAATTGTGTTCTCCCCGAGTGTGCACCCTTGCGAAAGTTCGTCGTGTTGAGACACCACGTGATAATCGGGTGTGATAGACTCTACGTTCACATACAACGGGTGCAAGCCAGTGTTGCACGTGCAGAACACTCGGGTTAAACTTGATGAGCCTAGCATGTACAGACATGGCCTCGGAACACAAGAGACCGAAAGGTCGAACATGAGTCATATAGTAGATATGATCAACATGATGATGTTCACCATTGAAACCACCTCAACTCACGTGATGATCGGACTTGAGTTGGTGAATTTGGATCATGTATCACTCGAATGACCGGAGGGATGTCAATTTGAGTGGGAGTTCTTTAGTAATTTGATTAATTGAACTCATTATCATGAACATAGTTAGTAGTGTCTTTGCAAACTGTGTTGTAGATTACTAGCTCACGCTGTAGCTCCCTTGATTTTTATATGTTCCTAGAGAAATAGAGTTGAAAGATAATGGTAGCAATATTGCGGACTGGGTCCGTGATCTGAGGATTGTCCTCATTGTTGCACAGAAGGCTTATGTCCTTAATGCACCGCTCGGTGCGCCAACCCCTCTAGCGTCGTCTGTAGATGTTGTGAACATCTAACAGGCACGTTCTGATGACTACTTGATAGTTTAGTACGTTATGCATTACAGCTTAGAATTGAGGCTCCGAAACGTTTTGAACGTCACAAAACATATGAGATGTTCTAAGAGCTGAAATTAGGATCTCAGGCTCATGCCCGTGTTGCGAGATATGAGATCTCCAACAAGATTCTTTGCCTGCAAGATGAAAGAGAATAGCTCAATCGTTGAGCATGTACTCAGATTGTCTGGGTGCTACAATCGTTTGAATCAAGTGGGAGTTGCTCTTCCAGATAAGATAGTGATTGATATAGTTCTCCAAGTCACTGTCACTAAGCTACTAGAACTTGGTGATGAACTATAAAATGCCAGGGATAGAAATAATGATCCCTGAGCTATTCGTGATGTTTGACACCGCGAAGGTAGAAATCAAGAAGGAGCATCAAGTGTTGATGGTTAGTCAAACCACTAGTTTCGAGAAGGGCAGGAGCAAGGAGGGAAAACTTCATGGATAGCAAGTTAGTTGCTGCTCTAGTGAAGCAACCCAAATTTGAACCCAAACCCGATACTAAGTGCTTCGATTGTGAGGAGAGCGGTCGCTGAAGTGGAACAACCCTAGATACTTGGTAGATAAGAAGGCTGGCAACATCGACAGAAGTATATTTGATATACGTGTTATTTATGTGTACCTTGCTAGTACTCCTAGTAGCACCTGTGTATTGGATACCAGTTCGGTTGCTAAATGTTAGTAACTCGAAATAAAAGCTACGGAATAAACGGAGCACTAGCTAAGGGTGAGGTGACGATGTGTGTTGGAAATGTTTCCAAGGTTGATGTGATCAACATCGCACGCTCTCTTTACCTTCGGGATTAGTGACGAACCTAAATAAATGTTCTTTGGTGTTTTGCGTTGAGCATGAACGTGATTAGATCGTGTTTATTGCAACGCGGTTATTCATTTAAGTTAGAGAATAATGGTTATTCTGTTTACATGAATAATACCTTGAATGGTCATGCACCCAGTGAGAATGGTTTGTTGAATCTTGATCGTAGTAATACACATGTTCATAACATTGATGCCAAAAGATACAAACTAGAGATCTACGGTCTAATGAGGCTACTATGAAATATTTACTCATGAGTGGGGCAAGCTCTTCTATTCTGGTTCATGGTTTCTCTTGGCTATATGGTTCATCTGGGGGGAGATCGAGCTTCAAGAAATTGTGAACGGTCTTATCAATACACAAATGTATAACTCCCGAGGAATTTCAATTGCGCTTATATCCATCACTGTAGGACTTGGGTTCAAGCTTTCCCCAGCCCCTTTTCATCAATGGACTCGTGACGTCTACAAAGGAGTGTGGTTCGTTCGACAAATTCCTACCTCTATATCTATCTCTGAGGTGTTTGGGTTTTGCAAAACTCCATAGACATGCAGAAGAGAAATGCAATGATAGTACCACATACTTGTGGCACTGCCGCTAAATGTCATATTGGTATAAAGCGCATGAAGAAACTCCATGCTAATGGATCTTTGGACTCATTCGATTTCGAATCGGTTGAGACATGCGAACCATGCCTCTTGGGCAAGATGACTAAGGACCCCGTTTTCTGGTTTGATGGAGCGGGCAAGTGATTTGTTGGGAATGATACATGTTGATGTATGCAATCCAATGAGTCTTGTAGCATGCGGTGGATATCGTTATTTTCTTACCTTCACTGATCATTTGACTAGATAATAGTGTATATTTACTTAAAGAAACACAAGTCTGAATCATTTGAAAAGTTCGAGCAAATTCAGAGTGAAGTTTAAGATCATCGTGACAAGAAGATAAAATGTCCGCGATATGATCGTGGAGGTGAATATCTAAGTTACGAGTTTGGTATACAACTTAAGACAATGTGAAAGTTGTTTCACAACTCACGCCACCTAGAACACATAGTGTGATGGTGTGTCCGAACATCATAGTCGTGCTCTATTGGATATGGTGCGAATTATGATGTCTCTTATCCTTTTACCACTATTGTTTTGGGGTTATGCATTAGAGACAACTACATTCACTTTAGATAGGGCACCATCTAATTCCGTTGAGATGACACCATGTGAATTATGGTTTGATAGAAACCTAAGCTGTCATTTCTTAATGTTTGGGGCTGCAACACTTATGTGAAAAAGGTTTTCACCTAATGAGCTCGAAACCAAAGCGGACAAATGCATCTTCATAGAATACCCTAAAGACAGTTGGGTAAACCTTCTATCTCAGATCCAAGCATAAAGTGTTTGTTGCTAAAATTGGGTCCTTTCTCGAGAAAGAGTTTCTCTCGAAAGATTTGAGTGGGAGGAAGATAGAACTTGATGAGGTTGTTGAACCTTTGTTCAACCAGAGAGTAACGCAGCGCAGGAATTTGTTTCTGTGAAGCCTACGTTAGTTGAAGAGGAAGTTAATGATGATGATCATGAAGCTTCGGATCAAGTTACTATCGAACCTCGTAGGTCGACAAGGATGTGTACTGCTCTTGAGCAGTACGACAACCATGTCTTGGAGGTCATGTTGTTGGACAACGATGAACCTACGAGATGTGGAGAAGCGATGATGGGCCCGGATTCCGCCAAATGGTTAGAGGCCATGAAATCCGAAAAAGGATCCATATATGAAAACCAAGTATAGACTTTGGTAGACTTGCTCATTGGATGGCAGGTCGTTGAGTACAAATGGATCTTTAAAATGAAGACAGACGCTGATGGTGAATGTCACCATTTATAAAGCTCGACTTGTCACAAAGAAGTTTCTGGCAAGTTCAAGGAGTTGACTACGATGAGACTTTCTCACTCGTAGCGATGCTAAAGTCTGTTGGAATTATGTTAGCAGTTGCTGCATTTTTCAATTATGAAATCTGGCAGATGGATGCCAAAACATCGTTTCCTACCTTAAGTAAAGGTTGTATGAGATACAACCAGAAGGTTTTGTCAGTCCTAAGGATGCTAAAAGGTGAGCAAGCTTCAGTGATCCTTCTATGGACTAAAGCAAGCATCTCGGAGTTGGAATATACACTTTGATAAGGTGGTCAAAGTTCTTAAATCTATACAAAGTTTATGAGAAACTTGTATTTGCAATAAAGTGAGTGGGAGCACTATAGAGTTTCTGATAAGTATATGTGGATGACATATTGCTATTCGGAAATGATGTAGAATTTCTGGAAAGCATAAACGGTTGTTTGAAAAGAGTTTTTCAAAGGAAGACCTGGATAAATCTACCTAATTATTGAACATCAAGATCTATAGAGATGGATCAAGATACTAGATGAGACTTTCAATGAGTACATACCTTGACAAGATTTTGAAAGAGTTCAAAATGGATCAGTCAGAGAAAGAGTTCTCGCCTGATTTGTAAGGTGTGAAGTTGAGTGAGACTCAAAGCTCGACAACGGCAGGAGAAAGAGAAAGGATGAACATCGTCCCCTATGCCTTAGCCATAGGCTCTGTATTACGCCATGTTGTGTACCGCACCTGGTGTGTGCCTTGCCATGAGTCAGTCAAGGGGTACAAAAGTGATCCGGGAGTGGATCACTAGATAGCGGTCAATATTATCCTTAGTGACTAAAAGACTAAGGAGATGTTTCTCGATTATGGAGGTGATAAAGAGTTCGTCGTAAAGAGTTACGTCGATGCAAGCTTTAACACCAATCCAGATGACTCGTAATAGCAATATGGATACGTATAGTGGAGTAGCCATTTGGAATAGTACCAAGTGGAGTGTGGTAGCAGTGTTTGACATAGAGATTTGCAAAGTACACTCGGATTTGAATGTCACAGACCCGTTGACTATAAGACCTCTCTCACATGCAAAGCATGATCGAGCCCCAGAACTCAGTGGGTGTTAGATTCATAACAATGCGAATCACATGGTGATGTGAACTAGATTATTGACTCTAGTGCAAGTGGGAGACTGTTGGAAATATGCCCTAGAGGCAATAATAAATTAGTTATTATCATATTTCCTTGTTCATGATAATCGTTTATTATCCATGCTATAATTGTATTGATCGGAGACTTAGATACATGTGTGGATACATAGACAAAACCATGTCCCTAGTATGCCTCTAATAGACTAGCTCGTTGATCAAAGATGGTTAAGGTTTCCTAGACATGGACATGAGATTTCATTTGATAACGGGATCACATCATTAGGAGAATGGTGTGATGGACAAGACCCAACCTACAAACGTAGCATATGATCGTGTCAGTTTATTGCTACTGTTTTCTGCATGTCAAGTATATATTCCTATGACCATGAGATCATGCAACTCACTAACACCGGAGGAGTGCCTTGTGTGTATCAAACGTCGCAACGTAACTGGGTGATTATAAAGGTACTCTACAGGTATCTCCGAGGGTGTCTGTTGAGTTGGCATGGATCAAAACTGGGATTTGTTACTCCGTGTGACGGAGAGGTATCTCAGGGCCCACTCGGTAATACAACATCACAATAAGCCTTGCAAGCAATGTGACTAAGTGTTAGTTGCGGGATCTTGTATTACGGAACGAGTAAAGAGACTTGCCGGTAACGAGGTTGAACTAGGTATGGAGATACCGACGATCGAATCTCGGGCAAGTAACATACCGAAGAACAAAGGGAACATCATACGGGATTAACTGAATCCTTGACATAGAGGTTCGACCGATAAAGATCTTCGTAGAATATGTAGGAACCAATATGGGCATCCAGGTCCCGCTATTGGTTATTGGACGTAAAGGTGTCTCGTTCATGTCTACATAGTTCTTGAACCCGCAGGTTCTGCACACTTAAGGTTCGGTGACGTTTTGGTAGTATAGAGTTATGTATGGTGGTGACCGAAGGTTTTTCGGAGTCCCGGATGAGATCCTAGACGTCACGAGGAGCTCAGAAATGGTCCGGAGGTAAAGATTGATATATAGGAAGTCATGTTTCGACCGGGAGACCATCGGGAGGGGTATTTCGACCCAAGAGGCTACATGGGCTGTGGGAGAGTGAATATCAGCCCTGAGTGGGCTGGTGGAAGTCCCACACAAAGTCCATGCGACTAGGGAGAAAAAGCCCAAAGAAAAAAGGTGGAAAAGGGCAAAAATAGGGTGAATCCTAGTCCTAGTAGGATTGGAGGTGGATTCCACCTCCTCCCCTTGGTTCAGCCGAGTCCTAGAGGCTTGGCCCTTGAGCCAAGCCTCCTCCTCTCTTCCTCTTATATATACTGAAGGTTTTAGGGTTTTTGGACAGAATTTTCTGTCACGTGCTGCCCATTCCTCCAGTGCATAGTTTCTCCTCTAGATCGGTTTTCTGCAGCGCTTAGGCGAAGCCCTACCGGAATTACTCCACCACCATCGCTGTAGGGCCGTCACACTGCCGGAGAACTCGTCTACCTCTCCGCTCCCTCTTGCTGGATCGGTTTTCGAGCTATATGTGTGCTGAACGCGGAGGTGCCGTCCGTTCGGCGCTAGATCGGAAGGACCGTGATCAAGATCGCGAGACGGATCGTGATGAGTTCGCGGGACGGATCGTGATGAGTTCGCGGGACGGATCGTGATGAGTTCGCGGGACGGATCGTGATTGGATCACGGGACGGATCGTGATGAGTTCGCGGGATGGATTGTGATTGGATCGCGGGACGGATCGTGATGAGTTCGCAGGAGGGATTGTGATTGGATCGCGGGACGGATCGTGATAAGAATGTGGGACGCTCGGTGATTTGGATCGCGAAGACGTTCGACTACACCAACCGCGTTTCTTAACGCTTCCCGCTTAGCAATCTACAAGGGTATGTAGATCCCGTCTCCCTCTCGTAGATGCTCATCACCATGGATAGATCTTGCGTGTGCGTAGAATTTTTTTTGTTTCCCATGCAACGTTCCCCAACAACTTTTTATATTGACTTCATGTCCGAGGGACACCTCGGGACCTGAAGCACACGCAAATTGGTTTGTCTAATCTCTTCGGCGTTTTATCTTTATTTTAACCATTTTTAGTCCAAGAAGTGATATACTTTAAACATTGGAGGAGTATCCCTTAACGACGCTCTCCAAAGTATTATTTTTGTATTCATGGGATCCAAAGACCCCACCCCGGCCTAGGTAGCTTAACAACAAAGTTTTTTCTGGGTTGACGCACTTGGTTAACAGGGTCATGTTCTGACAACTTTGACTCAAAACCAACCGCCACCATGAACTATAGAACTAAAAGGTCACATGAGTGGTCATTGTGTCGAGATTTATCTCAATGATTTCTCTATTGGGCATTCTGTAGAGTAATGCATATTGTAACATAGTGTGCTTAGTGTTTATTCAAATCACTGGTTTAGTTGTTACAACATATTGCATTTATATCGATTTGTGTCGGAAGAGTGTATTGTGTGAAGTATGCCGTTTTCTTGGTAGTTTTGGATGTTTATAAGTTGAAAAATGGTTGTGTGGGCAGGTATGACATGCTTAATCATTCATTTATAAACATATGGTTAAAAATCGAATCCAATTTGATGTTTACAATTTGCATTAATAGTCATTATTGCATTAATTTTATTACCTTGCATGGCGCAGAGAAGCAGTTCATGAGAAGATGCCCTCGAATCAGAGCACTAGAAAGGGCCCACCTAAGAACCAAATTGTGTCATCTACATACTTGAGAATTCCAATGTCATTCTCCTCTAAATGAGTTACCAAACTTGTAATTAAATTAACATGCTTTTTATCAAGGGCCAAACTGAAATCTAGAGATATGGGTCTTCGCCTAACCCCCATATTTGTGTTAAAATATGGTATGATAATATCAATCATATTGATATTTATTTTACCACTAATTATTATGATAAAAGTTGATTAATTCTACGTATGTGGATATCCGTTCTAAGCGTACTAGTGTAGAGAAAAGCCAACCTATTATTCTAAGCTTTTTCAAATGCTACTTTGTAAGGGTATCCTTGCCATTTTATTCATATGAACTATATGCAGCACTTCCTCTAAAATTAAAATATCTTTCATGATATTTCTTATTTTATGGAAAGTAGTTTCAATGTGATTTTTTTGTCTATAAGATAGTAATGCTTAGCATTCGAGTACTCCCAATTGATGAGTCGAGATGTTAACTCTTAGAATTTGAGCACTACCAAATCTCAAGACATTTTCCATGACTTCAATTAAGTGAACACAAGTCTCCTACTCGACAGTTACTTTGATTTATTCAAACATTTTTAATTGGTAAAATAGTGACCATTTTTCCTTCCATTAACGTTATTCATCTTATTTTTTGTCATTTACATGCTTGTCTTTCATTGTTTCATGGGTATTAATTAAGGTAACACAAGTTCTATAAGTTGTTTCATATGTTTCCTCCTAAAAAGCCACGCCAACTCGGCCTTCTTGTGCCTAGCTCAGAGAACGTTACACTCCATAGCATTGTCTAAATTCTCCTTGGTTGCCTATATGATGCGATGATCGATCTAGAAACATCAACACAATGTACATTTTTAGCATTATTTATAATAACCATATCATTAACATCGAGATCGTCATTTAGCTAAGATCTTGCATGCGATACCCTGGGCCATGGCTAAAAAGATACAAGGTTAGAGTCGTCATATCCAATTTTATGAAGTTTGTGAGCATACATTCTACATCTAGGAAATGTAAGACGAGGCAAAGGCGTGAAGAAGGGATGGAGGTAGCTTGACTAAGCATAGGAAGATGAAACGATGGCAATGATAGTATGAAGTTTATATTGATGCAACATGTGTTTCTAATTTTCCAAATTAATTATCTCGTGTGTTGGAAATACGGTTATTGTTATTCATTGGATATATGGTTGGCCTACCATTCGAGGACCAAAAAACCTAATCACAATTATGGTGTTTTCATAACCATTCCTAAGAGGGGATCCACCCCTATTTATATTAATTTCAACAACATTGATAGATTGGTGCCAAGTTGCAACCATCAAATTACTGCAACAATAAATATCTTTGTCGTGAAATTTCTAAGTAATAGTAGATATTTATTACACATGAATTAACATATTCTAAATAAACTCAAAATTATAGAGTTGTGGGGTATAACTCTATGTACTAAGGTTCCAATTATGATGCTCATATTTATACACATGTTGATATGTTCAATAAAAAAATTAGTGAAATGTGTGGATTTTTTCGCAGCCTGTGTGTGGCGCATCATACTAATGTATAATCGTGTCTCCTTGTAATCACAATTGTGAGCCTCACTTTGACATAAAAATTGACTAATAAATTGTACGTTATATGTCACAAAAATATATCGTTGAAAACCTCTTTCAAATATGAATTCAATTGTATAATTTTGAAGGAAAATAAACCTCATAGGGATGCAAGCGGCAGCTTGGTTCTTCCCGCCAAACTTATCAATTAATTCAAATTCAGTAATCACTTGCCTAAAATTAACACCACGCTTGTGCTATGTTATTGTCCGCTAGTCCCCTCCGCTTGCATCTCTAACTCATACCGTACAATGTTGTCAGTCAAATTTAGGCTTAAAATTTGAGACCAAGACTGAAAAAGATACTTCCATAACGTTTCTCATAAATTCGTCAATCAATATTGAGGGATGAACGAACAGCAGTCTCTTAAATTCGTCAATCAACATCTGGCCAGTTCCGGCGAACATTTTTTTTATCAAGTCAAACGCGGCCATTCGTGCGCGCCATCATCGGTTATCACTCCTATTTTTGCCTTGTTTTCCGGCCGTTTCATGGGGACTAATTAAGCCAAGCCGTGGAGGAAACTGTTGGATCCCTACAAAGCCGCATCGCCTCCAGCCACCCGCCGTTCCCTCCATGCCATTCTCCCGAGCCATTCCCGCCGTGACGCCGTAGCGGCGCCTCAGGGCATGAGCGCGCGCGCAACCAAGAGGAACTAGCTAGCACCGGCTGGCGATGGGGTGCACCAGCTCGGTAGAGGCGCGGCGCGACATGCACTGGGTGGAGGCGTCGGCCGTCCGCCCGCGCGCCAGGCGGAGCTTCTCGCTGTCGTCCGCCGACCGGCACCGGCTGCGGGCCAAGGCCGCGTCCGTGCTGGGCAACCTCGGCCTCGCCCCGGCCCGGCGATCCGGCGCGTCGTCGAGCAAGTACGCGACCCTGTCGATCGAGGAGATCATGGTGAAGTTCGAGAATGACCGCGCCTTGCGGGAGGTGCTCGTCCGTCTCAAGGAGACGGCGGAGGCGAAGCGGAATGCCGTCGTCGGGCCTCGGACAAGCACGCCGACGCTGACGCCGCCCAACGAGCCGGAGGTGATCAACGCGTGGGAGCTCATGGCCGGGCTCGAGGACGAGGCGCCCACGCCGCGGGCAGCGCATCATCAGCCACCGCCGACGACCCCGCCGTGGATGCTGTCCGACCAGGACGTGCCCGTCGCCTTCGAGTTTGACCCGGAGATACTGTCCAGCTTCCGGGAGGCCCTTGCGCAGGGCACGTCGCCGTCGCAGAAGCCGAACACGGCTAGCTCGCCCACGGACAGGGAGGAATCGGCGACACAGCAACAGGCAAAGGTCGCCGACGACGCCAGTGCATGCACGCCGGTCTCGCCGCCCACCAGGGACACCGCGAGCTCACCGGCGGACAAGGAGAAGGAAGAACCTGCGTCGCAGAAGGATAAGAAGGACGGCGCCGACGCAAGCGCACGCACGCCGGTCTCGCCGCCCGCCAGGGACATGCCGGAGCTCTCCGGCATCGTGCGCGCCCGCATCAACGCGTTCCAAGAAAAGATCCAAGCGCGGAGGACGAGCAACGGCGCCCGCGAGGACAAGGCGTCGGGGCCGCCGGGCGGCAAGCGGAAGGCGGTGGTGTACTTCACCAGCCTCCGCGGCGTGCGCAAGACGTTCGTGGACGGCTGCGCCGTGCGCAGCATCCTGCGGAGCTACGGCGTGCGCGTGGACGAGCGCGACGTGTCCATGCACGCCGCCTTCAAGTCCGAGCTCGCGCAGCTCCTCACCGGCCCCAGCGCCGCCGCCACGCTCCCCCGCGTGTTCGTCGACGGGCGGTACCTCGGCGGCGCCGAGGAAGTGCAGGCGCTGCACGAGGCCGGCGAGCTCTCGCGCGCGCTGGAGGGGTGCGACCTGGCGCCGGCGCGCAAGCACGGGTGCATGGAGGCGTGCGCGGCCTGCGGCGACGTCCGGTTCGTGCCCTGCGAGACGTGCTACGGAAGCTGCAAGATCTTCGTGGAGGACGAGGAGGACGACGACGGCGAGTTCCAGCGGTGCCCGGACTGCAACGAGAATGGCCTCATCGGATGCCCCGTCTGCCGCTGCTGATGCTCCGTTTTGCTGTTACAGTCTACCGTAGGTTGAAGTTCTCCTACTGTTTTAGTTGCTTCTACTTTGTACAGTGTGAAGAGCGTTTACAGAAGGATTCTATCCGGCAAGAGGTTTTGCTTAGGCTCCTAATAACTTCCTCACTCCCTAATAAGTTCTGTTGTAGATCGAAGAGGTCAAATTTTGTTGGTGAGGTGTGAATACAGTCATATAAATTTAGTACTTAATACCCAACCTGTGTTGATCTGTGATATTTTGGTTCAGAATTTCACCTGAAGCTGCATTAGAGATGGAAAAAATGTCGGTTTCAACATTCAACGTGGGCAGAACGTTCAGAAAAGAAAAATGCCAGCACGTCAACACTAAAATGGATAATGAACTCGAATAAACAAGAGTATCAGAAAAGTCAGAGACATGACTGCACGATCACCTTGACTGAATTCTGCACATAGCTTGTTCAAACCACATTTGTTGTCTGAATAATTGACAGTTCTTTCTAGCTATCACAATACTGTTATTATATACTGTATCATACATAGGACATAAATATCATACCTTAAGTTCAACCATGGTGTCTGAACAACCGACTTTTGTATAACCGACACAACGAACTGTTCGAACGGGGTGTTTATTTCCACTCAATTCTGCCTGCCGTGAGCAGCCAGATTTTCAGCGGCCTTGGCGGCGCGGGTGAGAGCCTCGGACACCATCATAGCTCCCGCGGAGAAGTAGCTGCTGGTCACGATGGTGTTCATAACCTTGACCGCCGTTCTTCCGGTGGCAGTGGCGACGGTCTTGGTCGTCTCGGTGACATGGTATGTCTCGTCCACTGATCTGATTGCGCCCACACCTGCGCTGACTCTGTCGGTCAGGCCGAGCCTCCTACTCAGCTCTGCTGCCTTCGCTGCCGCAGATCCAGATAACTGGTGGGACTCGTCGAAAGCTCTAGCCCTGGACAGTGCGTCCTTGCTCAGTATGTACCCCCTCGATAGCATCGTCTTCACGACGTCCTGAGCCACTGTCAAAGCCTCCTGTGGAGTGGCGTTGAACTGGCACGATTGGTAGTCCTGTTCAAGTTACAGTAATGAAAAACAAATGTCAGCAAATGGAGTCGCGATGATATTCAGGTTAGCTTATTTGAAACTGATAGTACTCGAAAAGGGATGTGTTTTTATGGTTTTATTTATGTTGTTACTTTTCATGCGAGGGGATAACTTCTTACATTCAACATAAAGACATCAATTTAGTGACTGACAGTGTCTTCTTATTTTGTTTTATCACTGACTCACTGTGTGACCAACACATTCCAAATTATCATCACTGATGAAAATAAAAATGATCAAGCACATGAATTGGTAGCTTGAATGATGATCATACCCTATATTCAATTTCCTCCTCGACCTGCCAAGTTGGCCTGTCCCAGAAATTACTAGGCTCATCAGGCTGTCCCCAACGAGATATGCACACCGGCTGATCCACAATGGTAGCCCCCTGTTAAGATATAAAGTGTCAAAAAGGTAAAAACGGAAAGTATGTGTCTGCAATTTACGAGCAATAAGCTGAAAAAACAGTCATCTAGCCACTATCTGTCAACTGATAACAGTTATATCTTGAAGGACTTCACTAGTATAGAATCCGAGCTAAACTATGTACCTGACATGGTTGAATGTAGGGGACTAGGGTACATATTTGTGTAGATAAAGATGTAGGATGTCATTGAAGGCAAAACAAAAAGTGTCTGCAATTTACAACAGGTAGACTGAGAAACAGTCATCTGGCCACTATTTGTCGATAACAGTTACATCTGGCCACCATTTGGAATCTTAGCTAAACTATGTACTTGAGATGATGGAATGTAGGGGACATTCAATATTAAGTATTAACAAACGCTAAAAAACAAACTATTCTCCTGGCCAAGGGAACTTAATTCACAGTGAACCAGTAGACCCTAGAATGTTAGGAATTAATCAAAGGAATCATACACGTCGTGATAAAAAAAGAGGCCCAAAGCACTGTTTTGAAAAATATTGCTGCCAATAAAACTTACACTCAACAATACTGCAGTTTCCAAGGCATAGGGTTCCTTGAAAGTCACATAAGCAGTTGAACCATATCCTCCTGACCTGTTAGTGTTAAATTCGTCAGAAAATGAATGATAAGGAGAACAGGACATGGAAACAACACAAAATTTTGAATTGTCCGATCAGATTACAGTTGGAGATTGATAATGATAAGAAAACATAAAATTGTCCTAGGACTGAATGTTCAGTAAGCATGATGAATCCTGAAACTTGCTCAGCAGGTAGTTAATTAACTGTAGCTTATGAATGGCAAGTAAACATTACCTGATAAGGTCTATATGCTCAATAGGTCCAGAGAATGAGAAGAACTCATGAAGATCATTCTCAGATGCGCTGCTTGACAGGTTAGTGACTTCTACAATGTACCCTGATCCGCTCATGATTCTGTAGGCCAGCAAAAACAAAGGATGAGCATTCCCTACAGATGGGTTACATGTGCCTCTAGTAATTCAATGTGCAGGTCATAGTAGTATAGTGCTATCTGGGAGCTGCATAAGCTGCCTTCCAACTTACCAATAGATTATACTCCTACCTACAAATGCATGATTATATCTTTATTCCTTAATTGAGTTGCAAACATTTATCGCTGCTAATGCTATTCTACGAGAGATGCTCTTAGAAAATTGTGGATATTTTGATAATATACATTCAATTATATCTGTCTTCCCTACAAGCATGGTATAGGTACGATACTAGTACAGAAGGTGATCTGAACTACACATAACTGTTTGTTTTTTTTGCATCGTACAGTCTTTTCTCTTTATTTCCTCTTTCTGACCGTGACTTGCTAGATGAAGTATTATTAATAAGATTGCCTTGTGCTCTGCCGTGTGCAATGGCTTTCCACCTAACCTTTGTATGGGCAAAAGGTTTTCAGCTACTAGTTGCTTATTAACCTACTAGGCTTTTGTTAATCCTTGTTGCTCCTCTGATCCACTGCCAAACAGAAAGGTTCAGTACCCAACCACTCGCATTATTTTGCGCCCAAAGGCATTCACTGTTCAACCAGCAGATTCCCCACCCAAACAGTTAGATGAATGAGCTATGATCATGATTTGCCGTCCATGCTTCAATCAGAAAACCAGCACAAACTGACACACAGAGATGCATACGGCACATACAATTCGATCGAAGCATACTAGCAGTACAATCTGAAACTGGATCGGACAAGGCTGTATGAGATGAGAGCACAGACTAATTGGACAACACGAGAGAAATTAACCGAGGAAAACACTAACAACCAACTAATGTCAAGCAGAACCCTGGTTCCTAACAGACGGATCGTCGAAAGAAAACAAGATGAGGAAGACAGGAACGCTCACCCCCTTCTCGCGGTCTCGCCCTCCCTGCCGAGTGCCGAGTGCGGACTCCTCCTCCTCCCCAATATCGCTGCAATGGATCACGCGGTGGGTCTGGGTCTGGCCAGATATGGATGGGAGGGCGCCGCCAGCACGGCACGGCACGGCACCACCCACAGCACGAAGGGAAGCCGCGCCGGTCCAAACTCGGAAACCCAGCGGCAGCGGCGGCCTTTAGTGCGCGGGGGCGGGGCGAGACCTCGATCTCCTACCTAACTATACAACCGACGCGCATCTTTTTATCCTTCCTTTTTCTTCTCTCCTCACGCAGGCAATCGCGCGCACGGTGTGATCCGCCGCCGGGACGGGATCTTGTCGCCTCGGGTTGGGGGTGGGAGTGGGAGTGGGAGTGGACTGCTGGTTCCGTCCAATCGTTCGTCTGTTCGCTCGCTCGTTCACATGGAGCGGAGCTACCCCCGTGGCCGGACAGGATGTCGGCAGGCCTATCCGCAGCCTCCGGCCACGGGCCTACATTCATCCAGTGGGCCGGGCTTTCCATCAGCCTCGACACTATCCAAAAAAATAAAAGGCACTTCTTTTCTTCTTCTAAAGCAATAAATATGCGACCATGTGCTTCCTAAAAGTAACTTAGGTCATTACAGAAATTTCACATGTTTTATTCTACTATTTCTAGGCATGTTACAAGTGCAAGCCATGATCTAAGCCCTGTAATAAATATTCCTTTTTTAACACCTTCCCGTGTATTATTAATCAAGGACCCGACTAGGCAGCGACGTCGCACCCTGGTTCTCCCATGCGGCGGTTGTTGTAGATACAGGCAGAATAGCAATCAAAATAAAAATGGCATACAGATCAGACTGCATGCGCATGCATGAGTAGTACTAGTACTAGCCCGTGACCAACTCCTTTTCTCTACTTCGTGCATGCATGTAATGGCGCCTTGAAGATTTCCTCTAATGTTTGAAATTTAAAAAGTTTTATCTCCGAAACCGTTAATTCGATCGATGATCTGTTTTGACTGTTGACTTTCTCACGACAAGATCTTCAAAACTAGATCCCATATTGACATGTTTCGACAACTTTTTTTCCTTCATACTTGCCACATTGTTCCACCGACTTGCCATAATATTAACCACTTGCTTGCCTGATAAAAATAACTTCATTGCCATTTTTTCATGTTGTTCTGTAATAGCTTGTTGTGCTTATAATTCAAGTTGCCACAAATATTTAGATGTGCTTCTCATTTAAAATCCTACCAAGTTGTCATGCTTTCTCATAAAGCTTGTTGGTGCTTATAAAATCCAATTGCCACAAATATTTTGCTGCGCTTGCCATTTTTCTTTTACCTAGTTGCCATCTTTCCTTATAAAGCTTGTCAGTTATTGTAAAAACTAGTTGTCATGGTGCTTTATTGTACTTATCAGTTTAATTCGAACTAGTTGTCGTGTTTTCTCATAAAAAGTTTATCGATTGTCCGGTTGTCTTAAAACCTAGTTGCAACAGTTTTTTGTTGTGATTATCAGTTTAGTTATACTCAGTTGTCTCATATAACTTGTCAGTTGTTGTAAAAAAATGAGTTGTCACATTAACAACACTTGCCATTTAAATTCTATCTAGTGGCTAATTATTTCATAAACCATGTCTATGCATTGTAGAAAAATATGACTATACAGTGCTGCGGACAAATGAGTAGTACTCGTACAACACTACAACTACTACTGGAGAATCATGGCAAAAGTTGGCCCCACTACCTCACTGCAACCGTGTTTCTAGCCCCACTACCTTGTACTGCGGGTGCTCCTTGCTGTAGCAGTCCGAATTATTTTTCTAAGTGTTAAATGAAATCAGCCACTAAAACAGATGTTGTGCACCCGCGGCATGCGATGGAAACGATGCGCATGTGACCGCCGCCGCATGAGAGGAATCCTGTGCGCACACTGTAATATAGATTTTCCCCTGATTTATTATGAAAACTAAATTTAGCAATCGCATGCGTGGCCAAATTGACCATTCTATTGATTTTAGTCAACTTGAAAGTTCTTAGAAGTTTGATGATGCCAAGCGCTTCCTTCTTGAGGTCAGCAAGTGTAGATATGTCAAGACTATCATTTGCAAGGAAAGAAACCACGAGCACACCAACAGTTTCTAAAATAATAGGCATGTGAAAGAAGATACTAATGTAAAGCCCAGCAAGACATGCCCGGTGGCGGAGCCAGCCAGCTCAAGGAGTCGGGACAAAGTCTTTACACAGCCACTTTGCCCAAGTAATTAGTAATGTTAATCATGGTTTCTTTGTATTCACTAGTAGAAAACGTAGAAAACAGGGCATCGGTTCGGGCCGGCCAGCCCATTAGTCCCGGTTCAGTCACGAACCGGGACCAATGGGGGCAACGGTCTCGATTCGTGAGGCCGGGGAGGCGGGCGGGCCACGTGGAACATTGGTCCCGGTTCGTCGGACCCCTTTGGTTCCGGTTTCAGACACGAACCGGGACCAATGTGCCTCGCTCCTGGCCCACACCCATTGGTCCCGGTTCGTGTCTGGAACCGGTACCAAAGGGGGTCCTTTAGTCTCGGTTCCATCCACGAACCGGGACCAATGAGATGCCTATATATACCCCCTCGCTGGCGAGCAGAGCACTCCACACACTGCTCTGTTTTTTTGCGGGCGAGCGAAGACCTTTGTGGTGCTCTAGCTCACCTCCTATGCACATGAGGTGTTTGATGAAATGCCCAAGCCAAACTTAAGTTTTCTCCTCTCGAAGCTCTTTGTCCAAACTCCATTTTCGTTAAGATTTGTCTAGGTTTGGCGGTCCGTCTTGTCCCGTCCCCCTCCTGAAACCGCCGTCGATCGCCTACGCATGGTGAGCCTCTTGATCTTATCTTCTTGCTAAAAGAAAATATACTTACTCGTATGATTTTCTTACTTTTATTATTGTTTGTTATTATATAGTGTCATGGTTATGGTATCCGCCCACGTCGGCCCTCGTCCAGTCTATGATTCAGATGTGGTATATTATCTCTTATATAACTCTTTCACACATCTAATGTCTATGAAAATTAATTATGCCACCAACTTGACATAGATGTTTTTATCTATAGGAAGTAGTTGAACCAAAAATTCCAACCGACTATGCAATTCTGCTCGACAAGTTAACTAAAGCTGAAAAAGAAATCGATCATTTGAAAGAAAAACTGAAAAAAACTGAAGATGACAAGATGGGATTGGAGTTGCATGTTGCCGATGTCGTCGTCGATCACAAGACCAAGATGGATGCAATGCGCTTGAAGCTTAGAAAGATTAGAAAATATGTCATTCATACCGAGGCTTGGTATCATTATGCCGTTGGATCAATTGGTACCTTAGTAGCGGTTATGATTGCATTTGTTGTTGCATTTAAATTTTTTACATAGTTTCGGTGTATGTTTTAATTAGATGCTCTAGAGACCTATATGTTGTTCAATAATGACAGCTATGTATGAACTGTACATATTTATTTTGGTCATTATTGTACTTTGGCTTTAATGTGATAATGGATTTCTAATAATTTGGTCACTTCTGTATTCATGATATGTAGTAATGGTTTTTAATACACTTTATTATGCAACACACGCAGATGAACCGACAATGGATGTACGGTGACTGACGCACCTCCGAGTATATTAAGGGCCTGCATAATTTTATCGAAGCGGCTGAGGCAAACAAGCAGAATGATATTATGCCTTGTCCATGTACTGTCTGTGAGAATACGAAGTCTTTCTCCAACTCTAAAACCCTTCACTTCCACCTGCTTCAGAAGGGTTTTATGCCACACTATAATGTTTGGACCAAGCACGGAGAAAGAGGGGTTATGATGGAAGACAACGAAGAAGAAGAGGATGATGACAACTACCCTCCCCCTGAATATGGTGATGTTGCAATGAGGGAAGCTAAAGATCAAGAGGAACCAGACGATGTGCCCGATGATGATCTTCGCCGGGTCATTGTTGATGCACAGAGAGAATGCGAAAGTGACAGGGAGAAGTTGAAGTTCGATCGCATGTTAGAGGATCACAAAAAAGGGTTGTACCCAAATTGCGAAGATGACAACAAAAAGCTTGGTACCACACTGGAATTGCTGCAATGAAAGGCAGACAATGGTGTATCTGACAAGGGATTTAGTTCGCTACTGAAAATAATGAAGAAGAAGCTTCCAAAGGATAACGAATTGCCCGATATTACGTACGCAGCAAAGAAGGTTCTATGCCCTCTAGGATTGGAGGTGCAGAAGATACATGCATGCCCTAATGACTGCATCCTCTACCGCAGTGAGTATGAGGAACGGAACGCATGCCCAGTATGCGATGCATTGCGTTATAAGATCAGAAGAGATGACCCTGGTGATGTTGAGGGCCAGCGCACCGAGAAGAGGGTTCCTACCAAGGTGATGTGGTATGCTCCTATAATACCACGGTTGAAACGTCTGTTCAGAAAAAAAAAGTATGCCGAGTTGATGTAATGGCACAAAAAAGACCGTAAGAAAGACGAGAAGTTGAGAGCACCCGCTGACGGGTCGCAATGGAGAAAGATCGAGAGAAAGTGGAGCGACTTTACAGGTGACCCGAGGAACGTATGGTTTGGTTTAAGTGTAGATGGCGTTAATCCTTTTGGGGAGCAGAGGAGCCAGCATAGCACATGGCCTGTGACTCTATGTATGTATAACCTTCCTCCTTGGTTGTGCATGAAGCGGAAGTTCATTATGATGCCAGTGCTCATCTAAGGCCCTAAGAAACCCGGCAATGACATTGATGTGTCCCTAAGGCCATTAGTTGATGAACTTTTACAGCTATGGAATGGAAGAGGTGTACGTGTGTGGGATGAGAACGAACAGGAGGATTTTGACCTACACGCGTTGCTGTTTGTAACCATCAACGATTGGCCTGCTCTCAGTAACCTTTCAAGACAGACAAACAAGGGATACCACGCATGCACACACTGTTTAGATGACACCGACAGTATATATTTGGACAAATGCAGGAAGAATGTGTACCTGGGCATCGTCGATTTCTTCCGACCAACCATCAATGTCGAAAGAAAGGAAAGCATTTCAAAGGTGAGGCAGATCACCGGAAGAAGCCCGCCCTCCGTACTGGTGATCACATACTTGATATGGTTAATGATTTACAAGTAATATTTGGAAAGGGTCCTGGCGGACTATCTGTTCCAAATGACGCTGACAAACGCGCACCCATGTGGAAGAAGAAATCTATATTTTGGGACCTACCCTATTGGAAAGACCTAGAGGTCCGCTCTGCAATCGACGTGATGCACGTGATGAAGAACCTTTGCGTGAACTTGCTAGGCTTCTTGGGAGTGTATGGGAAGACAAAAGATACACCGGAGGCACGGGAGGAACAACAACGTGTGCATGAAAAAGACGGCATGCATCCAAAGCAGTATGAAGGTCCTGCCAGCTATGCTCTTACCAAAGAAGAGAAGGAAATCTTCTTTGAATGCCTGCTCAGTATGAAGGTCCCATCTGGTTTCTCATCGAATATAAAGGGAATAATAAATATGGCAGAGAAAAAGTTCCAGAACCTAAAGTCTCATGACCGCCACGTGATTATGACGCAACTGCTGCCGGTTGCATTGAGGGGGCTTCTACCAGAAAATGTTCGATTAGCCATTGTGAAGCTATGTGCATTCCTCAATGCAATCTCTCAGAAGGTGATCGATCCAGAAATCCTGCCAAGGTTAAGTAGTGATTTGGTGCAATGTCTTGTTAGTTTCGAGCTGGTGTTCCCACCGTCCTTCTTCAATATCATGACGCACGTCCTAGTTCATCTAGTCGACGAGATTGCCGTTCTGGGCCCTGTATTTCTACACAATATGTTCCCCTTTGAGAGGTTCATGGGAGTCTTAAAGAAATATGTCCGTAACCATGCTAAGCCAGAAGCAAGCATCTCCATGGGCCATCAAACAGAGGATGTCATTGGGTTTTGTGTTGACTTCATTCCTGGCCTTAAGAAGATTGGTCTCCCTCAATCGCGGTATGAGGGGAGACTGACTGGAAAAGGCACGCTAGGAGTGGATTCAATAATATGTAGGGACGGGCATTCTTGGTCTCAAGCACACTACACAGTTCTACAGAATTCCACCTTGGTGACCCCGTATGTCGATGAACACAAGAATATTCTGCGCTCCAAACACCCAGAGTAGTGTGACGACTGGATTACATATGAACACATCAGGACTTTTGGCAGTTGGTTGCAAACACGTCTCATGGGTGACAACACTGTTTCTGATGAGTTGTACTCGTTGGCCAGGGGACCATCTTCGACTGTATTGACTTACAAAGGGTATGAGATAAATGGGAATACATTTTACACGATCGCCCAAGATGAAAAGAGCACCAACCAAAAACAGCGGTGTCCGCTTTGATGCAGCAACCAAGAGGGGAAAGGACACATATTATGGTTACATAGTGGACATATGGGAACTTGACTATGGACATGATTTCAAGGTCCCTTTGTTTCAGTGCAAATGGGTCAATCTGTCAAGAGGCGGGGTACAGGAAGACCCATAGTACGGAATGACAACAGTGGATCTGAACAATCTTGGGTACACAGACGAACCATTCGTCCTAGCCAATGATGTGGCACAGATTTTCTATGTGAAGGACATGTCTACCGAGAAAAAGAAAAGATAAGGAAGCGAATACATCATACGATGAGCCAAAATGCCACATAGTTCTTTCAGGAAAAAGAGACATCATGTGATTGGAGGGCAAGACAGACATGTCTGAAGATTATGAAAAGTTTCATGAAATTCCTCCCTTCAAAGTCAAGGCTGACCCAAGCACCCTGTTAAACGATGAAAATTGTCCATGGTTACGGCGCAATAAGCAAAGGACACACACGAAGAAGAAGTGAAGACTTTCGCTCCACAACTATATCATTGCAGTGACATGTGAAGAAATGAAATGCCTTTTGTAACACATGAGTTTTCGTCCGAAACCCTAATACTTCGAAAGAGATTCTCCGTTTTGTACACGAAGTGCGTCCAGGTTTTGCCGTAACCCTCTCAACTTTTTATGACATGCTATGTGGGTGAAATGATGATACCATGCCAACTTTCAACCTTTTAGAGTTCATTTGAAGTGCTTTTCAATTTCAGGGTCATTTAGCTCAAAAAAATCAGCAAGTGCATGAAAAATACCAAATGAAGTCAGAAAGGGTTGAAAAATGATGATGTGGCTTTGAATGGTGTATTTTGAACAAACAAAAATTCTGGAGTTCAAATGAGTTTAGAAAAATGAAATCCCTTCGTAATAGATGAGTTTTCGTTCGAAAATGTGATACTTCGAAATAGATTGTCCATTTTGTACACGAAGTGCATCCAGTTTTTGTCGTACCCCACTCAACTTTTTAGCACATGCTATGTGGGTGAAATGATGATACCATACCAACTTTCAACCTTTTCAGAGTTTGTTTGAAGTGCTTTTTAATTTCTTTCAAAACATCGTAGGAGTGGAGTTCAAAAAAGAATCAGCTAAAAAGTTTTTATAAACCTCTAATATTTTTGAAACAATAATTATATAAAAATTATGCAACTAAAATTATCAAAGTATTTTTTTGTTTAAAACATTAATAGCAAAAATAATATAATGATAAAACACACTGGAAATAAATAAAGCAAGAAACAAAACAAAATAATGGAAATTATGCAACTAAAATTATCAAAGTATTTATTTGTTAAAAAGAATGAACTAAAATAACAGAAGAAAAATACTGGAAAAAAATTAAAACAATAAATAAAGCAAAAAACAGTTTTTTTTAAATGCCGCCTACTGGGCCACCACGGCCTGAATACGACTAGAAACCCAACAGCTAGTTAGGCCGGTATTCAGGCCCACAAAAGGACCAGTAGGCCCACAGGCAGAGGAGAGTGCAATTAGGCACGTAAGCCTGTAGTTGAGAGGAGCTCGAGAGGGTTGGCGCAGCAGCGCTTATAAACCACTCTCGAGCCCTCTCGGCTAGCGAGGTGGGACTAAACATTTGTCCCCGGGCAGCACCACCTTTTGGTCCCGGTTGGTGGCACCAACCGGGACCAATGCCCCCCTTTAGTCCAGGTTGTTGCCACCAACTGGGACCAATGCATCCCTTTAGTCCCGGTTGGTGGCACCAACCGGGACCAATGGTCTCTGCTTCCCGCCCTTTGGGCTGCCGAAAAGAGACCTTTGGTCCCGGTTGGTGCCACCAACTGGGGCTAAAGGGGGCATTGGTCCCGGTTGGTGCCACCAACTGAGACCAATGCTCTGTTTATATAAGCGACAGTTTCGAATTTTTTAGATTTTATCTAGCACTTGCCCCCGACGACGCCAAGCACATCGACGCCGCCAGGCTGCCCGAGCTCGCTGTCGACGCCCTCTGCCCTGATGCCCCTGCCCCGACGCACCGCCCTACCCCGATGCGCCGCCCTGCCCCGACGGGCCACCCTGCCCCGACGGGCCGCCCCCTGCCCCGACGTGCCGCCCCGTGCCCTGACACGCTGCCCTGCCCCGACACGCCGCCCCTGCCCCGACACCGGCGCCGCTCCCCAACGCCGCCCCATGCCAGAGCCCTGCCCCGACGACGCCACCCCTCCTCCCCATTTGGTCCGGCAGGCCCCCTTTCCTCCCTGTCTGATTTTGTTGATTTAATTTGATAATATATAGATGATAGATGATATATGATAGTTAGATGATGATGTTCATGATAGCTGATGATGTTGATGATAGATGATGTATGCTTTTTTTGTTCATATAATTTTTATAGCATTTTTTGTCCATGTATATATGTGTGTGTATATGGATGGATGGATGGATGAATGTATATATATAGAAAATTATCATATGATATAAAAAATATCATAGCTTCCTGTTTTTTCCATGGATGTATGCTAAAGAATATTATGAAAGAGTTTCTGGGAGGTTTCTGTCAAAAGGTTTAATGATTTGTCAAGGCAAAAAATTGAACTAATTAAGGTATCCCATGTTTTTGTATATATGATATATGTATTTTGTTGGCACCTAGAACTGTTGTCGAGGCCACCCCAAACCCTAGAAGCGTTGTCGAGGCCACCCAAATTTGCCAAGTTAAATGAAGAAAACTCTGGTAACATAGATTTATCAAGTTAATTGTCATGTTGTAATATTTGTAGAAACTATGGATCCAAGAGACGAAGAACAAGAACAGTTGTTGGGGAACAAGAACAGGTGATCGAACAATGAAGGAGGAAGGACATGATCATGATGGCTCCAGTGACCGAATGCCGGAGGAAGAAGGAGACCATGATGACGGCTCCGGTGGCCGATCGGAGGAGGGAGCTGTTGCAAAGTCTGGCGAGGTATATATATTAATTAAGCCTGTGGTGACTCTAGCTAATTGATGAATTAATTGTTTTGGTATGTACATATATTAATTAACTCTTCTTTCTTCTATTATAGCCTTCCGGATCGAGCCGAACTTCGGTAACGACACGAGGCCCAAAGAAGAGGCTGCGCAAGGATGAAAAGTTCACGATCACAGCACTCGCGGACGATGGCCATCCGATTGAACCCAAGCAGACCAAGAACACATTTTCTACTCAGTGCAGAGCTATTGTTAGGGACAATATCCCGATCAGCATCAAGCAATGGAATAAGCGTAAGGACGGCGCCCCTAATGGTGATTATGTCACCGATAGACAGAAAGAAGATCTTGGGACCGCGCTGAAGGCAAATTTCACCCTACCACCAGAGGAGGATCCGAATAAGCCAGTTATAGAGCCACGGGTCAAGGCGTGTGCTCTTAAAAAGATGGCAGATCTATTCAGGAGGTGGAAGAATGAGTTGGAATCAAAGTTTGTCGACAAAGGGAAGACTCCAGCATTCGTGGGCCGATATGAGAAGATAGGAGATTACTGGCCCGCATTTGTGGCCTACAAGACATCGGAGAAGAGTAAGAAGATGTTAGAGACAAACAAGAATAATGCTGCAAAGAAGCAGTTTCACCATCACACGGGGTTGGGTGGCTACCTTAAAGTCCGGCCGTTGTGGGATAAAGATGAGAATGACCTGCTTGCTAAAGGGGTCCGACCACAGAAATATAACTGGCTAGACTGTTCAAGGACTTGGTTCTTCGGGGTTGGGGGAACTTTGGACCCTGAAACACGGAAGTGTCGTTGGACGGACGAGCAACTTGCAATACCCGTGAAAAAGCTTCAGAACTATATCACCGCAATACAGGAAGGGACATTCATTCCTGACAGAGAGAAGGACGAGCTGACTGAGGCCCTAGGGAATGCTGAGCACCCTAGACGAACACGAGGCATAGCAGGCTCCGTTCCGTGGAAGGTTGGGTTTCCCGACGTAGGCGGTTACAAAAGTCGGGAGAGAAAGAGGAAAGCGGAGCTGAGTGAAATTCAGAAGCTCAATGCAAGACTACAAAAGCTAGAGGAAGCTCAGAGCCAGCGAGCTGCCGGCCAACCATCTCAGCGGCATGAAGCTACCCCAGAAGCTACTACCCCGCCATCTCAGCGGAGAAGCAGTGTAGCTTCCACGGAGCCCGTTCAGCCCGACTTCACGTCTCCTAGCTACCCTGTGGATACTATCACGGAGGCTCAACATTGCGAGCTTATGACGAAATGCCGGAACCTCCCTTTCAAAGCGGCTATCGGCTCTGTTGCACCTCCTCAACCCAACGGAACTTTTCACTGTCGTCCGATTCCACATGGCTATGCTGTTGTGACGGTGGATGAAGTAATGCCGAAATTTGAGGAGCTCGAGCTTGACCACTGTACAGGTGAAGGAGAGAATAAGCTAGCTCGTGCCCTGAGGAGTACATGTCTATGGCAGAAGGAGTACATCAAGCTTCCAAAGTGGACGCCTCCACCTCCTCCTTCTCCTCAGGCGAATCAGGGCACACCGCTTCCTTCTCCGGCTCCTCCGGCACGTGGGGGCACTCCACCTCCTCCTTCGCCTACTCCGGCACGTCGGAGCAATACGCCTCCTCCTCAGCCTCGTCGGCAACGGCGGAAGACAGCCGCCGCCGCTATGGCTCCTCCGGCGCCTAGTAAGCAACGACGGAAGGGAGCCGCCGCCGCTCCGGCGGCTAGCAGTACAAGCATAGGCAACAGGGGATACACATACGGTCCATCTCTCAAGCCTGTGGAAAAGTTACCATATGAGAGGACCGAGTCTGAAAACAAGGTGATAAGTCAAGCCGAAGTGAGGGACCATTTTGCAAAGAAAACTCCAGCTCCTAAGGAGAAGATAGATCCGGTGAAAGCGATGCGCACTATCGATGCCCTGAAGCGACAACCACCGCCTCCACTAGATTCCAACTATGAACGCTGTATTAAAAAGGCATATCAGGATGCGCGGCGGTTGGGAAGTACTTCGAGTGATGCAAAGTTAGCAAAATGAAGAAGTGGGGAAAATTTCCCCAGCTCGGCGAATAGGTGAACCAATCGTGCCCCTCGCTTAAGGTTTCTAGCGATATCGTCGCTAATCATCCAGGGATGGTCCTCGATACCAAACCTGGTGATTACCTGAGCGATGATGTACTGTTTGAGAAGTTGGAGGTGGACGAATTCAAATACCGGTACGGGCATCCTCTCGTCAAACCCGATCATCCTCCTCTAGCAACGATGATGAGAAGATTCCATGAATGGTACATGCAAAGCTGCCACGAGTCTGTGATGGATTCTTTGGTACTGTCAGTTAAAGAGGAGCATGACCTCGTTGGAATTGATATGTTGAATATTGAATATGAGGAGATATGGCAGTTATACTATCAGAAGGCCATTGACAAAACAATCGTGACTTGCTACTATCTGTAAGTACTACTTCTGTAATTAAGTCTCTCTATGTATATAGCTCAGCTCTTTCATTGCATGTATATATAATTATCCTCACTACTATATTATGCATATTGAAGATCATCGAATGCAGAAAAGCACAAATGTATGACATTGGGTCCATTAACCCAAATGTCATACATGAGCATAATATAAAAACATTGGCCCACAGAAACCGAGGAGAACTTGCTACAATCGTTGCTTAGAAATCAAAACAAAGGGACAATACTCTTTCCTTACAACTTCAAGTGAGTGTTACTGTCTTGTGCATATTCGGTTTTCCTTATTACTCGAGGTTTATAGTAATGTAATTGATGAGTTATGCATGCGTGCGCAGTTTCCACTTTATTCTGCTAGAGATTCATCTTGAGCGGGGAGTAGTAATCGTCTTAGACTCGAAACGAAAAGATCCCCAGAATTATGCGGACATGACTAAATTCTCCAGAAGTAAGTTCAATCGATCATTATCGCATCATATCGGCAACTTTAATTTGTTCATTTCCTGGTATCAAGTAATTATTTTCTTTGTCTGGTAGGGTTTGGAAAGAGTTCACAACAATTGTTCCGGCACTGCCGAAGGAGCTGCGATTTACACACCCGAAAGTAAGTACTACTAGCTAGTTCCGCTCATCTCCCATTGATTCTAGTTTCATCAATACCATTTATCATGCTTGATTGTCTGTTTGATTGAACTCTATTTCTCGTAAAGTTCTTGTGGCAGGAAGACGGGACTGATTTATGTGGATACTACATTTGCGAGTTCATCTACAACGCGACGGCCCCTAAGCGGGGCTACTCTACAAAACAATTTGAAGTGCGTAAGCAATAATATTCACAATTTTATTTTATTACCATATATATGTATTGACCCCCCTTCTTCAAATTAGATGTGGCAGATGCAGGATGAACTCCTACCACATGATTGCATATGAGCAATTCAAAAAGAATTGGCGGGATTCTTTCTTGACCACGTCATCAATAAAGCCGGACAATACCATCTGCAATTGGACATAAGATGTTAGGGATTGTAAGAGATCTTATATTTTATATATGTAGCTAGTAGCATCCGATATATATACGAAAACTTGTTATACGACCAATCTCTCGGAGAAAGAGAGGTCGATCACTTCTATCTCTATATGTTCATGACGATCGTCTGTACTTAATGGTTCCTTCATTTGCTTACTAGCTAGCGTGTCGAGTTCTCTCTATAGTAGCTAGCGTCGACCAAGCACGAAGAAAGAGAGGACACATCTCTCTATCAATTAGCTCTCTATAACAATATAAAACCCCTAAATTAACTCTCTAAAACCCCCTAAATCCCCCTCCCTTTCAAAATAAAAAAACAAGCAACTGCCAGATGCTGACGTGTGGATGCCTGTTGGTCCCGGTTGGTGTTACCAACCGGGACTAAAGGTCCTCCTGCCTGGGCGCCACGTGGAGCCCCTTCTGTCCCGGTTTGTAAGAGTGCCGGGACTAAAGGTTTTGGGCTATAGTCCTGACACTTTAGTCCCGGTTCCGGAACCGGGACAAATGGGCCTTTTTCTACTAGTGATTGTTTAGTGAACAATGGTCGGACCAGCCCAGACAGCCGCCCCTGGTCACTGGGAGCTAGCCCCGCCACTGGGCATGCCCGAAGCTTTGCTTCATCCACACTAGGGCATGACCCAATCAAACCCCAGGACGATACAATGATATCACTGAAAGAGTTCCTAGCCACCACACGAATGCATTATTTTGGACTCCTATCTATTTAATTAGTCTGGTTCAAGCCTCAAGGAGATGCAGTCATAGAAAGAATAAGCTATGAGATAATTTTACGCTACAGAGATTTCTTTGTTGATGCAAGGCAGAGGCTACCAACATTAAAGACCTTGAAGGTTAAACATCTCTATATAGTTGTATCTATAGTTGCATTTATTGTGAGTTGTCATATTTTCTGGTTTTAGTGACGCCTACACAGTATAACTTATTTCAAAACCAATGTGATGTTTGTGTGAGTATCTCTCTAGAAAATCTATATTCTCTTAAACCTGTGACGTGCACCAAAGGAGTTCCTACAAAGGATGCAGATGTGGAGACTGAAAGAGCGATGCAACCCCAGTGACAAGTTTTAGCTTTATCAATGATGAGGTGGTCATAACCCATAGGCGCCAGGACCCGACAAGGAGCAAGCACAATCTCGCTGAAGGAGGAACCCTAGAGGAAGCCACATGTCGGGGGATGACCCTCGGGTACCCCAAAGACGGTGAGTCAGACGGGGTACACACCCGCCCGGGCCGGCTTCTCTAACTCACACCCGTGGCCGGCTACTCCGACCAGCCGGCTGCGCCCGCCAGCCGGCAGCCCAAAGCCAACTACGATGTCCCATCAAACATGCGCGGATCAGACGGTCGTATCCAGTGGCGGTACACTATTGGCAAGCAGTAGCGCACCGTACACGCATCATGCAGTACTATTTGCAGTGTAACCTGTCCCTTGAATACCGATTTATAAAGTGCATCAGGGGACAGACTTAGCTTAGTTCGCAAGCTACATATGGCTTGACTTGTAAGCTACCCATTGTAGCTTACACCTCAAGCTGCTTGGGATGTAAGCTACCCACTGTAGCTTGCATCCCAAGCTATCCCCTCATGCCTATATAAGGGCCTCATGCCCACCACATATGAGAGGTTCCACTCTCACGTGCTCACACACGCTCACATATGAGGCAAGAAGCCTCACAGCTCTCCTCTCCGATACAGCTCCAGGAGCAACCATGTACCAGATATTTTACAGATATATAGATATGCAGGAGTAAGGGTATTATCTCTCCGGAGAGTCCCGAACCTAGGTAAATCACTACGTGCTATTCGCATACCCGTCGCGGATCATCCACGATAGCCTTGCTCTCACCTTGATAAGCCACCCCATGGCATCTGCCGTCTCGCGCGACCCCCCGTGAGAAAACGACGACAGTTGGCGCCCACCGTGGGGCTCGCTGCTATTGGAACCACGGTCCGAGCGGGACCCTTTTCGTCATCATCACCATGGTGTCGCCATCGTCTCTCCGGTGGCCCTCAGGGGCCCGACATCGACACGCCCCCGGGGCGACCGCGCGGGGCTGTGCGTCCTCTTTGCCGGCCTCGCCCTCTTCGCCATCACCGCAGTGCCTATCCCTGCCGCCGCTCCCGCGTTGCTCCGCTCGCGCCTCTCCTCCCATCGCGGGCGGCAGTGATGCAGACGCATTGCGCGTCCTCGTGTAACTCTGCCCGTGCTCAACCTCGACGTGCCCGACGCCGCGCCTCTCATGCCATCACCGGCGGCAGCGACGCCAACGCACTGCGCGTCCTCGTGCAACTCGGCACGTGCTCGAACTTGGCACGGCCACCCACGCAGCTCCGCCTTCGTCCACCCAGCTCGCCGTTCCAGCTGGCTTCGCCCCGTGCCATCTCGCCGCGCCGCGTGCGAAGAAGAAAAAGAAAGCTATGTACAGACATGGTACATACGTACATGCATGGCCAGGGTCAGGACGCATGCATGGCCAACCGCATGGAAGGCTACGTTCATGGCCGGCTGAACGGCTACATGCATGGTCGGTGGCACGGTCACGCTTTCCGGCCGGCTGCCTGGCTGGTGTCCAGCCGTCCATTACCTGACCCGCCGTCCGGCGAGCTAAGGATGTTGCGTGCATAGCCAGCTGCCTCGCCCCAAGCCTGCGCGAGTCCGCTCGGCTCTGCAACGTCCGGCTACGCCCGACTACGTACAACGCCGGCCGCACCCCAGCCGCACCCTCCTTCCAATCCACCGGTGCGTCTCTCCCTTGCGGCTCGCGCACCCGTGCGCGACCAGCCCTCCGACGGCTCGACCTCGCCAGGCGCCAGCCCCGCCTCTGACTCCGACCAGCAGCGCACCTTCTTCTGCTCCAGGGCCTCCGGCCTCCCGCGTTGCTGAGCACGTGACCCCCACGCGCCGGCTCCGCCGTTCCAACCGACTCCTCCGCGTTCGTGCGGCCGTCTGGCTGCATCCAGCGCTGGGCCTCCGCGCCCGTTTACCTCGCCCCGTTGCAGCTGCGCCTGCCCCATGTGCTATGGCCACGCGCCTGGCCGGCTGTGCCCTCCTAGCTGGCTAGCTGCCCAAGTTAGCCGCCCTGGGAGGAAGAACCAAATCGTGCACGGGAACGTAAATGGGCACATGCATGTTGGCCATGTGCATGGCCACATGCTTGCGGGCATGGTCGGCTGCCTGGCCTACCTTGGCTGGCTACTCGGCCGGCAGCCGGTTCGTTACCCGGTTGCCCGACTGCTGGCCGGCTGCCCGACTGTCCAACTGCCTGGCCGGCCCCGGGCCGCCGCCTCGCTGGTTGCTCAGTCTGGCACCCGCGAGAATCAAGACGGCCAGCGTTGTCCGGCTCCGCTACTCGAGGAAAAGAAGACCAACAACACACGTACGTGGTATGTACGATGCATGATTGGCTAGGCTGCTCGAAGGGGTCCGCCAGCGGATATGCCGGCGTGCTCCGCGAGCGCCAAGCCGTGCCGGTTGTCGTCGTCAATAACCACCTCACCAGCTGGCAGACCCCGCGTCCGCCCTCGGCAGCGCCTCGCGCTCATCAGCCAACGGACCCCGCGTCCTTCCTCGGCAGTGCCTCGCGCACACCAGTCGGCGGACCCCGCGTCCGCCTTCGGCAGCGCCTCACGCTCATCAGCCGACAGACTCCACGTCCACCCTCGGCAGCGCCTCGCACTCATCAGTCGACGGACCCCGTGTTCTCCCTCTGCAGCGCCTCGCGCACACCAGCTGGTGGACCACACGTCCGTGCCCGGTAGCGCCTCGCGCACATCAGCCGACAGACTCCGTGTCCGCGCCCGACAGCGCCTCGCGCTCATTAGCTGGCAGACCCCGCGTCCGCGCCCGGCAACGCCTCGCGTACATCAGCTGGCAGACTCCGTGTCCGCGCCTGGCAGCGCCTCGCAGTCATCAGTCGGCGAACACCGCGTCCACGCTCAGCAGGGCTCTGCACCCATCAGCCGGCGGACCTCGCGTCCACCCCTGGTAGCGCATATCAGCCGGCGGACCCCAAGTCCGCGCCCGACAACGCCTCACGCGCGTCAGCAGGACCACGTCGGCTACAAACAGTGTTGGACGACATCGACAAAACCGCCTCGTCGGCACCCAAAACAATGTGAGATCTCCACCCGCATATCCCTGTGCCGTACACACGAAACAAATAACCCCGAGTGACCCTTGGGGGCCATCTCAGCATTTATTCTGTTGCCTTACTATTCACACTGGCGCCTGCTAGTCTCGGCCTGCGGCTAGCCGCTTGGCCCGATACGTTTGTTCCCACGAGACGGCTTAGTAACGTGCATGGGACTGAAGGCCCACTCTTTGTCTCAGCTACAGACCGCACCACAGCTATACGGCTAGCAAGAGCAAAAGCTGGAGGTCACCCCACGCGAAAAGCATCCCGGGAGAAAATGGCTTGGGCAACTCGGTCATTTCATTTGCGAGTCTCTGCTCGGTCGAGTCCGATCCTGAAAGTCCGAGTACTGTATGCTCCACCTTGTGGCCCACTCTCAGCCATAGACCGTCACGCGGCTATCCGGCTAGCAAGAGCACAAGCCAAAGAGCAGAGGGCACATGAAAAAGATTGAAGGGGGATCGGACGAAACTGAGTCGGCACCCCTCTGCATAAACGTACACTACCAAAATCAAATATTTGATGTATCTGCGCTGACTTAACCTTGTCTTCGGCACGATCATTCCAACGAGGAACCTCCTCTCCCAAAGGCTACTCCTGGCAGGGCACCCCGCCCATCGGCTGGCAAATCCTCCGTCCGTACCCGGTAGCACCTCACGCTCGACAACTGGCAGACCCCGCATCCGCCTCTGGTAGGGCTTCGCGCGCACCAGCCGGTAGACCCTCCGTCCACGCCCGGCAGCGCCTTGCGCTCGACAACCGGCAGACCTCGCATCCGCCTTCGGAAGGGCTCCACGCCCACCAGCCGGTGGACCCTCCGTTCGCGCCCGGCAGCGCCTAGCACTCGACAGCCGGCGGACCCCACGTCCGCCTTCGGCAGGGCTCCGCGCCCACCAGCCGGCGGACCCCACGTCCGCCTTCGGCAGGGCTCCGCGCCCACCAGCCGGCGGACCCTTCGTCCGCGCCCGGCAGCGCCTCGCGCTCGACAGCCGGCGGACCCCACGTCCGCCTTTGGCAGGGCTCCGCGCCCATCAGGCAGTGGACCCTCCATTCGCACCCGGCAGCACCTCGCGCTCGATTGCCGGCGGACCCCGCGTCCGCCTTCGACAGGGCTCCACACCCATCAGCCGACAGACCCTCCGTCCGTGCCCAGCAGCGCCTCGTCCTCGACAGCCGGCGGACCCCGCATCCGCCTTTGGCAGGGCTCCACGGCCATCAGCCGGCGGACCCTCCATCCGCACCCAGCAGCGCCTCGCCCTCGACAGCCGGCGGACCCTGTATCCGCCTTTGGCAGGGCTCCACACCCACCGTCCGCGCCTAGCAGCGCCTGGCGCTCGACAGCCAGCGGACCCCGTGTCCGTCCTCGGCAGGGCTCCATGCCCAGCAGCCGGCAGACCCCGCGTCCGCCTTCGGTGGCGCCTTGCGCCCTTTAGTCGGCGGACCCTGCATCTATGCCTGACATCTTGACAGCATCGCCTGCTTCAGCAACAGCAAAGACCCTCCGCCAGACTCCTCAAGTCGCTCGGAGGCTCGGAGGCTACACCCAGCAGGTGCGCTGGCGCGCCCCCGCCGGAAACCGCCAGTCGGTGGACTCCGTGCTCGCCCCCAGCATCGGCTCGCGCCCTTCAGCCAACAGACTTTTCATCCGTGCACAGCATCCTTGACGCCACCGTCTACTTCAGCAATAGCAAAGACCCTCTGCCCGACTCTTCGAGTCGCCCGGAGGTTCACAAGCCACACCCAGCGGGTGTGCTGGCGTGTCCCCAGTGGAAGCAAGCCGCGTCATCCCCAACCCGTGATCGACTGTCATCGGCAACTTCTGCAACAACAACGACAACGATAACGACTATGAATAGCCTCCGCTAGACTCTGTGAGTCACCCGGAGGCTCGGAGGCTACTGTCGGGGGGATGACCCCGGGTACCCCAAAGATGGTGAGTCAGACAGGGTGCACGCCCGCCCGGGTCGACTTCTCCGACTCACACCCATGGCCGGCTGCTCCGACCAGCTGGCTACGCCCGCCAGCCGGCAGCCCAGAGCCAACTACGACGTTCCATCGGACACGCGTGGACCAGACGGCCGTATCCAGTGCCGGCGCACTATTGGCAAGCAGTAGTGCACTATACGCGCATCATGCAGTACTATCTATAGTGTAACCTGCCCCCTGGACACTGATTTATAAAGTGTTTGAAATATGCCCTAGAGGCAATAATAAATTGGTTATTGTAATATTTTCTTGTTCATGATAATCGTTTATTATGCTATAATTGTATTAATCAGAAACTCAGATACATGTGTGTATACATAGACAACACCATGTCCCTAGTATGTCTCTAATAGACTAGCTCGTTGATCAAAGATGGCTATGGTTTCCTAGTCATGGACATGAGATGTCATTTGATAACGGGATCACATCATTAGGAGAATGATGTGATGGACAAAACCCAAACTACAAACGTAGCATATGATCGTGTCAGTTTATTGCTATTGTTTTCTGCATGTCAAGTATTTGTTCCTATGACCATGAGATCATGCAACTTACTGACACCGGAGGAGTGCCTTGTGTGTATCAAACGTCGCAACGTAACTGGGTGACTATAAAGGTGCTCTACAGGTATCTCCGAGGGTGTCTGTCGGGTTGGCATGGATCAAGACTGGGATTTGTTACTCCGTGTGATGGAGAGGTATCTCAGGGCTCGCTCGGTAATACAACATCACAATAAGACATGCAAGCAATGTGACTAAGTGTTAGCCATGGGATCTTGTATTACGGAATGAGTAAAGAGACTTGCTAGTAACGAGGTTGAACTAGGTATGGAGATGCCGACAAACGAATCTCGGGCAAGTAACATACCGAGGAACAAAGGGAACATCATACGGGATTAATTGAATCCTTGACATAGAGGTTAGACCGATAAAGATATTCATAGAATATTTAGGAACCAATATGGTCATCCAGGTCTCGCTATTGGTTATTGACCGTAGAGGTGTCTCGGTCATGTCTACATAGTTCTCGAACCCGCAGGGTCTGCACACTTAAGGTTCGGTGACGTTTCAGTAGTATAGAGTTATGTATGGTGGTGACCGAAGATTGTTCGGAGTCTCGGATGAGATCCCGGACTTCACGAGGAGCTTCGGAATGGTCCGGAGGTAAAGATTGATATATAGGAAGTCCTGTTTTGGTCCCCGGAAAAGTTTCGGGCTCATCGGTAGTGTATCGGGAATGCCGGGAGGGTACCGGGGGACCATCGGGAGGGGTGTCTCGACCCAAGAAGCTACATGGGCTATGGGAGGAGGTAAACCTGCCCCTGGTGGGCTGGCCGAAGCCTCCACTAAGGGCCCATGCAGCTGGAGTGGTTTGAGAAGGAAAAAATCCAAAGGTGGAGAGGTGGAAAGAGTTTCCAAGTGGAAAGGAGGAATCCTACTCCTAATAGGATTGGAGTAGGACTCCTCCACCTCCAATTTCGACCAAACCTCGAGGGTTTGAGGCTGCCTCCTCCCCTCCCCCTCCTATATATACTAGAGGATTTAGAGGGAAAAGCTAACCCTAATAGCCACGTGCTACCTCTCCTCTGGATTGCAGTTTCTCCTCCAGATCGGTTTTCAGCGGTGCTTAGGCGAAGCCCTGCTGGAATAGCTCCACCATCATCGCTGCAACGCCGGCGCGCTACAGGAGAACTCATCCACCTCTCCGCTCCATCTTGCTGGATCAAGAAGGCGGAGATCGTCATCGAGTTGTACGTGTGCTGAACGCGAAGGCGCCGTCCGTTCAGCGCTAGATCAGAAGGACCGTGATCAAGATCGCGAGATGATTCGTGATTAGATCGCGGGACGGATCATGATGAGATTGCAGGACGGATCGTGATTGGATCGCGAGATGGATCGTGATGGGATCGCGGGACACTCGACGATTTGGATCGCGAAGACGTTCGACTACATCAACCGCGTTTCTTAACGCTTCCCGCTTAGAGATCTACAAGGGTATGTAGATCCACTCTCCCTCTCATAGATGCTCATCAACATGGATATATCTTGCGTGTGCGTAGAATTTTTTTTGTTTCCCATGCAACGTTCCCCAACAGTGGTATTAGAGCTAGGTCTATGTGTAGATGAGATCTCGAGTAGAACACAATGAGTTTGTGGGCGTTGATGCTTAGATTGCTTCCTCCCTTGGTCGTGTTTTGGTTCAGCGGTGTTGTGGAATGAAGCGGCTTGGACCAACCTTACTCGTACGCTTCTGAGAGACCCATTCCATCGACTGACGTGTAACTTCGTTGCACAAAGATGGCTGGCGGGTGTCTGTTTCTCGTACTTTAGTTGGATCGGATTCAACAAAGGCGGTCCTTGAGAAGGTTGAAAAGCAATTTATGTATCACCGTTGTGGTTTTGCGTAGGTGAGAATTGTTCTTGCTAGATACCCGTAGCATCCACGTAAAACTTTTAACAACAGTTAGAGGATGTCTAACTTGTTTTTGCAAGGTATGTTGTGAAGTGATATGGCCAATTACATGATGAGATATATGTGATGTATGAGATGACCGTGTGTTGTATAGAATATCATGACTTGCATGTCGATGAGTACGACAACTAGCATGAGCCATAGGGTTGTCTTTAATTATTGTATGACATGCGTGTCAATCATTAAACGCTATGTAATGCTTTACTTTATCGCTAAACGGTAGCTATAGTAGTATGAGCATGGTGGGCGCGACAACCCCGATGGCGACACAATGATGGAGATCATGATGATGGAGATCATGGTGTTATGCCGGTGACGATGGAGATCATGCTGGTGCTTTAAGGATGGAGATCAAAAGCACAAGTTCATGACCATATCATGTCACTTATGATTTGCATGTGATGTTAATTATTTTATGCACCTTGTTTTGCTTAGGACAACGGTAGCATTATAAGGTGATCCCTCACTTAAATTTCAAGATAAATTGTGTTCTCCCCGAGTGTGCACCATTACGAAAGTTTATCGTGTTGAGACACCACGTGATGATCGGGTGTGATAGACTCTACGTTCACATACAACGGGTGCAAGCCAGTGTTGCACATGCGGAACACTCAGGTTAAACTTGACGAGCCAAGCATGTACATACATGGCCTCGGAACACAAGAGACCGAAAGGTCGAACATGAGTCATATAGTAGATATGATCAACACGATGATGTTCACCATTGAAACCACCTCAACTCACGTGATGATCGGACTTCAGTTGGTGAATTTGGATCATGTATCACTCGAATGACCGGAGGGATGTCAATTTGAGTGGGAGTTCTTAAGTAATATGATTAGTTGAACTCATTATCATAAACATAGTTAGTAGTGTCTTTGCAAATTATGTTATAGCTCACGTTGTAGCTCCCTTGAATTTTTATATGTTCCTAGAGAAATAGAGTTGAAATATGATGGTAGGAATATTGCGGACTGGGTCCGTGATCCAAGGATTGTTCTCATTGCTATACAGAAGGCTTATGTCCTTAATGCACTGCTCGGTGCACCACCCCCTCTAGCGTCGTCTGTATATGTTGTGAACATCTGGCACGCACGTTCCGATGACTACTTGATAGTTTAGTGCGTCATGCATTACGGCTTAGAATTGAGGCTCCAAAACGTTTTGAACGTCACGGAACATATGAGATGTTCTAAGAGCTGAAATTGGGATCTCAGGCTCGTGCCCTGTTGTGAGATATGAGATCTCCAACAAGATTCTTTGCCTGCAAGATGAAGGAGAATAGCTCAATTGTTGAGCATGTGCTCAGATTGTCTGGAGGCTACAATCGCTTGAATCGAGTGGGAGTTGATCTTCCAGATAAGATAGTGATTGATATAGTTCTCCAAGTCACTGTCACTAAGCTACTAGAACTTGGTGATGAACTATAAAATGCCAAGGATAGAAATAATGATCCCTGAGCTGTTCGCGATGTTTGACACCGCGAAGGTAGAAATCAAAAAGGAGCATCAAGTGTTGATGGTTAGTAAAACCACTAGTTTCGAGAAGTGCAAGGGCAAGAAGGGAAACTTCATGGATGGCAAGTCAGTTGCTGCTCCAGTGAAGCAACCCAAAGTTGAACCCAAACCCAAGACTAAGTGCTTCTATTATGAGAAGAGCGGTTGCTGAAGCGGAACAACCCTAGATACTTGGTAGATAAGAAGGCTGGCAACGTCGACATAAGTATATTTGATATATGTGTTATTAATGTGTACCTTACTAATATTCCTAGTAGCATCTGGGTATTGGATATCGGTTCGGTTGCTAAATGTTAGTAACTCGAAATAAAAGCTACGGAATAAACGGAGACTAGCTAAGTGTGAGGTGACGATGTGTGTTGGAAATGTTTCCAAGGTTGATGTGATCAACATCGCACGCTCTCTCTACCTTCGGGATTAGTGACAATCCTAAATAAATGTTATTTGGTGTTTGCGTTAAGCATGAACATGATTGTATCGTGTTTATTGCAACACGGTTATTCATTTCAGTCAGAGAATAATGGTTACTCTGTTTACATGAATAATACCTTCAATGGTCATGCATCCAGTGAGAATGGTTTGTTGAATCTAGATCGTAGTAATACACATGTTCATAACATTGATGCCAAAAGATACAAAGTTAATAATGATAGTACCACATACTTGTGGCACTGCCGCTAAATGTTATATTGGTATGAATCGCATGAAGAAACTCCATGTTGATGGATCTTTGGACCCATTCAGTTTAGAATCGGTTGAGACATGCGGACCATGCCTCTTGGGCAAGATAGCTACAGACCCCTGTTTTCAGTATGATGGAGCGGGCTAGTAACTTATTGGAAATAATACATGTTGATGTATGCGATCCAATGAGTGTTGTAGCGTGCAGTGGATATCGTTATTTTCCTTACCTTCACTGATGATTTGAGTATATATGAGTATATTTGCTTAATGAAACACAAGTCTGAAACGTTTGAAAAGTTCAAACAAATTCAGAGTGAAGTTTAAGATCATCGTGACAAGAATATAAAAATATCTACGATATGATCGTGGAGGTGAATATCTGAGTTACGAGTTTGGCATACAACTTTAGACAATGTGAAAGTTGTTTCACAACTCAGGCCACCTGGAACACCATATTGTGATGGTGTGTTCGAACGTCATAGTCGTGCTATATTGGATATTGTGCGTACTATGATGTCTCTTATCATTTTGCCACTATCGTTTTGGGGTTATGCATTAGAGACAACTACACTCACTTTAAATAGGGCACCATCTAAATCCGTTGAGATGACACCATATGAATTATGGTTTGATAGAAACCTAAGCTGTCATTTCTTAATGTTTGGGGCTACGACGCTTATGTGAAAAAGGTTTTCACCTAATGAGCTCGAGCCCAAAGCGGACAAATGCATCTTCACGGAATACCCTAAGAACAGTTGGGTATAGCTTCTTTCTCAGATCCGAGTACAAAGTGTTTGTTGTTAAAACTGGGTCCTTTCTTGAGAAAGAGTTTCTCCCGAAAGAATTGAGTGGGAGGAAGATAGAACTTGATGAGGTTGTTGAACCTTTGTTCAACCAGAGAGTAGCGCAGAGCAGAAAGATGTTTCTATGGAGCCTACGTTAGTTGAAGAGGAAGTTAATGATGATGATGATCATGAAGCTTTGGATTAGGTTACTATCAAACCTCATAGGTCGGAAAGGACGCGTATTGCTCCTGAGTGGTACGACAACCCTGTCTTGAAGGTCATCTTGTTGGATAACGATGAACCTGCAAGCTATGGAGAAGCAATGATGGGCCCAGATTCTGACAAATGGTTAGAGGCCATGAAATCCGAGAAAGGATCCATGTATGAAAACCAAGTATAGACTTTGGTAGACTTGCTCGTTGGACGACAGGTCGTTGAGTACAAATGGACCTTTAAGATGAAGACAAATGCTGATGGTGAATGTCACCATTTATAAAGCTCGACTTGTCGCAAAGAAGTTTCCGCCAAGTTCAAGGAGTTGACTACAATGAGACTTTCTCACTCGTAGCGATGCTAAAGTCTGTTGGAATTATGTTAGCAGTTGCTGCGTTTTTCAATTATGAAATCTGGCAGATGGATGTCAAAAACATCATTTCCTTCCTTGAGGAAAGGTTGTATGAGATACAACCAGAAGGTTTTGTCAGTCCTAAGGATGCTAAAAGGTGTGCAAGCTCCAGTGATCCTTCTATGGACTGGAGCAAGCATCTCGGAGTTGGAATGTATGCTTTGATGAGGTGATCAAAGTTTTTGAGTCTATATAAAGTTTATGAGAAACTTGTATATACAATAAAGTGAGTGGGAGCACTATAGAATTTTTGATAAGCATATGTGGTTGACATATTATTGATCGAAAATGATGTAGAATTTTTGGAAAGCGTAAACGGTTGTTTGAAAAGAGTTTTTCAAAGGAAGACCTGGATAAAGCTACCTAATTTTTGAGCTTCAAGATCTATAAAGATGGATCAAGATGCTTGATGAGACTTTCAATGAGTACCTACCTTGACAAGATTTTGAAAGAGTTCAAAATGGATCAGTCAAAGAAAGAGTTCTTGCCTGATTTGTAAGGTGTGAAGTTGAGTGAGACTCAAAGCTCGACCACGGCAGAAGAAAGAGAAAGGACGAACTTCGTCCCCTATGCATTAGCGATAGGCTCTGTATAGTATTCCATGTTGTGTACCGCACCTGTGTGTGCCTTACCATGAGTCCGCCAAGGGGTACAAAAGTGATCCAGGAGTGGATCACTGGACAGCGGTCAGGATTATCCTTAGTAACTAGAGGACTAAGGAAATATTTCTCGATTATGGAGGTGATAAAGAGTTCGTCGTAAAGGGTTACGTCGATGCAAACTTTAACACCAATCCGGATGACTCTGAGTAGCAATCCGGATACGTAAAGTGGAGCAGCCATTTGGAATAGCTCCAAGTGGAGTGTGGTAGGAGTGTCTACAGTATGACATAGAGATTTGCAAAGTACACACGGATCTGAATGTCGCAGACCCGTTGACTAAAAGACCTCTCTCACATGCAAAGCATGATCGAGCCCCAGAACTCATTGGGTGTTAGATTCATAACAATGCGAATCACATGGTGATGTGAACTAGATTATTGACTCTAGTGCAAGTGGGAGACTGTTGGAAATATGCCCTAGAGGCAATAATAAATTGGTTATTATGATATTTCCTTCTTCATGATAATCGTTTATTATCCATGCTATAATTATATTAATCGGAAACTCAGATACATGTGTGGATACATAGACAACACCATGTCCCTAGTATGCCTCTAATAGGCTAGCTCGTTGATCAAAGATGGCTATGGTTTCCTAGTCATGGACATGATATGTCATTTGATAACGGGATCACATCATTAGGAGAATGATGTGATGGACAAGACCCAAACTACAAACGTAGCATACGATCATGTCAGTTTATTGCTATTGTTTTCTGCATGTCAAGTATTTGTTCCTATGACCATGAGATCATGCAGATCACTGACACTGAAGGAGGGACTTGTGTGTATCAAACGTCGCAACGTGACTGGGTGACTATAAAGGTGCTCTATAGGTATCTCCGAGGGTTTCTGTCGGGTTGGCATGGATCAAGACTGGGATTTGTTACTCCGTGTGACGGAGAGGTATCTCAGGGCCCACTCGGTAATACAACATCACAATAAGCCTTGCAAGCAATGTGACTAAGTGTTAGCCACAGGATCTTGTATTACGGAACGAGTGAAGAGACTTGCTGGTAACGAAGTTGAACTAGGTATGTAGATGCTGACGATCGAATCTCGGACAAGTAACATACCGAAGAACAAAGGGAACATCATACGGGATTAATTGAATCCTTGACATAGAGGTTCGACCGATAAAGATCTTCGTAGAATATGTAAGAACCAATATGGGCATCCAGATCCCCCTATTGGTTATTGACCGTAGAGGTGTCTCGGTCATGTCTACATAGTTCTCGAACCCGCAGGGTCTGCACACTTAAAGTTCGGTGACGTTTCAGTAGTATAGAGTTATGTATGGTGGTCACCGAAGGTTGTTCGGAGTCTCGGATGAGATCCTGGACGTCACGAGGAGCTCCGAAATGGTCCGAAGGTAAAGATTGATATATAGTAAGTCCTGTTTTGGTCACCGGAAAAGTTTTGGGCTCATCGGTAGTGTACCGGGAGTGCCGGGAGGGTACCGTGGGACCATCGGGAGGGGTGTCTCGACCCAAGAGGCTACATGGGCTGTGGGAGGAGGTAAACCAGCCCCTGGTGGGCTGGCCGAAGCCTCCTCTAAGGGCACATGCGGCTGGAGTGGTTTGATAAGGAAAAAATCCAAAGGTGGAGAGATGGAAAGAGTTTCCAAGTGGAAAGGAGGAATTCTACTCCTAATAGGATTGGAGTAGGACTCCTCCACCTCCAATTTCAACCAAACCTTGAGGTTTTGAGGCTCACTCCTCCCCTCCCTCCCTCCTATATATACTAGAGGATTTAGAGGGAAAAGCTAACCCTAATAGCCACGTGCTACCTCTCCTCTAGATCGCAGTTTCTCCTTTAGATCGGTTTTCAGCGGTGCTTAGGCGAAGCCCTGCTGGAATAGCTCCAACATCATCGCCACAATGCCGTCGCGCTGCTGGAGAACTCATCTACCTCTCCGCTCCCTGTTGCTGGATCAACAAGGCGGAGATCGTCATCGAGTTGTACGTGTGCTGAACACGGAGGCGCCGTCCGTTCGGCGCTAGATCGGAAGGACCGTGATCAAGATCGCGAGACAATTCGTGATTGGGTCGCGGGACGGATCGTGATGAGATCGCGGGACGGATCATGATTGGATTGCGGGATGGATCGTGATGGGATCGCGGGACACTCGACGATTTGGATCGTGAAGACGTTCGACTACATCAACCGCGTTTCTTAACGTTTCCTGCTTAGCGATCTACAAGGGTATGTAGATCCACTCTTACTCTCGTAGATGCTCATCACCATGGATAGATCTTGCGTGTACGTAGGAATTTTTTTTGTTTCCCATGCAACGGTCCCCAACATAAAGTGCACCAGGGGACAGACTTAGCTTAGTTCGCAAGCTACATATGGCTTGACTTGTAAGCTACCCATGGTAGCTTACACCTCAAGCTGCTTGTGATGTAAGCTACCCACTATAGCTTACATCCCAAGCTATCCCCTCATGCCTATATGAGGACCTCATGCCCACCACATATGAGAGGTTCCACTCTCACGTGCTCACACACACTCACATATGAGGCAAGAAGCCTCATGGCTCTCCTCTCCCATACAGCTCCAGGAACAACCATGTACCAGATATTCCACAGAGATACAGATATGCAGGAATAGGGGTATTATCTCTCCGGAGAGTCCCGAACCCGCGTAAACCACTGTGTGCTATTCGCATACCCGTCCCGAATCATCCACGACAGCCTTGCTCTCACCTCGATAAGCCACCCCATGGCATCTGCCATCTCGCGCGACCCCCCGTGAGAAAACAATGACACCACAAGTCGTCAATATACTTTTATAGAAGTTTATGCAGCCCATGAAGATTTGTGAAGAAACGTTTTGGGTAGGAATGCAGAAAACGATGGATTATCCGAACCTAGTTCATGAATAATAGAATTTCCACAATGCCTGTGAGGATGACCGAGCGTTAGAATGCGAGATTCACTAAAATTTATACAAGGTAATGATTTAGGCGCCGAATGGATTGATCACCATGCCGAGTTACTCTTATTATTCGCTCTTGCTATCTGAGATGGTAAATCTTCAGTGACTTACCTATAATAGAGACGTTGAAGTTAAGCCTTAAACCTTAGAATGGTAGGACGTTTGACCCTTGTAACAAGCACCAGTTGCTAATAGTATATTGTACGGTGAGGGTAACTAGGACCTTTTTTCTACAGGAATCCCATAGATTATTCTTGGTGACCACCATGAGAGCATCAATATTTCTTTAGTATTGGCGCAAGATCTATCAACCATGGAGGTTTAGTATTTGGAAGACCGCTCTTTTGATAAAGGAATTCAAGATTTTGAAGGAGTGTAGTGCATATACCTAATGAGTATCATCGTAGGAGTAATTGTTTTGAAGACTTGTGACTCTAATTCTAAGGGTGGTAGCACCCTAGACTCTCGGATGATTAATGGATATTTAAGGAGACTCTGACCCTAGCTTTCTCTTTCTAGCCTCTTTGAATCTTGAGGACGAGATTCATTTTAAGGGTGGTAGATTTATAACATCCCAACATTCTAAATTTTGAAATGTTAATTATTTAAATCATATTAAAAAAATTATTTTATATGAATATTTAATTTAGACGGAATAATGGTTGGATCTTATTTGCATTTTATTATTTATAAAACAAATCCAACTCAAAAAATACGTTAGAAGGTAAAATGACAACCACTATAAAAAAATTGGGAGTTTTTTTATATTTAAATTTTGATATTTCTTTGGAGTTCAAAATATTTTATGAATATTTATTAATCTCAAAATAAGATTTAATGAAAATAGTAAATGTATTTTAATCCTAAGCTCCAAATATTTTATTTTTTTTATTTTAATTATGTAGAAATTCTCAATTTGAATTTATTTGGTTTTGTAATCAAATTAAATATTCGAAAAGGAAAACAGAAATACCTAAAGTCTACACAGCGCGGAAACCCATCCAGCTTGGACCATCAGTATCTCTCGCGCACGTGCACGGTGCAGCGCCGCAGCAGCCAAGCATAGAGCAGCAGCAGGCGCACTCCGTCTGTCTCTCTCTTGTATTTTTCGCAGGGAGACCGACAGCTAGACGGCCTATACTAGATCACCTATGAGACTACAGTAATATAGAGTAGTAACATGCATATATTACTAGTCTAAATTAATATCTTCGTAATGGATAGTAATATTGCGCTTTTCATTTATTAGCTTATAGACTCATCTTGCCTTGATATGCGTTATGTTATTCATAAGGGTAGTAACATACTAAGTTACTTAATTTCTCTCTTTTCTCATTAATTAGTTGTCACATTGTATTTTTTTGCTTATGTGACATCTATGTTACTATTTATATTACTTTTATTGTGGATAGTCTCATCTTACGTTTGCAACAACAGTTTTGTTGCAGAAGGTGGCAGCGAACGACATCCGCGCAAGTGTGTGAGCGGCTGGAGATGATATTTTAATCTTTGCAACATGGGGCTTGTTGTAGAAAATTAGATGCGACAGAGATGCTGGAGATGATATTTTAATTTTTACAACATGGGGCTTGTTGTAGAAAATTAGATGCGACAAAGATGTTGTAATTTTCTGACAAGGGTCTTGTCAGAGAAAATTAGAGAAAAAGGTTGTGCAACATGGGTCGTGTCGCCGATAATTAGAGAAGACATGTTTTTTTTGTTTGCAACCAGCATCATGTTACAGAAAATTAGAAAATAAGAAATTATGCAACATGAGTCTTGTTGCATAAAATTAAAATAGAGATGGTTTTGCAACAAGGGTTTTGTTAGAGAAAATTAAAAGATAAAATTTTGCGACAAAGGCCTTATTATATGACTACAAAGTTATTACAACAAGAGTTTTGTTACAGAAAAAAATAAAACGAGGAACGATACAAATAGCACCATCAACGAATCGGACGACTCACTAGACGGCGGATCTTTTAAAAAGATCCACCGACCAACGCGTAGCACACCCCAAAAAAGTACTATTGTAATTTTTATTTACCCCGCAATCTGTAATTTTTATTTGTTGCAGAAATGTATTCTTTTTATTTGTTCTCATGACGTGGCCATAGCTCGATGCACGCACATAATAAAACAAAACGAAAACATCCCCTTTTTTTAGTGGAACATACCCTTTGTTGGGGTACTTGGTTTTCGTCGACATATATAGCTCTTCCTGTCGCAGGGCCGGAAGCTATATATAGCGGAAATGATTGGTGCTATCAATAGCCCGTCTCATCCCATGTTGGTTACCGGAGCTTCACACGTGCCCGTAGCTCTGGTCTGCTCTACTGGGCTCTACCTAGCCATCGGTTCATCCCATGTTATGGCTAATTAATCCGACGCTAACGTGACGCTCTGTCGCGACGCAACCACATGGACATGAGCAAGCTAGAGAGGGCGCCGTTCTGGCCACGGACGGATCGGGAAGATCGTTCGGTATCAGCTGGTCCTAGCTACGACGCTGCACCTACGTGATAGCAGTACTGATTAATTAAGTACAGTCTCGGGGGAAAACGTACAGTATATCGTGATGTTGCGGTACGCATTCGCCTTTGCGTGTGCTTTGCTCTACCTAGCTCAGATCGATCCGCTCGCCTTTACAAGTTCTGATATAACCCTGATCAACTCGATCAGGCACCATATACTCCACCCTCAAAAAAAAAAAAGTACCATATACTCCCTTCGTCCTAAATTATTTGTCGCACAAATTTATAAAAATAAATGTATCTAGAACTAAAATACATCTAAATATATTCATTCTTATAGCAAGTATTTCCGGACGGAAGCAGTATATACCACTCCCTACATTTCATAACGTAACGCGTTCTCGGTTTTTTGAGCTTTAAGTTTAATCACAAATTTAATTAATGTAACCGACCATGACAGGAGTAAAAATTATGTCATCGAAAACTTTACCCGAATATGAATTCAAAGATATAATTTTTGTTTTCGTTGTAATTGGTTCCATTGATTAAATTTATGGTCAAACTTAAATCTTAAAAAACACAGTTACGTTTGCACTACATTCTGATGAAGAGATACATGTCTCTCGCAAAAAAAAAAAACAAGAAGAAGAGATACATGTACAGCTAGTGCGAAGTAAGTTTCAGATGCAGCGTATGATCACCGACCACGGCCAAGTAAAAGTTGTAGGCTCGTGGCTACAGCGTAAGTCGCTGATGAAGCCAAGCAGATCGACATCGTCCGGCCGGCAAGTAGTGACCAAAACACCGTCTACGCATGCATGTCCTCGCCCGACGAATCGATCAGGGCACCCCGCAAATTTACACCATCGACCCGTCGTTCCTCGAAGTGCTTATCTTCGCATTCTTCGCTCCGCGGTGGACACGGAGAGAGTGTTAGCGTCGGCCGTGGACCGAGACGACGCAGATAGAAAGTCCCGGAGAGAACGGTATCAGACCGAAACAGGGGCGCTGATATGTCTCCCTTCACACTAGATGAAGCGAGTGCGAAAGCAACTATCTGAGGAGCCTTATCATGGGTTGTCATTTGACGCATTCTTTGTTGTTATTATGTGTCATGGTCTCGGCATTCTTTTCGAATTTTATTTTATTTTTATTTTTTTCGCATTCATTTTCAGCTTTTTAGATGGTTTTTTTTCTCGGTGTTCCGATTTCTCTTCGGTCTATCTTAGCTTTTGGATGAAAATAAATGTTTTTTTTGCGTGAAAAACATGTTGTTTCAATTTCGAGAAGCATGGTTTTGATTTCGCGAGAGGCATGATCGTGCCTCTCGAAAACCGAAAAAATGTTCTCTGTTTTTTTTCTTTCGTGAAAAGCATGATTTTTTTCCTCCAGAGGCATGATTTTGTTTTCGCGAGATGCACGGTCGTGTCTTTCGAAAGCGAAAAAATACGTTTTTTTATTTTTTGCGAGAGGTACGGTTTTGCTTCCGTCAGAAACACAAATTAGCTTTCGCGACCTGTGCCTCTCGGAAACGAAAAAGAAGTATTTTTTGTTCTTTTTCTTTCGTGAGATGCACGTTTTGCTTTCCCCTGAGGCACGATTTGCTTTCACGAGAGGAACGGCCTTGCCTTTCCAAAACGGAAAAAATGTATTCTCTGTTTTTTTCATTCGCGAGAGGCAAGCTTTTGATTTTGTGAGAGTTACGGATGTGTCTCTCGGAAACGGAAAAGACCGCGTATTTTTCATTCCATGGGAGGCATGTTTTTTTTCATCCGGTCTTTTCGTGGATTTTTTTTGTCAAAACCTATCACATAGGATCTAGTTTTAAAGATCGCGACGGGAGAAATGCAACGATGGAAACAGTTCGAGATTTGTGCGCATAGTTTAAGCGATAAAATGTTTTTAAAATGAATCTACGAAAAAAGGTAAATTCTTAGGTTGCTACAAGTGGCCCACATTTAGTGCTTCACGTCACAACCTAGGAAGGTGAGAGTGATATTTGAAAGGAATACTCCTGAATTAGTGATTTCGAGCGAGTGCTCGCATCAAGCAACGCCCATAATGGGCCAGGCCAGTGGGGACCGCGGGCTTTCAGCATTTTTATTTCTTTTGGTTTTTTCATTTTTTTGCCTATAATTTTTATTATATTTTGTAATATTCTAGTTATATCTATAATAAAAATCATTTTACCTACATAATTGAAAAATGTTAACTGCACATTTGAAAGAATTAACATGTATAAAGAGAATGTTTATCACGTATATGAAAAATGTATACAAACGAAAATGTGTATGAAACAATTTTATCATGTATTTAAAAATATATTGATCAAGCATTTCAAAAACAACTTAACAAGTGTTTGAAAATTGTGAGTAGAACATTTTGAAAATTTCATATATATATAGAAAAAATGTCGACTATATATTAAAAATGATGAATTTTTTATCATGTATAGAAAAATGTCAAACAATCATTTGAGAAAATATGAAACAAGTATTTAAAAAATGTTAATCAGGCATTTTAAAGATATTAAATGTTTATATAAAAATTTGACGATCTAGTAAAAAAATGGTCGAATTTTTTTCATGTATAATATTTTAACCAACTATTTAAACAAATATTGAACAATTTTGTGAAACAATTTAGTCAAGAATTTAAAAATGGTAAATGTGTTCATAAAAAATATTGATCACGTGATAAAAAAATGTTAATGCTGCATTTAAAAATATATTAATCAATCATTTGGAAACAATTAAATGTGCATAGAAAAAATGTCGACCATGCATTAAAAATGTTAATCTTGTATTTAAAATTGTTGATCAAGCATTTTAAAAAGTTTAAAGTGTGTATAGGAAAAATGTTGACCATGTATTCGAAAAATGTTAGTGCTGTATTTGAAGAATGTTAATCAAGCATTTAAAAAAGTTGAAAGTGTGTATATAAACAATGCTGACTATCTATTATAAAAAATGTTATATTTTTATTGAAAAAGTGTTAAATGTGTATTAGAAATATTTTGCTGACATATACAAAAAATGTAGAATGAAAACGAAAAGAAACAAAGAAAACGAACAAAATGACTTTCCACTGGACGAACCAAAAAAATAGAAAAACAAAAAAATACTGAAGAAATAAAGAAAAAAGAAGGAAAATTTTAAAATAAATGAAAAAACAAGACGAAAACAACCTCGAAACAGACCAACCCACCAAGGGTGGCAAACGAACCAGCGATGGAAAGAAACAAATAGAACTGGGCTGACCCAATCGCTATAGCGTGGGGCAAACGCTTGAACGAGATGAAGGGAACTCTTGCTTAACGCGAGAGTTATCGGTACCGCGTAGTACAACAATTGATAATAACAGGTTCTAACGGAAAAGCGGCTTCGATAGGGTCTAACCCATCACGGTTTACCTATAAAAAACGGAACGGATATTCGTTCTGCCTATCAACCTAGGGATGTTTCTCGCTTTCTGGCTTCTGTTGTACACTTGTAGGGATCATTTGATTCAATGAATTTTCGTAGGAACTTTGGAGGATTAGAATCCTTAGGATATTTTTCCTATGTTGGTTATTTGATTCATAGGATTAAATCTCGCATGAATGTTTCCTAGCCCTTTCTTTGTACTACTTACCATGGGATTTCTAGCATCCAGTCACGCTTTTTAAAAATAATCATTTGTTTATGATGCAATCAAACAAATCTCATGTAGAATTGAGATGGGCATGCCATGCCAATTCTATGTTTTTCCTATTCCCATGTTATAGAATCCTACAAATCAAAGAGGCTTGTACTCTTGCTTTAACTCAGTTTAGACCTCCTTGTTTATAGGATTTTTCTAAGAATTTTGGAGGATATGAATTTTATAGGTAAAAATAATAATCCTTTGAAGCAGTTTGGTTCGTAGGAATGAATTCTTATTCCTATGAAGGATAGAAATCAATCCTTCACATCTCAAAGAAAAAAAAGACATTAACCTAGACTCAAGGGATTTTTGTATCCTATGCATTAAATGGCATTACTTTCCCTGTAGAACTTGGATACATGTCATCTCATTTTTTATGTTTTTTCTACTTGTATCCTATGAACCAAAGAAGGCCTTATGTTTGATTGTCTCAGGACTACGAATCTCCTACTCGTTGGAGTCGGGTTACTTATTTTTTTAATACATTAAAAATTCAAGTGCTCACATACACGCACATACACTCAACTCTATGAATGCATGCATGCACACCATATATCTATGAGCACCTTCAAGGTACTAAGCCAGCATAACATTTTAAGATTGATAAAGTCACCAAAAGTGTCTTGCTTTGATGGGAATGTCTCTACGAGCACCAATGCTAAATCTAGGACTTAAACCCTGGTGAGTTTGTTTCACCAAAAGGAATGTAACCATTTGAGCTATGCTCAGTTCACGGGTTGGTGATTTTAAGTCATGTTGTTCTGACTTTGCAGTGATACATGCCTTTTTGGATGATGCATCCTCTTCATTCTTAATGAATACAGATGCAACTCTCTTGTGTGGTTTGAAAAAAACAGGCCCTCTTAAGCCTGCCCCATCAACTGAGCAACTGACTCTCAAAAGAAGTGACGGGAGCGTAATCATTGTTGTATACTGTCACATGTTTCACTGTAATGATGTGCTCGAGGCTGAACTCCAAGAGATCAAGGAGGCGTTGTCCCTAGCGATTGAACACACTACCCGGTGGTGCTACCTTAGCTTCTGAAGCATTGAACCGGTCTGCTTATGGGCATCTCCCTATATATAGAGATCAAGAATCTTGATAGGCAGGGAGTTTGTTCCTACGAACATCTCTAGGAAGAAAAACAGAATAGCATATCGACTAGCAAACTATGATCGAACGGATTGTAGCACGACATGTTGGCTACAAAGAGGACCACCTTATATTGCTGAGCTTTTGTCAGCTGACTGAAACTCCAAAACTTTGAAATAAAACTCCATGATTACCCATAAATAGAAAATAAAAAAGAAGCTCATCCACACAAAACATACTGAATTTGGAATTTGCGCGACACTAGCTATAGCTCCTCCATATATCCTTCCTTCCTGCCTGCCTGCCTGCATGGTCCTGAACCTAATCCAGCAGCAGGTCGATCGGTACGTACCGGCCTACACATGCATATCCTTTTGATTAGTTGCACGGTTGTGGTCATGGGCGTACGGCACGTGTGCCTTTGATTTCCTGCCTCCCCGGCCCCTCCCGTTACGTTACGTCGCGTTATCATTAGATGGTCCATGCACCCCACCTCCCCCCCCGTGTGCATCAACGTCCGTCCACATCCCTACATACATACACATCTCCGCACCGGTGCACCGCACCTACGCCAAGGCAGAAGCATTTCCCGCGGCACACGCAGATATTTCTCCATTGTTCGTCCCGGCAGAAGCATTTTCTCCGGCCGTTCAACCGATCGCAGTAATAAATGTGAAGGCCAAGTACTACTACGGTACCCGCAGGCCTGGTTGAAGGCCCATTCGAAATGTTCGCCCGCGCGCCAACTTTATTTTCCTGTGCCACTGTCTGTCTGTGCACGTACCACTACAGTAATGTAATGTAAGTCGCCATTAATTTGCTCGCGCTGAGTTGAGCCAGTACGTGCGTGCATAGCACACACTCACTGGTGGTACCAGGCAGAGGATAACTCGGCCATTTAGTTTATTCACGTACGCTAGCTGCGGATTAATTCCATTCAATTCAGCTCAAGTACGTACGTCAACGTCGTGTAAAGCAGGGCCGTAACAACGTTAATGACATGTTTGGTTTGTAGCCTAAGGTTGCCACACGCGTACGTACATCGTAGGCTGAATTTTTTGTCAAATCTCACAACATTTCTGGTGGCTGTTTTGTTTGCCGCACTTTTTGTGGCATCGAAAATTCAATGTAATTGTATGCATGAGTTGTGGCGAAGTTAGTAATGAACAAACATGCCCTAATATTCATTTCTTGAGGCAAGACCTTCGGAGGGTACAAATCGTTTCCCCCGAGACATCTAATTGTGCTCCAAAATTAATGAGCTGAGATGATAAAGCGTACACCACACACTATTTGAGTAGTACTATATACACACAGTCACACACACAAGACACGACACACGTATGCATACATCCAAGAGCGCTAGCTGCAATTATCAAGCGTGGCCCATAATCAGGAAAAACAAGCGACCGATCTTAATCAATGGTCAATTAAGTACCAAACTAATCAACAAAGCACTAGGCAACACGCATTAGCCTTTCAGCGTACAGCAGCGTGATGCCAAAGCCCTCTCGCTCGCTAGCTCTACTACTGGCTAGATAGATACCGGCAGTGTACCGCACAGTGCCAGCATCTCGTGTAGTAATTAAAACCACCGATAGATCATTGCTAATTGCTGTCCAGCCATGCATGCTGCTGGCTGCAATCCTCTCGCAATCCAATCCAAACTAATCAAGCAGATTAATTAACCAAGCAAATGCAAAAACCTCAAGGAAAAAAAGGCTTGCACGTACGCACGTACACTAGCTGGCACACTAGCTAGCCAATCAGGCATGCTAGCTCGCTCGTAGTATCATCTAATGGCGACGGTGTCACGGACGCATGCGCCGGCCGCCGGAGAGCTTGGTCGACGTAAGAGTGCGCCGAGACCGATGGGAGAACGATGGTGGGTCACATGAGGAGGCTCCTGATGACGGCGGCCTGCTCGGCGGTGACCGTGTCGGAGGCGAGCAGCGTGGCGAGCGTCTCGCTCAGGTCGTCCACCTCCCGGTGCAGGCTCCGGATGTAGCTGCACGTCTCCTGCAGCACCCTCGCCGCCGAGCCCTGCAACGACACGAAGCTTAACTCTCGGTGAGTTCGGCCATGGCCATGCACTGTTGCACACTGCACTCGCGCGTCGCGGTCGGGTGACTATCCACGGAAAAGCAGCTGCTGCCACTTTGGGTTGGTGGCACTTACCCTGTGAGCGCCATTGCGGGCTTGGGACTCCGGGAGCAGCGCCTGCAGCTTGGACAGCAGCTCGGAGATCTGCTCCTCCGAGATCGACGGCGAGCTCCCGGCGCGCCGCGTGCGTGACCTCCGGCTGCTCGAAGACATGCTCGCGCGCTCGATCAACCGCGACCTCGCGCTTATGTACGTACGTACGTACCGAGCTGTAGGAGATACAGCGCTTAGCTCGCCAGTAGCAGACTAACAGTCGTTGGTTGAGTGTAGCCGCTAGCTCGTTGCTTGCTTTCTGGTGCAGGTGAGGTGAGTGGCAGCTGCCGCCGAGGCGAGAGCTATATATAGCGGTCCAAGAAGCAGCTAGCTAGCAGAGCGAGGAAGATGAGAGAGGGGATGGAGGAAGCTAGCTAGCTAGCTTAGCAGGTGGCAGGAAGGAGGAAGAGGAGGGAGCTAGTTAGAAAGCGAGGGCTGTAAATGGGTGACAGGGAGAGACGACGTGGTGAGGCATGGAGAACGCCAGCGCCACTCTACTCCCACTGCCAGTGGTACTAAGCGGTGGTATTCAGTGACAGTTGCAGCCGAGGTGAGCACTATAGCTGTAGTAGACGTGCGGCTCAATTGGGCGTGGGCTTGGGCCGTAGGAGATCGATCGATCTAGTAAATGCTTGTTTATTTGCTCTGTTGGTGGTAGGATTAGATTAGTTGCGTGGGCTCTGGATTCTGTCTGCACTGGGTGCGGCGGGGTTACACATGGGGGGAGTGTGGAGGTTTCTCTAGATCTGCATGCTGCATGCTGAGCACACATGCACGGGCATCGTCCTCTCTTGTGTAGATTAAGCGGTCATCACTGTCTCGTAGTGCATAATCATTGATTAATTTACTATACATGTCGACGGACAAGGCTTCGTTTATGAAGGTAAATTGGATTTTATTTACGGTGCATCTATGCAATTCTATTCAGGAGAGTAAAATCCTAGTTTAATGAAAAGTGCAGCTCGCACTTTCTGACCCTGAAAAGTGCAGCTTTATTAGGGTTTAGGGTTTGCACTGAGAAGTGCGACTCGCACGCTTTCACCCAGGTGCAGAAAATACAAGTTGCTCATCGTACTAAACAAAAGTTATACCGTCCTGAATTGTTTGGAACTTCACAAAATCACGGTTCATTTAGGACTGGCAAAACTGGAAAAATGAAACAGATAGGCATTGTTAAATACAGTAGTGACCAACAAGCAGGGTCTTCCTTACAAATGTGTCCTTAAACAGTGTACTAACCAATAAACATAGCCTTACTTGGAAATACTTATGTCTTTGTGTTTCTGTATTAGTGCCATGGGTGCAGGAGTTCAAGGACTGTAGGCATATCATTTGGCTACTCAACTCGTTCGTGCAGGGAACATCTAGGGACGCTGGAAGATTCGTATAGGGTTGTCCCAAGCTGTGTGTGGGGGAGAAGGACCGAAGGAGAGAGGGAATATAAAAAACACACTGTGTGGATCGCAGAAATGCCAAGCGCTGGAGCCGGAGATGCCGATTGGTCACTGCACGGCGCCATGAACTGAACTCCACGTAGGCCATGCTGGTCCTGCCCGATTAACAAGCGTTTCCAACAGGCTCACGCCATGGCCATTGGCTGGCTAACCATCCGCCTCGCGAGAGGACGATCGAGAAAACTGGTTAGTAGTACAATCATTTGGACTGTACGGGGCAACAGTTCCCATTATAGAAATCCACCAACTACCATCATTGGATCCGTCTAATTCATGATGCCCCCAATCATGCACTGACCGGTTTTCGACATGTATTGGTACTACTTCAGTTACTAGAGTATCCAAGCGGAAGCAGTGCAGACATACAGTATGTGTTTTGCCATTTCAAATGGCATCTGGTGGTTGCTACCTTGGCTGCCTCAGCATCTTCAGCTAAATTGCTTCTTCACTGAGGATCTTTGTCATCCTTGTCCTGTTTCTACCTTTGTTATGGTCGTGCTTGGTTGCTAGCAAAATAACCATGGGCTCTGGGGGAATAATCCGAGATGTTTTGTTGCATGTGCCACCGAGAGAAACAAGCCCACATAAAACTCAAAGCAGCCCTCGGCTTAATTGTCATAGGTGTTCTGCTTTTGCAACGTCTGGAACTTCGTTTAGTTGTATGTGGTTTCTGGGATGCGTCCTATAACTACCGATGATGGTAGTCTAGCTTTCAGCAATATGGTTTTACATTGTTTTTTTTTTAGTTTTCTATATCATAATCTCTCGTGGTTTGTATTAATTAGTGAAATCGACCCCATTTATTCGAAACAATAATATCAAATTACCAAATTTGCAAAATGAATTGTATGTTCTATCGATAAAGCAACAAATATCTCTAATTTGTGGAAGCACTTGGGGCTAAGGTGATGGGATGATTAAAAATCACTTGTAGTAATTAAATCCTTTTCTTATTTGTCTAGTTTAAAAAATTGTGATTTCAATCAATTGATCTTTTTTGCTGAAATCAACCGTTCCTCTTTTGTTCTCCATCGTCGATTGTTAATGTACACAGTTTCACATTCCAAACATGTATAAACATTTTATTTGTAATGTGTAGCTATATATTTTTCTTTCTTTGACTTGTATGTTTTGGTTATAAAAATGTTAGCTGCATTTAATGTGTGCACCACTTGGATGTACTTAAAACCTGCAAAATAATTATTTGTCCAACCAAATGTGTTTTGATAATTTTCTATGTTTAGAACTTTATTTTGGTCATTTGCACTTTATATATGCACCAGTGACGCATTTTCACGATGCACAACTTGTGCTTTTGTAATGTGCAAATTATTTTTTGTGTTACCAAATTAGTTTTCTGTGATTTTCAAGCAATTTTCCTATTTGATTTTTTGGTTGAATGAAACTTTGCGTTTCATAATGTGCTAATGGTTGTTGTGTTACAGAATCAGTTTCTTGATTTTTTAATTTTTCACTTCTTATTTTGTTGACTTTTTGGCTGGTTGATTTCACTCGACTCGCGAGTCAAAAAATTATGATTAAAGTGGAACCGGTTTAGATATTGTTAGACATCTTTCCCAAATTTATGTGAGTAAATGACCATTATCATAGTTGGATGACCAAAGTGAGCATGGCGTGTAAGCTTACCGAGAACGACTAGAATTTACTCTCTTTGTTTCTTTATGAGGATTGAGAAATCACTTGTGATGATTGGCTCTACATCAACTGGTCCACCACATTTGGATATGCTCGCTTGGTCTTTATCTTGTAAATGTTTTCTTCATCCTTCACTATACGTGTATAGTGATGGACAATCTTGAAATGGCTGTAATCTACATATTTTGTCATTGCCGGGACTACTTATGATGAGTGGAAGCACCGTATACTTTGAGCACACGAAACAAGTTGAGGTATATAAAACAAACATTTATGTTAAAAAACACATATATAATTGAAACACTTGCAAATGGAATTACGGGAAGAACTAGGTGGTGTTAGGAGTTCAACTCACTTGTAGTCTGTAAACCCCAAAATTGTGCTTATTACTATTGCCAACATGGCATGTTTTTTACTGGTCCATCATGGCAATTTTAATAAGGTATTGTTGCACATATTTAGGTGGCCATTTCAGTGTGTGATGATAAAAGTGAACATGTTGAGCAAGTAGAGTGAACGACTAAACTTTTTCTTGTTACGAGAAATCACTCATGATGATTGTCTCCACATCGAATGGTCCACCAAATCAGGATACGTTCGCCCTGTCTTTTATCAAGTACATGTTTTATTCATCCTTCGCTATGCATGTATAGTGATGGACAATCTCAAAGTGATTGTGGTCAACTTCTTTTGTTATTACCGGGACGAAGAAGGGGGCGTGTAATGTGAGCAACCTTACCGGTTTTGGTGAAACGAAGGAGCATACACCATGAGCATACTCCCTCTGTACCAGTGCATTAGGCACATTATGAAAACCAAATAATCTCAAAATACTGAGACGCGATGCATTAACTCTCCACCCCGTTCTCTATTTTTTTTACCAGAAAAAGGAAATGACCAATAGGACATGTGGGACGTGTGTGTCTCTAATGACTTGAGACTACTGAACACGGCATGCAATGGTCATTTCTTTGCATGGACTAGTATCAATTAGCAAATAAACATCAAATTATCTCATTTTTCTCTCCATCTGGATCGTGATGCACCACCTAAGATGCCTAATGCACCGGTACAGAGGGAGTACCACAATACACTCTACTATTAAGGCAAGAAACTGCCTCAAATTGGGGGAAGGACACATGCTCCTATGTGGTGTGTAATGAGTTAAAATCATTCATAGTCACTAATCCCTGATGTTTGGCACTTACCTTTGTTATCCAAGTTTAGAAATGCTCGTGTTGCTCCCCAAACTTGGTAAAGTGGAATAACATCATTTAGACAAATATTGTACATCCTAACAAAGGTTATGTGGGAAAGATCGCCATTTTTAGAGTTGGTGACCAGTGGAGCATGACATGCAATTGGGAGTGAGGACGAGAACAATCCACGCTCTTTTTTTTACGTGAAATCACTTGTGATGACGATTGGCGGTATATCAAACGATCCACAAATTCGGACACACTCTTTTTTACGAGAAATCACCAATGATGATGATTGTGCTACATCAACCGGACACTGAATTCGGATATGCTTTTTTTACGAGAAACCAATTGTGATGATGATTGATGCTACATCAACCGGTCCACTCCACTTAATTCAGATACTCTTGCTCGCACATGTATTCATCTAAATTTTTTCTTGAGCTTTCCTTATATGTGTATAGTGTTCAACAATCTCCAAATGATTGTAGTCAACATCTTTCGTGATCGCAAGAACAGATAAGTGAGCGTATCGTATGAGCAACCATGCTTCTGATGAACGAAATGACCATATACCATGAACATGCCATGATAATCTCTATCAATAAGGCAAAAAGTTGTCCAAATTGGGGAAAGGACTCACACGCCTAGCTGGTGTGTAATGAGTAAAATTCACTTGCAGTCCTTAACCTGGTTGTTTTGCACTTACTTTTGTTACCCAACTTTGAAAATGCTTGTATAGCTTAGCTCATCAAATTTGCTAAAATACCAGCATGGCATGTGTTTGGTCAATATTGTACATCCTAACAATTGTTTTGTGGGTTAGATTGCCATTTTACGAGTTGGTAGAGCTATGTGGACATGTCATGCAACTAGAGAGTGGATGAACAAAATTTACTCTCTCTTTTCTTGACGATAAATCACTTGTGATGATGATTGACTCTATATCAACTGGTCCACTCCACCTATTTCGGATATGCTTGCTCACACATGTCTCATTTAAATGTTTTTTCGAGCCTTCGTTTTATGTGTATAGTGATGGACAATCTCCAAATGATTGGTGTCAACATCTTTCGTGATCACAAGGACGAAGAAGGGAGTGTATAGTATGAGCAACCATGCTTCTGATGAAGGAAATGACCATATACCATGAACATACAATCATAATCTCTAACAATAAGGCAAGAAATTGTCCAAATTGGGAAAAGGACTCACATGCCTCGGTGGTGTGTAATGAGTAAAATTCACTCGCAATCCCTAACTATGGGTGTTTTGTGCCTACTTTTGTTATCCAACTTTGAAAATGCTCGTATAGGTTAGCTCATCAAACTTGCTAAAATGTCAACATGGCCCGTTTTGGTCAATATTTTACATCCTAACAGCTATTATGTGGGTCATAAAGCCATTTTACGAGTTAGATGGCCAATGTGGGCATCTCATGCAACTAGAGCGTGGACGAGCAAAAATTACTCTCTCTTTTCTTAACGATAAATCACTCGTGATGATGATTGACGCTACATCAACCGGTACACTCCACTTAATCCGGACACGCTTGCTCGCCCATGTATCATCTAAATGTTTTCTCTAGCCTTCTCTATACATGCATAGTGATGGACAATCTCCAAATAATTGGAGTCAACATGTTTCGTGATCGCCGGGACGAAGAAGGGGGGCGTACACTGTGTGTTGAATGCACCCCAAACAGCAGCTAGCGCCTCCTTACAGGTAGCCTTGATCTTTCCTAGAATGGTGACCTAATGGCCACAGCACAACAGTATAGGTGACGACATGCATGGCTGCCGCAGTTTCACATAACTCGTGGATGAATGCCGACACACATTGTGACACATACGAGAGCCCGCCGCATCAGTTTCTCAAAGCGTCTACAACTAGTTGCAATTGACTAGAAGCTGCACGCGCGCGCATGCTACCTTTCGCTTTCATCCGTTCGGTTGCTGGTGGCTAGGCCGGCCTTTCTCGAGTCTCAGATGTGAACTTCATACGTGCATGCATCTCTTGCACTTGCAGAGAATCAGACCGTGGTAATTTTCTCCTTGCGCAAGCTATGCGTTAACCATGCATTACTCTACTGTTTTGTGTCTGTTAAGATGATCAAATCGAGAATCGTACTGGTTGAGACCCGGGTGTCGACTACGTACGTATAGTACGAATATACCTGACATTAGACGACACACGCTCGACAAGGACAAGCATGGCGCGTACATAGTGCAGGTACACACCCTCCTGAGCCAAGGACGAAACCAAGGCGCGAGCCCCCCTGCAGGTGCTCTAGACATCTAGAGAGACAAAGAGGGAGGACCCTAGCTAGAACATGGCACAAGACGTTTTGTCCCCGGCCGGTCCGGTCATTGGTCAAGGAAAAGGAAGACCGACAAGCCACCAGAACCAGCGCTCTAGGGCCAGGGGAGTAGCCCTGGCCTGGCATGGTCTGGACCACGCTGGCCGGTTCGACGAGCCGTTGCTCTCTGCTAATCATCTCGAGCGATCCCATGGTACGTGGTACCTAAGCTTCTGGGGACGGGTACTTAATTGGGTGGGTCGTAGTATTTGGTGGTACGTACTCCGTTGTGGATGGCATCTGGCCTTGACCATACGTACATGATATGATACACGCATGATCTATGGCCGTTTGTCTCGACGCCGGCGCGCATGTGACCAGCCGGTTATCCTAACCCATCGCAACTAACGGCCACGCGCCCGGGTGCACGGGGCACGGTGCAGCGTACGTACATACGACGGCGCGCAACCGCACGATATGGTACTCTACTAGTATTTCCGTCGGCGCGCGGACGGTGGCACACTGGCATGGCATTGGGTGGCGGACGCCGGACGGGGCCTCGGAGCACACGTCTGGCCGGCCAATGCAAACGCCGTCCACGGCATGCAGCGTCGTGCGCGCGCCCGCCGATCGAGCCACCGACCGCGTATTGGGTATCGAGCGAGCCCATCGATCGGCAGGTGATCCATCAGATCGGCGGCGCGGGATATAGAGTAGTACGCCTGACACGACGGACGGACCGACGGTTTGGTGTGTTTTGCGAGAGAACTCCCGTAACCATGACGCTAGCACTAGAACCGTTTTTTAAGTGGCCATTTTGAAACTGCGCACGGTTCGAAGAGGGCGCGGCTCTGCGAGAGACGGTACTTTGAAGTAGCGGCGAAATCACACTGGGTAGTTTTTTTCTGACGGAACCACACACATTATATTAAACAATAAAATGGAGTACAATTCCATACATATATATGGAAACTATCAGATATACCGGGACATGACAAGTGTCCATGAAACTTTGCAGAAAAAAAGCCACATAAAAGACTATTACAAATAAGCTCATTGGAGTCCTTGCAAACAACCAAATCTGAAACCGCCGTCAATCGTCAGCCTCGTCGAGACGCACACTGAGGAAAGAGGCGGAGTACCAACAAACCAAAATCCAGGCTAGTGCCATAGCCTTCAAGGCGTTGTGAGCCAAAGACCAGGCCTGCAGAACAGACGCTTGACAATGTGGCGTGTCAGCCGAGGATGTTCCCCACGCCGACCTGGATCCAGATCTGACACATCCGACCGCTGTTGTTGAGGAAGAACGCCAAATCTGCCACCATCGGGCCACCAACCTTGTACCCGCACCAATATGTCCTACTTGTCGGTGCCGCCAAGATAGGCAACAACCACCAGACACAGGAAACATAGGGCCTACCGATCTGAACGAACGGCAAGCAGACGAGACAATTGGCTCAACGGCACCACAGGAAAGAACGTCGCCGATGTGAGGAAGAGACCGATGCCACCTTATTCGACACAACACCAACCTCACCGAAATGGCGCTATTAGACGAAGACAAAGCCCTAGACCTATGGACCAATAGGAAGAGGAACGGGAACCCCCCTCCTCTAGCCGCCGGAGCAGCGGAAGAAGGGGGTGGAGATCACAGCCTTGCCGGCGTCCAAAGGCAGGCAGGAACGGCCGCCTGTTCTTTCGCGAGAGAAAGAACGAAACGGTTGCTGGCGACTTGGAAAGTTTCACACTGGGTAGTTGTGGGAGACTTTGATGAAATTGTACTTTCTTCGGAAAACTAGGTAGGTAACGTGAGACCTAATGCAATGATGAGAGATTTTTGTAATTGCTTGAGAGAATGCGGTCTGGAAGAGATGGGATGTATTGATGATCTTTTCATTTAGAGGAGAGGCAAAATCAGGGAGAGAGTTGATCGTGTGGTTTGTAATGTGGATTGGGGGAATAAAATTCCTCATGTTGCGGTCATAAATGAAGAACATGCACACTCGGATCACGTCTTTTATGCTAGAGACGAATATTTCGATGGTAATACATTTAATCGTCCAAGGAGCCAAATGAAACAGTTTGAAACTCAATGGCTCAAAAAAAGACGGTTGTAGAAATTACACGTACAACATGGGATAAAGGGAAGATGTTGGGTATTGGGCCGTCTCTCGTTGAACGCACATGGGCGGTGCGTGTGGATTGATATACTTGGTACCGTGATATTTTGAAAGGACCGAAATAAGAATTAATAACCTCAAAAGGGTTTTGAAAAGCTGCAATGTGAGCTATGAATGCGGATTCCTAAGCAAGACGAAAAGGAGATTCTTATCCTTGTTGAAAATATTTCGAACAAGAGGAGATCTACTTGCTACAATATGCAAACGGGTTTTTGCATGGTGACCGCAACACCTTCGTTTTTTCATATTGCGGCAATGGCTAGAAAGGAGTGAACAAAATAAAAAATTGCTTGATGACAATGGTGTTTGGGTGCAACATGGAGATGAAGAATCACATTAGGGGTGTTTTCTAGCCTTTCTCAAAAGTTAGCCAATCGAAACTGGATGTTCTATCTCTTGTCCAAAGGAAAGTGACAGACAAAAGGAATAATGCTTTTCTTGCCCCCTATACGATAGAGGAGGATCGGGAGCCCCTATTTGATATTGGTGATTTGGAAGTGTCGGGTCCAATCAGTCTTCACACTATGTTTTACAAAAGATTTTGGTCTATGTTGGGGGATGACCTTGTTGGGGAACGTCGCATGAGAAACAAAAAATTTCCTACGCACACGCAAATCTATCCATGGTGATGAGCATCTACGAGAGGGAGAGTGGATCTACACACCCTTGTAGATAGCTAAGCGGGAAGCGTTAAGAAACGCGATTGGTGTAGTCGAACATCTTCGCGATCCAAATCGTCGAGCGTCCCGCGATCCAATCACGATCCGTCTCGTGAACACATCACGATCCGTCCCGAGGCCTCATCACGAACCGTCTCGCGATCTCGATCACGGTCCTTCCGATCTAGCGGCAAACGGACGGCACCTCCGCGTTCAGCACACGTGCAGCTTGATGACGATCTTCGCCGTCTTGATCCAGCAAGAGAGAGCGGAGAGGTAGAAGAGTTCACCGGCAGCGTGACAGCGCTCCGGTGATGGTGGTGGAGCAATTCCGGCAGGGCTTCGCCTAAGTACTGCAGAAAACCGATCTAGAGGAGCACCGGTGAAACGGGTAGCACGTGGCCGTAAAATCTGTGCAAAAACCCTCTATTCCACCAGTATATATAGGAGGAGAGGAGAGGCAGCCTTGGCGCAAGGTCTAGGCCCTCTTGGAGTTGGCCGGCCAAGGTGGAGGAGTCCTACTCCTCCTCCACTCCTAGTAGGAGTAGGACTCTTCCTTTTTTGCCTTTTTCTCCACTTTTCTCTTTGGGCTTTTTCTCTCCTGCCGCATGGGCCTTGTGTGGCTATTCCACCAGCCCACTAAGGGCTGGTTAATACTCTCCCACAGCCCATGAAGCCTCTTGGGTCGAAATACCCCTCCCGGAGGTCTCCCGGTACACTACCGGCACTCCCGGTACACTACCGATGAGCCCGAAACTTTTCCGGTGACCAAACTGGAACTTCCTATATATGAATCTTTACCTCCGGACCATTCCGGAGCTCCTCGTGATGTCCAGGATCTTATTCGGGACTCTGAACAAACTTCGGTCACCACCATACATAACTCTATACTACCGAAACATCACCAAACCTTAAGTGTGCAGACCCTGCGGGTTCAAGAACTATGTAGACATGACCGAGACACCTCTACGGTCAATAACCAATGGCGGGACCTGGATGTCCACATTGGTTCCTACATATTCTACGAAGATCTTTATCGGTCGAACCTCTATGTCAAGGATTCAGTTAATCCCGTATGATGTTCCCTTTGTTCTTCGGTATGTTACTTGCCCGAGATTCGATCGTCGGTATCTCCATACCTAGTTCAACCTCGTTACCGGCAAGTCTCTTTACTCATTCCGTAATACAAGATCCCGTGACTAACACTTAGTCACATTGCTTGCAAGGCTTATGTGATGTTGTATTACCGAGTGGGCCCTGAGATACCTCTCCGTCACACGGAGTAACAAATCCCAGTCTTGATCCATGACAACTCAACAGACACCCTCGAACATACCTGTAGAGCACCTTTATAGTCACCCAGTTACGTTGCGACGTTTGATACACACAAGGCACTCCTCCGATGTCTGTGAGTTGCATGATCTCATGGTCATAGGAACATATACTTGACATGCAGAAAACAGTAGCAATAAACTGACACGATCATATGCTACGTTTGTAGTTTGGGTCTTGTCCATCACATCATTCTCCTAATGATGTGATCCCGTTATCAAATGACATCTCATGTCCATGGCTAGGAAACCTTAACCATCTTTGATCAACGAGCTAGTCCATTAGAGGCATACTAGGGACATGGTTTTGTCTATGTATCCACACATGCATCTAAGTCTCCGATCAATACAATTTATAGCATGGATAATAAACGATTATCATGAACAAGGAAATATGATAATAACTAATTTATTATTGCCTCTAGGGCATATTTCCAACAGTCTCCCACTTGCACTAGAGTCAATAATCTAGTTCACATCACCATGTGATTCACATTGTTATGAATCTAACACCCAAATGAGTTCTGGGGCTCGATTATGCTTTGCATGTGAGAGAGGTCTTTATAGTCAACGGGTCTGCGACATTCAGATCCGTGTGTACTTTGCAAATTTCTATGTCAAACCATAAACACTGCTACCACACTCCACTTGGTACTATTCCAAATGGCTGCTCGAGTACACGCATCCAGATTGCTACTACGAGTCATCCGGATTGGTGTTAAAGTTTGCATCGACGTAACTCTTTACGACGAACTCTTTATCACCTCCATAATCGAGAAACATCTCCTTAGTCTTTTAGTTACTAAGGACAATCTTGACCGCTATCCAGTGCTCCATTCCAGGATCACTTTGAAACCTTCTGGCCATACTTATGGCAAGGCTGACATCGGGTCTTGTGCATAGCAATGCATACATGATAGAGCCTATGGCTGAAGCATAGGTGATGACACTCATCTTTTCTCTATCTTCTGCAGTCACTGGGCATTGAGTCTTACTCAACTTTATACCTTACAAATCAGGCGAAAACTCTTTCTCTGACTAATCCGTTTTGAACTCTTTCAATATCTTGTCAAGGTATGTACTCATTGAAAGTCTCATCAAGTATCTTGATCTATCTATATAGATCTTGATGCTCAACAATTAGGTAGCTTTATCTAGGTCTTCCTTTGAAAAACTCTTTTAAAACAACCGTTTATGCTCTCCAGAAATTCTACATCATTTCCGAATAGCAATATGTCATCCACATATACTTATCAGAAACTCTATAGTGCTCCCACTCACTTTATTGCAAATACAAGTTTCTCGTAAACTTTGTATAGACTCAAAAACTTTGATAACCTCATCAAAGTGTATATTCCAACTCCGAGATGCTCTCTTCAGTCCATAGAAGAATCACTGAAGTTCGCACACCTTTTAGCATCCTTAGGACTGACAAAACCTTCTGGTTGTATCTCATACAACCTTTCCTTAAGGAAGGAAACGATGTTTCAGCATCCATCTGCCAGATTTCATAATTGAAAAATGCAACAACTGCTAACATAATTCCAACAGACTTTAGCATCGCTACGAGTGAGAAAGTCTCATCGCAGTCAACTCCTTGAACTTGTCATAAACTACTTTGCAACAAGTCGAGCTTTACAAATGGTAACATTTACCATCAGCGTGTGCCTTCATTTTAAAGATCCATTTGTACTTAACGACCTGCCCTCCAAGAGCAAGTCCACCAAAGTCTATACTTGGTTTTCATACATGGATCCTTTCTCGGATTTCATGGCCTCTAACCATTTGTTGGTTTCCGGGCCCGTCATCGCTTCTCCATAGTTCGTAGGTTCATCGTTGTCCAACAACATGACCTCCAAGACAGGGTTGTCGTACCGCTCAGCAGCAGTACACGTCCTTGTCGACCTACGAAGTTCGATAGTAACTTGATCCGAAGCTTCATGATCATCATCATTAACTTCCTCTTCAACTAACATAGGCTTCACAGAAACATCTTTCTGTGCTGCGCCACTTTCTGGTTGAAGTAAAGGTTCAATAACCTCATCAAGTTCTATTTTCCTCGTAGGTTGATAGTAACTTGATCCGAAGCTTCATGATCATCATCATTAACTTCCTCTTCAACCGACGTAGGCTTCACAGAAACATCTTTCTGTGTTGCGCTACTTTATGGTTGAAGTAGAGGTTCAATAACCTCATCAAGTTCTATCATCCTCCCACTAAATTCTTTCAAGAGAAACCTTTTCTCGAGAAAGGACTCTGTTTTAGCAATAAACATTTTATGCTTGGATCTGAGATAGAAGGTTCACCCAACTGTTCTTAGGGTATTCTATGAAGATGCATTTGTCCGCTTTGGGTTCGAGCTCATTAGGTGAAAACATTTTCCACACAAGCATCGCAGCCCCAAACATTAAGAAATGACAGCTTAGGTTTCTATCAAACCATAGTTCACATGGTGTCATCTCAACAGATTTGGATGGTGCCCTATTTAAAGTGAATGTAGTTGTCTCTAATGCACAACCCCAAAATTATAGTAGCAAAATGATAAGAGACATCATAACATGCACCATTTCCAATAGAGCATGACTATGACGTTCGGACATACCATCACACTATGGTGTTCCAGGTGGCGTGTGTTGTGAAACAACTTTCACATTGTCTAAAGTTGTATGCCAAACTCGTAAATTAGATATTCACCTCCACGATCATATCGCAGATACATTTATCTTCTTGTCACGATGATCTTAAACTTCACTCTGAATTTGCTTGAACTTTTCAAACGATTCAGACTTGTGTTTCATTAAGTAAACATACACTATATCTACCCAAATCATCAGTGAAGGTAAGAAAATAAGGATATCCACCGCACGCTACAAGACTCATTGGATTGCATACATCAACATGTATCATTTCCAATAAATCACTTGCCCGCTCCGTCAAACCAGAAAACGGGGTCCTTAGTCATCTTTGACCAAGAGGCATGGTTCGCATGTCTCAACCGATTCGAAATCGAAAGAGTCCAAAGACCCATCAGCATGGAGTTTCTTCATGCGTTTTATACCAATATGACATTTAGCGTCAGTGCCACAAGTATGTGGTACTATCATTATTAATTTTGCATCTTTTGGCATCAATGTTATGAACATGTGTATTACTATGATCAAAATTTCAACAAACCATTCTCACTGTGTGCATGACCATTGAAGGTATTATTCATGTAAACAGAATAACCATTATTCTCTAACTTAAATGAATAACCGTGTTGCAATGAACATGATACAATCACGTTCATGCTCAATGCAAAAACACCAAATAACATTTATTTAGGTTCGTCACTAATCTCGAAGGTAGAGAGAGTGTGCGATGTTGATCACATCAACCTTGGAAACATTTCCAACACACATCGTCACCTCACACTTAGCTAGTTCTCCGTTTGTTCTATAGCTTTTATTTCGAGTTTACTAAGATTTAGCAATCGAACCAGTATCCAATACCCATGTGCTACTAGGAGTACAAGCAAGGTACACATCAATAACACGTATATCAAATATACTTCTGTCGACGTTGCCAGCCTTCTTATCTACCAAGTATCTAGGGTTGTTCCGCTTCAGCGACCTCTCTCCTCATAATTGAAGCACTTAGTCTCTGGTTTGGGTTCAACTTTGGGTTGCTTCACTGGAGCAGCAACTGACTTGCCATCCATGAAGTTTCCCTCCTTGCCCTTGCCCTTCTCGAAACTAGTGGTTATACTAACCATCAACACTTGATGCTCCTTCATTTCTACCTTTGCGGTGTCAAACATCGCGAACAACTCAGGGATCATTAATTCTATCCCTAGCATTTTATCGTTCATCACCAAGTTCTAGTAGCTTAGTGAAAGTGACTTGGAGAACTATATCAATCACTATCTTATCTGGAAGATGAACTCCCACTCGATTCAAGCGATTGTAGCACCCAGACAATCTGAGCACATGCTCAACGATTGAGCTATTCTCTTTCATCTTACAAGCAAAGAATCTTGTTGGAGATCTCATGTCTCGCAACACGGCACGAGCCTGAGATCCTAATTTCAGCTCTTAGAAAAACTCATATGTTCCATGACGTTCAAAATGTTTCGGAGCCTCAATTCTGAGCTGTAATGCATGACGCACTAAACTATCAAGTAGTTATCAAAACGTGCCTGTCAGATGTTCACAACATCTACAAACAACGCTAGAGGTGTTGGTGCACCGAGCGGTGCATTAAGGACATAAGCCTTCTGTGCAGCAATGAGGACAATCCTCAGATCATGGAGCCACTCCGCAATATTGCTACCATCATCTTTCAACTCTATTTCTCTAGGAACATATAAAATTTAAGGGAGCTACAGCGTGAGCTAGTAATCTACAACATAATTTTGCAAAGACACTATTGACTATGTTCATGATAATGAGTTCAATTAATCATATTACTTAAGAACTCCCACTCAAATTGACATCCCTCCGGTCATCCGAGTGATACATGATCCAAATTCACCAACTCAAGTCCGATCATCACGTGAGTTGAGGTGGTTGCAATGGTGAACATCATCATGTTGATCATATCTACTATATGACTCATGTTCGACCTTTCGGTCTCTTGTGTTTCGAGGCCATGTCTGTACATGCTAGGCTCGTCCAGTTTAACCTGAGTGTTCTGTGCGTGCAACACTGGCTTGCACCCATTGTATGTGAACGTGGAGTCTATCACACCCGATCATCATGTGGTGTCTCAACACGATGAACTTTCGCAATGGTGCACACTTGGGGAGAAACACAATTTATCTTGAAATTTAAGTGAGGGATCACCTTATAATGCTACCGTCGTACTAAGCAAAACAAGGTGCATAAAAGGATTAACATCACATGCAATTCATAAGTGACATGACAATGCCCCCGCGAGGGTGAGGGCGTGAAGCTTCGCCGCTGCCAAGTCTGAGAACAGACAATGGTTTTCCCCGTGAGTCCTGGCACAGAAACGAGATCCACAACATAGTCTTCAAGAAGCAGGCGGCACCCATGGGCGTCGTCAACGTTGGTGCCAGAAGTGCAGAGCTTTCACTCGGACACTCGCCCGCACCACCAAGAGGAGTCCCGGCCACCAACCCCATGAGGGCCAACTTGTCCACACCAGACCTGGGCACTGCCAGAGCAGGCCTGAGCCTCCCGACACTACATCCCTAGTAGCCCATACGACCAGAAGATGAAGCCACCACCGCACCACGATGCCTGCCGGAAAGCCAATTGTGAAGCCCGCCATCCGAGACCGCCGTCCCGGTATCCATGCCCCGGGGCACCGCAAACCATCCACGTCTCAACACCCAACCACAGTAGTAAGAGTGAAAGGGACTACCTTCCACTCCCAGCCCGACATCATCCACTGGGTTTAGGTCGGCACCTCCATAGTAGAAGGCACATACGCCCGTGTCCCCAGCCGGTCCCGGTGGACCGAGGGGTGGGGACACAACCCAGTGACTACCTGAAAGGATCGATATGGTTGACTAGAGGGGGGGGGGTGAATAGGCAACTACCAAATTTTAACTTTTCTTTAACAATTTAGGCTTAGCAACAAATAGGTTGGCTAAATATGCAACTAGATGAGCAACCTATATGATGCTAAACACAACAACAAGATAAGCAAGAAAGATAAACAATATAAATAGCTTGCACAAAGTAAAGGTAAGAAGTAACCACAAGTGGAACCAATGGAGACGAGTATGTGTTACCGAAGTTCCTTCCCGGTAAAGGGAAGTACGTCTCCGTTGGAGCGGTGTGGAGGCACAATGCTCCCCAAGAAGCCACTAGGGCCACCGTAATCTCCTCACACCCTCACGCAATGCAAGGTGCCGTGATTCCACTAGTGGTGCCCTTGAAGGCGGCAACCAGACCTTTACAAACAAGGTTGGGGCAATCTCCACAACTTGATTGGAGGCTCCCAACGACACCATGATGCTTCACCACAATGGACTACGGCTTTGAAGTGACCTCTTCGGTCTAGGGTGCTCAAACACCCAAGAGTAACAAGATCCGCAAGGGATTGATGGGGGGAATCAAATATCTCTCGGTGGAAGTGTAGATCAAGGCCCTCTCCTCCAAACCCTAGAGCATCAACAAGATTTGATGGCTAGGGAGGGAGAAGGATCAAGAATAAGCTTAGGAGAAACAATGGAGCTTTTTGTGGGAAGAGGTGAGTCTCAATGGCGAAGAAGACTCACTTATATAGGTGGGGGGATGTGGCCGTTTTTCTGCCAGAATACGTAAATAAGCGTTAGTACCATCCTAGGGGTAGTACTTCCGCTTATACGCGTACTAGAACAACTGAGTGGTAGTACCGCTCAGGAGGGAGTGGTACTTCCGCTTTGGGCAGTAGTACCGCTCTGGGAGGAGCGGTACTTCCGCTCAGTGATTCCAGAAGTCCGGAAGAAAAATGATGTGAAAAGAGCTTCAAAGTTCCTCAGGGCGGTAGTACCGCTAGGAACTTCCGCTTAAAAAATATAAGAGGTAGTTCAGGGTGGTAGTACCGCTCTGAACTTCCTCTTAAAAAATATAAGCGGTAGTTCAGGGTGGTAGTGCCGCTCGGAACTTCCACTTAAAAAAGTAAGCGGTAGTTCGAGCGACCCTTCAGGGCAGTAGTACCGTTGGAGCGATACTACCGCTCTGTAGAGCGGTACTTCCGCTTAAGAGGAGCTTTGGAGCCCTGGGGGTAGAGAAAGCTCCGTCGTGCTGAGAAAAGGACGAGGGTGCAAATTGTATGAGATGATTCCTCCCAACCTAACCTAACCTCGAAAGGAAAAGACTCTATCTTGTGAATTACTACTTGAAGGGAAGATAACCGTCTCATGGCACCTGAATCTTTGAAATCTTAATGCACATGGTTACTCCGCAAATGCACTGTCATCAACTACCAAAACTACTTAGGGAAAATTATGATCTTACACTATCGACGGCCACCGTCGAGCATGCTCGAGCGCTGCCATGTCCATGGTCATTGGTGTCAATCCGAATGACGTCACGACAATGACCGAAGAGCAATCCTTGGGCCGATGCCATGGTAAACACCAAGCAAGAAGGTCACAACGAGAAGGCATCCAACACGGACCAAGTCAACCCCTCGTAGTTGAGCATCACCGGACATCATCCACCACCACGAACTAGATCCGCGTCGCCCGCTGATACGTCTCCAACGTATCTATAATTTATGAAGTATTCATGTCATGTTTATGTTGGGGAACGTTGCATGGGAAACAAAAACTTTCCTACGCACACGCAGATCTATCCATGGTGATGAGCATCTACAAGAGGGAGAGTGGATCTACGTACCCTTGTAGATCGCTAAGCGGGAAGCGTTAAGAAACGCGGTTGGTGTAGTCGAACATCTTCGCGATCCAAATCGCTGTGTGTCCCTCAATCCAATCATGATCCATCCCGAGATCCAATCACGATCCGTCCTGCGAACTTGATCACGATCCGTCCCACCAACTTGATCATGATCCTCCTCCTCCACTCTTAGTAGGATTAGGACTCCTTCCTAATTTAGCCTTTTTTTGCCTTTTTCCACCTTTTTTCCTTTTGGGCTTTTCTTCCCAACTGCATGGGCCTTGTGTGGGACTTACACCAGCCCACTAGGGGCTGGTATTCATACTCCCACAGCCCATGTAGCCTCTTGGGTCGAAATACCACTCCCGATGGTCTCCCGGTACACTACCGGCACTCCCGGTACACTACCGATGAGCCCGAAACTTTTCCGGCAACCAAAATAGGACTTCCTATATATCAATCTTTACCTCCGGACCATTTCGGAGCTCCTCGTGACACCCGAGATCTCATCTGGGACTCCGAACAACCTTCGGTCACCACCATACATAACTTTATACTACCGAAACGTCACCAAACCTTAAGTGTGCAGACCCTGCGGGTTCGAGAACTATGTAAACATGACCGAGACACTTCTACGGTCAATAACCAATAGCGGGACCTGGATGCCCATATTGGTTCCTACATATTCTACGAAGATCTTTATCGATCGAACCTCTATGTCAAGGATTCAGTTAATCCCATATGATGTTCCCTTTGTTCTTCGGTATGTTACTTGCCCGAGATTCGATCGTCGGTATCTCCATACCTAGTTCAACGTCGTTAATGGCAAGTCTCTTTACTCGTTCTGTAATACAAGATCCCGCAACTAACACTTAGTCACATTGCTTGCAAGGCTTATTGTGATGTTGTATTACCGAGTGGGCCCTGAGATACCTCTCCGTTCACACGGAGTAACAAATCCCAGTCTTGATCCATGCCAACTCAACAGACACCCTCTGAGATACCTGTAGAGCACCTTTATAGTCACCCAGTTACGTTGCGAAATTTGATACACACAAGGCACTCCTCTGATGTTCGTGAGTTGCATGATCTCATGGTCATAGGAACACATACTTGACATGCAGAAAACAGCAGCAATAAACTGACACGATCATATGCTACGTTTGTAGTTTGGGTCTTGTCCATCACATCATTCTCCTAATGATGTGATCCCGTTATCAAATGACATCACATGTCAATGGCCAGGAAACCTTGACCATCTTTGATGAACGAGCTAGTTCACTAGAGGCATACTAGGGACAAAGTGTTGTCTATTTACCCACACATGTAATGTGTTTCCAATTAATACAATTATAGCATGGATAATAAATGATTATCATGAACAAGGAAATATAATAACAAACACTTTATTTATTGCCTCTGAGGCATATTTCCAACAGTCTCCCACTTGCACTAGAGTCAATAATCGAGCTGACATCACTATGTGATTTACATTGTAATGAATCGAACACCCATGCAGTTCTAGTGTTGATCATGTTAGCCCTTGGAAGAGGTTTAGTAAACGGGTCTGCAACATTCAGATCCGTGTGCACTTTGCAAATATTTATGTCCTTCTCCTTGATGTAATTGCGGATGGAGTTGAAGCGTCGCTTTATGTGTCTGGTCCTCTTGTGAAACCTTGGTTCCTTGGCCAGAGCAATGGCACCAGTGTTGTCACAAAACAGGTTCATTCGATTCAGTGCACTGGGCACTACTCCAAGATCTGTCATGAACTGCTTCATCCAGACACCTTCCTTCGCCACCTCCGAGGCTGCGATGTACTCCGCTGCACATGTAGAATCGGGTACCACGCTTTGCTTGGAACTGCACTAGCTTACCGCTCCCCCGTTGAGAATAAATACGTATCCGGTTTGTGACTTAGAGTCATCCGGATCAGTGTCAAAGCTTGCATCAACGTAACCCTTTATGACGAGCTCTTCATCACCTCCATAAACGAGAAACATTTCCTTAGTCCTTTTCAAGTACTTAAGGATATTCTTGACCGCTGCCCAGTGTTCCATTCTAGGATCACTTTGAAACCTACTGGCCATACTTATGGCAAGGCTGACATCCGGTCTTTTGCACAACATTGCATACATGATAGAGCCTATGGCTGAAGCATAGGGGATGACACTCATCTTTTCTCTATCTTCTGTAGTCACTGGGCATTGAGTCTTACTGAACTTCACACCTTGTAACACAGGCAAGAACCCCTTCTTGGACTGATCCATTTTGAACTTCTTCAAAACTTTATCAAGGTATGTGCTCTGTGAAAGTGCTATTAAGCGTCTCGATCTATCTCTATAGATCTTAATGCCTAATATTAAAGCAACTTCTCCTAGGTCCTTCATTGAAAAACTCTTGTTCAAATATTCCTTCACGCTTTCTAGCATTTCTATATTGTTTCCAATCAGCAATATGTCATCCACATATAATATTAGAAACTCTATAGAGCTCCCACTCACCTTCTTGTAAATACAAGCTTCTCCATAAACTTGTATAAACTCAAACGCTTTGATCACCTCATCAAAATGCTTATTCCAACTCCGAGATGCTTGCACCAGCCCATAAATGGATTGCTGGAGTTTGAAAACTTTGTCAGCATTCTTTGGATCGACAAAACCTTCTGGTTGCATCATATACAACTCTTCCTCAAGGAAACCGTTGAGGAATGCTGTTTGGACATCCATCTGCCAAATTTCATAGTCGAAATAAGCAACTATTGCCAACATGATTCTGACAGACTTAAGCATCGCTACGGGTGAGAAGGTCTCATCGTAGTCAACTCCTTGAACTTGTGAAAAACCCTTTGCCACAAGTCAAGCTTTATAGATGGTGACATTACCACCCGCGTCTGTCTTTTTCTTAAAGATCCATTTGTTCTGAATGGCCTTTCGCCGTTCAGGTAATACTTCCAAAGTCCATACTTTGTTTTCATACATGGATCCCATCTCGGATTTCATGGCCTCTAACCATTTCTCGGAATCCGGGCCCATCACTGCTCCTCCATAGCTCGTAGGTTCATTGTTGTCCAACAACATGACCTCCAAGACAGGGTTGTCGTACCACTCATGAGTAGTACGCGGCCTTGTTGACCTACGAGGTTCAATAGTAGCTTGATCCGAAGCTTCATGATCATCATCACTAACTTCCTCTTCTACTGTTGTAGGTTCCACAGAAACATCTTTCTGCACTGCGCTACTTTCTGGTAGAAGTAAAGGTTCAATAAGCTCATCAAGCTCTATTTTCCTCCCACTCAATTCTTTCGAGAGAAACTCTTTCTCAAGAAATGTTCCGTTCTTAGCTACGAACACTTTGCCTTCGGATCTGAGATAGAAGGTATACCCGACTGTCTCTTTCGGGTATCCTATGAAGACACATTTTTCCGCTTTGGGTTCCAGCTTTTCAGGCTGAGGCTTTTTGACATAAGTATCACATCCCCAAACTTTAAGAAACGACAACTTTGGCCTCTTGCCAAACCATAGTTCATATGGCGTCATCTCAACGGATTTTGATGGTGCCCTATTTAAAGTGAATGCAGCTGTCTCTAATGCATAACCCCAAAACGATAGTGGCAAATCAGCAAGAGACATCATAGAACGCACCATATCTAATAAGGTTCGATTACTACGTTCGGACACACCATTATGCTGTGGTGTTCTGGGCGGTGTCAACTGTGAAACAATTCTGCACTGTCTTAAGTGACTGCCAAACTCATAACTCAGATATTCACCTCCTCGATCAGATCACAGGAATTTAATCTTCTTGTTACGATGATTCTCAACTTCACTCTGATATTGCTTGAACTTTTCAAACGTTTCAGACTTGTGTTTCATCAAGTAAATATACCCATATCTACTTAAGTCACCAGTGAAGGTGAGAAAATAACGATATCCACCACGCGCTGTAACATTCATTGGACCGCACACATCAGTATGTATGATTTCCAATAAGTCACTCGCCCGTTCCATTGTTCTAGAGAACGGCGTTTTAGTCATCTTGCCCATGAGGCATGGTTCACATGTGTTAAGTGATTCAAAATCAAGTGACTCCAAAAGTTCATCAGCATGGAGCTTCTTCATGCGTTTTACACCAATATGACCTAAACGGTAGTGCCACAAGAAAGTGGTACTATCATTATCAACTCTACATCTTTTGGCATCAATGTTATGAACATGTGTGTCATCACTATCAGCATTCAATATGAATAAACCCCTAACATTGGGTGCATGAACATAAAAGATATTACTCATATAAATAGAACAACTTTTATTCTCTGATTTAAATGAGTAACTGTCTCGCAATAAACAAGATCCAGATATAATGTTCATGCTTAACGCAGGCACTAAATAACGATTATTCAGGTTCATCACTAATCCCGATGGTAATCGAAGAGAGAGCGTGCCGACGGCGATCACATCAACCTTGGAACCATTTCCCACGCGCATCGTCACTTCGTCCTTTGCCAGCCTTCGTTTATTCCGTAGTTCCTGCTTTGAGTTGCAAATGTGAGCAACCGAAACGGTATCAAATACCTAGGCACTACTACGAGAGCTAGTAAGGTACACATCAATAACATGTATATCATATATACCTTGTTTGTCGTTGGCCGCCTTCTTGTTAGCCAGGTACTTGGGGCAGTTCCGCTTCCAGTGACCAGTTCCCTTGCAATGAAAGCACTCAGTTTCTGGCTTGGGTCCATGCTTGGGCTTCTTTACAGGAGTAGCAACTGCTTTGCCATCCTTCTTGGTTTTACCCATATTGCCCTTGCCCTTGACCTTGCCATTTTTTTGAAACTAGTGGTTTTATTGACCATCAACACTTGATGTTCTTTCTGGATTTCAGACTCAGCGACTTTTAGATCGCAAACAGCTCGGCGACTGACTTGTTCATCCCGTGCATGTTATAGTTCATCACAAAGCTCTTGTAACTAGGTGGCAGTGATTGAAGAACTCTGTCAGTGATCGCCTCTGGTGGAAGGGCAATTCCCAACTCCGCTAGACGAGTTGAATACCCAGACATTCTGAGTATATGTTCACTGATAGACCCGTTCTCCTCCATCTTGCAAGCATAGAACTTATCGGAGGTTTCATACCTCTCGATCTGGGCATTCTTCTGAAAGATAAACTTCAACTCCTGGAACATCTCATATGCTCCATGACGTTCAAAACATATTTGAAGTCCCAGTTCTAAGCCATACAATATTGCACACTGAACTATTGAGTAATCTCCAGTACGTGCCTCCCAAGCGTTCTTAACGTCTTCGGAGGTCATGTCTTCTGGTTGGTCACCAAGCGGTGCATCAAGGACATATGATTTCTAGGAAGCCGTGAGGATAATCCTCAGATTACGGGCCCAGTCAACAAAGTTACTTCCATCATCTTTCAACTTAGCTTTCTCTAGGAACGCATTAAAATTCAGGGGTGCTACTACGCGAGCCATTGATCTACAACATAAATATGCAAAGTTTACTTAGACTATTGTTCAGGATAATGAGTTTAGTTAATTAAATTACTAAAGCTCCCACTCAAATCGACATCCCTCGGGTCATAAGAGTGTCACATGATCCAAATTCACCAACTTAAGTCCGATCATCACGTGAGTTGAGGTGGCTTCAATGGTGAACATCTCATGTTGATCATATCTACTATATGACTCATGTTCGACCTTTCGGTCTCTTGTGTTCCGAGGCCATGTCTGTACATGCTAGGCTCGTCAAGTTTAACCCGAGTGTTCTGCGTGTGCAACACTGGTTTGCACCTGTTGTATGTGAATGTAGAGTCTATCACACCCGATCATCACGTGGTGTCTCGACACGACGAACTTTCGCAATGGTGCACACTCGGGGAGAACACAATTCATCTTGAAAGTTTAAGTGAGGGATCACCCTATAATGCTACCGTCGTCCTAAGCAAAACAAGGTGCATAAAAGGATTAACATAACATGCAATTCATAAGTGACATTATATGGCCATGAACTTGTGCTTTTGATCTCCATCTAGAAAGCACCGACATGATCTCCATTGTCACTGGCATGACACCATGATCTTCATCATATTGATCTCCATCAACGTGTCGCCATCGGGGTTGTCGCGCCCAACATGCTTCTACTACTATTGCTACCGTTTAGCGATAAAGTAAAGCATTACATAGCGCTTAATGATTGACACGCAGGTCATACAATAATTAAACACAACCCTATGGCTCCTGCCGGTTGATGTACTCATCAACATGCAAGTCGTGAAAATCTATACATCACATGATCATCTCATACATCGCATATATCACATCATGTAATTGGCCATATCACATCACAACATACCCTGCAAAAACAAGTTAGACGTCCTCTAATTGTTGTTGCATGTTTTACATGGCTGCTACGGGTATCTAGCAAGAACAATTCTCATCTACGCAAAACCACAACGGTGATACACTAGTTGCTTTTCAACCTTCTCAAGGACCGCCTTTGTCGAATCCGATCCAACTAAAGTGAGAGAAACTGGCACCAGCAAGCCATCTATGAAACAAGTTGCGGTCGAGGGAACCGGTCTCTCGTAAGCGTACGAGTAATGTTGGTCCAGTCCGCTTCATCTCACAATACCACTGAACCAAAATCCGACAAGGGAGGAAGCAATCTAAGCATCAACGCCCACAAACCTTTTGTGTTCTACTCGAGATCTCATCTACACATAGACCTAGCTCATGATGCCACTGTTGGGGAACGTTGCATGGGAAACGAAAATTTTCCTACGCACACACAGATCTATCCATGGTGATGAGCATCTACAAGAGGGAGAGTGGATCTACGTACCCTTGTAGATCGCTGAGCGGGAAGCGTTAAGAAACGTGGTTCGTGTAGCCGAACGTCTTCGTGATCCAAATCGCCGTGTGTCCCGTGATCCAATCACGATCCGTCCCGTGAACTTGATCACGATCCGTCCCACGAACTTGATCACGATCCTTCTGATCTAGTGCCGAACGGACGACACCTTCGCGTTCAGCACACGTACAGCTTGATGACGATCTCCGCCATCTTGATCCAGCAAGAAGGAGCGGAGAGGAACAAGAGTTCTCCAGCAGCGTGACGGCGCTCCAGCGATGGTGGTGGACCTATTCTGGCAGGGCTTTGCCTAAGCACTGCAAATAACCGATCTAGAGGAGAAACTATGGACTAGAGGGTATAGTTGCACGTGGCTAAATCTGGTGCCAAAAAACCCTAAAACTCTCTAGTATATATAGGAGGAGAGGAGGAGAGGAGGCAGCCTTGGCTTCCAAGCCAAGGAGGTTCGGCCGAACCAGGAGGGAGGAATCCTCCTCCTCCACTCCTAGTAGGATTAGGACTCCTTCCTAATTTAGCCTTTTTTTTTGCCTTTTTCCACCTTTTTCCTTTTGGGATTTTCTTCCCAAATGCATGGGACTTGTGTGGGACTTACACCAGCCCACTAGGGGCTGGTATTCATCCTCCCACAGCCCATGTAGCCTCTTGGGTCGAAATATCGCTCCCGATGGTCTCCCGGTACACTACCGACACTCCCGGTACACTATCGATGAGCCCGAAACTTTTCCGGCGACCAAAATAGGACTTCCTATATATCTATATTTACCTCTGGACCATTCCGGAGCTCCTCATGACGTCCGGGATCTCATATGGGACTCCGAACAACCTTCTGTCACCACCATACATAACTTTATACTACCGAAACGTCACCAAACCTTAAGTGTGCAGACCCTGCGGGTTCGAGAACTATGTAAACATGACTGAGACACTTCTATGGTCAATAACCAATAGCGGGACTTGGATGCCCATATTGGTTCCTACATATTCTACGAAGATCTTTATCGGTCGAACCTCTATGTCAAGGATTCAGTTAATCCCGTATGATGTTCCCTTTGTTCTTCGGTATGTTACTTGCCCGAGATTCGATCGTCGGTATCTCCATACCTAGTTCAACCTCGTTATCGGCAAGTCTCTTTACTCGTTCCATAATACAAGATCCCGCAACTAACACTTAGTCACATTGCTTGCAAGGCTTATTGTGATGTTGTATTACCGAGTGGGCCCTAAGATACCTCTCCGTTCACACGGAGTAACAAATCCGAGTCTTGATCCATGCCAACTCAACAGACACCCTCGGAGATACCTGTAGAGCACCTTTATAGTCACCTAGTTATGTTGCGACGTTTGATACACACAAGGCACTCCTGCAATGTTCGTGGGTTGCATGATCTCATGGTCATAGGAACACATACTTGACATGCAGAAAATAGTAGCAATAAACTGACATGATCATATGCTACATTTGTAGTTTGGGTCTTGTCCATCACATCATTCTCCTAATGATGTGATCCCGTTATCAAATGACATCACATGTCAATGGCTAGGAAACCTTGACCATCTTTGATGAACGAGCTAGTTCACTAGAGGCATACTAGGGGCAAAGTGTTGTCTATTTACCCACACATGTAATGTGTTTCCAATTAATACAATTATAGCATGGATAATAAACGATTATCATGAACAAGGAAATATAATAACAAGAACTTTATTTATTGCCTCTAGGGCATATTTCCAACAGTTTTCAATAATTCTATATGATTTTATTAGAACTAAACCGGACTGTCGCTATTTTCAACAGAACTACCATGGTGTCATTTTTTGTGCAGAAATAAAAGTTCTCGGAATGGGCTGAAAATTTAGTATGATTTTTTATGGACCAAAAGAGACCCCCGAAGCATTGGAGTTGGGCCAGAAGAGACTCGAGGAGGACACAAGCCATGAGGGCACGGCCACCCCCTGGCTGCGCCTAGGTGATTTGTCGTCCCCTCGTGGCCCCCCTTGACGTGAGACCGACGCCAAAAATTCCTATAAATACAGAAACCTCCGAAAAGAAACCTAGATCAGGAGTTCCACCGCCGCAAGCCTCCAGAGCCACAAAAAACCAATTGGGAGCCTATTCTAACATCCCGTGGAGGGGGGAACCATCACCGTAGGCCATCTTCATCATCCTGGCGGTGACCATAACGAGGAGGGAGTAATTCACCCTCGGGGCTGAGGGTATGTACCAGTAGCTATGTGTTGGATATCTCTCTCTTGTGTTCTTGAGATGGCACGATCTTGATGTACCACGAGCTTTATTGATATAGATGAATCATATGGAGTTTTCCCCCTCTATCTTCTTGTGATGAATTGAGTTTTCCCTTTGAAGTTTTCTTATCGGATTGAGTCATTAAGGATTTGAGAACACTTGATGTATGTCCTGCGATGGGATATCCGTGGTGATAATGGGATGTTCTTTTGATCCACTTGATGTATGTTTTGGTGATCAACTTGCGGGTTACATGACCTTGGGAATCTATGCATATGGGTTGGCACATGTTTTCGTCTTGAATCTCCAGCATAAACTTTGTGGCACTCATTGAAGTTCTTTGTGTTGGATTGAACATGATAAATCTAAAATTGTGTGAGGCATATCGTATAATCAAGCCCATGGGCACTTGTGGTGACATTGGAGTATCTAGGTGACATTAGTTTTCATATTATGTGTTTCTTAAGGTGTCATTTTAGTACGAACTCTAGGGCCGTTCGTGACACTTATAGGGATAGCTCATAAGATTGATTGGAAAAGATAACTTTGAGGTGGTTTTGTACCCTACAATAATTCCTTCGTTAGTTCTCTGCTATTTTCGACTTTGGAGTGAGCTGTTTGTCGCACAAGAGGTACTTACATATGATTCAACTATGTTAGTATTGTTGAGAAGAAATTGCACTAGTGAAAGTAGTAACCCTAGGCCTTGTTTCTAAGCATTGCAATAACGTTTGTGATCACTTTTGTCATTAGTTACCTTTCTGTTTTTATATTTTCATATTACAAAAACCTATATCTACCATCCATATTGCACTTGTATCACCATCTCTTCGCCAAACTAGTGCACCTATACAATTTTCCATTGTATTGGGTGTGTTGGGGACACAAGAGATTTCTTATATTTGATTAAAGGTTTGTTTCAGAGAGACCATCTTAATCCTACACCTCCCATGGATCGATAAAACTTAGGTCATCCACTTGAGGGAAAATTGCCGCTGTCCTACAAAACTCTGCGCATGGAGGCCCAACACGAGTCTACAAGAAGAAGGTTGCGTAGTAGACATCAAGCTCTTTTCTGGCGCCGTTGCCGGGGAGGTGAGTTCTTGAGCGTATATATTTAGATCTTGCAATTAAATCTTTTTGTTTTTTGTTTTTCACTAGTTTGGTTTTATAAAAGAAAACTACAAAAAAATGCAATTGAGGTTGCCTCATATGCTTCATCTTTTTAATGTCTTTCGTGAAAATGATGAAAAGGAAAATTGTGCTCAAGTGTTATAAGAAGAAGTTATTATAATGTTTGGCACTAAATCTTTGAGTGATGAGCATGATTGCAATGTTGTTAGTATGAATTCTTTGAATATCGATAGTACTAATGATGATTGCACTAGTGATGATAAAAAGAGATCTTATAAGCATGTCAATTTTTGTAGAGTGCATAGAGTTTGTGAAGGCATGCCTAAAAGGGAAGATAGATTTTGTAAGAGGAATAAGTATTTAGAAACTAAATGGTTGCAAGAGAGGCTATATGTTTGTGCTGAACTGCTAAAGAGGATCTATTAAACTCATAATTCATTAGATCCTTGTTATCAATGCCAACTAGGTATCATAAGTAAATGGATCCCGGTTGTTCAATCCTTTGATAATGAAGGTCATTCTTTGCTAAAGAGAAATGATCACTATGAGTCAGACTCAATAGAATTGGATCCATTCCAAATAGAGAGAATTAGGATTCTTGATCCCTCTCAATCTCTCTTTCAATTCAAGGATCCAGAGAGGTGTTTTCATAGTCATCTTCGAATATTTGCCATCTCAGAATATTTTTGATTTCATTTTTCTATGATATGTCTTTCTATATGAAAATTGGTTAATATTTCTCGCCGTCCTTGTGAACTTTGCCATGAAAGTGGTCATTTTAATTTCCAATGTGATTTTTTTCATGATCAAATTGTTTCCAAAAATTGTGATAACCTCATTACCCTTGAGCATCATAATGAAATTGGTCTATTTTTGGGGTATGAAGAAATGAAACATAAAACTAAGGATTTTCCAGCTTGGGTTCTAATGAAAATGATTGATTTTGATCTAAATGAATCTATATGTTTTGCGTGGTAAATTGCATTTAGAATCCTTATATTGCGAATTACTTAAATACAATAAAACAAATAGAAGATGAAGAGAATACTAATGAAGGGGAAGAAGTTTCCCAGTATACTCCTCTTTTTTCTTATGATGAATCAGGTAACGAGGAGGAGCTTTTTATTCAACCAACCTCTTAAAAAAGAAGCTTGGAGGAATTAAATAAACCGACACGTAATGTGGTGAAGTAGAACAAAATAAAGAATAGTAAAGTTAAAGTGGTATCTCTCCTAAATAATGTTGCTCCCATTATTGATAGGCATCATGAGAATGAATCAAAAATAGTTGTGGAAGATGATACACTTGAGGATAATTTTGTTATGCCTATTTCTTGTTGTGATAATTATGATTGGGAAGATAATGATACTTCTTATAATCTTGAAAATATTTATGGCACCAACCTATAAGATGATGATAATAATTGCTATACTATTGGTGCAATTCACACTATTAATGATGAGAGTGATTTTGCTTATGATATACAAAGCCACAAGCTTGGGGATGCTATGTTTGATGAAAATGACATGTTTGAGAATTTATTTGCTGCAATTAATGTTTGTCCCATGCTTGGGGATGCTATGCTTAATGAAGATGATCTTTTTATTCCCCCTACTTTGAATGATCAAATTTGTTATAATGACTGCATGCCTCCTACTTATGATGATTATTGTGATGATACTTATGCGATGAAAAAGAGTGATGATTACTATTATGATACTTGTCATAATTATGAATATCCTTTTACTGAATATTACTCTTTTAGTGTGGAACCAATTCGTAGTATTCAACTCTTTTATGATACTCCCACTATTAGTCATGAGAAGAATTTTTCTTGTGGAGAGAGTAGTAAAATTTCTATGCTTGTAGATCATGAAAAGAAAGATTTATGTTCTTGTTATATTGTCGAATTACTTCATGATGCTACTGAAAATTATTATGAGGGAAGAACATATGCTTGTAGGAATTGCAATAATATCAAGTTTCCTCTCTATGTGTTCAAGGTTTTGAAGTTATGCTTGTTTGCCTTCCTATGTTAGTTGATTCTTGCTCCCATAAATTGTTTTTCAAAAAATCCCTATGCATAGGAAGTCTATGAGACTTAAATGTGCTTGTCATGAGATTAATGATGCTCTTTTGCATGTTTCAATTATTATTCCTATACTAGCATCATTGAAATCATCATGCCTAGCTAAAAGGCGTTAAAGAAAAGCACTTGTTGGCAGACAACCCAACACTTTTAACTTCTGTTTTTATGTGTTTACATGATTAATCTACCGTATTAATCATTTTTTGTCTTTTATTTCAATAAAGTGCCAAGTAAAGCCTTTGGGATAGTGTGGATACTTGCTTGTTTGATTCTGTGCAAAAACAGAAAGTTTTGCTTCTAGTATATGAATTATCTGATCTTAATGGTGAGTCAAAAGATTCTGAAAGTTTTACACTACATTTATATGAAAATTCTGTGATACTTACTAATTTTTAAGAATTTTTAGAGTCAGGGAAGTTTGGTGATCATTCATATCTTTACAGACTGTTCTGTTTTTGACAAATTCTTTTTTGCATGCATAGTTTGCTTGTTTCAAGTGTTCCTATAGCTTATATTGAGTAATATAAATTGTGGGAATGATGGAATACAGTATGTATCATGTGGGAATAATTATGAATCTTTTCTTGACAGTACCTAAGTGAATGATCTATCTTTATTACACTAACCCTTCTCACAAAGTTTCGTTAAGTTTTGTGTGATTGAAGTTTTCAACTCTCGGGTGAGACACCGTTATGATGAGAATAAGGAGTGACAAGAACCTAATATTGGGGATGCCCAAGGCACCCCTAAGGTAATATTCAAGGAAGTCTCAAGCGTCTAAGCTTGGGGATGCCCCCTCTTTCGTCTCCAAAATTATCGATACATCTTACTTGGAGCTATATTTTTATTCGTCACATGATATGTGTTTTTCTTGGAGTGTCATTATAATATTTTTCTATATTAGATTATATTTACAATCTTGTTTTTCAATAAATAGTTCCAAGAATTTCCTTAGGATGTTTGCATTGCATGTTTTGATGTGTGCTGTGTAAAAAGACAAACTTATGCTGTAGTGTTTGAATTTTCATATTTTACTGGAATATGGAAAGTTTATAAAATTCCTACACATTATTTTAATATAAATTAATTAGTACGTCCTAAAGTTTCATAAATTTTTGATTTACATACATACACTAGTTTAATAAATTGCGATAGACTATTCTGTTGAGACAGATTGCTGTCATAGTTTTGTTATCTACTTATCCTATAATTTCCATAGCCTATATTGGTAGATATAAATTGTGAAAATCATATTATACATTACCTAATGTTTTAAAATTATTGTGTGACTTGTATTGGTAGTACATGAAGTGTTGATTTGTTCTTATGTGTGCTAACCTATCTCACGAGTTCTTTTTGAGTTTTGTGTGGATGAAGATATGAGATGATTGAACAAGATACAAAATATCAAGATTAGGGATTCCAAAGGCACCCCTAGTAAATATTTCAAGAACTCTCAAGCATCTAAGCCTGGGGATGCTACGCATCCCACCTCTCTTCGTCAACTATCGATTAGCCTATGTTGAGCCTAAATTTTTATTCGTTCACATGATGCGTCCTATTCTTGGAGTGCTATTTTTCTTTTACTTGATGTTTAAATAAAATACTCAGATCTTAGAATCTTTATGGAGATAGAGATATAGATAAATTCCTCACATAGCTACTTAATTGTTTGACTACTCATTGATCTTCACTTATATGTTTTGGAGTAGTTTTGTCATTCACTCTCGTGCTTCACTAATATCATATGAGTAAATAGTTTAATGGATTAAATATCATAAATCTGAAATTATATATGTTTTATATGCTTATACCATGGGGAGTAATGACTTCACATATAAGAAGTATAGGTGGTGAAATTTATTGAAAGTTAACAAACACCGCATTGGTCACTTGAACAATTCATGAAAGAATATTGAAGGAAGAGAGATTTCACATATAAATATACTATCTTTGACATCTTCTATGATTGTGAGCCCCATTAATTATTTTCAAACTTGAGCAAATTAGTTTAAGTTAGACAAGGAAGACAACGTAATGAGTTATGCTTGGGTATATTTGTATAGAAGTTAAATTGTTATGGATCCTCCAACATGTGGTGCCTGCTTCCACCTCATACTAGCCAAAACTTCCACACCAAGTAGAAATACTACTTGTGCATCCAAACACCCTTAAACCCAAAATTGTTCCATATGAGTCCACCATACCTACCTATATGCGGTATTTACCTGCTGTTCCAAGTAAATTTGCATGTGCCAATCTCTAAACCTTCAAATAATATTCTGTTTTCTATGCACGAATCGCTCATATAGTGACTAGGGGCTGTCAGTATCTTCCATGCTAGGTGGGTTATTCTCACAACATGTGTTGATTCACTATCATTCACGAGAAAGTGGCTGGTATTCGGGATGCCCAGTTCCATGCTCAAAAATCAAATCAAAATATAAGGAAAAGAAACTCCCCCAAGATTGTTGTTTGTTTGGACGGTACTCGTGGATTCGGCTCGCCGTGGAGTGTGATTGATTCATGGAGGGGGAGTAAAAACTTTAACATTCTGTTTGGGAACATATAATGTATCTAGCATGGAAGATACCAAGATCTATCAGTTGTTATGTTGACAATGGAAGCATACTGCTCAAAATTATTATTCATCTCTGTTTTAAAAGCTCGAGCTCTAGCACCTCTACAAATCAATGCTTCCCTCTGTGAAGGGCCTATCTTTTACTTTCAAGTACTTACCTTTATACAAGAGTCATGGTGATCTTCACCACTTCCTATATTTTGCCTTTCTCTCTTGGCAAGAATCACATGGTGGGAAAGATCCAAGGATATATGGCCATTCAAATATATTTGATCATGAATTATTATTTTTGACAATTATCTATACGATAAATAAGTTGGGAGGAAAAACTTTAAGCCCCTATCTTTCGCTGTGTTCGACGGATGCCATTTGCTCTAAAATTATGTTCTGAGTGTTAGCAATCATGGAAGACTATATGATAGTTGAGTATGTGGAATTTGCTAAATCAAAGCTCTTACATAGACCCTTCCTGAAAATAAGACGAATTGCAATTGTTTGGTGATTGAAAGGATAGTTTGTTAGTTTTGAAGAAACTTTATGGTCTATACTTTAGCATGTGAATAGCTTGTTACTTCATCATGAGAAGTTTTATGAGATGAGCTACTGTTTATGATATTTAATGATGCTAGAGAAAGTGTTTGGAACTATCATTGATCAAACTTGTGCACTTGCTAGCATCCACACTTCATAAATTATTTCTTTTATCATTTACCTACTCGAGGACGAGCATGAATTAAGTTTGAGGATGCTGATACGTCTCCAACGTATATATAATTTATGAAGTATTCATGCCATGTTTACAATAATTCTATATGATTTTGGTTTGATTTTATTAAAACTAACCGGGACTGTTGCTGTTTTCAACAGAACTACCATGGTGTCATTTTGTGTGCAGAAATAAGAGTTCTCGGAATGGGCTGAAAATTTAGTATGATTTTTTATGGACCCAAAGAGACCCCAGAAGCATTGGAGTTGGCCCAGAAAATCCACGAGGAGGCCACAAGCTAGGAGGGCACGACGACCCCCCTGGCCGCGCCTGGGTGGCTTGTCGTCGCCTCGTGGCCCCCTTGTCATGAGACTGACGCCAAAGATTCCTATAAATACAGAAACCTCCGAAAAGAAACCTAGATCAGGAGTTCCGCTGCCGCAAGCCTCCGCCACGAAAAAACAATCGGGAGCCCGTTCCGGCACCTTGCCAGAGGGGGAAACCATTACCGGAGGCCATCTTCATCATCCTGGTGATCTCCATGACGAGGAGGGAGTAGTTCACCCTCGGGGCTGAGGGTATGTACCAGTAGCTATGTGTTGGATCTCTCTCTCTCCCTCTCTCTCTCTCTCTCGTGTTCTTGAGATGGCACGATCTTGATGTACCGCGAGCTTTATATATATAGATGAATCATATGGAGTTTTCCCCCATCTATCTTATTATGATGAATTGACTTTTCCCTTTGAAGTTTTCTTATCGGATTGAGTCTTTAAGGAATTGAGAACACTTGATGTATGTCTTGCGATGGGATATCCGTGGTGACAATGGGATGTTCTATTGATCCACTTGATGTATGTTTTGATGATCAACTTGCGGGTTCCGGGACCTTGGGAATCTATGCATAGGGGTTGGCACATGATTTCGTCTTGAATCTCCGGTAGAAACTTTGGGGCAGTCCTTGAAGTTCTTTGTGTTGGATTGAACATGATAAACCTGAAATTGTGTGATGCATATCGTATAATCAAGCCCATGGGTACTTGTGGTGACGTTGGAGTATCTAGGTGACATTAGGGTTTTGGTTGACGTGTATCTTAAGGTGTTATTTTAGTATGAACTCTAGGGCTGTTCATGACACTTATAGGGATAGCTCATAAGATTGATTGGAGAACATAACTTTGAGGTGGTTTCGTACCCTACATTAATTACTTTGTTAGTTCTCCGCTATTTGTGACATTGGAGTGAACTCTTTTTCGCACGAGAGGTATTTACATATGATTCAACTATGTCAGTATTGTTGAGAAAATTGCACTAGTGAAAGTATGAACCCTAGGCCTTGTTTCTAAGCATTGCAATACCGTTTGTGCTAACTTTTGTCATTAGTTACCTTGCTGTTTTTATATTTTTAGATTACAAAAACCTATTAACTACAATCCATATTGCACTTGTATCACCATCTCTTCGCCGAACTAGTGCACCTATACAATTTGCCATTATATTGGGTGTGTTGGGGACACAAGAGATTTCTTGTATTTTATTGCAGGGTTGTTTGCAGAGACCATCTTCATCCTATGCTCCCCACGGATTGATAAACCTTAGGTCATCCACTTGAGGGAAAATTTCCACGGTCGTACAAAACTCTACGCTTGGAGGCCCAACACGAGTCTACAAGAAGAAGGTTGCATAGTAGACATCACCCGCCAAATGCCAACAACCCGGATCTCACCGCCGCCCAACCGAAGCAACCGTGCCGCCCCATCGCCTCCCTCGAGAACCTCCCGGGCCACACCTGACCTCACCTACCCGGATCTAGCGCTCCGATATTCCTTAGGCCCAAATCCGGCCCGCCCGAGGTCGAGGCCTACGTTAATGCCTACCCCAACGCAGGCACGTCACCGGCATGGCCCTAGGAGAAGGGAGGCCACCTCCACTCCTGCACCCCGCCTCGAGTCCAATCGTCGTGCCCCGACCACACTGACAACAAAGGCCACCACCATGAGTTGCCCCACCGCGAAGATGGACCAGGAGAAACATCAAACCATCCATAGGTAGCAAACACCAACCGCGGGACGCCCCAGGCCGTGCCTGCCATAACTTTAGGGGGGCAGCCCCGTGCCACCCGGATCGCTGGCGACCAGATCTAGCCTCGCCAGATCGGGGCCTCGGCCACCAGGGCAGGCCCCAGGAGGCCATCCACGCATACCCCAAGGCCGCTGCAACCGTGGAGCATGCACGAGAGCCTGCCGTCATTGCCCCAAGCCTGCGCCACCACGCCCCGCCACCAGCGCGCGGCCACATGCAGAGAGGACCGCCCGCGTCGATCCAGCCAGCAGAGGGGAGAATAGGTGCCGCCACCGCTGAAGCCAGCTGGGCTTTTCCTGGCAGCGTGCCCCACCGGTGGCAAGGAGGAGAGGAGGAAGGGGGGCTCGGGGCTGGCGGCACTAGGTTTCCCCCTCGGTCTCCGCAAGAGCAATGTGAGGAGGAGCGGTTGCCCCTGTGTTTTGCCGTACTTATCAATTTAACTCTGCTTAGTTGATATATCTGATATTATTGATCCAACCATGAATTTTTGTCATAAAGATTTAGTGAGACAAATGTTGTGTCAATTTATACTCAAAGTATGCTCACGACCCCCCTCCCTATGCATAATATGTCGAATTTCATTGTTGGGAGCTATACGATCGGCTTATTTGGAGGAATGGAACCAACAATATGAGAGGAAATTGCAATATACAAATGGTATGGGTAGTATCAATGTCATTCCTATTTGGGGTAAGATTTGGAATTATCTTTTCTAACGTAGGTAGAAAAATCATTTGGAGCATGTTGCATGGAGCTCTCATGTGTCGTGTTTCTCTTGCTAATAGACACATGAAAGTTTCGCCCATCTTTCCAGCATGCTCGGCTGGGCTAGAAGATACAAAACATGTGTTGTTTCGGTGTTACAAGGATAAAGAGGCTATTAGTCATGCCGGAGAGGCAGTACGAGAATTCTTATATTGTCCCTCCACAATGGATCACTATAACAGCTTGGTATTTATGGTGGGATAAACGTAAGCTAGTTCATGAAGGAAAATTTGAAGATGCATACCAAACATTGATTGGACTTGTCCTACAACTGCAGACAATGTTAATGCCGGCCCACTCCCCTAAGGCAAATAGTAAACAGGGGATGGAGCAAACCTCCTATGGATTTTGTTAAGCTGAATGTTGATGCTTCTTTAGATCATCACAGTTAAACTCTTGAATCAACCTGAACAACATGACACTAAATCTCACAATCTTTCACACAGGATGGGAAATCCTAACACTCCTTTCGTATGGAGATGGTAGAAATCCTAACACATCCGAGCTTCATCCAGACAAACTCTAGGAGGATCGGAGCCTTAAAGAACAACTTGAAAGAGAAGCGCCACCATCTGCCCAAGTTAAAAATGATTGCTGGAGCATCTCTAACCGTTCTTTCCGGTGTCAAATTCGGCATATCTCGTTGTAGGGTTCCTAAGCTAGATGTCTTGCAGCGATGGTAACATGGACACATGATTTTACCTAGGTACGGGCTCTCTAGAGGAGATAATACCCTATGTCCTGCTTTTGATTGTATTCATATGGGGGATAGTACATAGTACATGTATCTACTACGAGATTGTAGTAATGAATATGATATATGTCTATTGACTAGCTTGGCCTCGGTTTATATAATGCACAATAGGCCTAGGGTTTAGAGGATTCCCTGTCTTGCGCGCCAAGTCTTGTGGAATCTCCCTCGTATGCATCATGGGCTGCCCGAAGTGGCCCATTAGTGAATCGTCATGGGGGTCCTCGGCCCGACCCATAGGTCGAGAGGCGACGTGGTGCGTACCCCCTAGTCCAGGACACCGTCAGTACCCCCTGAACCGGTCTTCAAGTTGGGGATGCTCCTCGGTTCTTCCGAACAGTTTTTGTCTTCAGTCGCTGGTCTTGAAAACTAGTTCAACAAATGTTCCCATCTCCGATCTTGAGGATCACCGAGGTGTATCTGAAGAGTTCACATGTCGGACATCCGAGGAGCCCCTTTAAGTTCTCGGCCATTATCAATGCCCTGTTATTTTTTATGCCACATCTCGGCGTCGAAGTGTTTCCCGTGCGGCAATGTCCTCTTGCGTCCGAGCTCCAACACCGAACTGCATCTGAGGTGTCTTTTTGCAGACGAGCTCCAACGTTGATCTACATCGGAGCGCCAATGACGGGCTGCTTTAGAGCTCCAACGCTGAACTGCATCCGAGCTTAATGTCGGAAATGCCCTCTATGGAGTCAGCCACTTGTGCCCGAGCTTTATGCCAAACTGCTTCCGAGGTGGTGCACCACCCCGACCATGGGCTGATGTTTTGTGAATATTTTTGATTGGTGCAATTTATTCTCTACTGAGATATATAGCCAGTGGTCTTCAATGTGCGTGTCGGTCTATAAGCCAAGATGTGTCTGAAGGAAAAAATAATATTTGAAATAAAAACACTAATCCCAGTAGCCCTTGAGACTTAGGTCGATTTGCCAAATCGGCCCGAGGATCAAGTTCTTGCTCGGCGGCATGCGTTAGGGATGTAAAGGCGGTACTAGTAGTTTCCGAGACTCGAGTTGGGTGCGGCCGACCAACCTAATGATCGAATCTCCTCAGAAACTGATACGTCTCCAACGTATCTATAATTTTTGATTGTGTCATGATATTATATTATCTGTTTTGGATGTTTAATATGCATTAATATGCTATTTTATATTATTTTTGGGACTAACTTATTAATCTAGAGCCTAGCGCCAGTTTATGTTTTTTTCCTTGTTTTTGAGTATTGCAGATATGGAATATTAAACGGATTCCAAATGGAATAAAATATTTGGAATGATTCTTTATGGAATGAAAGAGATCTACCAGGCTTGGAGTGCAATGCAGGGACTCTGCCAGGAGGTCACAAGCCAAGGGGGCGTGACCACCCCCCTGGCCGTGCCTGGCAGGCTTGCCACCTCCTGGCAGGTCTCCTAGCCCTAGTCGTCATCCTATAAATACTCAAATATTCCCCTGAATACCAAAAAGAGCCACACAAATACTTTTCCGTCGCGAGAGGCCTCCGTTCCCGCGCGATCCAATCTTGGAGCCTTTTCCGGTAATCTGCCGGAGGGGATCCGATCACGAAGGGCATCTACATCAACTCCATTGCCCCTCTGATGATGCGTGAGTAGTCCACCACAGACCTACGGGTCCATAACTAGTAGCTAGATGGCTTCTTCTCTCTCTTTGTGTTTCAATACCATGTTCTTCATGATCTTCATGGAGATCTATTCGATGTAATACTCTTTTGCGGTGTGTTTGTCGAGATCCGATGAATTGTGGGTTTATGTTCAGATTATCCATGAATATTATTTTACTCTTTTCTGAATTCTTATATGCATGATTTCATATCTTTGCAAGTCTCTTCGAGTAATTGGTTTGGTTTGACCAACTAGATTGGTAATTCTTGCAATGGGAGAAGTGCTTAGTCTTGGGTTCAATCTTGCGGTGTCCTCACCCAGTGACAATGTAGGGGTAGCAAAGCACGTATTGTATTGTTGCCATCAAGGGTAACAATATGGGCCTTTCATCATATTGCTTGAGTTTATCCCTCTACATCATGTCATCTTACCTAATGTGTTACTCTATTCTTCATGAACTTAATACTCTAGAAGCAGGAAGGAGTTGGTCAATGTGTGGAGTAATAGTAGTAGATGCAGAATCGTTTCGGTCTACTTGACACGGACGTGATGCCTATATGCATAATAATTGCCTTGGATATCTTCATAATTATTTGCTTTTCTATCAATTGCTCGACAGTAATTTGTTCACCCACCATGATATTTTTCCCCTTCAAGAGAGAAGCCTCTAGTGAAACCTATGCCCCCCAGGTCTACTTTCCATAATATATTTTCAGATCTATAAACCAAAAATATCAAAAATACCTTGCTAAAATTTAATTACCTTTTTTTACTTTCCGTAATCTATTACATCTATCTCTATCAGATCTAATCCTTGCAAATAACCGTGAAGGAATTGATAACCCCTTTATAGCGTTGGGTGATAGAGTTTGATTGTTTGCGTAGGTGCATCCGTTGGTGAATTGCTTGTTCCTCCTACTAGATTGATACCTTGGTTCTCATCAACTGAGGGAAATACTTATCTACTTCGCTGCATCCCCCTTTCCTCTTCAAGGGAAAACCAACACAAGCTCAAGAGGTAGCAGAAACCATATTACTCGAATAGGTAACGCAGTAGCCCCTGAGCCTTAATTTTGGCATGGGCGGTCGAATTAAGGATCGATATTTTTTTGACACAAAATTTTCTATGTTCGACACAATTTATGTGTAATGATTCTATGTATCTAAGTATTGTACATCATTAATGCTCGGATACGCATTATAAAAGACTTTGCTGACCGACCATCGGCTTCAACCTCCTCGGCTAGTAGCCGAGGAGTGTTTGCCCTACTTTGTAGAGCCTTCATAAGGGCAAAGATTTATGACAAATAGGACAATCCGGCCATACGGCTTTATAAATAAAGGTACACGGAGAGATATGTTATATTACTTATTAACGTAAGAAACATCTTCTAGAGAAAATAGTTCCTTTATAAGTTCCTTTTCCCAGGATATCATGTTGATCATGACCATGAAACCTCAACTCCGATCAATGTGGGAGGAAAATATTGAGTATTTAGTTCGGGGAATGTTCCTGAACTCTATGGTCGTTAATGAACAAAATTTTTCACTTTCGTCGTTGCCAACCAATTATTTTCATAAGATGGCTAGCTTTCGGCTTCACCCAGTCTGAGGTACTAACTCGGATGACCCGGAAGTAACAATCACAGAGGTGCTCCCTTTACCCCCTAGCCGAACAATCGGGAACATAGGGGGTAAGCACAGTAGCCAGGCAACCCAACTTGGATAAAATCTTAAGTCAAATTGATGCATAGTTATGGCTTTGTAACGATGATTATGGAAGGCATCACTCGCATATTGTATATAAATTCTTTAATGCCATATGCTATTTTGACTCCTTTGTGACCGTTTATCATTTGAAAGTGGCCCATTGTCGGCTTCTACCCCTTTTTAGATGCTACGCGGGGTGTTTTCATAGTAGCAAGACAACTCTTAGCTGACGTCTCGGTGCGCGGAGGCGGTTGTGTTAGTGGAAACAAGGCAATCAGATATTCGGGCTTTATAACTTTCACTTAGTCAAGGAGCATATGTTCGGTGGCAACTGAATACCACCAGTATACGTTGACTTCTTGGATTATTCGAGGTCGAACCACTTAGAACTTGGCCTTTTCAAGAAATAAAGGCCCTTTGTTTTACTCGGATAACCTCGATCGGCTATATTTGATTGAACACCGCCTGTGGTTTGCTGACCGATTTACGCTTGTTGTGACAGTTAGCTTTCAGCTTTCTCCAACTAAGACACTTAAGGGGTAAGCACAGGAGCCGGGCAATCCATCTATAGACCAAAGGCACAGCTCGAAATCAATGCATGTAAATGTGAAATACTGAGGACATTCTGTCGAGGACTGCATGGAGTACCTCGGTCTTATGTGGGTTCGGTGCTAGCCACAGATCCCCTTTAATATGCCAATGCGTGAAATGCATCTGCCGTTGTACTGCGAAAGTTATGCTCGGGAAAACCAAAAAACTCATGCAAAATTATTTTTTATGTTTAGATAAAATAAAATTGTGCCAATCCGAAATTGGTCTTAAAATTAATATGTGCTTCGGTCATGCTTTAACATGATACGTCCAGACTCCGGACTCCAAGCAGGCTAGCCTTTGGCTTCAACCTCCATATCCAGAAGGCGAAGTGTTTCTTCGAGGCATGTTTAGCGAACTAAGCTCAAGTGGCTTTAGAAAGAAACCAGGCTATCCGGCGATTGACCATACATTGGTGTCGGAAAAAGGAGTAGGAGAAAAATACTTTGCAACGACCAGAAGAAAACACATTTATTATAAAACAATCATATAAATTTCAGAGCCCCCAAGTGACTTGAGTAAAAGAATTTTATGTATAATGATTGTATGTAACGAAGTACTTATATCATATATGTGTTTGCCCAAACTTTAAACGCGTCTTAACCGACTATCGGCCTCTCCCTCTTCGGCGAAGGGCCGAAAAGTGTTATTGACTGCGCCATTCGAGGATATAGAGGTGCTTCGAATAACCAAGCAATCAGGCCATTAGGCTATAACGGACAAAGCGCACCTAGGGAACTTATGCTATATTACTATTTAACGTAAGAAGTATCTTTAAAGAAAATAGTTCCTCCAACGGTTCCTTTATTTGGGTTCTCATGATTACCATGAGGGGTATGCAATAGATTTATATATGCTTGTCTTCCATCGTGGCCAACCATAGTTGAAAATAGTAAGAGCGCTAGCTTTTGACTTCACCCGTCTGAGGTACGAGTTCAGGTGACCCGATCGTAACAATCGCACAGGTGCTCCCTTTACTCTCTAGCCGAACAATCGGGAACATAGGGGTAAGCACAGGAGCAAGGCAACCCAGCTTTGCAAAACACTTAAGTCAACATGATGCATATATTGGCATAAACACGAACAAGGAAGGGTGTGATACATTAATAATCACATGCAAGAGGAAAAGCTTCATAAAGGAAGTCCCCAAGTAAACGGGGTATTTGAATTTCTTTGTAACAAAGAAAGTTTTGCACAAACAAATTTTTGTCAAAAAAGTATAATGCTTGGTCGAACCGAACAAAATGTAAAACTGAAAGTTTTTGAGCATGGAAGCGACTTAGCTAATTAATGTGCTCGGTGTCGATGACGCGATCCGAGCTTGTGGTGGGACGAGGATGCCCATCGAACATTGACAGATCTGGTGTGTAGTCTTCTACATGAATGAGGTCCTAGCCCCTAAGCCCACCCGAGGTGGCAGAATGAGGAGTTTGGCACTCTGAAGTAGTGTCATGGCTCGGCCGATGTGGCGAGGCGAAGCCCCTAGTCCAGCCGAGGTGACAGAGCAGATCGGCAAGGTGACACCGGGCTGATCGCGTGACATCAGTCGAAGTCGATTTCTTGCACTCATAAAATAGTGCAAGCCAAAAGCATTAACAAAGAAAGATAATAATATACCTTTAAAAAAATTCTTCTACTTAGTTAATTTAAGTGAAGCAAATAATTAAAAGAATATGGTCTGGGCGCCGAGGTGGTTGAGCGAAGAGTTTGGCTTGACGAAGTGGCGACGCTAAATGATCGATTTGGCGAGGCGAAGTCCACGGTCCAGCTAACATGGCAAAGCTAGTCGGCTGGTGATGCTGAAGTCCCTGGCGTAGGTTGATGAAGAGATGGCAAAGCCCCTGGTCTAGCTGAGGTGACGGAGCAAGTCGGTTGGTGACGCTGAAGTCTCATGCCAGCCGAGGTGTCGAAGCAGGTCGGTTGGTGACGCCGAAGTCTCCGGCCATCCGAGGTGTCGAAGCGGGTCGGCTGGTGACGCCGAAGTCCCTAAAGCAGCTTGATGAAGAGATGGAGAAGCCCCCGGTCTAGCCGGGATGTTGGAGCAGATCGATAGAGAGATGTTGGAGCCTTCATGTCAGTCAACGTGTTAAGCCAGGTCGGCATGGTGGTTATTGGCTTCAAGAAAATGCGACACGTCGGTGCTAACGCAGGTTAAAATTTGTGACGCGGTCGATGCCAGCTTGATGAAGTGACCGCGCGGCGATTCCGGTGTGCCAACCCCATGCAATCCGTTGGGGGACAATGCCAAACTCTCGCTGGGTTGCTGAACTCTTGGTTGGATTGCCGAGGTGATTAATCTGAAGAGGTTGACCTCGCCTCGACGAAGCGATGATCCAACGCAGGTCGACAACCGTGGAGCAATGTTGTCGGGCCGGTTTAACATAAGCACGATGGTGAAAATTGCCTTAAAAGAGAATTAAAATTTGTGGGTACGTGTTTGAGAACAATACAATACCCTAAAAAATATTCCTTCAAAAAGTATGTCCAATATCCCGTTCATGAAGAAAGATGAATTCGGGTCGGATTTGTTTTCGCGCAGGAAACAGATTCGAAAATTGACGCACTCATCGGGCCGTTTTGGGAGTTTGAACGGTCAGATCGAGCTGAAGTTTTGAGGGGTGATCGGTATAGCAATTCCAGAGCCGATGAACGGTAGGATTTTGCATAGGATGAACAAGCTGGGCGCTGGACTCCTCTCCCTAAAGTCGTCTAGATTCATGTCCAAATTTGACAGGGCTCCAATATATTGTTGATCGCTGGAGATTCCTCTAACAGAACGCAACAAAATTTTGCAGGGTTGTTCTAGACTCAATTACGCACAATTCCACCGAAGCAATCGTCAAAACGACACTCGAGGAGACGGTGACGACGAACACGAATCCGCTGTCCAGAAAAACTGCATGATCGTGCCAGGGTAGTGTTTACGTTGAGCCCTCGAGCACCATGGAGGATCCTTCCATGATCTTGGTTGAGATTGGAGTTAATGTTGATAAAGACACCTGTCCGGTCTATATGATCCAACATGGAGCGCAGTCCGTGGCTTAGCCGAGGTGACCAGTCAAGCCGGTGACGAAGATGCCGATGTTGACGATGTAGCTCGGTTCTGACGCATAGATCACAATGGAGCCGATGTGAATTCCCATCGCACCGCGGCCACTAGACAGCAGGCTGTCAATGAAAGAACCAATGTCGGTGTAAAATCCGGCATATCTCGTAGTAGGGACCCTAAGCTTGGCGTCTTCGAGCGATGGTAACATGGACACAAGATTTTACCCAGGTTCGGGCTCTCTCCAGGAGATAATACCCTATGTCCTGCTTTTGATTGTATTCATATGGGGGATGGTACATAGTACATGTATCTACTAGGAGATTGTAGTAATGAATATGATATATGTCTATTTACTAGCCTGGCCTCGATAAGTTTATATAATGCACCGTAGGCCTAGGGTTTAGAGTAGTCCTTGTCTTGCGCGCCAAGTCTTGTGGTATCTACCTTGTATGCATCATGGGCTGCCATAAGTGGCCCATTAGTGAATCGTCATGGGGGTCCTCGGCCCGACCCATAGGTTGGGACGCGATGTGGTGAGTACCCCCTAGTCCAGGACACCGTCACTTCCCTCAAACTACTTAAACTCCACAAAACATTTTCTTTCAGCGAGTTATACCCCAACTAACATTTTCTCTATACCTAGCTATAAATCCTTAACAATACTCAAAAGTTTCTGCCCGAGATCAAATTTGAATAACCCACCCATTTCTCCCTAAACTTCCTCATTGCTCACTCCAAAAAAATCGGCAGCTGGTGCACTGCTCGATGTACCCCGGAGCCACTATAAATCTTTCATCACACACCTCAAACAATAAACATAACCATATGGCATGCATTTAACCATAATCATCTCTTTGCAATACCCAAATTAGGTCTTTGTCACGCCGCTTGATCTGGAATGGTTTGAAACCTAGTCATGGCAAAGGAGGTGGATGTGGACGCAAACGGCGTCGTGCGGTCGACTCCTTGAGCTTTGACAATAACAACGAGAGCAAGGAGGCATAGCTCATGACGGTCATTGAGGGGTCATGGAAGCAGGTTGGTGGGAGGGAAGACGACAAATAGGAGTGCTACAACATAGGGGGAGGAAACATATGAGGTGGCAATGTAGGTGAAATCCGCATTCTGGTGGGAGGAGGCGTGGAGGGAGTACAAGAGGGCGCTCACTAAGGAGGAGGAGGAGCACCGAGTGACGGAGGAGCAACTTGTGGTGAAGTGGACTAACACTATGATTGTTGCACGTCTTTCGATGTAAGTGATGTGGGAGTGATACGTCTCAAATGTATCTATAATTTTTTGTTTGTTCCATGTTGTTATATTATCAATCTTCGATGCTTTACAATCATTTTATAACAACTTTATATCATTTTTTGGGACTAACCTATTGACATAGTGCCAAAGTGCGTGTTTTTGTTTTTGCTTGTTTTTTACTTCGCAGAAGATTAGTACCAAACGAAGCCCAAACATCGTCAAACTTTTTGGAGAATGTTTTGGGGCCAGAAGACACCAGATGGGCCAGAGAAGTGCCAGAGAGGAAGGACGAGATTTTTTTTAAAAGTACTACCTAATATGTACCAAATTCGAAAAGCATATGTCCAAATTAAAAAAAAATTCAAAAATAACACCCTTTCAGCCTCCACGGGGGGGGGGGGGGGTGAAGAGGCCCCGTCGGCTTTCGGGGGCCAAAAAGGGGGACATTGTCCTCCGGGGGGCCGAAAAGGGGCCCGTCAGCCTCCGAGGGACCGAAGAGGGGCCCGTCGGCCTCCGAGGGGCCGAAGAGGGGCCCGTTGGCCTCGTAGAGGCCGAAGAGTGTCAGGGGCACAAAACATAATTAAGATGGCATCAAATGAAAAAGTTGTCAACACAAAAAATCTTTGTCTCGTCGAATTGGTTGATTTTGATATAAAAATCGTCTTAAACTGAGGTTGTATGCAACCTGTAGAGCCAAAAGAAGATCAGGGGTAGAAGAGTGTTAGGGGGCACAAAACGTAATTAAGATGGCCTCAAATGAAAAAGTTATCAACATGAGAAAACATCACCTCATCAAATCGGTTGATTTTGATACAAAATCGTCTTAATACAAGATCGTATGCAACCTGTAGAGTCAAAACAAGATGTGGGGCAGAAGCTGCACAGTTACTTCGGACAGACCGAATGGATGTCAAAAATTTGTCACGGGACACCCGGTGCATTCGGTGATACCATCTATTTTTTTTGTTACGGGAGACCACCCAGATCACACAATGACACCATCTAAAGTAAGTCACACGCCGACGAGCTCACCGCCGGCCGCCTCCTTTGTCTGCGTGAAGATAAAGAATAAGCGATCACACGTACTACGAACATAGAACGTGATTTGGAACACGCTGACTTGCCATGTTTTTTCTTTTCTTCTTTGAGCACATTACAATATAAGTCGCTCACATACATCAAGCATACAATCACCCCTATAAACAGACGCATGCACGCTTTATTTCGATGCACACTTTCGATAGACTGCATCGACACAACGTCTCCTATCTCTTATTTACTAATTGGAAGCAAAATAATGCAAGAGTACTTATTTAGTAAAATAATAGTGTCTAAAAGGAGATATGCACAGAGGCCTTAGCCGGATACTAATATATATCATGGGTTATGATACCGGCGAGCTAGACATCATCGCCTAACGAAAAATAGCATCACCACTTTTCCCCGTGGCTCATTTATGATTTCATAAGGATCAATTAACTTAAAAGGGTACGCTCTCTGTTCCTAAATATAAATCTTTGTAAAGATCACATTACGGACTACATACAAATATATAGACATACTTTTGATGTGTAGATTCATTTATTTTGCTTCATATGTTATCCATAATGGAATATCTAGATAGACTTATATTTAGGAACACAGGGAGTACAAAATAACTTTCAAAATGGTATATGCATTCGTCCAATAATTTAAGGGACTTTTGGGATAACAGAAGTGTGAGCTTTTAGAATATTCGAAATGGCAACCACATCTCAATGTTGAATTAAAGATATTAGAATATTCGCCCAATGACTCTACAACTTCTGCGCCTGATCTTGTTTTGACTCTATAGGTTGCATACGACCTCATATTAAGACGATTTTTGTATCAAAATCAACCGATTCGATGAGGTGAAGTTTATTCGTGTTGATAACGTTTTCATTTGAGGTGAAATTAGGTAGTACTTTTGAAAAAAATCGAAGGCTGAGGTGGGGAACACCCACCAGGGCGCGCTAGAGGCCGCTGGCGCAGCCTGGTGAGTGGTTCCCACCTCGGGACCACCCCTCCACTGACTATCACCTTTATAAATACTCAAATATTCGGAAACCCTATGGGAGTCGACGAAAAAAAATTCCGGCCGCCGCTAGTTCCAGAACCGCGAGATCCAATCTAACACCATCACGGACGGGTGCATCGTCTTCATGGGTGCCTCTTCGATGATGCATGAGTAGTCCACCATAGACCTATGAGTGTGTAGGCAGTAGCTAGATGGCTTCCTATCTCTCTTTCGATTCCCAATACAATGGTCTCTTGGAGATCTATTTGATGAAATTGTTGGAAATATGCCCTAGAGGCAATAATAAATTAGTTATTATCATATTTCCTTGTTCATGATAATCGTTTATTATCCATGCTATAATTGTATTGATCGGAGACTTAAATGCATGTGTGGATACATAGACAAAACCATGTCCCTAGTATGCCTCTAATGGACTAGCTCGTTGATCAAAGGATGGTTAAGGTTTCCTAGCCATGGACATGAGATGTCATTTGATAACGGGATCACATCATTAGGAGAATGATGTGATGGATAAGACCCAAACTACAAACATCGCATATGATCGTGTCAGTTTATTGCTACTGTTTTCTGCATGTCAAGTATATGTTCCTATGACCATGAGATCATGCAACTCATGGATATCGGAGGAGTGCCTTGTGTGTATCAAACGTCGCAACGTAACTGGGTGACTATAAAGGTGCTATACAGGTATCTCCGATGGTGTCTGTTGAGTTGGCATGGATCGAGACTGGGATTTGTTACTCCGTGTGACGGAGAGGTATCTCAGGGCCCAGTCGGTAATACAACATCACAATGAGCCTTGCAAGGAATGTGACTAATTGTTAGTTGCGGGATCTTGTATTATGGAATGAGTAAAGAGACTTGCCGGTAACGAGGTTGAACTAGGTATGGAGATACCGACGATCGAATCTCGGGCAAGTAACATACCGAAGAACAAAGGGAACGTTATACGGGATTAACTGAATCCTTGACATAGAGGTTCGACCGATAAAGATCTTCGTAGAATATGTAGGAACCAATGTGGACGTCCAGGTCCCGCCATTGGTTATTGATGGTAGAGGTGTCTCGGTCATGTCTACATAGTTCTCGAACCCGCAGGGTCTGCACACTTAAGGTTCGGTGACGTTTCGGTAGTGTAGAGTTATGTATGGTGGTGACCGAAGGTTGTTCGGAGTCCCGGATGAGATCCCGGACGTCACGAGGAGCTCCGGAATGGTCCGGAGGTAAAGATTCATATATAGGAAGTCCCAGTTTGGTTTCCGGAAAAGTTTCGGGCTCATCGGTAGTGTATCGGGAGTATCGGTAGTGTACCGGGAGTGCCAGTAGTGTACCGGGGGACCTCCGGGAGGGGTATTTCGACCCCAAGAGGTCCATGGGCTGTGGGATAATAATAACCAGCCCTTAGTGGGCTGGGAAAACAGCCACAAAGGCCCATGGCGCAGGAGAGAAAGTCCTAAAGCAAAAAGTGGAAAATCAGCCAATAGGAGGCAATCCTACTCCAACTAGGATTGGAGGTGAAGTAGGATTGCTCCCACCTCCTATTTCTGCCGACCCAAAGGCCTTGGCTGCCTCTCCTCTTATCTCCTCCTATATATACTAGTGGATTGGGTGGTTTTTGGACAGAATTTCCGGCCACGTGCTATCCGTTCCACCGGTGCATAGTTTCTCCTCTAGATCGGTTTTCTGCAGCGCTTAGGCGAAGCCCTGCCGGAATTGCTCCACCAGCATCACCGGAGCGCTGTCACGCTGCCGGTGAACTCTCTCTCCTCTCCATCTCCTCTTGCTGGATCAAGACGGTGGAGATCGTCATCAAGCTGCACGTGTGCTGAACGCGGAGGTGCCGTTCGTTCGGCGCTAGATCGGAAGGACTGTGATCGAGATCACGAGACGGGTCGTGATGACATCGCGGAATGGATCGTGATGAGTTCGTGGGACAGATCGTGATCAAGATTGTGAGACGGATTGTGATGAGATCGCGGGACGGATCGTGATGAGTTCGCGGGACAGATCGTGATCAAGATCGTGAGACGGATTGTGATGGGATCGCGGGACGGATCGTGATGAGTTCACGGGACGGATCATGATTGGATCGCGGGACGGATCGTGATGAAATCGCGGGACGCTCGGCGATTTGGATCGCGAAGATGTTCGACTACACCAACCGCGTTTCTTAACGCTTCCCGCTTAGCGATCTACAAGGGTATGTAGATCCACTCTCCCTCTCGTAGATGCTCATCACCATGGATAGGTTTGCGTGTGCGTAGGAAATTTTTTGTTTCCCATGCGACGTTCCCCAACATTGGCATCATGAGCTAGGTTGATGGTTCGATGAGATCTCGAGTAGAACACAAAAGGTTTGTGGGCGTTGATGCTTAGATTGCTTCCTCCCTTGGTCGGATTTTGGTTCAGCGGGATTGTGAGATGAAGCGGCCCGGACCAACATTACTCTTACGCTTACGAGAGACCGGTTCCCTCGATGCAACTTGTTGCTTAGATGGCTTGCGGGTGACAGTTTCTCTCACTTTAGTTGGATCAGATCCGACAAAGGCGGTCCTTGAGAAGGTTGAAAAGCAATCTATGTATCACCGTTGTGGTTTATGCGTAGGTGAGAATCGTTCTTGCTAGATACCCGTAGCAGCCACGTAAAACTTGCAACAACAATTAGAGGACGCTAACTTGTTTTTGCAGGGTATGTTGTGATATGATATGGCCAATTACATGATGTGCTATATGTGATGTATGAGATGATCATGTGATGTATAGATTATCACGACTTGCATGTCGATGAGTACGGCAACCGGCAGGAGCCATAGGGTTGTCTTTAATTATTGTATGACCTGCGTGTCAATCATTAAGCGCTATGTAATGCTTTACTTTATCGCTACGGTAGCAATAGTAGTAGAAGCATGCAGGGCATGACAACCCCGATGGCGACACATTGATGGAGATCATGGTGTCATGCCGGTGACGATGGAGATCATGCCGGTGCTTTCTAGATGGAGATCAAAAGCACAAGTTCATGGCCATATCATGTCACTTATGATTTGCATGTGATGTTAATCCTTTTTATGCACCTTGTTTTGCTTAGGACGACGGTAGCATTATAAGGTGATCCCTCACTTAATTTCAAGATAAATTGTGTTCTCCCCGAGTGTGCACCGTTGCGAAAGTTCGTCGTGTTGAGACACCACGTGATGATCGGGTGTGATAGACTCTACATTCACATACAACGGGTGCAAGCCAGATTTGCACGCGCGGAACACTCGGGTTAAACTTGACGAGCCTAGCATGTACAGACATGGCCTCAGAACACAAGAGACCGAAAGGTCGAGCATGAGTCATATAGTGGATATGATCAACATAATGATGTTCACCATTGAAGCCACCTTAACTCACGTGATGATCGGACTTGAGTTGGTGAATTTGGATCATGTATCACTCGAATGACCCGAGGGATGTCAATTTGAGTGGGAGTTCTTAAGTAATATGATTAATTGAACTCATTATCATGAACATAGTCAAAGTGTCTTTGCAAATTATGTTGTAGATTACTAGCTCGCGCTATAGCTCCCTTGTATTTTTATATGTTCCTAGAGAAATAGAGTTGAAAGATGTTGGTAGCAATATTGCGGACTGGGTCCGTGATCTGAGGATTGTCCTCATTGCTGCACAGAAGGCTTATGTCCTTAATGCACCGCTCGGTGCGCCACCCCCTCTAGAGTTGTCTATAGATGTTGTGAACATCTGACAGGCATGTTTCGATGACTACTTGATAGTTTAGTGCATCATGCATTACGGCTTAGAATTGAGGCTCGGAAACGTTTTGAACGTCATGGAACATATGAGATGTTCTAGGAGCAGAGATTGTGATCTCAGGCTCGTGCCTGTGTTGCGAGATATGAGATCTCCAACAAGATTCTTTGCCTGTAAGATGAAGGAGAATAGCTCAATCGTTGAGCATGTACTCAGATTATCTGGGTACTACAATCGCTTGAATCAAGTGGGAGTTGATCTTCCAGATAAGATAGTGATTGATATAGTTCTCCAAGTCACTATCACTAAAGCTACTAGAACTTAGTGATGAACTATAATACACCAGGGATAGAAGTATTGATCCCTGAGCTGTTCGCGATGTTTGACACCGCGAAGGTAGAAATCAAGAAGGACCGTCAAGTGTTGATGGTTAATCAAACCACTAGTTTCGAAAAGGGCAAGAGCAAGGAGGGAAAATTCATGGATAGCAAGTCAGTTGCTGCTCCAGTGAAGCAACCCAAAGTTGAACTCAAACCCGAGACTAAGTGCTTCTATTATGAGGTGAGAGGTCGCTGAAGCGGAACAACCCTAGATACTTGGTAGATAAGAAGGCTGGCAACATCGACACAAGTATATTTGATATCCGAGTTATTGATGTGTACCTTGCTAGTACTCTTAGTAGGACCTGGGTATTGGATACCGGTTCGGTTGCTAAATGTTAGTAACTCGAAATAAAAGCTACGGAATAAACGGAGAACTAGCTAAGGGTGAGGTGACGATATGTGTTGGAAGTGTTTCCAAGGTTGATGTGATCAACATCGCACGCTCTCTCTACCTTTAGGATTAGTGACGAACCTAAATAAATGTTATTTGGTGTTTTGCATTGAGAATGAACATGATTAGATCATGTTTATTGCAATACGGTTATTCATTTAAGTTAGAGAATAATGGTTATTCTATTTACAAGAATAATACCTTCAATGGTCATGCACCCAGTGAGAGTGGTTTGTTGAAATCTTGATCATAGTATTACACATGTTCATAAGATTGATGTCAAAAGACACAAAGTTAATAATGATAGTACCACATACTTGTGGCACTGCCGCTAAATGTCATATTGGTATAAAGCGCATGTAGAAACTCCATGCTGATGGATATTTGGACTCATTCGATTTCGAATCGGTTGAGACATGCGAACCATGCCTCTTGGGCAAGATGACTAAAGGACCCCGTTGGATGGAGCGGGCAAGTGATTCATTGGAAATGATACATGTTGATGTATGCAATCTAGTGAGTCTTGTAGCGTGCAGTCGATATCGTTATTTTCTTACCTTTACTGATGATTTGAGTAGATATAGTGTATATTTACTTAATGAAACACAAGTCTGAATTGTTTGAAAGGTTCAAGCAAATTCAGAGTGAAGTTTAAAGATCATCGTGACAAGAAGATAAAAATGACTGCGATATGATCGTGGAGGTGAATATCTGAGTCACGAGTTTGGCATACAACTTAAGACAATGTGAAAGTTGTTTCACAACTAAACGCCACCTGGAAGACCATAGTGTGATGGTGTGTCCGAACATCATAGTTACGCTCTATTGGACATGGTGCATAATATGATGTCTCTTGTCGTTTTACTACTATAATTTTGGGGTTATGCATTAGAGACAACTACATTCACTTTAAATAGGACACCATCTAAATCCGTTGAGATGACACCATGTGAATTATGGTTTGATAGAAACCTTAGCTGTCATTTCTTAATATTTTGGGATGTGACACTTGTGTGGAAAATGTTTTCACCTAATGAGGTCGAACCCAAGGCGGACAAATTGCATATTCATAGAATACCCTAAGATCAGTTGGGTGAATCTTCAATCTCAGATCCTAGTGCAAAATGTTTGTTGCTTAAACGGATCCTTTCTCGAGGAAATGTTTCTCTCGAAAGAATTGAGTGGGAGGAAGATAGAACTTGATGAGGTTGTTGAACCTTTGTTCAACCAGAGAGTAGCGTAGCGCAGAAAGATGTTTCTGTGAAGCCTACGTTAGTTGAAGAGGAAGTTAATGATGATGATCATGAAGCTTCAGGATCAAGTTACTATCGAACTTCGTAGGTCGACAAGGATGTGTACTGCTCCTAAGTGGTATGACAACTCTGTCTTGGAGATCATGTTGTTGGACAACGATGAACCTACAAGCTATGGAGAAGCGATGATGGGCCCGGATTCCGACAAATGGTTAGAGGCCATGAAATCCGAGATAGGATCCATGTATGAAAACCAAGTGTAGACTTTGGTAGACTTGCTCATTGGACGGCAGGTCGTTGAGTACAAATGGATCTTTAAAATGAAGACAGACACTGATGGTGAATGTCACTATTTGTAAAGCTCGACTTGTTGCAAAGATGTTTGTGACAAGTTCAATGAGTTGACTACGATGAGACTTTCTCACTCGTAGTGGTGCTAAAGTCTGTTGGAATTATGTTAGCAGTTGCTGTGTTTTCAATTATGAAATCTGGCAGATGGATGTCAAAACATCGTTTCCTTAACGGTTTACTTGAGGAAAGGTTGTATGTGATACAACCAGAAGGTTTTGTCAGGCCTAAGGATGCTAAAAAGTGTGCAAGCTTCGGTGATCCTTCCATGGATTGAAGCAAGCATCTCGGAGTTGGAATATACGCTTTGATGAGGTGATCAAAGTTTTGATGTTTATACAAAGTTTACGAGAAACTTTTATTTGCAATAAAGTGAGTGGGAGCATTATAGAATTTCTGATAAGTATATGTGGATGACATATTGTTGATCAGAAATAATGTAGAGTTTCTGGAAAGCATAAAACGGTCATTTGGAAAGTGATTTTCGAAGGAAGACCTGGATAAAGCTACCTAATTGTTGAGCATCAAAATCTATAGAGATAGATCAAGATGCTTGATGAGACTTTCAATGAGTGTATACCTTGACAAGATTTTGAAAGAGTTCAAAATGGATCAGCCAGAGAAATAGTTCTCGTCTGATTTGTAAGGTGTGAAGTTGAGTGAGACTCAAAGCTCGACAACGGCAGAAGAAAGAGAAAGGACGAACGTCGTCCCCTATGCCTTAGCCATAGGCTCTATATTATGCCATGCTGTGTACCGCACCTATGTGTGCCTTGCCATGAGTCTATCAAGGGGTACAAGAGTGGTCCAGGAGTGGATCACTGGACAGCGGTCGGAATTATCCTTAGTAACCAGAGGACTAAGGAAATGTTTCTTGATTGTGGAGGTGATAAAGAGTTCGTCGTAAAGAGTTACGTCGACGCAAGCTTTAACACCTATCCGGATGACTAGTAGTAGCAATCTGGATACGTATAGTGGAGCAGCCATTTGGAAATAGTACCAAGTGGAGTGTGGTAGCAGTGTTTACGGTTTGACATAGAGATTTGCAAAGTACACACGGATCTGAATATCGCAGACCCGTTGACTATAAGACCTCTGTCACATGCAAAGCATGATCGAGCCCCAAAACTCATTGGGTGTTAGATTCATAACAATGCGAATCACATGGTGATGTGAACTAGATTATTGACTCTAGTGCAAGTGGGAGACTGTTGGAAATATGCCCTAGAGGCAATAATAAATTAGTTATTATCATATTTCCTTGTTCATGATAATCGTTTATTATCCATGCTATAATTGTATTGATCGGAGACTTAAATGCATGTGTGGATACATAGACAAAACCATGTCCCTAGTATGCCTCTAATGGACTAGCTCGTTGATCAAAGGATGGTTAAGGTTTCCTAGCCATGGACATGAGATGTCATTTGATAACGGGATCACATCATTAGGAGAATGATGTGATGGATAAGACCCAAACTACAAACATCGCATATGATCGTGTCAGTTTATTGCTACTGTTTTCTGCATGTCAAGTATATGTTCCTATGACCATGAGATCATGCAACTCACGGATATCGGAGGAGTGCCTTGTGTGTATCAAACGTCGCAACGTAACTGGGTGACTATAAAGGTGCTATACAGGTATCTCCGATGGTGTCTGTTGAGTTGGCATGGATCGAGACTGGGATTTGTTACTCCGTGTGACGGAGAGGTATCTCGGGGCCCAGTCGGTAATACAACATCACAATGAGCCTTGCAATTAATGTGACTAATTGTTAGTTGCGGGATCTTGTACTATGGAACGAGTAAAGAGACTTGCCGGTAACGAGGTTGAACTAGGTATGGAGATACCGACGATCGAATCTCGGGCAAGTAACATACCGAAGAACAAAGGGAACGTTATACGGGATTAACTGAATCCTTGACATAGAGGTTCGACAGATAAAGATCTTCGTAGAATATGTAGGAACCAATGTGGACGTCCAGGTCCCGCCATTGGTTATTGACTGTAGAGGTGTCTCGGTCATGTCTACATAGTTCTCGAACCCGCAGGGTCTGCACACTTAAGGTTCGGTGACGTTTCGGTAGTGTAGAGTTATGTATGGTGGTGACCGAAGGTTGTTCGGAGTCCTGGATGAGATCCCGGACGTCACGAGGAGCTCCGGAATGGTCCGGAGGTAAAGATTCATATATAGGAAGTCCCAGTTTGGTTTCCGGAAAAGTTTCGGGCTCATCGGTAGTGTACCGGGAGTATCGGTAGTGTACCGGGAGTGCCGGTAGTGTACCGGGGGACCTCCGGGAGGGGTATTTCGACCCCAATAGGTCCATGGGCTGTGGGAGAATAATAACCAGCCCTTAGTGGGCTGGTAAAACAGCCACAAAGGCCCATGGCGCAGGAGAGAAAGTCCTAAAGCAAAAAGTGGAAAATCAGCCAATAGGAGGCAATCCTACTCCAACTAGGATTGGAGGTGAAGTAGGATTGCTCCCACCTCCTATTTCTGCCGACCCAAAGGCCTTGTCTGCCTCTCCTCTCCTCTCCTCCTATATATACTAGTGGATTGGGTGGTTTTTGGACAGAATTTCCGGCCACATCTTATCCGTTCCACCGGTGCATAGTTTCTCCTCTAGATCGGTTTTCTGCAGCGCTTAGGCGAAGCCCTACCGGAATTGCTCCACCACCATCACCGGAGCGCCGTCACGCTGCCGGTGAACTCTCTCTCCTCTCCACCTCCTCTTGCTGGATCAAGACGGTGGAGATCGTCATCAAGCTGCACGTGTGCTGAACGCGGAGGTGCCGTCCGTTCGGCGCTAGATCGGAAGGACCGTGATCGAGATCACGAGACGGGTCGTGATGAGATCGCGGAACGGATTGTGATGAGTTCACGGGACAGATCGTGATCAAGATCGTGAGACGGATTGTGATGAGATCGTGGGACGGATCGTGATGAGTTCGCGGGACAGATCGTGATCAAGATCGTGAGATGGATTGTGATGAGATCGCGGGACGGATCGTGATGAGTTCACGGGACAGATCGTGATTGGATCGCGGGACGGATCGTGATGAGATCGCGGGACGCTCGGCGATTTGGATCGCGAAGATGTTCGACTACACCAACCGCATTTCTTAACGCTTCCCGCTTAGCGATCTACAAGGGTATGCAGATCCACTCTCCCTCTCGTAGATGCTCATCACCATGGATAGGTTTGCGTGTGCGTAGGAAATTTTTTGTTTCCCATGCGACGTTCCCCAACAGAAATGACTTTTGCGGTGTGTTTGTTGGGATCCGACGAATTTTGAGTTCTGATCAGTTTCTGTGCATGAATATGATTTGAGTTGTCTTTGATCTCTTATTTGTATGATTACTTATAGCCTCATATATCTTATTCTAATATTTGGTTTAGTTAGTCCAACTAGATCATTTTTTCTTGCCATGGGAAGAGGTGCTTTGTGATGGGTTCGATCTTGCGTTCTTCTTTCTCAGTGATAGAAGGGGCAGCAAGACACGCATGTATCGTTGTTATTAAAGATAACAAGATGGGGTCTATTCCTACATGAATATATATTTTCTACATCATGTCACCGTTCTTATTGAATTTATCTATATTTCCATGAACTTAATACACTAGATGCATGTTGGATAGCGGTCTATGTGTGGAGTAATAGAGGTAGATGCAGAATCGTTTCGGTCTACTTATCTTGGACGTGATGCCTATATAATGATCATTGTCTGGATATCGTCATGATTATTTGATCTTCTACCAATTGACCAACAGTAATTTGTTCACCCGCCATGTGCTATACTCATGAGAGAAGCCACTAGTGAAACCTACGCCCCCCGGGTCTACTTTTCTAACATATTGCTTTCCGGTCTACTATTTTGCCATTTTTTCAAATTTATTAATCCAAAAACCCAAAAATACCTTGCTGCACTTTTTATTTACTTCTTTTATTTTATGTTCTTGCGAGATCTATTTTCCAAAACTATCACAATCTAATCTATCTTTTTATCGTTGAGATCTTGACGACATCTCTTACGCGTCGGATTGCTAGTATTTGTTATTTGTGTGCTAGTGTTGTTTACGTTGTTCCTTGATCTTCCTATACGGATTGATACCTTGGTTTCTTAACTGAGGGAAATACTTACTGTCACTGTGCTGCATTATCCCTTCCTATTTGGGGAAATACCGAGGCAGTCTCAAGCCACGTCAAGGAGCACCTATATCGTCCAAGAGGTACATGGACACCGAGAGCGAGGTGGCCAAGAACCGCTATACTTTGGCCATGGATGAGAAATAACGGGGGAGGGTTGCTCTTCGCGGGCTTGCGGCTGATAAGTCTAGTGATGCACTGGTTCCATGGTGGGGCACCCACAACACCAAGATGTCAGGCTTCTGCGACATGCCGGTGTTCTATCTCTCCTTTGATGAGGACTAGCACGTTTTATCTCATTTTCGCTCTTAATCTATGTTAGTTATGTTGTAGTTAGTTTAATTGAAGCATTTCAAAATTTAATGTAGCAATGTTATAATTAAGCGCCAAATGGTGTTAATATGACACTGTTATGCATATTTAATGTGGTATTGTTTAACCTAAATTCGGTAGATATTTGCGTTGAAAATTACTTGTGTGTGTGCTGCTTTTGCTTTTCGGGGGCGGGAGGGGGGGGGGGGTTGTTAACTTTTGAGGAAAGGGCTAGCTCCACACTTTTTTTAACTCTTCATAGTTTATGAGTTAATGTTTGGGAACACATTTAGTGTCTCCTTTATTCACATGATTATTAACATGCATGAATAAAGTCAGCATGCCCTCTTCTATCCTACAAGATTGCAAAACTTTGTGAATTTGGATGAAAGACTGTTTGATAGCACGTAAAAAGCAAAAGGAATTCTACGAAATGATTTGAGTGGATAGAAATCTTCTGTACGAAAAATGTACTACAAATGAATATTGTGGAAAAAACTAAAGATTTCAATCATACAAATCAAAGGACCATCATATAAAAATTTCAAACAATCTAAATCTTTAAAAAATCCTATGAAATTTCCTTGAATCAAATGAGCCTTAAGGGAGTTACAAAACAGGGGACATGTTAGAGATTCCCTTGATGGTTCAGGAAGGGCCGGCCCGCTTCGACCCGGACCTGGTGCCTACCAGCCCCTTCGTTTCTTAAGGACATGGAGCCGGTCCACTGATCCAATATCGAGTGACCCCATGTCCCATTGGGCAACATGCCCCGATCAATTTTAATAATATATTGCACAAGAAGAAGGAGCATTTGCCAGTAGGGATTTTTAGTGACTCACTAGTAGAAAAAGCCCATTTGTCCCGGTTTGTAAGGCCCATTTGTCCCGGTTCCGGAACCGGGACTAAAGTGTCGAGACTAAAGCCCAAAACCTTTAGTCCCGGTTCTCCTACAAACCGGGACAGAAGGGGCTCCACGTGGCCTCTGCGGGGATCCCAGGCAAGAGGACCTTTAGTCCCGGTTGGTAACACCAACCGGGACCAACAGGCATCCACGCGTCAGCATCTGGCAGTTGCTTGTTTTTTTTATTTTGAAAGGGAGGGGGGGTTTAGGGGGTTTTAGAGAGTTAATTTAGGGGTTTTATATTGTTATAGCTAGCTAATTGATAGAGTGAAGTGTCCTCTCTTTCTTCGTGCTTGGTCGACGCTAGGTACTATAGAGAGAACTCGACATGCTAGCTAGTAAGCAAATGAAGGAACCATTAAGTACAGAAGATTGTCATGAACATATAGAGATAGAAGTGATCGATCTCTCTTTCTCTGAGAGATTGGTCGTATACCAAGTTTTCGTATATATATCCGATGCTACTAGCTACATATATACAATAGAAGATCTCTTACAATCCCTAACATCTAATGTCCACTTCCAGATGGTATTCTTCGGTTTTATTTATTACGTGGTCAAGAAAGAATCCCGCCAATTCTTCTTGAATTGCTCGTATGTGATCATGTGGTAGGAGTTCATCCCGCATCTGCCACATCTAATTTCAAGAAGGGGGTCAATACATATATATGGTAATAAAATAAATTTGTGAATATTATTGCTTACACACTTCAATTTTTTTATAGAGGAGCCCCGCTTAGGGGCCGTCGCGTTGTAGATGAAGTCGCAAACGTAGTATCCACATAAATCAGTCCCGTCTTCCTGCCACAAGCACTTTACGAGAAATAGAGTTCAATCAAACTGATAATCAAGCATGATAAATGGTATTGATGAAACTAGAATCAATGGGAGATGCGCGGAACTAGCTAGTAGTACTTACTTTTGGGTGTGTAAATTGCAGCTCCTTCGGCAGTGCCGGAACAATTGTTGTGAACACTTTCCAAGCCCTGCCAGACAAAGAAAATAATTACTTGATATCAGGAAATGAACAAATTAAAGTTGCCGATATGATGTGATAATGATCGATTAAACTTACTTCTGGAGAATTTTAGTCAAGTCCGCATAATTCTGGGGATCTTTTCGTTTCGACTCTAAGACGATTACTACTCCCCGCTCAAGATGAATCTCTAGCAGAATAAAGTGGAAGCTACGCACGCATGCATAACTCATCAATTACATTACTATAAACCTCGAGTAATAAGGGAAACCGAATATGCACAAGACAGTAACACTCACTTGAAGTTGTAAGGAAAGAGTATTGTCCCTTTGTTTTGATTTTTAAGGAGCGATTGTAGCAAGTTCTCCTTGATTTCTTTGGGCCAATGTTTTATATTATGCTCATGTATGACATTTGGGTTAATGAACCCAATGTCATAGATTTGTGCTTTTCTGCATTCGACGATCTTCAATCTGCAGAATATAGTAGTGAGGATAATTATATATACATGCAATGAAAGAGCTGAGCTATATACATAGAGAGACTTAATTACAGAAGTAGTACTTATAAACAGTAGCAAGTCACGATTGTTTTGTCGATGACCTTCTGATTGTATAACTGCCATAGCTCCTCATATTCAATATTCAACATATCAATTCATATGAGGTCATGCTCCTCTTTAACTGACAGTACCAAAGAATCCATCACAGACTCGCAGCAGCTTTGCATGTACCATTCATGGAATCTTCGCATCATCGTTGTTAGAGGAGGATGATCGAGTTTGACGAGAGGATGCCTGTACCGGTATTTGAATTCGTCCACCTCCAACTTCTCAAACAGTACATCATCGCTCAGGTAATCACCAAGTTTGGTACCGAGGACCATCCCTGGATGATTAGCGACGATATCGCTACAAACCTTAAGCGGGGGGCACAATTGGTTCGCCTGTTCGCCGAGCTTGGGAATTTTTCTCCCACTTCTTCGTTCTGCTAACTTTGCATCACTGGAAGTACTTCCCGACCGCCACGCATCTTGATATGTCTTTTTAATACAGCGTTCATAATTGGAATCCAGCGGAGGCGGTGTGGTCCCTTCAGGGCATCGATAGTGCGCATCGCTTTCACCGGATCTATCTTCTCCTTTGGAGCTGGAGTTTTCTTTGCAAAATGGTCCCTCACTTCGGTCTGACTTATCTCCTTGTTTTCAAACTCGGTACTCTCATATGGTAACTTTTCCACAGGCTTGAGAGATGGACCGTATGTGTATCCCATACCGCCTATGCTTGTACTGCTAGCCGTCGGAGCGGCGGCAACTCCCTTCCGTTGTTGCTTACTAGGCGCCGGAGGAGCCACAGCGACGGCGTCTGTCTTCTGCCGTTGCCAGCGAGGCTAAGGAGGAGGTGTACTGCTCCGATGTGCCGGAGTAGGCAAAGGAGGAGGCGGAGTGCCCCCACGTGCCGGAGGAGCTGGAGAAGGAGGCGATGTGCCCTGATTCGCCTGAGGAGAAGGAGGAGGCGGAGGCGTCCACTTTGGAAGCTTGATGTACTCCTTCTGCCATAGACATGTACTCCTCAGGGCACGAACCATCTTATTCTCTCCTTCACCTGTACAGTGGTCAAGGTCGAGCTCCTCAAATTTCGGCATTACTTCATCCACCATCACAACAGCATAGCCATGTGGAATCGGACGACAGTGAAAAATCCCGTTGGGTTGAGGAGGTGCAACAGAGCCGACAGCCCCCTTGAAAGTGAGGTTCCAGCATTTCGTCATAAGCTCTCAATGTTGAGCCTCCGTGATAGTATCCACGGGGTAGCTAGGAGACGTGAAGTCGGGCCGAACGGGCTCTGTGGAAGCGACGCTGCTTCTCCGCTGAGATGGCGGGGTAGTAGCTTCTGGGGTAGCTTCATGCCACTGAGATGGTTGGCCTGCAGCTCGCTGACTCTCAGCTTCCTCTAGCTTTTGTAGTCTTGCATTGAGCTTCTGAATTTTGCTCAGCTTCGCTTTCCTCTTTCTCTCCCGGCTTTTGTAACCGCCTGCATCGGGAAACCCAACCTTCCACGGAATGGAGCCTGCTGTGCCTCGTGTTCGTCCAGGGTGCTCAGCATTCCCTAGGGCCTCAGTCAACTCGTCCTTCTCTCTGTCGGGAATGAACGTCCCTTCCTGCGCTGCGGTGATATAGTTCTGAAGCTTGTTCACGGGTATTGCAAGTTGCTCGTCCGTCGAATGGCACTTCCCTGTTTTAGGTTCCAAAGTTCCCCCAACCCCGAAGAACCAAGTCCTTGAACGGTCTGGCCAGTTATATGTCTATGGTCGGACCCCTTTAGCAAGCAGGTCATTCTCAGCTTTGTCCCACAATGGCCAGGCTTTAAGGTAGCCACCTGACCCCGTGTGATGGTGAAACTGCTTCTTTGCAGCATTGTTCTTGTTTGTCTCTGACATCTTCTTACTCTTCTTCGATGTCTTGTAGGACACAAATGCGGGCCAGTAATCTCCTATCTTCTCATATCGGTCGACGAATGCTGGAGTCTTCCCTTTGTCGACAAACTTTGATTTCAACTCATTCTTCCACCTCCTGAATAGATCTGCCATCTTCTTAAGAGCACACGCCTTGACCCGTGGCTCTATAACTGGCTTATTCGGATCCTCCTCTGGCGGTAGGGTGAAATTTGCCTTCAGCATGGTCCAAAGATCTTATTTCTTTCTATAAGTAACATAATCACCATCAGGGGCGCCGTCCTTAGGCTTATTCCATTGCTTGATGCTGATCGGGATGTTGTCCCTAACAATAGCTCTGCACTGAGCAGAAAATGCGTTCTTGGTCCGCTTGGGTTCAATTGGATGGCCATCGTCCGCGAGTGCTATGATCGTGAACTTTTCATCCTTGCGCAACCTCTTCTTTGGGCCTTGTCTCGTTATCGAAGTTTGGCTCGATCCGGAGGGCTATAATAAAGAAAGAAGAGTTAATTAATATATGTACATACCAAAACAATTAATGCATCAATTAGCTAGAGTCAGCACAAGCTTAATTAATATATATACCTCGCCCGACTTTGCAACAACTCCCTCCTCCGATCGGCCACCGGAGCCGTCATCATGGTCTCCTTCTTCCTCCGGCATTCGGTCACAAGAGCCATCATGATCATGTCCTTCCTCCTCCATTGTTCGATCACCAGAGCCGTCATAACCCTCTCCTTCCAGACCATCGGTGTCGTTGAGATACGACAAGACATCACGTCCGCCATGGATTATGTCCCCCAACAACTGTTCTTGTTCTTCGTCTCTAGGATCCATAGTTTCTGCAAATATTACAACATGATAATTAACTTGATAAATCTATGTTAACAGAGTTTTCTTCATTTAACTTTGTAAATTTGGGTGGCCTCGACAACGCTTCTAGGGTTTGGGGTGGCCTCGACAATGCTTCTAGGGTTTGTGGTGGCCTCGACAACACTTCTAGGGTTTGGGGTGGCCTCGACAACACTTCTAGGTGCCAACAAAATACATATATCATATATACAAAAACATGGGATACCTTAATTAGTTCAATTTTTTGCCTTGACAAATCATTGAACCTTTTGACAGAAACCTCCCATAAACTCTTTCATAATTTTCTTTAGCATACATCCATGGAAAAAAAATAGGAACCTACGATATTTTTTTTATCATATGATAATTTTCTATATATATACATCCATCCATCCATCCATCCATATACACACACATATATACATGGACCAAAAATGCTATAAAAAATTATATGAGCAAAAAAAAGCATACATCATCTATCATCAACATCATCAGCTATCATCAACATCATCATCTAACTATCATATATCATCTATCATCTATATATCATCAAATTAAATCAGCAAAATTGGACAGGGGAGGAAAGGGGGCCGGCCGGACCGAATGGGGAGGAGGGGCAGCGTCGTCGGGGCAGGGCTGTGGCGTGGGGCGGCGCGTCGGGGCACGGGGCGGTGCGTTGGGGCAGGGCGGCGCGTCGGGACAGGGCGGCGCGTCGGGGCAGGGGGCGTCAGGGCAGAGGGCATCGACGGCGAGCTCGGGCAGCCTGGCGTCGTCGATGTGCTCGGCGTCGTCGGGGGCAAGTGCTAGATGAAATCTGAAAAAAAATCGAAACTATCGCTTATATACACAGAGCATTGGTCCCGGTTGGTAGCACCAACCGGGATCTACCAACCGGGACCAATGCCCACTTTAGTCCCGGTTGGTGGCACCAACCGAGACCAAAGGTCTCTTTTCGGCAGCCCAAAGGGCGGGAAGCAGAGACCATTGGTCCCGGTTGGTGCCACCAACCGGGACTAAATGGATGCATTGGTCCTGGTTGGTGGTAACAACTGGAACCAAAGGGGGGCATTGGTCCCGGTTGGTTCCACCAACCGGGACCAAAAGGTGGTGCTGCCCGGGGACAAATGTTTAGTCCCACCTCGCTAGCCGAGAGGGATCGAGAGTGGTTTATAAGTGCTGCTGCGTCAACCCTCTCGAGCTCCTCTCAACTGCAGGCTTACGAGCCTAATTGCATTCTCATCTGCCTATGGGCCTACTGGTCCTTCTGCGGGCCTGAATCCTGGCCCAACTAGCTGTTGGGTTTCTAGTCGTATTCAGGCCGTGGTGGCCGAGTAGGCGACATTTTTTTATTTAAAAAAACTGTTTTCTGTTTTGTTTTTTTGCTTTATTTATTGTTTTAATTTTTTTCCAGTATTTTTCTTCTGTTATTTTAGTTCATTCTTTTTAACAAATAAATACTTTGATAATTTTAGTTGCATAATTTCCATTATTTTGTTTTGTTTCTTGCTTTATTTATTTTTTGCTTTATTTATTTCCGGTGTGTTTTATCATTATATTCTTTTTGCTATTTATGTTTTGAACAAAAAATACTTTGATAATTTTAGTTGCATAAATTTTATATAATTATTTTTTCAAAAATACTAGAGGTTTATAAAAGCTTTTTAGCTAATTCTTTTTTGAACTCCACTCCTACGATGTTTTGAAAGAAATTAAAAAGCACTTCAAACAAACTCTGAAAAGGTTGAAAGTTGGCATGGTATCATCATTTCGCCCACATAGCATGTGCCAAAAAGTTGAGTGGGGTACGACAAAAACTGGATGCACTTCGTGTACAAAATGGACAATCTATTTTGAAGTATCACGGTTTCGAACGAAAACTCATCTGTTACGAAGGGATTTCATTTTTTTGAACTCATTTGAACTCCAAAATTTTTGTGTGTTCAAAATGCACCATTCAAAGCCACATCATCAATTTTCAACCCTTTCTGACTTCATTTGGTATTTTCATGCACTTACTAATTTTTTGAGCTAAATGACCCTGAAATTGAAAACACTTCAAATGAACTCTGAAGAGGTTGAAAGTTGGCATGGTATCATCATTTCACCCACATATCATGTGCTAAAAAGTTGATTTGGGTACGACAAAAACTGGATGCACTTCGTGTACAAAATGGACAATCTATTTTGAAGTATCACGGTTTCGAACGAAAACTCATATGTTACGAAGGGATTTCATTTTTTTGAACTCATTTGAACTCCAGAATTTTTGTGTGTTCAAAATGCACCATTCAATGCCACATCATCAATTTTCAACCCTTTCCGACTTCATTTGGTATTTTTCATGCACTTACCGATTTTTTTGAGCTAAATGACCCTGAAATTGAAAAGCACTTCAAATGAACTCTGAAAAGGTTGAAAGTTGGCAAGGTATCATCATTTCACCCACATAGCATGTCATAAAAAGTTGAGAGGGTTATAGCAAAAACTGGATGCACTTCGTGTACAAAACGGAGAATCTCTTTCGAAGTATTAGGGTTTCGGACGAAAACTCATGTGTTACAAAAGGCATTTCATTTCTTCATATGTCACTGCAATGATATAGTTGTGGGGAGAAAGTCTTCACTTCTTCTTCGCGTGTGTCCTTTGCTTATTGCACCGTAACCATGGACAATTTTCATCGTTTAATAGGGTGCTTGGGTCAGCCTTGACTTTGAAGGGAGGAATTTCATGAAACTTTTCATAATCTTCAGACATGTCTGTCTTGCCCTCCAATCCCAGGATGTCTCTTTTTCCTGAAAGAACTATGTGGCGTTTTGGCTCATCGTTTGATGTATTCGCTTCCTTATCTTTTCTTTTTCTCGGTATGGTAGACATGTCCTTCACATAGAAAATCTGTGCCACATCATTGGCTAGGACGAATGGTTCGTTTGTGTACCCAAGATTGTTCAGATCCACTGTTGTCATTCCATACTGTGGGTCTTCCTGTACCCCTCCTCTTGACAGATTGACCCATTTGCACTGAAACAAAAGGACCTTGGAATCATGTCCATAGTCAACTTCCCATATGTCCACTATGTAACCATAATATGTGTCCTTTCCCCTCTTGGTTGCTGCATCAAAGCAGACACCGCTGTTTTGGTTTGTGCTCTTTTCATCTTGGGCGATTGTGTAAAATGTATTCCCATTTATCTCGTACCCTTTGTAAGTCAATACAGTCGAAGATGGTCCCCTGGCCAACGAGTACAACTCATCAGAAACAATGTTGTCACCCATGAGACGTGTTTGCAACCAACTGCCGAAAGTCCTGATGTGTTCATATGTAATCCAGTCATCACACTGCTACGAGTGTTTGGAGCGCAGAATATTCTTGTGTTCATCGACATACGGGGTCACCAAGGTGGAATTCTGTAGAACTGCGTAGTGTGCTTGAGACCAAGAATGCCCGTCCCTACATATTATTGAGTCCGCTCCTAGCGTGCCTTTTCCAGTCAATCTCCCCTCATACCGCGACCGAGGGAGACCAATCTTGTTAAGGTCAGGAATGAAGTCAACACAAAACCCAATGACATCCTCTGTTTGATGGCCCATGGAGATGCTTGCTTTTGGCCTAGCACGGTTATGAACATATATCTTTAAGACTCCCATGAACCTCTCAAAGGGGAACATATTGTGTAGAAATATAGGACCCAGAACGGCAATCTCGTCGACTAGATGAACTAGGACGTGCGTCATGATATTGAAAAAGGACGGTGGGAACACCAGCTCGAAACTAACAAGACATTGCAGCAAATCACTTCTTAACCTTGGCAGGATTTCTGGATCGATCACCTTCTGAGAGATTGCATTGAGGAATGCACATAGCTTCACAATGGCTAATCGAACATTTTCCGGTAGAAGCCCCCTCAATGCAACCGGCAGCAGTTGCGTCATAATTATGTGGCAGTCATGAGACTTTAGGTTCTGGAACTTTTTCTCTGCCATATTTATTATTCCCTTTATATTCGACAAGAAACCAGACGGGACCTTCATACTGAGCAGGCATTCAAAGAAGATTTCCTTCTCTTCTTTGGCAAGAGCATAGCTGGCAGGACCTTCATACTGCTTTGGATGCATGCCGTCTTTTTCATGCATACGTTGCTATTCCTCCCATGCCTATGGTGTATCTTTTGTCTTCCCATACACTCCCAATAAGCCTAGCAGGTTCACGCAAAGGTTCTTCGTCACGTGCATCACGTCGATTGCAGAGCGGACCTCTAGGTCTTTCCAATAGGGTAGGTCCCAAAATATAGATTTCTCCTTCCACATGGGTGCGCGTTTGTCAGCGTCATTTGGAACAAATAGTCTGCCAGGACACTTTCCAAATATTACTTGTAAATCATTAACCATATCAATTATGTGATCACCAGTACGGAGGGCGGGCTTCTTTCGGTGATCTGCCTCACCTTTGAAATGCTTTCCTTTCTTTCGACATTGATGGTTGGTTGGAAGAAACCAACAATGCCCCAGGTACACATTCTTCCTGCATTTGTCCAAATATATACTGTCGGTGTCATCTAAACAGTGTGTGCATGCATGGTATCCCTTGTTTGTCTGTCTTGAAAGGTCACTAAGAGCAGGCCAATCGTTGATGGTTACAAACAGCAACACATGTAGGTCAAAATCCTCCTATTCGTTCTCATCCCACACACGTACACCTCTTTCATTCCACAGCTGTAAAAGTTCATCAACTAATGGCCTTAGGTACACATCAATGTCATTACCGGGTGCTATGCTGGCATCATAATGAACTTCCGCTTCATGCATAACCAAGGAGGAAGGTTATACATACATAGAGTCACAGGCCATGTGCTATGCTGGCTGCTCTGCTCCCCAAAAGGATTAACGCCATCTGCACTTAAACCAAACCATACGTTCCTCGGGTCACGTATAAAGTCGCTCCACTTTCTCTTGATCTTTGTCCATTGTGACCCGTCAGCGGGTGCTCTCAACTTCCCGTCTTTCTTACGGTCTTTTTTGTGCCATTGCATCAACTTGGCATGCTTTTTGTTTCTGAATAGATGTTTCAACCGTGGTATTATAGGAGCATACCACATCACCTTGGAACCCTCTTCCCGGTGCGCAATAGACGTTTCTGAATAGACGTTTCAACATCACCAGGGTCATCTCTTCTGCTCTTATACCGCAATGCACCGCATACCGGGCATGCGTTCCGTTCCTCGTACTCACCGCGATAGAGGATGCAGTCATTAGGGCATGCATGTATCTTTTGCACCTCCAATCCTAGAGGGCATAGAACCTTCTTTGCTGCGTACGTACTATCGGGCAATTCGTTATCCCTTGGAAGCCTCTTCTTCATTATTTTCAGTAGCGAACTAAATCCCTTGTTAGATACACCATTGTCTGCCTTCGATTGCAGCAATTGTAGTGTGATACCAAGCTTTTTGTTGTCATCTTCGCAATTTGGGTACAACCCTTTTTTGTGATCCTCTAACACGCGATCGAACTTCAACTTCTCCCTTTAACTTTCGCATTCTCTCTGTGCATCAACAATGACCTAGCGAAGATCATCATCAGGCACATCGTCTGGTCCCTCTTGATCTTCAGCTTCCCCCATTGCAGCATCACCATATTCAGGGGGAGGGTAGTTGTCGTCATTCTCTTCTTCTTAGTTGTCTTCCATCATAACCCCTCTTTCTCCGTGCTTGGTCCAAACATTATAGTGTGGCATAAAACCCTTCTGAAGCAGTTGGAAGTGAAGGGTTTTAGAGTTGGAGAAAGACTTCGTATTCTCACAGACAGTACATGGACAAGGCATAAAATCATTCTGCTTGTTTGCCTCAGCCGCTTCGAGAAAATTATGCAGGCCCTTAATATACTCGGAGGTGCGTCGGTCACCGTACATCCATTGCCGGTTCATCTGCGTATGTTATATAATAAAGTGTATTAAAAACCATTACAACATATCATGAATACAGAAGTGACCAAATTATTAGAAATCCATCATCACATTAAAGCCAAAGTACAATAATGACCAAAATAAATACGTACAGTTCATACATAGCTATCATTTTTGAACAACGTATAGGTCTCTAGAGCATCTAATTAAAACATACACCGAAACTATGTAAAAAATTTAAATGCAACAACAAATGCAATCATAACCGCTACTAAGGTACCAATTGATCCAACGACATAGTGATACCAAGCCTCAGTATGAATGACATATTTTCTAATCTTTCTAAACTTCAAGCGCATTGCATCCATCTTGGTCTTGTGATCGGCGACGACATCGGCAACATACAACTCCAATCCCATCTTGTCATTTTTAGTTCTTTTCAATTTTTCTTTCAAATGATCGATTTCTTTTTCAGCTTTAGTTAACTTGTCGAGCAGAATTGCATAGCCGGCTGGAATTTCTGATTCAACTACTTCCTATAGATAAAAACATGTACGTCAAGTTGATGGCATAATTAATTGTCATAGACATTAGATGTGTGAAAGAGTTACATAAGAGATAATATACCACATCTGAATCATAGACTGGACGAGGGCCGACGTGTGCGGATACCATAACCATGGCACTATATAGTAAGAAACAATAATAAAAGTAAGAAAATCATACGAGTAAGTATATTTTCTTTTAGCAGGAAGATAAGATCAAGAGGCTCACCACGCGCGGGCGATCGATGGCGGTTTTAGGGCGGGGACGGGACAGGACGAACCGCCAAACCTAGACAAATCTTTACGAAAATGGAGTTTGGACAAAGAGCTTCGAGAGGAGAAAGCTTAAGTTTGGCTTGGGCATTTCATCAAACACCTCATGTGCATACGAGGTGAGCTAGAGCACCACAAAGTTCTTCCCTCGCCCGCAAAAAAACAGAGCCGTATGTGGAGTGCTCTGCTCGCCGGCAAGGGGCTATATATAGGCATCTCATTGGTCCCGGTTCGTGGCTGGAACCGGGACTAAAGGACCACCTTTGGTACCGGTTTCAGACACGAACTGGGACCAATGGGTGTGGGCCAGGAGCGAGGCACGTTGGTCCTGGTTCGTGTCTGGAACCGGGACCAAAGGGGTCCAACGAACCGGGACCAATGCCCCACGTGGCCCGCCCGCCCCTGACCCCACGAACCGGGACCGTTGCCCCCATTGGTCCCGGTTCGTGACTGAATCGAGACTAATGGGCTGGCCGGCCCGAACCGATGCCCTGTTTTCTACTAGTGAGTGAAGATATTTAGAATTTAGTTATTGGAAGAAAAAAGGACATGCAAGTCTGTTTTAGTTGGTACCATGAATCGTTTACATCGTAAGATATGCAACTCCGAAACAAAAGTAGTCTTACATCAACATTTTGAAAACTGCATATAAGCACAAGGATAACCACCTTGCAAATGCATGTGCATTGTAACGGCAGACTGCAGCCTTTGAGCAACTAATTTTGTTTTGTCACAATTCGACAACGTTGACCGGCTCCGCTGACCCCATTTTCTTGTTGAGCTAACCTAGAAAACATATCGACTTTGAAATTATGGGCCGAGCCAATCTCCTAGTTGTTAAAAGCATCTACAGACGAACTCGGCAAATCTCATATCTGAACTCCCAAATCCATGCAAAGGTATGAACGTTGATCATGGAAATATACCATTGTCCAACATAAATAACTGATCATCCATCATTTGATCAAGCTTCGGTCCATACTCCTTACCGGACGAAGCATCGAAATCCATCATTTTCCCCTAAAATTTTGACAAAAAATCCAATCAGACAATGTGTCGAACACATCCAGCACAAGACCGAGCCAAAGAGTAGCCGGGCATAGCGTGACATCTTCCGCGCCGACGATGACGCCCCTCGCAGTGCGGACGGGATAGAAGACAGCTCTGTCAGAGCTGGCGGAGCAGAGGCTAGAAATGGTGGCGGAGCGTGTGCAGCGACGGAGCTGCAAGACGAATGACGCGGTGGAGAAGAAGAAAGAAAGAGCAAATGGATCCAACAGTTCTTTTCGGTGGATTTGATGCAATTTAAGATGGGGTCATCCTGTCTGGTCCGACGTGGCGGGCGTGCCCGGTGCCCCATATTCACCTCTTATTTGAGCTGGATATGAGGGATGCTGGCCAGTCCAGGCGTTTGATGTTCGTTTGAGGCCCCCGGTTGGGTCGCAATTTCATAATCGGTCAGTGACCGGTCGAGCTGTTCGGACGTTTGAGATGGATTTTGAGGGTTCGGTTGTTGATGCTCTAACGCCGGCTCATTCCCATCGTGATCGAAAATAATAGACCCGGAGTTGTAGTAAGGACGTTTTTCGTTGAAAAGAACTGTTTACGGCTCCACAGTTGTAGTACTGGTGGATGATCCCAGTCGGTTGTTGGGGCGACGAGAGCACGGCCGGCACGGGCATTGATTCCCGTTCGTCCATCAAGACCCAAGGGACGGACACAAGACATGACTAAACACGAGCGCATCGTTCGGCTTTGGCTCACCTGACCTGGGACTTGATGAACAAGCGCGGAATCACGTGATTCTTCCCAGGAAACAAACATCGGAGAACAGGAGAGACGACGATGGTCTCGTTCCGCACGAGTGGTTTTGGATGGGCCGAGAAGGCAATGCACAGCCCATCCACCACGATTCTCCACATCCGATCAGAAGAAAGCCTGGAGTGCAATGGGGAAGGAAAAATATCAGTAGTATTGTACGAAGTATTAACTTGTACTCCTACATATTTTGCTAGCCAAAGACTTGAAGGACTGACGGTACACGAGCAACACAGTAGGCACCAACTTCATTTCATGTCAAAATCCATCGTAATAAGACCCAGAGAAGCGTCGCCATTAACTACACTACACAATCGATGGAGGGTCCAAGGCAGGGAGATTGTACACAACCACAAACCACCGCAAACCAGGGGCGGAAGGATGGAAGAATACCGTCGTACCATACCATACCATACCATACCACACCAGTACCACTATAGTTGACGTAGATCCTGCTTGGAGATCGCCGTCTCGCAAAAAGGGAGAACAGCCGATCGAGGACGACGGCAGGATCCTGCGCGGTGGCGGTGCAGCCGTGCAGGCGCCCATGGGAAAGCAACGCCAGCGATGGATGAATGTCTCGTCCCGTCAATAGTAACTCCCCTCTGGCTCCACACGTACGTACTCATCCGGGTGCAGTACTTTGCTGCTAGGATACATACGATCCATCCAGGATCCAGCGCGCCCGTGTATCCAACCGGATCTGTCCCATCCGTGTCGACGGCGACGGCGCGAAAGCTCCCGCCGGCGCCGCGCAAGTGGTCGTCTCCCGGGAAGAAAAATCGACCGATGGGTACGTGGACGCGCGGCGGCACCGGCCGGTGCATGCGGCTCGTGTGGGCGCATGGGGCGGAGAGCCCGCAGCACTGTCGACGAAAGCGCGGCAGGTCGTGGATGGATCGCCCTAGCTAGCAGTGTTCATCAGTTGCGCCATTGACATTGTTGGCCTGACGGGCGCTGGCTAGCTGCCGCACGTACGGGTCTCTCTGCTCATCGTTCTGTTAGCACCATCGCTCCCCTCTGCAGTCCGAGTCACTCGTCGTCTTGGAACAAGAAACGTCGGCCTCGCCCTACCGTCTGATATCTCCGTGCAGTGCATCTGCCGTCAGCTGGCACCGGTCCCTCCGGCCAGTGTTCGTGTGGCAACAGGTCCACGTATACCTCGGTACAACCGGGCACTGCAGGCCTGCCCGTGTGGTCGACGTACTCCACACTGTGGCCGCCGGTTACAGTAGAGAGTAACAGTTATGGGTGGATCGTTGGGTGATCATACTAGTACATGCGATCACAAACATATGGGATGGGATATTTGTTCTTTTTGAGAAAGAAATGGGATGGGATGTGCCACATATCGGTCGCTATGTTTGAAGAGTTCAGCTTGGGGCGCGTGGGACAAAAAGATGGGGACATTTTCCTGTTGGGCGATACGGCGAGAGATCTCAACTGTACCCTTTTCGGTTTTTGCAGAAAGAGTCTCTGCCTTACTGTACACCGATGACAGTATATTACGCATTGTCCCAAGATACTCGTATACATGCCACAGTGACGGGTGCTAATTAGATAGGAGTGCACTGTTACGCGCAAAATATATGCAAAATTGGTTTTATGAAAAATGCAGCAACACGTACGCTACGTGTACGAATACTGCACGCAAAAATACACTCCTATACAGCAGATACAAAGGTTGAGGCATGCAGGAAGAACACTGTGGTGGCACTTCCATCAGTACTGCTCAGTCGACGTGCAAAGCCAAAAACACAATGATATCTGCTACGTACATACCATCACGTCCCTTCAATCACAAGATACTACGTCCATACTGTAGCATAGCGTGTGGCTAACTAGCATGGGACAAGAGACGAACAACAGTAGCGACGAACGACGTGTCATTTGCTACACGGTCCACCCACCCTCATTCAATTGCTTTTTTAACGGCCTGCGCAAATTAAGTACTCCCTTCGTATCACAACCAGGTGATGTTTTAAACATTGACACGGTGCTTCCTCCGCCCAAAATAAATGACATAGATTTTATACTACGTTAGTATAAATTTTGTACTAGATCATTGACGGTTATTTTAAAACGAAGAAGTATTTAATACTTTTTTTTAATCATAACCCAATGCATATATTTTTCGTTGAAAAGTCAAGCATCACAAATTTTGATCAAATTTGTGAAGAAAAATATTTACATATAAAATGTCAAACTTATACCATTAGATTCATTATCAGATCAACTTTCATACTTTATATTGGTATTCTAGATATAAATAATTATCTCTAAAAACTTGTTATAGTTTTTAAAGTTTGACTTTAAAATAAATAAATAAATAAATAAATATATATATATATATATATATATATATATATATATATATATATATATAGACACACACACACTATATTATGGAACTGAAAGACTATGTAACTTCTATCATAATATACACATGTAAGAACCAGGAAAATTATAAGATTCTACATCTGTATTTTAGATAAATCTAAGCTACATATGGTTTTCAAACTTCCAAGCAAAACAAGTTTTTTCCAGCAAAGAGTCAAATCTTGATCTTGAGCCAACCACTAAGAGTTAGATCTGGAAACTTCCCAAGAAAGATCATGAATTGGACTTGAGATTTCATCTCAAAGAGCACGTCTGGCATACCTGAAACCATTGTTTTCAACAAGGACACAACACGTAAACACCGCATTGCGTGGTGTAACCATCGAAGGTCAGGTCTAGGGTTTTCACCCTCGGGGCTCGAGTCCCGATGCTTGAAGTAGAGCACCCCCAAGCCTAAGTCGTTGGGTGTTGCCGGATTGCCAGAATGTCTATTCGAAAAAACGATGCCGCGTGAAGGGAACGTGCACACACCATGGTCAGGGAAATATGAAATCTGTAAAGTTCCATGCCATATATGTCCAGAGGCAGCTGAAGGCGTTCCGCCACCCCCAGAAACTTCCGAGTAAGGGCATGTCCAACGCCGACTCCCAAACTGGACACCGTATTTGTTGCGGACAGGGAGGGGGTGGGCAGTCAACGAACATGGATACGGTAGCCAGCCATCTAAAGCTATGCGCATATGTTCAGTTACATTTTGGAAGAGATTTAATGAAGATGACCAAATTGGATGCATATTTAAACGTACCGTACAATATTAGTTCATACATGAATAATTACTATATATAACCGGATGCTTTTTATCTATACCGAAGCAATCTCATAATATTTAGACATATTTCAACTAAACCCTACTCTAAACCCAGTCTAAATGACCTTCAGTGCCCCAAGAATTGAAGCTTCGCCTCCGTGGCCTACTTGCTGGTAATCGGTCGACTATTATGAGACCGCCAAGATTGGCTTCAGCGGGAGGGGAGGAGTGGTGGCTCTCATGACACACAAGCATCGGCGGCCTCGCATGCGCTACTCTTCCTCGTTGCCGACGGTGCCCGCACACGTGACGGCTTGGTGGTCGTGGCATCAGGGCGCGGGCGTGGGCTTGAAAGCTGGAGATGTCGTCGATCTCCTTGAAGGTGACTTCTAACTTTACCCTTGAATGTTGCGGGCATAGCGATATGACTCATGCAGCGCCTCCTTCTCGGGCACATCCACGTCAAGTGCAATGGCCAGGCCGACGGCGAGTTGCTCCTTTGCGCATCAATGCTCGTTGAGGAGGCAGACATTGTATTTCTGATCGGCCTGCACCTATCGAAACATGGCCCGCCGCTCTTCCAACACCATCTCATAGTAGTGAGCGTGGGCCTCGCTGATGGTGATGTCGGCATTAGACGGTGAGGATAGTAGCGTAGACTCGTCGTTGGCCTCCTCTTTCATTGGGATGGCCGTACCGCTGGTATCCATTTGCTCGCTTGCTTGCTAGTCGTCTGCAATGGTTGTGAGCTCCTATTTCTGCTCGGACAAGAGGCTGTCTAAGGCGGGTTTGAAACTCGAGGAGGCCATGGCGGGCGTTGTGCAGAGAGAAGAAAGGGAGCAGAGGATGTTGGATGCGATAATTGACGGGCTTATGGTTTATAACTTTATATAGTGGACGAATGGTAGGGCAACCGATGAGTTGATTAATGATGGGTGGTAGACGGACCGACGAGTGGATGATGTCGCGGGTCGTTACTTGGCAATCACGTGATTTAATGTAGGTAGGAGGACAAGCGGGTTGTCCTTTAAAGGTGGGCCAGCCACATGCATCGGGAAGTGGCGAGGGCGGCGCTCTCATCCGGCGCCGCTTCAATGCCCGAGAATTGTGAGAGGTCATGTTGTTCTGAGCAGGCATGAATATGACATTAGTGTTTTGGAACGGCGCTGTGTTGACCGTTCCAGACAGAAACACGCACGGGCGATGGAGAGTTTTTGGTTGGGCCACGGTAGTCGGGCGCGTGCATGGCAATGGTCCACACGCCGGCACCCCTCGCGCTCGTTTGTTTAAGGTTTGTGAAAAAAATCACGTCTGGATCGGTTGGCAGACCAATACGAACGTGTGTTCGACCGTGATACACACTCAGACCATGCGGTTCAAACGGTTACAGACGGTTTGATGATCGAGAGATGCCCTAATGTGACATATACAGTATTTGTGCTATGAGCTGACGTCCAAAATGGTTTGCTTTTCGAACGTGAAACCAACAGGTGACCTACGTGCGTCAATGTTGGACGGAGAGCAAATATTACAAGGTTAGGCAAGAAGAACACTGCTTACGCTTCACGGCGTGTCAAGAAGCCAAACACGCAATCTATTTTGTGCAATCGCAAGATACGTATGATGCGCCCCCAATTACTGATTCACTGTTATTAGAGGGCTAATCAGCATGGGACAAGACGAACTCCTGTGGCTGGCGAGGAACAATGCGTGTCCACTTGTCATTAGGCAGCCTGTATCAGATGATCGATGGTCCACCCGCACGCGTGCACTTGATTCTCTTCATACTATCATGGGCGTGGTCGAATTAAGTAGCGTGCTAGCTACTGCCAACTGCTCTAACTCTGCGGTTGGTTGCTGTATACAAGTTGATGTTGCCGCTTATTTTGTGTGTTGTATGATTGTGTCTAACAGATGAAAGCGTGCGAGCGCGCGTACAAGAGGCGCCCAAGTAGGCCCATTTCTAACAGATGCTCAATAATAACCGGTTAGAGAATTAAAATCTCGGTTTTACTTCTGTAACTTAGACCTAGCCGATCCCCAATTTGTGTCAGTAGAGTAAAAGTTGTCCTCACTCGTCGCTCATCTCTTTATACTAACTCCATCACTTGGCGTCCGAGTAAACATCTTCATTTCGTCTTCTATTCCACTCCACCTCATGTGTCTCTTCTCCTTCTAACCCTCGCTGTCAGCGACTACCCCTGCCTTTCCCTGACGCCCCCTAACTTTCCAAGGGCCAGAACCCATCGCTGGCGCTCCGCGCTGCCATGTCTGTGGTTCGCCCTCAACCGGCGCATTCTCGAGCCACCGATGCACAGCCGATGCACCGGCCCCCGCCCACTTCACCGACTTCCCGGATGTCCCTTTGTTGCGGGAGACGTAGAGGAAATACCTCGGCGTCCGCCAGCGAGCGTGGAGGGCATGTGTTGCGGAGGGAGACCCACACGAGGAAGTGGACCGGGTCGTTCCACATGGCTGAGCTAGCAGTACTCAAATACGACCGGCGAAGGGCCCGATTCCATGGCGGGGAGGCATGCCTCAACTTTCCATGAGGGGACGGCAGCCATCCACCTCATATGGCCAGTGCCTGGTGTGGTAGTGGCTCGGGTGTCTAGGAAGCGCTGATGACCCACAAGTATAGAGGACCGCGACAGTCTTGATGGATAGTATTTTTCCAGGTTAGTTTGATTCAAATCATGCAAATTAGAGTCCATAACAAGAGCAAAAGTTTTTAGAAAAGTAGACATGTTGGAGACGTATCAACTCACCGAAGCTTAACTCGTTGTTTGTCCTCAAGCAATTCAGTTGATAAACTGAAAGTGATAAAGAAAACTGTTACAAACTCTTTTGTTCTCGTTGCTATATATATGCTTAGCTAGTGTTTAGGTTTTCATAATAAATCTTAAATAACCATATCCATGATAACAATTAAAGATCATATTCACTCATGGCAATACATAACCAACTAGTAAGCAATAATAATATATGTCACATGCCAACAATTTTTCAAAACAGTCATGATATAATATGACATGGTATTTCGCTAGCCCTTTCTGAGACTAAATGAAGAGCATCTCTGAGGTTCAAGTAGGGACTAAACATTATAATTTAGGATAGAAGAGATCCAGTCATGCTCACATCAAACATTAACTAGACTCAATGCATAAAAAATGACAATAATGCTCTCCAGTTTGGTGCTTTTAGTAAGAAGATGATGACTTAGAAACAATATAAAAGTAAATAGGAAGGCCCTTCATAGAGGGAATCATTGATTTGCACAGGTGCCAGAGCTCAAGTTTTACAATAGAACTGAAATTGTAATTTTGGATGGTTCACTTTTCCTGTCAATGTTATGACAAAGGTTTTCAGTATCTTTCATGCTAAACTCATTATTAGCGGTTCCCAGACAGAATTATAAAGTTTACTCATATCCACCATCCATACACAAACCGTGGCTAACCGAATCCACGGGTGCCTGCCAACATATCATCTGTCCCAAGGAGTTTTCTTTAATATATTTTGATTTTGCAGGACTAGGCATCCTTTTTACCAGCCTCTCTCATGCAATGACGCCGAATAAACGACCGTATTGAGAATAACCCACTTAGCATGGAAGATACCGCCCGCCCCGTCGCTACATGAGCGGTACGAGTGCACCAAACAGATGTTTGCTTGAATATTGGATGTGGCACACGCAAATTTACTTGGAACGAAATGGTAATAGCGCATATAGGTAGGTATGGTGGAATCGTGTGGTACAACTTTGGCTTTAAGGATATTGGATGCACAAGCAGCATTCCCGCTGAGTACACGTGAATGCTAGCAATAGATTAGGAAGCGACCAACTAGAGAGCAAAAACGGTCATAAGCATGCATTGTGAATAATTAATATTGAACATTAGCATGATTAGGATATAAACGCTCTCAATTTAAATATAATGAAGGTTGCATTGGTTTTGAATCAACTACATGTTTGCACATGGGCCAAGTGAAGCCACTCGAATTACTCTGATGGAAATACCATACTACCATACCACATCATAACCATTTCAATGCATGTTGGCACATAACATAAATAATTATCATCTCCTAGATACTGTAATTGGCATCATAAACATATTCACTCATGATATATTGTATCAAGGTCGAAGGAGATAAACATATTTACAAAAATAGAAAATAAGAAGAGTTCATACCAGCTTCCTTTGCCACGATCACTTCATCAAATATCGTCATATTGCCTTTCACTTGCATGACCAAACAATATGATAACAATAATAGTGCAAGAGTGTCGTGGATTAAGATGAAATCTGCAAACATTTGTGCAAAGGAGAAGACCAGGTAATATATGCTCTTAATTAGATCAGCATTAATGCATATGAGAAAAACTCAACATTTTCATCGTGGTATTCTCCTTTCAACAACTCAAAGAAAATAAAAGAAATTAAGAGAAACACACTGAAATATGTTTGAAGTTTTTGTTTTTTCTAGAAGAAAGCGAACAAGCAAAGCAAAAACAAAAACTAGAAAAACTATTTACATGGAAAAGCTCCCAACAATTAAAGGAAAAAAATTGGGTTTTCTTTTAATACTACAACTAATTAAATGGGAAAGAAAAAGCGAGAAATATTTTGGGGTTTTCCAAAGTTTTTTTTTTCAAACACACAAGAAGAAAGCGGAAAATAAAAAAATCATAGATTTACAATGAAATAGGATGAACACCGATAGTTTATATGAAGTGTGTGAACATGAATGTAATGTCGGTGAGAAATGCATACTCCCCCAAGCTTAGGCTTTTAGTCTGGCTTGATGATCACCGTGATAGGTTTGGATAATAGTTGAAGTGATAGCTCGTGGAGGCGTTTTGCACTGCCTCCTTGGCCAAGCGAATAGCCTCCACTGCGTCGTTATAATCTTGCACCTCGTTCTTGAGAATATAGTATGTTTGCTTGTTCTGAAAATCAAAGAGAGTAGGCGCAGGCAACATAACAGGAATATGTCTATATTTGTCAAATATTAGGTTGTGCTCATAACCCCTGACACTAGTCAAAAGGAAGTCATGACGATGCATGGCTTCAAAATCTAAATATCTATCACGCAACATGGGGTTATTAGGTTGATGCGAGACTCCTAATTTGGCAGCTCCCCGGGAGGTATAAATTCCCCCATACAAATCACTATTGCTTGAGTTAGAACTCAGCCTTCAGGCAACAATTGCACCGAGGTTATAATGCCTTTCACCAGTTACTGTGGTGTGAATACGACTCAAATCACGAGCGCACAGTGCACTGCAATCTTGGATACCTACTAAACATTTTCCATAAAACAATGAAAAGTAACGAATAGTGGGAAAATAGAGACTTTTTATTCTAGCATGTGTCACCCCCCTATCTGTTGGGGAACGTTGCATGGGAAACAAATTTTATTTTACGAACACACAAGATCTATCTATAGTGATGAGCATCTACGAGAGGGAGAGTGGATCTACATACCCTTGTAGATCGCTAAGCAGGAAGCGTTAAGAAACGCGGTTGGTGTAGTCGAACGTCTTCGCGATCCAAATGGCCGACCATCCCGCGATCTCATCACGATCCATCCCGTGATCCAATCATGATCCGTCCCACGATCTCATCACGATCTGTCTCGCGATCTTGATCACGGTCCTTCTGATCTAGCGCCGAACAGACGACACCTTTGCGTTCGGCACGCGTACAACTCGATGACAATCTCTGCCTTCTTGATCCAGAAAGAGGGAGCGGAGAGGTAGATGAGTTCTCCGGCAGCACAACGGCATGGTGGCGGTGGTGGAACTAATCCTGCAGGGCTTCGCCTAAGCACCGCAGAACTAATCTAGAGGAGAAATAGATCTAGAGGAAGAAGAGGGCAGCACGTGGCAATTAGGGTTAGCTTTCCCCTCTAAATCCTCTAGTATATATAGGAGGGAGGGACAGGAGGAGACAGCCTCAAACCCTCAAGGTTTGGTCGAAATTGGAGGTGGAGGAGTCCTACTCCAATCCTATTAGGAGTAGGATTAATTCCTCCTTTCCACTTGGAAACTCTTTCCACCTCTCCACCTTTTGGGTTTTTTCCCACCCCTAGCCGCATGGGCCTTAGTGGGGGCTTAGTCCAGCCCACCAGGGGCTGGTTTGACTCCTCTCACAGCCCATGAGGTCCTTTGGGTCGAGACACCCCTCCCGATGGTCCCCCGACACCCTCCCGACACTCCCGGTACACTACCGATGAGCCCACAACTTTTCCGGTGACCAAAACAGGACTTCCTATATATCAATATTTACCTCCGGACCATTCCAGAGCTCCTAGTGACATCTGGGATCTCATACGGGACTCCGAACAACCTTCGGTCACCACCATACATAACTCTATACTACCGAAATGTCATTAAACCTTAAGTGTGCAGACCCTGTGGGTTCGAGAACTATGTAGACATGACCGAGACACCTCTACGGTCAATAACCAATAGCGGGACCTGGATGCCCATATTGGTTCCTACATACTCTACGAAGATCTTTATCGGTTGAACCTCTATGTCAAGGATTCATTTAATCCCGTATGTTGTTCCCTTTGTTCTTCGGTGTGTTACTTGCCCGAGATTCGATCGTCGGTATCTCCATACCTAGTTCAATCTCGTTACCGGCATGTCTCTTTACTCGTTACATAATACAAGATCCCGTGGCTAACACTTTAGTCACATTGCTTGCAAGGCTTGTTGTGATGTTGTATTACCGAGTGGGCCGTGAGATACCTCTCCGTTACACGGAGTAACAAATCCCAGTCTTGATCCATGCCAACCCAACAGACACCCTCAGAGATACCTGTAGAGCACCTTTATAGTCATCCAGTTATGTTGCACATTTGATACACACAAGGTACTCCTCCGGTGTTAGTGAGTTGCATGATCTCATGGTCATAGGAACAGATACTTGACATACAGAAAACTGTAGCAATAAGCTGACACAATCATATGCTACGTTTATAGTTTGGGTCTTGTCCATCACATCATTCTCCTAATGACGTGATCCCGTTATCAAATGACAACTCATGTCCATGGCTAGGAAACCTTAACCATCTTTGATCAACGAGCTAGTATATTAGAGGCATACTAGGGACATGGTGTTGTCTATGTATCCACACATGTATCTGAGTTTTCTATCAATACAATTATAGCACAGATAATAAACGATTATCATGAACAAGGAAATATGATAATAACTTATTTATTATTGCATCTAGGGCATATTTCCAATAGTCTCGCACTTGCACTAGAGTCAATAATCTAGCTCACATCGCTATGTGATTTGTTATGAATCTCACACCCAATGAGTTCTGGGGTTCAATCATGTTTTGCATGTGAAAGAGGTTCTAGTCAACGGGTCTGCGACATTCAGATCCGTGTGTACTTTGCACATCTCTATGTCATACTGTAGACACTGCTACCACACTCCACTTGGAGCTATTCCAAATGGCTGCTCTACTGTATGTATCCGGGTTGCTACTAAGAGTCATCCGGATTGGTGTTAAAGCTTGCATCAACGTAACTCTTTACGACAAACTCTTTATCACCTCCATAATTGAGAAACATCTCCTTAGTCTTTCATTTACTAAGGATAATCTTGACCGCTATCCAGTGATCCACTCCTGGATCACTCTTGTACCCCTTGACGGACTCATGGCGAGGCACACACATGTGCGGTACACAGCATGGCATACTATATAGAGCCTATGGCTAAAGCATAGGAGATGACCTTCGTCCTTTCTCCTTCTTCTGCCATAGTCGAGCTTTGAGTCTTACTCAATTTCACACCTGACAAATTAGGCAAGGACTCTTTCTCTGACCGATCCATTTTGAACTCTTTCAAAATCTTGTCAAGGTATGTACTCATTGAAAGTCTCATCACTCAATTAGGTAGCTTTATCCAGGTCTTCCTTTGAAAAACTCTTTTCAAACAACCCTTTATGCTTTCCAGAAATTCTACATTATTTCCGATCAACAATATGTCAACCACATATGCTTATCAGAAACTGTATAGTGCTCCCACTCACTTTATTGTAAATACAAGTTTCTCATAAACTTTGTATAGACTCAAAAACTTTGATCACCTCATCAAAGTGTATATTCCAACTCCGAGATGCTTGCTCCAATCCATAGAAGGATCACTGCAGCTTGCACACCTTTTAGCATCCTTAGGACTGACAAAACCTTCTGGTTGTATCTCATACAACCTTTCCTCCAGGAAGGAAACGATGTTTTGATATCCATTTGCCATATTTCATTATTCAAAATGCAGCAACTGCTAACATGATTCCAACAGACTTTAGCATCGCTACGAGTGAGAAAGTCTCATCGCAGTCAACTCCTTGAACTTGTCGGAAACTTCTTTGCGACAAGTCGAGCTTTATATGTGGTGACATTTACCATCAGCGTCTGTATTCATATCAAAGGTCCATTTGTACTCGATGACCTGCCGTCCAATGAGCAAGTCTACCAAAGTCTACCCTTGGTTTTCTTACATGGATCCTTTCTCGGATTTCATGGCCTCTAACCATTTGTCAGAATCCGGGCCCATCATCGCTTCTCTATAGCTCGTAGGTTCATCGTTGTCCAACAACATGACCTCCAAGACAGGGTTGTCGTATCATTCAGGAGCAGTAAGCATCCTTGTCGACCTACGAGGTTTGATAGTAACTTGATCCGAAGCTTCATGATCATCATCATTAACTTCCTCTTCAACTAACGTAGGCTCCACAGAAAGATCTTTCTACGCTGCACTACTCTCTAGTTGAAACAAAGGTTCAACAACCTCATCAAGTTCTATCTTCCTCCCACTCAATTCTTCCAAGAGAATCTTTTTCTCGAGAAAGGACCCGTTTTAGCAACAAACACTTTATGCTTGGGTCTGAGATAGAAGGTTTACCAAACTGTTCTTAGGGTATTCTATGAAGATGCATTTGTCCGCTTTGGGTTCGGGCTCATTAGGTGAAAACCTTTTTTCACATAAGCGTCGCAGCCCCAAACATTAAGAAATGATAGCTTAGGTTTCTAATAAACGATAATTCACACAGTGTCATCTCAACGGATTTAGATGGTGCCCTATTTAAAGTGAATGTAGTTTTCTCTAATGCATAACCCAAAAATGATAGTGGCAAATAGATAAGAGACATCATAGTACGCACCATATCCAATAGAGCACGGCTATGACATTCGGACACACCATCACACTATGGTGTTCCAGGTGGCGTGAGTTGTGAAACAACTTTTCACATTGTCTTAAGTTGTATACCAAACTCGTAACTCAGATATTCACCTCCACAATCATATCGTAGACATTTTATCTTCTCGTCATGATGATCTCAAACTTCACTCTGATTCTACTTGAAGTTTTCACATGATTCAGACTTGTGTTTCATTAAGTAAATATACACTATATCTACTCAAATCATTAGTGAAAGATAAGAAAATAACGATATCCACCGCACGCTACAACACTCATTGGACCGTATACATCAATATGTATCATTTCCAATAAGTCACTTGCCCGTTCCATCAAGCCGGAAAACGGGGTTTTAGTCATCTTGCCCAAGAGGCATGGTCCGCATGTCTCAACCGATTCAAAATCGAATGAGTCCAAAGATCCATCAACATGGAGTTTCTTCATACGCTTTTACACCAATATGACATTTAGCGGTAGTGCCACAAGTATGTGGTACTATCATTATTAACTTTGTATCTTTTGGCATCTATGAACATTTTTACTACTACGATCAAGATTCAACAAACCATTCATTGGGTGCATGACCATTGAAGGTATTATTCATGTAAACAGAATAACAATTATTCTCTGACTCAAGTGAATAACCCTATTGCAATAAACACGATCTAATCACGTTCATGCTCAACGCAAACACTAAATAACATTTATTTAGGTTCGTCACTAATCCCAAATGTAGAGAGAGCGTGCGATCTTGATCACATCAACCGTGGAGACATTTCCAACACACATCGTCACCTCACCCTTGGCTAGTCTCCGTTTATTCCGTAGCTTTTATTTTGAGTTACTAACATTTAGCAATCGAACGGGTATCCAATACCCACGTGCTACTAGGAGTACTAGCAATGTACACATCAGTAACACATATATCAAATATATTTCTGTCAACGTTGCCAGCCTTCTTATCTACCAAGTATCTGAGGTTGTTCTGCTTCAGCGATCGTTCTCCTCATAATATAAGCACTTCGTCTTGGGTTTGGGTTCAACTTTGGGTTTGTTCATTGGAGCAGCAACTGACTTGCCATCCATGAACTTTCCCTCCTAGCCCTTGCCCTTCTTGAAACTAGTGGTTTCACTAACCATCAACACTTGATGTTCCTTCTTGATTTCTACCTTCGCGGTGTCAAATATCGCGAATAGCTTAGGGATCATTATTTCCATCCCTAGCATTTTATAGTTCATCACGAAGCTCTAGTAGCTTAGTGACAGTGACTTGGAGAACTATATCAATCACTCTCTTATCTGGAAGATCAACTCCCACTCGATTCAAGCGATTGTAGTACCCAGACAATTTGAGCACATGCTCAAGGATTGAGCTATTCTCCTTCATCTTGCAGGCAAAGAATCTTTGTCGGATATCTCATATCTCACAACATGGGCACGTGCCTGAGATCCCAATTTCAGCTCTTAGAACATCTCATACTTTCCATGACGTTCAGAATATTTTCGAGCCTCAATTCTAAGCTGTAAAGCATGACACACTAAACTATCAAGTAGTCATCGGAACGTGTCTGTCAGATGTTTACAACATCTACAGACGATGCTAGAGGGGGTGGCGCACCGAGTTGTGCATTAAGGACATAAGCCTTCTGTGCAGCAATGAGGACAATCATCAGATCACGGACCTAGTCCGCAATATTGCTACCAACATCTTTCAACTCTATTTCTCTAGGAACATATAAAAATTCAAGGGAGCTACATCGTGAGCTAGTAATCTTCAACATAATTTGCAAAGACACTACTGACTATGTTCATGATAATGAGTTCAACTAATCATATTACTTAAGAACTCCCACTCAAATTGACATCCCTCCGGTCATTCGAGTGATACATGATCGAAATTCACCAACTCAAGTCTGATCATCACGTGAGTTGAGGTGGTTTCAATGGTGAACATCGTCATGTTGATCATATCTACTATATGAGTCATGTTCGAATTTTTGGTCTCTTGTGTTCCGAGGCCATGTCTGTACATGCTAGGCTCGTCAAGTTTAACCCGAGTGTTCCTCATGTGCAACACTGGCTTGCACGCGTTGTATGTGAACGTAGAGTCTATCACACCCGATCATCACATGGTGTCTCGACACGACAAACTTTCGCAATGGTGCACACTCGAGGACAACGCAATTGATCTTGAATTTTAGTGAGGGGTCACCTTATAATGCTACCGTCATCCTAAGCAAAACAAGGTGCATAAAAGGATTAACATCACATGCAAATCATAAGTGACATGATATGGCCATGAACTTGTTCTTTTGATCTCCATCCTTAAAGCACCGGCATGATCTCCATTGTCACCGGCATGACACCATGATCTCCATCATCTTGATCTCCATCAACGTGTCTCCATCGGGGTTGTCGTGCCCACCATGCTTCTACTACTATTGCTACCGCTTAGCGATAAAGTAAAGCATTACATAGCACTTAATGATTGACTCGTAGGTCATACAATAATTAAAGACAACCCCATAGCTCCTGTCGGTTACCGTACTAATCAACATGCAAGTCGTGATATTCTATACAAAACATGATCATCTCATACATCACATATATCTCATCATGTAATTGGTAAATATGCCCTAGAGGCAATAAATAAAGTTTTTATTGTTATATTTCCTTGTTCATGATAATCGTTTATTATCCATGCTATAATTGTATTGATTGGAAACACATTACATGTGTGGGTAAATAGACAACACTATGTCCCTAGTATGCCTCTAGTGAACTAGCTCGTTGATCAAAGATGGTCAAGGTTTCCTAGCCATTGACATGTGATGTCATTTGATAACGGGATCACATCATTATTAGAATGATGTGATGGAGAAGACCCAAACTACAAACGTAGCATATGATCGTGTCAGTTTATTGCTACTGTTTTCTGCATGTCAAGTATATGTTCCTATGACCATGAGATCATGCAACTCACGAACATCGGAGGAGTGCCTTGTGTGTATCAAATGTCGCAACATAACTGGGTGACTATAAAGGTGCTCTACAGGTATCTATGAGGGTGTCTGTTGAGTTGGCATGGATCAAGACTGGGATTTGTTGCTCCGTGTGACGGAGAGGTATCTCAGGGCATACTCGGTAATACAACATCACAATAAGCCTTGCAAGCAATGTGACTAAGTGTTAGTCACGGTATTTATTTATTACAGAATGAGTAAAAAGACTTTCCGGTAATGAGCTTGAATTAGGTATGGAGATACCGACGATCGAATCTCGGGCTAGTAACATACCGAAGAACAAAGGGAACATCATACGGGATTAACTGAATCCTTGACACAGAGGTTCGACCGATAAAGATCTTCGTAGAATATATAGGAACCAATATGGGCATCTAGGTCCCGCTATTGGTTATTGACCATAGAGGTGTCTCGGTCATGTCTAGATAGTTCTCGAACCCGCAGGGTCTGCACACTTAAGGTTTGGCGACGTTTCGGTAGTATAGAGTTATGTATGGTGGTGACCGAAGGTTGTTCAGAGTCCCGGATGAGATGCCAGATATCACGAGGAGCTCCTAAATGGTCCGGAGGTAAAGATTCATATATAGGAAGTCCTGGTTTGGTCACCGGAAAAGTTTCGGGCTAATCGGTAATGTACTGGGAGTGCCGGTAGTGTACCGGGAGACCACCGGGAGGGGTATTTCGACCCAAGAGGCTTCATGGGCTGTGGGATAATAATACCAGCCTTTTGTGGGCTGGTGGAAGTCCCACACAAGGTCCATGTGGCTAGGAAGAAAAGGCAAAAGGGAAAAGGTGGAAAAAAGGCCAAAAAAGGAGGAATCCTAGTCCTACTAGGATTGGAGAAGGAGTCCTCCTCTCCTCGCCACTTCGGCCGAACCAAGGAGGCTTGGCCCTTGTGTCAAGTCCTCTCCTCCCTCCCTATTATACATACTGGAGGTTTTAGGGTTTCGCCCAGAATTTTTAGCCACGTGCTGCCCGTTCCTCCAGTGCATAGTTTCTCTTCTAGATCGGATTTGTACAATGCTTAGGCGAAGCCTTGCCGGAATAGCTCCACCACCATCGCCGGAGCACCGTCACACTACCGAAAAACTCTTCTTCCTCTCCGCTCCCTCTTGCTGGATCAATATGGCAGAGATCGTCATCAAGCCGTGTGTGTGCTGAACGTGGAGGTGCCGTCCGTTCGGCGCTAGATCAGAAGGACCGTGACGTGTTCGCGGGACGGATCGTGATCAAGTTCGCGGGACGGATCATGATTGGATCGCGGAACGGATCGTGATTGGACCGTGGGACGCTCGGCGATTTGGATCGCGAAGACGTTCGACTACACCAACCGCGTTTCTTAACGCTTCCCTCTTAGCGATCTACAAGGATACGTAGATCCACTCCCCCTCTCGTAGATGCTCATCACCATGGATAGATCTTGCGTGAACATAGGAAATTTTTTGTTTCCCATGCAACGTTCCCTAATAGTTGTATCAGAGCTAGGTCTATGCGTAGATGAGATCTCAAGTAGAACACACAGAGTTTGTGGGCGTTGATGCTTAGATTGCTTCATCCCCGTGTTGTGTTTTGGTTCAGTGGTATTGTGAGATGAAGCGGCCCGGACCAACGTTACCCGTACGCTTACGAGAGACCGGTTCCCTCAACCGTAACTTGTCGCATAGATGGCTTGCGGGTGCCAGTTTCTCTCACTTTAGTTGGATCAGATTCGACAAAGGCGGTTTGAGAAGGTTGAAAAGCAACTAGTGTATCACCGTTGTGGTTTTTGCATAGATGAGAATTGTTCTAGCTAGATACCCGTAGTAGCCACGTAAAACATGCAACAATAATTAGAGGATGTCTAACTTGTTTTTGCAGGGTATGTTGTGATGTGATATGGCCAATTACATGATGTGATATATGTGATGTATGAGATGATCATGTGATGTATAGATTATCACGACTTGCATGTCGATGAGTACGGCAACCGACATGAGCCATATGGTTGTCTTTAATTATTATATGACCTGCGTGTCAAACATTAAGCGTTATGTAATGCTTTACTTTATCGCTAAACGATAGCAATAGTAGTAGAAGCATGTTGGGCGCAACAACCCCGATGGCGACACGTTAATGGAGATCAAGATGATGGAGATCATGGTGTCGTGCCGGTGACGATGGAGATCATGCCAGTGCTTCCTAGATGGAGATCAAAAGCACAAGTTCATGGCCATATCATGTCGCTTATGATTTGCATGTGATGTTAATCCTTTTATGCACCTTTTTTTTGCTTAGGACGATGGTAGAATTATAAGGTGATCCCTCACTTAAATTTCAAGATGCATTGTGTTCTTCCCGAGTGTGTACCATTGCGAAAGTTCGTCGTGTCGAGACACCACGTGATGATCGGGTGTGATAGACTCTACGTTCACATACAACGGGTGCAAGCCAGTGTTGCACGTGCAGAACACTCGGGTTAAACTTGACAAGCCTAGCATGTATAGACATGGCCTCGGAACACAAGAGACCGAAAGATCGAACATGAGTCATATAGTAGATATGATCAACATGATGATGTTCACCATTGAAGCCACCTCAAGTCACGTGATGATTGGACTTGAGTTGGTGAATTTGGATCATGTGACACTCAGATGGCCTGAGGGATGTCAATTTGAGTGGGAGCTTTAGTAATTTTATTAACTAAACTCATTATCGTGAACAATAGTCTAAGTAAACCTTTGCATATTTATGTTGTAGATCAATGGCTCGCGCAATAGCACCCCTGAATTTTAATGCGTTCCTAGAGAAAGCTAAGTTGAAAGATGATGGAAGTAACTTTGTTGACTGGGCCCGTAATCTGACGATTATCCTCACATCTTCCTAGAAATCATATGTCCTTGATGCACCGCTTGGTGACCAACCAGAAGACATGACCTCCGAAGACGTTAAGAACGCTTGGGAGGCACGTAACGGAGATTGCTCAATAGTTCAGTGTGCAATATTGTATGGCTTAGAACCGGGACTTCAAAGACGTTTTGAACGTCATGGAGCATATGAGATGTTCCAGGAGTTGAAGTTTACCTTTTAGAAGAATGCCCGGATCGAGAGGTATGAGACCTCCGATAACTTCTATGCTTGCAAGATGGAGGAGATCAGGTCTATCAGTGAACATATACTCAGAATGTCTGGGTATTCAACTCGTCTAGCGGAGTTGGGAATTGCCCTTCCGACAAAGGAGATCACTAACAGAGTTCTTTAATTACTGCCACCTAGTTACAAGAGCTTTGTGATGAACTATAACATGCACGGGATGAACAAGTCAGTCGCCGTGCTGTTTGTGATGCTAAAAGTCGCTGAGTCTGAAATCCAGAAAGAACATCAAGTGTTGATGGTCAATAAACCACTAGTTTCAAGAAGAATGGCAAGGACAAGGGAAAGAAGGGTAAAACCAAGAAGGATGACAAAGCAGTTGCTACTCCTGTAAAGAAGCCCAAGCATGGACCTAAGCTAGAAACTAAGTGCTTTCATTGCAAGGGAACTTGTCACTGGAAGCAGAACGGTCCCAAGTACCTGGCTGACAAGAAGGCGGCCAATGACAAACAAGGTATATATGATATACATGTTATTGATGTGTACCTTACTAGCTCTCGTTGTAGTGCCTGGGTATTTGATACCGGTTCGGTTGCTCACATTTGCAACTCAAAACAGGAACTACGAAATAGACGAAGGCTGGCAAAGGATGAAGTGACGATGCACGTGGTAAATGGTTCCAAGGTCGATGTGATCGCCGTCGGCACACTCTCTCTTCGATTACCATAGGGATTAGTGATGAACCTGAATAATTGTTATTTAGTGCCTGCGTTAAGCATGAACATTATATCTGGATCTTGTTTATTGCGAGACGGTTACTCATTTAAATCAGAGAATAAAGGTTGTTCTATTTATATGAGTATTATCTTTTATGATCATGCACCCAATGTGAGGGGTTTATTCATATTGAATCTTGATAGTTATGACACACATGTTCATAACATTGATGCCAAAAGATGTAGAGTTGATAATGATAGTACCACTTTCTTGTGGCACTGTCGTTTAGGTCAGATTGGTGTAAAACACATGAGGAAGCTCCATGCTGATGGACTTTTGGAGTCACTTGATTTTGAATCACTTGACACATGTGAACCATGCCTCATGGGCAAGATGACTAAAATGCCGTTCTCTAGAACAATGGAACGGGCGAGTGACTTATTGGAAATCATACATACTGATGTGTGTGGTCCAATGAATGTTACAACACGTGGTGGATATCGTTATTTTCTCACCTTCACTGATGACTTAAGTAGATATGGGTATATTTACTTAATGAAACACAAGTGTGAAACGTTTGAAAAGTTGAAGCAATTTCAGAGTGAAGTTGAGAATCATCGTAACAAGAAGATTAAATTCCTGCGATCTAATCGAGGAGGTGAATATCTAAGTTATGAGTTTGGCAGTCACTTAAGACAGTGTGGAATTGTTTCATAGTTGACACCGCCTGGAACACCACAGCGTAATGGTGTGTCCGAACGTCGTAATCGAACCTTATTAGATATGGTGCGTTCTATGATGTCTCTTGCTGATTTGCCACTATCGTTTTGGGGTTATGCATTAGAGACAGCTGCATTCACTTTAAATAGGGCAGTATCGAAATCCGTTGAGACGAAGCCATATGAACTATGGTTTGGCAAGAGGCCAAAGTTGTCGTTTCTTAAAGTTTGGGGATGTGATGCTTATGTCAAAAAGCTTCAGCCTAAAAAGCTGGAACCCAAAGCGGAGAAATGCGTCTTCATAGGATACCCGAAAGAGACAGTCGGGTATACCTTCTATCTCAGATCCGAAGGCAAAGTGTTTATCGCTAAGAATGGAACATTTCTTGAGAAAGTGTTTCTCTCGAAAGAATTGAGTGGGAGGAAAATAGAGCTTGATGAGTTTATTGAACCTTTACTTCAACCAGAAAGTAGCGCAGCGCAGAAAGATGTTTCTGTGGAACCTACGACGGTGGAAGAGGAAGGTAATGATGATGATCATGAAGCTTCGGATCAAGCTACTATTGAACCTTGTAGGTCGACAAGGGCACGTACTACTCCTGAGTGGTACGTCAACCCTGTCTTGGAGGTCATGTTGTTGGACAACAATGAACCTACGAGCTATGAAGGAGCAGTGATGGGCCCGGTTTCCGAGAAATGGTTAGAGGCCATGAAATCCGAGATGGGATCCATGTATGAAAACAAAGTATGGACTTTGGAAGTATTACCTAAAGGGCGAAAGGCCATTCAGAACAAATGGATCTTTAAGAAGAAGACAGACGCGAACGGTAATGTCACCGTCTATAAAGCTCGACTTGTGGCAAAGGGTTTTTCACAAGTTCAAGGAGTTGACTACGATGAGACATTCTCACCCGTAGAGATGCTTAAGTGTTGGGGAACGTTGCATGGGAAACAAATTTTTTCCTACGCACACGAAGATCTATCCATGGTGATGAGCATCTACGAGAGGGAGAGTGGATCTACATACCCTTGTAGATCGCTAAGCGGGAAGCGTTAAGAAATGCGGTTGGTGTAGTCAAACGTCTTCGCGATCCAAATCGCCGCGCGTCCCGCGATCCGATCACGATCTGTCTCACGATCCAATCACGATCCATCCCACGATCCGATCACGATCCGTCCCACGAACTTGATCACAATCCGTCTCATGAACTTGATCACGATCCTTCCGATCTAGCACCGAACGGACGACACCTCCGCGTTCAGCACACATACAGCTTGATGACGATCTCCACCGTCTTGATCCAGCAAGAAGGAGTGGAGAGGAAGAAGATTTCTCCAGCAGCCTGACGGCGCTCCGGCGATGGTGGTGGAGTAATTCCGGCAGGGCTTCGCCTAAGCACTTCAGAAAACCGATCTAGAGGAGAAACTATGCACTGGAGGAACAGGTAGCACGTGGCTGAAAATCTAGTGCAAAAACCCTCAATACCACCAGTATATATAGGAGGAGAGGAGGATAGGAGGCAGCTTGGCCTCCAAGCCTTCTAGGCTTCGGCCGAACTAGGAGAGGAGGAGTCCACCTCCTCCACTCCTAGTGGGATTAGGATTCATTCTTTTTTTCCTTTTTTCCTTTTTCTACCTTTTTCCTTTTGAGTTTTATTCTCCAGCCCACTAAGGGATGATATTCACTCTCCCACAGCCCATGAAGCCTCTTGGGTCGAAATACCCCTCCCGGAGGTCTCCCGGTACACTACCGGCACTCCCGGTACACTACCAATGAGCCCGGAACATTTCTGGCGACCAAAACAGGACTTCCTATATATGCATCTTTACCTCCAGAGCATTCCGGAGCTCCTCGTGACGTCCGGGATCTCATCCGGGACTCCGAACAATCTTCGGTCACCACCATACATAACTCTACACTATCGAAACGTCACCAAACCTTAAGTGTGCAGACCCTGCGGGTTCGAGAACTATGTAGACATGACCGAGACACCTCTACACTCAATAACCAATGGTGGGACCTGGATGTCCACATTGGTTCCTACATATTCTACGAAGATCTTTAGCGGTCGAACCTCTATGTCAAGGATTCAGTTAATCCCGTATGATGTTCCCTTTGTTCTTCGGTATGTTACTTGCCCGAGCTTCGATCGTCGGTATCTCCATACCTAGTTCAACCTCCTTACTGGCAAGTCTCTTTACTCGTTCCGTAATACAACATCCCGTGACCAACACTTATTCACATTGCTTGCAAGGCTTATTGTGATGTTGTATTACCGAGTGGGCCCTGAGATACCTCTCCGTCACACGGAGTAACAAATCCCAATCTTGATCCATGCCAACTCAACAGACACCCTTGAAGACACCTGTAGAGCACCTTTATAGTCACCTAGTTACGTTGCGACGTTTGATACACCGAAGGTACTCCTCCAATATCTGTGAGTTGCATGATCTCATGGTCATAGGAACATATACTTGACATGCAGAAAATAGTAGCAATAAACTGACATGATCATTGTGGGCCGTGAGTTTATTACTACTGTTTTTCTGCATGTCAAGTATATGTTCCTATGACCATGAGATTATCCAACTCACGGACATCGGAGGAGTGCCTTGTTTGTATCAAACATCGCAACATAATTGGGTGACTATAAAGGTGCTCTACAGGTATCTTCGAGGGTGTTTGTTGAGTTGGCATGGATCAAGACTGGGATTTGTTGCTCCGTGTGACGGAGAGTTATCTCAGGTCCCACTCGGTAATACAACATCACAATAAGCCTTGCAAGCAATGTGACTAAGTGTTAGTCATGGGATTTTGTATTACGGAATGAGTAAAGAGACTTTCCGGTAACGAGGTTGAACTATGTATGGAGATACCGACGATCGAATCTCGGGCAAGTAACATACCGAAGAACAAAGGGAACAGCATACGGGACTAACTAAATCCTTGCCATAGAGGTTCGACCGATAAAGATCTTCGTAGAATATTTAGGAACCAATATGGGCATCCAGGTCCCGCTATTGCTTATTGACCGTAGAGGTGTCTCGGTCATGTCTACATAGTTCTCGAACCCTTAGGGTTTGCACACTTAAGATTTGGTGATATTTCTGTAGTATAGAGTTATGTATGGTGGTGACCAAAGGTTGTTCAGAGTCCCGGTTGAGATCCTGGACGTCACGAGGAGCTCCGGAATGGTTTGGAGGTAAAGATTCATATATAGGAAGTCCTGTTTTGGTCGTCGAAAAAGTTTCGGGCTAATCGGTAATGTACCGGGAGTGCCGGTAGTGTACCGGGAGACCACCGGGAGGGGTATTTCGACCCAAGAGGCTTCATGGGCTGTGGGAGAATAAATACCAGCCTTTTGTATTCTGGTGGAAGTCCCACATAAGGCCCATGTGGCTAGGGAAGAAAAGCCCAAAGGGAAAAGGTGGAAAAAGGCCAAAAAAGGAGGAATCCTAGTCCTACTAGGATTGGAGGAGGAGTCCACCTCTCCTCCCCACTTCGGCCGAACCAAGGAGGCTTGTCCCTTGCGCCAAGTCCTCTCCTCCCTCCATCTTAGATATACTGGAGGTTTTAGGGTTTTTGCACAGAATTTTTAGCCACATGCTGCCTGTTCCTCCAGATTGGATTTCTGCAGTGCTTAGGCGAAGACTTGCCAGAATAGCTCCACCACCATAGCCGGAGCGCCATCACGCTGCCAGAGAACTCTTCTTCCTCTCCGCTCCCTCTTGCTGGATCAAGACAGCGGAGATTGTCATCAAGCCGTACGTGTGCTGAACGCGGAGGTGCCGTCCATTCGGCGTTAGATCGGAAGGACCGTGATCGAGTTTGCAGGACGGATCATGATCAAGTTCGCGGGACGGATCGTGATTGGATCGTGGGATGGATCGTGATTGGATCGCGGGACTCTCGGCAATCTGGATCGCGAAGACGTTCGACTACACCAATCACGTTTCTTAACGCTTCCTGCTTAGCGATCTACATGGGTACGTAGATCCACTCTCCCTCTCGTAGATGCTCATCACCATGGATAGGTCTTGCGTGAACGTAGGAATTTTTTGTTTCCCATGCAACGTTCCCCAACAGTAATTGGCCATATCACATCACAACATACCCTACAAAAACAAGTTAGACGTCCTCTAATTGTTGTTGCATGTTTTACGTGGCTGCTACAGGTATCTAGCAAGAACAATTCTCACCTACGCAATGACCATAACGGTGATACATAAGTTGCTTTTCAACCTTCTCAAGGACCGCCTTTGTCGAATCCGATCCAACTAAAGTAGGAGAAACAGACACCTTCCAGCCATCTTTGTGCAACAAAGTTACACGTCAATCGATGGAACTGGTCTCTCGTAAGTGTACGAGTAAGGTTGGTTCGGGCCGCTTCATCCCACAATACCGCTAAACCAAAACATGACCAAGGGAGGAAGCAATCTAATCATCAATGCCCACAAACTCTTTGTGTTCTAGTCGAGATCTCATGTACACATAGACCTAGTTCATGATGCTACCGTTGGGGAACGTTGCATGGGAAACAAAAAATTTCCTACGCACACACAAGATCTATCCACTACTAGGGAAAACCCTAGTAGTAGCGCTCGAAATATGCATATTAGTAGTGCTGGGTCCAGCGCTACTGCTATCGCGCTACAGCTAAGTTTTAGCAGTAGCGCTTGTCTGGCAAGCGCTACTACTATGTGCTATTAACAGTAGCACTTGCCAGGCCAGCGCTACTGCTAACTATCTGTAGCGCGTGGACAAACGAAGTGCCGCTGCTAACCCAGCACTACTATTAGATGATTTGCAGCGCTACTGCTAGTATTTCTTCTTTCACAGATTTACACCCTCTACGTATTTGTGATGTATTTATATAGGATCTCTACAGTAGTTTCATCAGTTCATACTAAACATACACTATTATCATCATATCATAGACATACAGTACTCTCGTCATACCATCATCATCATTCAACACAAATATCATCACATCTCGAAAATAGCGATACACATGAGTGATCATGTCATGTCTCGAATAAGTGCAAATGCATGGTCATGGCACAAACACAAGTTTTCGTTATCTCTATCTAAACCATGATGTAGAGGAGAAGAGCGATCAGGATGAGCAAGAGCGCGACTATGTAGTACTTGAGACACCGGCGGTCCGGCCCTCGCTCATGCTGGAGTCTCCACCTCAAGTAACTACATTCTGCTTTGGCTCTGCTATCAAACCCTCTGTGGCTAGCATCCGGGTACCTGTACACCTGGGCCTGAGTGTGTGGCCAGTTGTCGTAGACTCCTGGAACCCTCCCAACGAACACGACGTGCCAGTTCTTCGCCATCTCTGATCTATGTACCTGCATCGACAATTGATCAATTGAACGATAATATGCAACATAATGTACTTAAGAAAACAAACATGCATAATTAGCAAAATACAGGCAACTTATAGTAAACATAAGTGACGAAGTTCCTCATATATACCCAAACTAATTAACTAGCAAGAGCGATCAGTCCTCCATGTCGTGGTCCAATCTTCATAGTCAGGGATGAAGCACCCGAGCTTCGTGAAAGGCTTAAGGTCCAGACGCTGAGCGAGAAGCAGTGCTCGGACATCATCCCGTGTCATTGTTGGCCCATGTTAGAACATCCCTGTTGGTTCGAGGACCTACTTCATCATCACTTGGGCAACTTCACACTATACGTGATAAAACTTAGCTCGGAGTTGATGATCCGGTGTCTGTCCTATGCTTGTGGCCCAGCTAACAATCTCGGCATCGCCGGTACTAGGTGACATGCGAAGGCGTTGATTATCCCTTCTATATTCGAGAAGGTGATGCATGAGGTAGAATCCATCAGCCTGACTATTGTGCGGTTGTTGAATGCAGCAGACATGTCCGTCCTTCCTATTCCTTTTACGTGCGTGTAAGAAGTCGGTCTTATGGCAGAAAACCAGCCCGTCCTTCCTATTCCTTTTCACCTTTATATATCCACCAGACATGTTGAAGGTAAACATGGCACTATTGAGAACTCTCTTTACGTGCGTGTAATCCTTTTTCTTGATGTTCTTCGATGAGTCCAAGTATATAGCATGGAAGTATTCCAAGTATAGAACGATGAGCACGGCGCCTCCCCCGCTGCGCAAATGAAGCACATACCTCTAATTAGCCTCCATGCTTGCAAAGGAATGATTAATGACACTTACGATAGGATATGCGCGGATGACTTATGTGGGATGATAAGGCAGGAGAATCGCTTCCTTGTCCTCATTAGCGATCATGAATGTACCGAGGTACTTGCTCGCATAGTCATGGTGCTCTTTGCAAACTGCGAAGTAACTCTCGTGCATATAGAACGGGTCCGCGACGCAGATATATCGTATGTTCTAGATCCTGATGAAGTAGTTGAGATACATCGCATACATGCGGATGAACTGGAAATACAGCTTGGCCATGTGGACCGTGTTGTAGATGTAGTCGAATCGCATGATGAACTGATTCGCGGGCCAGGTGTCGACGTACAACTTCCCACCGGGCACCTGAGCCGCGTAAAGCGGGTATCCTGGTTTTTCCGCGATAAGAAGGCTTTTTTCTCTGGCCAGCACATCTTCATGGAGTCTTCTTATATCAATGTTCAGTCTGTTATCTAGCGCTTTGGGGGGTAGGATTGACTCTCCGGCGACAAGGAAACAATTCTTACCTTCGACAGGGATTCTGTCTACCACCCGGGGCTTCAGAGGCGGTTGGCTGCTTGAAGCAGCTCTGGCGCCTTTAGGGCCTTTCTTTTCCGGTCTCCTCCTTGGCTTCTTGGTGGGTGGCAGCGGTAGTGAGCCAAACATACCTTCCCTAACCACCCCCAAGTGTCATCGGACTAAACATTGGACGGGCCTCGGGGGGTTGCTGGGTAGAGGCGGCATCTGGAGGTGTTTCCTGCGAGGATTGCTTGAAGAGAGGCTTTTTGCATTCCACCTTAGGATGTTCCGGCTCCGGCCAATCCGGCAGCATCAAGTCATCATCTCCATGCTCATAGCCTGAGTCTTCATCGTCCTGAGCCATCAACCTTCCATCATCGTAGGCGGTATTGGAATACTTGTCTGGGTCATCATCATCCTCCTACATGTCATCAACATTTTCTTCTTCGACAGCGGGGGTGACATAATCTGGCACTAATGGAGGCTCTCCCTCGCGTCGTCCGCTACCACCCGCCACGACAGGTGCTGCTAATGTGGTAGGTGGGGTGGTGTTCATACCTTCTTGATAAGGTGGCTTTGGCGTGATACTGGCCGCCTCGAGACGAAGAAGAGACTTCGGCCAAGGAAAGAACCAGATCTTGCATGCACAAATCCTCGGGGGGGGGGGGTCTCGTCGTCATCGGCTGGTATTGGAGGAGGCAAATCCTCGAAGCCCGCTAAGACACTGGCCACGTTAACCTTGAAGACGCCATCGGGCATCTCTCGGTTGTGGAACATGCGGTCCTTCAGCTTCACGACCGTTGCCTTTCCCACGGCCACCTTCTAGCCCTTGATGTCGTCTAGTAGGGTGCACGGGGTATCGTAGGCCTACGAAGAAGACATGTCTGCAACGTCAAACATCCGAAAGGCAACTGAAACGTAAGACTATAAACATGCTGGTGAAAAGGGTATGATGCGTAATTACCGTGAGGGCATCGAGCTCAGCCAGCGATGAAGGCCCGCCGTGCATGCAAGAGACGGAGGTCGCGCTGCTATGAACAGGAGCGAGACCTTTTGCGGTTGCTTGAGTAGGTGCCGGTGCTGTGGTGTTCATCGAATTGCTCCCGACAAAGTTAGGAAGGGGAAAGTCCTCCGGCCGTGCATTTGGATAGTTCTTCGTGAAATCAAAAATTGCCGGAATCAAGCTGGCCACCACATCATTGACCGCTGCATTGAAGGCCCCACGCAACTCTTCTTTGGTATCAGCTTTGGTCTTATTGACCGCAATCGCGATCTTCTTGTCGATGGTCTGCTGAGTGACGACCGACTGTATCTTCCTTCTTTCCTTTGGCTCCTCGCTGTAGCACGAGTTCCACGAGGCGCCATCTCCGACGACGTGCACACGTCCATAGGATGGTGGCTTGTCCACTGGGACCTTTTTCAGTATGTTTAGGGCCCAGTTGAATGGGGTGTCCCACTTGGGCCTCGCGGATGACTGTGACGACTCGTCGCATTCGGCTGCCTTTTGGTGCTGCTCTTTCTGCAAAAGGGACATGTATGGTTTACTAATGTGACAAAACTTGTAGTCGAACTGATTGGAAGCTAATATGATAATGTGTTAATATAACAATTACCAGAAGTCTCATGAACTCCCTCGTGTTCGGGTCCGTGTAAAAGATCTTGTTGACTTTGTCCCACTTGTACCGGGCCCTGATCTAGTGATGCTCCAGCAGGTCAGTGAACTCCGCCAAGGGGTCTAGGATTCCGTGACTTTCACGTTTGGCGTCCTCCTTGGCCCATACGTGCCTCTTCCCCTGGTAACCAGGGCTTCCGAGGTAGTGGGGAGGCGTGTTCCTGGCCTGGAGCGCCTTCATTTTCTCCGAGCTTGCCTTGACTTCTTCTTTACCGCAATTCTCCTTGAATTTCTCAAAGTCCTCTTCTGTTATCGAAGGATTATCAGCATGAATCTTGGACCACGGTTCATTCTTCGCAATCACTTTTTTCACCCGAACTTTCAAGGAGGACAAGTCGTTGGTGAATGTCACCATCGCCTTGGCGTTTATCTTTGTCTTGGCGATGTCGTCCCACGGGTCTTTAAATTTGCTTTCATCCTGACCTAGGAACATGAACCTATTGTGCAAATTCTTTAGGAGCATGTGCTCCATATGTGGTATCTTCTTCAACAGAACGTCATTGATGTTCGTAGTTTCCCTAAGGATGCATCCTAGTTGATTGCCCCAACACGAGCGTGCTTCCTCCGGCGCCGTTGGCTCTAACTTCTTGGGGTGCATCTCTGTGACCACAGTTTGTCCGATGCCAAGCTCGTTTGATTTTCGTGACCTCTTCTTCTTTGGTGCTTTACCGGCTACGACAACATCATTCCGGTCTCGGGGGTGGTGTTGGTGCCGGTGCCAGTGCCGGTGCCGGTGTCGGTGTCAGCATTGGTGCCACTGCCGCCACCATGCAACCCCATCTAGTGTTCGTCCAGGTAATTGAAATAGTGATTTGCTGCCTCGTGGGGGTCTACTACGAGGCGAGCAGAACCCTCGGCTTCGGCGTTGTTAGACATGTTTCCTATTCAACAATTGTAAATAAAATATTTAATGAAGAGAAAAAGGGGCCTATATATATTTGGTCGGAATGTTGATTCATTCCCCTTCCGTCAAATCCCGAGGACTCCATATGTCCTAGTTTCTAGCACAAGTTGCGCCTGGAATTTTCGGCATGACCTTTGCTAAAAAGTGGACATATGGAGCGCCTAAAATTTGCTAGAACGGAAATGAATCAACATTCCGGCAAAACATAGGCCACTCAGACATTCCGGCAAAACATCAATGTCATATATCAGATACCAAATGACATATATCATATATCATATAGCAACAATGAACAATAATGAACATATATCATACTACATTCCTAAAATGTGGAATATGCAAATGAACATATAGCAACAATGAACATCAATGACGTATATCATATAACAATAAACATCAATTCTGTTTTTTGTCCTAACTAATTTTTTGTCCTAGCTAATTTTTTGTCCTAGCTAACCAAGCAACAATGAACATCAACGAAAACTAAATGCTACTGTTTTTTTTCCCTAGCTAATTTCATAAAAAAATTGCCCTAGCTAGTTTTTTTCCTAGCTAATTTTTTGTCCTAGCTAACCAAGCAACAATGAACATCAATGAAAACTAAATGCAACTATTTTTTGCCCAAGAAAATTTCCTAAAAAAATCCCTAGATAATTTCCTATTTTTTTGCCTTAGCTAAAGAGAGAGGAGGGCAGGGCAGAGGTGAGCGAGAGGCTTACAATGGATAGGTCTAGGGCAGGCAGGGAAAAAGGCGGCGGCGGCGGTGAGGTCGAGGGCAGGCTCGGGCGGCCGGCGGCGAGGTCGAGGGCGGGCAGGGGAGAGGGTGGCGACGACATGCGGCATGAGGTCGAGGGAGGCCTCGGTCGGCAGCGACAGAGGAGAGGGGGAGAGAGTAGAGAGGGCGGCGACAGCGTGAGTTCAAGGGTGGCCTCGGACAGCGGCGACAAAGGAGAGGGGGAAGAGAGGGTAGAGGGCGGCGACAGCGATGAGGTCCAGGGTGGCGACAGTGAGGTCGAGGGCGTGCTCAGGGGAGAGGGCGGCGGCTGGCACCGAGGTCGAGGCCAGGCAGTGCAACGGCGACAACAGAGGTGGAGAGGGGGGGGGGGAAGGACTTGGCGAAATTTTGATCCTGATTGGTGGGGGGTTAACTAAAAATAGCAGTAGCGCTGGTTTAGGAACTAGCGCTATAGCTACCTTAGCAATAGCGCCTATTCCTAAACAAGCGCTACTGCTACGGGGGAGCTTGTGTGGCGGTTAACCCCAAATAGCAGTAGCGCTGGTTTAGGAACCAACGCTATAGCTAAGGTAGCTATAGCGCTTGTTCCTAAACCAAAGCTACTGCTAAATATTCCAATTTTATTTATTTTAATGATTTTTCCTTTTCTAGTTTTTAGTTTTCTTTTCTTTTATTATTTTCCTTTTCTTTTCTATTTACTTTTCTTTTCTTTTGTATTGCTTTCTCCCTTTTGTTTTTGTTTTTTTGTTTTTCTCCCGACGACGACATCACCCTCTTGCACACTGCGCGAATATTATCACCGGAACCATGCATGTGGTGGTAACATATCAGTTGACCGATAACGGTTACTTAAGTGCGTACACAAAATAGATACATATATATAAATGATGGTTTCTGATCAGCTACGTCGACGACTTTTCACATTGCGCGTCTTCCCTTTCTTGTTCATTGCCGAGTAATTGAGCCCCTCCTCGTGACTTTTCCGGAGCCATGGAGTACGATCTTTCTTAGGTAATGTAGTCTTTATTCTTCTTTTCACGTATGCTTCATCGTCATTGTCATCTTCCCTCATTGGGTTGTCGTATTAGTCGTAGTCTTCCTCGTTGGCGACTCCATCCATTATGATGCTCCTCCTTTTGGATCTCCTCACGACAACACGACTGGGATTGGCCGGGTCGGTTATGAAGAAGCATTGTGTCATGTGCTTAGCATGTACCCATGGCTCATTTTTGGCAATGACGTTAATGTTCACGGGAGTGCTCTTCGCGTTGGGTATACACATGGTGGTGAAATACTTGTTTTCTCTTTCGTTGTCCTTGGCCCATCTGACACGGAACATCATCGCATCGTGCATTCCAGCATAGTCAAGCTCCCAGATCTCTTCGACCCTTCCGTAGAATTTTCAGTTCTGCCGTTGGCGTCAGTCACACATTGAATTGTGACCCCGGAGTTCTGGTAATCACTGTCCATGTCTTTGACCTGCGTGTAGAACGTGTACCCATTGATATCACAGGACTGATAGGTTGCGAGCTTGGGCGTGTTGGAAATATGCCCTAGAGGCAATAATAAATTAGTTATTATCATATTTCCTTGTTCATGATAATCGTTCATTATCCATGTTATAATTGTATTGATCGGAGACTTAAATGCATGTGTGGATACATAGACAAAACCATGTCCCTAGTATGCCTCTAATGGACTAGCTCGTTGATCAAAGGATGGTTAAGGTTTCCTAGCCATGGACATAAGATGTCATTTGATAACGGGATCACATCATTAGGAGAACGGTGTGATGGACAAGAGCCAAACTACAAACGTAGCATATGATCGTGTCAGTTTATTGCTACTGTTTTCTGCATGTCAAGTGTATGTTCCTATGACCATGAGATCATGCAACTCACGGATATTGGAGGAGTGCCTTGTGTGTATCAAACGTTGCAACATAACTGGGTGACTATAAAGGTGCTCTACAGGTATCTCCGATGGTGTCTGTTGAGTTGGCATGGATCGAGACTGGGATTTGTTACTCCGTGTGACGGAGAGGTATCTCGGGGCCCACTCGGTAATACAACATCACAATGAGCCTTGCAAGCAATGTGACTAATTGTTAGTTGCGGGATCTTGTATTACGGAACGAGTAAAGAGACTTGCCGGTAACGAGGTTGAACTAGGTATGGAGATACCTACGATCGAATCTCGGGCAAGTAACATACCGAAGAACAAAGGGAACATAATACGGGATTAACTGAATCCTTGACATAGAGGTTCGACTGATAAAGATCTTCGCAGAATATGTAGGAGCCAATGTGGACATCCAGGTCCCACCATTGGTTATTGACCGTAGAGGTGTCTCGGTCATGTCTACATAGTTCTCAAACCCACAGGGTCTGCACACTTAAGGTTTGGTGACGTTTCGGTAGTGTAGAGTTATGTATGGTGGTGACCGAAGATTGTTCGGAGTCCCGGATGAGATCCCGGATGTCACGAGGACTCCGGAATGGTCCGGAGGTAAAGATTCATACATAGGAAGTCCCAGTTTGGTCGCCAGAAATGTTTCGGGCTCATCGGTAGTGTACCGGCAGTGCCGGTAGTGTACCGGGAGACCTCCGGGAGGGGTATTCCGACCCCAGAGGGTCCATGGGCTGTGGAGAGTGATAACCAGCCCTTATTGGGCTGGAGGAACAGACACAATAAGGCCCATGGCGCAGGAGGCAAAAGTCCTAAAGGAAAAGGTGGAAAAAAGTCTAAAAAGGAAGAGTCCTACTCCTACTAGGAGTGGACGAGGAGTAGGACTCCTCCCCCTCTAGCCGGCCGAATCCTAGAGGCCCTTGGACTTGCGCCAAGGGCTGCCTCTCCGTCCCTCCTTTATATACTGGTGGATTGGGGCTGTTTAGAGACAGTTTTACGGCCATGTGCTACCCGTTTCACCGGTGCTCCTCTAGATCGGATTTCTGCAGCGCTTAGGCGAAGCCCTGCCGGAATTACTACACCACCATCACCGGAGTGCCATCATGCTGCCGGTGATCTCTCTCCCCTCTCCACCTCCTCTTACTGGATCAAGATGGCGGAGATCGTCATTAAGCTACACGTGTGCTGAACGCAGAGGTGCCGTCCGTTCGGCGCTAGATCGGAAGGACCGTGATCGAGATCGCGAGACGGTTCGTGATGAGATCACAGAACGGATCATGATGAGTTCGCGGGACAGATCGTGATCAAGATCGTGAGACGGATCATGATGCGATCACGGGATGGATCGTGATGGGTTCACGGAACGGATCGTGATTGGATCGTGGGACGGATCGTGATGAGATCGCGGGACGCTCGGCGATTTGGATCGCGAAGAAGTGCGACTACACCAACCGCATTTCTTAACGCTTCCCGCTTAGCAATCTACCAGGGTACGTAGATCCACTCTCCCTCTCGTAGATGCTCATCACCATGGATAGGTTTGCGTGTGCGTAGGAAATTTTTTGTTTCCCGCGCGACGTTCCCCAACAGTGGCATCATGAGCTAGGTTGATGGTTCGATGAGATCTCGAGTAGAACACAAAAGGTTTGTGGGCGTTGATGCTTAGATTGCTTCCTCCCATGGTCATATTTTGGTTCAGCGGGATTGTGAGATGAAGCGGCCCGGACCAACATTACTCGTACGCTTACGAGAGACCGGTTCCCTCGACACAACTTGTTGCCTAGATGGCTTGCGGGTGACAGTTTCTCTCACTTTAGTTGGATCGGATTCGACAAAGGCGGTCCTTGAGAAGGTTGAAAAGCAACTAGTGTATCACCGTTGTGGTTTTTGCGTAGGTCAGAATTGTTCTTGCTAGATACCCGTAGCAGCCACGTAAAACATGCAACTACAATTATAGGACGTCTAACTTGTTTTCGCAGGGTATGTTGTGATGTGATATGGCCAATTACATGATGTGATATATGTGATGTATGAGATGATCATGTGATGTATAGATTATCACGACTTGCATGTCGATGAGTACGGCAACTGGCAGAAGCCATAGGGTTGTCTTTAATTATTGTATGACCTGCGTGTCAATCATTAAGTGCTATGTAATGCTTTACTTTATCGCTAAACGATAGCAATAGTAGTAGAAGCATGCAGGGCGTGACAACCCCGATGGCGACACGTTGCTAGAGATCAAGATGATGGAGATCATGGTGTCATGCCGGTGACGATGGAGATCATGCCGGTGCTTTCTAGATGGAGATCAAAAGCACAAGTTCATGGCCATATCATGTCACTTATGATTTGCATGTGATGTTAACCCTTTTTTATGCACCTTGTTTTTCTTAGGATGACGGTAGCATTATAAGGTGATCCCTCACTTAATTTCAAGATAAATTGTGTTCTCCCTGAGTGTGCACCGTTGCGAAAGTTCGTTGTGTTGAGACACCACGTGACGATCGGGTGTGATAGACTCTACGTTCACATACAACGGGTGCAAGCCAAATTTGCATGTGCAGAACACTTGGGTTAAACTTGACGAGCCTAGCATGTACAGACATGGCCTCGGAACACAAGAGACCGAAAGGTCGAACATGAGTCATATAGTAGATATGATCAACATGATGATGTTCACCATTGTAACCACCTCAACTCACGTGATGATCGGACTTGAGTTGGTGAATTTGGATCATGTATCACTCGAATGACCGGAGGGATGTCAATTTGAGTGGGAGTTCTTAAGTAATATGATTAATTGAACTCATTAGCATGAACGTAGTCAATAATGTCTTTGCAAATTATGTTGTAGATTACTAGCTCGCGCTGTAGCTCCCTTAATTTTTATATGTTCCTAGAGAAATAGAGTTGAAAGATGATTGTAGCAATATTGCGGACTGGGTCCATGATCTGAGGATTGTCCTCATTGCTGCACAGAAGGCTTATGTCCTTAATGCACCGCTCGGTGCACCAACCCCTCTAGCATCGTCTGTAGATGTTGTGAACATCTGACAGGCACGTTCTAATGACTACTTAATTGTTTAGTGCGTCATGCATTACGGCTTGGAATTGAGGCTCCGAAATGTTTTGAACGTCATGGAACATATGAGATATTCTAGGAGCTGAGATTGTGATCTAAGGCTCGTGCCCGTGTTGCGAGATATGAGATCTCCAACAAGATTCTTTGCGTGTAAGATGAAGGAGAATAGCTCAATCGTTGAGCATGTACTCAGATTGTCTGGGTACTACAATCGCTTGAATCAAGTGGGAGTTGATCTCCCAGATAAGATAGTGATTGATATAGTGCTCCAAGTCACTGTCACTAAAGCTACTAGAACTTAGTGATGAACTGTAAAATGCCAGGGATAGAAGTATTGATCCCTGATCTGTTCGCGATGTTTGACACCGCGAAGGTATAAATCAAGAAGGAGCGTCAAGTGTTGATGGTTAATCAAACCACTAGTTTTGAGAAGGGCAAGAGCAAGGAGGGAAACTTCATGGATAGCAAGTCAGTTGTTGCTCCAGTGAAGCAACCCAAAGTTGAACTCAAACCCGAGACTAAGTGCTTCTATTATGAGGTGAGAGGTCGTTGAAGTAGAACAACCCTAGATACTTGGTAGATAAGAAGGCTGGCAACATCGACAGAAGTATATTTGATATACGAGTTATTGATGTGTACCATGCTAGTACTCCTAGTAGCACCTGGGTATTGGATACCGGTTCGGTTGGTAAATGTTAGTAACTCGAAATAAAAGCTACAGAATAAACGGAGAACTAGCTAAGGGTGAGGTGATGATGTGTGTTGGAAATGTTTCCAAGGTTGATGTGATCAACATCGGACACTCTCTCTACCGTCAGGATTAGTGACGAACCTAAATAAATGTTATTTGGTGTTTTGCGTTGAGCATGAACATGATTAGATCATGTTTGTTGCAATGTGGTTGTTCATTTAGTCAGGGAATAACGGTTATTATGTTTACATGAATAATACCTTCAATGGTCATACACCCAGTGAGAATGCTTTGTTGAAATCTTGATCGTAGTAATACACTTGTTCATAACATTGATGTCAAAAGATACAAAGTTAATAATGATAGTACCACATAATTGTGGCACTGCCGCTAAATGTCATATTGGTATAAAGCGCATGAAGAAACTCCATGCTGATGGATATTTGGACTCATTCGATTTCTAATCGGTTGAGACATGCGAACCATGCTTCTTGGGCAAGATGACTAAAGGACCCCGTTGGATGGAGCGGGCGAGTGATTCATTGGAAATGATACATGTTGATGTTTGCAATCTAGTGAGTCTTGTAGCGTGTAGTGGATATCGTTATTTTCTTACCTTCACTGATTATTTGAGTAGATATAGTGTATGTTTACTTAATGAAACACAAGTCTGAATCGTTTGAAAGGTTCAAGCTAATTCAGAGTGAAGTTTAAGATCATCGTGACAAGAAGATAAAATGACTGCGATATGATCGTGGAGGTGAATATCTGAGTTACGAGTTTGCATACAACTTCGGACAATGTGAAATTTGTTTCACAACTAATGCCACCTGGAACACCATAGTGTGATGGTGCGTCCGAACATCATAGTCATGCTCTTTTGGATATGGTGCGTGCTATGATGTCTCTTATCGTTTCACTACTATAATTTTGGGGTTATGCATTAGAGACAACTACATTCACTTTAAATAGGGCATCATCTAAATCCGTTGAGATGACACCGTGTTAATTATGGTTTGATAGAAACCTAAGCGGTCATTTGTTAATATTTGGGGCTGCGACACATGTGTGGAAAATGTTTTCACCTAATGAGGTCGATCCCAAGGTGGACAAATGCATCTTGATAGAATACCCTTAGAGCAGTTGGGTGAACCTTCTATCTCAGATCGTAGTGCAAAGTGTTTGTTGCTTAAACGGGTCCTTTCTCGAGGAAATGTTTCTCTCTAAAGAATTGAGTGGGAGAAAGATAGAACTTGATGAGGTTGTTGAACCTTTGTTCAACCAGAGAGTAGCGCAGCGCAAAAAGTTGTTTCTGTGAAGCCTACGTTAGTTGAAGAGGAAGTTAATGATGATGATCATGAAGCTTCAAGATCAAGTTACTATCGAACTTCGTAGGTCGAAAAGGATGTGTATTGCTCCTGAGCAGTACGGCAACCCTGTCTTGGAAGTCATGTTGTTGGACAATGATGAACCTACGAGCTATGGAGAAGCGATGATGGGCCCGGATTCCGACAAAATGTTTGGAGGCCATGAAATCCGAGATAGGATCCATGTATGAAAACCAAGTATAGACTTGGGTAGACTTGCTCGTTGGGCGGCAGGTCGTTGAGTACAAAGGGTTCTTTAAAATGAAGACATACACTGATGGTAAATGTCACCATTTGTAAAGCTTGACTTGTTGCAAAGTTGTTTGTGACAAGTTCAAGGAGTTGACTACGATGAGACTTTCTCACTCGTAGCGATGCTAAAGTCTGTTGGAATTATGTTAGCAGTTGCTGCATTTTCAATTATGAAATCTGGCAGATGGATGACAAAACATTGTTTCCTTAACGATTTACTTGAGGAAAGGTTGTATGTGATACAACCAGAAGGTTTTGTCAGTCCTAAGGATGCTAAAAGGTGTGCAAGCTTCGGTGATCCTTCCATGGACTAAAGCAAGCATCTCGCAGTTGGGATATACACTTTGATGAGGTGATCAAAGTTTTTGAGTCTATACAAAGTTTACGAGAAACTTGTATTTGCAATAAAGTGAGTGGGAGCACTATAGAATTTCTGATAAGTATATGCGGATGACATATTGTTGATCGGAAATAATGTAGAATTTCTGGAAAGCATAAATGGTTGTTTGGAAAGTGATTTTCAAAGTAAAACCTGGATAAAACTACCACAAGAATTTGAAAGAGTTCAAAATGGATCAGTTAGAGAAAGAGTTCTCACCTGATTTCTAAGGTGTGAAGTTGAGTGAGACTCAAAGCTCGACCACAGCAGAAGAAAGAGAAAGGACGAGCATCGTCCCCTATGCCTTAGCCATAGGCTCTGTATAGTATGCCATGCTGTGTACCGCACTTATGTGTGCCTTGCCATGAGTCAGTCAAGGGGTACAAAAGTGATCCAGGAGTGGATCACTGGACAGTGGTCAAGATTATCCTTAGTAACTAAAAGACTAAGGAGATGTTTCTCGATTATGGAGGTGATAAAGAGTTCGCCGTAAAGAGTTACGTCGATGCAGGCTTTAACCCCAATCCAGATGACTCGTAGTAGCAATCTGGATACGTATAGTGGAGCAGCCATTTGGAAATAGTACCAAGTGGAGTGTGGTAGCAGTGTTTACGGTTTGACATAGATTGCAAAGTACACACGGATCTGAATATCGCAGACCCGTTGACTATAAGACCTCTCTCACGTGCAAAGCTTGATCGAGCCCCAGAACTCGTTAGGTGTTAAATTCATAACAATGCGAATCACATGGTGATGTGAACCAGATTATTGAATCTAGTGCAAGTGGGAGACTGTTGGAAATATGCCCTAGAGGCAATAATAAATTAGTTATTATCATATTTCCTTGTTCATGATAATCGTTTATTATCCATGCTATAATTGTATTGATCGGAGACTTAAATGCATGTGTGGATACATAGACAAAACCATGTCCCTAGTATGCCTCTAATGGACTAGCTCGTTGATCAAAGGATGGTTAAGGTTTCCTAGCCATGGACATAAGATTTCATTTGATAACGGGATCACATCATTAGGAGAATGATGTGATGGACAAGACCCAAACTACAAACGTAGCATATGATCGTGTCAGTTTATTGCTACTGTTTTCTGCATGTCAAGTGTATGTTCCTATGACCATGAGATCATGCAACTCAAGGATATCGAAGGAGTACCTTGTGTGTATCAAATGTCGCAACGTAACTGGGTGACTATAAAGGTGCTCTACAGGTATCTCCGATGGTGTCTGTTGAGTTGGCATGGATCGAGACTGGGATTTGTTACTCCGTGTGACGGAGAGGTATCTCGGGGCCCACTCGGTAATACAACATCACAATGAGCCTTGCAAGCAATGTGAATAATTGTTAGTTACGGGATGTTGTATTACAGAACGAGTAAAGAGACTTGCCGGTAACGAGGTTGAACTAGGTATGGAGATACCGACGATCGAATCTCGGGCAAGTAATATACCGAAGAACAAAGGGAACATCAGACGGGATTAACTGAATCCTTGACATAGAGGTTCGACCGGTAAAGATCTTTGTAGAATATGTAGGAGCCGATGTGGACATCCAGGTCCCATCATTGGTTATTGACCGTAGAGGTGTCTCGGTCATGTCTACATTTTTCTCGAACCCGCAGGGTCTGCACACTTAAGGTTTGGTGACGTTTCGGTAGTGTAGAGTTATGTATGGTGGTGACCGAAGGTTGTTCGGAGTCCCGGATGAGATCCCGGACATCATGAGGAGCTACGGAATGGTCCGGAGGTAAAGATTCATATGTAGGAAGTCCCAGGTTGGTCGCCAGAAAAGTTTCGGGCTCATCGGTAGTGTACCGGGAGTGCCGGTAGTGTACCGGGAGACCTCTGGGAGGAGTATGTCGACCCCAGAGGGTCCATGGGCTGTGGAGAGTGATAACCAGCCCTTATTGGGCTGGAGGAACAGCCACAATAAGGCCCATAGTGCAGGAGGCAAAAGTCCTAAAGGAAAAGGTGGAAAAAAGGCTAAAAAGGAAGAGTCCTACTCCTACTAGGAGTGGGGGAGGAGTAGGACTCCTCCCCCTCTAGCCGGCCGAATCCTAGAGGCCCTTGGCCTTGCGCCAAGGGCTGCCTCTCCGTCCCTCCTTTATATACTGGTGGATTGGGGCTGTTTAGAGACAATTTTACGACCACGTGCTACCCGTTTCACCGGTGCTCCTCTAGATCGGATTTCTGCAGCGCTTAGGCGAAGCCCTACCAGAATTGCTACACCACCATCACCGGAGTGCCATCACGCTGCCGGTGAACTCTCTCCCCTCTCCTCCTCCTCTTGATCGATTAAGATGGTGGAGATCGTCATCAAGCTGCACGTGTGCTGAACGCGGAGGTGCCTCCCATTCGGCGCTAGATCGGAAGGACCGTGATCGAGATCGCGAGACGGTTCGTGATGAGATCGCGGAACGGATCGTGATGAGTTCGCGGGATAGATCATGATCAAGATCGTGAGACGAATTGTGATGAGATCGCGGGACAGATCATGATGGGTTCACGGAAAGGATCGTGATTGGATCGTGGGACGGATCGTGATGAGATCGCGGGACTTTCGGCGCTTTGGATCGCGAAGAAGTTCGACTACACCAACCGCGTTTCTTAACGCTTCCCTCTTAGCGATCTACAAGGGTACGTAGATCCACTCTCCCTCTCGTAGATGCTCATCACCATGGATAGGTTTGCGTGTGCGTAGGAATTTTTTTGTTTCCCATGCGACGTTCCCCAACAGGGCGCGGGGTCATGTGCTAAGGCGTGTATTAGCAATCCGTTCGAACTGCCCTCTTCCGGGGGATTTTAAGAGAACTTGCTCTTTGAACCAACGCAAGAAAGTGGCGTTGTGCTCTATAGTAACTTCGTCGTCCATCTTGAGCATCCCCTTATCATGATACTTCTTTGTGATGCTTTCTTTGTGCCGTGCCCCATATCATGATAGGTGTTGTAGTACTACTAAGTTATCCATGTCAAAGTCGTTTCGTCGATCCGAGTAGTCCACGTGCAATTCCCTCGGTCTATGTTATGACCATCTCCTTCGAGCTTCCCATCGTGCTTCTTGACGGGCAAACCAACAACAGGGTCTCCGATGCCTATATAATTCTTGCAAAAGGAGACACACTCATGCGTCAGATACCCCTGGGCGATGCTCCCTTCGAGACGGGACATGTTACGAATGAATCCTTTGATGACCCCATTCATCCTCTCGAACGACATCATGATGTGAAGGAATGTTGGCCCAAGGTCGATGATGTCGTCCACAATGTGGACACACAGACGCACCATGACGTCAAAGAACGCGGGCGGGAATTACATCTCAAGCTCTGATAGTATGACAACGATCTCTTCTTGTAGCCTTTGGAGCTGCTTGACACTTATGGACTTTCAAGATATAACGTCGAAGAAGTTGCAGAGACCAGTAAGCGTGTCACGGACGTGCTTCTCCATTATCCCTTTAATGGCAACCGGGAGTATGTGCGTCATCATCACGTGACAGTCATGAGACTTCATCCCGCTGAACCTTTTCTTCTTTGGGTCTAGAAATCTGCTTATCTTCCCACAGTAACCGGAACTGACTTTGATTCCCATAAGGCACTTGATGAATTGATCGATTTCCTTTGCACTTAAGGTGAAGCAAGAAGGGGGGCAATAATTCTCCTCCTTCTTGTTGACTTTTCTGCCCCTTTCCCCCTCCTCCGTCTCTGTCTCCGTCTCCTTTGTTGACTTTTTCTGGTGGAGATCTTTCCTGATCTTCAAATCTTCCAAGTCTTTCCTTGCCTTTGGCCCATCCTTGGTCTTCTCCGGCATGTTCATCAGTGTGCCAAGCAAGCTCTCGAGAACATTCTTCATGATATGCATTTGATCAAGGCAATGAGATGTGTTGAGATTGGGCCAGTAGTCCAAGTCCTAGAAAAAAGACCTCATTTTCCATACCTTCAGGAGCGGCTCCGACGCCTTTTTGATCTTTCCCGACGTGTGGCATTGTTCCTAGTTTCTCAATAGCTTGTCGATTTCTGCGCCGCTCCTCTTACATGGAGGTACTCAAAGCTCATCCAACCCATTGAATAGATCTCCATGCTTTCTCCACGGGTCATCCTTATCGAGCCATCTACGATGCCCCATGTACACGATTTTCCCGGACCCGCCATCTTTCCTTGACGTAAGCTGCTGAGACGTTGTATCATCCATGCACCTTGTGCATCCGCAGTATTTGTGGCCCACCTGGCCTAAGGTGTACCTATAACGGAGATAGTCGTGCACCATCGTCATCAATGCGGCTCTCATATGGAAATACTCTCCTTTGCTGGCGTCCCATTTCCATGCCGGTGTTTTCCATAACGTGTCCAGCTCCTCTTGCAGAAGCCCCATATATAGGTTAATACTATTTCCCGGTTGTTTCGGCACTTGAATCAGCATGCTCATGTGTACGTACTTTGTCTTCATGCACTTCCATCGGGGGAGGTCGTACATCCATACAAACATGGGCCATGTGCTGTGGTTGGTGTTCTAGTTTCCAAACGGATTCATGCCATCAGTACTCACACCAATCACGATATTCCTTGGATCTTCTGCAGCAAATCCATATACGGCGTTGAATGCTCTCCACTGGCTACCATCTACGAGGTGTCTTAGCTTCGGACCATCTCCATCGCCGGGCTTCTTCCTCTCCGCGTGCTAGCGCATGAGCTTTGCTTCCCTAGGATCTACGAAATACCGCTGTAGACGGGGAGTGATCAGAAAGTACCATACAACTTTCTGAGGAGCTTTCTTTCCTGCCTTCTTGTATCGAGAAGCATTGCACGCTGGACAATTGGTTTTTGCCGCGTGCTCCACCCGATAAATGATGCAATCATTGATGCATGCGTGGTACCTAATGTGCAGCAAATCAAAAGGGCAAACGATTTTCTTGTCCTCCTCGACACTAGTAGGATACAGGTTCCCCGCGGGAAGAACTTTATTATGTAGATACTTCAAATGCTCATCGAGGCTTTTGTCTGTCCATTTGTTTTTGGCCTTTGTCTTCAGAAGTTCGAGCGTGAAACTCAATCGGGTCACCTCGGGATCGCAACCGTCATACAATGGAGTCTTCGAGTCTACTTCAAGTTGCACTAGCTTGGCCTCCTCTCTAGAAGCAGCTCTCTTGCTAGTCATACTCTTGCGAAGGAGGTCTCGAACATGAGGATCCTGCACGACTGCACTTAGTAGCGTCAAAGACTACGTCGTGACCTCTTCTCCGCCATGTCCAGACTCTTCTTCGCAGTGTCCGGAATCTTCTCCAATGCTGTCATTTCCAGACTCTTCTCCGACGCCATCGTCGTGTCGATCGGTCATCTCTTCGTCGAGCCCCATGTCGTTATTCCTTGCCATGTGGACGTCCTCATCATCATCATCTTCTTCACTTATCCACTGAGTATAGCCATCCATGAAACCATTCTTCAGCAAGTGCACCTTCAAAGTGCCACGATCGAAAGGGTCCAAAAGGACTCCTTCCTTGCATCTTGCACACGGACATCTGATCCTAGTCCGATTATTTGCGAACATGTCCATCACCGCGGATTGCATGTACCGCTCCACCTTCCATCCACTCACCTTCATGACCGACTGCACGGTATAACAGGAAAAAGGCTTATAAAATAAATAATTCATGCATGCTTCAAAGTCATATAAAATTTTGGCATGACCTTTCCTAAAAATAGGACATATTGAGTTTGCTCGAAATTCACCGAAATGGAAATAAATTGACATCTCGACGAAACATAAGCAACTCGAGGGCATGTCACTCACACAAATCTCCCCATATATCCCAAACCCACATATTCGCATTCACACACATATTCCCATTCTTGAAAGGAACAACTTTTTACTCACCTATATATCTCTCGACAGCGATACCGATCAAGAGAGCACACCGTTAATTAGATGATGAGAGAGACAGATCAAGACGTGTGGATGCCTAAATAGCTAGCTAGATCTAGTTCTTAGGGAGGAGAGGTGAATCAAGCTAGCTAACTAATGGAGAGTAAGCTATGTTGGAGGGGGGCATTAATGGGGGGAGAGGATAATGTGAGAAATGCCATTTATGGAGGAGAGTTATGGTGGAGGGGGACATTAATGAGGAGAGAATTAGAGAGGTAGGAGGAAGAGAGAAGAAGAGAAACAATGGTGGAGAGTGGAGAGGGGAAAGGGGGGAGAGAGGGGAGAGAGGGAGGGGGTGAAAAGGTGGCAGCATCCACAACTAGCAGTAGCACTACTTACAAAAATGCGCTGCTACTATGTGTGGCAAATTAGCAGTAGCGCTTGCATGTCATAAAGCGCTACTGGCAGTGGCCTTAGCAGTAGCGCTTCCTTCCACCCCGCGCGTTACTATAAATAGTGTCGACGGGGTCGTCGGGGCCACGTTACTAGTAGCGCTTTCTTAGCGCCAAGCGCTACTGCTAAGCCCTTAGTTGTAGCACTGCAGGAATCCAACGCTACTGGTAATTAGCCGCAGCGGTTTTATTTTTCCAGCAGTACTAGTAGGCTCCTGTCTATAAGGTTTTTCCTAGTACTGATCCATGGTGATGAGCATCTACGAGAGGGAGAGTGTATCTACATACCCTTGTAGATCGCTAAGCGGGAAGTGTTAAGGAACGCACTTGGTGTAGTCGAATGTCTTCACGATCCAAATTGCCGAGTGTCCCGTGATCTCATCACGATCTGTCCCGCGATCCAATCATGATCCATCCCACGATCTCATCATGATCCGTCTCGCGATCTTAATCCCGGTCCTTTCGATCTAGCGCCGAAAGGACGACACCTCCACGTTCGGCACACGTACAGCTCGATGAAAATCTCCGCCTTCTAGATCTAGGAAGAAGGAGCAGAGAGGTAGACGAGTTCTCCGGCAGCACAACGGCGTGGTGGGGGTGGTGGTGAACTAATCCTGCAGGGCTTCGCCTAAGCACCGCAGAACTAATCTAGAGGAAGAAGAGGGTAGCACGTGGCAATTAGGGTTAGCTTTCCCCTATAAATCCTATAGTATATATAGGAGGGAGGGACGGGAGGAGGCAGCCTCAAACCCTCAAGGTTTGGTCGAAATTGGAGGTGGAGGAGTCCTACTCCAATCCTATTAGGAGTAGGATTCCTCCTTTCCACATGGAAACTCTTTCCACCTCTCCACCTTTTGGGTTTTCCCACCCCTAGCCGCATGGGCATTAGTGGGGGCTTAGTCCAGATCACCAAGGGGTGGTTTGACCACTCCCACAGCCCATGAGGTCCTTTGGGTCGAGACACCCCTCCCGACGATCCCTCGACACCCTCCCGACACTCTCGGTACACTACCGATGAGCCCGAAACTTTTCCAGTGACCAAAACAGGACATCCTATATATCAATCTTTACCTCCAGACCATTCCGGAGCTCCTCGTGACATCTAGGATCTCATCCGGGACTCCGAACAACCTTCTTCACCACCATCCATAACTCTATACAACTAAAATGTCACCGGACCTTAAGCGTGTAGACCTTGCGGGTTCGAGAACTATGTAGACATGACCGAGACACCTGTACGGTCAATAACCAATAGCAGGACCGGGATGCCCATATTGGTTCCTACATATTCTACGAACATATTTATCGGTTGAACCTCTATGTCAAGTATTCAGTTAATCCCGTATGCTGTTCCCTTTGTTCTTCGGTATGTTACTTGCCCGAGATTAGATCGTCGGTATCTCCATACCTAGTTCAATCACGTTACCGACAAGTCTCTTTACTCGTTACGTAATAAAAGATCCCGTGGCTAAGACTTTAGTCACATTGCTTGCAAGGCTTGTTGTGATGTTGTATTACCGAGTGGGCCCTGAGATACCTCTCCGTCACACGGAGTAAAAAATCCCAGTCTTGATCCATGCCAACCCAACAGACACCCTCGGAGATACCTGTAGAGCACTTTTATAGTCACCCAGTTATGTTGCGACGTTTGATACACACAAGGTACTCCTCCGGTGTCAGTGAGTTGCATGATCTCATGGTCATAGGAACAAATACTTGACATGCAGAAAACTGTAGCAATAAACTGACACGATCATATGCTATGTTTATAGTTTGGGTCTTGTCCATCACATCATTCTCCTAATGACGTGATCCCATTATCAAATGACATCTCATGTCCATGGATAGGAAACCTTAACCATCTTTGAGCAACGAGATAGTCTATTAGAGGCATACTAGGGACATGGTGTTGTCTATGTATCCACACATGTATCTGAGTTTCTGATCAATACAATTATAGCACGGATAATAAACGATTGTCATGCACAAGGAAATATGATAATTAATAATTTATTATTGCCTCTAGAGCATATTTCCAACACTATCTTCTCCTACGCAAAGACTCTCGATGAACATATTATAATCAGTTTTTTAAGGTTTTCAAGTGAACCCCAAAATGGGAGTTCGCATGCGTCACAAAATTCTTCTAGAGATAAACTATAAGACTTATCATGGAGATTAAACAACACTCTAGAAATATGTTGATGATATTGGAATCCATGCATGAATGAACAAGTAAGGTTATGTCGTTAGATGCACTTATGTTCTAGAAAGTCAGTGAGGCCGGAGTTGTAGATGTACTGATCAAACTCCTCCTTAATGTCTGTACCTCTCATGAACTCCTCGCATAGCCAACGACATGACTTAGCATGAGCCATAACTATCAAGCTTGTACATGGTTCGACATAAGCTTGGAGCCCTGAGCCCTTGCTCGATGATTCTCCTGAAGAACGCCTTCTTCAAGAGCTCCTTCTAAAGACACTCATCTTCCTATGAAAAAATTCTGAAATTTTTGGACCACAAAATTATGTCAATAAAATTTGCAAGATTGATAGCAACTACTCCTATGGATGCCCAGAGGACACATCAAGCATTCCAATTACTTGGAACTCAAAGAATTAGACATGCACGCTGATATGTCCATTTTGCATCATGTTTTCCTAATTATTTATAATGTTTTATGCATAATAATGCTTTGGGGAGTAATTATAATGCCTTTTCTCTCATAATTTGCAAGGTTTACACAAAGAGGGAGAATACCGGTAGCTGGAATTCAGGACCTGAAAAAACCATGTCATAGATACTTATTCTGCACATCCTCAATGAAGCTGAAATTTTATGGAGAATTTTTGTGGAAATAAGGAAAAATACTGGACCAGAGAACTACCGGAGGGGGCCACCAGGTGACGAAAACCCACCAGGGTGTGCCAGGCCTCCCAAGCACGGCCTAGTGGGTGGTGCCCACCCTAGCCCACCTTCGGAGCCTATCTTCTGGTATGAATTCCCAAAATACCTAAAAAATAGGAAGAGAACTTTTGCGAGAAGTGCCGCCGTCTCGAGGAGGAACTTGGGCAAGAGCACTTTTGCCCTCCGGTGAGTGATTCCGCCGGGGGAACTTCCCTCGCGAAGGGGGAAATCGAAGCCATTTTCATCACCAACAATCCCTCCCATCTTGGGGAGGCCATTCTTCATCAACATCAACAATACCATCTCCTCTCAAACCCTAGTTCATCTCTTGTGTTCAATCTTTGTTCTGGAACCTCAGATTGGTTCCTGTGGGTGAATAGTAGTGTTGATTACCTTGTGTAGTTGATTTATATATGGTTTATTTGGTGGAAGATCATATGCTCAGATCCATTATGCTATTCAATACCCCTCTGATCTTGAGCATGAATATTATTTGTGAGTAGTTACCTTTGTTCTCGAGGTCACGCGAGAAGTCTTGTTACAAGTAATCATGTGAAGTTGATATGTGTTCGATATTTTGATTATGTGTATGTTGCGATTCACTTAGTGGTGTCATGTGAATGTCGACTACATGACACTTCACCATACTTGGGCCTAAGGTAATGCATTGTGGAGTAGTTATTAGATGATGGGTTGCTAGAGTGACAGAAGCTCAAAACCTAGTCTATGTGCTACATGTTTAATGCTATGGTTAGACTTTGTCTTAATGATTTTCTCTTAGTTAGGGATGCTTGCGAGGGGGTTAATCATAAGTAGGTTGATATTTCAAGTAAGAACAACACCTTAGGACCGGTCCACCCACATATCAAATTATCAAAGTAGCGAACACGATTCAAACCAACATGATGAAAGTGACTAGATGAAATTCCCGTGTACCCTCAAGAACACTTTGCTTATCATAAGAGATAGTTTTTGCCTGTCCTTTTCCACAAAATGATTGGGCTACCTTGATGCACCTTATTATTGTTACCATTAGTTGCTTGTTACAAATTACCTTGCTATGCAACTACTTGCTACTTATGATTTTAGTACTTGCAGAAATTACCTTGTTGAGAACCGCTTATCATTTCCCCCTACTCATCGTTGGGTTTGACACTCTTACTTATCAAAAGGACCACGATTGATCCCCTATACTTGTGCGTCATCAAGATTCTTATTTGGCGCCATTTCCGGTGAGTGAAACGCTCTTGGTAAGTGGAAATCGGTAAGGAAAAACTTATACTACATGCTCAAAGTTATTGTCACTTGTTACTATGGAAAGCAATCCTTTGGGGGGTTTGTTCGGGGTATATTCATCTCGGCCGAAACCAAAATTAGTTGCCCCTCAACATACAAAACCTACTGAAAAATTGGTTATGAAATTCCTTTGGGTATGTTAGAACAACTTCTAGATAATCCTTATGCAGGAGATGGAACTGAACATCTCGATAAGCATCTAATCTATGTGGAAGAAATATGTGGAATATTTCAGCTTGCAAGTTTATCTGGAGATGAAGTTAAGAAGAAGGTTTCCTCTTTATCTCTGAAGGGAACAACATTGATATGGTATAGGCTATGTGATGATATCGGATCATAGAACTAGAAGTGCTTGAAATTGGAATTCCACCACTAGTAGAAAACGGGTCTTTAGTCCCGGTTCTTAAGGGCCTTTAGTCCCAGTTTTGCAACCGGCACTAAAGAGTGGGGACTAAAGCCCCCCCTTCAGTCCGGTTCAACACAGACCGGGACTAAAGGCCCTTCATGTGGTGCGCTCATTCCAAATCGTCTAACTTCCCGGTCGGTCACTCATCCTCTCACTGCTCCAGCCCGAGCATGCTTAACTTTGATGTTCTATTGCCCCTGGTTTCCAAGTCTGCACTTATTGTTTTCCTAACAATAGTAAGCTATCAATCCTATTAACCCTTAAGTCTTGATGTCACATGATTTAATTTTTTGAATTCCAAACAATTACTAAAATAAACAAAATAAGTAATAATTATATTGAATTTCAATGAAAATAAAATAAGTAATAATATGATTTTATTAATCTTTTGCCATTTATGCATTTAATATGGCATAATTAATATCTTTAAATCTGTAAATCGAAATTTGGCAAATAATATATCTGTTATTACCAGAAAAATGTGAGGAATCTAAATATGACATCATTTATTAATTTTTAAATAAAAATATTTTTTAAATTTTTTTTTCTAGAAAAAAACTTCTTTTTCAGATAACTTTTTTTTACTTTTGGAATTTTGAGAATCTAAGAAAACTTCACCGGGTAAACCAGGTGAAATTGAGTCCCAATTTTTCCCTAGTTTTTTATATATTAATCTTTTTTCGATGTCGTATGCAAAAATTATGGCCGTTTTATATTTTTTTCGTTTTTTTGTAGAAAAGGTCAAAATTCATATTTCAAATTTTCTATACCAACTAGACACTAAAACTAACTACTCCCTCTATTCCTAGATATAAGTCTTTTTAAATATTTCACTCGGAGACCATATACGGAGCAGAATAAGTGTATCCACATTCTAAAGCATGTCTATATACATGCGTATGTAGTTCCCTAATGAAACATCTAAAAAGATCTATATTTAGGTACGGAGGGAGTACATGTCAAAGGATTTTATTTTTTTAAGATTTTATCATTTTTTTTTATTTTCTACAAAACTAAAAAAGGCGGTCCACCGGGGGGTAGAGTTCGGAAATTTCAGAACCCCTTTAGTCCGAGTTGTTGGTGTCCATCCAATCATACCATCGACTACATCTGCTAGCATCATCCCAGCCAGAGTCACAACTAAGGTAACCAAGCCAGAGTTAACCCTTTCTAACTACATTTGCTATTTTTCATGCATTTAATGATTTTTTTGAGCTACATGACCCTGAAATTGAAAATCCCTACAAATGAACTCTAAAAAGGTTGAAACTTTGCATGGTATCATCATTTCACCCACATAGATTGTGCTAAAAAGTTAAGAGGTTTACGACAAAAAAGGGATGCACTTCGTGTACAAACTAGACCATCTCCTTCGAAGTATCAATGTTTTGGACGAAAACCCATCTGTTACAAGGGCATTTCATTTTTTAACTTATTTCAACTCTAGCCTTTTTGTGCATTCAATATGAACCATTCAAAGCCACATCCTCAAAGTTCAAGCCTTTCTAACTTTATTTGCTATTTTTCATGCATTTAATGATTTTTTTAGCTACATGACCCTGAAATTGAAAAGCACTATAAATAAACTCTGAAAAGGTTGAAACTTTCCATGGTATCATCATTTCACATACATAGCTTGTGCTAAAAAGTTGAGAGGGTTATGGCAAAAACTAGATGCACTTCGTGTACAAACTGGACCATCTCCTTCGAGGTATCAAGGTTTGGAACGAAAACCCATCTGTTAAAAAGGCATTTCATTTTTTGAAACTTATTTCAACTCCAGACTTTTTGTGCATTCAATATGCACCATTCAAAGCCGAATCCTCAAAGTTCAAGCCTTTCTAACTTCATTTGCTAATTTTCATGCATTCAATTATTTTTTTGAGCTAAATGACCCTGAAATTGAAAAGCACTACAAATGAACTCTGAAAAGGTTGAAACTTGGCATGGTATCATCATTTCACCCACATAGCTTGTGCTAAAAAGTTGAGAGGGTTACGACAAAAACTGGATGCACTTCGTGTACAAACTGGACCATCACCTTCAAACTGAATGAACTATTTTTAAATTCAAGTTATTCACAATCTAGGGTTTGAAGCAAATTTGAACAAATTCATATTTAAACCATTCAAATTTGAAAACTAATGGCACAAATAGAAATTAGACAGAATTTTGAGTCTAATGCAAAAAGAATCACTCAAAAACATCAAATATCCTAAATGGATATACGCAATTTAAAACAAAAACTTTTAGAACCCCTTTAGTCCGGGTTGGTGTCTCCAACCGGCACTAAAGGTTAGTCACGGTTGGAGACACCAAGCGGGACTAAAGCCTAAACCCCTTTAGTCGTGGGCCGTGGCACGAACCGGTACTAAAGGTCCGGAGTGTTAGTCACGGTTGGAGACACCAACCGGGACTAAAGCCTAAACCCCTTTAGTCGTGGGCCGTGACACGAACCGGTACTAAATGTCCGGAACGAACCGGCATTAATGATGCTAGTCCCAAACCGGGACTAATGGTCTCATTAGTGCCGATTCAAAACCTAACCGGGACTAATGCTATGGACAAAAGGTCCATTTTCTACTAGTGCACCTAAAGTTTTATCCTATGCATCTAGTTCATCGTGATTCGAATTATATATAGATTTTTTGGCCTCGTGAAGGAGAAAGTATTTCTCTAGCTTCGGGGACGCTTAAGTCCATGTTATATTCATTCCCCAATCATGATATCCCGAGAGAAGTTATTATTCAAAAAAATTATGTTCGGCTTTCTCAATAATGATCAAACAATGCTCGATACTTCTTGTATTGGTTCTTTTATGAAGAATACTATTGAATTCAAGTGGAATCTCTTGGAAAGAATTAAACGCAACTCTGAAGATTGGGAACTCGACAAAGGTAATGAGTCAGGTATTAAGATTGAATTTGATTGTGTTAAATCTTTTATGAATACAGATGCTTTTCACAAGTTTAGCACCAAATATGGACTTGACTCTGAGGTAGTAGCCTCTTTTTGTGAATCATTTTCTGCTCATGTTGATCTCCATAAAGAGAAGCGGTTTAAAAATCACCCCCCTATTAAAGAAGAAATTAAAGAAGACACTATCCTGTTAGGATAAAGGAACATGCTAAGGTGTGAACTGTGGTTTGCAAGAGTAATATTAAAGAACCTAAGACTTTTGAACAAATTAAAGTGGATCCAAGTTTTGCTATGGTCAAAGATCTCTTGGTAGAAAATGTTGATGGGCATGTCATTTACTTCTCTGGTGAAGCTGCTAGAATTGCTATACCCGATGAAAAAGTTAAACATAGACCCATAGTTGGCTTGCCTGTTGTCTCAATTAAAATAGGAGATCATTGATACGTCTCTGGGGTATCTACAATTTTTGATTATTTCATGCCAATATTCTACGACTTTCATATACTTTTGGCAACTTTTTATACTATTTTTGGGACTAACATTTTGATCCAGTGCCAAGCTAGTTCCTGTTGTCGCGTGTTTTTTGTTTCGCAGAAAATCCATATCAAACAAAGTCCATATGCGATAAAAACTTACGGAGATTTTTTTGGAATATATGTGATTTTTAGGAAAAAGAATCGACGCGAGATGATGCCCCGAGCTGACCACAAGCCAGGCGGCGCGGCCTGCCCCCTTGTCGTGCCCTGGGCCCTTGTGGTCACCCCTTAAGTCGGTTGGATCTCTCCTTCTTCCACAAGGAAGATACCTTAAAAATTTCAGACCGACCAGAGTTACGGATCTCAGGATATTTAAGAAACGGTGAAAGGATAGAATCTGAGAGCGTAGAAACAGAAGGAAATAGAGAGAGAGAGAGATCCAATCTCGGAGGGGCTCTGCCCCTTAATACGTCTCCAACATATCTATAATTTTGATTGTTCCATGCTATTATATTATCTGTTTTGGATGTTTTATACGCATTAATATGCTATTTTATATTATTTTTGGGACTAACCTATTAATCTAGAGCCTAGTGCTAGTTTCTGCTTATTTCCTTGTTTTTGAGTTTTGCACATATGGAATATTAAACGGAGTCCAAACAGAATAAAACCTTCGGAAGGAATTTTTCCGGAACAAAAGGAATCTACGAGACTTGAGAACCAAGGCAGAGGAGCCATCGTGGGGCCACAAGACCTAGGGGGGCGACCTGGGGTGGCCGCGCCGGGCAGGCTTGTGGGCCCCCGACTGCTCCCCTAACCCTAATCTTCGGCCTATAAATTCCCAAATATTCCATCATTATTGGAACGAGCCACGAAAACACTTGGAGACTTTTCTGCCGCCAGAAGCCTCCGTTCCCGAGAGATCCAATCTTGGAGGCTTTTCCGGTAATCTACAAAAGGGGGATTCGATCACAAAGGGCATCTAAATCAACTCCATTGCCCCTCCGATGATGCGTGAGCAGTTCACCACTAACCTATGGGTCCATAGGTAGTAGCTAGATCGTTTCTTATCTATCTTTGCTTCTCAATACCATGTTCTTCATGATCCTCATGGAGATTTATCCGATGTAATACTCCTTTGCGGTGTGTTTGTCGAGATCCGATGAATTATGGGTTTACATTCAGATTATCCATGAATATAATTTGAGTCTTTCCTGAATTCTTATATGCATGATTTCATATCTTTCCAAGTCTCTTCGAGTTATTGGTTTGGTTTGGCCAACTAGATTGGTAATTCTTGCAATGGGAGAAGTGCTTAGTTTTGGGTTCAATATTGTGGTGTCCTCACCAAGTGACAAAGTAGGAGTAGCGAGGCACGTATTGTATTGTTGCCATCAAGGGTAAAAGATGGGGTTTTCATCATCTTGCTTGAGTTTAGCATTATACATCATGTCATCTTACTTAATGTCTTACTTTGTTCGTCATGAAGTTAATGCTCTAGATGTAGGCAGGAGTCGGTTGATGTGTGGATTCATAGTAGTAGATGTAGAATCATTTCATTCTACTGGTCACGGACGTGATGCCTGTATGCATAATGATTGCCTTGGATATCTTCACAATTATTCGCTTTTCTATCAATTGCCCGACAATACTTTGTTCACCCACCGTAATACTTGCCATCATGAGAGAATCCATATAGTGAAACCTATGGCCCCTAGGTCTATTTTCCATATTATACTTTCAGATATAAAACCAAAAATACCAAAAATACTTTCTGCATTATTTTTACTTTTACTTTTACGTTCCAGTCAAGCATCCTATTATATCTATCTCTATTAGATCTCACCCTTGTAAGTAACCTTGAAGGGATTAACAACCCCTTTATAGCGTTGGGTGGAAGAGTTTCATTCTTTGTGTAGGTACATCTATTGGTGACTTGCTTGTATATCCTACTGGATTGATACGTTGGTTCTCAAAAACCTAGGGAAATACTTATCTACTTTGCTATATCAAACCATTCCTCTTCACGGGAAACCAAAGCATGCTCGAGAAGTAGCAAGAAGGATTTATGGTGCCGTTGCTGGGGAGATACATAGCAAGTCAAGATAAGAACTTTCTCGTCAACTTACCATTTTCTGGTTTGGTTGCAGGGAGATCTACATTAAGACTACCAAGTACCCATCACAAACTCATCTCTTGCATTTACATTATTTGTCATTTGCCTCTCGTTTTCCTCTCCCCCACTTCTAAAATGATTTTCAGAAAATACCAAAAAGATTTGCCTTTTTGTTCATCCTTCTTTTGTTTGCTCTTTGCTTTCTTACATGTTAAATTGATTGGTCTCATGGCTCAACCCAACGGCTTCGATCCTTATCTTAGAAAGTTGGCAGATATTATGGATAATGTTAAAAGCTTCATGTCGCTGCAATACAATCACAATAGTTTTTTCAATACTGAACTTAAAGAACAAAAAACTATGTGGGAGTACATGAATAAGGAACTTTATTATATTTCTAAAGGGTTTTATGATTTGAAATCTCAATTTACTCATGTTGAAAACTTAGAAGGTCAAATCTCTGATAAACAAGCTACTTTAGTCAGTAAGATGGCCGCAAAGCCAGAATCTCTGAATATTGATGAAGATCTTCAAGGAATTGATGTAACTCCTATTGACTCTTTGTTTTCCAATGTTAATCTTGATAAGGATGGGACTGGAGATGAGTCAACTTTAGTTAAAAGGCATCCCAATGATTCCGAGTTTATAGATCTTGATGCTAAGATTGATAAAAGTGGGATTGAAGATGTCAAAACTTTAAATAGCAATGAACCCACTCTTTTGGATTTCAAGGACTTTAATCATGATAGATTCTCCTGAACTGATTGTATTTCCTTGTTGCAATCCATGTTGAAGTCTCCTAACACTTATAATCAAAACAAGGCTTTTACTAAACATATTGTTGTTGCCATGATGAAAGCTTTTGAAGGAAAACTTGAGTTGGAAGTTTCTATACCTAGAAAGATATATGATGAGTGGGAACCTACTATTAAGATTGAGATTGAAGATTATGAGTGTCATGCTTTGTGTGATTGGGGTGCTAGTGTTTCCATGAGTCCAAAAGCTTTATGTGATGTGTTAGGTTTCCGTGAATTTGATGATTGTTCCTTAAATTTGCATCTTGCGGATTCCACTATAAAGAAACCTATGGGAAGAATTAATGATGTTCTTATTGTTGCAAATAGGAATTATGTGCCCGTAGATTTCATTGTTCTTGATATAGATTGCAATCCTACATGTCCTATTATTCTTGGTAGACCTTTCCTTAGAACAGTTTGTTCAATTATTTATATGAAGGAAGGGAATATTATATTCCAATTTCCATTAAGGAAAGGCATGGAACACTTTACTAGAAATAAAATAAAATTACCTTATGAATCTATTATGATAGCTACTTATGGATTGCATACAAAAGATGATAATACCTAGATCTATTGCGTTTTGCCTAGCTAGGGGCGTTAAACAATTGCGCTTGTTGGGAGGCAACCCAATTTTATTTTGCTTTCTGGTTTTTGCTTCTATTTTGCTGTGTTTGGCACATTATTACTTCTGCAGTAATTGTGTTTTTGTGTTTTGATTAGTGTTTGAGCCAAGTAAAACCTTTGGGGTGATCTATGGCAGTTGTTCATTTGATCCTGCTGAAAAACAGAAACTTTTGCGCTCAGTCCAGGAAATTTCCAATTTTTTCAGAGCGTCGAATTGATCTGAATTTTCTCACAAGATTGATATAGGAATTTCCCTGATTTTACTAATTTTTAAGAATTTTTATTGTTCCAGAAGTATTCAAAGTTTACAGATTGCTACAGACTGTTCTGTTTTCTCTGTGTTGTTTGCTTATTTTGATGTATCTATGGGTCGTATCGGGGGGTATGAGTCATGGAAAAGTTAGAATATAGTAGGTATTACAAAAGCATAAATAAATAATGAGTTCACAACAGTACCTAAAGTGGTGATTTATTTTTCTTATACTAACGGATCTCATGAGTTTTCTGTTGAGTTTTGTGTTGTGAAGTTTTCAAGTTTTGGGTGAAGATTTGATGGACTATGTAATAAAGAGTGGCAAGAGCCTAAGATTGGGGATGCACAAGGCACCCCAAGTCATATTCAAGGATACAAAAAAGCCTAAGCTTGGGGATGCCCTGGAAGACACCCCCTCTTTCCTCTTCAATCCATCGGTAAATTTACTTGAGGCTATATTTTTATTCACCACATGATATGTGTTTTGCTTGGAGCGTCTTGTATGATATGAGTATTTGATTGTTAGTTTGCCACAATCATCCTTGCTGCACACATATTTTTAGAGAGACATGCTGAATCGTGAATACTCTATGTGCTTTACTTATACCTTTTGAGCTAGGCAAAGTTGCTCGTGCTTCACTTATATCTTCATAGAGTATGGTGGTGTTATATTTTATAGAAATTATTGAACTCTTGGTCCTCACTTATATTATTTTTAAAGTTTCTTAAAACAGCATGGTAATTTTTTTAGGTTATGAATTTAGTCCTAAAATAATGGGCATCCAAGAGGGATATAATAAAAACTTTCATATTGAGTGCATTAAAAACTATGAGAAGTTTGATTCCTTGCATATAGTTTTGAGATAATATGGATGGTAATATGATAGTCATGCTAGTGAGTAGTTGTGAATTGGAAGATATACGTGTGTTAAAGCTTGTGATTACCATAGCATGCACGTATGGTGAACCATTATGTAAAGAAGTCGGAGCATGATTTGTTTAATGATTGTCGACCTTTGTGTGACGGTCGGGTGCGCCCGATTGTTAACTCCTACCAACCTCTCCCCTAGGAGCATGCGTCTAATGCTTTGTTTGATCACTAATAGTCTTTTGCAATAAGTATGTGAGTTATTTATGACTAATGTTGAGTCCTGGATTATACGCATCTCACCCTTCCACCTTTGCTAGCCTCTCTAGTACCGCACAACTTTCGCCGGTACACCAAACCCTCCTTCCTCAAAACAGACACCATATATTCCTCAAAACAGCCACCATACCTACCTATTCTGGCATTTCCATAGCCATTCCGAGATATATTGCCATGCAACTTCCACCATGTAGATTTTCTATGACTTGCATCTTCACTTCATATTGCATATAGAGTCATATTTTGTCATAGGAATCGAGTTGTAATTTCTTTTTCTTTGAGTTATAAGTAAATAAAAGTGTGATGATTTTTCATTAATAGAGCATTGTCCCGTGAGAGAAAAGGATGATGGAGGCTATGACTCCCTCACAAGTTGGGATGAGTATCCGGACTTTACAAAAAATAAAAGAGGCCAATGAAGCCCAAACAAAAAATAAAAGAGGCCAAAGAAGCCCACCCAAAAAATGAGAGAAAGAGAGAAGGGACAATTTCTACTACTTTTTTCCACACTTGTGCTTCAAAGTAGCACCATGATCTTCATGATAGAGAGTCTCCTATTTTGTCACTTTCATATAACTAGTGGATATTCATCTTGCACGACCACTTAGTTTTCGTTTTGAGCTTTCATACACTTATAGATCTAAGTGCATTTGTTGCATGGAAATCCCTACTAACTCACATTGATATCTATTGACGGGCATCTCCATAACCCGTTGATACGCCTAGTTGATGTGAGACAATATATCTTCTCCTTTTTCCCTTGCACCTCCTCCATATTCTATCCCACCTGTCGTGATTTTGTCACGGCAGATGTCCGAGGACTTAGATTCGAGGCCATCGCTAAGGTGATGGACTCAAAGGGGTTGGTTGGGACGAAGGACACGAGTTTACCCAGGTTCGGCCCCTCAAGAAGAGGTAAAAGCCTACGTACTGCTTGTGTTGTATTGATTGGAGTATCAATTACAAGGGAGTGGATTCTCTTGACCTAGTTCTCAATCACTTGGTTTCTGTCTAAGTCACCCCAGGTCTCGCCCTTATATAGGAGGTCAAGACCACAGGTTACACAAGTCTCATACCGACTCTTACAACGTGTCTGATTCTATCTCCATGTAGCCTTGCCTTCCTGAGCAAGTCGTCTTCTTATTCTCCCGGGTCTTCATGCCTTCTTTGTCTGGGCCTCTCCTTGGCCCATCTTGGTAAGCCGCTGTATGTCTAGGCTTACGTCTCCAGGCCCATCTCCTTTGGTCTGGCCTACGAGCCGCCAGGTATGACCCGGCCCACCTGGGCGGTTCTTACCATGGGATCATATCCCCAACATTGGGCCCCAGGTTGATTTCAATTTGCCCATTTCAACCTTCCATCTCACTTGGTGGCGAGTCTTGCTCATTATCACCCAAAAGTAAGATAAATAACCCACCGTGACATCATACCAGATATATCAAAAAGATTCCCTGACGACCACAACATATCTTTCCACTATTAAACTGATGGCCTGAAAATCGAGGTGTCGATCTCGGTCAATCAACTTCCGTCGCCTTGATTCCCGCGCCCGTTTCCACCTTTTGCCTATTAAATAGGACCGCGAAGGGAGGTTTTCATTTCTTCCTTCACTTGCGCCTCTTCTTCTTCCTCCCGAAGCTATCACTGTAGAGTCTCCTTGCTCCAGTGAGGCTTCCATGCTGTCGTTGCCCCAGGCCACTGCATCAACCTGAACGGACCAGAGCACCGCCCGCGTCCGTCGCATCACCTCCGGTAAGTTCTTCTCCACCCCTAGATCTGTAGCTTACGGTAGGGTATTCATGGAGTTCTTCCGCCCGCTAGAACGCGAGTTCTTCGTAATGCCAGACAACATGTAGATCAGTGAACTTGATAATGACCCTTTTTCCATTGCGGTAGATCGTAGGAACTCAATAATAGCACAACACAGATCCGTAGTTTCCCCCGTTACTGTCTTCAAACGTTGCTAGTTTCTCTGTCCGTCGTTAGGTTTAGAATAAACCTGCTTTTTCTATGTTTTGTGGATCAATAATTATATACATAGCCTGTGAAACCTGTTTTCCACACTGAGTAACATTTGCTTTGTTTCCTTACAAACTTAACTCGCCATTGAAGTTCCGACTCTCGCTTAAACCCTTAGTTGTGTGTCACCTTCTAAGTTGCCACACATTGGTACCTTGCACAGCTTTAAGATGCCACCATGCCTCATGCGTCCAATTCTTGTAACTGGGTCGGCTCTGTCGTTGCCGAAGAGTTTCTGAAAGATTTCGTGGATGCAGGGACCTTACTAGCCAAAGATGTCATCCATTGGCAGGTTCCACGCAATGAAAAGAAACCCATTCCCCAAGAGGATGAAGTAGTTGTATTTGCGGATCACCTTGTATGCAGTTTTAGCCCACCCGGCTCTAAATTTTTCCGAGACTTCCTTCATTTCTGTGAGTTGCGCCCTCAAGACATCGCCCCAAACTCCATCTCAAACATGTGCAACTTCCAAATCCTCTGTGAAGTTTACTTACAAGAAGAGCCGTTCGTTGGTCTCTTCCGTGAGTTCTTCTACGCAAACCACCAGATGGAGGTGGCAGCTGGTGCTTAGAACTTGGTGGAATCTCAATCCAGAGAAGACTGGATGTGACCTTTCTGGCTTTTCGGATGCCAAATCATCCCAAGGACATGAATAAAACCTGGTTTTACTACAAAGACACGTCTCGAGAGGGAGAGCATTCCTTGTCGGGTTATCGTCCGACCCAGCTCAAGACTACGACTGAACTCCCTGACCGGCTGTCAGCCTCTAAACGGGCGAAGTATGCTCCGACTCACGCAAAAATTATAGCCCTTATGGACAATGGTTTGACGGGGATTGATCTGACCCACTGTTGGATTTATTAGAGAGTCATGCCTCTGAGTCGGCGAAGCGATCTCATGTGCGAGTATACGGGTGATGCTAATGACCCCCTCTGCTTTAATCCTACCATGTTGTCAGAAGATAACATCATGGCCGCCATCAAAAGCCTTGTTCATGAGTCTCAAGGATCTTGCCATGCCACTGGGTTAGCACCTTTCTGTGCCGCAAACCCGGCCCCAGACGTAAGGGCGACCCTCGATCTCCTTACTTCCGCGTTAGCTATCCATATATATTTTGCAATCTTTTGACCTCTTTTGACAACTTTTACTGTCAGGCCAATTCCAGCTGCTGGAAAAATAAGTACGTTCCTCCTCCAAAGAAATCAAAGAGAAAGCCGGTGGCCAAAAGAATAAAACTGCACCTCAAGAGCAGCCTGTAGCTGACGACTCTGAGGTAGTACTTGACTCTCTTGGCTGTCCTTTCATACGCCTTATTAACTGTGATATTTCACAGGACAAAACGGAGACAAGCCATGCCAATGTTCCTGAGGTAACCTATGCTTCATCCGACTCAAAACCTCTTCCACCAGAGAAGATACAGAGGGTCGTCCGAAAAGTCCCATTTTCTCATTCTCTTGCTTATTTAGACCCCAACTTTCTTTTCAAAAAGCAACAACACCTCTCTCGACACCAAACCCGGAGCACCGGCTCTGAAGACCTTATGGTCGGGTTGTCCAACTCTCCGGTCAACGGAAACGGCTGGCTAAGGTATTTACTCAACTTGACTTAGTTTTATCAACCTCGCCTTTATAATTTGACCCTATCTTATATTGCCTTAACTGTTTTCAGGAATCACCCCCTTCATCGGCCGACTCTATAGTAACTGCTCTACCGCCTCTGAAGATCAACCCTTAGTACGCGCCTTTCATGCTTGCATCCCATCCTTTCTTATCCGTAAAGTTTAGACCATGACATTCTGTGTTTCCCCAGGGCTCAAGCGAAACGAAGGAAGACCGGCGGGTCTACCCCTGCTCCCAAGGCTCGAGAGCCAGAGCCTGCCAAGCCTTACTCTCGTGCAACGCACGCTGATCCCTCTGCCACCTCCAAGGATGCGCCTGAAGAAGCATGTTGTTCTACCGAGCCGGCGGCCCATGACATGATTCCTGAGAGTCCTACGAGGACCAATTCTAAGCCGCCGAGCCCTTCAACAGCTGTTGACGATTCGGTTACTCCGGACGTCATCATTACTGGTACCGACTTTCACACTCCTGAACCTCATGTGTTGACAAAGCACACTGAGAAGACTGAATCCTCCGAGAAGCTGGACTTTGAGCTCCCCGCGCTAGAGAAGTTAACCGCTAATGAGATTTATGCTGGTTATCTGAACCGCCTCTCCACAAGCAGGAACATGGAGCTCAAGCTTGTTAGATTGATGAAGAAAAAATATGAGGTACTCTTGCTCTCTTTTCCTTATACCCTTGCATAGCCCCCAAGCGCTGGTTTTGTATTTGCTAATGGTAAACCGGCTATTCCAGTCTTATTATAAGTAGAAACACTTAGCCTGTAGCCCTCAATTATCGGCTTAAGATATAGATATTGAGCCGATGCTTTAGTGCCTAAGTAGTTGTTCAAAGAGCCATTCGTAGCCCCCAAGGGCCGGCTTAACTTGATGAAGCTGAGCCGGAACTTCATTGTAGATAGATCAAAGAGCCATATGTAGCCCCCAAGTGTCGGCTTAACTTGATTAAGATGAGCCAGAACTTCATTGTAGATAGATGGAAGAGCCATCTGTAGCCCCCAAGGGCTCGCTTAACTTGATGAAGATGAGCCGGAACTTCATTGTAGTCTTGGAGAACAAACAGACATTAGCCCCCAAGTGTCAAGCATATTGCTTGCAATATGCTTGAAACTTGCATTATATTGTCTTAATTGTCATCATCTGGTAATATACCATCCTGGCGACTTAGCCCTCATTTTACTTTTTATATGTCACATGAAGCTTTAATCAAGGCTGAGTCTGAATTTACCGGCTTAAAGAGCAATCTGGCCACCCAGCAAGCCGCCCGAAGCGAAGCAGATGAGAAGTGCTGGCTCGCCGCCAAAGAACTTACAAAAGTTAAAGCTGACTTCGCCGCCTTCAAGAATCTGCTGAGACGGAAGAAACCGCCCTGGCCCAATGAGCAGACGATGCTGACCAGCGGCTCATAGTTGTGTCCGATGAGCTACACCCCCTGAAGTGCCACATTGCGAAGATGTCTTCCGCCCATAAACTGCCTCTCACGTGACATAAATCCATCGTTTTAACCTTAAACAGTGAAGGGTCTTTAAAATATTAACTGCCTAAGAGTACGAACGGGCCACATAGCGGAGAGTCGGTAGTAGATGAGAGAGTTTATCCTTGCTTTCCGTAATCCGGCCCTCACGTGACAAGAACCGCTGTTTTAACCTTAACCAGTATAGGGTATCTATCGAGAATGTCCGTCAATTTCTTTGAGCCGGCTTAGGGTCTCCAAGCGAGATTAACTAGCAAGAGTTTGGCGGGTCACCTAGCGGAGCAGCATCAGCTTACAGGCAGGTTTAACCCTGTTTGGCTTAAGAGCCAATCAAGAGGGTATGTAAGATAAACCCGGTGGGTTGGAAGCCCCAAAATGACCTTTGTTGATGGAGTCAACTGTTTGGCTTAAGAGCCAATCGATAGGGTATGATAAGCTAAACCCGACGGGTTAGAAGCCCCCTGATTGACCTTTTTTGCGCGGACTTAGATATGCGAAACGGCAGAGGCCCCGGCTTGCAGGGATGCCAACTTTATTCATATATATATATATATGATATGTACAATGATAGTGTACAATGTAAAGTCCTGGAAACTTAAGTATAGTAAGGCCATAGACGAGCTATGTTCCACGGCCAGCGGGTCTCCTGCCCAGAAGTGCTTGAGTCGTCTCGGATGTCAATGAGGTAGTACGACCCGTTGTTGAGATTTCTGCTGACCACGAAAGGCCCGTCCCATGGAGGGGACAACTTATGTGCATCTGTCTAATCTTGAATCAACTGCAACACTCAGTCGCCTTCTTGAAACGTCCGGGTCTTTACTTTGTGGCTATGATAGCGACGCAGGTCTTGCTGATAAATCGCCGATCGAGCCGCCACCAGATCACGTTCTTCCTCCAAGGCATCCAACGTGTCTTGAAGTGCCGTTTCATTGTCCGCCTCAACGTAAGCTGCCACTCGTGGCGAGTCATGACAGATATCGCTTGGTAACACGGCTTCTGCACCGTAAACCGTGAAGAAAGGTGTATAACATGTTGATCCGTTGGGAGTGGTTCTGATGCTCCATAAGACGGATGACAACTCCTCCACCTAACAACCCGGTGTTCGCTGCAAAGGAACCATAAGCCGAGGCTTGATACCTCTCAAGATTTCCTGGTTAGCATGCTCCGCCTGACCCTTTGACTGTGGATGAGCAACCGCGGAAACATCAAGTCGGATGTGTTAACTTTCATAGAATGCTCGCATAGCCCCCTTGGATAGGTTCGTACCATTATCTGTGATGATACTATGAGGGTAACAAGAATGGTAGATCAGCTTTTTAACAAACTGAACCGTCATAGCCGCGTCGCACTTGCCGACCTGCTTAGCTTCAACCCACTTGGTAAATTTGTAAACCGTCGTCAAGAGGTGGTTCTTCTTGTCCTTGGATCTCTTGAAAGGCCCGACCATATCAAGTCCCCAGACTACAAACGGACAAGTAATTGGAATCATGCGCAACTCTTGAGCCGGGATATGAGCCCACCGGCCAAACTTTTGATATCCATCGCACTTGCGGACCAAGTCTTCCGCATCCTTATGAGCCATCAGCCAGAAGAAACCATGTCGAAAGGCCTTGGCCACCAAAGATTTTGAGCCGACATGATGAGCACAATCGCCAGCATGAATTTCATTCAAGATTTCCTTGCCCTCTTCAGGTGAGACACAATGTTGTAACACGCCAGTGATGCTGCACTTATGTGACTCACCATTGACTATTGTCATAGACTTAGACCGCCTGGTGATCTGTCTGGTGAGATTTTCATCATCAGGTAACTTGCCATGAGTGAAGTATGTCAAATAAGTCATAGTCCAGTCAAGAATAGCATATAGAGCCACCACCAAGTGTCCCTCCGGGTCAAGGATAGCCAAGTCATCCTCTGAAGGTAACTTAACTAATGGGTGATGTAGTACATCTAAGAAAACATTAGGCGGCACCGGCTTAGGTTGAGAACCCAGCCTTGACAGGGCGTCAGCCGCCTCGTTCCGGCGACGATCAATATGATCCACCTGATAACCCTTGAAATGATCAGTAATGACATCCACCGCCTGACGATAAGCCGCCGTCCGTGGGTCCTTGGAGTCCCAAGTGCCTGAAACTTGCTGGGTTACGAGGTCTGAGTCACCGAAGCATCTAACCCGGCTCAGGTTCATCTCCTTAGCCACCCTGAGGCCATGAAGCAGAGATTCATACTCAGCTGCATTGTTAGTACAAGGAAACATCAACCTTAGCACATAACCGAACTTATCCCCTTTGGGGGAAGTTAAGACAACCCCTGCCCCTAATCCTTCAAGTTTGCTTGGATCCATCAAAGTGGATTGTCCAATATGTGTTATCTGGCTTTTCTTCGGGCACCTGACACTCCATCCAGTCGTTTATGAAATCCACCAAGGCTTGTGATTTGACCGCCGTGCGGGGCAAATATTTCAAATTGAGAGGTCCAAGCTCCAATGCCAACTTAGCAATCCTGCCAGTGGCTTCTCTGTTTTCAATTATGTCTCCCAATGGGGCAGAGCTAACCACTGTAATCTGGTGCCCCAGGAAGTAATGTTTCAGCTTACGATTGGCCATGAACACCCTGTATAGCAGCTTCTGCCAATGTGGATACCTCTGCTTAGATTCTGCTAGGACCTCACTGATATAGTAAACCGGCCTCTGAACCGGATATTCCTTCCCTGCCTCCTTACGCTCGGCAACGATCGGGGTGCTGACTGCTTTGTTATTGGCCGCCACGTATAAGAGCAAGGATTCTTTATCAACCGGAGTGGCTAAGACCGGCTTCTTAGTGAGCTGTCTCTTGAGTGCCTCAAATGCTTCACCCACCGCCGTACTCCAGACAAAGTTGTCCATCTTCTTCATCATCTGGTATAAAGGGATGGCCTTCTCACCAAGGCGGCTTATAAACCGGCTTAACACAGCAATCCGTCCCGCGAGGCACTGACCATCATTGATGCATGTCGGCTCAAATAGGGAGGTGATAGCCTTGATTTTATCTGGGTTAGTCTCAATGCCACGCTCACAGACTAGAAATCTCAAGAGCTTGCCTGCTAGAATGCTAAAGACACACTTAGTCGGGTTAAGCATCATCCTGTAGACCTGTTGGGGATATAACGGTGAGACCCGCCCTGAGGGTTACGGGTCATACCTGGCGGCTCATACACCAGCCAAAGAGTGAGCCGTGGAGACTTAAGAGCCCAAGAAGCTTAGCGGCTTGACAGGATGGGCCGGCAGGTGGTCCGGATGAAGAAGACCCGGGCGTGTAAGCCGCATGGGGGTAACTTGGTTAGGAAAGGCAAGAGAGGATAGAGGTAGACTCGGACATGTAATGAGAGTCGGTTAAAACTTGTATGATCCGTGGTCTTCACCTCCAATATAAAGGCAAGACTCGGGGTGACTTAGAGATCAGGTTATCGAGAACTAGGTCAAGCAATAGCTCCCTTGTAATCGATACATCAAGCAATACAAGCACAAGCAGGAAGTAGGCTATTACCTCGACTTGAGGGGCCGAACCTGGGTAAACTTGTGTCCTTCGTCCCAACCAACCCCTTCGAGTCCATCACGTTAGGAATGGCCCCAAACCCAAGTCTGTTCACCCAGACATCTGCCGCAATAAAACCACGACAGTTGGCGCCCACTGTGGGGCCTGCACTCGATGGTGTTGAGTTCTCAAAGGGCTCTCTCCCAGGGCTCAAGGGATATGTGGTCGGAAGGATGAACAAGAGTCGTCGCGGCCGGCTCTACATCGACGACGTCGGCTGGGGGCTTGATGCCGACTATGTGGAATATGGATTTCGCGTTCCTTTCGGCGGGATTCACGTTTTCATCGGAAGGACTGATGGATGTGCACCCGGCCGGACATATGCACCAACATCATCGAGCTGGCCCGGCGCGCGCAACCCGCCCGTGATGTGCTGCCCGCCTGTGCCAATCCAGGCCGGAGGCACGTCTTCATAGGCTTTACTCAAGGTATGGATCTGGAAGCTTTCGGGTTGCAGGAAACTCTCGTATATTAAGAAGATGAGTCTTCGAGCGGAGAGACGGAGTCAATTTACCAGCTTCGCAACGGCGGGCTCGGGGGCCACGATGAGCTTTGCCCTGAGTTGGATCATTCTGAGTCGGACGCTCTTGGGCCGTCGTCTCATGCTGCCGTGTTCATGGCAGGGTCAGCCCTAGGCACGAACAGTATAGTCGTGGGAGTGGCCACCTCAGGCTTTGACCTGTCGCCGCTAGTTCAAGTTCTTTTGGATTTGATGAACGAGCTCGCGGCCCTGATGGCCATTGAAGTGACACCAGATAATCAGACTGGCTGGAACTTAGAGATTGTGAGGCTCAAGGACCGGTCGACGGAGGAGCAACATAGGATAGCTGAGCTGAAAGTCTAGATGGAGGAAGAGGCAGAACTTATTAAAACGGGTGCCTTCCGCCTTGGGCTGGAACAACAATCGGCGGCTGCGGTACATCGGAGGAGGCATCAATCCATCTTGCCAGAATGATATGAGGCTAGGAACCTCTTCCACACGCCAGGAACGGGAAGAGCGGCGGATGCACCTGGAAGCCGCCCGACGGTTTGACCGACGTCTCACCCGGCCCGACGAAACCAGGCCTCACCAGTGGTCTTTGCAACACCGGCGGGTCATTATTCTAACCCAGCCGAGAACATGGTGGCCGCGGCCACCCGGCTCGAAACAATTCCTATTCCAGATGAAGCGCCTTTTGCGGAAGAGGTACGAAATGCCATTAGATACCTTCAGACAGCGATGGCCCAACAGGAGAAGTATACTCACAACCCGAGCCGCGTTCATTCAACCCCTCTCCCCAACTGGAGCTTGAGCCGGCGCTACGAGTTGCCAGCGGTTTCCAGCAGCGACTGGCAGAGAGGACCTCCGAGGGACGATCAGGAGGCTCTAGATGCGCAAGCGCTCATGAACAGGGCAGGAAACCAGCGACAAGCGGCCGCTTTAGCGACGGCGACTCACCAAGAGCCCGCGCCCTCTATTTCAATAGGGGCTAGGATAACTGCCAGGGTAGTGGGAGTGCCATGTTTATCACCGGCTTTGCAAAGTGAACGGTTGCTGAAGGATTTCAAAGGACCTCGCAAGGTTCCAAATTACACTGTTGATTTGCCTTCGGAGGCCTGGGTCGAAAGTTATGAACTGGCTATGGAGATGCTAGATGTCGGTGAGGCGGTGTATGCTAAGTACTTTATCATGATGCTTGAAGGTCCGGTTCACACATGGTTAAAGGTGTTGCCTCCCAATACCATCAATTCGTGGGCTGAGTTAAGGGCAAGGTTCATCAAAAAAATTCAAGGGACTTGCAAATAGCCTATGACCATCATGGATCTCGATCACTACGTCTAGCAGGAGGGTGAGTCGGCTCATCATTGGGTCCAATGGGTGTCAACCATCAGCCACTCATCTAAGAAGATCACGACGACCCAAGCCATGCTCATCTTAGAGAAGAACTGTCACTTCATTTTGCTGAAGCAGAAACTTGGCCGGCTTAAGCGTACGTGTCAGGATATGGGAGAGCAGATGACGGCTCTCACAAAGTACGCCGACTCTGATAACACGAAGGACCCAGACTCTCATGAGGAGAAGGCCGGTCAAGGTAAGAAGAACAATCAAGGAAAAGGTGTGGTTACCAATGGTAACCAGAACAAGCGGAAGAATCCCGATGGTGGATCAGAACTGGTAGCCAATGCAAGTATCGGCCAGAATCCCTCCTAAGGGCAATGGGAAGTTCAGGCCACCTTTTAATAAGAACATGACTCCCGTCAATTTGGAGGAGGCGCTTAAGAAGCCCTGTCCAGAACACAGCCATCTCGGCAAACCTTCATCGCAAGCATGGGGTCATTGCCACATTATGAAGAAGTTAAAGAATTACTATACGCAAGCCAACAACCAGGGCTGATGTCCGCCCGGCGGCTCGGGACTGGGTGGGTCAGGAGTCGGATTTGGGACCGGTGGCTCAGGGTCCGGTCATCATGGTTAAGGTAATCAAGGAGGGCATCCGCAGCACTCTGGTAACAACAACCAACAACAACATAACTAATCTGGGTATCAAAGTAATCCGAAGCAGCTCGGCTCAGGCCAATATCATGTTTTCATGACCAGCCTTAACAGGCGGGATCAGAAATTACACAAGCGAGCGGTTCATGCGGCTGCGCCGGCTCTGCTGCAGTACTTAAAGTGGTCTGAATATAACATAACGTGGAGCCGAGAAGATCACCCGCCTCATGTTGATGACCCGGGGCGGCTGGCTTTGGTGGTTGCCCCCCAAGTGGGAGAATATATGGTGAACAAGGCGCTTATGGACGGAGGGAATAGTATCAACATCCTCTATTATGAAACCTTCCGGCAGATGAAGTTGCTTGACAAGGATCTTAAGCCCTCATCCACCATTTTTCATGGTGTGGTGCCAGGCAAGTCGGCTTATCCGATGGGGAGGATTTCTTTGGAAGTTGCCTTTGGCGACGAATATAACTACAGAGTGGAGTCTTTGTGGTTTGAACTGGTCAAGATCAAGAGGCCTTACCATGCGTTGTTTGGGCGGCCGGCTTATGCTAAGTTCATGGCTAGGCCCTGCTATGTCTACTTACAGCTCAAAATGCCCGGGTTAAAAGGTACAACATTCATGGTGATCGGAATACGGCTATTGAGTGCGAGGAAGGAGACGCAGCTTATGCAGAATCCAGTTGTGCTCAGGAGGAGCTTAAGTTTTATAAGGAGAGTGTTGACCCAGAGGATATGACGCCGCTAAAAAAGCCTACAACGGAGGTTGAGCCGCCCCTTAAGTTTTCGGCGGATGATACCAAGGCAATAGACTTCACTTCGGGCGACTCATCCAAACAGTTCATCATTGGGGCTCACATGGATCCCAAATAGGAAAGCGTGCTCATCGAATTCATCCGTGAGAATCAAGACATCTTTGCATGGAAACCTTCTGACATGTTGGGTGTTCCGAGAGAGTTCGCTGAGCACAATCTTAATGTGGACCCTAAGTTTAAACCTATCAAGCAGTTTCTACAACGGTTGAATGAGGAGAGACACAAGGCCATTGGAGAAGAGGTCGCCCGGCTCTTAGCGGCGGGTTTTATCCTCGAGGTCTTTCATCCGGAGTGGCTTGCGAACCCGGTGCTGGTCCTCAAAAAGAACGACATGTGGCGGATGTGTGTGGATTATACGGACCTTAACAAGGCTTGTCTGGCTGATCCCTTTGCTCTCCCTTGTATTGCCTAGATCATCGATGCTACAGCGGGTTGCAAAAGCCTGTGCTTCCTGGATGCTTATTCAGGATATCATCAGATGAAGATGGCGGTTAAGGACGAAGAGAAGACGGCTTTCATTACGCCTTTTGGAGCCTTCTGTAATGTATCTATGCCTTTCGGGCTCAAGAGTGCCCAGGCGACTTATCATCGCTGTGTGCAGAATTGCCTTTACAGTCAGATTGGGCGCAATGTTCATGCTTACATGGATGATATTGTGATCAAATCAAGGAAGAAGGAGACCCTTTTAGATGATTTAAGGGAAAGTTTGACAATCTCCGGATCTACAAGATGATGCTTAACCCGGCCAAGTGTGTTTTTGGTGTCCTGGGTGGCAAGCTCTTGGGATTTCTGGTTTCTGAGCGTGGCATTGAGGCTAACCCAGATAAAATCAAAGCTATCACCTCCCTGGGAGAGCCGACCTGTGTTAACGATGTTCATAAGCCGCCTCGGTGATAAAGCCATTCCCCTATATCAAATGATGAAAAAGACAGATAATTTTGTGTGGAGTATGACCGCGGGTGAAGCATTGGAGGCACTCAAGAAACAACTCACTGAGCCACCAGTATTGGCTGCTCCGACTGAGAAAGAACCTTTGCTCCTATACATGGCAGCTAACAACAGGGCAGTCAGCACCGCAATTGTGGTTGAGCGCAAGGAAGCCGGGAAGGAGTATCCGTTCAAAAGTTGGTTTATTATATTAGTGAGGTCCTAACCAAATCCAAGCAGAGATATCCACATTGGCAGAAGCTAGTGTATGGAGTGTTCATGGCCAATCGCAAGTTGAAGCACTATTTCCTAGGGCACCAGATCACCGTGGTCAGTTCTGCTCCGTTGGGGGATATAATCCAGAATAGAGAAGCTACTGGTAGGATTGCTAAGTGGGCATTGGAGCTGTGACCTCTCAATCTGAAATATGTGCCTCATACGGCTATCAAGTCCCAAGCCCTTGTGGATTTTATAAACGATTGGACAGAGTGTCAAGCTCCTGAGGAAAAGCCGGATAACACATACTAGACTATACATTTTGATGGATCCAAGCAGCTGGAAGGATCAGGATCAGAAGTTGTTTTGACATCTCCCAAAGGTGATAAATTTTGTTATGTGCTCCTGCTGATGTTCCCTTGCACCAACAATGCGGCTGAGTATGAGGCTCTGCTTCATGGTCTTAGAGTAGCCAAGGAGATGAATTTAAGCCGGGTAAGGTGTTTGGGCGACTCAGATCTTGTGGCTCAGCAAGTTTCAGGCACGTGGGATTCCAGGGACCCGCGGATGGCGGCTTATCGACAGGCGGTGGATATCATTGTTTGTCACTTCAAAGGTTATCAGGTTGATCACATTGATCATCGGAGGAATGAGGCATTTGATGCCTTATCACGGTTAGGCTCTCAGTGAAAGCCGGTGCCGCCCAATATCTTTTTGGATGTTTTATATCAGCCGACTGTCAAGTTGCCTTCAGAGGAAGATTTGGCCTCCCCTGACCCGGAGGGTCAATTGGTGGCAGCTCTACATGCTATTCCGGATTGGACTATGCCTTACCTGGCCTATTTGACTCGGGGCGAGTTACCTGATGATGAAAATCTAGCCAGACAGATCACCCGACAGTCTAAGTCGATGGCAATAGTTAATGGTGAGTTACACAAGTGCAGCTTTACCGGGGGTTTTCAGCGTTGTGTCTCACCAGAGGAAGGTCAAGGAATTTCAAATGAAATTCACGCTGGAGATTGCGTACATCACGCCGGTTCAAAGTCTTTGGTAGCTAAGGCGTTCTGTCACGGTTTCTTCTGGTTGACGTCTCACAAAGACGTAGAGGATCTGGTTCGCAAGTATGACGGCTGTCAAAAATTCGGCCGACGTGCTCATGTTCCGGCTCAAGAGTTGCGGATCATACAAATAACTTGGACGTTTGCAGTCTAGGGGCTTGATATGGTAGACCTTTCAAGATATCCAAGGATAAGAAAACACACCTCCTCGTGGCGGTTGATAAGTTCACCAAATGGGTAGAGGCTGAGCTGATCAGCAAGTGTGATGCGGCTATGGTGGTTCAGTTTTTTAAAAAGCTTATCTACCATTTTGGTTACCCCCACAGCATCATCACTGACAATGGCACAAATTTGTGCAAGGGAGCTATGAAAAAATTCTGCTACGAAGAGTACATCCGGCTTGATGTTTCGGAGTTGCTCATCCACAGTCCAACGGTCAGGCGAAGCGTGCCAATCGGGAAATCTTGAGGGGTATCAAGCCATGGCTCATGGTTCCTTTACAACGGACACCCGGTTGATGGGGGCTTCTTACCTTCGTGTATCGCTTATCTCACCCTAACAGCCGGCTTGATGCCATTCAAGTTAACATGTTAGCCGCGATTATTGAAGGGGGCTTCCCACCTCCGGGTGTAGCTTATCTATCCCTAACAACCGGCGTTCGCGCCAGAAATGTTGACAAGTCAACATAACCATACATGGGGCTTCCAGCCCTACGGGTGAAGCTTATCAAACCTTCTCGGCCGGCTCTGAAGCCAAGCGAAGAATTCTATCAAACATGTTGGGAAGACACAACATCTTCGGGTTACGCTTTTAAGCCGCCCTCCTGATGGTGAAAAGGTACATTTATATATGCAGGAAACTAAGCTACGAAGAGCCGGTAAGGTATATAATGAGAGGGACAAGGAAGATGGCACATATCTATTTTAAAGCCGGACTTTCATACGTGCGTGATGGCACAAGTTCAACAAAGGCAAAAGTTGTCGCTATCCTATTACACACACTCTCTGTGGAGCTCAAAATATCATCAAGTTTTTTACATCGCCCATGGCGGGTCGTGGAGAGCCGGCTATTACAAGTTTTCTAACAAAGAAATTAGCTGGCTGGCGGGTCATCCTGCTCCGGCTCTTCGGCTGCCTTGATCTGGAGATTATCCAAGTCCCAATTGCAGTCAGTTAAAGCCGCAAAGTTCCTTCTTCAAAGAAGGGGGACAGGTCAAGATCAGAAGCGAAGAGAGTCTTACTGCGAGCGGGTGTCAGATCCTGGCACTCAAAGAGCAGACCGTGGATCCTCTTTTGATCAGCACTATAAGCTGCCTGGTAAGTCGCCAAGTTGACCTCTTCTACTAAGACGGAGGCTAGGACTTTGGAATCTTTTATGCACTGAGCATAGTCAGCATCGGTAAACTCAGAGCCGTCGTCCTTCTTGGAGGGAAAACCATCCATCATCTCAGCCGGAGTAAGCTCTAGAGCGAAAGCCAATGCCCGTCTTATGGCCGCAATCGCCCCTTGGCGGGCGGCTGATTTCTTTAGCTCCACAATCTGTTTGGGCATCGTTGACAAGAGTTGCAAGACACTTTTGAGAGTGGAAGGAATGTTCTATTTATACTACACAACCTTGATTGTGCATACCGCCCCGCAGTATAGTTGTTCTGTCAAGGTGTATATAGCCTTCAAAGGCAACAGACTGTCGAAGACAAGTTGGCGGCTCTTAGGACCTGCATGAGAAGGATGCCTCATTATGAGTCGCCAGCACAAGTCCAAATATCTAGATCGAGCCAAGCTATTAAAAACTTACCAAAAAAGGTAGCTGCCATCTTCGTGATGTGACGCTTCAAACACTGCAGCTCGTCAGATACGATCATGAGTCGCTGATCGCATTATCCGCCCGTTTAATCAATGTAGCTTTTTCAGCCTCGGCAGATTCCTTGAAGGCCGTGAAGTCAGCTTTGATCTTAGCTAGCTCTTCAACAAGGAGCCGACATGTCTCGTCAGCTTCAATCCGGGCGGCTTGCTGAGTAGCTAAGTTTGTTTCTAAGTCGGCCAATTCTGACCCGACTTCGGTTAAAGCTTCCTGCGGCGTATCAAATTATGGAATACATAAGCAAGTCTCAAACAGATTGCAAGCAATATGCATGACACTTGGGGGCTAATGTCTATTTTCAAGACAGTTCTGACTCAACTTTGGCAAGTTTGACCTGGAACATGGGGGCTACATATTGGTTTTCTACAGAGGTTCAACATGTAAGTCCCGGCTCAACTTTGAAAAAGATTAAGCCGAACCTTGCGGGCTATAGTTGGCTTTGGTAACTATCTTCTAGGAAGTACCGGTTCAAAATTATCAATTATTGAGCCAGCCCTTGGGGGCTAACAACAATGATTTCAGATCACGGCTAAATAAATTAAAGCCTACACATTATATATGTCTACTTCTGCTAAAGATGGAATAGCCGGATTATTATCAGTCAATATTAACCCGACTCTTGGGGTCTATGTAAGGGTATAAGGAGGAGAAAGGAATACCTCATATCATCTCTTCATTAAGTTAACCAGTTTGAGGTCCAAATCACAGCTTGTAGACAGCCCGTTCATATAGCCAGCATGAAGTTCGTCGGCTGTCATTTTCTCTAAGGCGGGGAGCTCAAACTCCATCTTCCTCGAAGCTTCAGCTGTTTCACTATGCTTGGTTAGCACGTGAGGTGAACGAGAGTGCAAGATGGTGCCAGTAATCACGACGTCCGAGGCAACAGCGTCATCAGCAGCCTTGGCAGGGCTCGGTGGCTTGGGAAGGTCCCTTTGCGGGCTCTCAACAATAATGTCATCAGCTGCCGGTTCTGCAGAAGTCACTGGGGGGTCCGACTTGGCAAGCTCCGGTTCTTGAGCAGCAGGGCTAGGGGAGGACTTGTTGGTTTTCCTCCGCTTAGCTTGAGCCCTAGAAAATACATGAAGGCCAGAATTCAAGGGTTACAACCGCCGAAGAGCCGGATGTAAAGGTTACAAAATGCTTAGAGCGGATTAATCTTCAAAGGTGGAAGAGCGGTGGCCGTAGAGTCGCCGGATGAAGGTGATCCCTGAGAGATAGTTTAGATGATATAAGGCGGTGTTGAGAGTACAAAGAAAAAGATAATAAAATAAAATAGAGATACATACCTCTGCGGGGCGCTTCTTCGGAGCCGGGGAGTTAGGAAACCCGGACATGAGATCAGTAGAGCCGGCGCTCCAGGTCTGACGGCGGTCGGCTTGGTGTTGCTTTTTCAAAACAAATTGGGGATCCAAATGAGCAAGAAGATGAGAAAGGGGAACTTTTCGAACAACCCGTCGTATCTTCCGGGGTACAAAAAGTTCTGAGTTGAATGAAATATAAGTTACCTCAGGAACGATGGCGCGGCTCATCTCTACCTCGTCCTACGAATAAGTTGTTATCAGTAAGGTGAATAATGAGGTGACAGAAAATAGTCAAACTATACCTCTGAGTCGGATGATTCTGGCGGTTCAAACCATTCTTCTTGAGGGGTGGTTTTCTTCGTCGTCTTCTTAGCTGGGGCCTTCTTCTTGTTCTTCTTCACAGGAGGAATATACTTCTTCTTCCAGAGGTCGGAGTCAGCCTGGAAAGGTAAGCCGGTTAATGGTGATGAATTGACAAAGTCATAACTAAACAGAGAAAAGATACAATGAAGAGTCATCTTACGTCTGGAGTCGGGTTAACGTCACTAAAAGGCACCAGCCCAATAGCGCTGCAAGCTCCTGACGTCTCATGAACAAGGCTCCGGATGACAGTGGTAATATCGTCTTCGGTTAAAATTGTCCGGCTAAAGCATAGGGAACCATCGTACTTGCCCGGATACTCGCACATGAGGCGGCTTCTTAGGCACAAAGGCATAACTCTCAAGGAGACCTAGTAGCAGATCAAGTGCAGACCCGTCAATCCATCGGCCATGAGGGCTTTAATCTTGGCGTGAGCCGGCTCGTGCCTTGCACATTCAGAAGTTGAGGGGCAGAACATGGGTAAACTCATGTCCTTCGGCCGAACCAACCCCTTTGAGTCCAGCACGTTAGCAATGGCCCCGAACCATAGTCCGTTCACCCGGACATCTACCGCGACAAAACCACGACAGTTGGCACCCACCGTGGGGAAGTCGGCTGGGAAGCTCCAAAGTCGTCTTAAGCCGGGAAGGGCGATAGCCCGGCAGCAGATGCTCACGCTCCGGGGAGGTATCCTTGCAGTAGAACCAAGTTTTGTTCCAATCCTTTGAATGACTCGGCATCGGTACAGTCGGGAAGGTAATATCTCGGCGCCTCTGAATAGAAATTCCCTCAAGTTCTAAGCTCAGGCCAGCCTTTACTTCAGTTTGTCGGTTCACGTAAAAGAATTCTCGGAAGAGACCTATAGACGGCTGAGTTTGCAGATAGACCTCGCTGAGTACTTGGAAGTTGCAGATATTTGAGACGGAGTTGGGGGCAAGATCTTGAGGATGCAGCTTATAGATATGAAGGATGTCCCGGAAGAATTTTGAGCCGGGAGGTACGAATCCACGTTCAATATGATCCGAAAAAACAACTACCTTGCCCTCCCGAGGGATGGGACTCAGTTCATTACCCGGAACCCACCAATGGATGACCTCTTTAGTAGGAAGGGTGCCTTCAAGCACAAAGTCCATCAGAAATTCTTCGGTAATACATGAACCGACCCAGTTGCAGGAGTTAGATGCGCAAGACATGGTGATAGTTTTTAACTGTACAAAATAACCATATACGATGAGTCAAGAAAAGGCGAATAAATGTGGGTGGCTTAAAAGCTTAACACCTTAAGGATGAGATGCCAAGATCCGGCTGATAAGACCCGAAACAGCATGGCGGCTCAACATTACGAAATGACAAAGTGAAATTTGGCTAAGTTCTGAAAACAGGTTTCGCAAAGTAGTGCTACAACTGCGGATCTATAAAACAAAAGTAATGTCTTTATTTCCAGACCTAGCGATGAACTGGTAAAAACAGAGAAAGTCTGAAAACGACGGGCGGAGCCATGGTGAATCTAAACAGCATCAGTGTCGGTCTTATACCTAGCGGCGCCGTAGGGACAGGATATGGTTGAGGACTAATGGACTGAACATGGCTAGGATTGATGGAACCCCGAGTTCTAAGAACAGCGGCGACGGAGCTCCATGGAATTCTCCCGGAACAAGCTGCAGATTTAAGGGGAGAAAGACTCACCTATGATGGCGCAATGAAGGCGGAAGATATTCTGGATCGCGTCCGGTTGATGCAGCGGCCCTGTCAATGGTGAGGAGAAGACGGCGCCGGAGCAGGAGGCGCTGGAAATGGAAGCGTCTGAAGGAAGGAGATGACAGAACAAGTGGGAGAAGGCAAATGCCGCCTCAGGCAGTCCTATTTAATAGGGAAAAGGCGGAACGGGCACGAAAATCCAGGCATCGGATAGCATTTGACCGAGGCGGACGCCTCGATCTTCGGGCTATTCATTTTATAAGAAGATTCGTTGCGTGCGTCAGAGGATCTTTTTTGCAGGTTTGACATGACATCACGGCGGGTCATTTCTGGGCGACTCGCCGAGGAGTAAGAAGAAAGGCTGAAGTGAGCAAGCTCAAATCATCCTGGGGCCTAATGTTGGGGATATAACCCCATGGTGAGACCCGCCCTGAGGGTTCCAGGTCATACCTGGCGGCTCATACACGAGCCCAAGTGTGAGCCATGGAGACCTAAGGGCCCAAGAAGCTTAGCGGCTTGACAGGATGGGCCGACAGGTGGCCCGGATGAAGAAGACTCGGGCGCGTAAGCCGCCCGGGGGTAACTTGGTCAGGAAAGGCAAGGGAGGATAGAGGTAGACTCGGACATGTAATGAGAGTTGGTTACAACTGGTATGATCTGTGGTCTTGACCTCTGATATAACGGCATGACCCGGTGTGACTTAGAGATTAGGTTATCGAGAACTAGGTCAAGCAATAGCTCCCTTGTAATCGATACATCAAGCAATACAAGCACAAGCAGGACGTAGGCTATTACCTCGACTTGAGGGGCTGAACCTGGGTAAACTCGTGTCCTTCATCTCAACCAACCCCTTTGAGGCCATCACATTAGCAATGGTCCCGAACCCAAGTCCGTTCACGCAGACATCTACCGTGATAAAACCATGACAAGACTCGTAAATTGTCGAAAGTCTCCTTCAGGTTGTCAAGCAGAGTCTCCTTCTTCCTTGATTTGATCACAATATCATCCACATATGCATGAATGTTGCGCCCAATTTGGGTGTGAAGACAATTTTGACACAACGCTGGTAAGTCGCCTGGGCACTCTTGAGCCCAAAAGGCATAGACACATAGCAGAAAGCACCAAAAGGTATGATGAAACCCGTCTTCTCTTGGTCCTTGACTGCCATCTTGATCTGATGATAATCAGAATAAGCATCTAGGAAGCAAAAACTCTCACAACCCGTCGTTGCATCCATGATCTGGTCAATACGAGGGAGAGCAAACGGGTGAGCCGGACAGGCCTTGTTAAGATCCTTGTAGTCCACACACATACACCACGTGTCGTTCTTGTTGAGTACTAGCATCGGGTTAGCAAGCCACTCCAAGTGAAAGACCTCGAATATGAAACCCGCCGCCAGAATCTAGGATACCTCTTCCCCAATGGCCTTGCGTCTCTCCTCAATGAACCACCGTAGAAACTACTTGACTGGTTTAAACTTAGGATGCACATTAAGGTGGTGCTCAGTGAACTCTCTCGGTACACCTGGCATGTGTGAAGGCTTCCACGTGAAGATGTCCCGACTCTCACGGATGAATTCGATGAGCACGCCTTCCTATTTGAGGTCCATATTGGCCTTGATAGTGAACTGCTGAGATGAGTCGCCCAGAGTGAAATCCACCAATTTGGTATCATCCATCGAAAAATTGAGGGGCGGCTCAGACTCTGTGGTGGGCTTTTCTAGCAGAGTCATGTCCTCTAGGTCAACATTTTCCTTGTAAAACTTGAGCTCTGCCTCAGCACAACTTGATTCTGCATAAGCTGCGTCTCCTTCCTCACACTCAATAGCCGTCTTCCGATCACCATGAACAGTAATCGTCCCGTTCAACCCAGGCATCTTAAGCTGTAAGTAGACATAGCAAGGCCTAGCCATGAACTTGGCATAAGCCGCCCAAACAAAGCATGATAGGGGCTCTTGATTTTTACTACCTCAAACCACAAGGATTCCACCCTGTAGTTGTATTCTTCACCAAAGGCGACTTCTAGAGAGATCTTTCCCACTGGGTAGGCCGATTTGCCGGGCACCACACCATGAAAGACTGTCGAGGAAGGCCTAAGATCTTTATCAAGCAACTTCATCAGTCGGAAAGTGTCATAGTACAAGATATTGATGCTGCTGCCACCATCCATAAGTACCTTAGTGAACACATATCCTCCCACTGGGGGGGAAACCACCAGAGCCAGTCGCCCCGGGTCATCAACACGCGGTGGGTGATCCTCCCTGCTCCAAGTTATATCATACTCAGACCACTTCAACTATTGTGGTAAAGCCGATGTAATCGCCTTAACCGCCCGCTTGCGGAACTTCTGATCTCACCTGTCAAGGCTGGTCATAAAAACATGATACTGACCTGAGCTGAGCTGCTTTGGATTACTCTGATATCCAGACTGGTTATTCTGTTGCTGATGGTTGCCACCAAACTGCTGATGATGTCCTCCTTGGTTGCCCTAGCCCTGATGGTTGGATCCTGAGCTGCCGGACCCAAACCCGACTCCTGACCCGCCTGGTCCTAAGCCGCCAGACGGGCCATCATCGTTCTTATGCTGTCGTAAGTTGTAGTCCTTGAACTTTTGCCTAATGTGGCAATTACCCCACGTGTGACCCGCCGCTCTGTCGGGCCGACTATGCTCCAGACACGGTTTATTGAGCATCTCCTCCAAATTAAAAGGAGTCTTACCCTTATTAAAACGTTGTCTGAACTTTCCGTTGCCCTTAGCATGATTGTTGCCGGTGCAGGCGTTGGCAACCAATTCTGATCCGCCGTCTGCATTCTTCCTCTTGCCTTGGTTACTATTGCATACCGCACCCTTGCCATGGCTATTCTTCTTACTCTGACCAGGCTTCTCCTCATCAGAGCCCGGATCCTTCGTATTATCAGAGTCGGCGTACTTCGTGAGAGCCGCCTTGAGCTCCCTCATGTCTTGACACGTGCGCTTGAGCCGTCCGAGCTTCTGCTTCAGAGGACTAAAGTGGCAATTCTTTTCCAGAATCAAAACCGCTTGAGCCGCTGTAATCTGCTCAGACGAGTGGATGATAGTCGAGACCTGTTGGACCGAATGATGAGCCGACTCATTCTCCTGCTATACACAGTGATCCAAATCCACAATTTTCATGGGCTGCTTGCATGTTCCTTGAAAGTTTTTTATGAACTTCGCCTTTAACTCAGCCCAGGAATTGATGGTATTGGGTGGCAAACCCTTCACCCAAACCCATCATGATAAAATACTTTGTGCATACCGTGTCATTGACGTCCAACATCTCCATGGCGAGCTCATAGCTTTCAATCCAGGCCTCCGGGGGCAGGTCGGCAGTGTAATTTGGGACCTTGCGAGGGCCTTTGAAATCTTTCGGCAGACGCTCATTCCGCAGAGCCGGCACCAAGCATGGTACCCCCACGGCCCTGGTGGTTACTCCCGCTCCAACTGAGACGGAAGGCGCAGGCTCTTGATGATCCGCCGCTGCCAGAGCCGCCGCCTCTCGTTGTGCTCTCGCCCGGTCTACGAGCGCCTGAGCATCTAAAGCCGCCTGATTATCTCGTGGTTGGCCCCGATGCCGATCACTACTAGAAACCGCCGGCGACTCATAGCGCGGTTGAAGCTGCGGCTGGGGATGAGGGTTTAATGCACGTGACTCCGACTGTAGGTAAACTGTCTTGCTGGGCCATGCCGTGTACTGGTATCTAATAGCGTTATTCACCTCTTCTGCAAAAGGCGCCTCGTCAGGAATAGGGAATGTTCCAAGCTGGGTTGCTGCTGCTACCATGTTCTCTGCCAGGTTTGAATAGTAACTCACCGGCATTGGAAAATTCATTGGTGAGGTCTGGTTCCATTGGGGCGGGTTGAGCTATTGTCAAGGTGTCGGCTGACTCCAGGTGCTTGCGATGTCCGTCCCGTTCCTGGCGTGTTAAAAAGGTTTCTGACCTCATGCTATTCCGGTAGGCGGGAATGATGCCACATCCGCCGTACCATGGCTGCCGATTGCTGCTCTAGCTCAAGGCTGAAAGCATCCGGCTTAAGGCGCTCTGGCACCACATCCATCTAAGCCTTTAACACGCCGACACCCTGCTGGACTTCCGCCATCTAGTGCTTTAGTCTTGTAATCTCCAGGTTCCGGGCGGCTTGATTCTCAGGCGTGACTTCAGTTGCCATTAGGGTTGTGAGCTTGTTCATCAGATCTAGAAGAACCTGAGCCTGTGGCAGGTCAGCCCCCGTGTCTACCGCCCCGGCGGCTGTACTACTCAGGCTTGGCACTGAACCCATCATGAACACGACCTCATGAGTCGGCGGCCCATGACCGTCTGGCTCAGAACGCTTCGATTCGGGGTAAAGCTCATCATAGCCCCCGAGCCTGCCATCCTGAAGCTGGTAGATTGATTTCGCCTCTCCGCTCGAAGATCCATCCTCCTAACAGACGAGAGTCTCCTGCAACATAGAAGCCTCGAGATCCATACCTTGAGTAAAGCCAACGAAGACATGCTTCCTGCCCGGGTCAGCACGGGCGGGTTACACGTGTCGGGCGGGTTGCATACGTCGAGCCGGCTTGACGATGTTGGTGCAGAAGTCCGGCCTGGGTCTAGATCTGCCGACCTTGCAAACGAAGACATGGATTCCGCATAAAGGAACTCGAAAACCGTACTCGACAGAGTCGGCCTCGGGGCCCCAGCCGGCAGCGTTGATGTAGAGCTGGCCTTGGCGACTTTTGTTCATCCTTCCAACCACGTATCCTTCGATCCCTGGAAGAGATCCCTTTGAGAACTCAACACCACTGAGCGCTAGCCCCATGGTGGGCGCCAACTGTCGTGGTTTTGTCACGGCTGATGTCCGAGGACTTAGATTCGAGGCCATCGCTAAGGTGATGGACTCAAAGGGGTTGGTTGGGACGAAGGTCGTGAGTTTACCCAGGTTCGGACCCTCAAGAAGAGGTAAAAGTCTACGTCCTACTTGTGTTGTATTGATTGGAGTATCGATTACAAGGAAGCAGATTCGCTTGACCTAGTTCTCGATCAGTTGGTTTCTGTCAAAGTTGCCTCGGGTCTTGCCCTTATATAGGAGGTCAAGACCACGGGTTACACAAGTCTCATACCGACACTTATAACGTGTCTGATTCTATCTCTATGTCGCCTTGCGTTCCTGAGCAAGCCGTCTCCGGGCGGCTTATCCATCCGGGTCTTCATGCCTTCTTTGTCTGGGCCTCTCCTTGGCCCATCTTGGTAAGCCGCCGTATGTCTAGGCCTACGTCTCTAGGCCCATCTCCTTTGGTCTAGCCTAGGAGCCGCCAGGTAGGACCTGGCCCCACCTAGGTGGGTCTCACCACGGGGTCATATCCCCAACACCACCTATAACGCTATATCCTGGGCTCACGCTCATGTATTGCGTGAGAGTTAAAAATGTTTGAGAACACCCAAAGTGTGAAACAATTGCTTGACTTGTTCATCGGGGTTGTGCATGATTTAGATACTTTGAGTGGGGACGATGGAGCATAGCCAGACCATATGATTTTGTAGGGATGACTTTCTAAGGACATGTTATTTTGAAAGGACACGACTACCTTGTTAGTGTGCTCTAAGTATTACTGTTTTTATGTCAATATTATACTATTGTTTTGAATCTTACGGATCTGAATATTCATGCCACAATAAAGAATATTACATGGATAAATATGTTAGGTAGCATTCCACATCGAAAATTCTGTTTTTATCATTTACCTACTCGAGGACGAGCAGGAATTAAGCTTAGGTTTGCTGATACGTCTCCAACGTATCGATAATTTTTGATTGTTCCATGATATTATCTTATCTGTTTTGGATGTTTTATATGCATTAATATGCTATTTTACATTATTTTTGGGACTAGTCTATTAATCTAGAGCCTAGTGCCAGTTTATGTTTTTCCATGTTTTTGAGTTTCGCAGATAAGGAGTATTAAACAGAGTCCAAACAGAATAAAACCTTCGAAAGGAAATTTTTCTAGAACAAAAGGAATCTACGAGACTTGAGAACCAAGGCAGAGGAGCCACAAGTCCTAGGGGCACGGCCATAGGGGTGGCTATGCCGGGCAGTGTTCTGGGCCCACGGCTGCTCCCCTAACCCTAATCTTCGTACTATAAATTCCCAAATATTCCATCATTATCAAAATTAGGCACGAAAACACTTTTCCATCGCTAGAAGCCTCTATTCCAGAGAGATCCGATATTGGAGCCTTTTCAAGTAACGGAGGGGGATTCGATCACGCAGGGCATCTACACCAACTCCATTGCCCCTCCGATGATGTTTGAGTAGTTCACCACAGACCTACGGGTCCATATCTAGTAGCTAGATGGCTTCTTCTCTCTCTTTGCTTCTCAATACCATGTTCTTCATGATCTTCATGGAGATCTATCTAATGTAATACTCTTTTGCGGTGTGTTTGTCGAGATCCGATGAATTGTGGGTTTATGTTCAGATTATCCATGAATATTATTTGAGTCTTTCCTGAATTCTTATATGCATGAATTCATATCTTTGCAAGTCTCTTCAAGTTATTGGTTTGGTTTGGCCAACTAGATTGATAATTCTTGCAATGGGACAAATGCTTAGTTTTGGGTTCAATCTCGCGGTGTCCTCACCTAGTGACAAAGTAGGGGTAGCGAGGCACATATTGTATTGTTGCTATCAAGGGTAAAAAGATGGGGTTTTCATCATATTGCTTGAGTTTATCCCTATACATCATGTCATCTTACTTAATGCGTTATTGTGTTCTTCATGATCTTAATACTCTAGATGCAGGCAGGAATCGATCGATGTGTGGAGTAATAGTAGTAGATGTAGAATCGTTTCGTACTACTTTTCACGGATGTGATGCCTATATGCATAATCATTGCCTTGGATATTTTCATAACTATTCGCTTTTCTATCAATTGCTCGACAGTAATTTGTTCACCCACCGTAATACCTGCCTTCATGAGAGAAGCCATCTAGTGAAACCTATGGCCCCTAGGTCTATTTTCCATATTATACTTTCAGATCTAAAACCAAAAATACCAAAAATACTTGCTGCATTATTTTCACTGTTAGTTTTACTTTCCGTTCAAGCATCCTATTATATCTATCTCTATTAGCTCTCATCCTTACAAGTAACCGTGAAGGGATTGGCAACCCATTTATAGCGTTGGGTGCAAGAGTTTGATTCTTTGTGCATGTACATCTATTGGTGACTCGCTTGTATCTCCTACTGGATTGATACCTTGGTCTCAAAAAACTGAGGGAAATACTTATCTACTTTGCTACATCAAACCGTTCCTCTTCACGGGAAACCAACACATGCTCGAGAAGTAGCACCCCTCCACTGCCATAAAGGCCATATATCAGAGGGTAAACCCTTCTCCCATCTAGGGGGGAGGTCAAGGAAGAAAGAGAAGGACGGGGGCTCACTCCCCCTGTCTCCCGGTTGCGCCGGAACGCTGCCGGGGCTAACATCGTGATGGAGATCTACTCCAAGAACTCTGTCATCTTCACCAACACCTCCATCACCTTCCCCATCTATCTACAACGGTCCACTCTCCCGCAACCCGCTATACCCTCTACTTGAACATGGTGCTTTATGCTTCATATTATTATCCAATGATGTGTTGCCATCCTATGATGTCTGAGTAGATTTTTGTTGTCCTATGGGTTGATTGATGATCATGATTGGTTTGAGTTGCATGTTTTATTATTGGTGTTGTCCTATGGTACTCTCTGTGTCACACAAGTGTGAGGGATCCTCGTGGTTGGGTGTTGCAATGTGTTCATGATTTGCCTATGGTGGGTTGCTTGAGTGATAGAAGCATAAACCCGAGCAGGTGGGTTGTTGCATATGGAAGTAAAGAGGGCTTGATACCTTACAATGCTATGGTTGGTTTTACCTTAATGATCTTTAGTAGTTGTGGATGATTTCTAGAGTTCCAATAATAAGTGCATATGATCCAAGTAGAGAAAGTACGTTAGCTTATGCCTCTCCCTCATATAAAATTGCAATAATGATGATCGGTCTAGTTATCGATTGCCTAGGGACAATTCCGCAACACCTACCACCACTTTTCCACACTCGTTAAACTAAATTAATTGTTACTTTATCTTAGAAGCCCCTAGTTTTTATTTACATGCTCTTTATTATCTTGCAAATCTACCCCGTCACATCTACAAAGTACTTCTAGTTTCATACTTGTTCTAGGTAAAGCGAACATTAAGCATGCGTAGAGTTGTATTGATGGTCGATAGAACTTGAGGGAATATTTGTTCTACCTGTAGCTCCTCGTTGGGTTCGACACTGTTACTTGTCTAAAGAGGCTACAACTGATCCCCTGCACATGTGGGTTATCATCCAATAGTTCTTTTCCTAAAAACACAACTGCTACCTCTTGAGCTTGCGTTGGTTTTCCCTTGAAGTGGAAAGGGTGATGCAGCGAAGTAGATAAGTATTTCCCTTAGTTGTTGAGAACCAAGGTATCAATCCAGTATGAGGAACAAGCAAGTTACCAATGGGTGCACCTACACAAACAATCAAACTCTTACACCCAACGCTATAAAGGGGTTGTCAATCCCTTCACATTTATTTGCAAGGATTAGATCTGATAGAGATAGATGTAAAACATTGTGGAAAGTAAAAAGTAAATAGATTGAAGCAAGGTATTTTTGGTATTTTTGGTTTATAGATCTGAAAATATATTATGGAAAGTAGATCCGGGGCCATAGGTTTCACTACAGGCTTCTCTCTTGAAGGCAAATATCACGGTGCGTGAACAAATTACTATTGAGCAATTGATAGAAAAGCGAATAATCATGAAGATATCCAAGTAAATGATTAGTCATATAGGTATCACGTCCATGTCAAGTAGACCGAAACGATTTTGCATCTACTACTATTACTCCACACATTGACCGACTCCTGCCTACATCTAGAGTATTAAGTTCATGAAGAACAGAGTAACACATTAGGTAAGATGACATGATGTAGAGGGATCAACTCAAGAAATATGATGAACACCCCATCTTGTTACCCTTGATGGCAACAATACAATACGTGCCTTGCTACCCCTACTTTGTCACTGGGTGAGGACACCTCAAGATTGAACCCAAAACCAAGCACTTCTCCAATTGCAAGAATTACCAATCTAGTTGGCCAAACCAAACCAATAACTCGAAGAGACTTGCAAAGATATGAAATCATGCATAAAAGAATTCACAAAAGACTTAAATAATATTCATGGATAGTCTGAACATAAACCCACAATTCATCGGATCTCAACAAACACACCTAAAAGAGTATTACATCGGATAGATCTCCATGAAGATCATGAAGAACATGGTATTAACGCACAAAGAGAGAGAGAGAAGAAGCCATATAGCTACTAGCTATGGACCCGTGGGTCTATGGTGGACTACTCACGCATCATCGGAGGGGAAATGGAGTTGATGTAGATGCCCTCCGTGATCGGTCCCCCTGTAGCAGATTACCGGAAAAGGCTCCAAGATGGGATCTCTCGAGAATGGAGGATTTTGGCGGTGGAAAAGTATTTGCTAGGCTATTTGTGGTATTGGGGGGAATTTTGGGTATTTACAGGGCGAAGATTAGGGCTAGGAGACCTGCCAGGCACGGCCAGGACGGTGGCCGCGCCCCCTGGCTTGTGACCTCCTGGAAGAGTCCCTGCCTTGCACACCAAGCCTGGTGGATCTCTTTCGTTCTAGAAAAAATCATTCCGAAGATTTTATTCTGTTTGGACTCCATTTAATATAACATATCTGCAATACTCAAAAACAAGAAAAAAAAACAGAAACTTGCACTAGGTTCTAGATTAATAGGTTAGTCCCAAAAATAATATAAAATAGCATATTAATGCATATAAAACATCCAAAACAGATAATATAATAGCATGGCGCAATAAAAAATTATAGATACATTTGAGACGTATCAGCATCCCAAAGCTTAATTCCTACTCATCCTCGAGTAGGTAAATGATAAAAAGAGATTTTTCATGCGGAATGCTACCTAACATATACATCCATGTAATATTCTTTATTGTGGCATGAATATTCAGATCCGTAACACTCAAAACAAAAGCATAATGTTGACATAAAAACAAAAATATTTCAAGCATACTAGCAAAGCAATTGTATCTCTTCAAAATATAATGGCAAAAGAAAGTTATCCCTATAATATCATGTAGTATGGCTATGCTCCATCTTCCCCACACAAAGTATTTATATCATGCACAACCCCGATGACAAGTCAAGCAATTGTTTCACACCTTTATTTTCTCAAACCTTTTCAACTCTCACGCAAGATATGAGCGTGGGCCATGGATATAGCACTATAGGTGTAATAGAATATGGTGGATGTTGTGAAGGAAAAGGAAAAGACAGTCTCACATCAACTAGGCGTACCAACGGTCTATGGAGATGCCCACTAATAGATATCAATGTGAGTGAGTAGGGATTGCCATGCAACAGATGCACTAGAGCTATAAGTGTATGGAAGCTCAAAAGGAAACTAAGTGGGTGTGCATCCAACTTGCTTGCTCATGAAGACCTAGGGTAATTTGAGGAAGCCCATCATTGGAATATACAAGCCAAGTTATATAATGAAAAATTCCCACTAGTATATGAAAGTGACAAAATAGGAGACTCTCTATCATGAAGATCAAGGTGCTACTGTGGATCACAAGCGTGGAAAAAAGGTAATAGCATTGTCCCTTCTATCTTTTCTCTCATTTTGTTTATTATTTTGGTGGGCATCTAAGTCCTCTTTTATTTTTATTTGGGCTTCACTGTCCTCTTTTATTTTTTATAAAATCCGGAGTCTCATCCCCACTTGTGAGGGAATCATAGCTTCCATCATCCTTTCCTCACATGCCACAATGCTCTAATAATGATAGTCAGCACACTTTTATTTACTTACAATTCAAGTATTACAACTCGATAACTAGAACAAATTATGACTCTATATGAATGCCTCCAGAGGAGTACCGAGATGTGCAATGATCTAGCAAAGCAAATCACATCAAAAAACGGACAAGCCATGAAAACATCATGCTAGCTATCTTACGATCATGTAAAGCAATAAGAAAATGATGGTGCATTTCATAATAAATGGAACGGTGGAAGTTGCATGGCAATATATCTCGGAACGGCTATGGAAATGCCATAATATGTTGGTATGGTGGCTGTTTTGAGGAAAGATATATGGTGGCTGTTTTGATGAAGGTGGGTTTATCGCACCGCCGGAAGTTGCACGGTACTAAAGAGGCTAGCAAAGGTGGAAGGGTGAGAGTGCATATAATCCATGGACTCAAATTAGTAATAAAGAACTCACATACTTATTGCAAAAGTCTATTAGTCATCGAGGCGAAGTATTAGACGCATGACCCTAGGGGAGAGGTTGGTAGGAGTAACCATCGCGCGCTCCCGACCCTCACACAAAGGTTGAAAATCTATAAACAAATCATGCTCCGACTTCCTTACATAATGGTTCACCATACGTGCATGCTACGGGAATCACAAACCTTTACACAATTATTTTTACCAATTCACAATTACTTCCTAACATGACTCTTAACATTACCATCTTTATATCTCAAAACTTTATGCAAGGAATAAAATTTCTCATAATACTCAATGCACTTAATATGGAAGTTTTTATTATATCCCTCTTGGATGCCTATCATATTAGGACTAAACTCATAATCTAAACCAATTACCATGCTGTTTTCAAGACTCTCAAAATAATATAAGAGAAGTATGAGAGTTCAATTATTTCTATAAAATGAAATACCACCACGCTCTAAAAAGATATAAGTGAAGCACTAGAGCAAAATTGCCTATCTCAAAAGATAAAAGTGAAGCACATAGAGTATTCTAATAAATTCACGATTCATGCGTGTCTCTCTCAAAAGATGTGTGCATAAATGATGATTGTGGCAAACTAACAAGCAAAGAGTCATATCATACAAGACGCTCCAAGCAAAAAACATATCATGTGGTGAATAAAAATATAGCCTCAAGTAAATTTACCGATGGATTGAACATGAAAGAGGGGATGCCTTCCAGGGCATCCCCAAGCTTAGGCTCTTTGGCATCCTTGAATTTGACATGGGGTGCCTTGGGCATCCCCAAGCTTAGGTTCTTTCCACTCCTTATTCCATAGTCCATCAAATCTTTACCCAAAACTTGAAAACTTCACAACACAAAACTTAACAGAGAACTCGTGAGATCCGTTAGTATAAGAAAATAAATTACCACTTTAGGTATTGTTGTCAACTCATTCTTTATTTATATTTGTGTAATATCTAATGTATTAGAACTTCTCCGTGGTTCATAACCCCGATACAACCCATAGACACATTAAAATAGGCAAACAACACAAAGAAAATTAGTAAATCCTAGGAAATATGTATATCAATCTTGTGTAAAAAATTCAGGCTCATTTGATGTTCTGAATGTTTTTAAAAAATTCCTGGACTGAGCGCAAAAGTTTCTGTTTTTCAGCATCAAATCAACAACCACCATAGACCATTCCAAAGGTCTTACTTGGCTCAAACACTAACTAAAACACCAAAACACAATTACTATGGAAGTAATAATGTGGGAAACACTCAAAAACATAAGAAAAAACAGAACATAAAAATAAAATTGTGTTGCCTCCCAACAAGCGCTATTGTTAAACACCCCTAGCTAGGCAAAACGCAATAGATGTAGGTATTGTCATCTTTGGTATGCAATCCAAAAGTACCTCTCATAATATATTCATAAGGCAATCTTATTTTCTTTCTAGGAAAGTGTTCCATGCCTTTCCTTAATGGAAATTGGAATCTAATGTTTCCTTCTTTCATATCAATAATTGCACCAATCGTTCTAAGGAAAGGTCTACCAAGAATAATAGGACACGTAGGATTGCAATCTATATCAAGAACAATGAAATATACAGGAACATAATTCATATTTGCAACAATGACAACATCATTAATCCTTCCCATAGATTTCTTAATAGTGGAATCCGCAAGATGCAAATTCAAAGAGCAATCAACATGATCATGGAAACTTAACACATCACATAAAGTTTTTGGAATCGTGGAAACACTAGCACCCGAATCACACAAAGCATGGCACTAATAATCTTGAATTTTAATCTTGATAGTAGGTTTCCACTCATCATGAAGCTTTCTAGGGATAGAAACTTCTAACTCAACTTTTTCTTCGAAAGATTTCATCATAGCATCAACGATATGTTTAGTAAAAGCCTTATTTTGATTATAAGCAAGCCGAGAATTCATCATGGATTGCAACAAGGAAATACAATCTATCAAAGAGCAGATCTCGTAATTAAAGTCCTTAAAATCCAAAAGAGTGGGTTCATTGCTATTTAAAATTTTGACCTCTTCAATCCCACTTTCATCAATCTTAGCATTAGGATCGATAAACTCCGAATCATTGGGATGACTTTTAACGAAAGTTGACTTATCTCCAGTCCCATCTTTATCAAGATTTATGTTGTAAAACAAACATTCAATATGATTCAGATCAATCACTTTGAGACCTTCATCATTATTATCACGAGAACACACTTTTTCAGGACATTCACGCTTAGCATGTATTCTAACGATCCTTTCCTTACACTCATCAATAGAGATTCTCATAGCTTTTAAAGACTAATTAATGCAGTACAACCGCGAATGAGTCTGTGAAGCTCCGCGAGGAACTTCACCACACCCGCGAGCTACTTCGGCAAGCTAAGACGAAGCCAGACACGGTCAAGAAGGATGGAGTCCCCGAGGGACGACCAACTATGGCATATAGAGGAGGAGTACCCCTAGCTAGTGATGCACCTACACGTTGTCATAGCATGAGTGTGAAGGAGTTCCGTGAGATCTTCACTGACCTGCCTGAGAAGCGTCGTCGGGATGGACCTTCTCGTTCCCCGACCCCTTCGATCGGGAATGATGCCCGTTCAGATGATGAACAGGAGAAAGAACCAGAGGAGCGTGACTACGAGACCGAGCACTCCACCACCTGAGTTCGAGAACCCCTAGGGTAGGATCAGTCATGTACCCCTCATGCGAAGTCGAGTCCGTGTAATGGTTCATATGAAACCATGTGTGCTTGTTGTTTGTTTTGCTGTTTGTGTTCCGATGCAAGTTGCGCTTTTGCCTTTGGCAACATGTAAGCGGCTCCATCATTTATCTTAATATATGTTGTTGGTCTTTGGACCCTTGTTTTACAACACTTGCACTTGACCAACCCCCATAGGTGCGGTTTTCCGTTATTGCTTATCCTCTCGTCTATCCCAGTTGTTTGACTTGGCTTCTCCAAATGGGATGGTGACTGCTATCCGCAACAGCTCCTTCACCAACCCTGAGGCCGACAACTCAAGCCAGCAACAGGGAGCTGGTGGGCTCCTCACTCTGGAGGACACCAGGAGCAGCCACAAGGCGACATTCCCCCGCCACCACCTCCACCGGAGAACATGCCCATAGCTCAGTTTCTCCAAGTTCTCCAGGAGGAGCGCCATGCCAACAATGCTGCAATCCAGTAGATGGCTCAGGACCTTGTGAACAACTAGGAGCAAGGCAGGAACGGCAATGGCCGCTCCACCCTATCTGAGTTCATGAGGACTTCGCCCCCAACCTTCACCGAGACTGCCGAACCATTGGATGCTGATGACTGGATCCGCACCATCGAGGACCTCCTTGCTTTCGTCAGTTGCAATGAGGATCGTGAGAAGGTGCTTTACGCCTCTCACTGCCTTGTAGGTACCACTCGAGTTTGGTGGGATGGATTCAAGGTCATGCAAGGTCAGTGTATGATCACTTGGAAAGACTTCAAGGAAGGAAGGAAGTGGCTCTGTCAAGGAGTACTTGTAGAAGTTCAACCTGCTGTCAAGGTATGCACCTGAAGACGTCACCACAGAGGCTGCCAAGTAGGAACACTTCATGGAAGGACTTCAACAGACCCTGCAGTATCAGCTCATTGTTTGTGCCTGTCGCACCTTCTTCGACCTGGTGAACAAGGCCCTCATGCTGGAAGACAAGCGTTGTGCCATAGATGCCACTTGCAAGCGCAAGATGATCAACAAGGGTAGCCCTAGCAACCAAAAGCCTTGCCCCTCGCAGCTAGCCCTAGCCAAGCCGACGTATCAGCCGCAGCAGGCTAGACCTCCTGCACCTCGTCCGAGCTACTAGCCTCAGCAGTATGCCAATCCCAGGACAGCTTACAACAACAACCCCAATAACAACAATGGTGGTAGGAACTTCAACAACAAGCCTGGACAAGTCGCTTCCTTTGGATGTGGTCATTCAGGACACATCTCTACGTTGTGTCCCAACAGGAAGGCGGATGCACCGCGCCCCAATGCGCCAAACCAAGTTCAAGCCCGTGGAGCATCCCCAAGGAACCCCGTTCCCCACAACCAGCCCAACAATGGCAAGGGTCGTGTGAATCATGTCACCGCAGAGGAATCCCAAGAAGACCCTAATGTCATACTAGGTATGTTCCTAGTCAACTCAACCCCAGCAATAGTACTGTTTGATTGTGGAGCTTCGCATTCTTTTGTCACCCAAAAGTTTGCACTAGAGAGTGGCATGAAGCCTACACCCCTGGGTAGTCGTATGTTGATACAAACCCCGGGTTCAGTTATGAAGTCGGGGATAGGTTGTAAAGGAGTGAAGATTTATATCAATGGGGTAGACTTCCTACCAGACCTTATAGTTCTGGATTCACCAGGCTTGGATGTCATCCTTGGCATGAACTGGTTGACCAAGCACCAATGCTTGTTAGACATGGCCAAGAGGTTTGTCACCATGACCAATAGAAAAGGAGTGGAAGTCAAGTATGTTCCCAATCCTGTCTCCACTCAAGCCCCTCAGGCTAACTGTCTATCAGGAGTTTAGTTGGATCAAGTGCTAGTGGTATCTGAGAACCCAAATGAGTTTCATGATGAGCTGCCCGGAATGCCTCTTGACCGCGACATTGAGTTCATAATTGAGCTTATTCCCGGGTCAAGGCCCATCTATAAGAAGGCCTACAGGACGGGATCCGAAGAGTTGGCTAAGTTGAAGAAGCAACTAGCAGAGCAGCTCAGAAGAGGATTCATTCTCCCTAGTGCCTCTCCTTAGGGATCACCTATTCTATTTGTGTCAAAGAGGGATGGAACTATCAGACGCTGTGTCGATTACCGTTCTCTCAATGAAGTCACGATAAATAACAAGTACCCACTCCCCAAGATTGAAGACCTGTTTGATCAGTTGAATGGAGCCAAGGTGTTCTCCAAGATCGACCTCAGGTCTGGGTACTATCAGTTGAATATCATACCGCAAGACATTCTGAAGACGGCATTTGTAACCCGGTATGGCCTGTATGAATACTCGGTCATGTCATTCGGGTTAACTAATGCCCCTTCCTATTTCATGTACCTCATGAATAAAGTCTTCATGGAGTACTTGGACAAGTTCGATGTAGTCTTCATTGATGACATACTCGTCTTCTCCAAGTCTGAAGAAGAACATGAGGAACACTTGAGATTGGTCCTAGAGAAGCTTCGAGAGCACTAGCTTTATGACAAGTTCAGCAAGTGTGAATTCTGGCTACATGAAGTTGGATTCTTGGATCATGTGTTAACTGCGGAAGGACTATCAGTGGATCCTGCCGAGATTGAAGCCGTGACTGAATGGCAAACCCCAAGAATCGTGAAGGAAGTGAGGAGCTTCCTCGGACTCACGGGTTATTACCACAAGTTCGTGGAAGGGTTGTCAAGCATTGCCCGACCCATGACCCAGCTTTTGAAGAAGGAAAAGAAGTTCGAGTGGACAGCTAAGTGCGAGGAAAGCTTCCAGGAGATCAAGAAGAGATTGACCACAACCCCTGTTTTGGCCACCCCCGATATTCACAAGGAGTTTGTGATATATTGTGACGCATCAAGAACTAGGCTTGGAGGTGTTCTGATGCAAGAAGGCAGAGTTGTAGCATATTTATCCAGATAGCTACGACCACATGAAGAGAACTACGCAACTCATGATCTCGAGTTGGCAGCTGTGGTTCATGCCTTGAAGAGGCGACATTACCTTCTGGGGAAGCGATGTGAGATATTCACATACCACAAGAGTTTGAAGTATATTTTTACTCAAAGGAAATTGAACATGAGGCAGCGAAGATGGTTGGAATTGATCAAGGATTTCAACCTCAATGTTCAATACCACCTCGGAAAGGCCAACGTGGTAGCAGACGCCTTAAGCAAAAAGGCTTGTTCCTTGAATGCTATGATTAAGGAAAGGCTACCCGCCCTGTATGAAGAACTTGAAAGATTTGGCTTGGAACTGGTTGCACCCGGATTCCTCGCCAACCTCGAAGAAAAGCCTACCTTGATGGATGATATCAAAACAGCCCAGAAGGGACACAAGAGCATCGAAGGCATCAAGAGTAAGATCAAGGTAGGAAAGGCCCCAGGATTCTTAGTGGACAAAGAAGGAGTTGTATGGTTCGGGAATCGCATTTGCATACCCAACAAAGAAGAGCTCAAGAACCTGATCTTGCAAGAAGCTCATGACACTCCCTACTCCATCCATCCTGGAGGAACCAAGATGTAACAAGACCTCAAGAAAAGATTCTGGTGGCATGGCATGAAACGGGAGATAGGCACCTTTGTCGCCAAGTGTGACATATGCCAGAGAGTCAAAACCGAGCACCAGCGACCCGATGGGCTGTTGCAACCTCTCAAAGTACCTGAATGGAAGTGGGACAAAGTCGGGATGGATTTTAATCACTGGTTTACCAAGGTCAAGGAAAGAACATGATTCCATTTGGGTCATTGTCGACCACCTGACCAAGGTAGCCCACTTCATTCCCACCAAAACCACCTATAATGGAAGCCAGCTCGCAAACCTCTACATCAACCGCATCGTTAGTCTTCACGGAGTTCCAAAGGAGATCGTGTCGGATCGAGGAAATCAGTTCACCTCAAGATTCTGGAGGAAGTTTCAAGAAGCTATGGGAACCAAGCTCTCCTTCAGCATTTCTTTTCATCTCCAGACCGGTGGGCAAGCAGAAGGAGTGAATCAGATACTCGAAGATATGCTCCGCGCTTGTGTCATGGCTTGTGGAGCCAAGTGGGAAGATTGTCTACCATTCGCCGAGTTCTCCTACAACAACAGCTACCAGGCGAGTCTTCTGCTGGCACCATTTGAGGTGTTGTATGGATGCAAGTGTCGTACTCCCCTCAACTGGTCAGAGACCGGAGAAGGATTAGTTTTTGGACCAGACATTCTCCGCGAAGCAGAAGAGCAAGTGCAACTCGTCCGAGAACGTCTAGAGACTGCCAAATCAAGACAAAAGAGTTGCGCCGGCTCTCACCGCCAAGAAGTGAACTTGTGTGTCGGTGACCATGTCTACCTCCGTGTCACACCTCTCAAAGGGACCAAGCGTTTCCACATCGAAGGAAAGCTAGCAGCACGATACATCGGCCCCTTCAAGATCACCGCTACGCGAGGAGAAGTTGCCTACCAGCTAGAGCTACCTTCCGAGCTGTCGGATGTGCACAACGTCTTTCACGTGTCATAGCTCCGGAAGTGTCTACAAGTTCCCAACCGCCCCGACCTCTACAAGGACATCGACCATCAAGCCACCGATCTTCGGCCAGACCTCACTTATCGTGAGAGGCCAGTTCGCATTTTGGATGAATCCAAGCGCTGCACCCGAAGCCGCACCATCAAGTACTTCAAGGTCCAGTGGAGCAACCACACTGAAGCTGAAGCAACCTGGGAGCGTGAAGGCTATCTTAGATCTGAGTTCCCTTATCATTTTAGCGCTTAGCCTAGGAATCTCGGGGACGAGATTATTGTAAGGGAGGAAGGTCTGTCACAACCTGTGTTTGTATCACCTTGACATGGTTTGGTTTATAAAATTTGGAGCCAATTGAAACTTTTCTAAGTGCTTGTGCTTGTTTGCAATAATGTTTGCTTGCTTGATGATTGTGTTATATGACACTCCTAGATTCTATTCCACTTCATATTCATCTCACTTGTTCCAAACCTCTTGCCCAATGATCATGCCATGTGAATAGTGCCCAAAACTATTTTTATCAAATTTTGTTTTAACCAAAAATGATTTATTCAAATAAGGTTTTCAAAACCCCCTGAAATGAGGTTTGAACTGCAAGTCCTCAAATTGGGTGGATTCTTCTTTCCCAAAGGCTTTACTTAAAATATACTATATTTATAGCTTCCCAAAACCACCAAATATTAATTTTTAAGATTATATTTATATTTTATTTAAAGCCTTTTCTTAAGGACAGAATTGGTTTTTATGAGGGAAAAGTTATTTAAATGCTTTGAAAATATTTGAGAAATTTAGGGTTCAGTGGGAATATATGTTCCATATATATGAGTTCGACACAAGGGTATGATCTAATCATGGGCAAAACCCCTCAAAACCCTTTATGTTCAAATCATGCTTTTGGAATATTTCTATAAGAAATATTCTCAATAAATTCCAGGAAAATTTCAGCAAGTCAACACTATCATGGGTGATGATATTGCAAAGTTTCACCCCAATACAAGTTGGTTTGGTTCATCAAACCATCCCAAAACCCTCCCTGTCCAGAATCATATTTGAGCAACTTTACATTGTGAAGTGTCTCCCCTTGGCCTCAAGCTTTGTGGGCATGCTGTAATGACCAAGTAGTGATGATACAGTAAGTGGTGCATTAGGGGTAAAAGCCTAGCATCACTAGATCTACAAAAACCTGATTCTGTTAATTTCTAGGGTTTACCAAGTCTCCATTGTCAACTTTTCCCCCTTGAGCTCAAATTTGGAGAATCATCTAATTTTTACCTAGCCTATGACCCTGATAAATATCTCAGTAAGTTGATAACTTTTGCTTGCCCAAAACCTTATCAAACACCTTCCGGTGAAATAGTAAGGTCTCTATTTCTACCCCTTACCCTTTTATCCTTGCCCTCAACTTTTTACCACAATCCCTCTGGGTTACTAGCTACCTCTGGTAACTCTTCCTAGGCAAGACTCCATGGGTAAGTGGGGTAAGACCCTCATTTTACCCCCTGGACAGTAGGTTCTCCCCCTCTCTCTCAGCTTTCCTTCTATCCTAAGGAATCCCAGGGAATCCAAGGCCACTTTCCACTATTCTATACCCTCCCCTACCCCCTAGACGGAGGTGGCCATGAAGAAGACGCCGTTGGCACGCCGTGACATGCCAAACGCACGCTCTAGAGCGTGCTACGATGCTGACAGGCACTGTAGCCATTGGCCACTGCATGGCCCCGACCGCCTCGGGCTCCCCCTCTCGCCACTTGGCTGGCCTCGGCGTCCGGGAAACACTGTCCGGTCGGCCCCCTCCTCTCTTCTCCTCCCTTGCCCTCCCCCGCGCGTGCCGAGCACCGCCGAGCTCGGCCAACCCGTAGACTTACAAGCGCGAGCATCTCTCCCATCTCTTCTTTCCCAGGGCCTAGACCAGCCCCAGGAACACCCCTGACTCGCTCCCTCTCTCTCCCATCACCTCTGGCCCTGGCCACGAGCTTGCGGGTGCACCGAGTTTGGTGGACCGAGGGCCGCCTACTTAAGGCCCTCCCCGGGCTCTCTCTCCTTAGTGGTCGCTCTCCCCTCTCCCCAGTAGCCCCCATGTGCGCTCTCGAGACCTCCCGAAGCCCCTGCGCTCGGGATCGAGCCGAGGACCGCCACGGCGACCTCGTCGCCGATCTCCTGGTAGCGGCCCCCTCCGGTCCCCGTTATTCTCCCGTTGGAGTCCCCTTGCTCTCCTGACCCATTTCCCCCTCGCCCTGGTCTTGTTTGCAACTCAAAGAGGCCCCGGCGAACCCACCCGAAGCATCCTCCACCGCAGGAGCTCGTCACTGGCGACTCCGACCGCCTCTGGCACTTCTTCGACCTCTAGAGGAACGGCGGGTCGACGCTGAGCTCATCCCCACCTTCTCCTGCGGTCATCGTGTCCTGCATCGTTACCGGTGAGCACGTCGGCCTCCCTGCCGTGGGGTTGAAGATGATAGGCGGGGCCCGCCTATCATCCTCACCTCCCTCCCCGTCCTCTCTCTGTCGCTGGCCTTTGGGCCCCAGCCATCACGTTCGAACGCGCGCGCGCGCCGGTTCGCCTGAGCTGGATGGCCTCTGGTCCGGCCCAGCTGCTGGCCGCCTCTGGCCAGGCACTATGCCCTTTTTTCCCTTTTTCTTTTCCTCTGATCTTCCAAAAATTCCTCAGGGCACAAATTAGATCTAATTCCAAATATCTTTAAACCAAAAATCTTAGAATATTCCCTAGAATTTGTTAGTGCCATTTGTAAAAATGTTTGAAATCATTTTATGTACTGTTTTTATTTAAAAACCCCTATTTGGCATTATCTCCTTCTGTTTAATATTTTTTAAAAATGATTTTCACATAAAAAATTTAAACATACATTTTTAATATAGTCTTTAGTATTTATCAGAATAGAGTAGCATCTGTATTAGTAGCTTGAGTGCTCTGTTTTTGTGTGTTGATTATTTTTTATCGTTATTTATTCGCGACGATAGATTGCGTGGTTGACGAAGAAGTTGGACCCAAAGACTTCAAAGACCCCGGAGACTTTGTTGAGCCAGGCAAGCAGCCCTTCGACCATGTCAAGAAACCATTTTGATTGCATGGCATATAGCACTTTACTTTTGTCATATTTGATCATGTGGAGTAGTGACCCCTCTGGTGGGTTACTTCCAAAACTTTTACCATTGACACTTGCATCATGCATGACCCTTCCACCTTATGAGGGTTATGCGGGTTGGTGTAGATAGGATGCTAGTAGATGCTACGCAAGTGGGATGGGACTTATGCATCGTGATGGAAAGAAAGAGATGATTTCAAAGACTTTTCGAAAAACCCGTTGGGTGCCACTTGAGAAAGAAGTGGTGTGCCGGAACAGTTGAAGGATGTGTTTTCAAAATGGAGGTTTAAGATTTGTCGACCATCCCAACCTTACATGCACAACCACGATACCCTTTATGGGACGGGGCTTTGTTGATTACCTTGGTGGGTACTGGCAAGGAGCCCGCATTACTAGTGGCGGGAGTGGTGTGGTCACTCTCGATACGGGGTCGTAGCGGTATGTACGATCATGCACTGTCTTTACAGGCACCAGGCACACCATTGGACCCCTCATGCATGGTAAAATTAGAGCGAGGCTCGAGTGATGTACATCGTGAGGGCTGGGTACCAATCGAGTGGAGTCTTTGTTTAGTATTGCTAGGGGAAAGGCTTTGTTTGGGTGCTTACCTCGGGTATGTTATATATCATGAGTCATGGACGACACGGAAGTTCCTTGAGTCTTGTGGGTAAAGTGTGCAACCTCTGCAGAGTGTAAAACTATTCTAATAGTCGTGTCCACGGTCATGGACAGTTGGGTGGTGTTGCTTATGCCACGTCCGAGTGTTTTCGTAAAACTTGGTGTGAGTATGGATGTGATGGTGACAAAGAGTTCACATGAGCTAAGTCCGAGGACTTAGCATGGGAATTGAACTAAGTCCGATGACTTAGCATGATGATCGAACATGAGGTGTTCAACCCCTACTTATGATGATGTATGTATCTTGTTCATATGGATATCTACCTAGTGTTGATGCATGCATACTTGTTACTTGATCATATCATTGCATTTAAAATTAGCTTTCCGCAAAATTTCCTATTTAGTGCTATATCATGCATCATTGTTACCTTGTTCCACAACTTGGGTTCCTTGCGAGTACATTCAAGGTACTCATTGGCTTGCCACTGGTTATTTAATTGGCCGGGCATGGAAGATCAGGAGTATGTTGAATAGCTCGTTGGTGACGAACATGCGAACTAGGAAGCTTCCCAGTCATAATGCCTATAGGTTAAGGCAGATGGCATGGGTTCACGCTTTCGATCAAGATTTCCGCTGCTTGTTCTATCTAAGTGTTTGGCCTTTGTGTCTCTATCTATGAAAGACTTGACCTTCATGGTCTTTATTTGTGTAAGACACTAAATGTGGATGTAAGACTCTTGTTATTCAGCTTCTATGTGTTTAGTGAGCATTGATCTCTAGGATCACTGTACACGTGCATTCGGTGATATCGACTTATAAGTCGTGGTCCCCATGGTAACAAAGAGTAAACAACAAGCAAAACATTGTATAAATGCTTGGAAACAAGGCCTAGGGTACATACTTTCAGTGTTGCAATTTCTCTCAACATTATTGACATAGTTGAATCATATGTAAGTACCTCTCGCCCGACAAAGATTTCACTACAAAGTCACAAATTGCGGAGAACTAATGAAGAAATTATTGGAGGGTACAAAACCACCTCAAAGTTATCTTTTCTAATCAATCTTATGAGCTATCCCTATAAGTTTCACAAACGGCCCTAGAGTTCGTACTAAAATAACACCTTAAGATACACATCAACCAAAACCCTAATGTCACCTAGATACTCCAATGCCACCACAAGTACCCATGGGCTTGATTATACGGTATGCATCACATAATTTCAGATTCATCATATTCAATCGAACACAAAGAACTTCAAAGAGTGCCCCAAAGTTTCTACCGGAAAGTCAAGACAAAAATGTGTGCCAACCCCTATGCATAGATTCCCAAGGTCAAGGAGCCCGCAAGTTGATCACCGAAACATACATCAAGTGGATCAATAGAACATCCCATTGTCACCACAGATATCCCATCGCAAGACATATATCAAGTGTTGTCAAATCCTTAAAGACTCAATCCAATAAGAAAACTTCAAAGGGAAAACTCAACTGATCACAACAAGATAGAGAGGGGAAAACTCCATATGATTCAGTATATATCAACAAAGCTCGCGGTACATCAAGATCTTGCCATCTCAAGAACACGAGAGAGAGAGAGATCAAACACATAGCTACTGGTACATACCCTCAGCCCCGAGGGTGAACTACTCCCTCCTCGTTATGGAGAGCATCGGGATGATGAAGATGGCCTCCGGTGATGGTCTCCCCCTCCAGTAGGGTGCCGAAATGGGCTGCTGATTGGTTTTTCATGGCCCTGGAGATTTGTGGTGGCAGAACTCCCGATCTAGGTTCTGCGTTGGTTTTTTTGGAATTTATAGGAATTTATGGCGGTGGAAACGAGTCAGGATGGGCCACGAGGGAGTCACAAGCCTGGGGCGCGACCTAGGGGGGTGGGTGAGCCCCTAAGGCTTGTGACTTCCTCGTGGGTCTTCTGGTGCAACTCCAACTCTCCCTGGACTTCTTTTGGTCCATAAAAATTCACCATAGATTTTTATTCCATTTGGGCTCTGTTTGATATTCCTTTTCTGTAAAACCAAAAAACACGGAAAAAACAAGAATTGGCACTGGGCTCTAGGCTAGTAGGTTAGTCCCAAAAATAATATAATGTTGTAGTAAAATGATTGTTAAACATCCAAGAATGATAATATAACAGCATGGAATAAGCAAAAATTATAAATACGTTGGATACATATCACCCTACTCCTGCTTGGTTGTATTGGATGAGTTCTAGCTTAGGTTCTGATGGCGCTACAGTACATAGCTCCTACTCATGTAGAATGGGCCAGAGAAGATCTCTTGAGCCGATCCCCTTGTAGTTGTTCCTTGGTCCTCCTTTTATACTCTCGAAGGGGTCACCAACATGGCATACAACACATACATGAGGTGTAAAGTGCTATAGTGTTATCGTACCTAAGACTGACGGTGTAAGACAAACGGATTAAATGCTTTGTAAGGCGTCCCTAAACCTTCTATGGGACTCTCGTTGTTTTCTCACGACAGATGCCATGGGTAGGCTTATCGAAGGTGGTTGGGACCGGAGGATGTCGACCGGCTCTGTGTGCGGGATTAGGCAGAAGTGGTGGTGACACACGATGTACCCAGGTTCAGGGCCCTCCGTGGGAGGTAACACCCCTAGTCCTGCTTGGACTAGTTGATGGATGGGTGTGTTTACAAGGTTGCTCCTAGAGCTGCGTCTAGAGGAGGAGGAAGGAGCAGTCGGCTCACCTTCCTCTACCATGAAGGGTGTGTGGGAAGTGTTCTGTGGATATGTGTGCGTAAGACTTGTCGTCCCCATTGCATGGGGGGTTCGGGGGGGTTTATAGGCCAACCCCCGGCTTACAATACTCCTAAGGTATAGAAGTGAGGGACCCGGCTGGCAGTCTCTCTGGCTGACCAGGGGTCCTGCCTATCGAGCCGTCTCATCGCCCATAGGGTCCACCGGCTGTGCAGTCCCATCGCCTGCTGGGGCCCGCCAGCCGGCTCCGTGATTTGCCCCCGCCCACCTGCTATGGCATGGGCCGCCCGGGCGGCATCGTCTAAAGCCAGCCGGCCGAAATCTCTAGTATGGCCGGCTGCACTGTAGCCACACCAGAGCAGGTAATCGAGTGGGAGGGGCGTGCCGACACTATTCCCCCGCCGGTCGCGGTTTCCAAGGTTAGCGGCCTGGACAGCCGAACTGTAGCCACGCGCACCCATGCGTCAGCGCCCACTATGGCTACATTGGCGTCCGTCATGGCGGTCACGTTGTGTCGCTGTACCCACGTGCAGAGGGACGGGACGGGTGCTTGTCCTCCTAGGGGTCAACGAAGGAGACGCCTCGCAGGTAACCGACCGCGTCCATCCAGCCGGGGGCCAGGCCAGCACCTTGACCAGCCGTCCCCGAGACAGCCGACAACGTGCCTACCGGCTACGCGCCAACCGGCCACGAGGCAGCCGACCACGTACTTTTTCTTGAAGCGGGGGAGAGAACCCCATTTCTTTGGCCTACCCAAGGGTAATAACCCCGTCACTAGTCGCCGAAGCCGGCGGGGGCCCGCGTCCAGCAAATGGAGGGGAGCCAGTGGCTTCCCCCTGGCGACACCCGCCTCCAGCGCGAAGCCAAAATACCAGCCGGGTCGGCAGCCGAACCCGACGCCTCGGGTCCCGACACGATGCCTCGGGACCCGGGCCAGCCCGCGGCATGCCACACGGCGAGTAATGATGTCGTGGGTCCAGTGCACATGGGCAGACGGGACGTCACCCCGTGCCTAGCCCGCTAGGCCTTGGGCGTAGCCAGTAGGCCTCGGGGCGCAGGCAGAGATCTTCTGCGCCCACTGGGCAACGAGCTGGTGCCTGAGCCGCAGGAAGGAGAGCCCGTTGTCTTCGCCTGCCATTTCTCCCATGGCTTCAGGCTCCTGGTGAGCCATTTCTTCCGTCTGATGATGGATACCTTTGACCTCAAACTGCATCACCTCGGTCCCAATGCCAACCTCTACATCGCGGGCTTTGTGACGCTGTGCGAGGGGTACTTGGGGATGCTCCCCTTCATCGACTTCTTCAAGGCGCTGTTCTACCTCAAGGCACTGAAGAGCGCCGCCTACGGGGGCGCGACGGTGTGCTGCCATGGCTCGAGCTTCTTGCACTTTATTCTTATTGAATCCGTCAAGCGCTGGCATCAAACCTTCTTCTATGTGAAGAACGCCGACCCGCAGCAGGATTACATCTGGCTACCGGTGTATGTCAACGCACATTCCTCTGGGGTGAACTGGACTGGACCCGCCCCACGCGGAACGGCGCTCACGGAGCTCGGCTGGCTCATGGAACTGAGTTGCGAGGAGGGGTTGGTCACCTCCGATCTTGTGGCGGCCTTCATCGCGAACTGGGTGTTGCCTCTCCAGATGAGGCTGCACCAGATCTGCAACATGTCCGGCCTCCGGGACCCCTACCGGCTGACGACCATCGACCTGACATCAGCTCAGGTGGCGAGGCGGGTGAACGCTATCACGACATTCAAGCTGGCGCCAGTGATATGGACGTTCGGCAACGAGCCGTACGACCGCCTCAACCGAGCTCCCCTGGTACGTTCCACCGAGGTGGCCCTTTTTGTTCGAATCCCCCCAGCCGACACCCAACCTTACTTCTTCGTGCTGACGGCAGTTGTTCGTGTAATAGAACACACTGGACAGCCCGCACCACCAGATCTTCGACGCAGAGCATGACCACTCCGACTCTGAAGATTACGAGCATGGAGGCCCGCCCGAAGAGGGGGTCGACTCCTCAGGGGAGGTCGAGGAGGCAGCTGACCATGTACTTTTTCTTGAAGCGGGGGAGAGAACCCCGTTGCTTTGGCCTACCCAAGGGTAATAACCCCATCAGTAGTCACCGAAGCCGGCGGGGGCCCGCGTCCACCAAATGGAGGGGAGCCGGCGGCTAACCCCTGGCGACACCCGCCTCCAGCGTGAAGCCAAAAGACCAGCCGGGTGGGCAGCCTAACTCGACGCCTCGGGTCCTGACGCGACGCCCCAGGACCCGGGCCGGCCCGCGGCGTGCCACGCGGCGAGTAATGATGTCGTCGGTCCAGTGCACTCGGGCAGACGGGACGTCGCCCCGTGCCTAGCCTGCTAGGCCTTGGGCGTAGCCCAGTAGGCCTCGGGGCGCAGGCAAAGATCTTCTGCGCCCCAAAGCGGTGGTTGTAGCCCAAGATACCCTCGTGCATGCGGAGATTCTAGGGGAGTGGGCGCAGTTAATTGCCACGTCCCCCGGTCATGGCCTTCCCTTTAAAAGAGGAGGGAGGCCAGAGGGTGGAAGCACCCGTGCCCCGTTTGCCCCTCGTTTCCCATTCTCTTGTGTTTTTTGCTCCCTCGCACGTCGCTGCTCCTCTCACGCACGACCACGCACGCACACTGCCCCACCGTCGCGATGGCCGAAGGGCCCACAGGAAGTTGGGCCGGATCCGTGGTCACGGTGGGCACCGTTGCGGAGCTCCGCCGCGCGCGCATGCTGCTGCCGGTGGAGCTCGTGACCGGCCGCGCACTGGGCAACGAGCTGGTGCCTGAGCCGCAGGAAGGAGAGCTCGTCGTCTTCGCCTGCCATTTCTCCCATGGCTTCAGGCTCCTGGTGAGCCATTTCTTCCGTCTGATGATGGATACCTTTGACCTCAAACTGCATCACCTCGGTCCCAATGCCAACCTCTACATCGCGGGCTTTGTGACGCTGTGCGAGGGGTACTTGGGGATGCTCCCCTTCATCGACTTCTTCAAGGCGCTGTTCTACCTCAAGGCACTGAAGAGCGCCGCCTACGGGGGCGCGACGGTGTGCTGCCATGGCTCGCGCTTCTTGCACTTTAGTCTTATTGACTCCGTCAAGCGCTGGCATCAAACCTTCTTCTATGTGAAGAACGCCGACCCGCAGCAGGATTACATCTGGCTACCGGTGTACGTTAACGCACATTCCTCCGGGGTGAACTGGACTGGACTCGCCCCGCGTGGAATGGCTCTCACGGAGCTCGTCCGGCTCATGGAACTGAGGAGCGGGGAGGGGTTGGTCGCCTCCGATCTGATGGCGGCCTTCATCGCGAGCTGGGTGTTGCCTCTCCAGATGAGGCTGCACCAGATCTGCAACATGTCCGGCCGCCGGGACCCCTACCGGCTGACGACCGTCGACCTGACATCGGCTCAGGTGGCGAGGCGGGTGAACGCTATCACGACATTCAAGCTGGCGCTAGTGATATGGACGTTCCGCAACGAGCCGTACGACCGCCTCAACCGAGCTCCCCTGGTACGTTCCGCCGAGGCGGCCCTTTTTGTTCGAATCCCCCCAGCCGACACCCGACCTTACTTCTTCGTGCTGACGGCAGTTGTTCGTGTAATAGAACACGCTGGACGGCCCGCACCACCAGATCTTCGACACAGAGCATGACCACTCCGACTCTGAAGATTATGAGCATGGAGACCCGCCCGAAGAGGGGGTCGACTCCTCAGGGGAGGTCGAGGAGGCAGCTGACCATGTACATTTTCTTGAAGCGGGGAGAGAACCCCGTTGCTTTGGCCTACCCAAGGGTAATAACCCCATCAGTAGTCACCGAAGCCGGCGGGGGCCCGCGTCCAGCAAATGGAGGGGAGCCGGCGGCTTCCCCCTGGCGACACCCGCCTCCAGCGCGAAGCCAAAAGACCAGCCGGGTCGGCAGCCTAACTCGACGCCTCGGGTCCCGACGCGACGCCCCATGACCCGGGCCGGCCCGCGGCGTGCCACGCCGGGAGTAATGATGCCGTCGGTCCAGCGCACTCGGGCAGACGGGACGTCGCCCCGTGCCTAGCCTGCTAGGCCTTGGGCGTAGCCCAGTAGGCCTCGGGGCGCAGGCAAAGATCTGCTGTGCCCCGAAGCGGTGGTTGTGGCCCAAGATACCCACGTGCGTGCGGAGATTCCAGGGGAGTGGGCGCACTTAATCGCCACGTCCCCCGGTCATGGCCTTCCCTTTAAAAGAGGAGGGAGGAAAGATGGTGGAAGCACCCGTGCCCCGTTTGCCCCCTCGTTTCCCATTCTCTTGTGTTTTTTGCTCCCTCGCGCGTCGCTGCTCCTCTCACGCACGACCATGCACGCACGCTGCCCCGCCGTCGCGATGGCCGAAGGGCCCACAGGAAGTTGGGCTGGATCCGTGGTCACGGAGGGCACCGTTGCAGAGCTCCGTCGCGCGCGCATGCTGCTGCCGGTGGAGCTTGTGACCGGCCGCGCAATAGGCAACGAGCTGGTGCCTGAGCCGCAGGAAGGAGAGCTCGTTGTCTTCGCCTGCCATTTCGCCCACGGCTTCAGGCTCCTGGTGAGCCATTTCTTCCGTCTGATGATGGATACCTTTGACCTCAAACTGCATCACCTCGGTCCCAATGCCAACCTCTACATCGCGGGCTTTGTGACGCTGTGCGAGGGGTACTTGGGGATGCTCCCCTTCATCGATTTCTTCAAGGCGCTGTTCTACCTCAAGGCACTAAAGAGCGCCGCCTACGGGGGCACGACGGTGTGCTGCCATGGCTCGCGCTTCTTGCACTTTAGTCTTATTGACTCCATCAAGGGCTGGCACCAAACCTTCTTCTATGTGAAGAACGCTGACCCGCAGCAGGATTACATCCGGCTACAGGTGTACGTCAACGCACATTCCTCCGGGGTGAACTGGACTGGACCCGCCCCGCGCGGAACGGCTCTCACGGAGCTCGGCCGGCTCATGGAACTGAGGAGCGGGGAGGGGTTGGTCGCCTCCGATCTGGTGGCGGCCTTCATCGCGAGCTGGGTGTTGCCTCTCCAGATGAGGCTGCACCAGATCTGCAACATGTTCGGCCGCCGGGACCCCTACCGGCTGACGACCGTCGACCTGACATTAGCTCAGGTGGCGAGGCGGGTGAACGCTATCACGACATTTAAGCTGGCGCCAGTGATATGGACGTTCGGCAACGAGCCGTACGACCGCCTCAACCGAGCTCCCCTGGTACGTTCCTCCGAGGCGGCCCTTTTTGTTTGAATCCCCCCAGCCGACACCCAACCTTACTTCTTCGTGCTGACGGCAGTTGTTCGTGTAATAGAACACGCTGGACGGCCCGCACCACCAGATCTTCGACGCAGAGCATGACCACTCCAACTCTGAAGATTACGACCATGGAGGCCCGCCCGAAGAGGGGGTCGACTCCTCAGGGGAGGTCGAGGAGGCAGCTGACCATGTACTTTATCTTGAAGTGGGGGAGAGAAATCCGTTGCTTTGGCCTACCCAAGGGTAATAACCCCATCAGTAGTCACCGAAGCCGGCGGGGGCCCGCGTCCAGCAAATGGAGGGGAGACGGCGGCTTCCCCCTAGCGACACCCGCCTCCAGCGCGAAGCCAAAAGACCAGCCGGGTCGGCAGCCTAACTCGACGCCTCGGGTCCCGACGCGATGCCCCAGGACCCGGGCCGGCCCGCGGCGTGCCACGCGGGGAGTAATGATGTCGTCGGTCCAGCGCACTCGGGCAGACGGGACGTCGCCCCGTGCCTAGCCTGCTAGGCCTTGGGCGTAACCCAGTAGGCCACGGGGCGCAGGGAAAGATCTTCTGCACCCCGAAGCGGTGGTTGTGGCCCAAGATACCCACGTGCGTGCGGAGATTCCAGGGGAGTGGGCGCAGTTAATCGCCACGTCCCCCGGTCATGGCCTTCCCTTTAAAAGAGGAGGGAGGCCAGACGGTGGAAGCACCCGTGCCCCGTTTGCCCCTCGTTTCCCATTCTCTTGTGTTTTTTGCTCCCTCGCACGTCGCTGCTCCTCTCACGCACGACCACGCACACGCCGCCCCGCCGTTGCGATGGCCGAAGGGCCCACAGGAAGTTGGGTTGGATCTGTGGTCACGGAGGGCACCGTTGCGGAGCTCCGCCACGCGCGCATGCTGCTGCCGGTGGAGCTCGTGACCGGCGGCGCACTAGGCAACGAGCTGGTGCCTGAGCCGCAGGAAGGAGAGCTCGTCGTCTTTGCCTGCCATTTCTCCCATGGCATCAGGCTCCTAGTGAGCCATTTCTTCCGTCTGATGATGGATACCTCGGTCCCAATGCCATCCTCTACATCGCGGGCTTGGTGACACTGTGCGAGGGGTACTTGGGGATGCTCCCCTTCATCGACTTCTTCAAGGCATTGTTCTACCTCAAGGCACTGAAGAGCGCCGCCTACGGGGGCGCGACGGTGTGCTGCCATGGCTCGCGCTTCTTGCACTTTAGTCTTATTGACTCCGTCAAGGGCTGGCATCAAACCTTCTTCTATGTGAAGAACGCCGACCCGCAGCAGGATTACATCTGGCTACCGGTGTATGGCCGACCAGGGTTGGTCGCCTCCGACCAGGTGGCGGCCTTCATCGCGAGCCGGGTGTTGCCTCTCCAGATGAGGCTGCACCAGATCTGCAACATGTCCGGCCGCCGGGTCCCCTGCCGGCTCACGACAATTGACCTGACACCGGCTCGGGTGGCGAGGCGGGTGAACGCTATCAAGACATTCAAGCTGTCACCAGCGACATGGACGTTTGGCAAGGAGCCATACGACCGCCTCAACTGTGCTCCCCTGGCCCTTTTTGTTTGAATCCTCCCAGCCAGCACCCAACTTTAGTTCTCCGTGCTGACCACAGTTGTTCGTGTGACAGAACACGCCGGACGGCCTGCACCCCTAGATCTTCGAGGCGGAGCACGACCACTCCGACTCTAAAGATTATGATCAGGGACGCCCGCCCGAAGAGGGGGTCGACTCCTTATGGGAGGTCAAGGAGGCAGCCGACCTGGGAGCCAGTGGGCCCAGCGGGGCCGGAGGGTCCGGCACAGCCGGAGAGCCCAGCGGAGCTGGTGAGTATCCTACCAGTCCCACAATCACGAACTGGACCGATGACGATGATGATGATGATGTGATGACGTGATGATCCTGAATGTGCCTCCCCTTCAGTTCAACAGGGCCGGCGCGGGCGGAGCGAGGAGTGGCTGGCTCATGCCCCGATGGCCGGACCTGCGAGCCGGGGGAAGAGGCCGGCTCAGGAGGAGCCCCTACCGCCGCTGCTTGCCCATAAGTGGGTGAAAGTGGCCGCGCAGAAGCCGCCGGTGTGCGCCAGGCCGGTTCTCCCCATCATCACTGTGTAAGTGTTCTTCTTTTTGCGTGGGTTCCTTTCCTAGTTGTGGGTTGGCGGGTGCTTGAACCTTATGCGCTCCAGGGGTCCATCGAACTGCACGACATGGATTCAACGGTTGACTCGTGAGCACGTGGTCACACAACACGAGGAGAAGAGGAGGCTCGCGGAGCTGCGAGCCTCAAAGTTCGGAGCTCAAGGCGGGGCCTCGCCCTGAAGGACTCGTGCGGTGGGAGGCGGAGGAGGTCCGCGAACCCTGCTCGGGCGTCCCGCTCGGCGGCAGAATTGACTCGCCTGTTGAGGCCCCCGTCGAGCGAGCCGCAAGGGGTGGCCACGGAGCCAGCCACGCCCCCGCCTGCGAAGGAGGCAGCCCGATTAGGGGTGGTGGCTATGGAGCCGACCCTCGACGAGACCTGGCCGATGGTGCCAGGCGTGATGCCGCCTACGGTCGAGCCGGCCCGGGTCGATGTGCTGGAGGTTTCGGTGGCCCCGGAGGCGGCACCATCCATGGAGACAGAGGCACCGTCCATCGCAGTCATCGCATCGGGCTAGCAGGAGGAGGAGGCAGTGCCAGCACCGAGCGAGGGGCAACTGGGGACCGATTCCTGTGCCCTCGCTGTCATCAACCCTCCCTAGCAGCCGGCACCATGGCGAACATCGGGACGGGCAACGATGATAGATGGACCTAGAGGTCCAAGGTTGACATGATCCGGGAGTGGGAGGCGCTTGCGCGCGTCCCTACCCTTCAAGCTTCCCCAGCAGGCGGACCGGTCCCTGCGCTCGGGGAGTTGGGGAGCGTCCTGGAGCGGTGTCGCCAGGACCTGGCCCGGTTCGCGGAGGCGGCCGACACCACCATGCAGTGCGCGGAGGTAAGCGTTGTTATCCTTGCTGAAATTTTCAGTGGGGGCGCGCAAGCACACCCACTGGGTGTAGCCCCGAGATGCGGGCCGGCTAACCGGCTGCGGGGCAGCCGGTCCGTATCTCCTTGTGCGTCTTATGATTTTGACTTCCTATGGAAGGCGTGGAACGCCCTGCGGTAGGAGCTATTTGATGAGGCGGTTTCCAGCCACAACCACGGCAAACACGGCTTCTACCGGCTCGAGGAGGAGCTGGTGCGGGTGCGAGGTATGTTTAGTTTTGTGGGAGGGGCGCGTAGCCCCCAGGACCCGGGCCGGCTGCATGGCAGCCGGGACGAGTCTGGAATGCCCGGCTGATGCCCGTTTTGACTTGCGGGGGAGCTGACAACCCTCCGAGAAGAGAAGACCGAGGCGGTCTCCGATTGGGACCGGCCGGCGCAGAGCGTCCAGGCGGTCACCCAGGAGAGGGACTAGCTGGGCGCCCTGCTGGTGGATGGGCAGGCGGCCCAGGACCACCTTAAGGCTGACCTAGTGCGGGAGGTGATGGCCAGGAAGAACTATGTCAAGGAGGTTGCTGACGCCGCCCTCCAGAATGAGGTGACCCGCCTCGAGAGAATGCTCGAGGAGCCCAAGGTTTCCCTTGCCAAGGCGGAGGCAGCACTGGAGGAGGCGGCGCTGGTGGAGGCGGCACTGGCGTCGGAGCGGGATTCATCGCTCCACTTCGCCATTGAGTTGGACGACTCCATCGAGCGTAAGTACCATTTTTGCCTTTTTCAGCAGACTGCTTTCCTCTTGTCTTTGAGTCGCTCTCTTCTCAATCTTCCCCTTCTTCTCTCAATCTTCCCTTTCTTCCTTTAGGGCGCTTCCCGGAAACCCAGGGCTGTGATGAGCATGCCGTCGAGGAGCACCGGGAATATCTTCGGGCGCACGGGCGCACCATCGAGGGGGATGCCGCTTGGGATATGACGGAGCTTGGGCTCGCCATAGAACACCGGCTGATCCACCTCGAGCGGAGCATGGAGTGGCTGAAGATGGCCGGTAAGGCGGTCATCACCGCCTTGTGGTCGGGTCGTGGGGCTCCGGATAGCCGCGTGGCCTTGTGGTAGGAGAACGCCATAGCCCGGCTCGAGGTCTGGAAGGCGTCAGCGGCTTGATCCGGCGCGCATATGGCGCTCCGCTTCGTCACCTCCTGGTACTGCGGTGTTGACTTGGACCGGCTGGCCAATATGCGGGACGAGCCGGCTAAGGAGCGGGCGGCCCGGGAGCCTGTTCTCATCCGCCGGGCCAACGAGCTCGCATCGTACATCGGCTCGGATGAGATCCTGTCGGCCCTTGGCAAGGACGGCGAGCCGGCAGCCAAGGACTCCTTTGGCAACCCCCAAGGTCCGGAGGGCGAGGTGGTTGCCGATGAGAGCACCGACTCTAGTACCAGGACGGCTAGGACCGTGGAGGCTGCCCCGAAGGACAAGGAAGCTGACCCGAAGGCCTCGACTACCTCCGGGACGAGAGTCGAGCCACCCAGCGATGCACCGGCTGGAGACGCGCCGGCTGGTGATTCGCCAGTGGTCTGAGCCCCCGGGCGTCTTATCTTTTCTTGTGTTCTTTCTCCTGCATGTTAGACTCAAGTCCACCCACTAGGGGTGTGTTTTAATGAATCGTGATGGACGTGGGCCTCTTTTATTTTAAGTTTGTGTTCTAAATGCTTAATGTGTTTGCTTATCATGCGTGCTGGCTCGTCCTTATCCTTCGTTGCTCCCTTGGTTCCGTCTGCTCAGCCCCTTTTCCCCTTTAGTTTCGGCCTCTCTATCCCGATAGCCGAGAGCCGGTCTGTAGCTAGGTCGATGCGTCCGCCTCGAGGTAGCCGGTTCTGAGCTGAGGAAGCGCGAGAGTTTTTTTGGGGGTAAGTTGAGTGTTAGAGGCAAGGCTGTGGTCCTGCTAGATCTAGCCGGCAACCCCCCTTGCGAATGAATTTTCGTGTGCACTAAGTTTCGCTGCCCCGCGGCCCCGTTAGCCGGACAGCCGGGAGCCAGTTTGTAGCTGGGAGGGGTGGGAGGGCTTGCTTAGCACACACTACTTGGTCGGTTTCGGGGGAGGCGACCTAGGACCAGCCGGAGAGCCCCCGGGACCGGGAGCCGGTGAGTGAGGAAAACTTGGAGGGGAACGAAAATGGCGTGCCGCAAGAGCTGGCCTCGGGCACCCAAAAGCGGAGGGATACATATATACACTAGTTTTGTCCACGGGCACTCGGTCTCCTTGCCGGAGGCATCTCTCTTGCGGTTCTACGGCTTCTTGGCGTCTATTAGGTAATACGCGTTGTTGTGCAGCGTGTTGCTGATGATGAACGGGCCCTCCCATGGGGAGGACATCTTGTGTTGGCTGTCTGTCCGCTAGATCCGCCTGAGCACTAGGTCCCCTGAGCGGAAGAAGAGCAGCCGGATCCGTTTGCTGTGGTAGTATCGGAGCTTCTGCTCATAGATGGTCGTCCGGCTCAAGGCCGGTTCACGGGCTTCTTCGAGTAGGTCGATGCCGTCCTCTCTCGGCTCCTTTAAATCCTTCTCCATGTATAACGCGACTCGAGGCGAGTCAAACTTGATATCGATGGGAATGACCGCCTCGAAGCCATACACAAGGAAGAAGGGTGTGTAGCCGGTCGATCAGTTGGGGGTGGTCCTGAGGCTCCAAAGGACAGCCGGCAGCTCGTCGACCCAATAGCCGGTTGACCTCACCAGTGGTGTTATGGACCGGGGCTTGATGCCGGATAAGATTAGGACATTCGCCCTCTCGACCTGTCCATTTGACTATGTGTGAGCGATGGACGCCAACTCAAGCCGGATGCCCTGCTTGGAGCAGAAACGCGCAAGCGCGCCCTTGGCAAAGTTTGTGCCGTTATCGGTGATGATACTGTGGGGGACGGCGTAGCGTACCATGATGTCGTCGATGAACCGGATGGCCGTGGGGCCATCCAGCTTCTTGATCGGCCTGGCCTTGATCCACTCGGTGAATTGTCGATGGCCACCAGCCGATGCGTCATGTGCCTCATGCGGTCTTGAAGGGACCCACCATGTCCAGCCCCCAGACGGCGAAAGGCCATGAGAGGGGGATGGTCTGGAGGGCCGAAGCCGGCAGGTGGCTCTACGTGCTGAAACGCTGGCAGCCCTCACATTCGTCGACCAACTTCTTGGCCGCCTCCAAACCGGTCGGCCAGTACAAACCGTGGCGGAAGGCCTTGGCCACTAGGGTCCTGGAGGTGGCGTGGTGCCCAGGTGGATGTCGAGGAGGATCTCCTGACCCTTTTCTGGCTTGACACACCGTTGGAAGATGTTGTTGGTGCTGCGGTGGACTAGCTCGCGATTGATGATGCTGTAGGCTGAGGCCTAGTGCTGAATTTGTCTTGCCGTGGCCTCATCCGGGGGGAGCTCGCCACGCAGGAGGAACGCTAGGATGGGATGGGCCCATGAGGGAGCCGAGACGGGGGACCGGCTCGGGAGCCCCCGGCCCTGGGTGATCAGTCCCCGGGACCGGATCGCCAGCCCTCAGGACTGTCTCGCCAGCCCCCAGGGCCGGCTCATCAGCCCCTAGGTCAGGGACGGCCAGAGGGGCGTCGACTGTCATCATGACAATCACGGCGTTGGAGCCGGCTGCGTCGGATGCAGTCGGCTCAACTAGTGCTGGCAAGGCAGTCAAGGTCGATGGAGCGGGTAGCAAGGTCGCCCGGGGAGCAGCCGGAGCCGCCGACGGGCCAGCAGCGTCAGCCAACATGAAGATGGACTGTGATTCCGGGGAGGACTTGATCGACAGTTTGAGCAATCGCTCAAGGGAGACGCCAGCCGGGATGGCCAACCGGGTGGAGCCGATCTTCGCCAGCGCGTCTGTCGCCTCGTTGTCAGCTCGTGGGATGTGGTGGAACGCACAACCCTCGAAGGAGCCAGTGACTTGCTATACGAGGAAGCGGTAGCTGGCCATATTAGCGTCCCTGGTGTCCCATCGCCAGAGACGTGCTGCACCATGAGGTCAGAGTCGCCGAAGCATAGGTTGCGCCTCATGCCGATCTCCTTGGCGACCCGGAGCCCATGGATGATGGCCTCATATTCGGCCACGTCATTGGAGGCGGCGAAGTGGATCTGGAGGGCGTATTTGAGTTGGTCACCTTTTGGAGAGGAGAGGACTATGCCAGAACCCAGGCTGGTCCTCATTTTTGAGCCGTCGAAATGCATGGACCAATGCGTGGAGTCTCGAGGAGGCGGCACGAACTCGGTCTTCGCCCAGTCGACGAGGAAGTCGGCCAATGCTTGTGACTTGATGGCTGTACGTGGCTCGTACCGGATGTCGTGGTCGGCGAGAGCGATGAACCACTTGGCGATCCGGCCGATGGAGGCCCAGCCGCTCATGATCTCGCCTAGCGGCGCCGTGCTCACCACTGTGATGGTGTGTTCCTGGAAGTACTGCTTGACCTTCTTGGTGGTGAAGTATATGCCAGAGCACATCTTCTGGTAGTGGGGGTAGTTTTGCTTGGAGGCAGAGAGGACCTCGCTCAGGTAGTACACGAGGCGCTGGACCGACGGGGATTTGCCCTGCTCCGGCTCCTCGTGTTGGAAATATGCCCTAGAGGCAATAATAAAATGGTTATTATTGTATTTCCTTGTTCATGATAATTGTCTATTGTTCATGCTATAATTGTGTTAACCGGAAACCATAATACATGTGTGAATACATAGACCACAACATGTCCCTAGTGAGCCTCTAGTTGACTAGCTCGTTGATCAATAGATGGTCACGGTTTCATGGCCATGGACATTGGATGTCATTGATAACGGGATCACATCATTAGGAGAATGATGTGATGGACAAGACCCAATCCTAAGCATAGCACAAGATCGTGTAGTTCGTTTGCTAAAGCTTTTCAATGTCAAGTATCGTTTCCTTAGACCATGAGATTGTGCAACTCCCGGATACCGTAGGAATGCTTTGGGTGTGCCAAACGTCACAACGTAACTGGGTGGCTATAAAGGTGCACTACGGGTATCTCCGAAAGTATCTGTTGGGTTGGCATGAATCGAGACTGGGATTTGTCACTCCGTGTGATGGAGAGGTATCTCTGGGCCCACTCGGTAAGACATCATCATAATGAGCTCAATGTGACTAAGGAGTTAGCCACGGGATGATGTATTACGGAACGAGTAAAGAGACTTGCCAGTAACGAGATTGAACAAGGTATGGGGATACCGACGATCGAATCTCGGGCAAGTATCATACCGATAGACAAAGGGAATTGTATACGGGATTGATTGAATCCTTGACATCGTGGTTCATCCGATGAGATCATCGTGGAGTACGTGGGAGCCAACATGGGTATCCAGATCCCGCTGTTGGTTATTGACCGGAGAGGTGTCTCGGTCATGTCTACGTGTCTCCCGAACCCGTAGGGTCTACACACTTAAGGTTCGATGACGCTAGGGTTATAGGGAAAAGGTATACGTGATTACCGAAGGTTGTTCGGAGTCCCGGATGAGATCCCGGACGTCACGAGGAGCTCCGGAATGGTCCGGAGGTAAAGATTGATATATAGGAAGTCCAGTTTTGGTCACCGGAAAGTTTTCGGGCTCATCGGTAGTGTACCGGGAGTGCCGGGAGGGTGCCGGATGACCCCCGGGAGGGGTGTGACGACCAAAGGACCACATGGGTTGTTAGATAAAGTGTGCCAGCCCTTATTGGGCTGGGCAAGACTTTTGCTAAAGGCCCATGCGGCTGGAGATAAGGAGATAAGGCAAAAAGGATTTAAAAGGAGGAGATCCACCTCCCTTGTGGGAGGTGGACTCTCCCTTTAATTCGGCCGGCCATCTCCTCTTTGGAGTAGAGGCCAAGCCAGCCCTCCACGTCCCTCCTCCTATATATACTTGAGGTTTTGGATGTTTTGAGACAAGATTTCATCTCTCTCTCTCACGGCGAAGCCCTACCTCTCTTCTTCCTCCTCCGCAGCGCTTAGGCGAAGCCCTGTCGGAATACCTTGCTACTCCACCACCACCACGCCGTCGTGCTGCTGTTGGAGCCCTTCCCCAACCTCTCCTTCCTCCTTGCTGGATCAAGGTGTTGGAGACGTCACCGGGCTGCACGTGTGTTGAACGCGGAGGTGCCGTCCGTTCGGCACTTGATCGGATCTACCGCGATCTGAATCGCTGCGAGTACGACTCCATCAACCGCGTTCTTGTAACGCTTCCGCTTAGCGATCTTCAAAGGTATGAAGATGCAATCTCTCCCCTCTCGTTGCTGGTTTCTCCATAGATAGATCTTGGTGAACGTAGGAAAATTTTGATTTACTACTACGTCTCCCAACAGTGGTATCAGAGCCAGGTTTATGCGTAGAATCTATGCACGAGTAGAACACAAAGCAGTTGTGGGCGTCGAGTTTGTTAATTTGCTTGCCTCTACTAGTCTTATCTTGATTCGGCGGTATTGTGGGATGAAGCGGCCCGGACCAACTTTACACGTACGCTTACGTGAGACCGGTTCCACTGCCTGACATGCACTAGATGCATAAGGTGGCTAGCGGGTGTCTGTCTCTCCTACCTTAGTCGGATCGGATTCGATGAAAAGGGTCCTTATGAAGGGTAAATAGCAATTGGCAAATCACGTTGTGGTGTTGACGTAGGTAAGAAACGTTCTTGCTAGTAACCTATAGCAGCCACGTAAAAACTTGCAACTACAAATTAGAGGACGTCTAACTTGTTTTTGCAGCATGTGCCTTGTGATGTGATATGGCCAAAGGATGTGATGTGATGCATTGTGATGTATGAATTGATCATGTTCTTGTAATAGGATTCACGACTTGCATGTCGATGATTATGACAACCGGCAGGAGCCATAGGAGTTGTCTTATTTATTGTATGACCTGCGTGTCAATCATAAACGCCATGTAATTACTTTACTTTATTGCTAAGCGTTAGCCATAGTAGTAGAAGTAATAGTTGGCGAGACAACTTCATGAAGACACAATGATGGAGATCATGATGATGGAGATCATGGTGTCGTGCCGGTGACAGTGATGATCATGGTGCCCCGAAGATGGAGATCATAGGAGCAAAATGATATTGGCCATATCATGTCACTATATTGATTGCATGTGATGTTTATCATGTTTACATCTTATTTGCATAGAACGACGGTAGTAAATAAGATGATCTCTCAATAAAATTTCAAGAAAGGTGTTCACCCTAATTGTGCACCGTTGCTAAGGATCGTCGTTCCGAAGCACCACGTGATGATCGGGTGTGATAGGTTCTAACGTTCGCATACAACGGGTGTAAGCCAGATTTACACATGCGAAACACTTAGGTTGACTTGACGAGCCTAGCATGTACAGACATGGCCTCGGAACACGGAAGACCGAAAGGTCGAACATGAGTCGTATAGAAGATACGATCAACATAGAGATGTTCACCATGGATGACTAGTCCGTCTCACGTGATGATCGGACACGGGCTAGTTGACATGGATCATGTATCACTTGGAAGACTAGAGAGATGTCTATCTAAGTGGGAGTTCATTAATAATTTGATTAATTGAACTTAATTATCATGAACTTAGTCTAAAAATGTCCTTGCAAATTATGTCGTAGATAGCTCGCGCTGTAGCTCCCCAGTTTTATTGATACAATCCTAGAGAAAAGTAAGTTGAAAGTTGATGGTAGCAATAATGCGGACTGGGTCCGTGATCTGAGGATTGTCCTCATTGCTGCACAGAAAGCTTATGTTTTTGATGTACCGCTAACTGCATCACTCCCTCAAGCGTTGTCTGTAGATGTTGTGAACATATGACAGGCACTTTTTGATGACTACGTGATAGTTCAGTGCGTCATGCATTACGGCTTAGAATTGAGGCTTCAAAATGTTTTGAACGTCACAGAACATATGAGATGTTCTAGGAGCTGAGATTGTGATCTCAAGCTCGTGCCTATGTTGAGAGGTATGAGACCTCCAACAAGATTCTTTGCCTGCAAGATAAAGGAGAATAGCTTAATCGGTGAGCGTGTTCTCAGATTGTCTGGGTGCTACAATCACTTGAATCAAGTGGGAGTTAATCTTCCAGCTGAGATAGTGATTAATGCAGTTCTCCAAGTCACTGCCACCAAGCTACTAGAGCTTCGTGATGAACTATAACATGCCAGGGATGGATAAGATGATCCCTGAGTTGTTCGTGATGTTTGACACCACGAACGTAGAAATCAATAAGGAGCATCAAGTGTTGATGGTTAAGTGAAAACCACTAGTTTCAAAAGGGGCAAGGGCAAGAAGGGAAAAACTTCAGGAATGGCAAGCCAGTTGTTTCTCTAGTGAAGAAACCCAAGGTTGAGCCCGAACCCGAGACTAAGTGCTTCTGTTATGAGGAGAATGTTCGCTGAAGCGGAAAAACCCTAGATGATTGGTAGATAAGAAGGCTGGTAATGTCAATGGAAGTATATTTGATATACGTGTTAGTGATGTGTACCTTGCTGGTACTCCTAGTAGCACCTGGGTATTAGATACCGGTTCGGTTGCTAAGTGTTAGCAACTCGAAATAAAAGCTACGGAGTAAATGGAGACTAGCTAGGTGAAAGGTGACGATGTGTGTTGGAAGTATTTCCAAGATTGATGTGATCACCATCGCACGCTCTCTCTACCTTCAGGATTTGTGATAAACCTAAATAAATGTTATTTGGTGTTTGCGTTGAGCATAAACGTGATTAGATCATGATTAGTGCGATACGGTTATTCATATAAGTTAGAGAATAATGGTTATTCTGTTTACATGGATAATGCCTTCAATGGTCATGCACCCACTCGAAATGGTTTATCGAATCATGATCGTAGTAGTACACATATTCATAACATTGGTACCAAAAGATACAAAGTTAATAATGATAGTACCACATGCTTGTGGCACTGCCACGTAATGTCATATTGGTATAAATCGCATGAAGAAACTCCATGATGATGGATGTTTTTTGACTCACTCGATTTCGAATCGGTTGAGACATGCGAGCCATGCCTCTTGGGCAAGATGACTGAGACCCCGTCATCCAATATGATGGAGCGGGCAAGTGGCTTATTGGAATTAATACATGTTGATGTATGTGGTCCAATGAGTGTTGAAACACACAGTGGATATCGTTGTTTTTCTTTACCTTCACTGATGATTTGAGTAAATATGGGGATATTTACTTAATGAAACACGAATCTGAAATGTTTGAAAGGTTCAAGGAGTTTCAGAGTGAAGTTAAAGATCATCGTGACAAGAAGATAAATGTCTATGATATGATCATGGAGGTGAATATCTAAGTTACGAGTTTGGTATGCAATTTTAGACAATGTGGAAATTGTTTCACAGCTCACGCCTCCTGGAACACCATAGTGTGATGGTGTGTTCGAACGTCGTAGTCGTGCTCTATTGGATATAGTGAGTACTATGATGTCTCTTATCGTTTTACCACTATCGTTATGGGGTTATGCATTAAAGACAAATCCATTCACTTTAACAGGGCACCATCTAAGTCTGTTGAGATGACACCGTGAGAATTATGGTTTGACAGAAGCCTAAGCTCTCATTTCTTAATGTTTGGGGCTGCGACGCTTATGTGAAAATGGGTTTTTCACCTAGCGAGCTCGAACTCAAAGCAGACAAATGCATCTTCATAGAATACCCTAATGAGACATTGGGTATACCTTCTATCTCAGATCCAAGCGCAAAAGGTGTTTGTTGCTAAGAACGGGTCCTTTTTTGAGAAAGAGTTTCTCTCGAAAGAATTGAGTGGGAGGAAGATAGAACTTGATAAGGTTGTTGAACCTTTGTTTCAACCAGAGAATAGCGCAACATAGAAAGATGTTTCTGTAGAGCCTACTCAGTTGAAAAGAAAGTTAATGATGATGATCATGAAGCTTCGGATCAAGTCACTATCGAACCTCGTAGGTCGACAAGGACGCGTACTGCTCCTGAGTGGTACGACAACCCTGTCTTGGAAATCATGTTGTTGGACAACGATGAACCTACGAACTATGGAGAAGCGATGGTGGGCCCGGATTCCAACAAATGGCTAGGAGCCTTGAAATCCGAGAAAGGATCCATGTATGAAAACCAAGTATGGACTTTGGTAGACTTGCCTGTTGAATGGCGGGTCATTGAGTACAAATGGACCTTTGAAATAAACATAGACGCTAATGGTGAAATGTCACCGTTTATAAAGCTCGATTTGTCGCAAAGAAGTTTCCGCCAAGTTCAAGGAGTTGACTGCGATGAGATTGTCTCATCTGTAGCGATGCTAAAAGTCTATTAAAATTTTGTTAGCAGTTGCTGCATTTTTCGATTATGAAATCTGGCAGATGGATGACAAAACAAGGTTTCCGTAATGGTTTCTATGAGGAAGAGTTGTATGTGATACAACCAGAAGGTTTTGTCAATCCTAAGGATGCTAATAATATGCAAACTCCAGCGATCCTTCTATGGACTGGAGCAAGAATCTCGGAGTTGGAATATATGCTTTGATGAGGTGATCAAAGTGTTTAAGTTTATACAAAGTTTATGAGAAACTTGTATTTGCAAGAAAGTGAGTGGGAGCACTATAGAATTTCTTATAAGAATATGTAGTTGACATATTATTGATCGGAAATGATGTAGAATTTCTGGAAGAGCATGAAGGGTTGTTTGAAAAGTTTTTTTTTTCAAAGGAAGACCCAGATAAAGCTACTATTTTATTGAGCATCAAGATCTATAGGGATAGATCTATTCGCTTGATAAGTTTTTTCGACGAAGACATACCTTGACAAGTTTTTGAAGGAGTTCAAAATAGATGGGTCAAAGAAGGAGTTCTTGACTGTATTGTAAGGTGTGAAATTGAGTAAGACTCAATACCCGACCACGGCAGAAGATAAAGAAGAGATGAGTGTCATCTCCTATGCTTTAGCCATAGGCTCTATATAGTATGCCATGCTGTGTACCGCACCTGTGTGTGCCTTGCCATGAGTCTGTCAAGGGGTACAAGAGTAATCCAAGAGTGGATCACTGGACAGCGGTCAAAGTTAGCCTTAGTAACTTGAGAACTAAGGAAATATTTCTCGATTATGGAGGTGATAAAGAGTTCATCGTAAAGTGTTACGATGATGCAAGTTTTAAAACAAATCCGGATGACTCTTAGTAGAAATCCAGCTACGTATAGTGGAGCAGCCATTTGGAATAGCTCCAAGTGGAGCGTGGGAGCAGTATCTACAAATATGAAATGGAAAGTTTGCAAAGGTACACACGGATCTGAATGTCGCAGACCCGCTGACTAAAAACCTCTTTCACAAGCAGAACATGAACAAACCCCAGAACTTATTGGGTGTTAATCACATGATGATATGATCACATGGTGATGTAAGTGTTAATCACATGGTGATGTGAACTAGATTATTGACTCTAGTGCAAGTGGGAGACTGTTGGAAATATGCCCTAGAGGCAATAATAAAATGGTTATTATTGTATTTCCTTGTTCATGATAATTGTCTATTGTTCATGCTATAATTGTGTTAACCGGAAACCATAATACATGTGTGAATACATAGACCACAACATGTCCCTAGTGAGCCTCTAGTTGACTAGCTCGTTGATCAATAGATGGTCACGGTTTCATGGCCATGGACATTGGATGTCATTGATAACGGGTTCACATCATTAGGAGAATGATGTGATGGACAAGACCCAATCCTAAGCATAGCACAAGATCGTGTAGTTCGTTTGCTAAAGCTTTTCAATGTCAAGTATCGTTTCCTTAGACCATGAGATTGTGCAACTCCCGGATACCGTAGGAATGCTTTGGGTGTGCCAAACGTCACAACGTAACTGGGTGGCTATAAAGGTGCACTACGGGTATCTCCGAAAGTATCTGTTGGGTTGGCATGAATCGAGACTGGGATTTGTCACTCCGTGTGATGGAGAGGTATCTCTGGGCCCACTCGGTAAGACATCATCATAATGAGCTCAATGTGACTAAGGAGTTAGCCACGGGATGATGTATTACGGAACGAGTAAAGAGACTTGCCAGTAACGAGATTGAACAAGGTATGGGGATACCGACGATCGAATCTCGGGCAAGTATCATACCGATAGATAAAGGGAATTGTATACGGGATTGATTGAATCCTTGACATCGTGGTTCATCCGATGAGATCATCGTGGAGTACGTGGGAGCCAACATGGGTATCCAGATCCCGCTGTTGGTTATTGACCGGAGAGGTGTCTCGGTCATGTCTACGTGTCTCCCGAACCCGTAGGGTCTACACACTTAAGGTTCGATGACGCTAGGGTTATAGGGAAAAGGTATACGTGATTACCGAAGGTTGTTCGGAGTCCCGGATGAGATCCCGGACGTCACGAGGAGCTCCGGAATGGTCCGGAGGTAAAGATTGATATATAGGAAGTCCAGTTTTGGTCACCGGAAAGTTTTCGGGCTCATCGGTAGTGTACCGGGAGTGCCGGGAGGGTGCCGGATGACCCCCGGGAGGGGTGTGACGACCAAAGGACCACATGGGCTGTTAGATAAAGTGTGCCAGCCCTTATTGGGCTGGGCAAGACTTTTGCTAAAGGCCCATGCGGCTGGAGATAAGGAGATAAGGCAAAAAGGATTTAAAAGGAGGAGATCCACCTCCCTTGTGGGAGGTGGACTCTCCCTTTAATTCGGCCGGCCATCTCCTCTTTGGAGTAGAGGCCAAGCCAGCCCTCCACGTCCCTCCTCCTATATATACTTGAGGTTTTGGATGTTTTGAGACAAGATTTCATCTCTCTCTCTCACGGCGAAGCCCTACCTCTCTTCTTCCTCCTCCGCAGCGCTTAGGCGAAGCCCTGTCGGAATACCTTGCTACTCCACCACCACCACGCCGTCGTGCTGCTGTTGGAGCCCTTCCCCAACCTCTCCTTCCTCCTTGCTGGATCAAGGTGTTGGAGACGTCACCGGGCTGCACGTGTGTTGAACGCGGAGGTGCCGTCCGTTCGGCACTTGATCGGATCTACCGCGATCTGAATCGCTGCGAGTACGACTCCATCAACCGCGTTCTTGTAACGCTTCCGCTTAGCGATCTTCAAAGGTATGAAGATGCAATCTCTCCCCTCTCGTTGCTGGTTTCTCCATAGATAGATCTTGGTGAACGTAGGAAAATTTTGATTTACTACTACGTCTCCCAACACGTCGACCACCAAGACGACCCTGATGACGTGAGTCGTCGCCGTGATGTTGGCGAGCAAGGGCTCCTTCTCAGCGGCGTGGCCAGGATGGGCACGCGGGTGAGAGCCCGATTGAGGCCGGGGAAGGCCTCGTCCGCCTCGCCGGGCCAGTCTAACATGCCCGGCTTCTTTGTGTGACCCGGTTCGACTAGAGTAGTCTTGCGAAGGAGCCCGTAGAGGGGCAGGGCCTTCTCCTCCAGCCGGCTGATGAACCGGCTGAGCGAGGCGAGGCAACCGGTGAACTTCTTGACGTTGCGGAGCCGGGTTGGCTTGGGCATGCGCTCGATAGCGCTGATCTTCTATGGGTTAGCTTCGATGCCGTGAGCGGACATGAAGAAACTGAGGAACTGGCCTGCTGGGATGTCGAAGACGCACTTCTCCAGTTTGAGCTTGATATTGTACTCGCACAGGTTCGGAAGGTCTCCCAGAGATCGTCAAGGAGGATGAAGTGCTTCTCAGTTTTGACGATGATGTCGTTGACCTAGACGTGGATGTTCCTGCCTATCTAAGGCAGGAGGCACTTTTGCATGCACCGCTAGAAGGTGGCACCTGCGTTCTTCGGGCCGAAGGACATGGTGATATAGCAGTAGGCCCCGAAGGGCGTGATGAAGGAGGTCTTGAGCCGGTCCTCTGGATCCAGCTTGATCTGGTGGTAGCCGGAGTAGGCGTCTAGAAAAGACAGCAAGGCGCAGCCGGCCGTGGAGTCAATGACTTGATAGATCCGCGGCAGGGTGAATGGGTCCTTGGGGCAAGCCTTGTTCAGGCTGGTGTAGTCGATGCACATGCGCCAGGTCTTGTTCTTGATCAGCACCAAGACTGGGTTGCCTAGCTAGTCCGGTTGGAAAACTTCCATGATGAAGCCGGCTACGAGGAGCCGGGCGATCTCTTCTCCTATAGTGCGCCGCTTCTTCTTAGAGAAACAGCGCAGGGGTTGTTTGACCAGTTTAACGTCCGACCAGACATGTAATTTTTGCTCCGCGAACTTCCTCGGAACACCCGGCATGTCCTTGGGGGGACCATGAAAATATGTCCCGATTCTCACAGAGGAAGTCGACGAGCTCGCCTTCCTATTTGTTGTCGAGGCGGGAGCCCATGGTGACGCACTGAGTGGGGTTGGTCGGGTCGAGCGGGGTTGGCCGGGTCGTGGGGCTTGATGTGACGCTCGCGGGCGACATGTTCTTCGCCCTCCAAGGTAGCCAACTCCTCATAGGCTACCTTGGCGGCCCGCGGGCTTGCTATAGGGGTGTCGGACATGGGCATGTTGCCGCCCAAGATTTCGGCAACCACGCGACAGCGGTCGTGCACAAACCCACGTCGGTTGGGCTCGGTGCCAGCCGGGGTGAGACCGTAGGCGGAGGCGTACTCCCGCTAAGCGGCCTCCATGCGGCGCCGCCTGGCCACGAGGGTGCTGGCGTCTTTGAACAGGAGGTGGCGAGCCGCCTCCAGCTCGGCCGTGGCGACGTGAGGGTTTGTCGTCGGGGCAATGGGAGTGCTCAGGCCCCGGATTGCCGCAACAAGCTGGTAGGAGGTGCCGACACGGTCCGTGAAGGTGTCGGCCTCGGCCCGCACACGGCCGGAGGAGGTGGAGGAGATGATGGCCATTGCTCCCACGCGATCATGAGAGCTGTCGGGCTGGGTCACAGTGAGTGCGCCCACATCCGTGGGCGGATCAGCACAGATGAGCACCTGGCTAGGGTACTCATTGGCGACCGGCGCTTCGGCAAGGCATAGCCTGCCGAAGAGCTCGGTGAGCGCATCGATGTCAAGCATGAGGTCGATGGAGCTTCCCACAGGGCCTGCCGGAGTAAGCACCACGAGCCCGCGGTTTCGCCTGGATGTGCGGCGGTGGCAGGGGATGGCGAGGGTTCCCGCCCGGAGCATGAATTCGGTCGGCGACGCGTAGGGCCACACGATGGGCGCCAACTGTCGTTGTTTTCTCACGACATATACCATGGGTAGGCTTATCAAAGGTGGTTGGCACCAAAGGACGCCGACGGGCTTCAGGTGTGGGATTAGGCACAAGCGGTGGTGACAAATTATGTACCCAGGTTCAGGGCCCTCCATGGGAGGTAACACCCCTAGTCTTGCTTGGTCTAGTTGATGGATGGGTGTGTTTACAAGGTTGCTCCTGGAGCTGCGTCTAGAGGAGGAAAAAGGAGTAGTCGGCTCACCTTCCTCAACCACGAACGGTTTGTGGGCAGTGTTCTATGGATGTGTGTGCGTGAGACTTGTCGTCCCCATTGCATGAGGGGTTCAGGGGGTTTTATAGGCCAACCCCCCGACTTATAATACTCCTAAGGTACAAAAGTGAGGGACCCGACTGGCAGTCCTCTCCGCTGACCAGGGGGTCCCGCCTCTCGAGCCATCTTGTCGCTTGTAGGGTCCACCGGCTCCGTGATTCGCCCCCGTCCACGTACTACAGCACGGGCCACCCGGGCGTTGTCTAGTACCAGCCAGTCAAAGTCTCCGGTACGGCTGGCTACACTGTAGCCACGCTGGAGCAGGTAATCGAGTAGGCGGGGGTGTGCCGGCACTATTCCCCAGCCCGGTCATGATCGCCAAGGTCAGCGGCCTGGACGGTCGTACTGTAGCCACGCACGCCGGTGCGTCAAGGGCCACTATGGCTACATTGGCGTCCGTCCTGGCGTTCATGTCGTGTTGTCGTACCCGCATGCAAAGGGACGGGAAGGGTACTTCTCCGCCCAGGGGTTAACGGAGGAGGTGGCTCGCAGGCAGACGGACGCGTCCAGCCGACCATGGGCCGGGCCGGCACCTTGACCAGCCATACCCGAGCTAGCAGGCAACGTGCCTTCCGGCCGCGTGCTAGCCGGTCGGGTGACAGACAGCCACGTACTTTTTCTTGACGCGGGGAAGAGAACCTCGTTGCTTTTGCCTACCTAGGGGTACTAATCCCGTCAGGGAAGGGACAGGAGCCCGTCCCATCGGCACCGCTTAGCCTCCTCCATACCCGGTGCCTCGACACGTACCCAGGTGGGATGATACCTGGTCTCTGTGCTAGAAGGATGGAGGGGCCTTGCCGGGTGCACTTCTTTCCAGGGCTCCGTAGGCCATCCCAGCAAGATCTTGATGCGTCCCGACCTTCGGTCTTCGGTCCTGATTGTTGGCAAGAATGCTTTCTTGACTTCCTTGTGCTTGCATCCAGCTGTCCCCCGGCAGGCCTTGCCGGGAGGCGAACATTGGGTCTTCTTATTGCCCTTCCTAGATGTTTTCTCCCAGGAAGGTTTGCTTCCCGGAAACACTATCTGGATCTTATCGGCCTTGAGCTTGCCGGTGATGTGCAAACCTGTTCCCGGCACGTAATCCTTACAGGAAACCTGGGTCCGGGATATGTCCTACAAGTGGATTTCTTCTCTGCCATGCCCTTCCCGCCTAGAGGCTGCTACTTGCCGGTGCGTGTCCAGGGTAGCGAACACCCCCCTGTTCACTACACGGACACACAACTCAGTGAAAGTATTTAGATGGGATGTGACATCTTTACTAGGAAGGCCAGAAAATTGTTCTTTCAAAACAAGACTAAGCAAGGCAGCATTAATTTCATAAGATTCGGCACTAGTGGCGGGAGTAATCGGAGTACTAAGAAAATCATTATTATTAGTATTGGAAAAGTCACACAACTTGCTAATTTCAGACATCATGACACAGCAAGCAATCAAGCACATAAGCAAAGAAAATTCAAATGAAAAGGCGAATGGAAGAAGGGCGAATAAAAAGGAAAATATTTTGGTATTTTCTTTAAATCGTTTTAGAAGTGGGGGAGAGGAAAACGAGAGGCAAATGGAAAATAATGTAAATGCAAGAGATGAGTTTGTGATGAGTACTTGGTAGGCTTGATGTAGATCTCCACGACAACGGCTTCAGAAGTCAGCAAGTTGATGGAAGAGATCTTATCTTGACTTGCTATGTATCCTCCCCGGCAATGGCGCCAGAAATCCTTCTTGCTACCCCTTGAGCTTGCGTTGGTTTTCCCTTGAAGAGGAAAGGGTGATGCAGCAAAGTAGATAATTATTTGCCTCGGTTGTTGAGAAACAAGGTATCAATCCAGTAGGAGGAACAAGCAAGTTACCAATGGGTGCACCTACACAAGCAATCAAACTCTTGCACCCAACGCTATAAAGGGGGTACTCAATCCCTTCACAGTTATTTGCCAGGATTAGGTCTGATAGAGATAGATGTAAAATATTGCGCAAAGTAAAAAGTAAATAAATTGCAGCAAGGTGTTTTTGGTATTTTTGTTTTGTAGATCTGAAAATATATTATGGAAAGTAGACCCGAGGGCCATAGGTTTCACTAGAGGCTTCTCTCTTGAAGGCAAATATCACGGTGGGTGAACAAATTACAGTTGAGAAATTGATAGAAAAGCGAATAATTATGGAGATATCCTAGGTAATGATTATGCATATAGGCATCATGTCCATGTCAAGTAGACGGAAACGATTCTGCATCTACTACTATTACTCCACACATCGACCGACTCTTGCCTACATCTAGAGTATTAAGTTCATGAAGAACAGAGTAATGCATTAGGTAAGATGACATGATGTAGAGGGATAAACTCAAGCAATATGATGAAAACCCCATCTTGTTACCCTTGATGGAAACAATACAATATGTGCCTCTCTACCACTACTTTGTCACTGGGTGAGGACGCCGCCAGATTGAACCCAAAACCAAGCACTTCTCCCATTGCAAGAATTACCAATCTAGTTGGCCAAACCAAACCAATAACTTGAAGAGACTTGCAAAGATAGGAAATCATGTATATAAGAATTCAGAAAAGACTCAAATAATATTAATGGATAATCTAAACATAAACCCACAATTCATCAGATCTCAACAAACACGCCGCAAAAGAGTATTACATCGGATAGATCTCCATGAAGATCACGAAGAACATGGTATTAAAGCACAAAGGGAGAGAAGGGACCATCTAAATACTAGCTATGGACCCGTAGGTCTGTGGTGGACTACTCACGCATCATCGGAGGGGCAATCGAGTTGATATAGATGCCCTTCGTAATCGGTTCCCCCTCCGGCAGATTACCGGAAAAGGTTCGAAGATTGGATCTCTCCAGAACGGAGGCTTCTGGTGGCGGAAAAGTATTTGTGTGGCTCTTCTTGGTATTGGGGGAATATTTGGGTCTTTATAGGACGAATATTAGGGCTAGGAGAACTGCGAGGAGGTGGCAAGCCTGCCAGGCGCGACCATGGGTGTGGACGCGTCCCCTGGCTTGTGACCTTCTAGCAGAGTCCCTGCCTTGCACTTCAAGCCTGGTGGATCTCTTTCATTCGAGAAAACATCATTCCAAAGATTTTATTCCCTTTGGACTCCATTTAATATTCCATATCTTCAATACTCAAAAACAAGGAAAAAACAGAAAGTGGCACTGGGCTCTAGATTAATAGGATAGTCCAAAAAAATAATATAAAATAGCATTTTAATGCATATAAAACGTCCAAACCAGATAATATAATAGCATGGCACAATCAAAAATTATAGATACGTTGGAGACGTATCAACAACCAGCACAATGATGTCTACTATGCAACTTCATTATTGTAGACAATGTTCGGCCTCCAAGCGCAGAGTTTCGTAGGACAGTAGCAATTTTCCCTCACGTGGATGAAATAAGGTTTATCAATGCGTGGAAGGTGTAGGATGAAGATGGTCTCTCTCAAACAACCCTCCAATCAAATACATGAAATCTTTTGTATCCCCAACACACCCAATACAATGGCAAATTGTATAGGTGCACTAGTTCAGCGAAGAGATGGTGATAAAAGTGCAATATGGATGGTAGATATAGGTTTTGGTCATCTAAAAATATGAAAGCAGCAAGTTAACAAGTGTAAAACAGCAAGCAAAACATTTTATAAATTCTTGGTAATAAGGCATATGGTTCATACTTTCACTAGCGCAATCTCCCAACAATACTAACAACGTGCAACAAAGAATCCCTTGAAAGTTCCTATCTACTGGAGAACAAATAGATGAAATTGGTGTAGGTAGTAAATCGTTATTCCTTCCGATCAATCTTTTGAGATATTTCTATAAGTGTCACAAACAGGCCTAGAGTTCGTAGTAAAATAACACCAATGATACATATCAAGTATCCATGTAAATTATGCAACATACATCAAACAATCTCAGATATATCCTATTCAATCCAACACAAAGAACTTCAAGGAGCACCCCAAGATTTCTATTGGAGAACGTGGTATGAAAACGTGCATTCAACCCCTATGCATAGATCCCCAAGGTCACCGTATTCTGCAAGTTTATGCCATAACATATATCAAGTGAATCAATAGAATACCCCAATGTCATTACGGGAATCCCACGCAATATGTATATCAAGTGTTCTCAAACCAGAAGATTCAATCGAACATAACACGATCTCAACGGGAAAGATTCAATTCATCACAACAAAATGACAAGGGAAAACACCATATGATCCAACTATATTAACAAAGCCCGTGATACATCAAGATTGTTCCATATCAAGAACACAAGAGAGAGAGAGAGAGATTGATGACATAGCTACTAGTACGAACGGTCAGCCTCGAGGTGAACTACTCTCTCCTCGTCATGGCCTACACCAGGATGATGAAGATGGTCACCGGTGATGGTTTACCCTCTCCGACAGGGTACTAGAACGCCTCCAGATTGGGTTTTTATCGATACTGAGAGTTGCGGCAGCGGAACAAGGACTTTCTCTTTATATTCGGGTTTTTGGGATTTATAGAACTTTTCAGCGTTGGAGTCATGCCAAACGGAGCCATGTGGACCCCACAAAGCATTAGGGCTCCCCCAGGGGTGCGCCCTGTTAGCTTGTGGCCCAAGGGTGCCCCACTCTAGTGGCTCTTCGCTCCAATGTTGCTTATTTCCTCCATAAAAAATCACAAAAAAGTTTCGGGTGATTCCAAGAACTTCTATTTTCTGCACAACAACACCACGATAATTCTGTTGAAAACGGTGTTAGTCCAGGTTAGTTCTAAATAAATCATATAAAGTGAATCAAAACAATATAAGAGTATTGTAAACCTAGGTGAATATGGCTTGAATACTTCATAAATTATAGATACGTTGGAGACGTATGATCATCCCCAAGCTTAATTCCTACTCGTCATCGAGTAGGTAAATGATAAAAGAAGTAATTTATGAAGTGTGAATGCTAGCATAGTGAATAGTTTAGATCATTGATAATTTCAGTCAATTTTCTAGCATTATAACAAGCAAATTTTTCTCATACAAATCATCATGATAGAGTAGCAATCAATTCACATGTCATGGTTCAAACGATTCATTCACTTAAAACTTAACAATCTATGTTTTTGGTCACCAAACAATTTCGATGAATCATCAAGTCTAAGTAAGAGCTCCACATACTAATTTACATATTGTCTTTTATGATTTATTATACTCAAGGCATTTTTTAGAACAAACAACATCCATCGAACACAGAGAAAGATAGGGACTTAATTTCGCCTCCCAACATACTTATCATAAAGATAATTGTCAACAATAATGAATCTTGATCAAATATATTTGAGTGGATATATATGTTTGGATAATTCCCCACCACATGATGCTTGCCAACTAATAGATTGAGGTTGTAATAGGAAGTTGACTCAACAGGAAAAGTAAACAACATGGAAGTAAATGGATTGTGCTTTCACAGAGGGAAGTAAGGATTTGTAGAGGTGCCAGAGCTCATTGTTTTAAAACAGAGATGAATAAGTAATTTTGAGTGGTATGCCTTTCCTGTCAATGTTACAACAAAAGTTTCAGATATATTTCATGCTAATCACATTATTGGCGGTCCAAGAAGAATTAATATTTCACTCCCTCCACCATTCAAAGACATTCCGTGGCTGACCGAATCCACGGTTGCCCTCCAAACAATCAACTTTCTAGGGTGAGTTCTTGTTTATTTATTTCTGTATTATGCGGGACTGGGCATTCTTTTTACCAGCCTCTCTCATGCAATTACAAGTGAATAAATACTCATCATGAGAATAACTCACTTGCCATGGAAGATAATGACCGCCCCGTCGCTCCATGAGAGGTACGAGCACACAAAACATATGTTTATTTGAATGTTTAGAAGTGGCACATGCAAATTTACCTAGTATGGCAGTGAAATACCATATATAGGTATGTATGGTGGACTCTCATGGAATAAACTTGGATCAAGGATTTGTATGCACAAGTAGTATCTCTACTTAGTATGAAGTTTTGTCTAGCAAATGGTTCTAAACAAGCACCACATGTTGGAGGATCCATAACAATATAACTTCTATGCGAATATACCCAAACATAAGCATTACATTGTCTTCCTAGTCCAACTTCAATTATTTGATCAAGGTTGAAAATAATTAATGGGTATTCACAATCATAAAAGATGTCCGAGAGGGCCTTTAGTCCTGGTTCTAGAACCGGGACAAAACAAGCGGGACTAATACCCAAAACCTTTAGTCCCGGTTCGCTTACAAACCGAGACCAAAAGGGATCCATGTGGCCACTGCGAGGCGCGCAGGAAGGAGTACGTTTAGTCCCGGTTGGTAGAACCAACCAGGACTAAAAGGCCACCACGCGTCATGCGCCGGGGTTTCTTTTGGAAGGGGGTTTAGGGGTTTTGGAGGGCTAATTTAGGTGTTTCATATTGTGTTAGCTAGCTAATAGAGAGAAGTGACCTCTCTTTCTCCGTGTTTGTTCGATGCTGCTAGCTACTATACATATAGAGAGAACTCGACGCTAGCTAATAAGAAAATGGAGGAAACCATTAATTACACAAGATATAACAACCGATCATCATCATCATCTTAATCATACAAAGTTAAAGTCTCATAGAACAAAACAAAAAAGAAGTCCTCCCTCATAGGACCTAGTCCTCCCTCATAGGTACAACGACATAAAAAAGAATAACACCTATGTCTCCATGATGAAGCAAAGAGATCCAACGGTCTCCAACTTGTGGCTTGTGATCCTTCTTTATTCGTCCCCGTGCTTCAATTTGGATCCGTCTTGGTGGTTTGCGCTCAGTCGAGTATGCAAAAGAGAACTCGGAATGGAAGGGTCTTTTAATTGGCATATGACCTTCGGGTTGCATCAACGGTGGCACAACTTCATATGGCAATTTCTGTTGAAGAACATAATAGTAGCCTAGTTAGCAATGTAATCAATACCATTTACGCAACAGTATTAGTGTACTTAATTAGCAACTCTTACCAAGATATTTCGGCGAATGCCATGTTCCCTCAACCTATGCACTAGTGTCCTGTACAATGTATTATTTGGGCCAGTTCCCAAATTATACGGGAAGATCTCCCTACCAACTAGGACACCAATAAAAAGTTGATAAGATCATCCTTCTCCTCCCAAGTTAGATGTGATCCATAAGTGTAGTGTGTCGTGTCAACTATGTTATGTGTTTCACTCGAAGAAAAGAAATAAGCTGTAAATTATAAATTAACAAATTTAGTACGAATGACCACCAAATATTTTTAAATATAGAATGCAAATTACTTGAAAATTCTGCATGGTTGACAAACTCACATGAAGGTAAAACAGGAAGCATATCCACATCCACCCAAATCTCGATGTTTCCTTCAATATGATCTTCAGGATGAAGATCGAACGTTATTTCCATATCCTCCTGAAATCCATATGCGTTGCAAAGAGCTTCCCAAATTGAGCACCCTAATTCTATGTTATTAGGTGCATTCATTACTTCCACAAGAAATGTGCGACCTTGTTTAGTCCTCGCGTTGGTTGTCCTCGTCTCGAAACTCTGGTGCTCTTTGAAACCGAGCCTCTCCAAGAAATATCGTCTTGCATGACAGGGGATGAACTCGTCGAATTGTATAAAACAGAAATTATGCGTTGAAGGAAAGAAACAGAAGTCATGCTTAATTACGAAAAAACTGTTGTAATCGTTGCGTACCGTAGAAATATCAAAGTTCTCCTAAAGCTTTATGGTGAAGAACATGTCGTCTCGCAGACCAGGCTGGTCGCAAAGACCCTTATCTTCACGACAAAATTCACAAGCTTGGATCGTATCATCGTCTGATGATGATGACATTTCTTGTGTTCATGATTCAAGAATTCCAACAGCTTGGATCCTAATGCGTGTGTGACTTTTGGTCCGTCGAGGCTTTCCTTAACTAACTCTCATATCTCATGGTGTGTTGGTGTGCACTCTCTCACACTGATATTGTGGTGTATATATGTTGGTGGACACTCTCTCACAGTAATAGTTCGACCGTCGGTGATGGATGCCCCCCTATTCTCTTCTTGCGTATTATACCGATGAATATATCGCAAGGAATAGAAGATGAGGAGGCGCCCCCCAAGACAACAGTCGAGATTCCTCCATCAAGAACACACATGAAAGTCACACACAGAGCAATGACAGACCGAAAGTCACACACGCATTATACCGATAAAATATCACTAATACATTTATAATGAACTCGAATATAATATCGCTAATACATCATCTCGAATAATCCAGTTATTAATGCATCATCAAATATTAACTAATAGATCTCGAATATTATCATTTAAGATCACTAATACAAATCGAATACTATCAAATAATCTAAGTCACTAGCGGTTCCTGGGTCGCGGGTGATGGACAACCAAAGATAAGGAACCATCATGGGATCATAACTCGGGTGAGATCCCTGAAGAATCTGCTAAGTATTGTTGAACCTGGCTTCCAACGCAGCCATGTAGCGACCGATGTGCTCGTCCTCCTCCCTGACACGATGATGTACCACCTCCGTGGGGGGCCGCTCCCTCTGCACCGAAAGTGGCTTAGGTGACCGCCACCAAAGAGGCTTCGGGTCAACGACAAGACCCGGATTCCTCACCAGGCTCCAAACCCCGAAAGGTAGCACCTCCTAGTGCCAGCCTGGCGAAGCCTAGTCCCAGACATGGCGCCTATCAAGCAGGCTCTCGCGGACCACTTGACGACGAGGATGCGGGCCGGGCATCGTTGATGTGGACACAAATTTCTATTAGAACATTTTCTTATCATTTAATCGCTAATTTTTTCAAAACCCAAGAATTTTTCTCTAATCTAACATACACATAATAATTTTTTCTACGACTCCTAATTAACTAAAAACATAAAACAACTATAACATAAAAAGCATCATAAACAAAATCATCTAACAATATAAATCTACTTATCCATCTACGTACTACAATTTTCTTAACACATTGTTTAATGAAAAAATGTTGCATACAAACCACAAAAATTTGCACATTTTTAAACAATATATATGTGTGTGTGTGTGTGCTTGCGGCACCGTCAGAGATGGAAGGGCCATGCGGTAGGGCTCCTACGCCGAAGATGATGGGGTGCCGGCTCTCGGGCATCTCCGGTGGTGGCTCTAGGTGGGGCCGGGATGGGCTTGGGGAGGGGCATCCATGCATGGAGACAATGGCAGACGGGGAGGGGCGGCCATGCATGGCGACAATGGCGGACGGGGAGGGGCGGCCATGCATGGCTGGTGACAATGGCAGACGGGGAGGGGCGGACATGCATGGCGGAAATGGAGGACGGGGAGGGAGGCTTCAGGAGGAGAGGGAGGAGAGGGAGGAGAGTGGCTCACAACGGGCTCGACGACAAGGTCGAGGCGACGGCGAGGTCGGCCGAAGCGAGCGGGTCAGGGACGGCGATCTCCGGCGGGAGGCAGCACGACGGTGAGGTTGAGGGAGAAGAGGCGCGTGGCGAGCACCAGCTAAAGAAGACTAAAGAGGCGCGTGGCGAGCACCGGCTAAAGAGGCGCGTGGCGAGCACCGGCTAAAGAGCACCGGCTAAAGAGGCGCGTGGCGAGCGGATATATAGAGGGACTCTTTAGTCCTGGGTCATGTCTACAACCAGGACTAAAGAGGACTAAAGAGACTTTAGTCCCAGTTGGTATCACCAATCGGGACTAAAGGTCCACCCTTTAGTCCCGAGGCGTGTGACCACCCGGGACTAACGGCCCAAATTCCGCATGCCCAAAGTTTTCGGCGGCCCAAATTCCGCTCGGGAAGGGACTCTTTAATCCCGGGTCGTGGCACCAATCGGGACTAAAGTTCTTTTTCGCCGCCCAAATTCTGCACGGGAAGGGGCCTTTAGTCCCGATTGGTATCACCAACCGGGACTACAGCTGTATTTTCTCTTTTTTGTTTTGTTTTGTTTTCCTAATTTTTGTTTTTCTATTTGGAATAACTATTGGAATATTTATAGTTTTTAAATGAATCTTTTTTTCTTTAGGTCAAAACAATTACAAATTTTCTGTTAGTGAAAGTAGTTTTCAAATTGAAATAGTTTAAATTTGAATTCAATTGAAATTTGTGCGAAATAGTAATTTGTGAATAACTTTAGTTTAAAAATAGATATTTGAGTGATTGTTTTTCCTGTTGTTTAATATTACTATGTTTTATAATTATGTTAAAGTTACGAATTTTTGGGATAATTTAAATTGGTGTTTTAATTTTATACCTTCATTTGTTTTAATCAAAATCACCCTTCTGAATTCTGAAAAGGTTGAAACTTGGCATGGTATCTTGATTTCACCCACATAGCAAGCTCTAAAGAGTAGAGAGCGTTACGGCAAAAACTAGATGCACTTCGTGTACAAAATGGACAATCTCCTTCGAAGTATCGGGGTTTCAAACGAAAACTCGTCTATTTCAAAAGGATTTCAAGTTTTTTAACTTATTTCAACTCCAGACTTTTTTGCATTCAATATGAACCATTAAAATCCACATACTAAAAATTCAACCCTATCTAACTTCATTTGCTATTTTTCATGTATTTAATGATTTGTTTTGAGCTAAATGACCCTGAAATGAAAAAGTTGAGACCGTGACGGCAAAAACTGAATGAACTTCGTGTACAAAATGGACAATCTCTTTCGAAGTATCAGGGTTTCTCTGCCATATTTATTATTCCCTTTATATTTGACGAGAAGCCAGATGGGACCTTCATACTAAGCAGGCATTAAAGAAGAGTTCCCTCTCTGGTTTCGTAAGTGAGATCGTGAATAGAGAAGTGACCAAATTCATCATCACATTTAAAGCCAAAGTACAGTAGTGACCAAAATAATAGTTTAGATATCCATTATAGAAAGTACTCGTCCGAACAGAGATATATAAAAGCACTCATCTGGATCATAGGAGAACCCCCAAGCACTATGTAATAATAGAGATATATAAAAGTACTCGTCCAAATAGCCAGAGGTCCCCAAGCAGTACATAATAATAGCTAGAGATTTAGCGCTAGAGATAGAAGTGTTCGCCATTGCGAACACTAGTCATCTGAATCGGAATATCCCCTGCCCCATACTGGTGGTGGTGGTTGATATACGAGATGACGCTGCCCATAATTGATGATTCTAATCTTGCGGTACAACTCGTATGCAACGTACACATCTATTGCTGCATACTCAATGTTGATATCATCAAGTGGGGTCGTCTCCCACTCTTTGTGCTGATTCGGGAGGAATTTGGTCTTCATAACAGCGTACTGCTCGTCGATAACGGCGACTGCCGTATGAGCCATTGAAGGCCTCCTATGCTTAAGCCTGAATATGTCTTGGAGATCAATGTGGCAGGCAGCTGGTATCTCAATACCGAAGTTGTGCCTCATCTTGAGCTTGTCATTCGTTATATCAATGCTAGCAAAACGTATGCCGTTGCAAAGGAAGGCCACGAGTACCAGACAGTGCTTGTGACTACTGCAACAACAAATTAAAATGGAACAAATGTTAAATACTGTTGCAACAATGTTAAATATTGGAACAGTGCTTTCCCATAGGATTCAAAATGGAACATATGGTTATCCTATATGCAATTTTCATATCCTATGAATTGATCAAAGATAAGACCCAGAACTTACCTTGCTCATTGGAAGACCATGACATGTCTCTTGAAACAAAGTTGGATGACGGCAACATGTTTTTGATTGGCCGTGTACTCGAGATCAAGCCCCATGAATTTGTTTTCTTCCTCTGCATCTTCAAGCCATCAATCGAAACAAGAAAGAAAACGTGGCACCATGGCGATGTCGTTCGTGTAGACGACACTGAGTTTGGTCGTGCCATGTGTGAACACCTTCCCGTAGAGAGTGATTTGATGATCCATGGTGGAAGATATGGGGAAGAAGAGAGGAGAAAGGGAGACGAACATGGGGAATAGCCGCAGTTACTGTAGCAGTCGTGGTACTGTAGCATTTTCATCGCGCGAATCACCACGAGGTGCAAACGGTTTGGGAATATCTGAGTATTTTATTTAAACAACAATCAAAAGAAAAATAGCAGTCCAAGAATAGCACATATCATGTGAACGAGTAAAAATTTAGACACAACATAGGCTAACCGATAGTTGACAAAGAGAGGTGGGATGGGTAGCATCCCCAAGCTTAGATGCTTGAGAAATCTTCAAATATTTACTTGGGGTGCCTTTGGCATACCCAAGATTGAGCTTTTGTATTCAGTTCAATCTTCTCATATCCGGGTTTCACCTAGGTCTCAAAATTTCATCCACAAAAACTTGAAAATAACTCGTGAGATAGGTTAGTACACGTAAGAATAAATCATTACTTCATGTACTTCCAAGAAAACTTGCATAATAATTTTAAAATATCATCTACTATTTACTATATTTTCCACAATTCATATCAATCAATATAGGCTATGGAAACTATAGGATAAGTAGATAACAAAACTATTACAAGAATCTGTACAAACAAAATAGTCTGTAGCAACAAATTAAAATAGTGCACTTCTGTACCTAAACAAATTATAAAAATTTAGGAAAAGATAAATAATTTATATTAAATTACTGTGTAAAAATTTCATAAAATTTACATGCTCGAGTAAAATATGAAAATTCAAGCACTACAGCAAAAGTTTCTGTTTTTATACAGCACACATCAAAACATGCAATGGAAGCATCTTAGGGCAATTCTTGGACCGTTTTATTGAAAAACAAGATTATAAATAACATCTAACATAGAAACATAATAAAATGACTCTCCAAGAAAAACACATATCATTTTATGAATAAAAGTATAGCTCCAAGTAAGATATACCGATAGTGTTGAAGATGAAAGTGGGGATGCCTTCCGGGGCATCCCCAAGCTTAGACGTTTGAGTCTTCCTTGGATATTACCTTTGGGTGCCTTGGGCATCCTAGAGCTTAGGTACTTGTTGCTCCTCATTCACCTCATATTAGTATCTCACCCAAAACTTGAAAACTTCAATCACACAAAACTTAATGGAACTTAGTGAGATAGGTTAGTGTAATAAAGATAGATCATTCACTTAGGTTCTATCAAGACAAGAATTATAATTTATATCACATAATACCTATTGTATTATAACCTTCACATAATTTCTATCACTCAATATAGGCCATAGAAACAATTAAAACAAGTAGACTATGCATGCAAAACAGAATGTGTCAAAAGCAAAAAACTCTTTGAAGATCTGAATGAACACCATGCTTACCTGACTCAAACAATTCTTAAAACATAGGAAAGCGCAGAGAAATGGCATAGAAAGAACGTGTAAAAAATTCAGAATTTTTTGACACTCCAGTAACATCAGAGAAATTCTGCACTAGACATTAAAGTTTGTGTTTTTGCACAGAATCAAACAAGAAAGTATCCACACTATCCCAAAGGCTTTACTTGCCACTTTATTGAATTAAAAGTTATAAAACATGATTAATACAGTAGGTTAATCATGTGAACACATAAAAAGAGAACTAAATGTGTCTGTTTGTCTCCCAACAAGCGCTTTTCTTTAATTCCTTTTAGCTAGGCATGATGATTTCAATGATGCTCACATAAAAGTAAAGAATTGAAAAACAATGGGAGCATCATGAAGCATATGACATGCATATTTAAGTATAACCCACTTAATATGCATAGGGCTTTTGTGATAAAATAATTTATGGGAGCAAGAATCAACTAGCATAGGAAGGCGAAACAAGTGCAACTTCAAAACTTTGAACACATAGAGAGGAAACTTGATATTATTACAATACCTACAAGCATACGTTCCTCTCTCATAAAAAAATTCAGTATTATCATGACGGAATTACACAATATAACTATCACATAAAATCACTCTTTTCATGATGCACAAGCATAGAAAAATTACCACTCTCCAGATAAGCAAATTTCTTTTCATTCATAATAGTGGGAGCAAACTCAACAAAATAACTATCAGGAGACCCTTGATTGGCATAATCAAAATGAAATTAAAATCATGATGACATGTTCCATGCTTATCATTAATACATAGGAGGCATGCTATAATCATAGTAAATATCATCATCCCTAGTAGGCGGACTAAAAATACCATCTTCATCAAACATAGAATCCCCAACCTTGTGGCTTTGCATATCATTAGGATCATGGATATTTAGAGATTTCATACTAACAATATTACTATCATGCTCATCATTCAAGGAATTTGCATTAAGCATTTTCATAAATTCTACATCTAACAATTGAGTACAATTTTCCGAACCATCATTTCCATGAAAGACATTATAAAGACGAAGCAAATCAAGCAACCTAAACTCCATTTTTTGTAGTTTTATTTTATAAAACTAAACTAGTGAAAAACAAGAAACTAAAAGATTTCATTGCAATATCTAAATATATACCTTCAAGCACTCACCTCCCTGGCAACGGCGTCAGAAAAGAGCTTGATATCTACTACACAACTTTATTCTTGTAGAATGTTGGGCCTCAAAGCGCAGGGTTTTGTAGGACAGTAGCAAGTTCACCTCAAGTGGATGAAATAAGGTTTATCAATCCGTCAAAGGTGTAGGATTAACATGATCTCTCTCAAACAACCCTGCAATCAAATACAAGAAATCTCTTGCGTCCCCAACACAACCAATACAATGGTAAATTGTATAGGTGCACTATTCGGCGAAGAGATGGTGATACAAGTGCAATATGGATGGTAGATATATATTTTTGTAATATGGAAATATTGAAACAGCACGGTAACAAGTGTAAAACAGCGAGAAAAAATTGTATAAATGCTTGGTAATACGGCCTAGGGTTCATCCTTTCACTAGTGCAATCTCCCAACAATGCTAACACAGTTGAATCATATGGTCATCCCTCAACGTGCAACAAAGATTCACTCCACAGTTCCTATCTAGCGGAGAACAAATAGATAAAAGTGGTGTAGGTAGTAAAACTACCTCAAAGTTATTCTTTCCAATCAATCTTTTGAGCTATTCCTATAAGTGTCACAAACATCCCTAGAGTTCGTAGTAAAATAACGCCAATGATACATATCAATCCACCCTAATGTCACCTAGATACTCCAATATCACCTCAAGTATCCATGGGTAAATTATGGAACATTCATCAAACAATCTCAGATCTATAATATTAAATCCAACACAAAGAACTTCAAGGAGCATCCAAGATTTCTATCGGAGAACGTGGTACGAAAATGTGCAATCAACCCCTATGCATAGACCCCGAAGGTCATCGGAATCCGCAAGTTGACGCCTTAACATATATCAAGTGAATCAATAGAATACCACAATGTCACTACGGGTATCCCACGCAATACGTACATCAAGTGTTATCAAACCAAAAGATTCAATCCAACATAATGAGATCTCAAAGGAAAGATTCAATTCATCACAACAAGATGACAAGGGAAGAACACCATATGATCCAACTATATTAACAAAGCCCGTGATACATCAAGATCGTGCCATCTCAAGGACACGAGAGAGAGAGAGAGAGAGAGAAAGAGATTGAACACATAGCTACTGGTACAAACTATTAGCCCCAAGGGCAAACTGCTTCCTCCTCATCATGGCCTCCACCGGGATGCTGAAGATGGACACCGGTGATGGTTTACCCTCTCTGTCAGGGTATTGGAACGCAATTAGATTGGTTTTTCATTGATACAAAGAGTTGTAGCGGTGGAACGAGGAGTCTCTCTTTGTTTCTGGGGTTTATAGGATTCATAGGATTTTTCAGTGTTGGAATTACGCTAAATGGTGCCATGTAGCCCCACAAGCCATCAGGGCGCCCCCCAGGGGTGCGTCCTGTTGTCTTGTGGCCCAAGGGTGGCCCCCTCCAATGGTTCTTTGCTCCAATGTTGCTTATTTCCTCCACAAAAAATCACAAAAAAGTTCGAGCGATTCCAAGAACTTCCATTTTCTGCATAAAAACGACACCACTATAATTTTGTTGAAAACATCGTCAGTTCATGTTAGTTCTAAATAAATCATACAAAGTGCATCAAAACCATATAAAATTATTGTAAAACATAGGTGAATATGTAATGAATAATTCATAAATTATAGATACATTGGAGACGTATCACACAACTATCTAGGAAATCCCCAGAAGCATCGGTTAGTCCATTATAAAAGATATTGAGTATTTGATTTTTCTTAAGAGGATGATCAGTCAAGGCTCTAAGTAACTGGGGAAGACTCCCCCAAGCTAGAGGGAGATTCTCTTATTCAATTTGCAGAAAGTTAAATATCTCCTATAAGGAAGCTTGTTTCTTATGAGCAGGAAAATATTTTCCAAAGAAGTAAAAAGCATATCCGTGGGACTATGCGCACAACCAGGAGCAAGAGAAAAGAACAATTCTTTAGCCTCGCCTCTTAGAGAGAAAAGAAAAGGCTTAAGGATATAATAGAAATGTACCTTTTCCTCATTAGTTAACAAAGCAGCAACATCATTCAATTTAGTGAGATGTCCCATGAGAGTTTTAGTTTCATAACAATGGAAAGGATCAGATTCTACTATAGGAATCAACACGGGGTCTACTGAGAATTCATAATCCTTACCAGTAAAAAATATAGGAGAAGTAGCAAATTTAGGATCATGTTTCATTTCCTCCATCATAGATTTTTCTTTCAGTTTGCATAGTAGTTTCTTCAGGTCATCTCTATTTTCACAAGAAAGAAAGTCCCTAGTACTTCTCCATCCATAAAATAACCTTCGGGTACATAGGGCAACTCATATTTAGTGGGAGAGCGAGGTGTAGTAGGTCATTCAAAATCTTCAGTTGTTTTAGTATTTTCAAGTTCTTTAGCTTTAGCAATATGTGCATCAAATAATTCATTCATGCACAATTTCAATTTCATCAAGTGTAGAAGTAGTATCATCATTAATTTCAAAAGTAGCACCATCAAGTTCAAGCAATATATCAGAAGGAGCAACAGGCGGCGGTGTAATAAGCTGATTCAAACAGTAGGTGAATCAAAAGCGGTGCTAGATAGCAGTTCCTTACCTCCTGTCGTGCCAAAGGGGACGATCTAAGTTCGAGCGTCTTTCATATTATTCATAGTAGCAGTTTGATATCCTCAAGTTAACACAATAAATATACATCTGCTCCCTGGAAACGGCGCCATAAAAATGTCTTGATAACCCACAAGTATAGGCGATCGCGATAGTCTTTCCGGGTAGTTTTTCACCCTAATTTATTGATTTCCCACAAGGGGAGACAAACTATATTTATCGGACTTGACATTTGAGTTGTCAATTCAACCACACCTAAGATATCTCTCTGTATCAAAGGTTTAGTAGCACGGCAAATAATAGTAGTAGCAGTAATAATGATAGCAGCAATTTTGTAATAGTAGTGACAGTCACAACAGCAATAGTAACTTAGCAAGATTCAGTATATGTAAAGCGTAGACTATCGTGCAGTGATGGAAAGATATGGATGACATCAATCATGTAACAGTTTCACACTAGAGCAACACGGAACTAGATCCAATTCATCAATATAATATAGACATGTATTCCATATATAGTGATAGGAGCAATTTTGTAATAGTAGTGACAGTCACAGCAGCAATAGTAACTTAGTAAGATTCAGTATATGTAAAGCGTTTGCTATGGTGCAGCGATGGAAAGATATGGATGACATCAATCATGTAACAGTTTCACACTAGAGCGACACGGAACTAGCTCCAATTCATCAATATAATGTAGGCATGTATTCTGTATATAGTCATGCATGCTTGTGACAAGAACTTGCATGGCATCTTTTGTCCTACTCTCCCATGGAAGCGGGGTCCTATTGTAAACTAAGGGATATTATGACCTCCTTTTAATAGAGAATCAGAACAAAACATTAACACATGGTGAATACATGAACTCCTCAAACTACGTCAATCACTGGAAAGAATCACATTGGGGTATGTGGATGAAGACATGTAATAGGTGCATATAACTTGCAAGATGGGATCCAATCACTCTTATATTCATGAAAATATAATAGGTTCAGATATGAAATCATGGCAATCGGGCCCTAGTGACAAGCATTAAGCATAGCAAAGTCATAGCAACATCAATTTCAGAACATAGTGGATACTAGGGATCTAGTCCTATCAAATTAACTCAATTACATGATCAATTCCATCCACACCCATCACCGACCAGCAAGCCTATAGTGGAATTACTCACTATTGGTGGTGAGCATCATGGAATAGTTGATGGAGAAGGGTTGGTGATGACGATGGCGACGAATCCCTTTCTTCGGAGCCCCAAACGGACTCCATATCAGCCCTCCTGAGGAAGAATAGGAGGTAGCGATTGCTCCGTCTCATAGATTGCGATGAAAAATTCTGCCTGATTTTTTCTATGAATATGTTAATTTATAGGATTGGAGATAGGGTCGGGGGAGCCTTGTGGGCCCTCCACACAATAGGGTACAGCCTAGGGGGTGGTCGTACCTTGTTGCCTCGTGGGCCATAGGCAACCCCTCTCTGGTGGGTCTTCGCTTCATAATTCATTATAAATCTAAAGAAATCACAAAAAGTTTTGTCCAATTCCGAGAACTTTATTTTTGCACAAAATAACACCAAGGTAGTTCTGCTGAAAATAATGTCAGTCTCGATTAGTTTCATTCAAATCATGCAAATTAGAGACCAAAACAAGAGAAAAAGTGTTTGGAAAAATAGATACGTTAGAAACGTATCAAGCGCCTCACGACAGCAGCCGCTCACGAGGCATACATGGTGAACCACCATCATCAGATGCCCGAGCTCATGGAGGCCGAATGGGTGATATTCGCGGAGCATGGCAAAGAGGGCATCGGCATCTTCGACGACAAGGTGCAAGGCGGCAACGCCGGCAGCAGGGGTAAGAAGAAGTTCGATGCCGAGGAGTGGCCGCACATCTTCCCCAATTGCAACGGCACCAGCCCGGACACAATGCGCGATGGCATGTCGAGGCAAGGTTGGCTCGACCTCTACTATGGCAATCATGATGAGTATCTAGTGTAGTTTAAGTTTAGTTTAGTCTAAGTTTAGCGTTGTTTAAGTTCGAATTTACGTTTAAAGTTTGGTTGCCAAGACTAAGTTGAACTTATATTTAACTGTATGTAATTTTTGGTTGATACTAGCTTGAATTCATGCAAATTTATGTCTACTCCATTATATACAGGGGATCTATTAGGTCCAACGAAATCTTAGTGCAGTAAAAATACTCCACTAAGAGTTTACTCCACCGAATCCTCTGTTATTTTTAGGGGATCGGGTAGAAATTCTCTAAGAGTATGTACAACTGGATACAGCAATCCAACCCCTTAAACACCCACGGATATGTTCGGACATGTCCACCAACAGTAACTGGTTGACACGTCTGCAACAGATATATATAATTTTTTATTATATCATGCTATTATATTATCAACTTTAGATACTTTATATGCAATTCTATACCATTTTGGGGATTAACCTATTAACCAAGTGCCCTGAGTTGTTGTTTTCTGCCTCTTTTTGGTTTTACAAAAAATCCATACCAAACGAAGTCCAAACGCTATTAAACTTTTTAATATTTTTCAGAATCACAAGACACCCTAGAAGCTTCGGGGGAGGACCAATAGACCTACGAGGAGACGACAAGCCAACAAACCTACGAGGAGACGACAAGCCAACAAGGCACACGCTGATATCTTACGGGCCCCTCGTGTCTCTGTCTCGTCCAATTTCAATGCTATAAGTTTCTAAAAATCTGAAACCCCGAGAGCGTGACTCAAAAAAATCAGCCGTCGCAAGTCTTTGTTCTTCCGTGATCCCATCTTGAGGCCTTTTCCGACACTCTGTCGGAGGTGAAATCAACCAAGGAGGACTTCTACATCAACCTTGCTACACCTTAGATGATGTGTGAGTAGTTCACGGACCTACGGATACATAGTGATTAGCTAGATGACCTCTTCTCTCTCTTCGATCTCCAATACCATGTAACGTTTTTATGCGGTGTGTTTATTGGGATCTGATCAATTGTGGGTTAATGATCACATTATTCATTAGTAGTAATTGAATCTCTTCTGAATTCTTAAATTCATACTTTCTGAATTCTATTATGTGTGATTTATGTAGCTATGTAATGCTTTTCGATCTATGATTTTTCTTTGACCAAGTTGATCTATCGATCTTCAGTGGAAATGGTGCATAGTAGTAGGTTCAATCTTACGATGTCCTCACCCAGTGACAGAAAGGTTAGCGCGTCACGTATTGTATTGTTGTTACTAAGGATAAAACGATGGGGTTTAATCATACTGAATTATTAATTGATTTTATTCTGTCTACATTATGTCATCTTGCTTAAAATATTATTCTATTTGTCATGAACTTAATACCATACATGCATGTTGGATAGCGATCGATTGATGGAGTAATAGTAGATGCAGACAGAAGCCGGTATACTTGTCACGGACGTAATGCCTATGTATTTGATCATGCCATGAATAACATCATAACTATGCGCTATTCTATTAATTACTGAACACTAATTTTTTTACCCACCATATGACATGCTTATAAGAGAGAAGTCTCTAGTGAAAACTATGGCCCCAGGTCAATTTTAATCATATATAAAAGATAAAAAAACACCTTGTCGTGATTATTTACTTTTATTTTATTTTACAGTTTATCAATCTATCACTATGAGATTTAATCCTTAATGTTAATGAGTAAAAGGGGATTGAGATCCCTCTTGCCCGTGATGGGTGCAAGTTATTTCTCTTTTGTGTGTAGGTGTTGTTGATGGTCGATTGCGTGATTCGCCTATTGGTTCGATAAAATCTTGGTTCTCAACTAAAAAAATATCCGTTGCTACTATATTATTTCTACCTTCCTCTTTGGGGATATCCTAACGCCATTACTAGTAGCACCAGTCACTCCTCAAATAATCGATTTCACAATTGGATGCCTCAAATTAGAAACCTCAACTCTATACTATTATATGCATCTTAAATCTAACCTCAAGCAGTACTCATCTAGCTCCATCGTGCCCATGTCCAGCGACCGACTACGTCCCTCAGAGCGTTCATTTAGGCACCGACGAGGTGTAGTAGGACATGGCACACGCACAGCCTCACGATACTCGAGGATCCACCATCTCACATGTGCTACTCTTTCTTGTTGGAGCCGTTACCTTGATGGTGCTGGTGGACATACAATCAATGATGGTTCCGTCCTGAGAGGATTCAGCGGCGTCCATCATGACGCAGTTGCGGCACCCGAACTGGTGCACCATACGGGGCGCTGGAGAACGCGACACCGCCTCGCCAACGTCCACCAATGCGAGGGCTGGTGTCATCTCATGCGCCTGTTGCATCGCACGGCAGGCATGACGCGCCATTGCGTACGACGATGCCCATACGTTCCCTCCGCCTTGGCGCACCAACGAAACAGTTGCACGTCCACCACCGCGTTCGGAAGTCAGACTGATCGCACCGCCTCCAATGAGGTAGCGGTGACACACCTTGTGGCGAATACATGCTCCATTTGGACGGACACAATGGATTCTCGACGGATGGAGTCTTAGCGCTACCGTCAGGCGGCCTCCTCCTGGGAGCGACGGATCGCAAGCCGGACGGTCATCTTCTCCTCGGGATCGCGTGTGATGAGCTCAGGTTCAACGGATTTGGAGGTGTATGATTCGGATCCACTGCCCTCCATGCCGCATAAGACCGGAGATCGACGGACGGTAGCTTGGGTGACGAAGTGACGTGAATTTGAGTGGGTAGAGTTTTGTACGGGAAACGGATGAGACAAATATATGTGAGATCAGATGAGTCAGAGTGAACCGGGTTAACGTGCTCGGGTCTTCTATATCCTCTCCATGTTTGAATTGGATACAATGAATACGGATCAGCCCGAACATTTCAGGCTGGTTAGAGACACCCGTTTGGAAAAAAAAAATTATCGCTCAGTAACCGGGCCGTTCGCCCGAGCTTACGTGGGATTGGCACGCCCGACTATATGCTAAAGCTTTGATCCGAACAACAAAAACGTTCAATGTGGTAGGACAAAGTGTGGGTTCACACGGAAAAAATGCTCGTTTGCTAGCTACTATGTCGATTCGCAAATAGTGTGGGGAAGACGCTGGCGGCATGGCATTCAACCGTCGACACTCGCAACCAGGTCCAAGTGTACGGGCCACCGGGCACGCACGCACGCACGCACCGCATTGTCCCAAACATACGCGTACGCTACTGTACGCACGCGCTCCACGGGAGGGCCAGCCACACGCCCGTCCACGGGACGCACGAGCGGGCGACCCACGCTACGTACGTACGTGCGCACCGGGCCCGGGCGGTCGTTGCGGGTACGCCTCCGTGTACAGGGAAACGAGATCGCCGACGCGATCCCGGTGAGAGCGCCGTACGTCGCGTCCGGCGTCCCACCTGTGGGATGCCCTGGCCCCCGCCGTCGCGCACAGTTGGCCGGACCGCGCGCCGCCACCAACCATTGGCGTATGCACGCGCACGACGGATTTGCAGGCGGAAAATGGCTTTTCTTGCGCGGGTGAGCCGGGAGGGAGCCCGACGTGCCACCGGCCGCGCACGTACGGGGATCTTGCTAGTTTGGTTGGCACGCAAAGTTCAGGTACTGTCAGTCAATGTGATTAAGTTAGCATAGTCGTGTGCCACTGCGCAGGTTGGTGGTGTCGGCTCTCACTTCACGTGCGGTTGATCGCCACGGATTTTCGCCCAAAAACCATGGTCACAGCTTCTCTAGCCAACTCTCATGACTCTTAATTCCTCGTCCTACCCCCATTAGAACTGCAAAAGGGAAAACCTGGAGACTCGTGAGCTGTTTAAATTCGTTTTATTTTTCTATTTTGACTTGACTCGAGATGGGGTAAAAAACATAAGTTGAGAATGAAAGCATTCTCGGTCGACAAAGGAGTTGATGTTGAGCCAAGAGTAACTCGAGGTAGACTTGAGATCGTTATGAACCAATTATGAGTCTTTTTTATAGATCGACCTAGAACTTCATTCGGTTTAAAGTCGATCGAATTTTAGCATGCAGTTCGCTGAGTCTAGGCCAACTCACTTGAATTCGAATCGTTTGCAACCTTATTCCCCGGTCTTCTTCTTACTTTTTTCTTCTTCAAACTTAATCAACCAAATGCACTTGACTACACAGGAATAAAGCCTCTTCTCATCTTCTTCATCCTTTCACGCGGCCAACAATGGGTTCTCGCCTTTAGATGTGGTCCATGACGTAGCTTAGGCTTAGAGCGTGTTCGGATCTCATCCAGCTTCACAAAACTTCACGTATCTAGCTTTTCTTCGTAGCTTCTTACTGCACGCAGAGCTTTAGATCTGTTCGGGTGCATCAACAACTTCTCCCAACTGAGAGGGTTGTGGCCTTTCCAATGTAGAATGGGCCGGCTGGAGGCAGCCCAATTCGGGTCATCCAGTGCACCGATTCGTTGGGGGAACGATCCTGTAGCGGTAGGTTATGTTTCTCGAGTGAGGGGGCAGCGAAACGGTATGTTTGGTGGTGGCATGTTGATGTAAATTAGTCAGAACTCCAGATTCTTCAATCTGTGAAGCTGGGCCGACCCTCCTCCATGTTTTTGCACTACATCCAGGCTCAACTTCAAGAAGTTAGCTTCTTGGAGCCCAAACGTTCGGGACCAAATCATCTCAGAAGTTCTTGGAGTTAGAAGCTGGAGGAGTTCCGAACACGCCCTTAGGGTAGACTATTCGCAATAGTAATTTGATAGAGACTCGATTACCATGCATGACATATGGGTGTGACTAAGGAATCGAGAAAGTAGGTGAAACTCATCCTCCACAGGCTACGACTAGGGCGCTTCATCGTATGAATGGGTTCTTCTCCTCATTCCCCTCCTAGTTGCGCGATGGCGTGGTCTGGAACACAACAATTTTTTGCAATCGCAATGGCGGATGGCAGTCACCTATGTTTCCTCTGTGTAAGCGGTCTTTTATCTTTGGGTGCTCCTCCACGTGTGGAGCTGCCTTGCTTGTGTTCGGGAAGATGGAAAGGAGCACCACTTGGCTATGGAGGCCAGAAAGAAAGGCTGCCCTAACCAAAGACAATGGGTAAGATGAAAAAGGTGAAAAATAAAGTTCATCGGAATCTCGCTGGAAACAGCGGGCAAGGGAGGCGACATGTGAGGTAGGGTGGGCCGAGGGGTCGCCGGCAGCAACAGAGGCAGTAGTGCGTAAAAGGTTCAGATCGCACGACCTCTTACTCGTTGTAGTGAGAACTGCCTCTCCTAAAGCAAATATGGGAATGAATAGCTATTTGTGACAAATTAAAAGAAATGAATACAGTATCACGTCGCATCTATGAACAGTGGTACGAGAGCTGCATCCAACCCTATCCATCAAACATTCCAACACATTTCAAACGAAATTTGAAGAAGCTAGAAAAAATTTATGCAAACCGGATGATTTTCAATTAAATCAGACTAAATTCATTAAAAAAATACATATTTCAATTAAACACAAGCGGACGACACTTTTTTTCTTAGTCTAAATCTTTGTCGTCTCTGGACGCGTCTATGTTCCACGTCGTGTCTTCCCCATGTCCGGCTAGCTGAATGGACGTGAGCTCCGGGAAGTGATGTTCTGTGCCATGCCCTACTTTTCCTCGCCGGATTTCGTCGTGTGGACAACACCGGTCGAAGTGGACGGTCCGTCCTCATGGTCGTTGAGGCCAGGTGCGAACCGCACGGGCGGTATGACCAACGTAGCTAGAGCTGGTATGTCCGTGATCGCTTGCATGACCTCTTCGTCCGGCTCTGCGTCGATCTCGGTGAACAGGGCATCGGTCTCCGCCTGCAAGACATGTAGTCGCGATATCTCACGAAGGAAGCCGCAGGTGTTGAACATGGACTAGTATATCTCTCTATTGCTCATCCAAGAAGTACGGATCCTCTGTGACCATGGCCACAATGGTACATCGTTCGTGTGCTTGCTGGAAATTTATCCCTCCGTGGTACGGTTTCATCAAGGACTTGAAGGTTATTACGTTGGTCATCCTATGCCTTCCAGAATGTCAACACTAACGGAGCCAGCTGCTCTTCCATGACACCATTGAAGAGTTCCTGCGTCTACTCCATGGTGAAGCCGACATGGACCAGCGTGAGTGGAGGAGTCGGCCCACCTCTAGTCATATAGTCGCCGTTGTTGTCCTCCAGTGAGCTCACTAGCAAACCAACCGCTATCTGTTGAGCATGACGGGCCTGTTAGCCGGTCACAAGGCCGGTCAACTCAAGCTTCTACTCAGTCAAGAGTCTCCCCCCCCCCATTACTCTAGAGCACACGATCATGGCAAAGTTAGTGTGGTGCATATCGTGTCGGGCGTGGACACATATAAATAACCTAGCCAGGTTAACAGGCACCCGTTGTTTGAATGCGGACGTAGGAGTGGGTTTGTCAGCCACCGCACAGATTCAATGTCGGTAGGTGGATGCACGGGCAACCGATTTGAATGCGGTAGAGAGTCGCCCTGTTTCGTCCGGCTCAAAAACCGGCGACATGGCATGCACATGGCTGTCAATTGGCATGCCGCTTCATGACGGCTCTAATGAACTGTTATGTACGCTCTGGCCAGCATGAATGTGGTGCTAGGAGCCGAGGTCTATTCACACAAAAAAGGTCATGGGCGTGAGATATTTTTGGTGGGCCCGGGGTGTCAGACGCGTAAGGGGTGGCGCTTCGAAAGCCTGCAAAGCTCCCAATGGTTTGCGTTTGATTTGTCGGACTTTGGACAACCGAACGCATCCGCGTATCAATAGGATAGCATGTTGGATGACAAAATATCTACAGATAGTTCGGTACGAACATTTTATGGGGGTTTTGAGGCTCACTTTGGAGATGGCCTTAGGGAATATCCAACATCGGCCCGCAAATTTGCTCCGGTATCCATCCATGCACAGAGGGGACCAATCCATGAACATGGATGTCGGGGCCAGCCATCCAACGTTGCTCGCATACATTTCAAGCCGGTTTTCGACTTAACAGACGAAATTCATGCAAACTAGCTGATACTCATCAAAGTTTGGAAAGTTAGTAGCACAAATCATCCATACATAGCATGCTAGTGCAACAGTGTCCAAAATTCGATGTCCAACAAGTTTTTCAACGGATCATGTCGTCCCACACATACTGCCCATTTAACTTCATCCAATAGTGTGTGTATGTAAATGGGCGTCCCTCTGTCATATAGTACATCACGGCAGCGCATACGGGATTTACAATGTGAAGAGAACCATTGACTGAATGAATGATTCAATCAAGAAGTTGAGGAGGAAGAAGCAAAACTTATGATCTCCTTCTCTGATGCATGCTATGGACATCTTGCCTCCAGCTGAGCAACTATGTGACAAAACTTGATGACGATGGTCTGGATGGCGTACCATGCGAACGTCCGGCAGTGCCTATGTGGAGCCAAAGAGGTACAACTATGGCGGCTAAGGTGAAGTGTGCGGATGTAAAGCAATGAGGAGGAGTGGCGGAGTGGAAGAAAATGAGTTAGTATAATAAAGATAGGTTATTGACTTAGGTACTGCCAAGATAACATTCATAATTCTTATCGTATAATACCAGTGTATTCTATTATACCATAATCTATATCACTAAATATAAGCTATGGAAACATTAATACAATCAAACTATGCATGCAAAACAGAATCTCTCAAAAACAGAATAGTCTGTAAATATCTGAACTTAAACCATACTTCCTAATCTATTCTGAACAATTAGGAAAATGCGGAGAATTTGCATAGAAAAAATTTGAAAAAAATTCAGAATTTTTTGGCACTACGGTAAAATCATAGAAATTCTGCACTGGGCGTAAAAGTTCTGTTTTTACACATATTCAAACAAACAAGTATCCACACTATCCCAACGGCTTTACTTCGCACCTGATTGAAATAAAAGACACAAAACATGATTACTATAATAGCTTCATCATGTGAACACATAAATCATAAAGGATAAGTGTTGGTTTGTCTCCCAACAAGCGCTTTTTTTTAATGCCTTTTAGCTAGCCATGAGTATTTCAATGATGCTCATATATAAGGTAGTAACTAAAACATGCAAGAGAGTATTATGAAGCACATGAAGAGCACATTTAAATCTAACCCACTTCCTATGCATACGTATTTTGCATGTAAACAATTTCTTGCAGCAAGAATCAATTTGCATAGGAATGCAAAACAAGCATATCTTCAAGATTTTCAACACATAGGGCAGAAACTTAATATTATTGCAATTCCTACAAGTATATGTTTCCTCCCTCATAATAATTTTCAGTAGTATCATGGAGGAATTTAAAAATATAACTATCACATAAAGCATTCTTTTCATAATCCTAAAGCAAAGAAAATTTATTACTCTCCCCACAAGCAAACTTATCATACATAATAGTGGGAGTATCATAGGAGACCCGAATGCTATAGATTGTTTTCACGTTAAAAGGATAATGTTCAGAAAAAGGGTATTCATAATCGTGACAAGTTTTATAATAATCATCATCACTACTTTTTATAACATAAGTATCATCACAATAATAATCATAAGTAGTAACTTGGTTCTCATCATAATCAATTGCTACCTCTTCGAAGATAGCGGAATGATTACTAAATAAAGTCATGACCTCTCCAAATCCACTTTTATCATTATAATAAGATTCAACACCCTCCAAAATAGTGGGATAATAATCATAAATTTGACACTCTTCCAAACCCACTTTCATCAATATAATCATCATAAATGGGAGGCATGCTTTCATCATAATACATTTGCTCATCAAAATATGGGGTGCTAAAAATATCATCTTCATCAAACATAGCATCCCCAAGCTTGAAGCTTTGCATATCATTGGCATCATGGATATTCATATAATTCATACTAACAACATTGCAATCATGCTCATCATTGAAAGGAATCACATTAGACATTTCATTATATTCCTCCTCTAACAAGTGAGCACAATTTTCCGAACCTTCATTTTAACGAAAGACATTATAAAGACTAAGCATTTGAGGCGACCTTAATTTCATTTTTTTATGTTTTCTTTTATAAACCAAACTAGTGATAAACAAGAAAGTAAAAGATTCAATTGCAAGGTCTAAAGATATACCTTCAAGCACTCACCTCCCCGAAAAGAGCTTGATGTCTACTACACAATTTTATTCTTGTAGACTCTGTTGGGCCTCCAAGCGTAGAGTTGTGTAGGACGTTAGCAATTTTCCCTCAAGTGGATAACCAATGGTTTATCAATCTGTGGGATGTGTAGGATGAAGATGGTCTCTCTTAAACAATCTTGCAATCAAATACAAGAGATCTCTTGTGTCCCCAACACAGCCAATACAATGGTAAATTGTATAGGTGCACTAGTTCAGCGAAGAGATGGTGATACAAGTGCAATATGGATTATAGATATAGGTTTTTGTAATATGAAAATATAAAAACAGTAAGGTAGCAACTAGCAAACAGAGAGCAAAACGTTGTATAAATTCTTGGAAATAAGGCCTCAGGTTCATACTTTCACTAGTGCAATCTCTCAACAATGCTAACATAATAGAATCATATGATCATCCCTCAATGTGCAACAAAGAATCACTTTAAAGTTCTTAAGTAGCGGGGAACATAAGGTCAAATTGTTGTAGGTAGTAGAACCACCTTAAAGCTATTGTTTCTAATCAATCTATTGGTCTATTCCTATAAGTGTCGCAAACAGACCTAGAGCTCATACTAGAATAACACCTATGATACACATCAATCAACCCTAATGTCACCTAGATACTCCAATGTCACCAGAAGTATATGTGGGTTAATAATTCGACATGCATCAAACAATTTAAGATTCACCATATTCAATCCAACACAAAGAACCGCAAAGAGTACCCCGAGATTTCTATCAGAGATAGTAATACAAGAACGTGTATCAACCCATATGCATAGATTACCTCATTGTCACCTCGGGAATCCACAAGTTGAGTACCAAAACATATATCAAGTGAATAAATAGAATACCCCTTTGTCACCATGGGTATCCACATGCAAGACATACATCAGGTGATCTCAAATCCATTATTCAATCCGACATAACAAAATCTCAAAGGGAAAGATTCAATTCATCTCATCAAGATAGAAAGGGACAAACACCATATGATCCGACTATATTAACAAAGCCAGTGACACATCAATATCGTGACATCTCAAAAACACGAGAGAGAGAGAGAGAGGGATCAAACACATAGATACTGGTACATACCCTCAGCCCCGAGGGTGAACAACTCCCTCCTCGTCATGGACATTGCTAAGATGATGAAGATGGCCTATGGCAATGATTTCCCCCTTCGGCAAGTTGCCGAAATAGGGCTTCAGATGAGTTTTCTTTGATAGAGGATTGGGCGGTGGAGAGGAAGTTCTCGGATCACGCTAAAAGGAGCCACGAGAGGCCCACAAGATATCAAGGCACGCCTATGGGGTGGGTGTGCCCTGTTGTCTTGTGGCCAGCAGGTGGCCCCTCTTTAGTGGTTCTTCGCTCTGGAATTTCTCATATTGTCTAGAAAAATGACCAAAAAGTTTTGGACAATTCCGAGAACTTCTATTTTCTGCATTAAAACTGTTGGAAATATGCCCTAGAGGCAATAATAAATTAGTTATTATCATATTTCCTTGTTCATGATAATCGTTTGTTATCCATGCTAGAATTGTATTGATCAAAAACTCAGATACATGTGTGGATACATAGACAACACCATGTCCCTAGTATGCCTCTGATGGACTAGCTCGTTGATCAAAGATTGTTAAGGTTTCTAGCCATGGACATGAGATGTCATTTGATAACGGGATCACATCATTAGGAGAATGATGTAATGGACAAGACCCAAACTATAAACGTAGCATATGATCGTGTCATTTTATTGGTACAGTTTTCTGCATGTCAAGTATCTGTTCCTATGAGATCATGCAACTCACTGACACCGGAGGAGTACCGTGTGTGTATCAAACGTCGCAACGTAGCTGGGTCTCTATAAAGGTGCTCTACATGTATCTTCAAGGGTGTCTGTTGGGTTGGCCTGTATCAAGATTGGGATTTGTTACTCCGTGTGACAGAGAGGTATCTCAGGGCCCACTCGGTAATACAACATCACAACAAGCCTTGCAAGCAATGTGACTAAGTGTTAGCCATAGGATCTTGTATTATGGAATGAGTAAAGAGACTTTCCGGTAATGATATTGAACTAGGTATAGAGATACCGACGATCAAATCTCGTGCAAGTAACATACCGAAGAACAAAGGGAACAGCACACGGGATTATCTGAATCCTTGACATAGAGGTTCGACCGGTAGAGATCTTCATTGAATATGAAGGAACCAAAATAGGCATCCAGGTCCTTCTATTGGTTATTAACCATAGAGGTGTCTCGGTCATGTCTGCATAGTTCTCGAACCCGCAGGTTCTGCACACTTAAGGTTCGGTGACGTTTTGGTATAGTTGAGTTATGTATGTTGGTGAACGAAGGTCGTTCGGAGTCCCGTATGAGATCTCAGATGTCACTAGGAGCTCCAGAATGGTTCGGAGGTAAATATTGATATATAGGAAGTCCCGTTTTGGCCATCGGAAAAGTTTCGGGTGTTTCCAGTAGTGTACCGGGAGTACCGGAGGGCCATCGGGAGGGGCCACCCATGCCGGGAGACCACATGGGCCTAAGAGGTGTTTAACTAGCCCTTGGTGTGCTGGGAAAACCATCCCTACAAGGTCCATGTGGCTAGGAAAGAGTGGGAAGGAAAAACCCCAAAGAAGGGAAGGAAAATCCAAATTAGGAAGGAGTCCTAATAGGATCCCACCTCCCACAAGGGAGGTGGATTCCCTCCCTTGTTTGGTTCGGCCGAACCTACTTGGATTAGGGTCCAAGGCTTCCACCTCTCCCCTTCCTCCTATATATATTGAGGCATTTTTAGGGCAGCCCTTAACCCTATGTGCTGCCCTCTCTCTTCCTCTAGATCTATTCTCCACTAGATCGTCTTGGTTGTGCTTGGCGGAGTCCTGCCGGGACAACTCCACCACCACCGCCACGATGTCGTTGTGCTAGCGGAGAACTCATCTACCTCTCCACCCTCGCTTGCTGGATCAAGGAGGTGGAGATCGTCATCGAGCTCTACGTGTGCTGAACGCGGAGGTGTCATATGTTCGGCACTAGATCGGAAGGACCAGGATGGGCTCGCGGGACGGCTCTGATGAAATCACGGGACGAATTGTGATTGGATCGTGAATATGTTCGACTACATCAACCGCGTTTCTTAACGCTTACGCTTAGCGATCTACAAGGGTGTGTAGATTAACTCTCCCTCTCAGATGCTCATCACCATGGATAGATCTTGCGTGTGCGTAGGAACAAATTTGTTTCCCATGCAACGTTGCCCAACAGTGGTATCAGAGCCAGGTCTATGTGTAGATGAGATCTCGAGTAGAACACTGATATGTCTCCAACGTGTCCATAATTTTTGATTGTTTCATGCTATTATATTATCTGTTTTGGATATTTTATATGCATTAATAAGCTATTTTATATTATTTTTTGGGACAAACCTATTAATCTAGAGCCTAGTGCCAATTTCTATTTTTCCTTGTTTTTGAGTTTTGCAGATAAGGAATATTAAACAGAGTCCAAACCGAATAAAACCTCCGGAATGATTTTTCTAGAAATATGGAAGCCACGAGACTTGAGAACCAAGGCAGAGGAGCTACCACGGGGCCACAAGCCCGCTTGCCGCGGCCAGGGGGGCACCCATGCCGGGCAGGCTTATCGGCCCCTGGCACCTCCTCTAACCCTAATATTTGGCCTATAAATACCCAAATATTCCATCATTATCAGAACGAGCCACAAAAACACTTTTTCGACGCCAGAAGCCTCCTTTTTGGGAGATCCAATCTTGGAGCCTTTTCCTGTAATCTATCGGAGGGGGATTCGATCACGGAGGGCATCTACATCAACTCTGTTGCCCCTCCGATGATGCGTGAGTAGTTCACCACAGACCTACGGGTCCATATCCAGTAGCTAGATGGCTTCTTCTCTCTCTTTGCTTCTCAATACCATGTTCTTCATGACCTTCATGGAGATCTATCCGATGTAATACTCTTTTGCGGTGTGTTTGTCAAGATCCGATGAATTGCGGGTTTATGTTCAGATTATCCATGAATATTATGTGAGTCTTTCCTGAATTCTTATATGAATGATTTCATATCTTTGCAAGTCTCTTCGAGTTATTGGTTTGGTCTGGCCAACTAGATTGGTAATTCTCGCAATAAGAGAAGTGCTTAGTTTTCGGTTCAATCTTGCGCTGTCCTCACCCAGTGACATAGTAGGCGTAGCGAGGCACGTATTATATTGTTGCCATCAAGGGTAAAAATATGGGGTTTTCATCATATTTCTTGAGTTTATCCCTCTACATCATGTCATCTTACCTAATGTGTTACTCTGTTCTTCATGAACTTAATACTCTAGATGTAGGCAGGAGTCGGTCGATGTGTGGAGTAATAGTAGTAGATGCGGAATCGTTTAGGTCTACTTGACATGGACGTGATGCCTATATGCATAATCATTGCCATGGATATCTTCGTAATTATTGGCTTTTCTATCAATTGGATCGAGTGAAACCTACGGCCCTTGGGTCTATTTTCCATATTATATTTTCAGATATAAAACCAAAAACACCAAAAATACTTGCTGCATGTTGTTACTTTTAGTTTTACTTTCCGTTCAAGCATCCTATTATATCTATCTCTACTAGATCTTATTCTTGCAAATAACTGTGAAGGCATTGACAACCCCTTTATAGCGTTGGGTGCAAGAGTTTGATTGCTTGTGCAGTTATATCTATTGGTGGCTTGCTTGTGTCTCCTACTGGATTGATACCTTGGTTCTCAAAAACTGAGGGAAATACTTATCTACTTTGTTGCATCAAACCGTTCCTCTTCACGGAAACCAACGCATGCTCGAGAAGTAGCAAGAAGGATTTCTGGTGCTGTTGTCGGGGAGATACATTGCAAGTCAAGGATACCAAGTACCCATAACAAACTCATCTCTTGAATTTACATTATTTTCCATTTGTCTCTCGTATTCCTCTCCCCACTTCACCAATTTGCCGTTTTATTCACCCTCTTTGTTGTTTACCTTTTTTCGTTGGATCTCTTTTGTTTTATTGTGTTGCCATGTGCTTCCTATTTGCTTGCATCTTTGCTTGCTAAAAATATATTGTTATGGATCCTCATCCACTTGCTAATCTTTTCAAAAGAACAAATTATGATGAACCAATTGCTAGTGAGTTGAGTGTACTTGATTATCTCTATGATGTTTTGCTTGATATTCGTGAATCTAAAAATTGTGATGAAGTGATTCACGATGTTTCCTTGAATGAAAATCATGATTTCAATGATATTGTTATAAATTTTATTAATGTCATTTATGTTAATGATATGCAAAACTACAAGCTTGGGGATGCTATATTTGATGAGTTTGCCATGACCAGTATCTATTGCAATGATCATGATTGGGGTGATAATGCTTCTTATGATCTTGATTATTTATTTAATACTCATGATGAATATGATATTGAAAGTGGGTTTGGGAGAGTGTCAACTTTAGGCATTATTGATCTGACTATTTTGGAGAGTGTTCCGGATTATGAATTTTTTGATAAAAGTGGGTTTGGAGAGGTCATGACTTTAGTTAATGATAATCCCACTATTTTGGAAGAGTATCAACTTTGCATGCATGTGGATCATGAAGAGAAAATTTTATATGATAGTTATATTGTTGAATTCCTTCATGATTCTACTGAAATTTATTGTGAGGGAGGAACATATGCTTGTAGGAATTGCAATAATATCAAGTTTCCTCTCTGTGTGTTCAAGGTTTTGAAGTTATGCTTGTTTTGCCTTCCAATGCTAGTTGATTCCTGCTCCCATAAATTGGTTGCTCACAAAATCCCTATGCATAGGAAGTGGGTTAGACTTAAAACTGTTTTTCATGCTATTCGTGATGCTCTTTTGCATATCTCAGTTACCACTTTTTATGTGTCAATCATTGAAAGCGTTTTGCCTAGCTAGGGGCGTTGAACAATAGCGCTTGTTGGGAGGCAACCCAATTTTATTTTGCTTTCTGCTTTTTGCTTCTGTTTTGGTGTGCTTGGCAAATTATTACTTCTGTAGTAATCGTTTTTTGTGTTTAAATTAGTGTTTGAGCCAATTAAAACCTTTGGGGTGATCTATGGCAGTTGTTGATTTGATCTTGCTGGAAAACAGAAACTTTTGCGCTCAGTCCAGGAATTGTCTGAATTTTTTAGAGAGTCAAATTGATCTGAAATTTTTACACAGGATTTACTTGCAACCTGGTTTCCCTAATTTTTCAAAAAAAAAGACTTCCATAAGTGTTCGAAGTTTACCGATTACTACAAATTGTTCTGTTTTTGACAGATTATGTTTTCTTTGTGTTGTTTGCTTATTTTGATGTATCTATGGGTCGTATCGGGGGTATGAGTCATGGAAAAGTTAGAATACAGTAGGTATTACACAAATCCTATTTACTTAAGAAGTTCACCCCCACTATCCTATTTATCTAAACATGCAGACTATCCACATCATCGACAAGCCACATCAGCATTATTACCGGCTTACATGCGGAGACCACCAGAGTAAAGAACGTCCACATCAGCCTTCGGTTACCAGCAGTAGGACCCACCATAGGCGACCACAAAATCCTCTTTCCCTGATCTAGCTGAAATTACTGTCGCTCCCCATGTCCGGTTCCACTTCCACAGCAAACAAATCGTCAATTTGATTCCCCTTCCACCATATCTAACCGACGAGTCAATCCAATATCCACCACCTCCCCATCTGCATCTAGTTCGCCAACCCTCCTCATGAGTGACCCAACGAGGTGCCGCGACGCTACCTAGCGAACCCCGGTGAGCCAGGCACGCCATCCGGTGTGACCCCGGTCAGCAGCCACATGATCGCAGAGGATGTCGCCATGACCTTGCTACCCTGCGTCATCATCGGCGCCGCCACATGTGACCTCGCCGAGCCATCCCGGGAACCCCTATACCTATGAGCCATGCTGCTTCGACGACACCGGCTGCTAACTGTGCGTCTGTCCTTTAACCTATTACTACAGTTGGTGTTCATGGGGAGGCCACTCCCGTGGGCTTCAGGTGGCCGGCAAAGGTCTCCATCGACCAGATCTGCCGACAACTCAAATACTCAATGCTCGAGGAAATTTTCTGTCACTTCAATTTGAGATATATAACCCTTGTTAAGGAGTACCGAGGATGAGGAAGGAAGTGCAATCGGCTACTAACTATGCCTCTGCCATCCATCTGTTTGAGGGACACCAAAATTGATTTATTATGCCCTTTTGTATCAGGTTTTTGCCGGACACCCCTCGTCCCAATACTCTTATGATGTCTAGCTGCTTTACCGCCAAAATATATATTGGTTAATTATAAGCTGTCATTTTTTTTGTTAGCCAAATGTTACTTTCCTAATGTTGATGTTCCAGGTATATCTAACTGACAATTGATGTCTACATCTGACGTTGTGTTTTTGGATTCTGGCGGAAGTTTTGCTTTGGCACATGTAGGAAAAAGTGCATGGTTTAAACCATGTTTATCTTATTTCAGTTTATACAAAATATTACAGGTTTGAATCATGTTGTGATATTCCAAGTTATCCAAAAGACATGGCAATACAATAGGGCATCGACACCTGGCTCACATGGTATGATACTTTGCATTTGTTTAGGGCATGTTCATCTTTAGCTCTTTTAGATTTAGCAAGAAAGAAAAGGAAATATTGTCATTCAAGTGTCTGGTTTCATCAATTTATCTGATGTAAGATTGTTTATTCTAAGTGGCTGCTCATCATTATTTTTATATTATTGGTTGATTCTCAAGTCACCGGGCCACGTACTCCCAGGTTATTATGAACTTTTCATTGACACTAATGTTTCAGTTGACATGAACAAGATTATTCACTTTAAAGTTATTTGGGAGAAGTATGCAATCTACAACCAAAAACTATTGCATCAAGTCTAATTTCTATATCTGACATAAGGTATTACAGTAGCATATACCTTTAATAAAAACTACACTCAAGCAGCTAATAACATCTAACTGATCCGTGTTGCCATATTCTCATATGTAAAAGTACACATAGTTCTCTCAGCGCAATTTTTGCAATTGAATAACAATGTGTCAACTACTTTGTTAGAGATTGCCGTCAAAAAGATGCTATTTTCCTTCAACTGCGGTTTCTCAAGATGACATATTTATATTTTCCTCATGGTATTTTCACGCGACTTTGGTCCACAACTAAGTTAATATATTTTTAGTCATTTAATGTCCGTTGTTGTTCCAGTGAGTTGACAAATGGAAGACCTTCTCGATTGTATGGCCATTTACAGTTAATAGAAGGGACCCTGAATTGATGAATTTGAAATAGAATAGGGAATTTGTTTATATGCTCAATAGAAAAATTATTTGTATGGACAAGTTTAGAATCTTTCACAACATACCCACTGTTTCTACATTTTCTACTCCTTGCCTCCTCTCATCTTCGTAATATGTTGACTATGACATAATACATTTTTTTGCTACGTACCATTAAGAAAAGTCACAACAGGTGCCCGCACCAACGCGCGGGGTATTTTCTAGTATAAATAAAGAATGATTCACAACAGTACCTATAGTGGTGATTTATTTTTCTTATACTAACGGATCTCATGAGTTTTCTGTTGAGTTTTGTGTTGTGAAGTTTTCAAGTTTTGGGTAAAGATTTCATGGACCATGGAATGAAGAGTGGCAAAATCCTAATCTTGGGGATGCCCAAGGCACCCGAAGTCATATTCAATGCTACCAAAAAGCCTAAGCTTGGGGATGCCCCGGAAGGCATCCCCTCTTTCGTCTTCAATCCATCGGTAAATTTACTTAAGGCTATATTTTTATTCACCACATGATATGTGTTTTGCTTCGAGTGTCTTGTATGATATGAGTCTTTGCTTGTTAGTCTACCACAATCATCCTTGGTGCACACATCTTTTGAGAGAGACACGCTGAATCGTGAATTTGTTAGAATAATCCATATGCTTCACTTATATATTTTGAGCTAGGCAATGTTGCTCTAGTACTTCACTTATATCTTTTTAGAGCATGGTGGTGTTATATTTTATAGAAATTATTGACCTCTCGTTCCTCACTTTTATTATTTTGAGAGTTTCTTAAAACAGCTTGGTAATTTGTTTAGGTTATGAATTTAGTCCTTATATAATGGCATCCAAGAGGGATATAAAAAAAACTTTCATATTAAGTGCATTAACAACTATGAGAAGTTGGATTCCTTGCATATAGTTTTGAGATAATAAGGATGGTAATATGAGAGTCATGCTAGTGAGTATTTGTGAAATGAATAGATACGTGTGTTAAAGCTTGTAATTCCCGTAGCATGCACATATGCTGAACCGCTGTGTAACGAAGTCGGAGCATGACTTATCTAATGATTATCGACCTTTGTGTGAGGGTCGGGAGCGCGTGATGGTTAAGTCCTACGAACCTCTCCCCTAGGAGCATGTTTCTAAAGCTTTGTTTGATAACTAATAGACTTTTGCAATAGGTATGTGAGTTATTTATGACTAATGTGAGTCCATGGATTATACACACTCTCACCCTTCCATCTTTGCTAGCCTCTCTAGTACCGCGCAACTTTCGCCGGTACATCAAACCCTCCATCCTAAAAATAGCCGCCATATATAACTCAAAACAGCTATGATACCTACCTATTATGGCATTTCCATAGACATTCCGAGATATATTGCCATGCAACTTCCACCATGTAGTTTTTCTATGACTTGCATCATCACTTCATATTGCATATAGAGTTATATCTTGTCATAGGAATCGAGTTGTAATTTATTTTTCTTTGAGTTATAAGTAAATAAAAGTGTGATGATTTTTCATTAATAGAGCATTGTCCCATGAGAGAAAAGGATGATGGAGGCTATGATTCCCTCACAAGTTGGGACGAGTATCCGGACTTTACAAAATATAAAAGAGGCCAGCGAAGCCCAAACAAAAAAATATAAAAGAGGCCAAAGAAGCCCACCAAAATAAAAAAATGAGAGAAAGAGAGAAGGGACAATTGCTACTATCTTTTTCCACATTTGTGCTTCAAAGTAGCACCATGATCTTCATGATAGAGAGTTTCCTATTTTGTCACTTTCATATAACTAGTGGATATTCATTATGCACGACCACTTAGTTTTCTTTTTGAGCTTTCATACACTTATAGATCTAAGTGCATTTGTTTCATGGCAATCCCTACTCACTCACATTGATATCTATTGATGGGCATCTCCATAGCCCGTTGATACGCCTAGTTGATGTGAGACTATCTTCTCCTTTTTCCTTGCACCCCCAACATATTCTATTCCACCTATAATGCTATATCCATGGCTCACGCTCATGTATTGCGTGAGAGTTCAAAAGGTTTGAGAACACCAAAAGTGTGAAAATATTGCTTGACTTGTTCATCAGGGTTGTGCATGATTTAGATACTTTGTGCAGGGAAGATGGAGCATAGCTAGACCATATGATTGTGTAGGGATAACTTTCTAAGGTCATGTTATTTCGAAAGGATACGACTACCTTGTTGGTGTGCTCGAAGTATAACTATTTTTATGTCAATATTAGACTATTGTTTTGAATCTAACGGCTCTGAATATTCATGCCACAATAAAGAATATTACATGGATAAATATGTTGGGTAGCATTCCACATCAAAACTTCTGCTTTTATCATTTACCTACTCGAGGACGAGCAGGAATTAAGCTTGGGGATGCTGATACGTCTCCAACGTATCTATAATTTTTTATTGTTCCATGTTATTATATTATCTGTTTTGAATGTTTTATATGCATTAATATGCTATTTTATATTATTTTTGGGACTAACCTATTAATCTAGAGCCTAGTGCAAGTTTCTGTTTTTCCTTGTTTTTGAGTTTCGTAGATAAGGAATATTAAACGGAGTCCAAACGGAATAAAACCTCCAGAATGATTTTTTCTGGAAAATATGGAAGCCACAAGACTTGAGAACCAAGGCAGAGGAGCTGCTACGGGGCCATAAGCCCGCTTGTCACGGCCAGGGGGCCACCCGCGCCGGGCAGGCTTGTGGGCCCCTGGCACCTCCTCTAACCCTAATCTTTGGTCTATAAATACCCAAATATTCCATCATTATCAGAACGAGTCACGAAAACACTTTTCCGCCGTGAAGCCTCTGTTCCCGAGAGATCCCATCTTGGAGCCTTTTCTGGTAATCTGCCGGAGGGGGATTCGACCACTGAGGGCATCTACATCAACTCCATTGCCCCTCCGATGATGCATGAGTAGTTCACCACAACCCTATGGGTCCATAGCTAGTATCTATATGGCTTCTTCTCTCTCTTTGCTTCTCAATACCATGTTCTTCAGGATCTTCATGGAGATCTATCTGATGTAATACTCTTTTGCGGTGTGTTTGTCGAGATCCGATGAATTGTGGGTTTATGTTCAGATTATCCATGAATAATGTTTGATTCTTTCCTGAATTCTTATATGCATGATTTCATATCTTTGCAAGTCTCTTCGAGTTATTGGTTTGGTTTGGCCAACTAGATTGGTAATTCTTGCAATAGGGGAAGTGCTTAGTTTTGGGTTCAATCTTGCAGTGTCCTCACCCAGTGATATAGTAGGGGTAGCGAGGCACGTATTGTATTGTTGCCATAAAGGGTAAAAATATGTGATTTTCATCATATTGCTTGAGTTTATACATCTACATCATGTCATCTTACCTAATGCGTTACTCTGTTCTTCATGAACTTAATACTCTAGACGCAGACAGGAGTCGGTCGATGTGTGGAGTAATAGTACTAGATGCAAAATCGTTTCGGTCTACTTGACACGGACATGATGCCTATATGCATAATCATTTCCTTGGATATATTAATAATTATTTGCTTTTCTATCAATTGCTCGACAGTAATTTGTTCACCCACCGTAATACTTGCCATCATGAGAGAAGCTATCTAGTGAAACCTATGGCCCCCGGGTCTATTTTACATATTATATTTTCAGATCTAAAACCAAAAACACCAAAAATACTTGCTGCATTGTTTTTTTACTTTTAGTTTTACTTTCCGTTCAAGCATCCTGTTATATCTATCTCTAATAGATCTCATCCTTGCAAATGACCATGAAGGAATTGACAAACCCTTTATACAGTTGGGTGCAAGAGTTTGATTCCTTGTGCAGGTATATCTATTGGTGGCTCGCTTGTGTATCCTACTGGATTGATACCTCGGTTCTCGAAAACTGAGGGAAATACTTGGCTACTATGCTGCATCAAACCGTTCCTCTTCATGGGAAACCAACACATGCTCGAGAAGTAGAAAACACAAAGGAGTTTGTGGGTGGTGATGCTTAGATTGCTTCCTCCCTTGGTCATGTTTTGGTTCAGCGGTATTGTGGGATTAAGCGGCCCGGACCAACCTTATTCGTTGAAAGTGCGTTATATCGACTAGACGGGGGGGGTGAATAGGTGATTTTTACAAATTTATCACTTGAGGAATTTCAACTTGAGGAATTTGAAATGTGATGAATAACTAGCAGCGGATTAAGTACTCAAGTGCATGAGAAACATAGTTGCAGCATAGTCATCATGATGAAATGAACAATGCACATATTACAAGTAGCATGATACACGATAAGCAGGTGAGGAACAAAGTAACTTGAAGAATTTGAGGTGAGTAAATCGTGAAAGTCTTCAGTCAAATTCTTCAAACAACAGCGATCAATTTCATCAACAAGTATACAAGGAGGATATAGCACCAGGTAGCGCGATGAAAACAATGGTTTTATGACCCAGTTCCAATTGTTGTGACAGTCGTACGTCTAGTTTGGAGCGGCCTGGTATTTAAACCAGAGGACACACAGTCCTAGGACACATAGTCCTTATAGTATTCTCCTTGAGCTAAGGTCACAAAGTCCTCGCACAACACTCGTGGTAAGTCTTCAGGGTAGACTTCCAGAACCCTCACAAACTGGTCACCCGGCGATCCACAATTGACCAAGGTCACTCCATGATACCTAATTACCCGCAGGATGCACTAGACCATGACGCCTAACCGTCTGGAGGATACACAGTCCTCAAAGGTAACAAGCGTCAGTTCCACACAGGAATTTCTTCAGTGATGCTCAATCAGTTTGGGTTTGGTGGTTTGGTTGTGGGTTTTTCCTCACTGGTGATTTTCTCTCAAATTCCATGGAGGGTGGATTGCTCTCAAATGACAAGTGTCAGTTCTCTCTCGGAGCAGCCAGCCAACTAGTGGTTGTGGGGGTGGCTATTGTTGGGGAACGTTGCTTGGGAAACAAAAAAGTTCCAAGATTGCCTTTAGAATGCTTGAATTGCACGTGTGATGTGTGCTGTACAAAAAAAGAAACTTTTTCTATAGTATTTGAATTATGAGAATTTACTGGAACGTGGAAAGTTTATGAAAATTTTACACAATACTTTCATACAAATTCCCTATCATGTCCTAAAGTTTCATAATTTGCAGAGATAGAGAAGTACACTTTTTAAATTAATTGCTATAGACTGTTCTGTTTGGACAGATTGCTGTCATTGTTATCTACTTATCCTAAAGTTTTCATGGCTTATATTGGTAGATATAAATTGTGGAAATGATATTATACACTACCTAATGTTTGAAAATTATTATCCAACTTGTCTTTGCAGTACATGAAGTGTTGACTTATTTTTATGTGTACTAACCTATCTCGTGAGTTCTTTTCAAGTTTTGTGTGGATGAAGTTTTTCGAGACTTAGGTAAAACCGAGATATGAGAGGATTGAATGAGATACAAAAGCTCAAGCTTGGTATGCACAAAGCTCCCCAAGTAAATACTACAAGAATTCCTCAAGCATGTAAGCTTTGGGATGCTACGTATCCCACATCTCTTCGTCAACAACTATTGGTTATCCTATGTTGATCCTAAGTTTTCATTCGTTCAAATGATATCATCTATTCTTGGAATGTATTTTTGTTTTCTTTGGTTTTTGAAATAAATCTCAGATCTAAAAATATTTATTAATAGAGAGTCCTTACATAGCTAGTTAATTGTTTGACTACTCATTGATCTTCACTCATATGTTTTGTGAGTAGTTTCATGTTTACTCTCATGCTTCACTTTTATCCTAAGAGTAAATTGTGAATAAATGAAATATCATAAATATGAAATTATCAATGTGCTCTATGCTTAGTAGTAGTATCACATTTGGTTTAGAAAGAAAAATCTATTGAAGTTTGACAATCACAATATTGGCCATACAAGCTATTCATGAATGATTATTATAAGAAAGAGATTGTCCATATACAAATATATTACCTTGGACGTATTTTATGATTATGAATACCCATTAATTATTTTCAATGTTGATAAAATAATTTAAGTTGGACAAGGAAGACAATGTAATGGATATGTTTGGGTAAATTTCATAGAATTTATATTGTTATGGATTCTCTAACATGTGGTTCTTCTTTCGAACCTTTTGCTAACCAAAACTTCGTCCTAAGTAGAGATATTACTAGTGCATCCAAAACCTTGAGCTAAGTTTCTTCCATGAGATTCCACCATACATACCTATATATGGTATTTCATTGCTATTCCAAGTAAATTTGCATGTCACCTCTAAAATCTTGAAATAAACATCTGTTTTCTGTGCCCGTACCGCTCATGGAGCGATTGGGGCGGACAATATCTTCCATGCTAAGAGGGTTATTATTATGATGAGTGTTTATTCACTTGTCATTGCACGAGATAGGCTGGTAAAAAGGATTCTCAGTCCTGCATAATAGAAAAATTAATAAACAAAAACTCCGCCTAGAACGTTGATTGTTTGGAGGGCACCCATGGATATGGCTAGCCATGTAAAGTGTTTGAATGGTTGAGGGGGAGTAAAATTTCAATTTTTTGGGGAACCGCCAATAATGTGATTAGCATGGAAGATATTGAAATCCCTTGTTGTAATGTTGACAGGAAAGGCCCACCACCCAAAATATATTCATCTATGTTTTAAACAATGAGCTCTAGCACCTCTGCAAATCCCGCTTCCCTCTGCGAAGGGACAAACTATTTACTTCTATGTTATTTACTTTCCATGTTGAGTCAACTTCCTATTACAACCTCAATATTTTAGTTGCAAGCATCATGTGGTGGGGAAAGATCCAAACACATATATCCAGTCAAATATATTTGATCATGACAATTATCTTCACCACAGTATGTTGGGAGGCGAAACATTGAGCCCATATATTTCTCTGTGTTTGATGGATTTTTTTGTTCTAAATTATAATTTGAGTATTACCAATCATAGTAGCCTATATGATAGTTGAGTATGTGGAGCTCTTAATTAGACTATGCTGAAAATAAGATGCATTGAAATTGTTTAATGACTAATAATATATGTTGCTAAGTTTCAAGAGAATGCATTGTTTGAACCATGGCATGTAAATTGATTGCTACTCTATCATGAATAGTTTTATTTGAAATGGTTGCTGGTTATGATGCCAGAAAAGAGACCGCAATTATCATTGATCAAAATTATTCACTATGCTAATATTCACAATTCATAAATTACTTCTTTTATCCTTTACCTACTCGAGGACGAGTATGAATTAAGCTTGGGGATGCTGACACATCTCCAACGTATTGATAACTTATGAAGTATTCATGCCATATTTACCTATGTTTACAATAGTTTATATGCTTTTGATGCATTTTATATGATTTAATTAGAACTAACATAGACTGGCGCTATTTTCAGCAGAATTATCGTGGCGTTGTTTTTGTTGGGGAACTTTGTATGGGAAACAAAAAAATTCTTACGCACACGCAACATCTATCCATGGTGATGAGCATCTACGAGAGGGAGAGTGAATCTACATACCCTTGTAGATTGCTAAGAGGAAGTGTTAAGAAACGCGATTGATGTAGTCGAACGTCTTCATGATCCAATCACGATCCGTCCCGGGATCTCATCACGAGCCATCCCGCGATCCCATCGTGGTCCTTCCGATCTAGTGCTGAACGGACGACACCTCCTCGTTCAGCACACGTACAACTTGATGACGATCTCCACCTCCTTGATCTAGCAAGCAAGGGTGGAGAGGTAGATGAGTTCTTCGCCAGCACAACGGCATTGTGGCGGTGGGGGTGGAGCTGTCCCGACAGGGCTTCGCCAAGCACAACCAAGACGATCTAGTGGAGAATAGATCTATAGGAAGAGAGAGGGTAGCACGTGGCAATTAGGGTTAGGGGCTGCCCTCAAAATCCCTCAATATATATATAGGCGGAAGGGGAGAGGAGGCGGCCTTGGCTCGTACTCCAAGTTGGTTCGGCTGAACCAAACAAGGGAGGGAATCCACCCCCCACAAGGGAGGTGGGATCCTATTAGGACTCCTTCCTAATTTGGATTTTCCTTCCCTTCTTTGGGGTTTTTCCTTTCCCACTCTTTCCTAGCCACACTGGCCCTGTAGGGATGGTTTTCCCAGCGCACTAAGGGCTGGTGCAACACCCCTCAGGCCCATGTGGCCTCCCGACGTGGGTGGCCCCTCCGGATGGCCCTTCGGTACTCCCGGTACACTACCGGAAATACTTGAAAAAAATTCGGTGGCCAGAACGGGACTTCCTATATATCAGTCTTTACCTCTGGAACATTCCGGAGCTCCTCGCGACATCCGAGATCTCATCCGAGACTCCAAACAACCTTCGGTCACCAACATACTTAACTCAACTATACCGAAACATCACCGAACCTTAAGTGTGTAGACCCTGCGGGTTTGAGAACTATGCAGACATGACCGAGACATCTCTACGGTCAATAACCAATAGCGGGACCTGGATGCCCATATTGGTTCCTACATATTCTATGAAGATCTTTATCGGTCGAACCTCTGTGTCAAGGATTCAGATAATCCCGTATGCGGTTCCCTTTGTTCGATCGTCGGTATCTCCATACCTAGTTCAATCTCATTACCGGCAAGTCTCTTTACTTGTTCCGTAATACAAGATCCCATGTCTAACACTTAGTCACGTTGCTTGCAAGGCTTGTTGTGATTTTGTATTACCGAGTTGGCCCTAAGATACCTCTCCGTCACACGGAGTAACAAATCGGAACCTTGATCCAGGCCAACCCAACAGACACCCTCAGAGATACCTGTAGAGCACCTTTATAGTCACCCAGTTATGTTGCGACGTTTGATACACAGAAGCTACTCCTCCGGTGTCAGTGATTTGCATGAGCACATCCTCATAGGAACAGATACTTGACATGCAGAAAACTGTAGCAATAAACTGACACAATCATATGTTACGTTTATAGTTTGGGTCTTGTCCATCACATCATTCTCCGAATGATGTGATCTCGTTATCAAATGACATCTCATGTCCATGGCTAGGAAACCTTAACCATCTTTGATCAATGAGCTAGTCCATCAGAGGCATAGTAGGGACATGGTGTTGTCTATGTATCCACACATGTATCTGAGTTTCCGATCAATACAATTCTAGCATGGATAATAAACGATTACCATGAACAAGGAAATATGATAATAACTAATTTATTATTGCCTCTAGGGCATATTTCCAACACTCTCCCACTTGCACTAGAGTCAAGAATCTAACTCACATCACCATGTGATTTGTTATGAATCTCGCACCCAATGAGTTCTGGGGTTCGATCATGCTTTGCATGTGAAAGAGGTTTTAGTCAACGGATCTACAACATTCAGATCCCTGTGTACTTTGCAAATCTCTATGTCATACTCAAAACACTGCTACCACGCTCCAATTAGAGCTCTTCCAAATGGCTACTCCACTATGCGTATCCGGATTGCTACTAAGAGTCATCCGGATTGGTGTTAAAGCTTGCATCGACATAACTCTTTAGGACGAACTCTTTATCACCTCCATAATCGAGAAACATCTCCTTAGTCCTCTAGTTACTAAGGATAATTTTGACCGCTTTCCAGTAATCCACTCCTGGATTACGCATGTACCCCTTGACAGACTTAAGGTACACATGGATGTGCTACACAGCATGGCATATTATATAGAGCCTATGGCTAAGGCATAGCGGACGATGTTCGTCGTTTCTCTTTCTTCTGCCGTGGTCGAGATTTAAGTCTCACTCAACTTCACACCTTACAAATCAGGCAAGAACTCTTTCTTTGACTGATCCATTTTGAACTCTTTCAAAATCTTGTCTAGGTATGTACTCATTGAAAGTCTCATCAAGCATCTCGATCTATCTCTATAGATCTTGATGCCCAACAATTAACTAGCTTTATCCAGGTCTTCCTTTGAAAAACTCTTTTCAAACAACCCTTTATGCTTTCCAGAAATTCTACATCATTTCCGATCAACAATATGTCATCCACATATGCTTATCAGAAATTCTATAGTGCTCCCACTCACTTTATTGTAAACACAAGTTTCTCATAAACTTTGTATAGACTCAAAAACGTTGATCACCTCATCAAAGCGTATATTCCAACTCCGAGATGCTTGCTCCAGCGCATAGAAGGATTGCTAGAGCTTGCACACCTTTTAGCATCCTTAGGACTGACAAAACCTTCTGGTTGTATCACATACAATCTTTCCTCAAGTAAATAGGTTGTCAGAATCACGATTCTATTATACGATTCTACGACTTTACGATCCAAAAGAACCCATCTGATTCTATGATTTTAGTTCATAGAATCTACGTTTGTACGATCCTAAAAGTGAAGATTCTACGATTTGCGATCCTACCATCGGAGTTCCAATCCGATTCAAAATCACGATTATGATAACCATGACTGTTAAGGACACGATGTTTTTACATCCATCTGCCAGATTTCATAATTGAAAAATGCAGCAACTACTAACATAATTTCAACAGACTTTAGCACCGCTACGAGTAAGAAAGGCTCATCGCAGTCAACTCCTTGAACTCGTCAGAAACTTCTTTGCGACAAATCGATCTTTATAAATGGTGAAATTTACCAGTAGCATCTGTCTTCATCTTAAAGGTCCATTTGTATTCAATGACCTGCCATCGAACGAGCAAGTCTACGAAAGTATATACTTGGTTTTCATACATGGATCCTTTCTTGGATTTCATGGCCTCTAACCATCTGTCGGAATCCAGGCCCATCATCGCTTCTCCATAGTTCGTAGGTTCATTGTTGTCCAACAACATGACCTCTAAGACAGGGTTGCCGTACCACTCGGGAGTAGTACGCGTCCTTGACGACCTACGAGGTTTGATAGTAACTTGATCCGAAGCTTCATGATCATCATCATTGACTTCCTCTTCAAGTGATGTAGGCTCCACAGAAAACTCTTTCTGTGCTGCGAGCCTCTACGGCTGAAACGAAGGTTCGACAACCTCATCAAGTTCTATCTTCCTCCCACTCAATTATTTCGAGAGAAACTCTTTCTCGAGAAAGGACCCGTTTTAGCAACAAACATTTTGCACTCGGATCTGAGATAGAAGGTATATCCAACTGTTCTTAGGGTATTCTATGAAGATGCATTTGTCCTCTTTGGGTTTGAGCTCATGAGGTGAAAACCTTTTTTCACATAAGAGCCGCAGCCCCAAACATTAAGAAATGACAGCTTAGCTTTCTACCAAACCAAAATTCATACAGTGCCATCTCAACGGACTTAGATGGTGCCCCTTTTAAAGTGAAACTCGTAACTCAGATATGCACCTCCACGATCATATCATAGACATTTTTATCTTCTTGTCACAATGATCTTAAACTTCACTCTGAATTTGTTAAACTTTTCAAATGCCTCAAACTTGTGTTTCATTAAGCAAATATAGTCATATATACTCAAATCATCAGTGAAGGTAAGAAAAATAATGATATCCACTGCACGCTACAACACTCATTGGATACATCAACATGTATTACTTCCAATAAGTTACTAGCCCGCTCCATCATACTGAAAACGGGGTCTTAAGTCATCTTGCCCGAGAGGCATGGTCCGCATGTCTCAACCGATTCAAAACCGAATGAGTCAAAAGATCCATCAACATGGACTTTCTTCATGCGATTTATACCAATATGACATTTAGCAGCAGTACCACAGGTATGTGGTACTATCATTATCACCTTTGCATCTTTTGGCATCAATTTTATGAACATGTGTATTACTATGATCAAGATTCAACAAACCATTCTCATAGGGTGCATGACCACTGAAGGTATTATTCATCTAAACAGAATAACCATTATTCTCTCACTTAAATGAATAACCGTGTTGCAATAAACATGATCTAATCATGTTCGTGCTCAACGCAAACACCAAATAACATTTATTTAGGTTCGTTACTAATCCCGAAGGTAGAGAGAGCATGCGATGTTGATCACATCAACCTTGGAGACATTTCCAATACACATCGTCACCTCACCTTTAGCTACTCTCCATTTATTCTGTAGCTTTTATTCAAGTTACTAACATTTAGCAACTTAACCAATATCCAATACCCAGGTGCTACAAGGAATACTAGCAAGATACACATCAATAACACATATATCGAATATACTTCTGTGAATGTTGCCAGCCTTCTTATTTACCAAGTATCTAGGGTTGTTCCGCTTCAGCGACCGCTCTCCTCATAATAGAAGCACTTAGTATCGGGTTTGGGTTCAACTTTGGGTTGCTTCACTGGAGCAGCAACTGTCTTGCCATCCATGAAGTTTCAATCCTTGCCCTTGCCCTTCTCGAAACTAGTGGTTTTTCTAACCATCAACACTTGATGCTCTTCTTGATTTCCACCTTCGCGGTGTCAAACATCGCGAATAGCTCAGGGATCATCATTTCCATCCCTGGCATAATTATAGTTCATCACGAAGTTCTCGTAGCTTAGTGATAGTGACTTGGAGAACTATATCAATCACTATCTTATCTGGAAGATCAACTCACACTCGATTCAAGCGATTGTAGCACCCAAACAATCTTAGCACATGTCAACGATTGCGATATTCTCCTTCCTCTTGTAGGCAAAGAATCTTGTTGGAGATCTCATATCTCACAACACGGGCACGAGCCTGCGATCCCAATTTCAGCTCTTTAGAACATCTCATATGTTCCGTGACGTTCAAAAACATTTTGGAGCCTCAATTCTAAGTCGTAATGCATGACACACTAAACTATCAAGTAGTCATCGGAACGTGCCTATTAGATGTTCACAACATCTACAGACGACGCTAGAGGGGTTGGCGCGTCGAGCGGTGCATTAAGGACATAAGCCTTCTATGTAGCAATGAGGACAATCCTTAGATCATGGACCCAGTTTGCAATATTGCTACCAACATCTTTTAATTGTATTTCTCTAGGAACATATAAAAATTCAAGGGAGCTACAGTGTGAGCTAGTAATCTACAACATAATTTGTGAAGACTCTACTGACTATATTCACTATGTTCATGATAATGAGTTCAAGTAATCATATTACTTAAGAACTCCCACTCAAATTGACATCACTCCGGTCATTCGAGAGATACATGATCCAAATTCACCAACTCAAGTCCGATCATCACGTGAGTTGAGGTGGTTTCAATGATGAACATCATCATGTTGTTCATATCTACTATATGACTCATGTTCGACCTTTCGGTCTCTTGTGTTCCAAGGCCATGTCTGTACATGCTAGGATCGTCAAGTTTAACTCGAGTGTTCTGCACATGCAACACTGGCACGCACGCGTTGTATGCGAACGTAGAGTCTATCACACCAGATCATCACGTGGTGTCTCGACATGACGAACGTTCGCAACGGTGCACACTCGGGGAGACACACAATTTATCTTGAAATTTTAGTGAGGGATCACCTTATAATGCCACAGTCATCCTAAGAAAAACAAGGTGCATAAAAGGATTAACATCACATGCAAATCATAACTGACATGATATGGCCATGAACTTGTGCTTTTGATCTCCATATATAAAGCACCGACATGATCTCCATCGTCACCGGAATGACACCATGATCTCCATCATCTTGATCTCCATCAACGTGTCTCCATCGGGTTTGTCGCGCCCACCATGCTCATACTACTATTGCTACTGCTTAGCGATAAAGTAAAGCATTACATAGCGCTTAAATGATTGACATGAAGGTCATACAATAATTAAAGACAACCCCATGGCTCCTGCCGGTTGCCCTACTCATCGACATGCAAGTCGTGATATTCTATACAATACGTGATCATCTCATACATCACATATATCTCATCATGTAATTGGACATATCACATCACAACATACCCTGCAAAAACAAGTTAGACATCCTCTAATTGTTGTTGCAAGTTTTACGTGGCTGTTACGGGTACCTAGCAAGAACAATTCTAACCTACGCAAAAACCACAACGGTGATACATAAGTTGCTTTTCAACCTTCTCAAGGACCGCCTTTGTCGAATCCAATCCAACTAAAGTAGGATAAATAGACACCCGCCAACCATCTTTGTGTAACAAAGTTACACGTCAGTCGATGGAACCGGTCTCTCATAAGTGTACGAGCAAGGTTGGTCCGGGCCGCTTCATCCCACAATACCGCTAAACCAAAACACGACCAAGGGAGGAAGCAATCTAAGCAGCACCGCCCACAAACTCCTTTGTGTTTTCTACTTCTCGAGCATGCATTGGTTTCCCGTGAAGAGGAACGGTTTGATGCAGCAAAGTAGATAAGTATTTCCCTCATTTTTTGAGAACCAAGGTATAAATCGAGTAGGAGACACAAGCGAGCCACCAATAGATATACCTGCACAAGGAATCAAACTCTTGCACCCAACGCTATAAAGGGGTTGTCAATCCCTTCACGATTATTTGCAAGGATGAGATCTAGTAGAGATAGATATAATAGTATGCTTGAACAGAAAGTAAAACTAAAAGTAAAAACAATGCAGAAAGTATTTTTGGTGTTTTTGGTTTTAGATCTCAAAATATAATATGGAAAAATAGACCCGGGGGCCATAGGTTTCACTAGATAGCTTCTCTCATGCTGGCAAGTATTATGGTGGGTGAACAAATTACTGTCGAGCAATTGATAAAAAAGCAAATAATTATGAAGATATACAAGGCAATGATTATGCATACAGGCATCACGTCCATGGCAAGTAGACCGAAACGATTCTACATCTACTACTATTACTCCACACATCGACCGACTCCTGCCTGCATCTAGAGTATTAAGTTAATGAAGAAGAGAGTAACGCATTAGGTAAGATGACTCTATGTAGAGTAATAAACTCAAGCAATATGATGAAAAACCCATCTTTTTACCCTTGATGGCAACAATACAATACGTGCCTCGCTACCCCTGCTATGTCACTGGGTGAGGACACCGCAAGATTGAACCCAAAACTAAGCACTTCTCCTATTTCAAGAATTACCAATCTAGTTGGACAAACCAAACCAATAACTCGAAGAGACTTGCAAAGATATGAAATCATCCATATAAGAATTCAGGAAAGACTCAAATATTATTCATGCATAATCTGAACATAAACCCACAACTCATCGGATCTCGACAAACACACCGCAAAAGAGTATTACATCTGATAGATCTCCATGAAGATCATAAAGAACATGGTATTGAGAATCAAAGAGAGATAAGAATCCATCTAGCAACTATATATTGACCCATAGGTCTATGGTGAACTAGTCACAGATCATTGGAGGGGTAATGGAGTGGATGTAGATGCCCTCTGTGATCGAATCCCCCTCCGGTAGATTACCGGAAAAGGCTCCAAGATTGGATCTCTCGGAAACAGAGGATTCTAGCGACGAAAAAGTGTTTTGGTTGCTCGTTGTGATAATGATGGAATATTGGGTATTTATAGGCCAAAGATTAGGCTTAGAGGAGGTGTCAGGGGCCCACAAGCCTGCCCGGCGTGGGTGGTCCCCCTGGCCGCGGCAAGCAGGCTTGTGGCCCCGTGGCAGCTCCTCTGCCTTGGTTCTCAAGTCTCGTGGCTTCCATGTTTTCCAAAAAAAATCATTCCAGAGGTTTTACTCCATTTGGACTCTATTTAATATTCCTTATCCACGAAACTCAAAAACAAGGAAAGAACAGAAACTAGCACTAGGCTCTAGATTAATAGGTTAGTCCCAAAAATAATGTAAAATAGCATATTAATGCATATAAAATATTCAAAACAGATAATATAATAGCATGGAACAATCAAAAATTATAGATACGTTGGAGACGTATCAGCATAACCAAGCTTAATTCCTGCCCGTCCTCGAGTAGGTAAATGATAAAAACAGAATTTTTGATGTGGAATGCTACCCAACATATTTATCCAAGTAATTTTCTTTATTGTGGCATGAATATTCAGATCCGTTAGATTCAAAACAATATTCTAATATTGACATAAAAACAGTAATACTTCGAGCACACCAACAAGGTAGTCATGTCCTTTTGAAATAACATGGCCTGAGAAAGTTATTCCTACAAAATCATATGGTCTAGATCTGCTCCATCTTCCCCACACAAAGTATCTAAATCATGCACAACCCCGATGAACAAGTCAAGAAATTTTTTCACACTTTTGGTGTTCTCAAACCTTTTCATCTCTCATGCAATACATGAGCGTGAGCCATGGATATAGCATTATAGGTGGAATAGAATATGGTGGGGGTGCAAGGAAAAAGGAGAAGATAGTCTCACATCAACTAGGCGTATCAACGGGCTATGGAGATGCCCATCAATAGATTTGAATGTGAGTGAGTAGGGATTGCCGTGCAACAAATGCACTTAGAGCTATAAGTGTATGAAAGCTCAAAAAGAAAACTAAGTGGTCGTGCATAATGAATATCCACTAGTTATATGAAAGTGACAAAATGGGAGACTCTCTATCATGAAGATCATGGTGCTACTTTGAAGCACAAGTGTGGAAAACAATAGTAGCAATTGTCCCTTCTCTCTTTATGTCATTTTTTTATTTTGGTGGGCTTCTTTGGCCTCTTTTACTTTTTTTTTGTTTGGGATTCACTGGCCTCTTTAATAGTTTGTAAAGTCCGGATACTCGTCCCAACTTGTGAGGGAGTCATAGCGTCCATCATCCTTTTCTCTCATGGAACAATGCTCTATTAATGAAAAATCATCACACTTTTATTTACTTATAAATCAAAGAAAAATAAATTACAATTCGATTCCTATGACAAGATATAACTCTATATGCAATATGAAGTGATGATGCAAGTCATAGAAAAACTACATGGTGGAAGTTGCATGGAAATATATCTCGGAATGTCTGTGGAAATGCCATAATAGGTAGTTATGGTGGCTGTTTTGACTAATATATGGTGTCTGTTTTGAGGAAGGAGGGTTTTTATGTACCGGAGAAAGTTGCATGGTACTAGAGAGGCTAGCAAAGATGGAAGGGTGAGAGTGCGTATAATCCATGGACTCAAATTAGTCATAAAGAACTCACATACTTATTGAAAAAGTCTATTAGTCATAAAAAAAGCATTAGACGCATGATCCTAGGGCAAGTATAGGGGATCAATTGTATCTCTTTTCGATAAGAGTGTCAAACCCAACGAGGAGCAGAAGGAAATGACAAGTAGTTTTCAGTAAGGTAATGTCTGCAAGTGCTAAAATTGTAAGTAGCGAAGTAGTTTGATAGCAAGATAATTTGTAACGAGCAAGTAACGAATATAGTAACAAAAGTGCAGGAAGGTAGCCCAATCCCTTTGAGGCAAAGGACAGGCCAAAGCGGTCTCATATGATAAGCAAAGTGTTCTTGAGGGTACACGGGAATTTCATCTAGTCACTTTCATCATGTTGGTTTTATTCGTGTTCGTTACTTTGATAATTTGATATGCGGGTGGACCGGTGCTTAGGTGCTGCTCTTATTTGAACAAACCTCCTACTTATGATAAACCATCCTGCAAGCATCCGCAACAACGAGAAAAGTATTAAGAATAAATTCTAAGCATAGCATTAAACTTTTGGATCCAATCGGTCCCTTACGGAATAGCGCATAAACTGGGGTTTAAGCTTCTGTCACTCTCGCAACCCATCATCTAATTGCTACTCCACAATGCATTCCCTTAGGCCCAAATATGGTGAAGTGTCATGTAGTCAACGTTCACATAACACCACTAAGGGAATGACAACATACATACTATCAAAATATGGAACACATATCAAATTCATATCATTACTTGCAACATGATTTATCCCGTGACCTCAAGAACAAAAGTAACTACTCACAGTTAATAATCATGCTCAAGATTAGAGGGGTATTAAATAGCATAATGGATCTGAACATATAATCTTCCACCAAATAAACCATATAGTGATAAACTACAAGACGTAATCAACACTACTAGTCACCCACAAGCACCAATCTGTAGTTTCGGTAACAAGATTGAACTCAAGAGATGAACTAGGGTTTGAGAGGAGTTGGTGTTTTTGAAGATGTTGATGAAGATTTCCCTCCCCAAGATGGGAGATTTCTTGGTGATGATGATGACGATGATTTCCCCCTCCGAGAGGGAAGTTACCTCGACGGAATCGCTCTATCGGAGGGCAAAAGTGCTCCTGCCCAAGTTCCACCTCGAGGCGGTGGCACTTCGTCCCGAAAGCCTCCTTATTTTTTCTAGGTCAACATGACTTATATACCAGAAGATGGACACCGGAGGTGGGCCGAGGAGGGCACAACCCACCAGGGCGTGCCTGGGCTCCGTAGCAAGCCCAGGTGGCTTGTGCCCACCTGGTGGGCCCCCTCTGGTAGTTATTTGCTCCAATAATTCTTAAATAATCCATAAAAAAATCTCTGTGAAGTTTCAGCTTGTTTGGAGTTGTGTAGAATAGGTTGCCTGACGTAGCTTTTCCAGGTCCGGATTTCCAGCTGCCGGAATTCTCCCTATTGGTGTGTTCCTTGCAAATTAGGATAGAAAGACATTAGAATTACTCCAAAAAGCATTATTATGGATAAAAACATTATAAATAACAGCAAGAAAACATGATGCAAAATGGACGTATCAACACCCCCAAGCTTAGACATCTCTTGTCCTCAAGCGAAAACCGAAATCGAAAAACATGTCCACATGCTTTGAGAGAGAGAGAGAGGTGTCGATAAAAACAAAATACGGACATATAAGCATTATGTTGATTATTATAACAGCAACAAAATTAAACATAGGAATTTTATCATAGAACTTTTATCATATATTTATCTTGAATAAGTAATAGTTCATCACACAATCGAAGTATAAAGCAAAAACTATATTAGAAACCAACAAACTATGTTCTCCATCAACTTTGGAACTACAATTCAGCATCTTTTCATGAAGGGTCACATATCGGAGCCTTTAGGCAAGTCCACATACTCAACCATCATATAGTCTTCTATGATTGCTAACACTCGCCTCGTACCCATGAGCAAAACGTTTCAACCGGACACATAGAAAGATAGGGGTTTATAGTTGTGCCTCCCAACATCCCCACCTCAAGGGTGATGTCAACAATAATAAATCATGCTATCTATATTCAACTGGACATATGTGCCTAGATCTTTCCTCACCACATGATGCTTGCCAAAGGAGAAAAATAAAAGGAATAGAGAAAAACTTTGACTCTTGCATAAAAGTAAAAGATAGGCCCTTCGCAGAGGGAAGCAGAGGTTGTCATGCGCTTATTTGTTTGTATGCCCAATCCCTTAGTGCAAGAGAACGTCACGTTGTATTGCCCCTTAAGATGGCAACCTTTAGTGTGCAGTCTGTCGCTTTTATTATTTGTCATCCAAGTTCATACAACGCTCCATTTTCTCCTACACTAAATGATCTTACACTTTTAGAAGCTATTTTTACTTCCTTATTGCACCGATGGCAACTTACTTGAAGGATCTTGCTCAATCCATAGGTAGGTATGGTGGACTCTTGAAAATAGGATTTGGGTTCAAGGATTTTTGGATGCACAAGTAGTATCGCTACTTAGTATGAAAATTTTGGCTAGCAAAGGTAGGGGGAAAGCATCACATGTTAAAGGATCTATGACAATATGACTTCTATGTGAATATAAACAAACATAAACAATTAAGTTGTCTTCCTTGTCCAACGTCAACAATTTTGGCATATAATATTTTGATGAGGGCTCACAATCATAAAAGATTTCTAGGATAGTATATTTATATGTGACTCTTCCAATCCCTTATTAATTCTTTCATGAGTTGCATCATTGACTAATGCTATGTTTGTCAATCTCTAATAAAATTTCTGACTTATACTTTTCCTTATGTGGTGCCATCACCTATCATAGGATTAGTATATGATCTTATTGATTTATTTCCTTTCTTTCATTTCATTCTTACTTCTTTTTCTTTATTTGCAACTTGAAAGTAAACAAAGCAAAAAACGCAAACTAAACTTTATCATATAACTTGCATATGATTACGATGATAGATCACTAAGCAAACTCTCAAATAAGAAAGGATCAAACTAAACTTTATTTCATCTAGGCAAAAGATTGAACTAAGATAAGCAAAAGCAAAAAGATAGTGGGATGATACGACACCGGGGCACCTCCCCCAAGCTTGGCAGAAGCCAAGGGGAGTGACCATACCCGATACTCAGTTCTCCTTTGGTGGTGAGTAAGATGATGGTGGTGAAGTAGAAGTCTTGTCCACGGATTTCCATGGCAGTGGTCCACCATCATGAGAGGAGGAGTGACTCTCACGGGTCCTGCAACTAGCAGCCAAACTCATACCTTTAAACCTTTCCTCATATTCAAAGACTTTGTTCTGGAGGTCATAGATCTAGCTTTGGAGGAAGTTGATTTACTCGTTGAAGGTGAAGACGATGTCCTTAATGGGATTGCTATCCACCTTGAGATCACGAGAGAGGTCCGTGATCATGAGGTGATTGGCATGGAGTCCACGCTCCACCATCCCCTTGCACCGGAAGACATCTTGCTCCACAGCTTCAAGCCTAGACTCCACGGTTCCCGTCCCCTTGGAACAGGGCACATCGCGAAGGTGCAGCACCCCCTCATGCATCTCAATGACCTAAGGGTGCTGCACCACCTCCTGGAGATATGGGTTGATGACGTTCTTGAAGAACTTGTCCTTGGAGGAGCTTCAAGCAGCCATGGTAGATGGGATCTGATAGAAAACAGCAAGGGAAAAAGAGAAGAGAGGATTTCTCTGCGATACGGTGATCAACAGGTTCGGGAAGTATATATAGATTTTTTTATCTTGGAGGAAAAGTACATGGAAGAAAAAAGGAGTACGGAAGGTGTCCCAAGTGGGCACAACCCACCTGGGCGCGCCAGGCAAGCCTGGCATGCCCTGGTGTCTTGTGCCCACCAGGGGACGCTTCCTGGGAGTTTATTTATTTCCAAAATTCTAAAAATATTACAAAAGTGAGAGAAAATATTTTTGCGGGTTTTTCGGAGTCCGTTTACTTACCGTATCACGTACCTCCTTATTTTCACGATTCTAGAGTGTTCCGGAAGGACTCTTTTATGTGTTCTTCCGGTGTCAAAATTTGGATAATATTGCTTTCAACATTAATAGGCGTACCTGAGATATAATGCTTTATTCGTTCTGCATTGACAACCTTCGGGTTAGTACCTTCGGAATTATTTATTTTGATGGCACCAGACCGGTAGACCTCCTCGATGACATATGGGCCTTCCCATTTTGAGAGGAGCTTCCCTGCAAAAAATCTAAAATGAGAGTTGTACAAAAGAACATATGCTCCGACTTTAAACTCACGCTTTTGAATTCTTTTGTCATGCCATCTTTAGACTTCTTCTTTGAATAATTTTGCAGTTTCATAAGCTTGGGTTCTACATTCATCTAATGAGCTAATATAAAATAACCTCTTCTCACCAGCAAGTTTGAAATCATAATTGAGCTCTTTAACTACCCAAAATGCTCTATGTTCTAACTCAGGAGGTAAATGACAGCTTTTCCATAAACCATTTTATAAGGAGACATGCCCATAGGATTTTTATATGCTGTTCTATAAGCCCAAAGTGCATCATCTACTTTCTTAGACCAATTCTTCCTGGACATATTGACAGTCTTTTGCAAAATTAATTTTATTTCTCTATTGCTAAGTTCAACTTGACCACTAGACTGAGGATGATAGGGTGATGCAATTCTATGCTTAACAGCATACTTGGCAAGCATTTTATGGAAAGCGCCATGAATAAAGTGTGAACCACCATCAGTCGTTAAATATCTAGGGACTCCAAACCTTGGGAAAATAACTTCCTTAAGCATTTTAATAGAGGTGTTGTGATCAGCACTACTAGTTGGAATAACTTCTACCCATTTTATTAGAGGAAGGAAAAGGTCCCATGTAATCAAATCCTCAAACATCAAATGGTTCAACAGCAAGTGAATAATTCATAGGCATTTATTGACGCTTGCCGATATTACCTATTCTTTGACATTCATAGCAAGATGAGACATACTTACAGGCATCCTTGAACAGATTAGGCCAATAAAATCCAGATTGCAATACCTTATGAGCAGTTCTATCTCCATCATGATGCCCTCCGTAAGCCTCAGAGTGATATTTCCATAGGATTTGTCCCTGTTCATGTTCAGGTACACAACGTCTAATAATACTATCTACTCCTTCTTTATAAAGATGTGGGTCATCCCAAAAGTAATGTCTTAAATCATAAAAGATTTTTTTTCTTTTGTTGGTAAGTAAAGCTAGGTGGTAAATATTTAGCAAAAATGTAATTAGCATAGTCAACATACCAAGGAGTACTATTAGCAACATTTATTGCAGCTAAGTGCTCATCGGGAAAACTATCATCAATAGGTAGTGGGTCATCAAGCACATTTTCAAGCCTAGACAAGTTATCAGCTACAGAGTTCTCAGCTCCTTTTCTATCAATGATATGTAAATCAAATTCTTGTAACAAGAGAACCCAATGAATAAGTCTAGGTTTACCATCTTTCTTTTCCATAAGATATTTAATAGCAACATGGTCTGTGTGAACAGTTACTTTGGAATCAACAATTAAGGTGTAAATTCACAAGCAAACACAACTGGTAAGAATTCTTTTTCAGTAGTAGCATAATTTCTTTGAGCACTGTCTAGAGTTTTACTAGCATAATGAATAGCATTCAATTTCTTATCAACTGTTTGTCCTAGAATAGCACCAACAGCATAATCACTAGCATCACACATAATTTCAAAAGGCAAGTTCCAATCAGGTGGTTGAACAATAGGTGCAGTAATTAAGGCTTTCTTGAGTGTTTCAAAGGCTTCAAGGCAATCATCATCAAAAGCAAAAGGGATATCCTTTTGCAAGAGATTAGTAAGAGGCCTAGAAATTTTAGAAAAGTCTTTGATAAATCTCCTATAGAAACTAGCATGACCTAAGAAACTACGAATACCTTTTATATCTTTAGGACATGGCATTTTCTCAATTGCATCAACCTTAGCTTGGTCCACTTCAATACCTCTTTCAGAAATTTTATGACCCAAGACAATGCCTTCATTAACCATAAAGTGACACTTCTCCCAATTCAAGACAATATTTGTTTGTTCACATCTCTACAAAACTCGCTCAAGATTGCTTAAACAAATCATCAAAAGACTTCCCATAAACAGGAAAGTCATCCATGAAAACCTCAACAATCTTTTCACAAAAATTAGAGAATATAGCCATCATGCATCTTTGAAAGGTAGCAGGTGCATTACATTAACCAAAAGGCATAATTCTATAAGCATAGGTTCTAAAAGGACAAGAAAAGTTGGTTTTTTCTTGATCAGGTTGTGATACAGGTATTTGTGAAAAGCCAGAATATCCATCAAGGAAGCAAAAGTGTGTGTGCTTAGATAATCTTTACATCATTTGATCAATAAAAGGCAAAGGGTAATGATCTTTTCTAGTTGCTTTGTTTAATTTTCTAAAATCAATTACCATTCTATAGCCTGTAACGATTCTTTGTGGAATAAGTACATTTTTATCATTAGGAACAACAGTAATACATCCTTTCTTAGGAACACAATGAACAGGACTTACCCATCTACTATCAGCTATAGAATAGATTATACCTGCTTCCAGAAGTTTTAATATTTCCGTTCTTACCACCTCTTTCTTCTTCGGATTTAACCGACGTTGGTGATTAACAACTAGTTTAGCATTAGGTTCCATACTGATTTTGTGCTGACATAGAGTGGGACTAATGCCCTTTAAATCATGAAGAGTATATCCAATAGCAGCCTGGTGCTTCCTTAGAACTTTCAATAATCTTTCTTCTTCATGTTCTGAAAGGTTAGCACTGATAATAACAGGATATATCTTCTTTTCGTCAAGATAAACATATTTCAAAGTGTCTGGCAATTGTTTTAATTCAAACATAGGATCACCTTTAGGTGGAGGAGGACCTCCAAGAGTTTCAATAGGTAAGTTGTGTTTAAGCAGAGGACGTTGTTCAAAGAAAACTTTATCTATTTCATTTCTTTCATGCATATGTAACTCATTTTCATGGTCTAGCAGATATTGTTCTAAAGGATCAGTAGGTGGTACAGCAATATAAGCAAGACCAATTAATTCATCCTTACTAGGCAATTCTTTTTCATGATGATTTCTACTAAACCTGGAAAAATTAAACTCAGGAAACTCATCACCAATGCGAACTCCCATAGTTTGTTTCTTACAATCTATCTTACCATTAACTGTGTTCAAGAAAGGTCTACCAAAGATAATGGGACAGAAGTCATCTTGTGGGGAACCAAGAACAAGAAAATCAATAGGGTATTTTATTTCCCCCACAAGACTTCAACATCTCTAATAATCCCAATTGGTTATATAGTGTCTCTGTTAGCAAGTTTAATAGTAACATCTATTTCTTCCATCTCAGCAGGTGCTATGTCTTTCATAATCTCTTCATATAAAGTGTAAGGAATAGCACTCACACTAGCACCCATGTCACATAAACCTTGATAATAGTGATCTCCTATTTTAACTGAAATAATAGGCATGCCCAAAACAGGTCTATGGTTATCTTCTCTATCAGGTTTAGCAATTCTAGCAGCTTCTTCACAGAAGTAAATAACATGCCCGTCAATATCTTCATCCAAGAGCTCTTTAACCATGGCAATGCTAGGTTCTACTTTAATTTGTTCTTCAAGTTTAGGTGTTCTAATATAGCTTTTGTTAACACAGTTGAAACTTTAGCATGTTCCTTTATCCTAATAGGGAAAGGTGGTTTCTCTATATAAGCAGAAGGAACAACTGGATCAACATTATAGAGTATAGTTTCTTCTTTAACTGGTCCTGGTTTTTTAATTTCTTATTTAATAGGTGGGTGATATTTAAACCTCTTCTCCTTAGGGAGTTCAACATGAGTAGCAAATGATTCACAAAAGGAGGCTACTATCTCAGAGTCAAGTCCATATTTAGTGCTAAACTTTTGAAAAGCATCGGTATCCATAAAAGATTTAACACAATCATACTTAAGTTTAACACCTGACTCTTTACCTTTGTCGAGTTCCCAATCTTCAGAGTTGCGTTTAATTCTTTCCATAAGATCCCACCAGAATTCAATAGTCTTGTTCATAAAAGAACCAACACAAGAAGTATCAAGCATGGTTTGATCATTACGAGAAAGCCGAGCATACAATTCTGGATAATAATTTCTCTTGAGAGCTCATGATTGGGGCATGAATATAACATTGACTGAAGCCTCCCCCAAGCTAGAGAGATACTTTCTCCTTCACGAGGCCAAAAATTATATATATAATTCCGATCACGATGAACTAGATGCATAGGATAAAATTTCTAGTGGAACTCCAATTTCAAACGATTCCAATTCCATGGTCCAATAGCATCACATAGATAAAGGGAAAACCTTTTTCATAACTTGATCCCTGGGTAAACCTGCAAGCTTAAACAATCCACAAATTTGTTCCACATATATCAAGTGCATATCAGGATGTTCAGTTGCATCTCCTGCATAAGGATTAGCTAGCAGTTGTTCTATCATACCTGAAGGAATTTCATATTCAATATTTTTAGTAGGTGGAGTAAGTTGAGGGGTAGCTAATTGTGGTTCCGAACGAGGTGAAGATACCTGGAACAAACTCCTCAAAGAATTGTTTTCCATAGTAACAAGTGACAATAAATTGTTTTCCTGCAAGAATCCGCAACTACAAGAAAATTATTAAGAATAAATTCTAACCATAGCATTAAACTTTTGGATCCAATCGGTCCCTTATGGAATAGCACATAAACTAAGGTTTAAGCTTCTGTCACTCTCGCAACCCATCATCTAATTGCTACTCCACAATACATTCCCTTAGGCCCAAATATGGTGAAGTGTCATGTAGTCGACGTTCACATGACACCACTAATGGAATCACAACATACATACTATCAAAATATCGAACACATATCAAATTCACATGATTACTTGCAACATGATTTCTCCCGTGACCTCAAGAACAAAAGTAACTACTCACAAATAATAATCATGATAAAGATCAGAGGGGTATTAAATAGCATAATGGATCTGAACATATAATCTTCCACCAAATAAACCATATAGTGATCAACTACAAGACGTAATCAACACTACTAGTCACCCACAAGCACCAATCTATAGTTCTGGTAACAAGATTGAACTCAAGAGATGAACTAGGATTTGAGAGGAGTTGGTGCTTTTGAATATGTTGATGAATATTGCCCTCCCCAATATGGGATAGTTGTTGGTGATGATGATGACGATGATTTCCCCCTCCGGGAGGGAAGTTCCCTCGGCGAAATCGCTCCACCGGAGGGCAAAAGTGCTCCTGCCCAAGTTCCGCCTCGAGGTGGCGGCGCTTCGTCCTGAAAGCCTCCTTTTATTTTTTCTAGGTCAACATGACTTATATACCAGAAGATGGGCACCAGAGGTGGGCCGAGGAGGGCACAACCCACCAGGGCGTGCCTGGGCTCCCTGGCACGGCTAGGTGGGTTGTGCCCACCTGGTGTGCCCCTCTGGTAGTTATTTGCTCCAATAATTCTTAAATAATCCATAAAAAATCTCCGTGAAGTTTCAGCTTGTTTGGAGTTGTGCAAAATAGGTAGCCTGACGTAGCTTTTCCATGTCCAGATTTCTAGGTGCCGGAATTCTCCCTCTTAGTGTGTTACTTGCAAATTATGAGAGGAAAGACATTAGAATTACTCCAAAAAGCATTATTATGGATAAAAACATTATAAATAACAGCAAGAAAACATGATGCAATGGACGCATTAGTTAACCATCGCGTGGTCCTGACCCTCACACAAAGGTCGACAATCATTAGACAAGTCATGCTCCGACTTCGTTACATAGCGGTTCACCATACGTGCATGCTACGGAAATCACAAGCTTTAACACACGTATCTCTTCATTACACAACTACTCACTAGCATGACTCGCATATTACCATCCCTATTATATCAAAAATATATGCAAGGAATCCAACTTCTCATAGTTGTTAATGCACTTAATATGAAAATTTTATTATATCCCTCTTTGATGCCATTATATTAGGATTAAATTCATAACCTAAAAAATTACCATTCCATTTTAAGAAACTCTCAAAATAATATAAGTGAGGAACGAGAGTTCAATAATTTCTATAAAATATAACACCACCATGCTCTAAAAAGATATAAGTGAAGCACTAGAGCAACATTGCCTAACTCAAAAGATATAAGTGAAGCATATAGAGTATTCTAACAAATTCACGATTCAGCGTGTCTCTCTCAAAAGATGTGTGCACCAAGGATGATTTTGGCAAACTAACAAGCAGACTCATATCATACAAGATGCTCCAAGCAAACCACATATCATGTGGTGAATAAAAATATAGCCTCAAGTAAATTTACCGATGGATTAAAGATGAAAGAAGGGATGCCTTCCGAGGCATCCCCAATCTTAGGATTTTTTGTATCCTTGAATATGACCTGGGGTTCCTTGGGCATCCCCGAACTTAGGTTCTTGCCACTCTTTATTCCATAGTCCATGAAATCTTCACCCAAAACTTGAAAACTTCACAACACAAAACTCAACAGAAAACTCATGAGATCCGTTAGTATAAGTAAAATAAATCACCACTTTCGGTACTATTGTGAACTCATTCTTTATTTATATTTGTGTAATACCTACTGTATTCTAACTTTTCCATGACTCATACCCACCGATACGACCCATAGATACATCAAAATAAGTAAACAACACAAAGAAAACAGAACCTGTCAAAAACAGAACAGTCTATAGCAATCTGTAAACTTTGATCATCCTTTGCATGTGAAAGAGATTTTAGTCAACGGGTCTGCGACACTCAGATCCATGTGTACTTTGCAAATCTCTATGTCATATTGTAAACACTACTACCACGCTCCAATTGGAGCTATTCCAAATGGCTACTCCACTATACGTATCCAAATCTCTATGTCATACTGTAAACACTAAGATCTGGATGCCATGATAAAGAATACTTACAGCGGATTGATCTTGGACGGTGGTAGAGCCGACGCGGAAGAGTCGCCAGAGGATGGGGTTTTCTAAAAGAATGAAACAGGAAAAATGAGAAAGCATCAAGATTACAAAGGAGACACAAAGAAAAGTAGAGACATAACCTCCGCGGGGCGCTTCTTGGGAGCCGGAGAGTTTGGTAACCCGGACACGAGCTCAGTAGAGCCGGTACTCTGAGACTGTCAATGCTCGGCCTGCTGTTGCTTTTTCAAAAGAAAGTCGGGAGCCAGGTAAGCTAGAGGATGATAAAGAGGAACTTTTTGGATAACTCACCGCGGCTTTCGGGGGACAAAACGTTCTGAGTCGGAAGAAATATAAGTTACCTCGGGAGCATCGGCATGGCTACTTTCCACTTCATCCTGCGAATACAATAAACATTAATAACAAGCAGAGGGGGCAAAGGGTCAAGCAGGCAAATCAAGACTTATCTCTGAGTCGGACAACGGAGGCGGCTCAAGCCAGTTTTCCTGTGGAGCGCTCTTCTTTGGCTTCTTGCCCACAGTTTTCTTTTTGGCCTTGTTTGGAGGAGGGACATACTCCTTCTTCCAGAAGTCTGAGTCAGCCTAGAAAAGTGACCGGAAAAAGGGGAATGAATCAGCAAGTTACAAGCAACATACAAGAGACGGACGTGAAGAGATCAACTTACATTTGGAGCGGGGTTGGTGACGCGAAAAGGCGCAAGCCCGATGGTGCTGTACGAGCTGGAGGCTTCGTGAAAAAGACTCTAGACGGTCATGGAGATATCATCCTCTGTCAAGGTCGACTTGCTGAAGCACAAGGAGCTATCATACTTTCCTTCGTACTCGCACATTAGCCGGCCCCTACGGCTTAAGGGCATGATCCGCCAAGAAACCCAGCAGCGGATCAGATCTATTCCTGTTAATCCATTGGCCATGAGCGCCTTGAGCCTGGCGTGAGCCGGTTCCAACTTGGCACGTTCTGATTGAGAGTCGGCCCGGAAGTTCCGAATTTGTCTTGAGACGGGAAGCACGATAACCCGGCAAGGGGCGTTCACCCTCAGGAGAGGTATCCTTGTAGTAGAACTAGGTTTTATTCCAGTCCTTTGGGTGACTCGGCATCCTCATAGCGGGGAAGGTAATGTCTCTGCGCCGCTGAATAGAAATCCCTCCAAGCCCCAGACTCGGACCGCCCTTCACCTTAGTTTGGCGGTTGGCATAGAAGAACTCCTGAAAGAAACCAACAGACGCTCTAGACTGCAGAAAAGCTTCGTAGAGAACTTGGAAGTTGCATATATTCAATATAGAGTTGGGGGCCAAGTCTTGAGGGTGCAGCTTATACAAATGAAGAACGTCCCGGAAAAATTTAGAGTCGGGCGGCACGAACCCTCGCTCAATGTGGTCGGTGAAAATGATTACTTCTCCTTTCTTGGGTGCAGGCCGGGTCTCATTACCCGGAACCCGCCAGTGAAGAACCTCTTTGGGAGGGAGAGTGCCCGCTTCGACAAGATCTAGTAAATATTCTTCCGTGACACAGGAGCCAACCCAGTTGCATGAGTTGGACGCCTGAGACATGACGGCGGTTTAACTACTGTACAAAAGAGATAAAGACGGCAAGTCAAGAACAAGCAGGAGTCTACGGCGGCTTACAATTTTAAAGGACTCTACGATATCATGCTTCCGTCCGGGTGACAAGAGCCAGACGTGGCTTAGTGACTCATCCAGGGAAAGGAAGATTGAAAATTGTCTAAGTCCTAAAAAACAGATTCTGCAAACTATTGCTATGGCTACGGATCTAGAAAAACGGAGGAAAAGATTTTATCCCGACCTAGCGACGAACAGCAGAAGGAAAGAAATGGACCACAGCCATCGTGGTCCACGCATTGCATGCGTTCGGCCCGCGCGGGGCGGCATAGCAAGCGCACGTTCTAAAAACGCCTATGGCGTCGTGGTATACCCGCAGGCGGGGGAACCGGAGCCCGAGCGGCGGCGGTGGAGCTCGCGGTGAAAACCCTAGTACGACGGTAGTGATCTAGAAAACAGGAGAACTCACCTGAGAAGGCACGGTGGAGGCGGAAGAATCTCTGGTACGCTCAGGGTGATGCGGCGGCCAAGTTGGGGACGACGTACAGACGGCGCCGGAGCAAAGCTCGAAGACGCTAGGGCGGCGGTAGGAAGAAGAAGAAGAGGCACGAGCGGGAGGATGAAAAGCTTCGACCCGCACGAGTCATATTTAAAGAAGGAACGAGGAAGGCGCGAAAATCCAGGCGACGACAACATTTGACCGAGGCAGACGCCTCGATTCTTGGGATGACAGTTAATGAAAAGATTTGGCGATACGTCAGCAGATCTCATGACGTCATGTCGGGTCATTTCCGGGTGGCTCGCCAAAATTAGAAGAGAAGGATGAAGTGAGCAAGCTCAATTCAACCTGGGGCCTAATGTTGGGGATATAACCCCGCAATATGACCCACCCTAGAGGCTCCGGTTCATATCGATGACTTGTAAGCCGGCCCATGGGTGATCCATAAGACTGGTGGCCTAGGAAGATAGACGGCTCAAGGTGTGGGCCGCATGATGGCCCAGACGTAGAAGACCCGGGTGTGTAAGCCGCCTCAAGGACAACTTGGACAAAAAGATAGAAAGAGACTCGGAGTCACAAGAAGACCCAGATAGATAATTGTAAAGACCCGGTGGTCCTGACCTCCTATATAAAGGCAGACCCGGGGCAACTTAGAGGAGAGATGATCGAGAACTAGGTCAAGCTTCTAGCTCCTTGTAATCGATACACAAGCAATACAAACACAAGCAGGACGTAGGCTATTACCTCGACTTGAGGGTCCGAACCTGGGTAAATCCGTGTCTTTCGTCCCGATCAACCCCTTTGAGTCCACCCCGTTAGCGATGGCCTCGAATCCAAGTCTGTTCACCCGGACATCTGCCGTGATAAATCCACGACAGTTGGCGCCCACCGTGGGGCAAGCGCTTGGTGGTGTTGAGTTCTCAAAGGGCTCTCTCCCAGGGCTCGAGGGATACGTGGTTGGAAGGATGAGCAAGAGTCACCGCGGCCGGCTCTACATCGATGACGTCGGCTGGGGGCTTGATGCTGATTCTGTGGACTATGGATTCCGGGTTTCGTTTGGCGGGATCCAGATTTTCATTGGAAAGGTTGATGGATCTACACCCGGGCCAGACATCTGCACCAACATCGTCGAGCCGGCTCGGCGTCTCCAATCTGCGAGTGGTGTGCGGCCTGCCCGTGCCCATCCAGGTCAAAAGCATGTTCTCGTGGGCTTCACTCAAGGTATGGACCTGGAAGCCTCCGGGTCACAGGGAACTCTTGTTTGCTCGGAAGATGAGTCCTCCAGTGGGGAGATAGAGTCAGTGTATCGGCTCAGTAACGGTGGCCTTGGGGGCTACTACGACACCTATTCTGAGGTAGAGGGATTTGAGTCGGATGCTCCGAGACCCCCGATTCATGCGGCGGTGTTCATGGCGGGATCGGCTCCAGCCGTCGGTCACACAGCTGCAGGAGCCGCCACAACAGGTGATAGCCCGCCGCCGCCGACTCGGGTTCTAGTGGAATTGATGGACGAGCTTACAGCTCTCATGGCCACGGAAGTAACACCGGATAATCAAGCAGCCCGGAATCTAGAGGTGGCACGGATCAAGGGCCGGATGGCAGAGGAACGATAAAGGATGGCTGAGCTGAAGATCTGGATGGAGGAAGAAGTGGAGCGTATCAAGGCAGATGCTTTCCATCTGGAGCTGGAACAAAGGTCAGGAGCCGCGGTGCACCAGAGGAGGCATCAATCCCGTCTGCCAGAACGTTACGAAGCAAGGAACCTGTTTAATACCCCTGGTGTGGGGCAGGTTGCGGGCGCACCGGAAAGCCGCCCGATGGAACGCCCGGCAACTCATCCACCCCAGCATATCCAAACTTCACCTAGAACTTTTCTGACACCGGCGGGTCATTACTCTAACCCGGCCGAGAAGATGGTGGCGGCGGCCACCCGGCTTGGGACGATTCCCAACCCAGATGAAGCACCCTTTGCGGAGGACGTGCGAAACGCCATTGGATATTTACAGACGGCCATGGCCCAGCAAGAGAGATATGCTCACAGCCGGAGTCGGGTTCACTCTACCCCCCTCCCCAGTCGAAGTTTCAGCCGGCGCTACGAGTCGCCGGCGTGTTCCAGCAGTCATCCACGTCGGGGACCACCAGAGGATGAGCAGGCGGCTCTAGATGCACAAGCCCTCGCGGACCGGGCGAGGAACAGGCGAGAGGCGGAGGTAGCGGCAACCCGTCCAGAGCCGGCGCTTTCCGTCTCAATGGGAGTAGTTAGTACCCGAGCCGTAGGGGTGCCATGTTTAACTCCGGCTCTGAGAAGTGAACGACTATCGAAAGATTTTAAGGGGCCTCGAAAAGTTCCGAATTACACAGCTGATCTACCCCATGAGGCTTGGTTGAGAGTTATGAGCTGGCCATGGAGATGCTGGATGTCAGTGAGGCGGTATGTGCAAAATATTTCATCATGATGCTTGAGGGTCCTGCTGGCACATGGTTGAAAGGTCTGCCACCTAACACGATAAGTTCATGGGCGGAGCTGAGAGCGAAGTTTATTAAGAATTTTCAGGGGACCTGTAAGCAGCCTATGACCATTGTAGACTTGGACCATTGTGTTCAACAAGAAAATGAGTCGGCCCATCATTGGGTCCGGTGGGTGTCGACCATTATTCACTCTTTAGAGCAGATCACGGCGGCTCAAGCAGTGCTTATTTTGGAAAAGAACTGTCATTTTGTTCCATTGAAACAGAAGCTCGGCCGGCTCAAGCGCACGTGTCAGGATATGGGAGAGCTCATGACGGCCCTAACAAAGTATGCCGACTCAGATAACACCAAGGATCCAGGCTCGGATGATGAGAAAGCCAATAAAGGGAAGAAGAACAATCAAGGCAAAGGCTTTGTGAACAATGAGAATCAGAATAAACGGAAGAACGCTGATGGCGGGTCAGAGCTAGTGGCAAACACCAACACAGAATAGGACCATCCCAAGGGGAACGGAAAATTCAGGCCGTTTCACCAAAGGAACAGAGGTCCTTTCAATTTAGAAGAAGTGCTTAAGAAGCCTTGTCCGGAGCACGGAACGCCTAATAAGCCGGCGTTATATGCGTGGGGTGATTGCTTTATCATGCAGAGATTCAAAAACCAGCATTCCCAACCACGCAAAAACCAGGGCGGTGGCCCGCCTGGCGGCTCAGGGCATGGCGGATCAGGGGCTGGATTCGGCGCCGGCGGTTCAGGAGCCGGGCATCCGGGTCAGAATAACCAAGGGGAGCACCAATAGCATCCTGACAACAACAGCAATAACAACAATCAGCAGCAGCAGTAGCGCAATCAATCCGGGTTTCAGAGTAACCCGAAGCAGTTCAGTTCTGGACAGTATCACGTGTTCACGACCGGTCATAGTAAACGAGACGAGAAGTTGCGGAGGCGAGCATTTAATGCGGTTGCTCCGGCTCTCCCGCGCTACATACCATGGTCTGAGTATGACATAATGTGGAGCCGGGAGGATCACCCGCTGCGGGTAGATGACCCGGGACGGCTGGCTTTAGTTGTGGCCCCTCAGGTGAATGGCTATATGGTGAACAAGGTGCTCATGGACGGAGGCAGCAGTATCAATATCCTTTATTATGACACTTTCCGGCGGATGAAGTTGCTTGACAAAGACCTTAAACCTTCATCCATCGTCTTTCATGTGTGGTCTCGGGTAAGTCGGCATACCCGGTGGGCCGGATTTCTTTGGAAATGGCTTTTGGCGATGAGTGTAATTACAGGGTGGAGTCCTTGTGGTTTGAGGTGGTTAAAATCAAAAGTCCCTATAATGCACTGCTTGGGAGGCCGGCTTATGCCAAATTTATGGCTAGGCCTTGCTATGTTTATTTACAACTCAAAATGCCCGGCTTAAATGGTACAATTACCGTTCACGGTAATCGGAAAACGGCTCTCGAGTGTGAGGAAGGAGATGCTGCATATGTAGAGTCTAGTTGTGCCCAGGAGGAGCTGAAGTTCTACAAGGAGAACGCTGACCCGAAGGATATGACCCTGCTGAAGAAGCCTACTATGGAAGTTGAGCCGCCACTCAAGTTTTCAGCGGATGATACCAAGGCAGTAGATTTCAATCCGGGCGACTCATCCAAGCAGTTCATCATTGGGGCTCACATGAATCCCAAATAGGAAAGCGCACTCATCGAATTCATCCGTGAGAATCGGGACATCTTTGCATGGAAGCCTTCTGACATGTCGGGTGTACCGAGAGAGTTCGCTGAGCACAACCTTAATGTGGATCCGAAGTTTAAGCCGATTAAACAGTTTCTACGACGGTTCAACGAAGAGAGACGTAAAGCTATTGGGGAGGAAGTTGCCCGGCTCTTGGCTGCAGGCTTTATAGTGGAAGTTTTTCACCCGGAGTGGTTGGCTAACCCGGTGCTAGTGCTCAAAAAGAACGGCACCTGGCGTATGTGTATAGATTACACGGACCTTAACAAGGCATGCCCGGCTGACCCTTTTGCACTCCCTCGTATCGATCAGATTATTGATGCTACAGTCGGGTGTGAAAGTTTATGCTTCCTGGATGCATATTCAGGTTATCATCAGATCAAGATGGCAATGAAAGATCAGGAGAAGACGACGTTTATTACACCCTTTGGGGCGTTCTGCTACGTCTCCGTGCCTTTCGGGCTCAAGAGTGCCCAGGCGACTTACCAACGATGTGTGTAGAACTGTCTTCACAGCCAAATTGGCCGAAATGTTCATGCTTATATAGACGACATCGTGGTTAAATCCAGAAAGAAAGAAACTCTCCTAGAGGATCTAAAGGAAACTTTTGACAATCTCCGGGTCTACAAGATGATGCTTAACCCGACGAAGTGTGTTTTTGGTGTTCCAGCAGGAAAGCTTTTGGGTTTCTTGGTCTCTGAGCGGGGCATCGAGGCTAACCCAGATAAAATTAAGGCTATCACTTATTTAGGAGATCCGACGTGCATTAATGACGTTCACCGCCTTGCAGGACGGATTGCTGCGTTGAGCCGGTTCATAAGCCGGCTTGGGGAGAAGGCCATTCCCTTATACCAGATGATGAAGAAGACAGACAAGTTTAAGTGGAGCAAGGCAGTGGCTGAAGCACTTGAAGCTCTTAAAAAACAGTTGACTGAGCCGCCAGTGTTAGCCGCTCCGGCTGAGAAAGAGCCGTTGCTCCTTTATGCGGCGGCTAACAACAGAGCGGTCAGTGTAGCAATTGTGGTGGAGTGCAAGGAGGCAAGGAAGCAATATCCCGTGCAACGGCCGGTTTATTACATCAGTGAAGTTTTGGTAGAGTCTAAGCAGAGGTATCCGCATTGGCAGAAGCTGGTATACGGAGTTTTCATGGCTAACCGCAAGTTAAAACACTACTTTTTGTGGCACCACATAACTGTGGTCAATTCTGCCCCGTTGGGAGATATCATTCAAAATAGAGAAGCCACAGGGAGGATTGCCAACTGGGCCTTAGAGCTGGGTCCTCTTAATATCAAATATGTTCCTTGTACAGCCATAAAGTCTCAAGCTTTGGTGGATTTCATAAATGATTGGACAGAATGTCAAGCTGCTGAAGAGAATCCGGATAACACATATTGGACTATACACTTTGATGGGTCCAGGAAGCTAGAGGGGTCCGGTGCAGGGGTTGTTCTCACGTCCCCGAAGGGTGACAAGTTTTGTTATGTGCTGCGGTTAATGTTTCCTTGTACTAATAATGCAGCTGTGTATGAGGCACTGCTCCATGGTCTCAGAGTCGCTAAAGAGATGAACTTAAGCCGGGTCAGATGTTTAGGCGACTCAGATCTTGTGGCTCAGCAAGTTTCAGGTACTTGGGACTCCAAGGATCCACGGATGGCGGCTTATCGACAGGCGGTCGATATCATTTCCGGTCACTTTAAGGGGTACCAGGTGGATCATATTGATCGTTGCAGGAATGAGGCGGCTGATGCCTTATCACGGTTAGGTTCTCAACGAAAGCCGGTGCCACCTAATGTTTTTCTGGACGTATTGCATCATCCGACTGTCAAGATACCCTCTGAGGAGGATCTGGCTATTCCCGACCCGGAGGCAGAATTGGTGGTGGCTCTGCATGCTATCCCAGACTGGACTATTCCTTATTTGGCGTATCTGACACGTGGCGAGTTGCCTCAGGAGGAGGATCTGGCCAGGAAGATCACCCGGCATTCTAAGTCTATGACGATTATCAATGGTGAGTTACATAAGTGTAGTGTGACGGGTGTCTTTCAGCGCCGCGTCTCACCGGAGGAGGGCCGACAGATCTTGAGTGAAATTCATGCTGGCGACTGTGGACATCATGCCGGGTCAAAATCTTTAGTGGCCAAGGCTTTTCGACATGGGTTTTTCTGGTTGACGGCTCACAAGGATGCAGAAGACTTAGTCCGTAAGTGTGATGGTTGTCGGAAGTTTGGTCGGCGTGCTCACATTCTGGCTCAAGAGTTGAGGATGATACCAATCACTTGGCCATTTGCGGTCTGGGGGCTTGATATGGTAGGACCTTTCTAGAGATCCAAGGATAAGAAAACACACCTTCTGGTGGCGATTGATAAATTTACTAAGTGGGTAGAGACGGAGCCGGTCAACAAATGTGACGTGGCTACAGCGGTTCAATTTATTAAGAAGCTGATCTATCGCTTTGGTTACCCACACAGTATCATTACGGACAATGGAACAAATCTATCCAAAGGAGCTATGAAAGCATTCTGTGAGAAGGAGCATATCCAGCTTGATGTTTCAGCCATGGCACATCCACAGTCTAATGGTCAGGCGGAGCGAGCTAATCAGGAAATTTTAAGAGGAGTCAAACCACGGCTCATGGTTCCTTTTAAGCGGACACCCCGATGTTGGGTTGAGGAGTTGCCTTCCGTCTTATGGAGCATCAGAACTTCCCCTAACAGATCTACAGGTTTCACGCCTTTCTTCATGGTGTATGGTGCTGAGGCGGTTCTACCCAGCGATATCCGGCATGACTCACCAAGGGTAGCGGCTTATGTTGAGACGGACAATGAGGTTGCACGCCAAGATGCATTGGACGGCTTGGATGAAGCACAAGAGTTAGCAGCATCCAGGTAGGCAATTTATCAACAAGACCTGCGACGCTATCATAGCCACAGGGTGAAGACCCGGACGTTCTAGGAAGGTGACCTGGTGCTCTGGTTGATTCAAGACCAATCTGGAATGCATAAGTTATCTCCACCCTGGGAGGGGCCTTTTTTGATTAGCAGAAACCTTAACAATGGGTCATATTACCTCATTGATATACGAGATGAGTCAAAAACCGTGGGTCAAGAGACGTTGCGGCCATGGAATATCGTGCATCTACGACCATACTTTACTTAGCAGGCGTTGAAAGCCTCTATCATTGTATATATCATGTTTACATGAGTAAAAGCTAGCATCGCCGCAAAGACTGGGGCCTCTGCTCTTATGTAAATCTTTGTGCAATCAAGATGAAATTTTCCCGGCTCAAAAATTTGAGTTGAAGTGGTTTGTTCGCCGTCAAAACGGCTGATCTATCATCCGGTTTTATGACCTATCAAGCGTTGTTGCAGGGAGGCTTCTTGCCTTCGGGTATAGCTTACATCTCCCCTGCACAGTCTGCTTTTATGCTGTTGCAAGGAGGCTTCTTGCCTTCGGGTATAGCTTACATCTCCCTTGCACAGACGGCGTTATGCCCAATTAAGCACTGTTGCAAAGAGGCTTCTTGCCTTTGGGTATAGCTTACATCTGCTTTGCACAGCCAGCTCTTATTAAACTGTTGCAAGGAGGCTTCTTGCCTTCGGGTATAGCTTACATCTCCCTTGCACAGTTGGCTTTATGCCCTATCAAGCGCTGTTGCAGGGAGGCTTCTTGCCTTCAGGTATAGCTTACATCTCCCCTGCACTGTCTGCTTTTACGCTATTGCAAGGAGGCTTCTTGCCTTCGGGTATAGCTTACATCTCCCTTGCACACTCGGCGTTATGCCCAATTAAGCACTATTGCAAAAAGGCTTCTTGCCTTCGGGTATAGCTTACATCTCCTTTGCATAGCCAACTGTTATTAAACTGTTGCAAGGAGGCTTCTTGCCTTTGGGTATAGCTTACATCTCCCTTGCACAGTTGGCTTTATGCCTAGTTTGGTTACATGAAGCGTTGTTGTTGATGGAGGCTTCTTACCTTTGGTATAGCTTACATGACCCTAAGACAACAACGTGTACACCAAATTCCAGTTGCTTATCAACTGCGGCCATCGAAGGGGGCTTCTTACTGATGGGTATCGCTTATCTCACCCTAATGGTCGGCTTTATGCCACTTCCGGTTACTTATTAACTGCGGTTGTCGAAGGGGGCTTCTTACTAACAGGTTCACTTATCTCACCCTAACAACCGGCATTTACGCCAAAACTCAGTTGCTTATCAATTGTAGTTGTTGAAAGAGGCTTCTTGCCTTCGGGTATAGCTTACATCTCCTTTCAAAGAGCCGGCTTTATGCCGTCTCAGGCTAATTATTAGCCGCGACTGTCGATGGAGTCTTCTTGCCTTGGGGTATAGCTTACATCTCCCATCAACAGGCGGCATTCGCGCATACAACATTTGTTGTTAAAAGGAGGCTTCTTACCGTCAGGTATAGCTTACATTACCCTTCATACAGCCAACTTTAGGCCGCTTCCGGTTCATCAATAGCCGTAGTTGTCAATAGAGGCTTCTTACCATCAGGTATAGCTTACATTATCCTAAGACAACCGGCTCCTTAATGGATTCATCCGTCAAGAGTCGGAGCCATGTTGCTCCAGTTGACAAAATTCAAGTTTTCAAAGATATTATCCGGCTCTAATCTTCTGGAGAAGGAATAACGTCTTCAAAGACAAACACCCCTCATCAGAAAAGCTCAAGGTATATTTATGCATAGGAGCGATCAATCAATGGAGAGCCGACAACACATCAAATTGAAACACGGAGAGACGGAAAGTATACACAAAGAGATGGAAATATATACAGTCGGCACTATCTTTAGAACGGCAGAGTCATCCTTAACCTATTACAAAAATTGCTCTCAGAAGGAGCAAAGGCATTACCAAGTTTGTACCGCCCACGGTGGGTCATTGCATGAGCCATCGCTCAGAAGGTTAAAAATTGCAAAGTCAGACGGCCGGATCATCCTGCTCCGGCTCTTCTACTGGCTTCATCTGGAGAGTTTCCAAATCCTAGCTGCAGTCAGCCAGCACGGCGAAGGACCCTTCTTCAAAAAAGGGACACGTGTCGAGATCATTAGGAAAGAGTTCCTTACTGTGGGCGGGTGTTAGAGATTTCCACTCGTAGAGAGGCCTACGGATCCTCTTATCCTCGCCATCATAAGCCACCTGGTAGACATTTAAGTTGGCTTCATCTGCAAGTACAGATGCCAAGAAGCGGGAGTCCTTGACACACTGGATGTAGTCTGCCTCTGTGAATTCTAAGCCGTCGCCTTTCTTCGATGGATAGTCATCCATCATTTCTGCCGGCGTCAGCTCAGAGGCGAAGGCCAGAGCCTGGCTCAATCCGGCGACTACTCCTTGACAAAAAGCTGATTTCTTCAGTTCTTCAATCTGTTTTGGCATGGTGGAGAAGAGTTCCAAAACCCCTTTCAAAGGGGTGGGGATCTTCTCCTTATATTGAACACTCTTGATCATGAAGATGGCGCTGCAGTATAGTTGTTCCGCAAAGGTGTAGATGGCCTTCAGTGACAGAAGGCTATCAGAAGCCAACTGCTGGCTCCTGGGACCTGGATAAGCCGGATAAAGCTAATGAGTCGCCAGTTTTTCAATAGCAATGTTAAAATACAAAGTAAAACAAAAGCTTACCAAATAGGGCGGCTGACATCTTCGCTCTGTGCCGCTTCAGGCCTTGGAGTTCCTCCGCCACAGCTATAAGCCGTTGGTCGGTGTCGTCCGCCCATTTGATCAGAGCGGCCTTTTCAGATTCTGCCGTTTCTTTCAAAGAGGTAAGCTCAGCGGTGGCATTGGCCAGCTCCTCAGAGAGAAGCCGACACTTTTTGTCAGCAATGCTTCGGGCTTCTTGCTGAGCCACCAAGTTGGCCTTCAGATCCGTCAACTGAGACCCGGCTTCGTTTAAGGCTTCCTATAACACATCAAAATACAGGATAAGTCGCAAAAAATATAGGACGAGTGCTATAAGCGAATTTCTGCAAGTCTGAAACAGATTGCAAGCAATATATTTGACACTTGGGGGCTAATGTATATTTGCTTTTTTAGTATGCAGTACAGTTCCGGGTCATCTCCTTCGAAGTTAATCCGGAACTTAGGGGCTACACTATGGATCTTCAAAGACTACTCCTGATGAAAGATCCAACTCAATTTTTTCAAAATTGATTTGGCCCTTGGGGGCTACAATTTGGCTCTTCAAAGACTATTTCTGATGGAAGATCCGACTCAATTTTTTCAAAGTTGACTCAGCCCTTGGGGGCTACGATTAGATCTTCGAGCTGTCTACATTAAAGACCCGACTCAAATAAAATCTGAGACGGCCCTTGGGGGCTACGAATGGTGGTTTACTTTATCTACAGTACTAAGCTAAAGCAATTCTAAGTGAATTTGGCATGACAATATCTACAAAGGTCACAAAAAGACCCGGTTCAACTATCAACTAGATTAAACCGGCTCTTGGGGGCTAAGTAAGGATATGGTAAGAAAGAAAGGTACCTCATATTTTGTTTTCATCAAAGTCACCAGCCGAAGCTCCAAGTCACGGCTGGTATTTAGCCGGTTCATATATCCGGCATGGAGCTCATCAGCTGTCATCTTCTCGTACGAAGAATCAAAGTTTAATTTCCTCGAGGCCTCTGACGGTTCGGTATGTTTTGTCAACACATGAGCCGGAGGCGTCTGCGGAGCCGACCCGGTGATGACAATGTTCGGGGTTGCAAGAGTTTTTGCAGGAGTCGGTGGCTTGGAAAGAGCTCTGGGAGGACACTCCATAATGACATCTTCAGCGGCCGGCTCCGTAGAGGCAGCCGGTGGAGTTGCTTCCGGGTGAACCTCCTTCGGGTGTTCGATTTCCTGGTCTTGGATGACAGGGCCGGGGGAGGGCTTGTTGGTCTTACGACGCTTCACTTGAGCACTGCAAAATGGAAAGAGCAGCATTTGAAGAGGTTACTATCATATTAAGAGCCGGAGATCCGGATGCCATGATAAAGAATACTTACAGTGGATTGATCTTGGGAGGTGGTAGAGCCGATGCCGAAGAGTCGCCAGAGGATGGGGTTTTCTAAAAGAATGACACAGGAAAAATGAGAAATCATCAAGATTACAAAGGAGAGACAAAGAAAAGTAGAGACGTAAACCTCCGTGGGGCACTTCTTGGGAGCTGGAGAGTTTCGTAAACCGGACACGAGCTCAGTAGAGCCGGTATTCCGAGTCTGTCGATGCTCGGCCTGCTGTTGCTTTTTCAAAAGAAAGTCGGGAGCCAGGTAATCTAGAGGATGAGAAAGAGGAACTTTTCGGATAAGTCGCCGCGACTTTCGGGGGACAAAACGTTCTGAGTCGGAAGAAATATAAGTTACCTCGGGAGCATCGGCATGGCTGGTTTCCACTTCATCCTGCAAATACAATAAACATTAATAACAAGCAAAGGGGGCAAAGGGTCAAGCAGGCAAATCAAGACTTTACCTCTGAGTCGGACGACGGAGGCGGCTCAAGCCAGTTTTCCTGTGGAGCGCTCTTCTTTGGCTTCTTGCCCACAGTTTTCTTTTTGGCCTTCTTTGGAGGAGGGACATACTCCTTCTTCCAGAAGTTTGAGTGAGCCTAGAAAAGTGACCCGGAAAAAGGGGAATGAATTAGCAAGTTACAAGCAACATACAAGAGACGGACGTGAAGAGATCAACTTACGTCTGGAGCGGGGTTAGTGACGCAGAAAGGCGCCGGCCCGATGGTGCTGCAGGAGCCGGAGGCTTCGTGAACAAGACTCCGGACGGTCATGGAGATATCATCCTCTGTCAAGGTCGATTTGCTGAAGCACAAGGAGCTATCATACTTGCCTTCGTACTTGCACATTAGTCGGCCCCTGTGGCTTAAGGGCATGATCCGCCAAGAAACCCAGCAGCGGATCAGATCTATTCATGTTAATCCATTGTCCATGAGCGCCTTGAGCCTGGCGTGAGCCGGTTCCAACTTGGCACGTTCTGATACTGAGAGACAGCCCGGAAGTTCCGAATCTGTCTTGAGCCTGGAAGCACGATAACCCGGCAAGGGGCGTTCACCCTCAGGAGAAGTATCCTTGCAGTAGAACCAGGTTTTATTCCAGTCCTTTGGGTGACATGGCATCCTCATAGCTGGGAAGGTAATGTCTCTGCGCCGCTGAATAGAAATCCCTCCAAGCTCCAGACTCGGACCGCCCTTCACCTCAGTTTGGCGGTTGGCATAGAAGAACTCCCGAAAGAAACCAACAGACGTGCTAGACTGCAGAAAAGCTTCGCAGAGAACTTGGAAGTTGCATATATTCGACATACAGTTGGGGGCCAAGTCTTGAGGGTGCAGCTTATACAAATGAAGAACGTCCCGGAAAAATTTAGAGCCGGGCGGCACGAATCCTCGCTCAATGTGGTCGGTGAAAACGATTACTTCTCCTTTCTTGGGTGCAGGCCGGGTCTCATTACCCAGAACCCGCCAGTGAAGAACCTCTTTGGGAGGGAGAGTGCCCGCTTCAACAAGATCGGCTAAATATTCTTCCGTGACGCAGGTGCCAACCCAGTTGCATGAGTTGGACGCATGAGACATGACGGCGGCTTAACTACTGTACAAAAGAGATAAAGACGACAAGTCAAGAACAAGCAGGAGTCTACGGCGGCTTACAATTTTAAAGGACTCTACGATATCATGCTTCCATCCGGGTGACAAGAGCCAGACGTGGCTTAGCGACTCATCCAGGAAAAGGAAGATTGAAAATTGGCTAAGTCCTAAAAAACAGATTCCGCAAACTATTGCTATGGCTACGGATCTAGAAAAACGGAGGAAAAGATTTTATGCCGACCTAGTGACGAACAGCAGAAGGAAAGAAATGGACCGCAGCCATCGTGGTCCACGCATTGCATGCGATCGGCCCGTGCGGGGCGGCGGAGCGAGCGCACGTTCTAAAAACGCCTACGGCATCGGGGTATACCCGCAGGCGGGGCCGCCGGAGCCCGAGCGGCGGCGGCGGAGCTCCCAGTGAAAACCCTAGTACGACGGTGGTGATCTAGAAAACAGGAGAACTCACCTGAGAAGGCGCGGTGGACGTGGAAGAATCCGTGGTACGCTCAGGGTGATGCAGCGGCCAAGTTGGGGATGATGTACGGACGGCGCCGGAGAAAAGCTCGAAGACGCTGGGGCGGCGACAGGAAGAAGAAGAAAAGGCACGAGCGGGAGGATTAAAAGCTTTGACCCACACGAGTCATATTTAAAGAAGGAACGAGGAAGGCGTGAAAATCTAGGTGACGACAACATTTGACGAAGGCAGACGCCTCGATTCTCGAGATGACAGTTAATGAAAAGATTCGGTGATACGTCAGCAGATCTCATGACGTCACGCCGGGTCATTTCCGGGCGGCTCGCCAAAATCAGAAGAGAAGGATGAAGTGAGCAAGCTCAATTCAACCTGGGGCCTAATGTTGGGGATATAACCCCGCAATATGACCCGCCCTAGAGGCTCCGGTTCATATTGATGACTTGTAAGCCGGCCCATGGGTGAGCCATAAGACTGGTGGCCCAGGAAGATAGACGACTCAAGATGTGGGCCGCATGATGGCCCAGACGTAGAAGACCCGGGTGTGTAAGCCGCCTCAAGGACAACTTGGACAGAAAGATAGAAAGAGACTCGGAGTCACAAGAAGACCCGGATAGATAATTGTAAAGACCCGGTGGTCCTGACCTCCTATATAAAGGCAGACCCGAGCAACTTAGAGGAGATATGATCGAGAACTAGGTCAAGCTTCTAGCTCCTTGTAATCGATACACAAGCAATACAAACACAAGCAGGACGTAGGCTATTACCTCGACTTGAGGGGCCGAACCTGGGTAAATCCGTGTCTTTCGTCCCGATCAACCCCTTTGAGTCCACCCCGTTAGCGATGGCTTCGAATCCAAGTCCGTTCACCCGGACATCTGCCATGATAAATCCACGACAGATAGTAACTTGATCTGAAGCTTCATGATCATCATCATTAACTTCCTCTTCAACTCACGTAGGCTCCACAGAAAACTCTTTCCGTGTTGCGAGCCTCTATGGCTGAAACAAAGATCGACAACCTCATCAAGTTCTATCTTGCTCCCACTCAATTCTTTCGAGAGAAACTCTTTCTCGAGAAAGGACCCGTTTTAGCAACAAACATTTTGCACTTGGATCTTAGATAGAAGGTATACCCAACTGTTCTTAGAGTATTCTATGAAGATGCATTTGTCCGCTTTGGGTTCGAGCTCATTAGGTGAAAACCTTTTTTCACATAAGCGTCGCAGCCCCAAACATTAAGAAATGACACTTAGGTTTCTACCAAACCAAAATTCATACGTTGTCATCTCAACGGACTTAGATGGTGCCCCTTTGAAAGTGAATGTAGTTGTCTCTAATGCATAACCCCAAAACGATAGTGGCAGATCGATAAGAGACATCATAGTTCGCACCATATCCAATAGAGCATGACTACGATGTTCGGACACACCATCACACTATGGTGTTCCAAGTGACGTGATTTGTGAAACATCTTTCACATTGTCTAAAGTTGTATGCGAAACTCGTAACTCAGATACTCACCTCCACGATCATATCGTATATAGTTTTATCTTCTTGTCACAATGATCTTATACTTCACTCTGAATTTGTTTGAACTTTTCAAATGTCTCGGACTTGTGTTTCATTAAGCCAATATAGTCATATATACTCAAATCATCAGTGAATGTAAGAAAAATAATTATATCCACTACACGCTACAACACTCATTGGATCGCATACATCAACATGTATTATTTCCAATAAGTTACTAGCCCGCTCCATTATACTGAAAACGAGGTCTTAAGTCATCTTGCCCAAGAGGCATGGTCTGCATGTCTCAACCGATTCGAAACCGAATGAGTCGAAAGATCCATCAACATGGAGTTTCTTCATGCAATTTATACCAATATGACATTTAGCAGTAGTGCCACAGGTATGTGGTACTATCATTATTAACTTTGCATATTTTGGCATCAATGTTATGAACATGTGTATTAGTACGATCAAGATTCAACAAACCATTCTCATTGGGTGCATGACCACTGAAGGTATTATTCATCTAAACAGAATAACAATTATTCTCTCACTTAAATGAATAACCGTGTTGCAATAAACATGATCTAATCATGTTCATGCTCAACGCAAACACCAAATAAGATTTATTTAGGTTCGTCACTAATCCCGAAGGTAGACAGAGCATGCGATGTTGGTCACATCAACCTTGGAGACATTTCCAATACACATCATCACCTCACCTTTAGCTACTCCCCGTTTATTCCGTAGCTTTTATTTCAAGTTGCTAACATTTAGCAACCGAACCGGTATCCAAAACCCAGGTGCTACTAGGAATACTAGCAAGGTACACATCAATAACAAGTATATGAAATATACTTATGTCGATGTTGCCAGCCTTCTTATCTACCAAGTATCTAGGGTTGTTCCGCTACAGTGACTGCTCTCCTCATAATAGAAGCACTTAGTCTCGGGTTTGGGTTCAACTTTGGGTTGCTTCACTGGAGGAGCAATTGTCTTTCCATCCATGAAGTTTCCCTCCTTGCCCTTTCCCTTCTCGAAACTAGTGGTGCTTCTAACCATGAACACTTGATGCTCCTTCTGGACTTCTACCTTCGCGGTGTCAAACATCATGAGTAGCTCAGGGATCGTCATTTCCATCCCTGGCATAATTATAGTTCATCACGAAGTTCTAGTACCTTAGATATAGTGACTTGGAGAACTATATCAATCACTATCTTATCTGGAAGATCAACTCCCACTCGATTCAAGCGATTGTAGCACCAAGACAATCTGAGCACATTCTCAACGATTGAGATACTCTCCTTCGTCTTGCAGGCAAAGAATCTTGTTGGAGATCTCATATCTCACAACATGGGCACGAGCCTTGTTGGAACTATGCCCTAGAGGCAATAATAAATTAGTTATTATCATATTTCCTTGTTCATGATAATCGTTTATTATCCATGCTATAATTGTAATAATCGGAGACTTAGATGTATCTGTGGATACATAGACAAAACCATGTCCCTAGTATGCCTCTAATGGACTAGCTCGTTGATCAAAGATGGTTAAGGTTTCCTAGCCATGGACATGAGATGTCATTTGATAACGGGATCAAGTCATTAGGAGAATGGTGTGATGGACAAGACCCAAACTACAAACGTAGCATACGGTAGTGTCAGTTTATTGCTACTGTTTTCTGCATGTCAAGTATATGTTCCTATGACCATGAGATCATGCAACTCACTGACACCGGAGGAGTGCCTTGTGTGTATCAAACGTCGCAACGTAACTGTGTGACTATAAAGGTACTCTACAGGTATCTCCAAGGGGGTCTGTTGAGTTGGCATGGATCAAGACTGGGATTTGTTACTCCGTGTGACGGAGAGGTATCTCAGGGCCCACTCGGTAATACAACATCACAACAAGCCTTTCAAGCAATGTGACTAAGTGTTAGTCACGGGATCTTGTATTATGGAACGAGTAAAGAGACTTGCCGGTAACGAGGTTGAACTAGGTATGGAGATACTGACGATCGAATCTCGGGCAAGTAACATACCGAAGAACAAAGGGAACATCATATGGGATTAACTGAATCCTTCACATAGAGGTTCAACCGATAAAGATCTTCATAGAATATGTAGGAACCAATATGGGCATCCAGGTCCCGCTATTGGTTATTGACCGTAGAGGTGTCTTGGTCATGTCTACATAGTTCTTGAACCCGCAGGGTCTGCACACTTAAGGTTCGGTGACGTTTCGGTAGTATAGAGTTATGCATGGTGGTGACCAAAGGTTGTTCGGAGTCCCGGATGACATCCCGAACTTCAGGAGGAGCTCCAGAATGGTCCGTAGGTAAAGATTCATATATAGTAAGTCCTATTTTGGTCGCCGGAAAAGTTTCGGGCTCATCGGTAGTGTACCGGGAGTGTACCGGGGGACCATCGGGAGAGATATTTCGACCCGAGAGGCTACATGGGCTGTGGGAGGGTTGAAACCAGCCCTTAGTGGGCTGGTGGAAGTCTTCTAAGAGGCCCATGCGGCTGGAGTTGAAAGAGAAAGAAAAAAACGCAAGATGGAAAGAGATTCCATGTAGGAAAGGAGGAATCCTAGTCCTACTAGGATTGGAGGAGGATTCCTCCTGTCCTCCTTGCGCAAGGGAAGCCTTGGTGCTCTAGCCCTTCTCCTCCCTCCCTATTATATATACTGGTGGTATTGGGTGTCTTGCACTAGATTTTACGGCCACGTGCTACCCGTTCCACCGGTGCTCCTCTAGATCGGATTTCCGCAGTGCTTAGGCGAAGCCCTGCCGAAATTGCTCCACCACCATCGCCGGAGCGCCGTCACGCTGCCGGTGAACTCTTCCTCCTCTCCACTTCCTCTTGCTGGATCAAGATGGTGGAGATCGTCATCAAGCTGCACATGCGCTGAACGCGGAGGTGTCATCCGTTCGGCGCTAGATCGGAAGGACCGTGATCAAGATCACGAGACGGATCGTGATGAGTTCGCGAGACGGATCGTGATGAGTTCGCGAGACGGATCGGAATGACCGGAGGGATGTCAATTTGAGTGGGAGTTCTTAAGTAATATGACTAATTGAACTCATTATCATGAACATAGTTAGTAGTGTCTTTGCAAATTATGTTGTAGATTACTTGCTCGCGTTGTAGCTCCCTTGAATTTTTATATGTTCCTAGAGAAACAGAGTTGAAAGATGATGGTGGCAATATTGCGGACTAGCTCCGTGATCTGAGGATTGTCCTCGTTGCTGCACAGAAGGCTTATGTCTTTAATGCACCGCTCGGTGCGCCAACCCCTCTAGTGTCGTCTGTAGATGTTGTGAACATCTGTTAGGCACGTTCTGATGACTACTTGATAGTTTAGTGCGTCATGCATTACGGCTTAGAATTGAGGCTTCGAAATGTTTTGAATGTCACGGAACATATGAGATGTTCTAAGAGCTGAAATTAGGATCTCAGGCTCGTGCCCGTGTTGTGAGATATGAGATCTCCAACAAGATTCTTTGCATGTAATTTTAAAGAGAATAGCTCAATCGTTGAGCATGTGCTCAGATTGTCTGGGTGCTACAATCGCTTGAATCGAGTGGGAGTTGATCTTCCAGATAAGATAGTGATTTATATATTTCTCCAAGTCACTCTCACTAAGCTACTAGAACTTGGTGATGAACTATAAAATGCCAGGGATAGAAATAATGACCCTTGAGTTGTTCGCGATGTTTGACACCGCGAAGGTAGAAATCAAGAAGGAGCGTCAAGTGTTGATGGTTAGTCAAACCACTAGTTTCGAGAAGGGCAGGAGCAAGGAGGGAAAACTTCATGGAGAGAAAGTAAGTTGCTGCTCCAGTGAAGCAACCCAAAGTTGAACCCAAACCCGAGACTAAGTGCTTCGATTATGAGGAGAGCTGTCACTGAAGCGGAGCAACCCTAGATACTTGGTAGATAACAAGGCTGGCAACGTCGACAGAAGTATATTTGATGTACGTGTTATTTATGTGTACCTTGCTAGTACTACTAGTAGCACCTGGGTATTGGATACCGGTTCGGTTGCTAAATGTTAGTAACTCGAAATAAAAGCTACAGAATAAACGGAGCACTAGCTAAGGGTGAGGTGACGATGTGTGTTGGAAATGTTTCCAAGGTCGATGTGATCAACATCGCACGCTCTCTCTACCTTCGGAATTAGTGACGAACCTAAATAAATGTTATTTGGTGTTTTGCGTTGAGCATGAACGTGATTAGATCGTGTTTATTGCAACATGGTTATTCATTTAAGTTAAAGAATAATGGTTATTCTGTTTACATGAATAATACCTTCAATGGCCATGCACCCAGTGAGAATGGTTTGTTGAATCTTGATCGTAGTAATACACATGTTCATAACATTGATGCCAAAAGATACAAAGTTAATAATGATACTACCACATACTTGTGGCACTACCGCTAAATGTCATATTGGTATAAAGTGCATGAAGAAACTCCATGCTGATGGATCTTTGGACTCATTCGATTTTGAATCGGTTGAGACATGCGAACCATGCCTCTTGGGCAAGATGACTAAGAACCCCATTTTCTGGTTTGATGGAGCGGGCAAGTGATTTATTGGAAATGATACATGTTGACATATGCAATCCAATGAGTCTTGTAGCATGCGGTGGATATCGTTGTTTTCTTACCTTCACTGATGATTTGAGTAGATAATAGTGTATATTTACTTAATGAAACGCAAGTCCGAATCGTTTGAAAGGTTCAAGCAAATTCAGAGTGAAGTTTAAGATCATCGTGACAAGAAGATAAAAATTTCTACGATATGATCGTCCAGATGAATATCTGAGTTGCAAGTTTGGCAGACAACTTTAGACAATGTGAAAATTGTTTCACAACTCACGCCACCTGGAACACCATAGTGTGATTGTGTGTCCGAATGTCATAGTCGTGCTCTATTGGATATGGTTCATGCTATGATGTCTCTTATCATTTTGTTACTATAATTTTGGGGTTATGCATTAGAGACAATTACATTCACTTTAAATAGGGCACCATCTAAATCCGTTTTGATGACACCATGTGAATTATGTTTGATAGAAACCTAAGCTGTGATTTCTTAATGTTTGGGGCTGCGACGCTTGAGTGGAAAATGTTTTCACCTAATGAGCTTGAACCCAAAGCGGACAAATGCATCTTCATAGAATACCCTAAGAACAGTTGGGTGATCCTTCTATCTCAGATCCAAGCATAAAATGTTTGTTGCTAAAACTGGGTCCTTTCTCGAGAAAAAGTTTCTCTCGAAAGAATTGAGTGGGAGGAAGATAGATCTTGATGAGGTTGTTGAACCTCTGTTTCAACCAGAGAGTAGCGTAGCGCAGGAAGTTGTTTCTGTGAAGCCTACGTTAGTTGAAGAGGAAGTTAATGATGATGATCATGAAGCTTTGGATCAAGTTACTATCAAACTTTGTAGGTCGACAAGGACATGTACTGCTCCTGAGCGGTACGACAACCCTGTCTTGGAGGTCATGTTGTTGGACAATGATGAACCTATGAACTATGGAGAAGTGATGATGGGCCCGAAAACCAACAAATGGTTAGAGGCCATGAAATCCGAGAAAGGGTCCATGTATGAAAACCAAGTATAGACTTTGGTGGACTTGCTCGTTGGATGGCAGGTTGTTAAGTACAAATGGATCTTTAAAATGAAGACAGACGCTGATGGTAAATGTCACCATTTGTAAAGCTCGACTTGTTGCAACGAAGTTTACGACAAGTTCAAGGAGTTGACTGCGATGAGACTTTCTCACTCGTAGCGATGCTAAAGTTTGTTGAAACTATGTTAGCAGTTGTTGCACTTTCAATTATGAAATCTGGCAGATGGATGTCAAAATATCGTTTCCTTAATGGTTTACTTGAGGAAAGGTTGTATGTGATACAACTAGAAGGTTTTGTCAGTCCTAAGGATGCTAAAAGGTGTGCAAGCTTCACTGATTCCTCTATGAACTGAAGCAAGCATCTCGGAGTTGGAATATACAATTTGATGAGGTGATCAAAGTTTTTGAGTCTATACAAAGTTTATGAGAAACTTGTATTTGCAATAAAGTGAGTGGGAGCACTATAGAGTTTCTGATAAGTATATGTGGATGACATATTGCTATTCGGAAATGATGTAGAATTTCTAGAGAGCATAAACGGTTGTTTGAAAAGAGTTTTTCAAAGGAAGACCTGGATAAAGCTACCTAATTGTTGAGCATCAAGATCTATAAAGATAGATCAAGATATTTGATAAGACTTTCAATGAGTACATACCTTGACAAGATTTTGAAAGAGTTCAAAATGGATTAGTTAGAGAGATGTGTTCTCGCCTGCTTTGTAAGGTGTGAAGTTGAGTGAGACTCAAAGCTCGACAACAGCAGAAGAAAGAGAAAGGACGAATGTCGTCCCCTATGCCTTAGACATAGGCTCTGTATAGTATGCCATGCTGTGTACTGCACATGTGTGTGCCTTGCCATGAGTACGTCAAGGGGTACAAGAGTGATCCAGGAGTGGATCACTGGACAGCGGTCAAGATTATCATTAGTAACTAAAAAGACTAAGGAAATGTTTCTCGATTATGGAGGTGCTAAAGAGTTCATCGTAAAGAGTTACATCGATGCAAGATTTAACACCAATCCGGATGACCCATAATAGCAATCTGGATACATATAGTGGAGTAGTCATTTGGAATAGTACCAAGTGGAGCGTGGTAGCAGTGTTTACAGTTTGACATAGGGATTTGCAAAGTACATACGGATTTGAATGTCGCAGACCCATTGACTATAAGACCTCACTCACATGCAAAGCATGATCGATCCCTAGAACTCATTGGGTGTTAGATTCATAACAATGCGTATCACATGGTGATGTCAACTAGATTACTGAATCTAGTGCAAGTGGGAGACTGTTGGAAATATGCCCTAGAGGCAATAATAAATTAGTTATTATCATATTTCCTTGTTCATGATAATCGTTTATTATCCATGCTATAATTGTATTTATCGGAGACTTAGATGCATGTGTGGATACATAGACAAAACCATGTCCCTAGTATGCCTCTAATGGACTAGCTCGTTGATCAAAGATGGTTAAGGTTTCCTAGCCATGGACATGAGATGTTATTTGATAACGGGATCACATCATTAGGAGAATGGTGTCATGGACAAGAACCAAACTACAAACGTAGCATATGATCGTGTCAGTTTATTGCTACTGTTTTCTGCATGTCAAGTATATGTTCCTATGACCATGAGATCATGCAACTCACTGACATCGAAGGAGTGCCTTGTGTGTATCAAACATCACAACATAACTGGGGGACTATAAAGGTACTCTATAGGTATCTCCGAGGGGGTCTGTTGAGTTGGCATGGATCAAGACTGGGATTTGTTACTCCGTGTGACAGAGAGGTATCTCAGGGCCCACTCGATAATACAACATCACAACAAGCCTTGCAAGCAATGTGATTAAGTGTTAGTCACGGGATCTTGTATTACGGAACGAGTAAAGAGACTTTCCGGTAACGAGGTTGAACTAGGTATGGAGATACCGACGATCGAATCTCGGGCAAGTAACATACCGAAGAACAAAGGGAACATCATACGGGACCAACTGAATCCTTGACATAAAGGTTCGACCGATAAAGACCTTCGTAGAATATGTAGGAACCTATATGGGCATCCAGGTCCCGCTATTGGTTATTTACCGTAGAGGTGTCTCGGTCATGTCTACATAGTTCTCGAACCCGCAGGGTCTGCACACTTAAGGTTCGGTGACGTTTCGGTAGTATAGAGTTATGCATGGTGGTGACCGAAGGTTGTTTGGAGTCCCGTATGAGATCCCGGACGTCAGGAGGAGCTCCGGAATGGTCCGTAGGTAAAGATTCATATATAGGAAGTCCTATTTTGGCCGCTGGAAAAGTTTCGGGCTCATCGGCAGTGTACCGGAAGTGCTGGTAGTGTACCAGGGGACCATCGGGAGAGGTATTTCGACCCAAGAGGCTACATGGGCTGTGGGTGGGTGGAAACCAGCCCTTAGTGGGATGGTGGAAGTCCTCTAACAGGCCCATGCGTCTGGAGTTGAAAGAGAAAGAAAAAACGCAAGGTGGAAAGAGATTCCAAGTAGGAAAGGAGGAATCCTAGTCCTACTAGGATTGGAGGAGGATTCCTCCTCACCTCCTTGCGCAAGGGCAGCCTTGGTGCGCTAGCCCTCCTCCTCCCTCCCTCTTATATATACTGATGGTATTGGGTGTTTTGCACTAGATTTTATGGCCACGTGCTACCCGTTCCACCGGTGCTCCTCTAGATCGGATTTTCGCAGTGCTTAGGCGAAGCCCTGCCGAAATTGCTCCACCACCATCGCCGGAGCGCCGTCATGCTGCCGGTGAACTCTTCTTACTATCCACTTCCTCTTGCTGGATCAAGATGGTGGAGATCGTCATCAAGCTGCATGTTGAACGCGGAGGTGTCGTCTGTTTGGCGCTAGATCAGAAGGACCGTGATCAAGATCGCGAGACGGATCGTGATGAGTTTGCGAGACGGATCGTGATGAGTTCGTGAGACGGATCGTGATAAGTTCGCGAGACGGATCATGATGAGTTCGCAGGATGGATCGTGATCAAGATCATGAGATGGATCATGATGAGTTCGTGGGACGGATCATGATGAGTTCACGAGACGGATCGTGATTGGATCGCGGGATGGATCATGATGAGATCCTGGGACGCTCGGCGATTTGGATCACGAAGACGTTCGACTAAACCAACCACGTTTCTTAACACTTCCCGCTTAGCGATCTACAAGGGTACATAGATCCACTCTCCCTCTCGTAGATGCTCATCACCATGGATAGATATGCGTGTGCGTAGGAAAAATTTTGTTTCCCATGCGACGTTCCCCAACAAGCCTGAGATCCCAATTTCAGTTCTTTAGAACATCTCATATGTTCCATGACGTTGAAAAACGTTGTGGAGCCTCAATACTAAGCCATAATGCATGACACACTAAACTATCAAGCAGTCATCAGAATGTGCATGTGAGATGTTCACAACATCTACAGACGACACTAGAGGGGTTGGCGCACCGAGCGGTGCATTAAGGACATAAGCCTTTCGTGCAGTAATGAGGAAAATCCTTAGATCACGGACCCAGTCTGCAATATTGCAATCAACAACATAATTTGCGAAGACACTACTGACTATGTTCATGATAATGAGTTCAATTAAACATATTACTTAAGAACTCCCACTCAAATTGACATCCCTCCGGTCATTCGAGCGATACATGATCCAAATTCACCAACTCAAGTCCGATCATCACGTGAGTTGAGGTGGTTTCAATGGTGAACATCATCATGTTGATCATATCTACTATATGACTCATGTTCGACCTTTCGGTCTCTTGTGTTCCGAGGCCATGTCTGTACATGCTAGGCTCGTCAAGTTTAACTTGAGTGTTCTGCACGTGCAACATTGGCTTGCACCCATTGTATGCCAACGTAGAGTCTATCACACCCGATCATCACGTGGTGTCTCGACACGACGAACTTTCACAACGGTGCACACTCAAGAAGAACAAAATTTATGTTGAAATTTTAGTGAGGGATCACCTTATAATGCCACCGTCATCCTAAACTAAACAAGGTGCATAAAAGGATTAACATCACATGCAAATCATAAGTGACATGATATGGCCATGAACTTGTGCTTTTGATCTCCATCAATGAAGCACCGGCTTGATCTCCATCGTCACCGGCATGACACCATGATCTCCATCATCTTGATCTACATCAATGTGTCACCATTGGGGTTGTCACGCCCACCATGCTCATACTACTATTGCTACCGCTTGGCGATAAAGTAAAGCATTACATAGCGCTTAATGATTGACATGCAGGTCATACAATAATTAAAGACAACCCCATGGCTCCTGCCGGTTACCCTACTCATCGACATGCAAGTCGTGATATTCTATACAATACATGATCATCTCATACATCACATATATCTCATCATGCAATTGGCCGTATCACATCACAACATACCCTGCAAAAACAAGTTAGACGTCCTTTAATTGTTGTTGCAAGTTTTACGTGGCTGTTACAGGTACCTAGCCAGAACAATTCTCACGTACGCAAAAACCACAACGGTTATACATAATTTTCTTTTCAACCTTCTCAAGGACCGCCTTTGTTGAATCCGATTCAACTAAAGTAGGAGAAACAGACACCGGCTAGCCATCTTTGTGCAACAAAGTTACACGTCAGTCGATGGAACCGGTCTCTCTTAAGCGTACGAGTGTAAGTGCATCTAGTGCCCCTTAGTGATTTTGGTGTATTGAAGACTTATAGGTTAAGGAACTAATGTGTTTGTGAGTGTACACATGCTCTATAAGTCGATGTGGAGTTTGATATGTTAGGAGATTACCGACCCCTAAAAATGTATGTCTTCAACTGAAGACTTTGGTGAAGACTTTGCTGAAGACTTTGGTATTCCCTGAAGACTTTGAAAATAAAGAAGTTGGTGTGACCTTAAAGATACGAACGAGGACTATGAAGCGTGAAGAATTTTGTTTTCGTAGTTTCATTTCCTTTCTTTGAGTCACAGGAAACACCGTATTGTTAAAGGGGGCCGAGGTAATACTAAGGAAAATTTGCAACTGATGCTCAACTCCAAAAGCCTCAACCTATCCAATCCTTCTAGTGAAGCCTTTGGAAATCTCTTGTAGTTCACTCAAGTTCTTCAGTGACAGAGACGATGTTCTTCTGGTCTCTGATGAAATTGATCTGATTGAGGAGTTAGGATTTTGCCAGTGCGAATTGCCTACAAGTGAGGAACATGATAAGCCTGAGGACTTTCATGGTTCAAAATTCTGACCATTGATGTGCTTAGCGCTAGCTGTCCCCAATCATCACATCCACATAACGGTCATATCATTAGGGGCATTTATGTCTTATCATGTCAGGTTGCACCCTGGCTATAAATTGCCACCCCCCACAACCACTAGTTGGTTGGCTGCTCCGAGAGAGAATTGACACTTGTCATTTGAGAGCAACCCATCCTCCGAGTACTTTGAGAGAAAATCATCAGTGAGGAAAAACCCACAACCAAACCACCAAACCCAAAGTGATTGAGCATCACCGAAGATATTGTTCCTGTGTGGAACCGATGCTTGTTACCTTTGAGGACTGTGTATCCTCTAGACGATTAGGCGTCATGGTCTAGTGCATCCTGCAGACAATTGGGGATCACGGAGTGACCTTGGTCTAGAGCATCCAGCAGTCAATTGTGGATCGTCGGGTGACCAGTTTGTGAGGGTTTTGGAAGTCTACCTTGAAGACTTACCACGAGTGTTGGGCGAGGACTTTGTTACCTTAGCTCAAGGAGAATACGGTAAGGACTGTGTGTCCTAGGACTGTGTGTCCTCTGGTTTAAAAACAAGGCCGCTCTAAACCAGACGTACAACTATCACAGCAGTTGGAACTGGGTCATAAAACCATTGTCTTCATTGAGCTACCTGGTTCTATTTCCTCAACCCCTCTATTCCTTGTATACTTGATGAAATTGATCGCTGCTGTTTGAAGAATTTGACTGAAGACTTTCACAATTTCCTCACCTCAAATTCTTCAAGTTACCTTGTTCCTCACCTGCTTATCTTGTATCATGCTACTTGTAATCTGTGCATGTTTCATTTCATCATGATGACTATGCTGTCGCTATGTTTATCATGCACTTGAGTACTTAATCCACTGCTAGTTATTCATCACATTTCAAATTCCTCAAGTTGAAATTCCTCAAGTGATGAATTTGTAAAAATCGCCTATTCACCCCCCCTCTAGTCGATATAACGCACTTTCAAATGGTATCAGAGCAAGGTACTCCCTTGTTCTGTGTGATTTTGGTTTAACCACTTGGAGTTCTAGTTATGTCGACTGCAGGTATGATCAAGGTTTCCACAGGATGTCCTACCTTCGATGTGACGGACTATCCCTACTGGAAGAACAAGATGCGCATGCATCTTGTGGCAATTGACAACGATCTCTGGTACGTTGTGGAAAATTGTGTTCCCTCTGTTACTCCCACGATCAACGGTGCTGATGTGGAGAGATTCAAGCAACTCGATTCTCAAGCAAAGAATATCATTTGTGCACATCTAAGCAAAGGTCAGTATGGCAGAATGAATGCTTTGGAGTCTGCTAAGCTTATCTAGGATAGGTTGTCCAAAGTCAACGAAGGTGTTTCCACTCAACATGACTCAACGAAGGTGTTGACGTTCTTTGCAATCTCTTCAATCTCTAAGAACGTGGAGAGTACAAGTCACTTGATCCTGCTGATATTCTTGAGAGACTCAATACTCATGAATTCCAACAAGCTGAGAAGAGAGACCTCTACGGGCCAAGTTATGGAAGAACTTATGCTCTGAAGGGAAAAGCAATTTCCTCATCTGAAGGCGAAGATTCTGATAGTAGCCTTGGTGATCCTGAAGAACTGAGTCAGGAGCTAGAAATGCTCGTGAGTAAATTCCAAAAGTTCTCAAGGAGAGGTGGATTTGGAAAGTAATCAAAAACTGGTTTGAGGAAATCAGATTCCTCAGATGACTACAAGAAAATAACTTGTCACAAATGCAAGAAATCTGGTCACTTCATCTCTGATTGTCCTCTCTGGGAAAAAGAATCAAAGAAGAAGAAGAAGAAGTATAAGGACGACAGTTCTGATGACTCGAAGAAAAAGAAGAAATCTTCAAAGTCCTCATCTGCAAAGTCCTCATCTTCAAAGTCCTCAATGCACAAGAAGAATGGTTCCAGAAAGGCTCGGGCTTTCATTGGCAAGGAAATGGACTCAGAAGAAGAATATGAAGAATATGAAGAAGAGGAAGAATCTGAGGTAGAATCTGAATCTGGTGTCGCTAGCCTTGCTCTCGCTACTGTCTTCGTCAGCAAGTCCATCTTTAACGATGAAGAAAATGACTACTCCAATGACTCTGATGGAGTCAATGCTGACTATGCTCCTACTTACTGTTTCATGGCAAACGGCGTCAAGTCAGTCACAAAATGTCCCAATATTGATGACATTGAATATCCTAAGTGGAAGGTTCTGATGAAGAAGCATCTGATGTCTACGAACAGTGAGCTATGGATTGTTATAGAACTTGGACTGACTGAACTTTGCAAGATGGCAAATGCTGAGGAAATTCATAAGTACACTCAACTTGATGCTCAGGCGAGGAACATCATCTGCTCAAGCCTATCAAGCGTCATGTTCAAGGGCATCTATCATCTTCAAAATGCCAAGCTCATCCGGGATAGGATCATGGACATCAGTGAAGGCTATCGCACTCGTCAAGACCCCATGTTCATTGAACTCAAGAAAATTCTCAAAACCCAGGAATAAGATCCCGATTCATCTTCCTCACTTTGTCTTATGGCAAAAGGGTCCATGCTACATAAGCATCACTCCTCCTCTGAATCTAGTGATTGTGAAGCTGATGAATATGTGAAACCTAGCTATGCCAAACTTGCTAATATTGCCACTAAGCAACAAAGTGCACTTGAAAAGCTTCAGAAAATGCTAGACAAAAGCAATGATCTATTGAATGAGGAAGTGGATCAGACTCAAACTCTGTCTGACGATCTCAAAAGTCTTCAAACAAAGAATGATAACCTTCAGAGTTATCATAATGCTCTCTTCGCCCATCATGAGAAGCTTTTTTATGAATTTCTTCAAAGAAAGCAAGATCTTGAGAAACTACGGGTGACACATGAGGATCTCCAAAGGGAAAACGATTCCTTACTGGCTCAACAGATCAGTACCGCTCAAAAAGAATTTGTTCCACCTTGTTTGAAATGCATTGAACGTGAAACTGCTAATTCTTCACCTGAATGTTCAAATGCTTCTATTGCTGCAAATTCTTCAACTATTCTAGTGGTCACAAATTCCTCATCGGAGGATACCACAAGTATCACTGATGAAAATGCAGGGTTGAAGGAATTGTATGTGACAGGCATGTACAAAAGTCTCAAAGGGCATCAAACCCTTTGTGATGTTCTCAAAAAGAAAATTCTGAACAGGAACCCTAGGAAATAGGGTATTGCCTTTGAGAGGAAACTCAACGCTGATGGATCCTACTAGACACCTGAGCAGTACCCCAAAACCTCATGGGTTGCTGCAAAAGGACCTCCTGTAGATCCATCCACTTTATCTGGCTTTACTTGTGAAACTTAATATTCCTCTGATGAGTCACTTGACTTCAACTAAAAATCAGAAAGATGAAGTATTTGCCAGATTTGTTGGAACTAACTGTAGGAACGGTTCTCCTATGAAGAAAATATGGGTTCCCAAGAGCTACCTACAAAATCTTCAAGTGAATGTCCTCACGACACCACTCATGAAAAATAGGAACCCCAGATCAAATTCCTCATATGGACCAAAGTCTTCACTTGGACCAAATTCCTCAAATGGTCAAAAACATCATTCTCGTGCTAATGCATCTGTTTCGTAGGGAAAATCTAAGAGTTCTGAATATGTGCATTATTATTCAAATAATTATGTTCATAAGTCCTCCAAGAATTTCTCTGCTTATTCATATGAGTACTCTAACCCTCGCCCTGTGAAACGAAGCGCACTTTCTTCAATGCCTCCCTTCTCATATGGTGCTCGTAGAATGATGAACTCTTTGCCACCCCTCCAGATGTGGGTGGTGAAGAAATTGAACTAATTTCTTATGCAGGGTCAGGTCTCCAGATGAACTTGAATGTCTGATGAATTTGCTGGAGACCTGAGGAAATGCTTGAAAGGATGCAAGCTAACCATGTAGAAATGAATTCCTCATTTCTCACGTCCTCACACTACTTGCTTACTATCGTGTGTGATGAAATTCTGTCTGATGAAATTGATGTCAAATTCTTCACTCTGAAGCATATGAGTTCGTAAGTTGTACTAATTCATCTGCAAGATGAACCTCCAAAAGCTACTGAGTGGGTCCTTGATAGTGGATGCACAAACCACATGTCTGGTTACAAGAATCTACTGATGAATTTTCCACTTGCTCCATCTCATCTGAAGCATATCACCTATGCATACAAATGAAAAAAGCAAGGTATTGGGTCTAGGTAAGGTTGCAATCTCAAAGGACCAAACCATGGATAAGGTGATGCTTGTCGAATCCCTCGGGTTCAACCTTATGTCTGTCTCAATGCTTTGTGATCTTGATATGGTTGTCGCATTTGGAAAATATCGTTGTGTTGTCATCATGGAATCTGATAATTCCAGAGTCTTTGAAGGCTTTAGGAGAGTAGACTTGTATATTATTGATTTCTCTACAGGTCCTCAGCCTGCCACATGCCTACTTGCAAAGTCCTCAGAAGGTTGGTTGTGGCATCGATGACTTGGACATGCTGGTATGAGGAACTTGCACACGCTCGTGAAGAAAAAGCATGTCATTGGCATTGAAGGTGTCAAATTCCTCAAGGACCACCTCTGTGGTGCATGTGAGTCTGGGAAGATGACCAGATCCAAGCATCCCTCGAAGACAATCATGACCACGTCTCAACCCTTTGAATTGCTTCACATGGATCTCTTTGGCCCCACTCATTACTCCACACTAACAAATTCTTCAAGTTTGTATGGCTTTGTCATTGTTGATGATTACTCTCGTTACACTTGGATGCATATTATTTTGTACAAGTCTGAAGTGCGGGATGTCTTCAGATGATTTGCTTCAAGGGCCTCCACCAACTTCGGTGTCAAGATAAAGCATATTAGGAGTGATAATGGGACTGAGTTCAAGAACACAAATCTTGATGAATATCTTGATGAACTTGGTATTACTCATGAGTTATCTGCCCCTTATACTCCTCAACAGAACGGCATCGTGGAGCGCAAGAACAGGACTCTTGTTGAGATGGCTCGCACCATGCTTGATGAATACAAGACTCCTCGTCGCTTCTGGCCTGACGCATTTGATACTACATGCCACATCATCAACATGGTATATCTTCACAAATTCTTCAAGAAGACTTCGTATGAACTTATGACTGGCAAGAAACCCAATGTAAGTTATCTCAAAGTCTTCGGTGCAAAATGCTGGATTAGAGATCCTCACCATAGTTCTAAATTTTCACCGAAAGCACATGAAGGTTTTATGCTTGGTTACGGAAAGGACTCGCACACCTACAGAGTCTTCAACACCTACCACCATAAGGTTGTTGAAACTGTAGATGTGCGGTTCGATGAAACTGATGGCTCGCAAAGAGAGCACCTGCCTTCTGTATTAGATGAACAGTCTCCTGAGGAATCCATTAAGATGAAGGCTACTAAAGACGTCATACCCACTGAGGAAGTCATTCCAACGAATGAAGACATTCATGTTGATACACCTGAAGAAAATGGTGCTGGAGAAAATCCTCACTCACGTCAACCTGCTCACCCAAGAGTTGCAAATGAAGTGTAGATTGACAAAATCATTGATGACATCAATGCACCAGGTCCCCTCACTCGCTCAAGATCTTGACATTTGACTAACTTTTGTGGGCACTTTGCCTTTGTCTCTATCATAGAGCCCACCAAAGTTGATGAAGCTTTCAAGGAGCCTGAGTGGATTCAAGCTACGCAAGAGGAATTACGTCAATTCAAGCTCAACAACATGTGGGAACTTGTCAAGTGGCCAGATCCTTGCAAGCATAACATCATAGGTACCAAGTGGATCTTCCGCAACAAGCAAGATGAAAATGGTCTTGTGGTAGGAAATAAGGCTCGTCTTGTAGCTCAAGGCTACACACAGGTTGAAGGAATTAACTTTGATGAAACTTTTGCACATGTTGCTAGACTTGAAGCTATTCGATATTGCTTGCTTATGCTAACCATCATGATATCATCTTATATCAAATGGATGTGAAAAGTGCATTCCTCAATGGTAATCTTGAGGAGGAAGTATATGTTGCTCAACCACCAAGTTTTGAAGACCCTAAGCATCCTGACAAAGTCTTCAGACTCAACAAGGCCCTCTATGGCCTCAAGTAGGCCCCTCGGGCGTGGTACGACACTCTGAAGGAGTTCCTCATGAAGAAAGGCTTCAAACCCGGTTCACTCGACCCAACTGTTCATATGCCAAATATATGTAGACGATATTATCTTTGGTTGTACTGACAAACGTTACAGTGATGAATTTGCCTATATGATGAGTGAAGAATATCAAATGTCTATGATGGGAGAGTTGAAATTCTTCTTAGGTCTTCAAATTCGTCAGCAAGAAAACGGCATATTCATCTCACAAGATAAATACCTCAAGGATGTTCTGAGGAAATTCGACATGCAAGATTGCAAAGGCATCAAAACTCCGATGCCTTCAAAAGGCCACCTCTGCATTGACGAAAATGGTAAAGATTTTGATTAGAAGGTATATCGTTCCTTGATTGGCTCATTATTGTATCTATGTGCATCTAGGCCTGATATTATGCTGAGTGTTTGCATGTGTGCTCGATTCCAAGCAACACCGAAGGAATCACACCATAAGGCTGTGAAACATATTCTTCAATACTTAGCTCACACACCAACGCTTGGATTATGGTATCCCAAGGGCTCAAATCTTCACCTCGTCGGATACTCTGATGATGACTATGTTGGATATCATGTGGATCAAAAGTTAACCTCAGGCACATGTCATTTCCTCGGACGATCCTTAGTCTGCTGGTCCTCGAAGAAGCAGAACTATGTGTCACTATCTACTGCTGAAGCTGAGTACATTGCTGTTGGTTCATGTTGCACTCAGCTGCTATGGATGAAGCAAACCCTCAAGGACTATATCATCAAGTTGAAGAATGTGCCTCTATACTACGACAATGAGAGTGCCATCAAGATTACTTACAACCCAGTTCAGCATTCCAAGACGAAGCACATCCAGATTCGTCATCATTTTCTTCGAGATCATGTACTCAAGGGCGACATCTCCATCGACCACATCCCCACTGAAGAACAATTGGCCAATATCTTTACAAAGCCCTTGGATGAGAAGAGATTTTGCAAGTTGTGTTGTGAGCTAAATATCTTAGAATCTTCGAATGTTCTTTGAAAAAGGACACACATCCTAACACTTATGCAAAATTGATGACTTAGATGTGCAACACATGAAGTAACATTTTTGTTCAATCAATGAAGAATAACCCTCTAAGTGTGAAAAAATTAATGAATAATTTGACTCTCAAAACCCTACGACAATTGTACGTGGTGTCTGAAGTCATCATTCTTATGGGTCACGTCACCAACAATAGTTGGAATTCTTCAAAGTTGAGTTTTTTGTCATTTTGCAAATTCTTCAACTTTTCAAATTCCTCAACTTTTCAAATTCTTGAAACTATGAAACTCATGTTCTTCATTGACTATATACATATATATATGAGTTTTCAATGTCCTCAACAGCATTCACTTATTGCTAATTATTCAACTTGATTTTCATCTAAGTGAATGTGATTGGACCCTTTCGGCCTCTATGCTAAACTCAACCCAGTCTGTTCACAAATTCTTCATATGTGTTCTACTTTGAAACTCGTTGAAAGTCTTCACTATGTCCTTGACAGCTGAAGGATTTATGAATGGAAACTTTAAAATTTTCATTATCAAAATTTTCAGCGTTTCCCGCTCAAATGGTTCCGATTCCCATGACTGGATAACCCATGATCCCCCACTACCGCCACTACTCAGAACGTGGGTCACACATGTCGCATGGAGAGCAAGGGTCAGGGGCAATCTGGTACAAAATCGTCGGACAGATTGGTTTTCACCACCGCCATAAATACCCCTTCCCTTTCACTGTGCTCGGTTACTCCTCACTCCCCCTCTCTCCTGAGCTCAAACCTAGCGCCGCCGCTAAACTCATCGCCGCCGGTGTGGAAGAGCTTCACTGCCTCAACCTTGCCGACGTCGTACTAGCATCGGCCGCGGAAGTCTTCACCCCGTTGCCGCTGTAGCTGTCTCCCTCTGCCAAGCTAGGGCGTGGGAGATCTGGACTGACAAACTTCCTAGATTTCTTCTCACAGTTCGTCGTGTTCTTCAACAGGGTAAATAAAATCTATTTTTACTACCCTTGTTTGATCTTCAGTTATTCCTCAATTTTCACAAAGGTGTTTATTCTTCAAGAATCTCATTCTAAAAGCACCTTACATGTTCATACACTTGATATTTTTCCTAAGTTATGATTTTCTTCAAGATTCCTCAATTGTGTGAATCCTCAAAGTTTGCACAACTCTGGAACCTAAGATAAAGAACACTTAGTGAAATTCTTCAAGACACCCATGGTCAAATTCCTCACGCCTGATTTTGTTGAAAATTTCTGAGAACGCATATGACCTCTTCAAATTCCTCACACCTATACTCTGTTCATAGGTACAAACATGTCCGATGATGAATCACTAGATTCTTATCAACTTAACTCATTCGCAGCATTTCTTGAGGAAAAACTGTGCACTTCTTAAGAATCTTCAAGAGTTCAAAATCCTTAGTTGAAGAAAATGGCTGATGGGAAGAAGCCACAGAAAGGTGGAAAGAAAGCTGAACAGAACACTACTTTTGAGATACCTAAACCTTTGTATGTTGGTTATTGTACACCATATGAGTCCATACACGACAAAGAGACAAAAGAACAGAGGAAAATCAGAATTCAGAGGATTGAACGGAGGTGGGTGAGGGAATGGAAAGAATATCGCTATGTCACTCCTAAGTATATGAAGAAATTCGCACTCAAACCCCCTTGCAATAGGGCTCCTCCTGCTGATGATCAAGAGGTTGATCCCACAAGTGTTGCTCGCGGTGAAGACTTTCCCGCTGAGTGGGCAAAGCATCAACTGAAACTTCAGAGGACTGCCGAAGCTGCTGTGAAGAAATTCAATAAAGACTCTGCTGCTGTTGCCACTGTCGGAGCCTCTACAAGTGCTCCAAAGAAAAAGATGATGAAGAAATCTGCTGTGAAGTGAAATCCTTCATTTTCAAAGTCATCACAGTAGATTCCTCAAACTCAGTCCTCAAAGGCCTCAGCTGATGGGTCAGTAGCTGCTCAGTCCTCGGTTGCTGTTGTTAAGTCCTCTACTCCGGTGCATCTTGCATCATGCCAAAGGACTGAGGGATTCTCAATTGCTTCAGGGGCATCAGCAAGTTCTTCAGCCAAAGCACATTCCACAAGCGGTCCTTCCCCGAGGAAAATGAAAGCAACTGATGGACGAGGCATTCAACCAAGTCCTCAACCCAATAAGGTGGCATTCACAATACCATTAGATTCCTCAGATGAAGCCGATGATGAGGAACTGGCTGCGATCATCAGAAACAAGCAGGAACGAGTTGCTCAAGCAAATGGCATTCAAATTCCTCTTTTGCTTGATCCAAAAATTGTGTTGAACTTCATTAACATTTTGCACAAGTATCCCAAAATGCCCATTGATGACTTGAAGCTGCCTCCTGGTCCAGATCATGTCCTCACAGCTTTCCTAGCTGAAGAAAAATGGAAGTATGAGAAGGCTCAGTACAAGAAAGCGCATTTCTTGAAGAAAAATGTTCTGAATCTATCTCCTGAGGAACTTGTGAAGGTGCGGTCTGAGATCAAAGACCTCAATGAGGAATTCAATTCATACTATGCTGATTGGCAAGGCGCCAAGGTTCGCTTCGTCAACATTGCTGATAAAGTCATCAATGATCACAACTCAAGGGTTGCATCTCACTCCCAACCACAAATTCCTTAGGCTGAGAAAACTGCCAGCACTGCTGAAGAACCAGCCAGAGCAACCTCCACCACTACCTCTGATGAAACTGAACCCTCAAGGTCAACTAAATCAGTCATACCTGAGGAAACTGTTGCCCCTTCATCCTCCTCTGAAATCCCGAAATCTTCAAGGGTGAAGACAATCAACCTTCCTCCTGCATCAGAAGTGAAGAAGACCAAGGCTGCTGAGAACAAGACACTGAAACAGAAAGCATCAACTTCAGATTCCTCAGCTACGAAGAAATTGAAGACACTGACAATGTCTTCAAAAGAACCAGTTGATGCTACCCCAATCTCCTCACCACCAGCCAACGAAATCATGCCATTCGGTGTTGACTATGTAACCCCGAATGATGATCAAGGAGAAAAGGATCAATCTGCTTCTACCTCAGAGCAGATTGATGAAGAGATTGAAGTGGAAGAAAAAGCCTCAACTCCACAAGTATCATCGCCCTAGACTCAGTTTACTGCTGAAGAGGCCAACGTTGAAGAAATTGATGAGGATGTGGACATTGGCAATACAACTCCTGTCATCAATGACGAATATTGGGAAGCTGCTCACCCAAATTCCCCAATGACCACTCCTCTGTCACAGATTCCTCAATCCCCAGCCCAAACTGAAGAAATTCATGAAGGATCTAATGACATGGCCGCTCCTGCCACTTAAGAAATTCTAGCTGCATCAGCTGATGACTTTGCTGCTCCAACTGCCACTAAGAAAACTGCTCCGCAAATTCCTCAGTCTAAAGAAATTCCTCCTATGCCTAAGGAGATCAAGGGCCGCTTTAAACTGAACCTTTAGTCGAACCAAGGATGCCATTCAAAGGCTCACAGCGCCCCAAATTCCTCAAGTCAAATTTCTTAGATGAGCACATATTCTTCACTTGTCCTAATCCATATGACTCCGCCAGGGCCGGTCGCACCAGATTATGGACTCCAACTCAGATGAATTACTATGCATCTGTTCTGTTTGACAAGAAGAAAGTCTTCAAGCACCATCAAATTCCTCATGCTGATATGGAAACAATTCCATCCTTCACACCGGTGCTCGCGGTTCTTCAAGATGCAGGACTTCTTCCCTTATGTGTGGACATCTGCGATTGGAATGAATAGCTAATTCTTCAATTCTATGCCACTATACACATCACAGGTGATGCCTCTGACATCAACTCCTGGGTCTTGGACTGGATGACCGGATCTACTCACCTCACTACACCAGCATCTGAATTCCTTCGGTCAGTCCATGTACCAATTCCTTAAGAAGAAGCATGATACCTGTTTCATGAACATGCTCTACCCCACCAACTGATGCAAGTGCTGATGAAGCCTTTGGATCCCAAAAAACCTCAATGGACAACCTTCCTTGTGAAGGATTTGGTCTATGTGCCCAGGACGGTCTACCGCATTCTCACCAACACCCTATGTCCTCAGAAGGGCCACAACTCTGAAGAAGAAGTGGAGGGAGTCATGAACAACATGCTATTCAACATTATTCATGGGATTCGCATCAACTTCCATGATTTCTTGATGAGGACATTGGCGAATGCAACTCTCGCCCCATTTGAACTGAAGCCTTATGCTCCTTGGATCATGAAGTTCATCAGATCAAGGCCTTCAGTTCCCTTCAAGGCGGACTTCCAGAATCACTTTGGCTTCTTGCCCCCGATTGAGGTCCTCAAGAGAACAATTGCCATAGTTGAAGGAAAAGGCAAGGCTCTCATTGATGAAGGCACTCGTCCATTGGATGGTCAGTTTCACAAAGCTGCATCTTTCTCCACCAATGATGACACTGCAACCTAGGATTGTGAAGCAAAGGCCTCAACGCAAAAGCCTCAAGAGTCTGCCCCTCGTGTGATGACTGATCGTGAGCTTCTCATAAGTCTTCATCAGAAGGTTGATCATTATCACAAGTGGGTAAAGCATCAGTTGGCTTCCATTGTTCAGAACATGACTGTGACGCAGAACTTTGTGAGGAAAAATCACTACTATGTGCATGAAATCTTCGATCGCGCATGGGCCATTCTTGCACACCTCAACACTCCTGAGGAACTCAAGGACATGGACTTTCAGCAAAACTTTGACTGGTCCCATCCTCCTCAGAAGAAATTCAAGAAGGTTCAAGTTCCTCTGATGGTTACAAGTTCATATTTCTTCATCGTGTGAGATGGATGAAGCTGAGGACATTGATGACACTGTGGCGGGCCCTGCATCGACAAACGACCCCGACACCGCTGGCGCTCCTTCCTCACCAAAAAGATGAAATTCTTGAAGGGGCGTTAGTCCTCACTTTTTCGTCCCTTTTGGTCTTCGATGACAAAGGGGTAGAAAATTTGAGTTAGTCTTCAAGCGGGTCTCTATATATGGGCTGTGTTTTTTGTTTAAGTTACAACTCTCGCTCTTCTGAAGCATTTGTTGTTTCAGTTGTAAACTTAAGTCCGATGGTGGTCTGACTCTTTGAATTGCTTTCCGCATGCTTATTTCCTCAAGGACCTTAATGCATGCATGCTGAATTTCGTCAGACACCATTTTCATCATGCATTTCAAATTCTTCATATCATATGTTAAATGCGTGTATGAATTACAAGATATAGGGGGAGTTCTCCATGTTTTTAACCTGCCATGTCCATTTGTATTCCAAAGCAAATTCCTCAAATATGCACATCTTCAGGGGGAGTTCTTCTATATCTTGCAATCAAATTCCTCAAACTCAGTATCATAGTATTACCCCCGTTGAAAACTTAACCTATTTGTCATCAATAACCAAAAAGGGGGAGATTGTAAGTGCATCTAGTGCCGCTTAGTGATTTTTGTGTATTCAAGACTTATAGGTTAAGGAACTAATGTGTTTGTGACTGTACACAGGCTCTATAAGTCGATGAGGAGTTTGATATATTCGGAGGTTACTGACCCCTAAAAATGTATGTCTTCAACTGAAGACTTTGGTGAAGACTTTGGTGAAGACTTTGGTGAAGACTTTAGTATTCCCTGAAGACTTTGAAAATAAAGAAGTTGGTGTGACCTTGAAGAAATAAACAAGGACTATGAAGCGCGAAGACTTTTGTTTTCGTAGTTTCATTTTTTTTCTTTGAGTCATAGGAAACACCGTAATGTTAAAGGGGATCGAGGTAATACTAAGGAAAATTTGTAACTGATGCTCAACTCCAAAAGCCTCAACCTATCCAATTCTTCGAGTGAAGCCTTTGGAAATCTCTTACAGTTCAGTCAATTTCTTCAATGACGGAGACAATGTTCTTATGGTCTCTGATGAAATTGATCTGACTGAGGAGTTAGGATTTCGCCAGTGCGAATTGCCTACAAGTGAGGAACATGATAAGCCTGAGGACTTTCACGGTTCGAAATTCCGACCGTTGCTGTGCTTAGCGCCAGCTGTCCCCAATCATCACATCCACATAACGGCCATATCATTGGGGAAATTTATGTCTTATCATGTCAGGTTGCACCCTGGCTATAAATAAAGTGTTTATTATTATATTTCCTTGTTCATGATAATTGTTTATTATCCATGCTATAATTGTATTGATTGCAAACACATTGCATGTGTGGATAAATAGACAACACTTTGTCCCTGGTATGCCTCTAGTGAACAAGCTCGTTGATCAAAGATGGTCAAGGTTTCCTAGCCATTGACATGTGATGTCATTTGATAATGGGATCACATCATTAGGAGATTGATGGGATGGACAAGACCCAAACTATAAACGTAGCATATGATCGTGTCAATTTATTGCTACAGTTTTTCTGCATGTCAAGTATATGTTCCTATGACCATGAGATCATGCAACTCACGGACACCGGAGGAGTGCCTTGCCTGTATCAAACGTCGCAACATAACTGGGTGGCTATAAAGGTACTCTAAAGGTATCTCTGAGGGTGTCTGTTGGGCTGGCATGGATCAAGACTGGGATTTGTTACTCTGTGTGACAGAGAGATATCTCAAGTCCCACTCGGTAATACAGCATCACAACAAGCCTTGCAAGAAATGTGAATAAGTGTTAGTCATGGGATGTTGTATTACAGAACGAGTAAAGAGACTTGCCGGTAACGAGGTTGAACTAGGTATAGAGATACCGACGATCGAATCTCGGGCAAGTAACATACCGAAGAACAAAGGGGACATCATACGGAATTAACTGAATCCTTGACATAGAGGTTAGACTGATAAAGATCTTCGTAGAATATGTAGGAACCAATATGGGAATCCAGATCCCACTATTGGGTATTGACCGTAGAGGTGTCTCGGTCATGTCTACATAGTTCTCGAACCCGCAGGGTCTGCACACTTAAGGTTCGGTGACGTTTCGGTAGTATAGAGTTATGCATGGTGGTGACCGAAGGTTGTTCGGAGTTCCGGATGAGATCCCGGACATCACGAGGAGCTCCAGAATGGTCTAGAGGTAAAGATTTATATATAGGAAGTCCTATTTTGGTCACCAGAAAAGTTTCGGGCTCATCGGTAGTGTACCGGGAGTGCCGGTAGTGTACCGGGGGACCATCGGGAGAGGTATTGCAACCCAAGAGGCTACATGGGCTGTGGGAGGACTAATACTAGACCTTAGTGGGCTGGCCAAAGTCCCACACAAGGCCCATGCGGCTGGGAAGAGATTCCTAAGTGGAAAAGGTGGAAAAGGCAAAAAGGGTGGAAATAAGGAAGGAGTCCGAATCCTACTAGGAGTGGAGGAGGAGGACTCCTCCTCTCCACTTCGACCGAAGCCTAGAGGGGTTGGCCCTTGCGCCAAGCCTCCTCCTCCTCTCCTCCTATATATACTAGAGGGTTTTAGGGATTTGGCACAAGATTTTCTGCCACGTGCAACCCTACCCTCTAGTTTGTAGTTCCTCCTCTAGATCGGTTCTAGTTGTGCTTAGGCGAAGCCCTGCTGAGATTACTCCACCACCGTCGCCGCAATGTTGTCACGCTGCCGGAGAATTCGTCTACCTCTCCGCTCCCTCTTGCTGGATCAAGAAGGCAGATATCGTCATCAAGCTATATGTATGCTGAACGCAAAGGTGTCATCTGTTCGGTGCTTGATCGTGACGGATCATGATTGGATCGCGGGATGCTCGGCGATTTGAATCGCGAAGACGTTCGACTACATCAACCGTATTTCTCAATGCTTCCCGCTTAGTGATCTACAAGGGTACATAGATCCACTCTCCCTCTCGTAGATGCTCATCACCATGGATAGATCTTGCGTGTGCGTAGGAAAATTTTTGTTTCCCATGCAACGTTCCCCAACAGTGCTATCAGAGCTAGGTCTATGCGTAGATGAGATCTCAAGTAGAACACAAAGAGTTTGTGGGTGTTGATGCCTAGATTGCTTCCTCCCTTGGTAGTGTTTTGTTTCAGCGGTATTCTGGGATGAAGCGGCCTGGACCAACCTTACTCGTACGCTTACGAGAGACCGGTTCCATCGACTGACGTGTAACTTCATTGAATAAAGATGGCTGGCAAGTGTTTGTTTCTCCTACTTTAGTTGGATCGGATTCGACTAAGGCAGTCCTTGAGAAGGTTGAAAAGCAAGTTATGTATCATTGTTGTGGTTTATGCGTAGGTGAGAATTTTTATTGCTCGATACCCGTAGCAGCCACGTAAAACACGCAACAACAATTAGAGGATGTCTAACTTGTTCTTGCAGGGTATGTTGTGATGTGATATGGCCAATTACATGATGAGATATATGTGATGTATGAGATGCTCATGTGTTGTATAGAATATCACGACTTGCATGTCGATGAGTACGGCAATCGGCAGGAGCCATAGGGTTGTCTTTAATTATTGTATGACCTGTGTGTCAATCATTAAGCGCTATGTAATGCTTTACTTTATTGCTAAACGGTAGCAATAATAGTAGAAGCATGGTGGGCGCGACAACCATGATGGCGACACGTTGATGCAGATCAAGATGATGGAGATCATGGTGTCATGCCGGTGACGATGGAGATCATGGTGTCATGCCGGTGACGATGGAGATCATGTCGGTGCTTTCAAGATGAAGAACAAAAGCACAAGTTCATGGCCATATCATGTCACTTATTATTTGTATGTGATGTTAATCCTTTTATGCACCTTGTTTTCCTTAGGACGACGGTAGCATTATAAGGTGATCCCTCACTTAAATTTCAAGATGAATTGTGTTCTCCCCGAGTGTGCACCGTTGCGAAAGTTTTTCGTGTCGAGACACCATGTGATGATCAGGTGTGATAGACTCTACATTCACATAGAACGGGTGCCTAGCATGTACAAACATGGCCTTGGAATACAAGAGACCGAAAGGTCGAACATGAGTCATATAGTAGATATGATCAACATGATGATGTTCACCATTGAAACCACCTCAACTAACGTGATGATCGGACTTGAGTTGGTGAATTTGGATCATGTGACACTCAGATGACCTGAGGGATGTCAATTTGAGAGGGAGATTTAGTAATTTGATTAACTAAACTCATTATCTTGAACAATAATCTAAGTAACCTTTGCATACTTATGTTGTAGATTAATGGCTCGCACAGGAGCACCCCTGAATTTTAATGTGTTCCTAGAGAAAGCTAAGTTGAAAGATGATGGAAGTAACTTTGTTGACTCGGCCAGTAATCTGAGGATTATCCTCACGGCTTCCGAGAAATCATATGTCCTTGATGCACCGCTTGGTGACCAACCTTAAGACATGTCATCCGAAGACGTTAAGTGCGCTTGGGAGGCACGTTCTGGGGATTACTCAATAGTTCAATGTGCAATGTTGTATGGCTTAAAACCGGGACTTCAAAGATGCCTTTAACGTCATGGAGCATATGATATGTTCCAAGAGTTGAAGTTTATCTTTCAGAAGAATGCCCGGATCGAGAGGTATGAGACCTATGATAAGTTCTATGCTTGCAAAATGGAGGAGAGCGGGTCTATCAGTGAACATATACTCAGATTCTCTAGGTATTCGACTCGTCTAGCGGAGTTGGGAATGCCCCTTTCGGCAGAGGAGATCACTGACAGAGTTCTTCAATCACTGCCACCTAGCTACAAGAGCTGATGAACTATAACATGCACGGGATGAACAAGTCAGTCGCCGAGCTGTTTGCGATGCTAAAAGTCGCCGAGTCTAAAATCCAGAAAGCACATCAAGTGTTGATGGTCAATAAAACCATTAGTTCCAAGAAGAATGGCAATGGCAAGGGCAAGAAGAGTAAATCCAAGAAGGATGGCAAAGCAGTTGCTGCTCCTGTAAAGAAGCCCAAGGCTGGACCCAAGCTAGAAACTGAGTGCTTTCATTGCAAGGGAACTGGTCACTGGAAGCAAAACTAACCCAAGTACCTGGCTGACAAAAAGGCGGCCAACAACAAACAAGGTATATATGATATACATGTTATTGATGTGTACCTTACTAGCTCTCGTTGTAGTGCTTGGGTATTTGATACCGGTTTGATTGCTCACATTTGCAACTCAAAACAGAAACTACTGAACAGACGAAGGCTGGCGAAGGACGAAGTAACGATGCGCGTGGGAAATGGTTCCAAGGTTGATGTGATAGCCGTCGGCACGCTGTCTCTTCGATTACCATCGGGATTAGTGATGAACCTAAATAGTTGTTATTTAGTGCCTGCGTTAAGCATGAACATTATATCTGGATCTTGTTTATTACGAGACAGTTGCTCATTTAAATTAGAGAATAATGGTTGTTCTATTTATATGAGTAATATCTTTTATGGTCATGCACCCAATGTGAGGAGTTTATTCATATTGAATCTTGATAGTGATGATACACATGTTCATAACATTGATGCCAAAAGATGTAGAGTTGATAATGATAGTACCACTTTCTTGTGGCACTACCATTTGGGTCATATTGCTGTAAAACGCATGAGGAAGCTCCATGCTGATGGACTTTTGGAGTCACTTGATTTTGAATCACTTGACACATGTGAACCATGCCTCATGGGCAAGATGACTAAAACGCCGTTCTCTGGAACAATGGAACGGGCAAGTGACTTGTTGGAAATCATACATACTAATGTGTGGGGTCCAATGAATGTTGCAGCGCGTGGTGGATATTGTTATTTTCTCACCTTCACTGATGACTTAAGTAGATATCGATATATTTACTTAATGAAACACAAGTCTGAAACGTTTGAAAAGTTTAAGCAATTTTAGAGTGAAGTTGAGAATCATCGTAACAAGAAGATTAAATTCCTGCGATCTGACCGATGAGGTTTATATTTGAGTTATGAGTTTGGCAGTCACTTAAGACAGTGTGATTGTTTCACAGTTGACACCGTCTGGAACACCACAGCGTAATGGTGTGTCTGAATGTCGTAATCGAGCCTTATTGGATATGGTGCGTTCTATGATGTCTCTTGTTGATTTCCCAATATCGTTTTGGGGTTATGCATTAGAGACAGCTGCATTCACTTTAAATAGGGAACCATCAAAATCCGTTGAGACGATGCCATATGAACTGTGGTTTGGCAAGAGGCCAAAGTTGTCGTTTCTTAAAGTTTTGGGATGTGATGCTTATGTCAAAAAGCATCAGCCTAAAAGCTGGAACCCAAAGCGGACAAATGTGTCTTCATAGGATACCCAAATGAGACATTTGGGTATACCTTCTATCTCAGATCTGAAGGCAAAGTGTTTGTCGCTAAGAATGGAACATTTCTTGAGAAAGAGTTTCTCTCGAAAGAATTGAGTGGGAGGAAAATAGAGCTTAATGAGGTTATTGAACCTTTACTTCAACCAGAGAGTAGCGCAGCACAGAAAGATTTTTCTGTGGATCCTACAATAGTTGAAGAGGAAGTTAATGATGATGATCATGAAGCTTTGGATCAAGTCACTACTGAACCACGTAGGTCGACAAGGGCGCGTACTACTCCTTAGTGGTATGGCAACCCTGTCTTAGAGGTCATGTTGTTGGACAACAATGAACCTACGAGCTATGGAGGAGCGATGATGGGCCCGAATTCCGAGATATGGTTAGAGGCCATGAAATCCGAGATGGGATCCATGTATGAAAACAAAGTATGTACTTTGGAAGTATTACCTGAAGGGCGAAAGGCCATTCAGAACAAATGGATCTTTAAGAAGAAGACGGACGCGGACGGTAATTTCACCGTCTATAAATCTCGACTTGTGGCAAAGGGTTTTTCACAAGTTCAAGGAGTTGACTACAATGAGACCTTCTCACCTGTAGCGATGCTTAAGTCCGTCAGAATCATGTTAGCAATAGCTGCTTATTTTGACTATGAAATTTGGCAGATGGATGTCAAAACAGCATTCCTCAATGGTTTCCTTGAGGAAGAGTTGTATATGATCCAACCGGAAGGTTTTGTCGATCCAGATAATGCTGACAAAGTTTGCAAGCTCCAGCGATCTATTTATGGACTGGTGCAAGCATCTCGGAGTTGGAATAAGCGCTTTGATGAGGTTATCAAAGCGTTTGGGTTTATACAAGTTTATGGAGAAGCTTGTATTTACAAGAAAGTGAGTGGGTGCTCTATAGCGTTTCTAATATTATATGTAGATGACATATTGTTGATTGTAAACAATGTAGAAATGCTGGAAAGCATGAAGGAATATTTGAACAAGAGTTTTTCAATGAAGTACCTAGGAGAAGCTGCTTTCATATTAGGCATTAAGATCTATAGAGATAGATTGAGATGCTTAATAGCACTTTCACAAAGCACATACCTTGATAAAGTTTTGAAGAAGTTCAAAATGGATCAGTCCAAGAAGGGGTTCTTGTTTGTGTCACAAGGTGTGAAGTTGACTAAGTCTCAATGCCCAGTGATTGCAGAAGATAGAGAGAAGATGATTGTCATCCCCTATGCTTCAGCCATAGGCTCTATCATGTATGCAATGTTGTGCACAAGACCCGATGTCAGCCTTGCCATAAGTATGGCCGGAAGGTTTCAAAGTGATCCTGGAATAGGGCACTAGACGGCGGTCAAGAATATCCTTAAGTACCTGAAAAGGACTAAGGAGATGTTTCTCGTTTATGGAGGTAATGAAGAGCTCGTCATAAAGGGTTACGTCAATGCAAGCTTTGGCACTGATCCGGATGACTCTAAGTCGCAAACCGGATACGTATTTATTCTCAACGGGGGAGCGGTAAGCTGGTGCAGTTCCAAGCAAAGCGTGGTAGCCGATTCTACATGCGAGGCGTGTAGGGTAACGCAGCAGAAAACAAAAAAATTCCGACCTACGCACCAACCCAGGACCACTATGGAGACTGCAAACAAGGTTTGATCATTTTCGTTACCGACTCGTAGCGCAGCGGAAGTAGAGTCGATGACGATCGATGGTGCAGATCCCCGCAGCTAGGATTTACAACCTCCCAACCGCGAGGATGTATACCCTCATCTTCCCCTCGGATAGCCCTCCGGGAGGCGGTCACACAGTCCCCCGGACGGTGTCGCGGACAGCCCTTCGGGAGGACCTCCAAAACTTGGATTGTCACTCGGACAGCCCTTCGGGAGGACCTTCGGAACTCAGACGGTCACACGGACAGCCCTTCAGGAGGACCTTCGAAACTCGGACGGTCACACGGACAGCCCTTCGGGAGGCACTCTCGAACTAAGACCGAAACTACGATCTCTCTACAGAGTTGCACACATACGGTGTCATATATCCGGCAGGGCTTCGCCGTCCAGAACTAGTTCCTGCCAGAACCCAGACAGCCTTTCGGCTCTACGAAACTATTTCGCTGGGAGGGAGAGAAGAAGCCAGATCATGCATGGCACTTGTATGTGATAAGGGATTGATTTTGGGCTGCCCACTCCACCTCTATTTATAGGAGAAGGAGGGGTGGAGGGGCTGAAATTTCAGCCACATCCATCCATGTCATCTCCAAGATATTTTGGAGCAAAAGCCCAAAAAGGTGGCTTTCCAAAAAGTAACCATAAAGCTGATTTCACTATTCACGACGACATTTTTCAGCGTCTGATCGAACTGAAAATATTTATGTGGGCTTAGAACATTTCCAGTACCCACTAAAATAATTTTCAACACTTTCCGAAACAATTCCGGTTTAGTGATTTTCATCTGCAAAAAGCATGTGAAGCGGTTCCGGCAGCTCCGGAACATTTCCGGTTTTCATCCCGAAAAATTCCAAAAAGTTTCCAGAACGATTCTGGCACCCTCCAAGAATTATCAGGCATGTGCCGAAACCAATTTGCCTTTATGGTATCCCCTGAAACAACTTTTCAGTTTCACCGGAACTGTTCCGGTGTTCTCTCTGCGGAACTTTTCTGCTGTCCGAAACTTTTCCGGTGTCCGAAACTTTTCCGGTGATTTTCTCTCAGACCCCCTGTCTAGTATTCAGCAGACAGATGACCCTTAAGCGTGTGACCCTATAGGTTCGGTGAAGCATAGACATGACCCGGAACCCCTTCCGATCAATGATCAACATCGGAGCCGTGGACACCCATATTGACCCCTATACCCACACGAATGAATATTCGAGTGAACCTCCAGTTGCCATGTGCTATTCCTGTTGCTTCGTGATATGTTACAAATACCCCAGGTGAGACATGTTAGCATCCCCATGGATCAACAACTTGTCCACTATGCCAGTTACCTCGTTACCGGTATTGTTCTCTTTTCTTGTTCCCGTGTTCCGGCATCCCCGTGATCAAATCACAAAGTGTCTGGCCAGACGATGATGGATACCGTAACACCGAGAGGGCCCAGATATATCTCTCCATCGTCAAAGGAGCAAATCCCAATCTTGAGCTATCAAGTTACTTGACATACTTTTCCATGAACCCGTAAGTCGCCGTAATAGCCACCCATTTACGGATGACGTTTAACAAACCCCAAAGTTCATGAAGCAAGCATGAAGAAACTCGATACTCTCATGGTCTAAGGAATTATGCAAACATTAACTTCTCTGTGTTATTAACCATTAACTTATGACTAATGTATCTCATAGCATAACATCAATTCGGGTCGATTCAACACAAATGTTCTTCTAACATTGTGCCCTCAAAATTGCCGGCATAGCCATGCCCATGATCAGGAAAACAGGATCATCATGCAATAATTGAGCCAGTCTTAGAGGCCAGAATAGGAATACATTTTACCGTTTATTATTCCACACGTGCATATGAGTCTCCCTTCAAGCCTCGTGGTTATTGCAGACTCGAGAACCATAGCAGTTATAGTATGGAACATAAACCTAATTATGAACACGGAGATGATCAATAATATTTATTATTGCCTCTAGGGCATATCTCCTATAGACTCCCACTTGCACTAGAGTCAATAATCTAGTCAATGCTAATGCACTTTACACCTATGGCATACTGGTGTAAAATATGCTTCGCTTGTGGTATAGCCTGATGTCCAACGGATCCGACAACTTCAGCTCCGTGTGTAACTTTGCATATCCTTGCATTTTCACGCTTCCACAACATTCATATTTTGGGTGGACTTGGCTTTGCATATGTGTGAATCATTGGTCAAAACCTGATTCCTCAGACTGAGCTATGGAGCAACTATCTGCAATAGTGTCCCATAGATCAAAGCCTTCTTGGAACCATACTAAGTTCATCAATGAACTACATGATTCAACAACTTCTTTGTCGCTTCTAAAGCGTCAACATACTAAGCCTTTGTTATAGAATTTGCCACAGTATCTTGTTTGGCACAATTTCCAACTACCGTGCCACCAGATTGTGTATCACACAAAACCCTCAATTAAATCGAAAATCGCATGGAGAAATGGTGAAGACTGTATCGATGTAACATATTACAACGAACTCTTCATGATTTCTGCTTGGGAGAAAAACATGTCATCAGTACTACTTTAGTACTTAATGACATCTTTCACTGTTGTCCCATGATCAGTGCTTTGATCACTTTGGTATCTATACTCGCAACAACTTGGGAGTATTGAACATCTCTGGTTGTTTTTACATACCATGGAATACATGATTAATCCAAACACTAGAGTGTGTGGAATCTCCATCATGTATTTTACTCGTCAGTGTTTTGGGACACTGAGTCTTGCAAAAACTCTTTCCATGTGACTTCGGCAAGAATCACTCCTTGGTGTTTTAAATGCTAAAAGGTTTTAGCACCATGTCAATATGTATTCATTTCTTAGCCCCATTAGGTAAATATATCTCCATAGATCATCATGCCTAATATGGAAGCTATTTAGCCTAAGCACTTCATTGCAGAACTATTTTCAAATGAAGTCCTAATTCGTGTCAAGAAATTTATTTCCAATTAACAATGTGTCAAGCACACAATATTTTTAGAAATATTATTATGCTCCCACTTACTTTATTGAATCACAAGCATCTTCGTTACCCATTGATGAAGTCAAAAACCCTTTTGACCATTTCATCAAACCACCAAGATTCCAAATCCATTTTGCTCTCTTTTGTCCATTGCTGGAACTCTGAAGTTTGCATACTTACTAGCATCCTCTGGATCGACAAATTACTTTGGACTGTATCACATACAAGTCCTAGGTTTCATTTTCATCAAATGGAAATCCTTTTGTCATCCATGTTTCATATCTCATGATTGATATATGTATTAATTGCTAGTTTAACCCGAACCGACCTTAAGCATCGCTACGGTGAAACAACCTCATCGTAGTCAACTCCTTGAACTTGTTATTTCAACAAGTCAAGCTTTATGGATAAAACATTTTTATCCGTATCAGTTTTTATTTAGTTCCATAAATATTCATTAGACTCTAAGTCCTCTGAAAGGTATATCAAGGTTTTAATCTTGAATCACTTATATGGAAACTATCTCGTATTGTATTGGCATTTAGCCAATCTCGGAGTCAGGGCCCATCAACGCTTCCTTGTGTATTTGTAGGTATACTATTGTCTAACAACAATATCTCATTTGTGCACCTGATAGGTTTGCATGAGCTTTGCCAACGTGGTTCAGCTGCATGTTCGATCGAAGTCCATACATTTTAATGTAGAGACTTCCGTATCAGTCGTAGTAGGAAACAACGGAATCACTTCCAGGGTTTCTTTCCTTTCAACTGATGATGAAGATACTGGTTATCTCGTCGATTTGCACTGTCCTCCCACTCACCTTTTGTAAGAACTATTCTCTTTAAAAGCATACCGTTTTGTGGCAAAACCCTTTGCCTCGGTATAGTGGTGCCGGAATACCCAATGACTTGGGATAACCATACAAAGTAGCACTTGTCTGATTTGGAATAGGTTTGTAACCTTTTACACAAGCCCCATATTCCAAATGTTAAGAAAAGATATAACATGGTTGGGCGTACCATACCATGGCATCATTTCAACAGACCTGATGGATCTCTTTCTAGTGTAAAAGCTGTAGTCTCTAAAGCATCACTCTATAAAAGGGATAATGGCAAATCTATTTATGCCATCTTTGATCTTACCATGTCATAAATGGTTCGATTACATCTTCTCGGACTTTCCACTTGCAGTGGTGTTCCGGGAGGTGCAAGTTATGAAACTCTTTTCACAACTCATCAGACATTCGCTAAACTTGTAACTCAAATATTCCTTTCCGCAATCAAATTGCAGAAACATAACTTTCTTGTTACAATAACTTCTACTTCATTTTTGAAAACCTTTCGAATGATTTCAAAAGATCCAGACTTACGTCTCATCAAGTAAATATCCATATATCTACTTGAGTCATTTCTGAAGATAGATAAATCCACTACTTGCAACAACATTTATTGGACTACCCACATCATAATGTATGATCACCAATATGTTCTTTGCTCGTTCCTTATGGCCTGTGAACGGTATTTCAGTCACTTCACTTTTCGGGGGAAAGTTGCAAGTGTCAGATGATTCAAAAATAAACAACTTCAAAATCCATCATAATGGAATTAACCATGCGGGTTTCTCCAATGTGACCAAATGCAGTGCCACACTTGTGTGGTATTCTTTTAGTCTCACGACATTTAGCGTCAGTGTTTATGGATGTATCATATAACCATCAATATTCATAACATACATCCCATCTAGGATGGAAGCATGGCCCTTCATTTTATTCATAATACTGAACAACAATTGTTGTTTTTATGAACAACTCTATTGCAACAAACATGGTGCAATGAGCTAGAGTGTATGAAACTCTAAAATGAATTATGAAAGTAAACCCAGAAGTAATGTATTATTATCAATATTCATAGCATCTGTCTCATTCATAATGGAAGTATGGCCCTTATGTTATTCATAACACCGAACATCAAAACTTCTCTTATGAACAACCTTCTTGCAAGATACCTTATGCAAAGGGCTAGAGTGTGAAACTCTAAATGAATTATGAAAGTAAATACATAAGGAATACACTGATGGAAGGCATACTAACATTTACTATGTTCCCTGCATGTATCTAAACCTCATCCCTGGCTAGTCTTTCAGGCCATAGTAGTTCTTACATCGAGTTGCAACAGAATGCAATCGAGCGGGTATCTTTTTGATTAACTCACAATACCCAACAATTAGTGATTAACATGTTTAACCATAATTCCCAAGAACTATATCTTTGACCAGCCTTCTATACATCAAAAACTTGTATGACATTCATACATGAGCTGGATATTCAAGTCTTCTTTCCTTTTGCCATTATACTTCTAACAGTTTAACTTTTTAGTGTTTCTCCTACTCTCAGAAGAAGCATCCAACTTAAGAGTGGCGTTAGCCCTGGACTTCCTAGGCGTGAAAGTCTCACTAACACCCTTCGGACACTTCCTTTCTCTTTAAGTTGTTGTTTTATTCACCTTTCATCATATGACAGGCGTTCTCCTGGATCCCTCTCTTATCAGTCTAATGCATAGTAAACGTCTTTACTAGTAGTTTGCAAACAAACATTGCTTTGGATATCTCATATCTTTTAGCCTTTGTCTGTCTCTGAAAATGATTTTCAGATTCCATGAATATCACATAACTATCCAAACTTTCGAAGTTCGGGTCTCATGGAAGCAAACATATTGCACTTTGACTGAAAAGGATTCCTAGCTATTGGATCGAAGGATGAGAGTCACATGATCCATAGCATTAGTGGGAGAATACCGAAAGCATGCGATAGGACAAGTCCTTCTCGACACTCTTGAGGACAATCCTCACAATTACGTTACCAACCGTAAAGTTTTAACCAGATATTTAACAGCTATTCAATTTTAATAGGGAAGGTGGAAACGTGAGCCATTATTCTACAACTATTATGCAAATCACATTTAGACAGAGTTAAAAATTAATTGCACTGAGAATTAAACAAGTTAATTCTACAGTGCGCTCCCACTCAAATCAATATCTCTCATAATTGATTTTGAGTGATACAAGATCCAGACTTCAATTCATCGCCATAGAATCATCATCTCATGACGGGAATTTTAATTGGTAGGCCAACTTGCCGATCACATCTCTATGTGACTCTTGTTCATCTTTCGATGCATGTGCTCCGAGCTCATGACTTTCATGCCTGAACGTCAAGACAACCAAGTGATCTCGCTGCGAGGTCTTTACTCACCGGCCTCACATATCCCTAATCGTTCGTACCCATGCATCCATGGCGCACCCCGAAAAGTTAGGTGCCGTGACGGTGCTACACTTGGGAGAACACTATCTACTTGATATTTTTGTGAGAGATCACCCTAATAAAAGCGACTACTGCGCAATCAAGAAGGGTGCAACATAAGGGATAAACATCTCAGGCAATTCATAATAGCATGATATGGTATAGCCCTTTCTGACGGAGAAGTCTTGTATTTCTTCGTCTTCGGCATTCGCGTCGGTGTTTACCTTCGCAAAGATTGCCACCACCTTGTCGATGCACCAGATAATATTGCTATCTCTATAGCAAATAAAATAAGTGCATTACATAAGGTTGACACGCAGGTCATTAAAGTGCAATCATATGGCTCCAGCCATCATGCCGAATCATGACACGCAGGTCATGTTAATCAAATTACATCATATAGTCATCTCATACATAATCGAATTAATATGAGACTTGCTATACCACATCATATGCACATGCAAACCATCCTGCAAAACCAAGTTAGACGCCTCTAATCGGTTCATGCAAAAACTTGTTTTACGTGGCTTCTAAGGTTTCGAAACAAACCGAAGCTACCAACGTTCATCATCAAGCATGATAATCCAAGTTGCTAGATTAACTTTCCAGGGTGTATGAAACACGAGATAATAAAATCTCGAGCCCCATACTAAACTTCGTCATACGCGTGACCCCCGTGCAGATCATATATGCATTGCCCTTTCGTCTGCGAAACATCCATCTTTCTTATCTATGGTGGAACCCAAAGAACTGTTAGCACTTCGTTGATCTGTCAATCAGCATACTCAGGAGCAGCATGAAAGGATCGCGGATTGCCAGAACTTTGTGAGATTCAACCATTCCGTCAAGATCAGGACTATGCAAATTTAGGGGAAGCAAAAAGAACATCGGGTAACAGATTTCATATGCTACCTCCACAAATAATTTTCAGCAATAGATCTCATCTACTACCTAATTATATTGTGCAACACCCATACATCTCTATGTATTCCAGATCGCAACCTGCATCTACGCATAGCATGGCTCTTGATGCCACTATAGGGTAACGCAGCAGAAAACAAAAAATTTCCGACCTACGCACCAGCCCAGGACCACTATGGAGACTGCATACAAGGTTTGATCATTTTCTTTACCGACTCGTAGCGCAGTGGAAGTAGAGTCGATGACGATCGATGGTGCAGATCCCCGCAGCTAGGATTTACAACATCCCAACCGCGAGGATGTATACCCTCATCTTCCCCTCGGATAGCCCTCCGGGAGGCGGTCACACAGTCCCCCGGACGGTGTCGCGGACAGCCCTTCGGGAGGACCTCCAAAACTTGGATTGTCACTCGGTCAGCCCTTCGGGAGGACCTTCGAAACTCGGACGGTCACACGGACAGCCCTTCAGGAGGACCTTCGAAACTCGGACGGTCACACGGACAGCCCTTCGGGAGGCACTCTCGAACTAAGACTGAAACTATGATCTCTCTACAGAGTTGCACACATACGGTGTCATATATCCGGCAGGGCTTCGCCGTCCAGAACTAGTTCCTGCCGGAACCCAGACAGCCTTTCGGCTCTACGAAACTATTTCGCTGGGAGGGAGAGAAGAAGCCAGATCATGCATGGCACTTGTATGTGAGAAGGGATTGATTTTGGGCTGCCCCCTCCACCTCTATTTATAGGAGAAGGAGGGGTGGAGGGGCTGAAATTTCAGCCACATCCATCCATGTCATCTCCAAGATATTTTGGAGCAAAAGCCCAAAAAGGTGGCTTTCCAAAAAGTAACCATAAAGCTGATTTCACTATTCACGACGACATTTTTCAGCGTCTGATCGAACTGAAAATATTTATGTGGGCTTAGAACATTTCCAGTACCCACTAAAATAATTTTCAACACTTTCCGAAACAATTCCGGTTTAGTGATTTTCATCTGCAAAAAGCATGTGAAGCGGTTCCGGCAGCTCCGGAACATTTCCGGTTTTCATCCCGAAAAATTCTAAAAAGTTTCCAGAACGATTCTGGCACCCTCCAAGAATTATCAGGCATGTGCCGAAACCAATTTGACTTTATGGTATCCCCTGAAACAACTTTTCAGTTTCATCGGAACTGTTCCGGTGTTCTCTCTGCGGAACTTTTCCGCTGTCCGAAACTTTTCCAGTGATTTTCTCTCAGACTCCCTGTCTAGTATTCAGCAGACGGATGACCCTTAAGCGTGTGACCCTATAGGTTCAGTGAAGCATAGACATGACCCGGAACCCCTTCCGATCAATGATCAACATCGGAGCCGTGGACACCCATATTGACCCCTATACCCACACGAATGAATATTCGAGTGAACCTCCAGTTGCCGTGTGCTATTCCTGTTGCTTTGTGATATGTTACAAATACCCGAGGTGAGACATGTTAGCATCCTCGTGGATCAACAATTTGTCCACTATGCCAGTTACCTCGTTACCGGTATTGTTCTCTTTTCTCGTTCCCGTGTTCCGGCATCCCCGTGACCAAATCACAAAGTGTCTGGCCAGACGATGATGGATACCGTAACACCGAGAGGGCCCAGATATATCTCTCCATCGTCGAAGGAGCAAATCCCAATCTTGAGCTATCAAGTTACTTGACATACTTTTCCATGAACCCGTAAGCCACCGTAATAGCCACACATTTACGGATGACGTTTAACAAACCCCAAAGTTCATGAAGCAAGCATGAAGAAACTCAATACTCTCATGGTCTAAGGAATTATGCAAACATTAACTTCTCTGTGTTATTAACCATTAACTTATGACGAATGTATCTCATCGCATAACATCAATTCGGGTCGATTCAACACAAATGTTCTTCTAACATTGTGCCCTCAAAATTGCCGGCATAGCCATGCCCATGATCAGGAAAACAGGATCATCATGGAATACTTGACCCAGTCTTAGAGGCCAGACTAGGAATACATTTTACCGTTTATTATTCCACACGTGCATATGAGTCTTCCTTCAAGCCTCGTGGTTATTGCAGACTCGAAAACCATAGCAGTTATAGCATGGAACATAAACCTAATTATGAACACGGAGATGATCAATAACATTTGTTATTGCCTCTAGGGCATATCTCCTATAAGGCGGAGTACATCGCAGCCTCGAAGGCAGCAAAGGAAGGTGTCTGGATGAAGCAGTTCATGACAGATCTTGGAGTAGTGCCCAGTGCACTGAATCCAATGACTCTGTTCTGTGACAACACTGGTGCCATTGCTCTCGCCAAGGAACCAAGGTTTCACAAGAGGACCAGACATGTAAAGCGATGCTTCAATTCCATCCGCGATTACATCGAGGAGAAGGACATAAATATTTGCAAAGTGCACACGGATCAGAATGTCACAGACCCGTTGACTAAACCTCTTCGAAGGGCTAAACATGATCAACACCAGAACTGCATGGGAGTTCGACTCATTACAATGTAAATCACATAGTGATGTGAACTAGATTATTGACTCTAGTGCAAGTGGGAGACTGTTGGAAATATGCCCTAGAGGCAATAAATAAAGTGTTTATTATTATATTTCCTTGTTCATGATAATTGTTTATTAACCATGCTATAATTGTATTGATTGGAAACACATTGCATGTGTGGATAAATAGACCACACTTTGTCCCTAGTATGCCTCTACTGAACTAGCTCGTTGATCAAAGATGGTCAAGGTTTCCTACCCATTGACATGTGATGTCATTTGATAACGGGATCACATCATTAGGAGAATGATGGGATGGACAAGACCCGAACTATAAACATAGCATATGATCGTGTCAGTTTATTGCTACAGTTTTCCTCCGTGTCAAGTATATGTTCCTATGACCATGAGATCATGCAATTCACAGACACCGGAGGAGTGCCTTGTGTGTATCAAACATCACAACGTAACTGGGTGACTATAAAGGTACCCTACAGGTATCTCCGAGGGTGTCTATTGGGTTGGCATGGATCAAGACTGGGATTAGTTACTCCGTCTGACGGAGAGGTATCTCAGGGCCCACTCGATAATACAACATCACAATAAGCCTTGCAAGCAATGTGACTAAGTGTTAGTCACGGGATCTTGTATTATAGAACGAGTAAAGAGACTTTCCGGTAACGAGGTTGAACAAGGTATAGAGATACCGATGATCGAATCTCGGGCAAGTAACATACCGAAGAACAAAGGGAACATCATACTGCATTAACTGAATCCTTGACATAGAGGTTCGGCCGATAAAGATCTTCGTAGAATATGTAGGAACCAATATAGGAATCCAGGTACCGCTATTGGTTATTGACCGTAGAGGTGTCTCGGTCATGTCTACATAGTTCTCGAAACCGCAGGGTCTGCACACTTAAGGTTCGGTGATGTTTCGGTAGTATAGAGTTATGCATGGTGGTGACCGAAGGTTGTTCGGAGTCCCGGACCAGATGTCATGAGGAGCTCCGGAATGGTCCGAAGGTAAATATTTATATATAGGAAGTCCTATTTGGTCGCTGGAAAAGTTTCGAGCTCATCGGTAGTGTACCGGGAGTGTCGGTAGTGTACCGGGGGCCATCGGAGAGGTATTTCCACCCAAGAGGCTACATGGTCTCTGGGAGGACTAATACCAGCCCTTAGTGGGCTGGCCAAAGTCCCACTCAAGGCCCATGTAGCTAGGAAGAGATTCCTAAGTGGAAAAGGTGGAAAAAGGCAAAAAGGCTGGAAATAAGGAAGGAGTCCTAATCCTACTAGGAGTGGAGGAGGAGGACTCCTCCTCTCCACTTCGGCCGAAGCCTAGAGGGGTTGGCCCTTGCACCAAGCCTCCTCCTCCTCTCCTCCTATATATACTAGAGGGTTTTAGGGTTTTGGCACAAGATTTTCAGCCACGTGCAACCCTACCCTCTAGTTCGTAGTTCCTCCTCTAGATCGGTTTCAGCTGTGCTTAGGCGAAGCCCTGCTGAGATTACTCCACCACCATCATCGCAATGCCATCACGCTGCTAGAGAATTCATCTACTTCTCCACTCCCTCTTGCTGGATCATGAAGGCAGAGATCGTCATCAAGCTGTATGTGTGTTGAACGCGGAGGCGTCGTTCGTTCGGTGCTTGATCGGGACGGATCGTGATTGGATCGCGGGACACTCGGTGATTTGGATTGCGAAGACGATCGACTACATCAACCGCGTTTCTTAACGCTTCCCGCTTAGCGATCTACAAGGATACGTAGATCCACTCTCCCTCTCGTAGATGCTCATCACCATGGATAGATCTTGCGTGCGCGTAGGAAAATTGCTAGCCAAAACTTCGTGTCAACCGCTCCAAAGAAATGGCAATTATCAGATACCAACACCTTCCTATCGTGGCGAACGTCCTATGAAGGCAAATAATGTTACTCCAGGCTCCATAGGAAGGTACACACCTTTCCTAGGACATCATAACTCCATAACCACGTCCATGCTTTGCCTCAACACCCTGATCACAAGTGCCATAATGAACTTCAAGCCAATCCTCTCTCCATTTCTATGTGGAGACCAATACGGTGAGCAGACCGTAGCAAAAAAACTTTCTTATACAAATTCCATAACAAAAAATCCTCACTAATTCGAGTACATCATGGGATGATGAGGATAGTAGATGCATCAACTGGAAAATAAAATGTTGAATAACATCACGTCTCCAAGTTGCACTAGTGTGTTAATCAGCTCGATGGCATAAGTATCGTTAGTCAGATTGGCAAGTGCCTCATATTTTCATCCAGTGGGATCCAATTTTGTGACCAAATGTGTGTGGATGATCCATCATCAATCCTAAAGATCAAACCCTGGAGTAATACGTTCCTTAATATCCGAGTGCCAAATTTGGGATGGGTGGCTCCCCAAGTCAATTGTGAGTGTAGAGCCAGAAGGAAAGTAGATTGCCTTTAGCATTCTCATGCACTAGGTATCAAGGGCCTGAAACAACGCCATGCTTGTCTTGCAAGTAGTGTGAAATTAAACAACTCAAAGTCTCTAAATCCCAAACTACCCATGTACTTTGGTTGGATCATAGTTTTCCAAGAGAGCCAATCAGGCTTCTGCTCACCTCCTTTACTCCCCCATAAAAACTAGCATATAGGTTTGTTCAAGTGCTCACAAAGGCCTCTTGGAAGTTTAAAACAAGGCATGGAATAGACTGGTACCGTCTGGGGTACTGACTTAATCGACACCTCCTTCCTTATAGAAGCTTTTTTTAAGCCATCCTTTCACCTTGCTCCACGATCTATCCTTCAAGTATTTGAAAGACCCACTTTTCTAAGTACCTATATCATAAGTCATACCTAGGTAGGTACTTTCCATGGACAGCCTTATTTTGGACACCGAGTAAAATCTTAATTTCCTCTTTGGTAGTGGTTGAGCATGCTTTACTGAAGAACATGCTATAATTAATATGTTGACCAGAAGCATGGCAATAAACATCCAACAAGTTTGACACCTCAGTCACCCCAACACCATTAGCCTTCAAGAACCATAAGTTGTCATTTGCAAATAAAAGATAGTTAATAGATGACGTTGATGTCACTACTTGGATCACACCAATCTGAGATGACTAAACTCTGCATTTAAGGAGGCACACAAGGTCCTCTAGTGTTGTAAACACGAATAGGTAAGGGGAAATTGGATCTCTTTGCCGGATCCTCTAGATGGTTTGTATTCTTCAAGTTACTTACCATTGAACAAAACTGAGTACGAGACCGAGCTGACAAGACTCATTACACTGTTCACTTAACACTCGGAAAATTTCAGTTGGAGCATAATTGCCCTCAAGTACTCACATGCAACCATGTCATACGACTTCATCATGTCGGACTTAAGTGCATATGACGACGGTTAACAGCTCGGTTTCACTTCATAAAGTGGAAGCACTCATAAGCCACAGTAATGTTATCAGTTACCAAAGGTCCCGGAACAAATACTTAGCTGAAATGATATCTGGTAGCACCACCTTCACATAGTTTTCTATCACCTTTGACGCAATTTTGTATAAAACATTGCACGCACATATGGGGCGGAATAGTGTTAACATAGTCAGATTTGTTACGTCGGGAATAGGCTTAAAATGCACATACTTGTTGTAGCAGGCACAGGCATGCTCGCATGCGCCGATCCGTTGTCGCTTGATAGTTTCAAACATAAAACTTAGTTGAATTTTTTATAGATTTAAAATTTTTTAGAGTAAAAATGTTTGTCAATTTTAAAAAAATTCTTCAAAAACAATTCCCAGAAATCAAGAATTTGAAAAATGTTCAAGAATTATAAATGTCCGTCAAAATTAGAAAATCCACTAATTTATAAAAAATCACAAAATTAATAAATCATCACAAAATTGAAAAGTTCATGAGTTTGAAAAAAGTACACGAATTTTAAAAACGGTCATGGATTTCAAAAAACATGAGTTGAAAAAAATCATGAATTTGAAAAGTGGAAGGAAGAAAATTATATGAATAACTAGACCGAACTGTGTAAAAGCAACATAAAAACATAAGAAAGAAAAAGAAACTAACAAAAGACAGACCATAAGCTTTCACCGTCCCAAAATCGAAAACTATGGAAGATGATTAGATGGGTTAGCCCACACGGAGACGATATGAGCCCCATGTATAGTTGTCAAACTATCAGCGGACAAGTGCCAAATAGGAATTACATTAGATTACAATCCTTTGTATTTTGAGTCCTTAACGGGACCATTTCATATTCGACAATCTTTTGCGGTCGACGAGACAGCCTTTAGCATATTTGAGGGAGATTTAAGCCGCTAGATGTATCCATCGCTTACTGTGGCCTGGAAGATAACCTTGCCTCAAGGAGTTTTCATAGTGGGTTGACTAGTCGAGCGGTTTTGGGAAGGTTCTATGAACCTGTTTTGGAACCTTTCTATCGGTTTACAACAGTTTTCTATGATTTATTTTTGTTTGTTCTATCTTCCAGATTTCTTTTGATTTTCCTTTTGGTTTTATCTTTTTTGTTCTTCTGCGCTTCTTCATTGGTTTCTTGCATTTTCTTTGGCTTTTTCTTTCTATATTTTTATTTTTGTTTAAAAAGATTAACACATGTCTAATCTTTCAATACACATTGGTACATTTTCCATGTACTTGTGAAACATGTTTTTGATAATGCGTTCACCATTTTCAATTACATGAACTTATTAAGCCACACAAACTTGTTTTTTAAACTAGTGGAACAGTTTTACATATTGTTTAAACACTTGTCAAAAATATTATAAACATACTTTTCAAGCGCACAAACATTTTCAAAAAATGTTACATACATATTCTGAACGGTACAAAACATCTTTTTAAACTATATCGATATGTTTTACATTGAATAAAATTTTTTGAAATATGTCATGGAATATTTCAGAAGGCTAGAACAAGTTTTTCGAAAATTTATGTTCATTTTTCTAATACTGCCAAAAAAATTACGCAAACATTTTTATACCGTTCATATTTTTAGATATGTGATGAATGTTGTATATAAATTATTTTGAAATATATATATAAATATTTTCCACATATAGTATACAAGTATTTTATAGATTAAAATATTTTTATGCACCTTTAACATTCTTAAATAAATGATTAATAATTTCTTCTAATATATGTTCTGATCTCTACGCATTGTTTCATACATCTTGTAAATTTTCCGTGTACATGTGAAAAATTAATTTTGTGCATGTTCAACATTTTTTAAATACATACTTACATTTTTTATATGTATTATTTTATGTCTACATTCTTCGAATGCATCAAAAACAATTTTTTGTGCATGTGCAATAAAGTTTTAATAGATGATTAATCATTTTTTCAAATACATGTTTTGATCTCTAGTTTTGCCCTACAGATTGTACATTTTATGTATAAATCTGAAACATTTACTTTATATATGTTTAATAGTTTTCAAATACATAATTAAAAAAATTCAAACACATGTTTTAGAACATTTGTTTTCTAATATTTCTTTAAATAAGTGCTGAAATATTTATTATTCAAGTGCTATCAACATTTTTTTAAAATGCACCAACATTTTTTTGACACTGCTGAAGAATTTTCACAAACTTAGGTAATTTCCATCAATGATATTATTTTATAGTTTCTAAATATGACAAAAGTAAGGAAAGGAAAATATAAATAAACATGAAATTGAGTAGATCAACAAACAAATGCAACAAACTACCAAAGTGAACGAATCGAATGAACGGCGCTACTGGGCGGCCTATTACCATGTCACTTGTGTCTCGCATGTTCGCTTAAAAGACGCTTATGTGGGCCGGCCTCATAGCGAGTCGACGTTTCTTTTAATTCAATACCTTTTCTACATTAGTTTATACTAGCAAATATGCACGTGCGTTGCAACGGGAAAAAAATGTATCCATAAAAACGCCCATCAATAGCACGACAGCATCTCAGAGGCAGGAAGGTGCATGGCGAGGTGTAGAAGAAATGCATATCATGCTTTAATCTCCATTAACTATGATGAATGAATGTCATGACCACCGAATGAGTACGAATGTTGTGTGGTCTATTTTTTTAACCCTTCCATGCAAAATTTAATGCATCTTATAATCTAAACAGATGAGGAAAAGAAATCGTTGACACCTAATTTTGGCACAATGCAAAATACAATAAAGATAGACTCAAACAAAAGGTTTTTTTCTAAGAGAAAGTACATATTGCTGAGTGAAACAACCTTGATGTTTAGGCCATCACCATTCGGCATCATTTCAAATGCCAAATCACGCTTGGATTGTCATGTAGATGTTTTGAGTGCTTTTTGGTCCATTATGCATCCAGGGATTGATTTTGATGTATAAATCTTCTCAATCCGAGGTCGTATGCGACCTGGAGAACAAAATCAGCCTGAGGTTTCACTCCGGATTTCCTAGTGAAAGTTTGTCACCAATGTAAAAAGTTTCCTGTCCGGCCAAGTGAAATCGCCAGCCGAGTGAAATTGCCATTGCCATCCCAGTAAAAAAATTTGGTCGAGTGAAAGTTTCGGTCGAGTGAAAGTTCAAAATGGCCTCGGATGGAAAAGTGTTCAACATCTGTCCGAGTGGAAATCACCATCGAGTGATAGCTTCAGCCCGAGTGCAATTATCGTCCGAGTGGAAATCACCGTGGAGTGACAGTTTAGGCCCATGCAATTGCCGTCCGATTTAAAATCACCGTCGAGCGACAGTTTCGGTCGAGTGAAAGTTTCGGTCGAGTGACAGTTTCGGTCGAGTGAAAGTTTCGGTCGAGTGAAAGTTCAAAATGGCCTCGGATGGAAAAGTGTACAACAGGAAAGTTGTTCGTATGGTCGAAATGGTCAACTTTTGTTTTAAGGTCATTATCATCTGAGATAGTATACGGCCTGCAGAGACACTACAACACTCGAACAGCCCAGTCTGCTACGTGACTGAGTCTGATTCGAAGTTAAAGATGACCTCGTGGAGTATTCGAGATGACTTTATTTGGGAAAGTGATCAACATATGGATTGTTGGCCTCGTCGAGGCACACAAAATTGATGTTTGGACCATCTCCATCAGAGGTCATATGCAGATTTCATGGCCCATGCAAGAAGCAAGACAGAAGATAGGGCCAGATTTGGGCTGAATCCGAGTGGAATTAGAACTAGGACTCTAGGACATGAATTGATGTAATTATCTTGTAAGGAAAGCCTAGATGAATCCTTTGCTTGTACGGAAAGTCCAGTCGCCTCTTATATATGTTCGGGGTGACGGCCGATTGAAGAATACACAATCGAACAAATCAATCTATACTACTTTTTCATCTACGTTCTTCGTTTTCTCTCTCTCGTTCTTCGCTGTTCTTCGTGTTTGAGAGCTGCGAATCCCGAGGCTCTAGGGGCGAGCGAATCGACCTAGGGAAGCCCATAGCCACCGCACTCCCTGACGGGGTCCCTCCCGGGTGTGCGGGGTTTTGGGTCTACAAAAGCGTCCGCCGACTTTCTTGCGTATCGCGTTGCCGGACGGACCTCCTTCGACATGAGCTGAGGTGCATCACCCCCGGTGTCAAGGGTATACGGTGACGTGTTGGTGTGTCAACACACTTTTTGGCGACTCCGCTGGGGACATAAAGATCAATCATCCTCGTCAACCATCATGTCTGATCTTCCCAAGTCATCTGAGATAGATGCCGGTAACATCATCAAGCCCAAGCTTGATGAACTATCGGCTGATCATCGCCAAGCTTATGAGGAGTACAAGAAGGCACGTGAAGAGAAGGAGTTGCAGGAATTCCTTGCAAACTTCAAGAAAGATCGCCAAGGCAATATCACTCCGATTGGAGAAATCAAGTTCCCTCCTCTTCAGGCCGAGCAGGTTAAACCTCTTGTAAGTACTACCTTTTCTCCCGAGCAGTAGGCTGAGATTGAGAGTCGTATTACCGATGGTAATACTTTGGTCTATCAAACTTTCATAGAAAATACCAATGCGCAGAAAAATAAGCCTCAATCGTCTAGTGGTAATATTGGTGTGGCTGTTAGTGTAGGAAACCCTAATCTGTCGTTACCTCTTTCATCGGCACCTCCCATGCCGATGAATTACTATCCTACTCACACCAATCAGATTGTCACTGCACCCGCTAATTCTATCATGAGCATGCCCAAGTTCGGTACCTATACCGAACCAAGCTGTACCTACAGGTGTAGGCACTCGACCACAGCTGAACTACAGTTCGGCATATGTACCACAGTTCCTGCCGACTGCCAGTAATTCTACTCCTCCCATCCCACAATAGCAAGCTTCACCGTCTATTGCGGACGGTACTTTAGCTGGTTTTAGAGAGATGGCTAAGATGCTTAGAGAGAATTTTGGAGTTAAGTTACCTCGGAATCGGATTTACCAAAAACCGTACCCCGAGTACTTTGACGCTATCCAGTGCCCTCCGGGATATAAAATTCCCGATTTTGTTAAGTTCAATGGAGAAGGCACAAAAAGCACATGGGAGCATATTAGTCAATACTTAGCACAACTGGGTGAAGCAGGCTCGCTGAATGAATTGAAAGTGCGCTTTTTTCCTTTATCATTAACTGGTACTGCATTTTCATGGTTTTCTTCTCTACCACATGGTTCTATCCGTGTGTGGTCACAGCTAGAACAGAAATTTCATGATCACTTTTATAGCGGCGACAACGAACTTAAATTATCACATCTTACATCGGTTAAGCAGAAAAATGATGAATTGGTCTCCGATTTCGTCAAGAGGTTTAGAGATACAAAGAACCGGTGCTATAGTTTGGTGATAACCGAGAGGGACTTGGCTGACCTTGTGCTTAGTGGTTTGAAAACTCACATTAGGGAAAAGCTAGAAGGCTATGAGTTCTTAAGTGTCAACCAGGTCCTGCAAAAAGCTTTGGCTCAGGAGAGCCGGAGCAAAGATCTCAAAGAGGTGCATAGATATAAAACTGATCGTCCTAAGATGAATATGGTTGAGTATGGTAGTGATCACTTGGACAATGAAGGTGATATGTATGCTGCCGAATTCGTTTGGCCGTCTAAGGCCAAACCATTTACTTGCAATGATCTGAAACCGATTCATAAGAATCGTGACGAAGAGATGAAATTTACTTTTAACATTGCTAAGTGTGACAAAATATTTGATGCTTTGCTGCAAGCTAAGATCATTAGGATATCTCACACTTTACCGTCGATTGAAGAGTTGAAACGGCGTGCTTATTGCAAGTATCATAATTCTTTTTCTCATGCTACTAATGATTGCAATGTTTTCCGACGACAGATTCAATTGGCCATTAATGACGGACGATTGAACTTTTCTGAGATGCAAGTTGATAAGCAGCCCTTCCCAATGAACACTTTGGATTTGGAAGGGAAAAGGTTGCTCATTCGGCCAGAGGTAGCCGAATCTGCTAATAAAACTAATGTCATTATTGGTGAGCCTAGGAAAAGCAAGGAGGACAGCAAGGTCTTGGGGAGGCAGGTTGTGCTTGATAAGCAACCCGATGGCAAGGAGGTAATCAAGATCACCGTCAAGAATCCTGCACTCGGGGGGGGGGGGGCAACAAATAGTGCAACAAGACACTCGTGTTAAGTTTTTTAAACCCAAGAGGCCAGAAGTTGGCAAGTGGAAGAGGAATGAAGCCAAGGTATATCGTAAGCGAGTTAAGCCAACTTTTGATATGCTATTGTACAAATATGCAAATCAGTCGACCGGTTCTAGCTCTAATCGGTCATCCTACCTGAAGCGACCAAGGTCATCATCAACTGATATGTTTAGTCGGCATGCAAAACCGACTGGATCAAGGATGTCGTTTCCACAAGAACAACGACAAGCTGTTTGGGATCGACCTGGATGCTCGTATGAAAGCCGACTGAACACGGGTGTCCATCACTCGGTTGGTTAAAATATGCCTCCGAGTGGAAACTATCCGAGTGTAAGAATGCACTCGGGTGGAAGTTATCTGAATGAAAGAATACGGTCGAGTGGATACTACGTAGTCGAACGTCCGAGTGGATTTCGTCCGAGTAAAAGGGTGCGCCCGAGTGAAAACTTCGTAGGCCAGAAAAGTCGACAAGAGTGGCGCATCAAGCTGTCGAGTGTTGCAGCAATGGAGTCAGGGGAAGGCAAGGAAAATATCAATGTCGACTCACTCATCCTGGGTAGTGAAACGTTCGCCACACAGTAGTCGACTGTGCGTAGCAACCCAACTGAGCCGATACGTGTTATCGCGTCGAAGCACTCAACCAATGATCATGAAGCAAGTACCAGCCGAGTGAAGCCAGTTGATCCTAAATATACTCGACCAAGGTGGTGTCCTCCAGGTCTGACAAAGACACAAAAGAGGAAGTTACCGAGGTTGAGGAATCAAGAGATGGCAGAACAAGAAGCTGAGAAGCAAAGGGACGAGTTGTTCGATGTCACTCGGCCCATGATACCAGCGAAGCAAGTGTGGAAGCCTAAACCAATGCAAGACATAGTGGCTTCTACATCTATTACACCACTAAAAGAGGATGATGTAGTTATGACGTCGTCTCAGTCGCATGTTACTTCTCCTTCACTCGGACAGAATTCAGATTCGGTGGACGCGCGCGAGGAGGAAGATGATCTGTTGGACTATGAGTCTACACCGGTTCATGAAGGTATGGATATCAATATGGTGTATTACTTACCCGCTGAATTTCGTGCCGTAGATGAAGAAGGGGAAGTGGCTCAGCTGGATTTTGGCCCCAAAAATGCAATATTCGAGAAGCCAAAAGAACCAGTGACGCACTTGAAACCATTGTGTTGGGAAACGTCGCATGGGAAACAAAAAATTTCCTACGCACACGCAGATCTATCCATGGTGATGAGCATCTACGAGAGGGAGAGTGGATCTATGTGCCCTTGTAGATCGCTAAGCGGGAAGCGTTAAGAAACGCGGTTGGTGTAGTCGAACGTCTTCGCGATCCAAATCACCGTGCGTCCCACGATCCAATCACGATCCGTCTCGCGATTCAATCATGATCCGTCCCGCGATACAATCACAATCCGTCCCACGAACTTGATCCCGATCCATCCCACGAACTTGATCACGATCCTTCCGATCTAGCGCCGAACGAACAGCACCTCCGCGTTCAGCACATGTACAGCTTGATGACGATCTCCGCCGTCTTGATCCATAAAGAAGGAGCGGAGAGGAAGAAGGGTTCTCTTGCAGCATGATGGCGCTCCGGCGATGGTGGTGGAGCTATTCCGGCAGGGCTTCGCCTAAGCACTGCAAAAAACCGATCTAGAGGAGAAACTATGCACTGGAGGAACGGGCAACACGTGGCTGAAAATTCTGTGCAAAAACCCTAAAACCTCCAATATATATAAGAGGAAGAGAGGAGGAGGCTTGGCACAAGGGCCAAGTCTCCAAGGATTCGGCCGAACCAGGTGGAGGAGGTGGACTCCACCTCCAATCCTAGTAGGACTAGGATTCACCCTATTTTTGCCTTTTTCCACTTTTTCTCTTTAGGCCTTTTTACCCAAACCGCATGGGCCTTGTGTGGGACTTCCACCAGCCCACTAAGGGATGGTAAACACTCTCCCACAGCCCATGGAGCCTCTTGGGTCGAAATACCCCTCCCGATGGTCTCCCGGTACACTACCGGCACTCCCGGTACACTACCGATGAGCCCGAAACTTTTCCGGCGACAAAAACAGGACTTCCTATATATGAATCTTTACCTACGGACCATTTCGGAGCTCCTCGTGACCTCCGGGACTCCGAACAACATAAGGTCACCACCATACATAAGTCTACACTACCGAAACGTCACCAAACCTTAAGTGTGCAGACCCTGCGGGTTCGAGAACTATGTAGACATGACCGAGACACCTCTACGGTCAATAACCAATAGCAGGACCTGGATGCCATATTGGTTCCTACATATTCTACGAAGATCTTTATCGATCGAACCTCTATGTCAAGGATTCAGTTAATCCCGTATGATGTTCCCTTTGTTCTTCGGTATGTTACTTGCCCGAGATTCGGTCGTCGGTATCTTCATACCTAGTTCAACCTCGTTATCGGCAAGTCTCTTTACTCGTTCCATAATACAAGATCACGCAACTAACACTTAGTCACATTGCTTGCAAGGCTTATTGTGATGTTGTATTACCGAGTGGGCCTTGAGATACCTCTCCGTCACACGGAGTAACAAATCCCAATCTTGATCCATGCCAACTCAAAAGACACCCTCGGAGATATCTGTAGAGCACCTTTATAGTCACCCAGTTACGTTGCGACGTTTGATACACACAAGGCACTCCTCCGGTATCCGTGAGTTGCATGATCTCATGGTCATAGGAACATATACTTGACATGCAGAAAACAGTTGCAATAAACTGACACGATCACATGCTACGTTTGTAGTTTGGGTCTTGTCCATCACATCATTCTCCTAATGATGTGATCCCGTTATCAAATGACATCACATGTCAATGGCTAGGAAACCTTGACCATCTTTGATCAACGAGCTAGTTCACTAGAGGCATACTAGGGACAAAGTTTTGTCTATTTACCCACACATGTAATGTGTTTCCAATTAATACAATTATAGCATGGACAATAAACGATTATCATGAACAAGGGAATATAATAATAAAAACTTCATTTATTGCCTCTAGGGCATATTTCCAACAGTCTCCCACTTGCACTAGAGTCAATAATCTAGCTCACATCACTATGGGATTTACATTGTAATGAATCGAACACCCATGCAGTTCTGGTGTTGATCATGTTTAGCCCTTGGAACAGGTTTAGTCAACGGTTCTGCAACATTCAGAGCCTTGTGCACTTTGCAAATATTTATGTCCTTCTCCATGATGTAATCGCGGATGGAGTTGAAGCATCACTTTATGTGTCTGGTCCTCTTGTGAAACCTTGGTTCCTTGGCCAGAGCAATGGCACCAGTGTTGTCGCAGAATAGGTTCATTGGATTCAGTGAACTAGGCACTACTCCAAGATCTGTCATGAACTGCTTCATCCACACACCTTCCTTCGCCGCCTCCGAGGCTGCGATGTACTCCGCTTCACACGTAGAATCGGCTACCACGCTTTGCTTGGAACTGCACCAGCTTACCGCTCCCCCGTTGAGAATAAATACGTATCCGGTTTGTGAGTTAGAGTCATCCGGATCAGTGTCAAAGCTTGCATCCGGATCACCTCCATAAATGAGAAACATTTCATTAGTCCTTTTCAAGTACTTAAGGATATTCTGGACCGCTGCCCAGTGTTCCATTCCAGGATCACTTTGAAACCTTCCGGCCATACTTATGGCAAGGCTGACATCGGGTCTTGTGCACAGCATTGCATACATGATAGAGCCTATGGATGAAGCACGGGGTATGACACTCATCTTTTCTCTATCCTCTGCAGTCATTGGGCATTGAGTCTTACTCAACTTCACACCTTGAACACAGGCAAGAACCCCTTCTTGGACTGATCCATTTTGAACTTCTTCAAAACTTTATCAAGGTATGTGCTCTGTGAAAGTGCTATTAAGCGTCTCGATCTATCTCTATAGATCTTAATGCCTAATATGAAAGCATCTTCTCCTAGGTCCTTCATTGAAAAACTCTTGTTCAAATATTCCTTCACGCTTTCCAGCATTTCTATATTGTTTCCAATCAGCAATATGTCATCCACATATAATATTAGAAACGCTATAGAGCTTCCACTCACTTTCTTGTAAATACAAGCTTCTCCATAAACTTGTATAAACTCAAACGCTTTGATCACCTAATCAAAACGCTTATTAAAACTCCGAGATGCTTGCACCAGCCCATAAATGGATCGCTGGAGTTTGCAAACTTTGTCAGCATTCTCTGGATCGACAAAACCTTCTGGTTGCATCATATACAACTCTTCCTCAAGGAAACCATTCAGGAACGCTGTTTTGACATCCATCTGCCAAATTTCATAGTCGAAATAAGCAGCTATTGCCAACATGACTCTGACAGACTTAAGCATCGCTATGGGTGAGAAGGTCTCATCGTAGTCAACTCCTTGAACTTGTGAAAAACCCTTTGCCACAAGTCGAGCTTTATAGACGGTAACATTACCGTCCGCGTCTGTCTTCTTCTTAAAGATCCATTTGTTCTGAATGGCCTTTCGCCCTTCAGGTAATACTTCCAAAGTCCATACTTTGTTTTCATACATGGATCCCATCCCGGATTTCATGGCCTCTAACCATTTCTTGGAATCCAGGCCCATCACTGCTCCTCCATAGCTCATAGGTTCATTGTTGTCCAACAACATGACCTCCAAGACAGGGTTGTCGTACCACTCAGGAGTAGTATGCGGCCTTGTCGACCTACGAGGTTCAATAGTAGCTTCATCCGAAGCTTTATGATCATCATCATTAACTTCCTTTTCTACCGTCGTAGTTTCCACAGAAACATCTTTCTCCGGTGCGCTACTTTCTGGTTGAAGTAAAGGTTCAATAACCTCATCAAGCTCTATTGTCCTCCCACTCAATTCTTTCGAGAGAAACTCTTTCTCAAGAAATGTTCCGTTCTTAGCGAAAACACTTTGCCTTCGGATCTGAGATAGAAGGTATACCCGACTGTCTCTTTCGGGTATCCTATGAAGACGCATTTTCTGCTTTGGGTTCCAGCTTTTCAGGCTGAAGCTTTTTGACATAAGCATCACATCCCCAAACTTTAAGAAACGACAACTTTGGCCTCTTGCCAAACCACAGTTCATATGGCGTCGTCTCAACGGATTTTGATGGTGCCCTATTTAAAGTGAATGCAGCTGTCTCTAATGCATAACAACAAAACGATAGTGGCAAATCAGTAAGAGACATCATAGAACGCACCATATCTAATAAGGTTCGATTACGATGTTCGGACACACCATTACTCTGTGGTGTTCTGGGCAGTGTCAACTGTGAAACAATTCCACACTGTCTTAAGTGACTGCCAAACTCATAACTCAGATATTCACCTCCTCGATCAGATCGCGGGAACTTAATCTTCTTGTTATGATGATTCTCAACTTCACTCTGAAATTGCTTGAACTTCTCAAACGTTTCAGACTTGTGTTTCATTAAGTAAATATACCCATATCTACTTAAGTCATCAGTGAAGGTGAGAAAATAATGATATCCACCATGCGCTGTAACATTCATTGGACCGCACACATCAGTATGTATGATTTCCAATAAGTCACTTGCCCGTTCCATTGTTCCAGAGAACGGCGTTTCAGTCATCTTGCCCATGAGGCATGGTTCACATGTGTCAAGTGATTCAAAATCAAGTGACTCCAAAAGTCCATCAGCATGGAGCTTCTTCATGTGTTTTACACCAATATGACCTAAACGGTAGTGCCACAAGAAAGTGGTACTATCATTATCAACTCTACATCTTTTGGCATCAATGTTATGAACATGTGTGTCATCACTATCAAGATTCAATATGAATAAACCCCTAACATTGGGTGGATGACCATAAAAGATATTAATCATATAAATAGAACAACCTTTATTCTCTGATTTAAATGAGTAACCGTCTCACAATAAATAAGATCCAGATATAATGTTCATGCTTAACGCAAGCACTAAATAACAATTATTCAGGTTCATCACTAATCCCGATGGTAATCAAAGAGAGAGCGTGCTGACGGCGATCACATCAACCTTGGAACCATTTCCCACGCGCATCGTCACTTCATCCTTCGCCAGCCTTCGTTTATTCCGTAGTTCCTGCTTTGAGTTGCAAATGTGAGCAACTGAACCGGTATCAAATACCCAGGCACTACTACGAGAGCTAGTAAGGTACACATCAATAACATGTATATCATATATACCTTGTTTTTTGTTGGCCGCCTTCTTGTCAGCCAGGTACTTGAGGCAGTTCCGCTTCTAGTGACCAGTTCCCTTGCAATGAAAGCACTTAGTTTCTGGCTTGGGTCCATGCTTGGGCTTCTTTATAGGAGTAGCAACTGCTTTGCCATCCTTCTTGGTTTTACCCTTCTCGCCCTTGCCGTTGACCTTGCCATTTTTCTTGAAACTAGTGGTTTTATTAACCATCAACACTTGATGTTCTTTCTGGATTTAGACTCAGCAACTTTTAGCATCGCAAACAGCTCGGCAACTGACTTGTTCATCTCATGCATGTTATAGTTCATCACAAAGCTCTTGTAACTAGGTGGCAATGATTGAAGAACTCTATCAGTGATCGCCTCTGGCGGAAGGGCAATTCCCAACTCTGCTAGACGGGTTGAATACCCAGACATTCTGAGTATATGCTCACTGATAGACCCGTTCTCCTCCATGTTGCAAGCATAGAACTTATCAGAGGTTTCATACCTCTCGATCCGGGCATTCTTCTGAAAGATAAACTTCAACTCCTGGAACATCTCATATGCTCCATGACGTTCAAAACGTCTTTGAAGTCCCGGTTCTAAGCCATACAATATTGCACACTGAACTATTGAGTAATCTCCAGTACGTGCCTCCCAAGCATTCTTAACGTCTTCGGAGGTCATGTCTTCTGGTTGGTCACCAAGCGGTGCATCAAGGACATATGATTTCTGGGAAGCCATGAGGATGATCCTCAGATTACGGGCCCAGTCAACAAAGTTACTTCCATCATCTATCAACTTAGCTTTCTCTAGGAACGCATTAAAATTTAGGGGTGCTACTGCGCGAGCCATTGATCTACAACATAAATATGCAAAGTTTACTTAGACTATTGTTCAAGATAATGAGTTTAGTTAATCAAATTACTAAAGATCCCACTCAAATTGACATCCCTCAGGTCATCTGAGTGTCACATGATCCAAATTCACCAACTCAAGTCCGATCATCACGTGAGTTGAGGTGGCTTCAATGGTGAACATCACTATGTTGATCATATCTACTATATGACTCATGTTCGACCTTTCGGTCTCTTGTGTTCCGACGCCATGTCTGTACGTGCTAGGCTCGTCAAGTTTAACCCGAGTGTTCTGCACGTGCAACACTGGCTTGCACCCGTTGTATGTGAACGTAGAGTCTATCACACCCGATCATCACGTGGTGTCTCAACACGACGAACTTTCGCAACGGTGCACACTCGGGGAGAACATAATTTGTATTGAAATTAAGTGAGGGATCACCTTATAATGCTACTGTCGTCCTAAGCAAAACAAGGTGCATAAAAGGATTAACATCACATGCAATTCATAAGTGACATGATATGGCCATGAACTTATGCTTTTGATCTCCATCTAGAAAGCACCGGCATGATCTCCATCGTCACCGGCATGACACCATGATCTTCATCATCTTAATCTCCATCAGCGTGTCGCCATCGGGATTGTCGTGCCCAACATGCTTCCACTACTATTGCTACCGTTTAGCGATAAAGTAAAGCATTACATAGCGCTTAATGATTGACACGCAGGTCATACAATAATTAAAGACAACCCTATGGCTCCTGCCGGTTGACGTACTCATCGAGATGCAAGTCATGATAATCTATACATCACATGATCATCTCATACATCACATATATCACATCATGTAATTGGCCATATCACATCACAACATACCCTGCAAAAACAAGTTAGACGTCCTCTAATTGTTGCTGCATGTTTTACGCGGCTGCTACGGGTATCTAGCAAGAACAATTCTTATCTACGCAAAAACCACAACGGTGATACACTAGTTGCTTTTCAACCTTCTCAAGGACCGCCTTTGTCGAATTCGATCCAACTAAAGTGAGAGAAACTGGCACCCGCAAGCCATCTATGCAACAAGTTGCGGTCGAGGGAACCGGTCTCTCATAAGCGTACGAGTAATGTTGGTCTGGGCCGCTTCATCTCGCAATACCGCTGAACCAAAATCCGACCAAGGGAGGAAGCAATCTAAGCATCAACGCCCACAAACCTTTTGTGTTCTACTCGAGATCTCATCTACACATAGACCTAGCTCATGATGCCACTATTGGGAAACGTTGCTTGGGAAACAAAAAAATTCCTACGCACATGCAGATCTATCCATGGTGATGAGCATCTATGAGAGGGAGAATGGATCTATGTACCCTTGTAGATCGCTAAGCGAGAAGCGTTAAGAAACGCGGTTGGTGTAGTCGAACGTCTTCGCGATCCAAATCGCCGTTTGTCCCGCGATCCAATCATGATCCGTCTCGCGATTCAATCACGATCCAATCACGATCCGTCCCACGAACTTGATCACGATCCGTCCCACGAACTTGATCACGATCCTTCCGATCTAGCGCCGAACGGACGGCACCTCCGCGTTCAGCACACGTACATCTTGATGGTTATCTCCGCCGTCTTGATCCATCAAGAAGGAGCGGAGAGGAAGAAGAGTTCTCCGGAAGCGTGACAGCGCTCCAGCGATGGTGGTGGAGCTATTCTGGCAGGGCTTCACCTAAGCACTACAGAAAACCGATCTAGAGGAGAAACTATGCACTGGAGGAACGGGCAGCACGTGGCTGAAAATTCTGGCAAAAACCCTAAAACCTCCAGTATATATAAGAGGAAGAGAGGAAGAGGCTTGCCATAAGGGCCAAGCCTCCAAGGATTCGGCCGAACCAGGTGGAGGAGGTGGACTCCACCTCCAATCCTACTAGGACTAGGATTCACCCAATTTTAACCTTTTTCCACTTTTTCTCTTTAGGCCTTTTTTCCCAAACTGCATGGGCCTTGTGTGGGACTTCCACCAGACCACTAAGGGCTGGTAAACACTCTCCCACAGCCCATGGAGCCTCTTGGGTCGAAATACCCCTCCCGATGGTCTCCCGGTACACTACCAGCACTCCCGGTACACTACTGATGAGCCCAAAACTTTTTCGGCGACCAAAACAGGACTTCTATATATGAATCTTTACCTCCGGACCATTCCGGAGCTCCTCGTGACGTCTGGGATCTCATACGGGACTCTGAACAACATTTGCTCACCACCATACATAACTCTATACTACCGAAACGTCACCAAAACTTAAGTGTGCAGACCCTGCGGGTTCGAGAACTATGTAGACATGACCGAGACACCTCTACGGTCAATAACCAATAGCAGGACCTGGATGCCATATTGGTTCCTACATATTCTACGAAGATCTTTATCGATCGAACCTCTATGTCAAGGATTCAGTTATTATAAATATCGGCCACCAACAAAGTTGTCAGCGCGGTGCTCGTCGTTGAACGAGATGAGGTGGGACACAAATCCTGGACTCAGAAACCGGTATATTATGTGTGAGAGGTGCTAACATAGTGCAAGTCCAGCTACCCGCATTACCAAAAGATAGTTTATACAGTATTTATGGCGTCAAGGAAACTCAGACACTACTTCCAGGAGTGTGCGATAATAGTGGCACCTGAGGTCCCCCTGAATGATATAATCAACAACATGGACACCACTAGCTGAATAGCCAATTGGGCCATTGTGCTCCTTCCCTTTGAAATAACCTACAAGCCATGCCGTGGCATTAAATCTCAGGTATTGGCAGACTTCCTGGCTGAATGGACAGAGGCCGAGCTCCCCAAGGAATACAGTGCATACTCCCATTGGACAATGTACTTTGATGGATCCAAGACCTTGGCCGGACTGGGGGCTGGAGTTATCCTCACATCCCCCACAGGCAACAACGTGCGATACGTGTTCCAAATCATGTATGCCGACTCCAACAATGCAGCCGAATACGAAGCTCTCCTTCATGGTCTTTGGATGGCGGTATCAATGGGCATACGACGGCTAGAGGTACGGGGAGACTCAAACTTGGCCATATCCTAAATTAACGGCAAATTCAATGCCAAAAACCTGAACATGGTGGCATATAGAAATGTTGCCCTTAAGATATCTGCTTGGTTTGAGGGGTTGGAATTTCACCACGTCGCTCGTGACAACAACCAAGCCGCCGACATACAGGCCCGTATGGGAGCCAAGCGTGATCATGTCCCGAGAAACACTGTCCTGGAGCAGCTCTTTAAGCCATCTGTAGTGTGGCAGGATGCAATGGCGCCAGTCCGAATACGGCGGACAAGGTTGTTCCCCCCATAAACGAACCAGATGATGGCATTATCAGTGGCTCCGTAATGAATAAAACGCCTTCGGCTCATGAGGTAATGGCAGTAATATCACCATGGACAGAGCCCTTCCTCGCTTTCCTTCTTCGCAAGGAACTCCCCAGCAATCAAACCGAGGCACGGCGCATAGTTCGGCGACCCAAGGCCTACAAAGTACACGAGGGTGAGCTATACAAGAAAAGCACAACCAGAATATTACAACGGTGTATATCTGAGGAAGAAGGACGGGTGCTCCTCACCGAAATCCACGCAGGCATGGGAGATCATCACGCCGCGGCAAGAGCCCTTGTCATCAAGGCCTTCCGAGCTGGTTTCTTTTGGCCTACAGCTCGGACGAACGCCCAGTCACTTGTCCAACATTGCATAGGATGTCAGCTCTTCGCAAATCAAAGTCACATGCCCCCAATAGCTCTTCGGACTATTCTGATCACTTGGCCTTCTGCGGTTTGGGGGTTGGACATGGTCGGACCCCTTAAAGGGGGGCCAAGAAAAATAAATAACTACTAGTCATGGTTGACAAGTTCACCAAATGGATAGAAGCAAAACCCGTCAAGTCGGCTAAATTTGGACTAGTGATCGACTTCATATCCAACGTGGTACACCGTTATGGTGTCCCGCATAGTATAATAACGGATAATGGATCCAACTTCACTGCCCAAGAGGTCAAGGACTGGTGCGCAAAAATGGGCATAAAGCTCGATTACGCGTCAGTATATCATCCGCAGACCAATGGATAGGTCGAATGAGCAACCGGACTCATTATGAGCGGCATTAAGCCATCTTTGGTCCAATCTCTTCACGAGTCCGACTGTCATTGGGTGGAGGAACTCGACTCCGTTTTATGGGGCCTGCGAACCATCTCGAACAGATCAATGTGTTACACACCGTTCTTTATGGTCTATGGGGCAGAGGAAGTCCTCCCTTGCGACATTATTCATGACGCACCAAGGGTGCGCATGTACGAGGAAAAGGAGGCCGAGTTGGATCGGCAGGACGACTTAGACGCCATGGAGGGAGAGCGCGACATAGCTCGGGCCTGCTCCACTTTTTACCAACAGCAAGCTCGACGTTACCAAAGTAGGGAGGTTAGGGCAAAAGCATACAATGTAAGCGAACTCATCCTACGACTCCTAGAGAAACAGAAGCATAAACTCAACCACCAATGGGAGGGTTCTTTCATCATCGACGAAGTACTCGCGGGAGGTGCCTATCGTCTTCTGAGTCCATCCGACAACCGCCTTGAACCAAACTCATGGAACGCAGCTCGTCTTTGGCGCTTCTACGGATAAACCGGTGTCGTCTAACTCCCCCGTATTTTTTTTTGTTTTTCCCTCTTGTTCTTTTTTCCTTTTTCTTCTTGCCTTCCCATTTTGATGTTTGATAGGGTCAATTTCTTTTTCCCCTATGTTTGGTTGAACCGATCTTGTACTAAAGATTATCGGCATACACCATAAAGTTTTAAATTCGAACACAGCATGTGGGGGCTTCTTCTCGAAGCCAACATTTTTATATTACAAGTATTTTCTCACACTTATCGTGTGCACACATTTCTTTTGTCACGTTCAAGCCGTCATATGCATCAATTCGAACTAAGACTTTGCCAAGCTGGGTTACCTCGCTCCTGTGATTACCCTATATGTTCCCGATTGTTCGGCTAGAGGTAAAGGGAGCACCTTTGCGATTGTTACAACCGGGTCATCCGGACATGTACCTCAGACGGGTGAAGCCGAAAGCTAGCTATCATATGGAGACAATTGGTCGGCTGTGACGGAAACACCTTAGACGGCTCCGGTCGTTATCACCATTATTTGGGTCTTTTCTTCCCAAAGCACAGTTAGCCGCAAACTAAAAGTATGCGGACTTCTATCTACGACCTTCGTAGAGCCCCGATGAAAGGTATCGATAGAGGTACTATTTTCCTCGAAAGATGTTTCTTACGCTAAGCAGTAATATAACATATCTTTCTGTGTGTTTCCTGTCTGTTCGCACCGCATGGCCGGATTGCCTGGTTCCCCAAATACAGTTCACCCTTTTGGAGTGGCAAATAAGGAGGAACACTTCCGAGCTCTTCGCACGGGAGGGAGAAGCCGTTGGCCGGTTAAGACAAAGTTTACAACACATATTGTTTCTAAACAAGTACATATAAACTACATGTTCGGCTGCTGATCAAGATTATCAATTATGGTGTCAAACGGGGTAGTCCTCCTGTGAAAGACGGTCGGCAGGCATCACGTGGTCATACACCAGGTGGAATGGCACTTCTTTTCCATCCGATCCTGCAGGACCAACCCGCGCCATATGCTCGGGATTAAGTCCGGTGTAACGGGTCTTGATCATTGCCCATACTTCCCGTGCTCCCTCATGGCAAGCCGAAGTCTTCCACAGCTCGAACCTATTCCGAGCCCCCTTGAATCGATCCACGAGTTTGGCTAGCCCTTTAGACGGTTGTTCGGCAGGCCATAGTGCCTTTACCATGCCTTTCATTGCTTTTCACACACGCCCATGGAGAGCGGTCAGCTCTTTCAGCAGGTTCCCCTGGTATGATCCAATCTCCTCTTCAAGATGCCGGGACAGGAGACCTGTACATGAGGCAATGACGTACTTACTTTTACTTCCTACATAGGAAATATTTGTTGATAATAGAATCACACTTACCAAACATGCCCCTCTAAAGCTTTTAGTTTTCTTCTTGAGCTTGGGACAACTGAATCTTCAAATTCTTAATTTCTTCAGCTTGCTTTTGAACAACAAGGCAGCCAGCCTCATGCCGGGAATCGGCGCACCGCTGAGAGTCTCGGGCTTCCTCGAACTGCCTTTGCATGTGCCCTATTGATTCGGCTGCTACATGGAATCCGTGCGTCAGGCACGATAATACATTAAAATTAGCAGTAAAGGTACACTCACCATGGGCCTCCCGGGTGAAGCTCTTCACTTACGCCAGTTCAGCCTTCACAGATTGCACTTCTGTGTGGCTATCCTCCAGCTTCTTGGCCAATTGCTTGGCATGTTGCTTTGAAGCCTGCCTCAGTAGTCAAACATTGCAGAGATCCTTAATTCATTTGTTCCAAATCAAATTACGGCTTGGAGGCTACTAGGTTTACATGAGTATTCGGAATCTATAAAATTCGACCACTTACCTGCATGCTGGTTGATATCAACTTCATAGTCTCGCTGAACCCAGCTCGGGCAGCTCCAATGTGCGTATCCGCTGAGTGTAGGGCACCGAACTCTTGTTCGGAGAATATTGGATGTCGCATGGCATCCCACTGTTGCCAATGATTCATGGCACTCCCCACCTCCAAGTTGGTAATGGATACACCATCACCAGAATCGGCAGGTGCTGGATTGGCCATGGGGGCTTCTGCAGCAGGAGATGCATGAGCTGTAGCTCGGGAATTTCGGACGTCTCCAGACACCCTTGTAACCTCTTCAGCAGGAGAGGACTGGGCATTTTGCCTAAATATTTCAATAAAACAAAACTGCTGTAAGACTCTATTTATTGATAATGAGTGGATAGTCGAACGATGTACCTCCGGGATGAGCGGGCAGGTGGATTCGTCCCCATGGCTGCCTCTTTCGCGGGATCCTTGTTGGCTTCCAACTCAACCGCGGCTTCGTCTGTCGGTGTATGGCACGCGGATCGATGGCATTTGGGAGTCAGAGCCAGTGCATCTGGGGCGCTGTTGGTAGCTAGCCTCTTGCGGGACGAGCTTTTCTTCTTGCTCGTTGCAGGGGTAGAGAATGACCCGGGGTAATCAAATATGATAGCCACCAGGGATTGGTCGACTCTATCCTGGAGATAGACTCCATCTTCAAAGTCAAGTAGAAGATCTGGGTCCTCATTGAAACCTGGATAGTTGTCATGTGAATGGTTCTCGAGTTGAGGAGCCGGACAGTTGACTGTCTTGATGAAACTCCTCCATTCCTGTTCACGCAAGGCTTCGGTTAAATAAAGTGCGGAACGGAAACCCCAAACTATGTTCATGTTAGAGAGAGAAAGGCTTACCCATTCGATAGGAGTGTGGGCCGAATATCCTTCCTTGGTTGCCCACCGAACAAAGTCCTCTTGCTCTCCTTTGTATAGGTCGGCAAGTGCGGCGGCCAACGTCGTTGGATTGGCGGGCCCTAGCTTTCGGGAGCACGTGGTGTTGCTCGTCCCGTTGTATTTCCACAAGTGGTGTACCCTCTGTTGAAGGGGCTGCACACACCGAGAGATGGCGGCGGCCATGACATCGATCATGGTCAGTTGGTGGTGGGAGAGCATCCACACCTGAGCTGCTAGGCGCCGCACTTTGACGCTTTCCTCCTAGGATGAACTCCTCGGCCGCTAGTTGTATCTCTTCTTCGGGTGGGCGTCAGAGTATTCGGGAAGACCTGTCCAAGTTAGCTCGAACAGGGGGACATCTTCAATATAAAACCATTCCGAAGTCCACTCTTCGGATTTCTTCGGTGTGCCCACCAGATACCCCGTCCCCGCTATGTGGCACACTTCGGCTCCGCCGACCTCCAAAATTGTTTTATCCCAAGTTCGGGGGACGAGACAGAAGTATTTTCTCCACAAATCAAAGTGCACCTCGCACCCTAGGAACATCTCGCAGAGAGCGACGAAGCCCGAGATGTGCAAGATGGACCATGGAGTAACGTGGTGGAGTTGGATCCCGTAGAACTCCAGCAACCCCCTTAGGAACGGATGGATTGGAAACCCAAGGCCTCGGAGGAGAAAGGGGACAAAGCATACGCATTCCCCCTAGTTAGGATTGAGGAAACGCTCGACGAAAACTTCGTCGATGTAAGAAAGAAGACCTGCGCGGGTCACAGCCAGATCTGAAGAAGGGAGATACCCCTGGGTCTTCAGATTGCGGAGCCGTATGAGTGTAATGGAGCAGCTGGTCTAGTCCCCTGGGCGTGATTCATAGGGGCGTGCGGAGGAGCTAGGGGCGTTAGCCATATTTTTCATGGAGCTTCCACTAGGGGTTTCTTTCGATGAGGAAGAAGAGGACGTGGTTTGAGCCACGATTTTGTTTAACTAACAAGGTGGTGCTTCCTCTACGGAGGTGTAAGATTGTGAAAATCACTGAGCACTCGCCTCCCCACGACACGCGAAAATCAAGGAACACGTGTGGTTATTATAATGGACATGCGTCCACGATGCTTGGGATCTTACCGAAGACTGGTCGGTTGCCAAACAAAGATGGATGAGGGACTCGCCTCGCAAGGCGAAGATGAGACATGAGGAGATTGACCGGATATATATCGGCTAATCTCCATAGGAAGTCTAATCCGGGGGCTACTAAGGGAGTTCTGGATTAGGGGGTCCTCGGATAGTCGTTCATTTATGGGTCGGATTGTATGGCCGGAACGTGAGGATCGGATGATCAAAGACCACCAACGCCATATGGAAGCTTCGAGGAGACATGGCATACTCTCCAAGTTATTAGTCATAGTTAGGCATGTTTATCTCTTTGGCATGTAACCGACCATGTGTAAACCCTAGGCATCCTCGACGTCTATATAAGCTAGAGGGTTTTAGGGTATAGGGACAAAATAACTCATCTAGGGTTATCTATTCGATCTCGAGGTAGATCAACTCTGTAACCCCCATATCATCAATACAACCAAGCAGGATGTAGGGTATTACCTGTTGGGGAACGTCGCATGGGAAACAAAAAATTTCCTACGCACACGCAAACCTATCCATGGTGATGAGCATCTACGAGAGGGAGAGTGGATCTACGTACCCTTGTAGATCGCTAAGCGGGAAGCGTTAAGAAACGCGGTTGGTGTAGTCGAACATCTTCGCGATCCAAATCGCCGAGCGTCCCGCGATCTCATCACGATCCGTCCCGCGATCCAATCACGATCCGTCCCGTGAACTCATCACGATCCGTCCCGCGATCTCATCACGATCCGTCTCACGATCTTGATCACGATCTGTCCTACGAACTCATCACGATCCGTACCGCAATCTCATCACGAACCGTCTCGCGATCTCGATCACGGTCCTTCCGATCTAGCGCCGAACGGACGGCACCTCCGCGTTCAGCACACGTGCAGCTTGATGACGATCTCCACCATCTTGATCCAGCAAGAGGAGGTGGAGAGGAGAGAGAGTTCACCGGCAGCGTGACGGCGCTCCGGTGATGGTGGTGGAGTGATTCCGGCAGGGCTTCGCCTAAGCGCTGCGGAAAACCGATCTAGAGGAGAAACTGTGCACCGGTGAAACGGGTAGCACGTGGCCGGAAATTCTGTCCAAAAACCACCCAATCCACTAGTATATATAGGAGGAGAGGAGAGGAGAGGCAGCCAAGGCCTTTGGGTCGGCCGAAATAGGAGGTGGGAGCAATCTTACTTCACCTCCAATCCTAGTTGGAGTAGGATTGCCTCCTATTGGCTGATTTTCCACTTTTTGCTTTAGGACTTTCTCTCCTGCGCCATGGGCCTTTGTGGCTGTTTTCCCAGCCCACTAAGGGCTGGTTATTATTCTCCCACAGCCCATGGACCTCTTCGGGTCGAAATACCCCTCCCGGAGGTCCTCCGGTACACTACCGGCACTCCCGGTACAATACCGATACTCCCGGTACACTACCGATGAGCCCGAAACTTTTCCGGAAACCAAACTGGGACTTCCTATATATGAATCTTTACCTCCGGACCATTCCGGAGCTCCTCGTGACGTCCGGGATCTCATCCGGGACTCCGAACAACCTTCGGTCACCACCATACATAACTCTACACTACCGAAACGTCACCGAACCTTAAGTGTGCAGACCCTGCGGGTTCGAGAACTATGTAGACATGACCGAGACACCTCTACGGTCAATAACCAATGGCGGGACCTGGACGTCCACATTGGTTCCTACATATTCTACGAAGATCTTTATCGGTCGAACCTCTATGTCAAGGATTCAGTTAATCCCGTATAACGTCCCCTTTGTTCTTCGGTATGTTACTTGCCCGAGATTCGATCGTCGGTATCTCCATACCTAGTTCAACCTCGTTACTGGCAAGTCTCTTTACTCGTTCCGTAATACAAGATCCCGTGACTAACACTTAGCCACATTGCTTGCAAGGCTTGTTGTGATGTTGTATTACCGAGTGGGCCCTGAGATACCTCTCCGTCACACGGAGTAACAAATCCCAGTCTCGATCCATGCCAACTCAACAAACACCATCGGAGATACCTGTAGAGCACCTTTATAGTCACCCAGTTACGTTGCGACGTTTGATACACACAAGGCACTCCTCCGATATCCGTGAGTTGCATGATCTCATGGTCATAGGAACATATACTTGACATGCAGAAAACAGTAGCAATAAACTGAAACGATCATATGCTATGTTTGTAGTTTGGGTCTTATCCATCACATCATTCTCCTAATGATGTGATCCCGTTATCAAATGACATCTCATGTCCATGGCTAGGAAACCTTAACCATCCTTTGATCAACGAGCTAGTCTACTAGAGGCATACTAGGGACATGGTGTTGTCTATGTATCCACACATGTATCTGAGTTTCCGATCAATACAATTATAGCATGGATAATAAACGATTATCACGAACAAGGAAATATGATAATAACTAATCTATTATTGCCTCTAGGGCATATTTCCAACAGTCTCCCACTTGCACTAGAGTCAATAATCTAGTTCACATCACCATGTGATTCGCATTGTTATGAATCTAACACCCAATGAGTTTTGGGGCTCGATCATGCTTTGCATGTGAGAGAGGTCTTATAGTCAACGGGTCTGCGATATTCAGATCCGTGTGTACTTTGCAAATCTCTATGTCAAACCGTAAACACTGCTACCACACTCCACTTGGTACTATTTCCAAATGGCTGCTCCACTATACGTATCCAGATTGCTACTACTAGTCATCCGGATAGGTGTTAAAGCTTGCATCGACGTAACTATTTACGACGAACTCTTTATCACCTCCATAATCAAGAAACATTTCCTTAGTCCTCTGGTTACTAAGGATAATTCCGACCGCTGTCCAGTGATCCACTCCTGGACCACTCTTGTACCCCTTGACAAACTCATGGCAAGGCACACATAGGTGCGGTACACAGCATGGCATAATATAGAGCCTATGCTAAGGCATAGGGGACGACGTTCGTCCTTTCTCTTTCTTCTGCCGTTGTCGAGCTTTGAGTCTCACTCAACTTCACACCTTACAAATCAGACGAGAACTATTTCTCTGGCTGATCCATTTTGAACTCTTTCAAAATCTTGTGAAGGTATGCACTCATTGAAAGTCTCATCAAGCATCTTGATCTATCTCTATAGATTTTGATGCTCAACAATTAGGTAGCTTTATCCAGGTCTTCCTTAGAAAAACACTTTTCAAACAACCTTTTATGCCTTCCAGAAATTCTACATTATTTCCGATCAACAATATGTCAACCACATATACTTATCAGAAACTCTATAGTGCTCCCACTCACTTTATTGCAAATACAAGTTTCTCGTAAACTTTGTATAAACATCAAAAACTTTGATCACCTCATCAAAGTGTATATTCCAACTCCGAGATGCTTGCTTCAGTCCATGGAAGGATCACCAAAGCTTGCACACCTTTTAGCATCCTTAGGACTGACAAAACCTTCTGGTTGTATCACATACAACCTTTCCTCAAGTAAACCGTTAAGGAAATGATGTTTTGACATCCATCTGTCAGATTTCATAATTGAAAACGCAGCAACTGCTAACATAATTCCAATAGACTTTAGCACCACTACGAGTGAGAAAATCTCATCGTAGTCAACTCCTTGAACTTGTCACAAACAACTTTGCAACAAGTCGAGCTTTACAAATGGTGATATTTACCATCAGCGTCTGTCTTCATTTTTAAAGATCCATTTGTACTCAACGACCTGCCGTCCAACGAGCAAGTCTACCAAAGTCTATACTTGGTTTTCATACATGGATCCTATCTCGGATTTTATGGTCTCATCCATTTGTCGGAATCCGGGCCCATCATCGCTTCTCCATAGCTCGTAGGTTCATCGCTGTCCAACAACATGACCTTTAAGACAGGGTTGTTGTACCACTCAAGAGCAGTACACGTCCTTGTCGACCTACGAGGTTCGATAGTAACTTGATCCGAAGCTTCATGATCATCATCATTAACTTCTTTCTTCAACTAACATAGGCTTCACAGAAACAACTTTCTGCGCTGCGCTACTCTGATTGAAACAAGGTTCAATAACCTCATCAAGTTCTATCTTCCTCCCACTCAATTCTTTCGAGGGAAACCTTTTCCCAGGAAAGGATCCATTCCAGCAACAAACACTTTGCACTCGGATCTGAGATAGAAGGTATACCCAACTGTTCTTGGCGTATTCTATGAAGATGCATTTGTCCGCTTTGGGTTTGAGCTCATTAGGTGAAAACATTTTCCACACAAGCTTCGCAGCCCCAAACATCAAGAAATGACAGCTTTAGGTTTCTATCAAACCATAATTCACACGGTGTCATCTCAACGGATTTAGATGGTGCCCTATTTTAAAGTGAATGCGGTTGTCTCTAATGCATAACCCTAAAACGATAGTATTAAAACGATAAGAGACATCATAGTATGTGCTATATCAAATAAGGCATGACTACGACGTTCGGACACACCATCACACTATGGTGTTCCAGGTGGCGTGAGTTGTGAAACAACTTTCACATTGTCTAAATTTGTATGCCAAACTCGTAACCCAGATATTCACCTCCACGATCATATCGTAGAAATTTTTATCTTCTTGTCACGATGATCTTTAAACTTCACTCTGAACTTTGCTTTGAACCTTTCAAACAATTCAGACTTGTGTTTCATTAAGTAAATATACACTATATCTACTCAAATCATCAGTGAAGGTAAGAAAACAATGATATTCACTGCAAGCTATAAACACTCATTGGATCGTATACATCAACATGCATTGTTTCCAATAAGTCACTTGCCCGTTTCATCAAGCCAGAAAACGGGTTTTAGTCATCTTACCAAAAGGCATGGTCCGCATGTCTCAACCGATTCAAAATCGAATGAGTCCAAAGATCCATCAACATGGAGTTTCTTCATGCGCTTTATACCAATATGACATTTAGCGGCAGTGCCACAAGTATGTGGTACTATCATTATTAACTTTGCATCTTTTGGCATCATTGTTATGAACATGTGTATTACTATGATCAAGATTTCAATGAACCACACTTACTAGGTGCATGACCATTGAAGGTATTTATTCATGTAAGCAGAATAACCATTATTCTCTAACTTGAATGAATAACCGTGTTGCAATAAACATGATCTAATCACGTTCATGCTTCAATGCAAAACACCAAATAAAATTTAGGTTCGTCACTAATCCCGAAGGTAGAGAGAGCGTGCGATGTTTGATCATATCAACCTTGGAAACATTTCCAACACACATCGTCACCTCACACTTAGCTAGTTCTCCATTTATTCCGTAGCTTTTATTTCGAGCAACCGAACCGGTATCCAATACCCAGGTGCTACTAGGAGTACTAGCAAGGTACACATCAATAACATGCATATCAAATATACTTCTGTCGACTTAGCCAGCCTTCTTATCTACCATGTATCCAGGGTTGTTCCGCTTCAGTGACCGTTCTCCTCATAATGGAAGCAATCAGTCTCGGGTTTAGGTTCAACTTTGGGCTGCTTCACTGGAGCAGCAACTGACTTGCCATCCATGAAGTTTCCCTACTTGCCCTTGCCCTTCTCGAAACTAGTGGTTTTTACTAACCATCAACACTTTGATGCTCCTTTTTGACTTCTACCTTCACGGTGTCAAAACATCGCGAGAAGCTCAGGAATCATTTCTATCCCTGGCAATTTATAGTTCATCACCAAGTTCTAGTAGCTTAGTGATAGTGACTTGGAGAACTATATCAATCACTATCTTATCTGGAAGATCAACTCCCACTCGATTCAAGCGATTGTGGCACCTAGACAATCTAAGCACATGCTCAACTATTGAGCTATTCTCTTTCGTCTTGCAAGCAAAGAATCTTTGTTTGAGATCTCATATCTCATAACACGGGCACGAGCCTGAGATCACAATCTCAGCTCTTAGAACATCTCATATGTTCCGTGACGTTCAAAACGTCTTGGAGCCTCAATTCTAAGTCGTAATGCATGACGCACTAAACTATCAAGTAGTCATCAGAACGTGCCTGTCAGATGTTCACAACATCTACAGACGACGCTAGAGGGGGTGGCGTACCGAACGGTGCATTAAGGACATAAGCCTTCTGTGCAGCAATGAGGACAATCCTCATATCACGGACCCAGTCCGCAATATTGCTACCATCATCTTTCAACTCTATTTCTCTAGGAACATATAAAAACACACGGGAGCTACAGTGCGAGCTAGTAATCTACAACATAATTTGCAAAGACACTACTGACTATGTTCATGATAATGAGTTCAATTAATCATATTACTTAAGAACTCCCACTCAAATTGACATCCCTCAGGTCATCTGAGTGTCACATGATCCAAATTCACCAACTCGAGTCCGATCATCACGTGAGTTGAGGTGGCTTCAATGGTGAACATCATTATGTTGATCATATCTACTATATGACTCATGCTCGACCTTTCGGTCTCTTGTGTTCCGAGGCCATGTCTGTACATGCTAGGCTCGTCAAGTTTAACCCGAGTGTTCCGCATGTGCAAATCTGTCTTGCACCCGTTGTATGTGAACGTAGAGTCTATCACACCCGATCATCACGTGGTGTCTCAACACGACGAACTTTCGCAACGGTGCACACTTGGGGAGAACACAATTTATCTTGAAATTAAGTGAGGGATCACCTTATAATGCTACCGTCATCCTAAGCAAAACAAGGTGCATAAAAGGATTAACATCTCATGCAATTCATAAGTGACATGATATGGCCATCAACTTGTGTTTAAGATCTCCATCTTCGAAACACCGGCATGATCTCCATCGTCACCGGCACGACACCATGATCTCCATCAACGTGTCGCCATCGGGGTTGTCACGCCCTGCATGCTTCTACTACTATTGCTACCGTAGCGATAAAGTAAAGCATTACATAGCGCTTTAATGATTGACACGCAGGTCATACAATAATTAAAGACAACCCTATGGCTCCTGCCGGTTGCCGTAATCACCGACATGCAAGTCGTGATAATCTATACATCACATGATCATCTCATACATCACATATATTTCATCATGTAATTGGCCATATCATATCACAACATACCCTGCAAAAACAAGTTAGACGTCCTCTAATTGTTGTTGCATGTTTTACGTGGCTGCTACGGGTATCTAGCAAGAACAATTCTCACCTACGCAAAACCACAACGGTGATACACTAGTTTGCTTTTCAACCTTCTCAAGGACCGCCTTTGTCGGATCCGATCCAACTAGAGTAAGAGAAACTGTCACCCGCAAGCCAGCTAAGCAACAAGTTGCATCGCGGGAACCGGTCTCTCGTAAGCGTACGAGTAATGTTGGTCCGGGCCGCTTCATCTCACAATACCGCTGAACCAAAATCCGACCAAGGGAGGAAGCAATCTAAGCATCAACGCCCACAAACCTTTTGTGTTCTACTCGAGATCTCATCGAACCATCAACCTAGCTCATGATGCCACTGTTGGGGAACGTCGCATGGGAAACAAAAATTTTCCTACGCACACGCAAACCTATCCATGGTGATGAGCATCTACGAGAGGGAAAGTGGATCTACGTACCCTTGTAGATCGCTAAGCGGGAAGCGTTAAGAAACGCGGTTGGTGTAGTCGAACATCTTCGCGATCCAAATCGCCGAGCGTCCCGCGATCTCATCACGATCCGTCCCGCGATCCAATCACGATCCGTCCCGTGAACTCATCACGATCCGTCCCGCGATCTCATCACGATCCGTCTCACGATCTTGATCACGATCTGTCCTACGAACTCATCACGATCCGTACCGCAATCTCATCACGAACCGTCTCGCGATCTCGATCACGGTCCTTCCGATCTAGCGCCGAACGGACGGCACCTCCGCGTTCAGCACACGTGCAGCTTGATGACGATCTCCACCATCTTGATCCAGCAAGAGGAGGTGGAGAGGAGAGAGAGTTCACCGGCAGCGTGACGGCGCTCCGGTGATGGTGGTGGAGTGATTCCGGCAGGGCTTCGCCTAAGCGCTGCGGAAAACCGATCTAGAGGAGAAACTGTGCACCGGTGAAACGGGTAGCACGTGGCCGGAAATTCTGTCCAAAAACCACCCAATCCACTAGTATATATAGGAGGAGAGGAGAGGAGAGGCAGCCAAGGCCTTTGGGTCGGCCGAAATAGGAGGTGGGAGCAATCCTACTTCACCTCCAATCCTAGTTGGAGTAGGATTGCCTCCTATTGGCTGATTTTCCACTTTTTGCTTTAGGACTTTCTCTCCTGCGCCATGGGCCTTTGTGGCTGTTTTCCCAGCCCACTAAGGGCTGGTTATTATTCTCCCACAGCCCATGGACCTCTTGGGGTCGAAATACCCCTCCCGGAGGTCCTCCGGTACACTACCGGCACTCCCGGTACAATACCGATACTCCCGGTACACTACCGATGAGCCCGAAACTTTTCCGGAAACCAAACTGGGACTTCCTATATATGAATCTTTACCTCCGGACCATTCCGGAGCTCCTCGTGACGTCCGGGATCTCATCCGGGACTCCGAACAACCTTCGGTCACCACCATACATAACTCTACACTACCGAAACGTCACCGAACCTTAAGTGTGCAGACCCTGCGGGTTCGAGAACTATGTAGACATGACCGAGACACCTCTACGGTCAATAACCAATGGCGGGACCTGGACGTCCACATTGGTTCCTACATATTCTACGAAGATCTTTATCGGTCGAACCTCTATGTCAAGGATTCAGTTAATCCCGTATAACGTCCCCTTTGTTCTTCGGTATGTTACTTGCCCGAGATTCGATCGTCGGTATCTCCATACCTAGTTCAACCTCGTTACTGGCAAGTCTCTTTACTCGTTCCGTAATACAAGATCCCGTGACTAACACTTAGCCACATTGCTTGCAAGGCTTGTTGTGATGTTGTATTACCGAGTGGGCCCTGAGATACCTCTCCGTCACACGGAGTAACAAATCCCAGTCTCGATCCATGCCAACTCAACAAACACCATCGGAGATACCTGTAGAGCACCTTTATAGTCACCCAGTTACATTGCGACGTTTGATACACACAAGGCACTCCTCCGATATCCGTGAGTTGCATGATCTCATGGTCATAGGAACATATACTTGACATGCAGAAAACAGTAGCAATAAACTGAAACGATCATATGCTATGTTTGTAGTTTGGGTCTTATCCATCACATCATTCTCCTAATGATGTGATCCCGTTATCAAATGACATCTCATGTCCATGGCTAGGAAACCTTAACCATCCTTTGATCAACGAGCTAGTCTACTAGAGGCATACTAGGGACATGGTGTTGTCTATGTATCCACACATGTATCTGAGTTTCCGATCAATACAATTATAGCATGGATAATAAACGATTATCACGAACAAGGAAATATGATAATAACTAATCTATTATTGCCTCTAGGGCATATTTCCAACATTACCTTCATAGGAAGGCCCGAACCTGGATAAATCTGTGTCCCCTTCATCTCCTATTACCATCGATTCTAGTCTCACAGTTCGGAACCCCCTACCTGATCCGCTGGTTTTGACACCGACAGTGGGAGCGTTTGTCTCTACGGCAGGGACTCGAGGCCCTGCCGGAGCCTATTGCCCCTCGGCAGGCTTGGCATTGTTCCCGACACCTTCCTTGTCAACAGCTTCTGGGAGCTCTGCGGGAAAGTACTGGCCGAAATTCAACTTCCTTCTCTTATCTTGCGTCGCTGATGGTGCAACGGATGGCTGAGTCAATTGGAGCACAAAAGTCCCTGGTTCCAGAGGTAACTTGAGGGCAGCACGCTTTGATAGGTTGTTGGCAGTACTGTTCTCTGAATGAGGAACATGCTCTGTTTGCAAACCATCAAAGTGATCCTCCAACTTCCTCACTTCATTGACATAGTCTTCCATAAACGATGAGCTTTCTAATTCCAAGGTTTGTCATGATCCTAAGACCGGCAAGCAACCCTTCATATTCTGCAGTGTTGTTTGTCGACTTCACCCGAGGGAAATGCATCTGAATTACATATTTGAGGTGCTCTTAGGTGGGTGCGACAAGCAGCACGCCAGCACCGACGCCTTGCAGGGAGAAAGCCCCATCAAAATACATAATCCATGCTTGATTCGTTTCCTTGCTGAGGGGAGTAGTTTCTTGGATCTCTTCGTCTGGCATTGGGGTCCATTCTGCAATGAGCTCTGCCAAGGCTCTGCTCTGAATAGTTGAAGTACTTTCAAATTTGAGACCAAAGCTTGACAGTTCCAAAGCCCACTCCACAATCCTACCGGTTGCATCTGGATTTCGTATAATCCGTTGCAACGGAAAGCGAGTGATGACGGTGATCTCATGTGCTTGGAAATAATGGCGCAGCTTCCTCAAGGCCATAAGGAGGCCAAAGAGAAACGTTTGCACGCCAGAGTATCTTGACCTAGCCCCCTGCAAAAGGGAGCTGACGAAATAAACTGGGCGCTGCAACATCTTCTTCCTCTGTGTCGCTTCATTTATCTACGCAGATCCTGCCCTGTCGGCACTAGACTACCGGGGAAGATCCTGGCTCGTCGCTTGGCGGTCCTGCCTCCGCCACTGCTTCTTCGTCGACTTCTCTTTGCGCCACTAATGCAGCACTAACCACTTGATTCATTGCCGCCAGGTATAGCAACAATGGCTCTTGTGGTTTAGGTGTGACTAGTATTGGCGGAGAGGAGAGGTACCTCTTAAAATCCTACAGCACTGCCTCCGCTTTCGGAGTCCATTTCATTGGACCTGCCTTTTTCAAGATTTTGAAAAAGGGCAGGGCGCGCTCAGCAGATTTGGAGATGAACCTACTCAGAGCCGCAACGCAGCCAACAAGACGACACACATCTTTGACGCGTCTTGGTGCTTCTATCTTCTCAATTGCCTTGATCTTGTCGGGATTCGCCTTGATCCCATGCTAAGACACAAAGAATCTGAGAAGCTTGCCAGACAGAACGCCAAACACACACTCCTCAGGATTGAGCTTCAAATTGATCTTGCGCAGATTTGCAAACGTCTCTTCTAGATCTTGTATGAGTGTTGCTTTGTCCTTAGTTTTGACCACTATGTCATCCATGTAAGCTTCCATATTTCTTTGTAGTTGGGGCCAAAAAATGATCTGGACTGCTCTTGCAAATGTTGAACCATCACTTTTCAACCCGAAAGGCATATGTGTGAAGCAATACGTATCACATGGGGTCATAAATGTGGTCTTCTCTTCTTCTTCCTTAGCCATCAAGATTTGATGATATCCTGAATAAGCGTCAAGAAATGACATCAAATGCGCAGCCGACAGTGGAGTCCACATCCGGTCGATGCGCGGCAAGGGAAAAGGATCTTTTGGACAAGCTTTATTGAGATCTGTATAGTCAATACACAGCCTCCATTTTCCATTCCCCTTGCGCACTACAATTGGATTGGCCAACCATGTTGGATGGAGCACTCCTCTGACCAAACCTGTCGCTTCCAACTTCCTAATTTCCTCGACAATAAATTCTTGCCGCTCCAAGGCATGCTTCCTAACTTTCTGCTTGACGGGTCGTGCATGAGGACAAACAGCAAGATGGTGCTCAATGATCTCCCTAGGAACACCGGGGATATCAGATGGTTGCCATGCAAAAACATCGACATTCGCCCGTAGGAAGGCAATGAGCACACTTTCCTATTTTTCATCAAGGGTGGAACTTATGGTGAAAGTTCCTCCCATACTATCCTACTTGACGGACACCTTAGTTTTCGGTGGAGCTGCCTTGGATTTCTTGCTATTGCCGGTGGAGCTCTTTGGCACATCCTCAACAGGAGTGTAGCACTCCGAGGAGGTACGTTTGTCGGAGTCTGTACCAGAGGTCTTGCCGGTCTTCTTCCCCCCGGGACCTTCAGGGGCAGGAGCAAGTGCCTTGGCGGAAGGTGCTGCAACTGCCTCCCGGTAAAGTTGGTCGACGCAGATAAGCACATCTTTCTTGTCGGAGTTGACAGTGATGACGCTCATCGGCCTGGGCATCTTCAATACAATATAAGCGTAGTGTGATGCCGCCATGAACTTGGCCAGCGCTGGACGGCCAAGGATCCCATTATATAGCAATGGAATCTTGGAGACGTCGAAAACAATCTTCTCTGTCATGTAGTTCAGGTCACTACCAAATGTTACTGGTAGTGTGATCTTGCCCTTCAGCTGGCTCCTCCCTGGATTGATCCCCTGAAATGTGCCCGTCTTCTCGAGATCTTCATCCGGAATTTGCAACCTTTTTGTGACATTAGGCGAGATCAAGTTCAAACCGGCCCCACCATCAACTAGCATTTTCATCACCTTGAGGTTGCGAATTGTTGGCGATACCAACAATGGCAGACACCCAACCGCAGTTGTGCGATCAGGGTGATCCTCGGCGTCAAAAATGATAGGCGTGTTGGACCATTTCAATGGTTTCCGAGGATCGACATATGGCTCTGTCGCATTAATCTTGCATGCCCACTATTTAAGTCGACAGTGAGAAAAATGCAACGAGGCGCCTCCGTCGACGCACATGACTTTTGTGGCTTTTTGAAATTTGTGCTTGTTGGATACGTCGTCCTCCTCGTCGCCATCATCACCCCCTCTTCCTTGTCGCGGCCTCGAGCGGGCCTCTCCTTCTGTTTCTTGACCTTGCCGCGATGACCTCCTCGGCCACCGCGTTTCTTGTCGGACCCCTCTGCACCATCTTGGGCCTTCTCCTTATCTCGCCTCACATACTCAGCTTTTTGCCTCTCGGCAAGCTGCTCAACTTGCCGGCAGTTTTTGAGATCATGTCTCTTGGTGCGATGGATCTTGCAGTATTGCTTGTCGGAGCCCTCCGGCATGTCGGCAGCTGCCAAGGCCTGATAGCAGACGCACCCAGCAACCTCCTTACCGGGGCCATCAACCTTCGTCTTCTTGGCGATGTCGAGGTTGCCGGATTCCTCGACGACAAGTATGGATTTGCCCTTGTGTTTCCTGTTCCGCCGTCAGCCTTTCTTTGTCGTAGTAGCAGTGTCTTCGTCTTCAGAGTTGACTCCAGCGCCAGCATCCTCGCCGGGGATTCTCCTCCCTTCTTCATCTCGAGCACATTTATCACCCAGAGCATAGAGCTCGGCAACATCCCTGACTTTGTTCATCGCCAGCTCTTTGCGCATCCTGTGATTGCGTAGGTTCTGATGAAACACGCTGATAACAACAGCAAGATGAATGTCCGGAATGTTGTGATGTATACGGCTGAATCTCTAAATGTACTTGTGCAAGGTTTTGCCTTCTTTCTGGGGGGATGAGATGCAAATCACTTTCCTGGCCATGAGCTTGGTGGCCTCCAGTAAAGGCGCCAACAAACTCATGACACAGGTCTGCCCAGGAAGAAATGGAATTCTCCGGCAGATGCATCAACCACGACCTGACGTTGGGCTTGAGTACCAACGGGAAGTAGTTGGCGAGTATCTTGTCATCGCGAGCCCCGGCAGCCTGCATCGCAATGGTGTAGATGCTCAAGATCTTCGACAGGTGAGTCTTGCTGTTGTATTTCTCCGGGACCTTCGGTTTGAACGTTCGGGAATTAGGCCACTGGACTCGCTGCAGCTCATGGGTAAAAGCTGGACAACCCACCTCATAAGGTAGGTCAACAGGATACCCTGGCGCAAGCTTGTCTACAGTGGGTCCTGCGCGCCTATCAAATTGATGGCACGCTTCCCGCCGCCGCTCAATGGTAGTCCGAGCATCTTCTTTGCTTCGCTCCCGAAGAACTTGACGTTGATGTTGGAAATATGTCCTAGAGGCAATAATAAATTAGTTATTATCATATTTCCTTGTTCATGATAATCATTTATTATCCATGCTATAATTGTGTTGATCGGAAACTCAGATACATGTGTGGATACATAGACAACACCATGTCCCTAGTATGCCTCTACTAGACTAGCTCGTTGATCAAAGATGGCTATGGTTTCCTAGTCATGGACATGAGATGTCATTTGGTAACGGGATCACATCATTAGGAGAATGATGTGATGCACAAGACCCAAACTACAAACGTAGCATATGATCATATCAGTTTATTGCTACTGTTTTCTGCATGTCAAGTATATGTTCCTATGACCATGAGATCATGCAACTCACTGACACCGGAGGATTACCTTGTGTGTATCAAACGTCGCAACGTAATTGGGTGACTATAAAGGTGCTCTACAGGTATCTCCAAGGGTGTCTGTTGGGTTGGCATGGATCAAGACTGGGATTTGTTACTCCGTGTGACGGAGAGGTATCTCAGGGCCCACTCGGTAATACAACATCATAATAAGCCTTGCAAGCAATGTGAGTAAGTGTTAGTCACGGGATCTTGTATTACGGAATGAGTAAAGAGACTTGCCGGTAATGAGGTTGAACTAGGTATGGAGATACCGACGATCGAATCTCGGGCAAGTAACATACCGAAGAACAAAGGGAACATCATACGGGATTAACTGAATCCTTGACATAGAGGTTCGACCGATAAAGATCTTCGTAGAATATGTAGGAACCAATATGAGCATACAGGTCCCGCTATTGGTTATTGACCGTAGAGGTGTCTTGGTCATGTCTACATAGTTCTCGAACCCGCAGGGTCTGCACACTTAAGGTTCGGTGACATTTCGGTAGTATAGTGTTATGTATGGTGGTGACCGAAGGTTGTTTGGAGTCCCGGATGAGATCTCGGACATCACGAGGAGCTCCGGAATGGTCCGGAGGTAAAGATTGATATATAGGAAGTCCTGTTTTGGTCACCGGAAAAGTTTTGGGCTCATCGGTAGTGTACCGGGGGACCATCCGGAGAGGTATTTCGACCCAAGAGGCTACATGGGTTGTGGGAGGAGGTAAACCAGCCCCTGGTGGGCTGGCCGAAGCCTCCTCTAAGGGCCCATGCATCTGGAGTGGTTTGAGAAGGAAAAAATCCAAAGGTGGAGAGGTGGAAAGAGTTTCCAAGTGGAAAGGAGGAATCCTACTCCTAATAGGATTGGAGTAGGATTCCTCCACCTCCAATTTCGACCAAACATTGAGGGTTTGAGGCTGCCTCCTCCCCTCCCTCCCTCCTATATATACTAGAGGATTTAGAGGAAAAAGCTAACCCTAACAGCCACGTGCTACTCGTTCCTCCAGTGCATAGTTTCTCCTCTAGATCGGATTTCTGCAGTGCTTAGGTGAAGCCCTGCCGGAATAGCTCCACCACCATCGCCGGAGCGCCATCATGCTGCCGGAGAAATATTCTACCTCTCTGCTCCCTCTTGCTGGATCAAGAAGGCGGAGATCGTCATCAAGCTATACGTGTGTTGAACGCGGAGGTGCCATCCGTTCGGCGCTAGATTGGAAGGATCGTGATCAAGATCTCGAGACGGATCGTGATGAGATCGCGGGACGGATCGTGATGAGTTCGCGGGATGGATCGTGATGAGATCGTGGGATGGATCGTGATGAGATCGCGGGATGCTCGGCGATTTGGATCACGAAGACATTCAACTACACCAACCGTGTTTCTTAACGCTTCCCGCTTAGTGATCTACAAGGGTATGTAGATCCACTCTGCCTCTCGTAGCTGCTCATCACCATGGATAGATCTTGCGTGTTCGTAGGAAATTTTTTGTTTCCCATGCAACGTTCCCCAATAGTGGCATCATGAGCTAGGTCTATGTGTAGATGAGATCTCGAGTAGAACACAAAGAGTTTGTGGACGTTGATGCTTAGATTGCTTCCTCCCTTGGTCGTGTTTTGGTTCAGCGGTATTGTGAGATGAAGCGGCCCGGACCAACATTACTCGTACGCTTATGAGAGACCGGTTCCCTCAACCGCAACTTGTTGCATAGATGGCTTGCGGGTGCCAGTTTCTCTCACTTTAGTTGGATCGGATTCGACAAAGGCGGTCCTTGAAAAGGTTGAAAAGCAACTAGTGTATCACCGTTGTGGTTTTTGCGTAGATGAGAATTTTTCTTGCTAGATACCTGTAGCAGCCACGTAAAACATGTAACAACAATTAGAGGACGTCTAACTTGTTTTTGCAGGGTATGTTGTGATGTGATATGGCCAATTACATGATGTGATATATGTGATGTATGAGATGATCATGTGTTGTATAGAATATCGCGACTTGCATGTCGATGAGTACGGCAACCGGCAGGAGCCATGGGGTTGTCTTTAATTATTGTATGACATGCGTGTCAATCATTAAGCGCTATGTAATGCTTTACTTTATCGCTAAACGGTAGAAATAGTAGTACAAGCATGATGGGCGCGACAACCCTGATGGAGACACATTGATGGAGATCAAGATGATGGAGATCATGGTGTCGTGCCAGTGACGAGGGAGATCATGCCGGTGCTTTCAAGATGGAGACCAAAAGCACAAGTTCATGGCCATATCATGTCACTAATGATTTGCATGTGATGTTAATCCTTTTATGCACCTTGTTTTGCTTAGGACGACGGTAGCATTATAAGGTGATACCTCACTTAAATTTCAAGATGAATTGTGTTCTCCCCGAGTGAGTACCGTTGCGAAAGTTCGTCGTGTTGAGACACCACGTGATGATCTGGTGTGATAGACTCTACGTTCACATACAACGGGTGCAAGCCAGTGTTGCACATGCAGAACACTCGGGTTAAACTTGACGAGCCTAGCATGTACAGACATGGCCTCGGAACACAAGAGACCGAAAGGTCGAACATGAGTCATATAGCAGATATGATCAACATGATGATGTTCACCATTGAAACCACCTCAACTCACGTGATGATCGGACTTGAGTTGGTGAATTTGGATCATGTATCACTCGAATGACTGGAGGGATGTCAATTTGAGTGGGAGTTCTTAAGTAATATGATTAATTGAAATCATTATCATGAACATAGTCAGTAGTGTCTTTGCAAACTGTGTTGTAGATTACTAGCTCACGCTATAGCTCCCTTGAATTTTTATATGTTCCTAGAGAAATAGAGCTGAAAGATGATGGTAGCAATATTGCGGACTGGCTCCGTGATCTAAGGATTTTCCTCGTTGCTGCACAGAAGGCTTATGTCCTTAATGCACCGCTCGGTGCGCCAACCCCTCTAGTGTCATCTGTAGATGTTGTGAACATCTGACAGGCACGTTCTGATGACTACTTGATAGTTTAGTGCGTCATGCATTACGACTTAGAATTGAGGCTCCGAAACGTTTTGAACGTCACGGAACATATGAGATGTTCTATGACCTGAAATTAGGATCTCAGGCTCATGCCCGTGTTGCGAGATATGAGATCTCCAACAAGATTCTTTTCCTGCAAGATGAAAGAGAATAGCTCAATCGTTGAGCATGTGCTCAGATTGTCTAGGTGCTACAATCGCTTGAATCGAGTGGGAGTTGATCTTTCAGATAAGATAGTGATTGATATAGTTCTCCAAGTCACTGTCACTAAAGCTACTAGAACTGGTGATGAACTATAAAATGCCAGGGATAGAAATAATGATCCCTGAGCTATTCGCGATGTTTGACACCGCGAAGGTAGAAATCAAGAAGGAGCGTCAAGTGTTGATGGTTAGTAAAACCACTAGTTTCGAGAAGGGCAAGAGCAAGGAGGGAAACTTGATGGATAGCAAGTCAGTTGCTGCTCCAGTGAAGCAACCCAAAGTTGAACCCAAACCCGAGACTAAGTGCTTCGATTATGAGGAGAGCGGTCGCTAAAGCGGAACAACCCTAGATACTTGGTAGATAAGAAGGCTGGCAACATCGACGGAAGTATATTTGATATACGTGTTAATTATGTGTACCTTGCGAGTAATCCTAGTAGCACCTGGGTATTGGATACCGGTTCGGGTGCTAAATGTTAGTAACTCGAAATAAAAGCTATGGAACAAACAGAGAACTAGCTAAGGGTGAGGTGACGATGTGTGTTGGAAATGTTTCCAAGGTTGATGTGATCAACATCGCACGCTCTCTCTACCTTCGGGATTAGTGACAAACCTAAATAAATGTTATTTGGTGTTTTGCGTTGAGCATGAACGTGATTAGATCATGTTTATTGCAACACGGTTATTCATTTAAGTTAGAGAATAATGGTTATTCTGTTTACATGAATAATACATTCAATGGTCATGCACCCAGTGACAATGGTTTGTTAAATCTTGATCGAAGTAATACACATGTTCATAACATTGATGCCAAAAGATACAAAGTTAATAATGATAGTACCACATACTTGTGGCACTGCCGCTAAATATCATATTGGTATAAAGCGCATGAAGAAACTCCATGCTAATGGATCTTTGGACTCATTCGATTTCGAATCGGTTGAGACATGCGAACCATGCCTCTTGGGCAAGATGACTAAGGACTAGGTTTCCAGATGGATGGAGCGGGCAAGTGATTTATTGGAAATGATACATGTTGATGTATGCAATCCAATGAGTCTTGTAGCGTGTGGTGGATATCGTTATTTTCTTACCTTCACTGATGATTTGAGAAGATATAGTGTATATTTACTTAATGAAACACAAGTCTAAATCGTTTGAAAGGTTCAAGCAAATTCAGAGAGAAGTTTAAGATCATCGCGACAAGAAGATAAAAATGTTTGCGATATGATCGTGGAGGTAAATATCTGAGTTACGAGTTTGGCATACAACTTTAGACAATGAGAAAGTTGTTTCACAACTCACGCCTCCTGGAACACCATATTGTGATGGTGTGTTCGAACGTCATAGTCGTGCTCTATTGAAAATGGTGCTTGCTATGATGTCTCTTATCGTTTTGCTACTATAATTTTGGGGTTATGCATTAGAGACAATTGCATTCACTTTACATAGGGCACCATCTAAATCCGTTGAGATGACACCGCGTGAATTATGGTTTGATAGAAACCTAAGTTGTCATTTCTTAATGTTTGGGGCTGCAACACTTATGTGAAAAAGGTTTTCACCTAATGAGCTCAAACCCAAAGCGGACAAATGCATCTTCATAGAATACCGTAAAGACAGTTGGGTAAACCTTCTATCTCAGATCCAAGCATAAAGTGTTTGTTGCTAAAACTGGGTCCTTTCTTGAGAAAGAGTTTCTCTCGAAAGAATTGAGTGGGAGGAAGATAGAACTTGATGAGGTTGTTGAACCTTTGTTCAACCAAAGAGTAGCGCAGCACAGGAATTTGTTTCTGTGAAGCCTACATTAGTTGAAGAGGAAGTTAATGATGATAATCATGAATCTTTGGATCAAGTTACTATCGAACCTCGTAGGTCGACAAGGATGTGTACTGGTCTTGACCGGTACGACAACCCTATCTAGGAGGTCATGTTGTTGGACAACAATGAACCTACGAGTTGTGAAGAAGCGATGATGGGCCCGGATTCCGACAAATTGTTAGAGGCCATGAAATCCGAGAAAGGATCCATGTATGAAAACCAAGTATAGACTTTGGTAGACTTGCTCATTGGATGGCAGGTCGTTGAGTACAAATGGATGTTTAAAATGAAGACAGACGCTCATGGTAAATGTCACCATTTGTAAAGCTTAACTTGTTGCAAAGAAGTTTACGACAAGTTCAAGGAGTTGACTGCGATGAGACTTTCTCACTCGTAGCGATGCTAAAGTCTACTGGAATTATGTTAGCAGTTGCTGCATTTTTCAATTTTGAAATCTGGCAGATGCATATCAAAACATCGTTTCCTTAACGGTTTACTTGAGGAAAGGTTGTATGTGATACAACCAGAAGGTTTTGTCGGTCCTAAGGATGCTAAAAGGTGTGCAAGCTTCAGTGATTCTTCTATGAACTGAAGCAAGCATCTCGGAGTTGGAATATACACTTTGATGAGGTTACCAAAGTTTTTGAGTCTATACAAAGTTTATGAGAAACTTGTATTTACAATAAAGTGAGTGGGAGCACTATAGAGTTTCTGATAAGCATATGTGGTTGACATATTGTTGATCGGAAATGATGTAGAATTTCTGGAAAGCATAAAGGGTTGTATGAAAGGAGTTTTTCAAACGAAGACCTAGATAAAGCTACCTAATTTTTGAGCATCAAGATCTATAGAGATAGATCAAGATGCTTGATGAGACTTTCAATCAGTACATACCTTGACAAGATTTTGAAAGAGTTCAAAATGGATCAGTCAGAGAAAGAGTTCTCGCCTGATTTGCGAGGTGTGAAGTTGAGTGAGTCTCAAGGATCGACCACGGTAGAAGAAAGAGAAAGGATGAATGTCGTCCCCTATACATTAGCCATAGGCTCTGTATAGTATGCCATGTTGTGTACCGCACCTTTGTGTGCCTTGCCATGAGTCCGTCAAGGGGTACAAGAGTTATCCAGGAGTGGATCACTGGACAGCGGTCAAGATCATCCTTAGTAACTAAAAGACTAAGGAAATGTTTCTTGATTATGGAGGTAAGAAAGAGTTCGTCGTAAAGAGTTACGTCGATGCAAGCTTTCACACCAATCCAGATGACTCTTACTAGCAATCCGGATACGTATAGTGGAGCAGCCATTTGCAATGGTACCAAGTGGAGTGTGGTAGCAGTGTTTACAGTTTGACATAGATATTTGCAAAGTACATGCGGATCTGAATGTCGCAGACCCGTTGACTATAAGACCTCTCTCACATGCAAAGCATGATCGAGCCCCAGAGCTCAGTGGGTGTTAGATTCATAACAATGCGAATCACATGGTGATGTGAACTAGATTATTGACTCTAGTGCAAGTGGGAGACTGTTGGAAATATGCCCTAGAGGCAATAATAAATTAGTTATTATCATATTTCCTTGTTCATGATAATCGTTTATTATCCATGCTATAATTGTGTTGATCGGAAACTTAGATACATGTGTGGATACATAGACAACACCATGTCCCTAGTATGCCTCTAATAGACTAGCTCGTTGATCAAAGATAGCTATGGTTTCCTAGTCATGGACATGAGATGTCATTTGGTAACGGGATCACATCATTAGGAGAATGATGTGATGGACAAGACCCAAACTACAAATGTAGCATATGATCGTGTCAGTTTATTGCTACTGTTTTCTGCATGTCAAGTATATGTTCCTATGACCATGAGATCATGCAACTCACTGACACCGGAGGAGTACCTTGTGTGTATCAAACGTCGCAACGTAACTGGGTGACTATAAAGGTGCTCTACAGGTATCTTCGAGGGTGTACGTTGGGTCAGCATGGATCAAGACTGGGATTTGTTACTCCGTGTGACGGAGAGGTATCTCATGGCCCACTCGGTAATACAACATCACAATAAGCCTTGCAAGCAATGTGACTAAGTGTTAGTCATGGGATCTTGTATTACGGAACGAGTAAAGAGACTTGCCGGTAACGACGTTGAACTAGGTATGGAGATACCGACAATCGAATCTCGGGCAAGTAACATACCAAAGAACAAAGGGAACATCATACGGGATTAACTAAATCCTTGGCATAGAGGTTCGACCGATAAAGATCTTCGTAGAATATGTAGGAAACAATATGGGCATCCAGGTCCCGCTATTGGTTATTGATCGTAGAGGTGTCTCGGTCATGTCTACATAGTTCTCGAACCCGCAGGGTCTGCACACTTAAGGTTTCGTGACGTTCCGATAGTATAGAGTTATGTATGGTGGTGACCGAAGGTTGTTCAGAGTCCCGAATGAGATCCCGAACATCACGAGGAGCTCCAGAATGATTCGGAGGTAAAGATTGATATATAGGAAGTCCTGTTTTGGTCGCCAGAAAAGTTTCGGGCTCATCGGTAGTGTATCGGAAGTGCCGGTAGTGTACCGGGGGGCCATCGAGAGAGGTATTTCGACCCAAGAGGCTACATGGACTGTGGGAGGAGGTAAACCAGCCCCTGGTGGTCTGGACGAAACCTCCTCTAAGGGCCCATGCAGCTGGAGTGGTTTGATAAGGAAAAATCCAAAGGTGGAGAGGTGGAAAGAGTTTCGAAGTGGAAAGGAGGAATCCTACTCCTAATCGGATTGGAGTAGGAATCCTCCACCTCCAATTTCTACCAAACGTTGAGGGTTTGAGGCTGCCTCCTCCCCTCCCTCCCTCCTATATATACTAGAGGATTTAGAGGAAAAAGCTAACCCTAACAGCCACGTGCTACCCGTTCCTCTAGTGCATAGTTTCTACTCGAGATCGGATTTCTGCAGTGCTTAAGCGAAGCCCTGCCGGAATAGCTCCACCACCATCGCCGGAGCACCGTCATGCTGCCGGAGAACTCTTCTACCTCTCCGCTCCCTCTTGCTGGATCAAGAAGGCGGAGATCGTCATCAAGCTGTGCGTGTGCTGAACCCGGAGGTGCCGTCCGTTCGGCGCTAGATCGAAAGGATCGTGATCAAGATCGCGAGACAGATCGTGATGAGATCGCGGGACGGATCGTGATGAGTTCGTGGGACGGATCGTGATGATATCGCGGGACGGATTGTGATGAGATCACGGGATGCTTGGCGATTTGGATCGCGAAGACGTTCGACTACACCAACCGCGTGACTTAACGCTTCCCGCTTAGCGATCTACAAGGGTATGTAGATCCACTCTCCCTCTCGTAGATGCTCATCACCATGGATAGATCTTGCATGTGCGTAGGAAAAAATCCCGTGCAACATTCCCCACCAGTTGATTGCGGCGAGTTCGCGGATCATACGACGTCGTTGAATCGTCACCACAGGCGCCGATCTATTGAGTCGGCAACCGCTGTTGCCGCCACGGAGGAGAGTGCATCGTGGTTGTGCCACCTTCACCCTTTTTGCCATCGGTGCGCGCTGACTCGATGGACTGCTGCCGCAAAGGCTCCGCCCGCTACGGCCCATCTCTATCAGCGAGGCTGATGAGGCTCTGAATAGTAGCTCTCCACTATTCAAGCTTCTACGCGGCAGGAGGAAAATTCAGGAGTAGCTTTGCTCGTGCCAACGCTTCTGCTGATGTAGTCAGCGGCGAAAGGTGCAAAGAACGTGAGTTGCTCTGACTCCTAACCGTGTTAGAAGGAGCTCCATCACGGTCCCACAACCACGCGCCACTTCCACTAGCATTTTGGCGTGCATGATGGTCCCACGCATCTTGGGAGTGATGCTCAGGAGTCTTTCCATGGGGGCGCTTAGAACCACCAATGTCACAGCGCTGTTCATCGCCTGTGGCCTGACAAGGCCACAGCGCTTGCACCGGAGTGGGTGTATTAGAAGGCGCCCTTCCGTCCCTGGAGTTCACTATGCCACCCATAGGCAGTACAGCTTCGTCCTGAGATCCAGCGATGCGTGGGTTGCCATCGTCGCCACGAACGGTGCCGCTCGCTTGGCCTTGATCACCAGAGCGTCGTGGAAGCTCAAGACCTCCGCCTCCTCCGCATACATCCACATCGTCGCCTGTCTGAGTAGCTACAGGCGCGCCGGACGTGGATGGATCAACCGCCATAAAACCCTTCTTCTTGGGGGGCCATGGCGATGAAGATGATGAAGAAACTGGCGCACTGATCATTAGATCAGGTTCATGCACCCCTCTCCCCCTACCTGGCGCGCCAAAGATGACGGGGTACGACACTTATGGGATCGCGTGGATCCCTTTACGGTTTGGCAGGGAGAAGATGTGCACAAAGAGCAGATCCAACGAGCAACGCGAGGGATTTTTACCTAGGTTCGGGCCGCTGAGAAGCGTAAAACCCTACTCCAACTTTAGTATATTATGAGTTTTTGAGTTCTGGCTCCGGGAGCGCTATGTGTTGAATAGTACACAACTGCTACGCGTGCATTTGAGCCAGAAGGTCCTCCCTCTCTATAGCTACGCCTCGGGCCTCCTTTTATATGTCAAAGGGGTCACCAACAGTGACGCACAATACATACAGGAGGTGTACAGTTGCTACAGTGTTATCATACCTAATACTGACGGCATAGGAAAAACGCATTAAATGCTCTATTTAGTTGTCCCTAGCTTTCTTGGGGACGGAAAAAGAGGTCGTCCCATCAGCACCGCTTAGCCCCATCATCGTTAGCGCCTTGACACGTACCCAGGATGATAAGGCATGTCTGATAGGTTGGTCGCTGCGTTGGAGCGGTGACAGGATGGCAAAGTCTTGCCGGGTGCGGGTCTTGCTGGGGCTCCGTGAGCCATCCTGGCAAGATCTTGCCAGGGTCCCAGCTTTTGGTCTTCTGTCTTCTGATTATTGACTTGAATGCCTTCTTGAGATTCCTGCACTTGCATTCAGCTGTCCCCCGGCAGGCCTTGCCGCTGGTGTGGCTACACCCGTCCGTGCACAAGTATGGGATACTAAAGGACCCAAACTTTAGTACACCGAGAACTTACTTATTTTCTGTACGCATTTTTTGGGTTTTAGATTTGTTATTTTAGGGGAGGGGGTTAGCTTTTTGTTTTTGCGTGGTTTTCCATATGTTTGCAGAGAACCTTTTGGTTTTATCTTTTTATTTTATTTTTGCGAGCACAACTATATTTCTCGATAAAATATATACTTCCACGAGAAGCATAAAATGTGCCTTCACAAGAGGTATAGTAGTCCCTCTACGAGAAACAAATCTATGCTTCTACGAGAAGCACGGCTTGTGCTTCCACGAGAAGCACAGTTTGTGCTTCTATGAGAATTACAACATTGCTTCCACGAGAAGCGCATCATGTGCTCCCTCGAAAAAAGGGAAAAGCACAGTGTGTGCTTGCAAAAAAAGTAAAAAAACTACAAGGAATTCACTTAATAATTACCCACTATTTTGGTCAAAAAACGTCATTATTTTAAATTTACGACCTTTCTATGACCAAACTTCAAAGGTTGACAGTTGGTCGTTAAGAATCAACAAACATGACCTTTCTGATTTTTTTTGTCATAGTTGTCATGACCAAAATGATTTCGTCATAGAAGCTATGACCATAATTTTGGTCATTACTCATGTGTATCAACTACATAGGATCTGACGTGTTGATATGATGTGGCATAATCCACGTGGCATCCCGGTGGCACCCTCTGGAAGCGGCGGCGAGGAGGTTAGATCATGTTATGGGATGGCCCTTGAGAGCTGAATGATCCATGACGTTCTGTGCTGAATGAATTAATTCAAGACATAAGGTTGCATCACACATCACACCGGAAAATAGTGAGAAAAACGAGAGTTGCATCATGCATTTTCATCATGGAGAGGATGCAGATCAAGATCAGATCACAAGGTTCCAGTTCAAGCACAAATAAAACACTAGTAACACACGGTTCCCCTAGTATATACACCCATTAGACCAGACCATCATCCACAAAAATCAAACGGCAAGAACATCCATCCATCCAACCAACCAACCAACCACGATTACTGAAGTATTCTTACAAATCATGATTTTGAAATTTTTTGATTGCAGTTTAAAAAAATGTTATCGTCATTTTAAAAACTGAAGAGGACATTAAAACAATGGTTGTCGCCAGGGCCAGTCTTGAGATTTTGGGGGCCCGGGGGCGAACTAAAACTCTAGGTCTATCAATACTCGTACTAATATGTCGATTGCATATGACTACACAATCATGTCTCAGACACATAATTCATGAGTAAATCACTAAAATAATGTTTTGGAATGTTGGATCCGAAAATGCATGATGACGAAAATAGGAAGTACATAATAAAATAGATAAAAATAATAATTGCATAAGAGTTTAAAGCTCTTAAATCTGCAATGATGTGAGTGAGTATCCGTGCAATCACATAAGACAATTCGTAAGATCTTTAAACTTAAATCTATAGAAAATAAATGTGTAGCAAAAATACCGCAAAAAACCTATGAAAATATCTCATTCCAATCTAAGAAGCTTCCAGCACTAAAGTTCTAAAAAAATTTAAAAAAAGTAAAGGTAGCTTCGTCATTGGTCTAGTTAATTAGTTTTAACAAAAACGATATATTTTGTAAGTAAGATTACGAGCATGTATACCTCACAAATGGCTGAAATTTAGAATGGTAATATGATACACCTTGGATTCGCATCAGTTGATTGGCAATCCGGGGCTTGGCCATGACGCGATGTGAAGTAAACCGGCGTCTAGCAAAAGGTGATCGACCATGTGGTCTTGTCGTCCATGAGCATGTGTGCCCGGCAGATGGAGACCGGAGTCTCGCGACCAGAGTTCGCCGGCGTCCGCGCGTGGGCATTCGCGATCGAAGCCCTGGGTCTGGTGGAATTAGGGATAATTAGCGATCTTTTTTAGGATAGTAGCAATGTTGTTAGGAAAAAAATATTTGCAACGATCTTGTTGTTGGAGAAAATCCAGGCGATCGAACAGAAAACAAGGCAGTCCCCTTTCGCCCCCTACCCCCCTCAGGACGGGCCTTGGTTGTGACATTTAAAGTTTAACACGTAGTATTAAAAAGTCAAACTCATATATTTTAAAAAAGTTTTTTGTCAAAAAATTGGATTTTTTAATCATGTATTCGAAAAATATGAAATATGTACAATAAAGGTCCCAGAAGTACAGAAAAAATGTACAATGTATATGAAATAAAGTAGACATCAAACAAGGATGGAAGAAATATTAATCATGTATTTTCAAAAAAATTAAACATATATAAGAAATCCTCCTGATGTATGAAATAAATGTACAAGGAGTATGGTAGCAAGTTGACATAACAATTGTTTATTATATATTTGAAAAACATTAAATGGATAAAAATTATTTATATGTATAAGTGTATGAAAAAGATAATATGCACCAAAAACATGTATTTAAAAAAATCATATATTTAAAAGATGTAAAACCTGTCCAAGAACTTTTGAAGTTACATATGACAAATATTTACACGATTCTTTTTCTACACAAAAAGAGAAATAAAACACTCAATGAAAATGATAAAATAAACAGTGAAAACCAAGAAACAAATATAAAAACAGGATAGAAAAGAAATTCAAGAAAATGGAGGAACAACGAAAACCAACAAAACACAAAGAAAAAAACCAAGAAAGTAACAAAGAAACCAAAGACAAACAAAGAGAACAGAAAAAAAGAAGATGAAGGAAAAAAGACAAAGGAATTTTCTTTAAAATACTCAGTGAGCACTAAGAAAGAAAGAATGTAAACTGGGGAAAAAAGGAAGAAGCAAAGAAAACCATAAAATAAAACCATAAAAGCGAACACACCAAACAGTGAGTGGGCGAGCGTGAAACAAATGCTAGAAATGGGTCGGCTCGTACTATAAACCACTCAAAAACCTTGAGGCATGACAGGAGTAACTCTCGCCACAAGCGAGATATAGTTCTTGTGTTGTCGCCTAGATGCGAGACATAGTCGCTCCCATGCAAACGGAGCTCGAGCTAATAGCTCATATGAACTCGGTTAAATAGTAAAATCCAATAAAATGAAGGACACAAATGGATGATAAAAAAATTGTAATGCGTGTAATTTTTTTGTAATGCATGTAAAGTTTAAGCATAGAATGACATCTGTGAAAGTCATGGCAAAAATAATTAAATCCGCGGTCCAAAAATAACTTTGTTGGAGCATCGTTTTTTTTGGAGATTTCACAAATGACATTTCATGATGAAACTTTGCTAGAATTGAAAACATTTGTCAAAATTTGTCATAGAAAAATAGATTTAAAAAAATGTCCACTCAAGCTAATATGAGCTTGAGCTAGGGCATGTACAGTGTTTGATAAGACAGTCTTATCTTAAATCTTGCATCTAATTTAGAGATGATATCTATAATGGGTTATCTCCTAGTATTATCGACTATAACTGGTGGTTCCTAAAAACATAGTGAGACATATTGTGTTAAGAATGATCTCTTAAATAACAAAAGACAAGTTTTTTCTTATGAATTTTTTCTTCTTCACCTCATCATTTATCGTACATGTCACTCCTAAAATTGAACCATTGTACATGCCCTAATGACATTTTCCCTTCCATCTTGTGTCGAGCGAGATAGAGGAGCCCCCCTAATAATATCACGAGTGGTGCTTAAACTTGTCATCGATGTTCAGTTTAGTGCCTCAACTTGCAAAATACATTGAACTGGTTTTAGAACTTGGCACGTGCGTGCACATTCGGTGATAATCTCATCCATAGACATGTAATACGTTGATGTCCCACCGTATTTTGTCCGGCATGCACATGTGGCATGGAACCCACTTAGAACAAATGGATTTCTTTATAGATGTCTCCATGACAACGAGCCCACATTTGTCAGCACAAAGGAAAAAATAAACAATAAAAATTGCAACCTTTCGGTTTTGAACTCAAGATGTTGTGCTTGAAAGCAGAATTAGCTAACCAGTCTGCCCCCAAGTTTACTCATACTCAATGGTGATAAAGAATCTTTATGTATGTTCAGGAAGACGTGTTAGTTTTTGTTTATTCGTAAAAACTTTGTCAACTATGATCATAATAATAAAAATAAATTTTAAATATTCATGTGTTATAGATAATATACTGGCAAATAGCATAACTTATTTATAAATTGTTCAAGTATTTTCTTTAAATGTTCACACTTTCATTAATATTCGCTTGTAATGACTTTCACTTGTGACACACGTATTCATAATTTTTTACATAACTGAAATATAGTCAGATGTAAATATTTAAAATAAAAAAAATAATTTTAAATGTTGCATAGTTATGAATATCTTTTGTTATACCAAAAATTCTTAAACAACAAACTTAGGAATTACAAAATATGCATCTAATTATCCAAATATTTGTATAACTAAAATATAATTCTAAATTATTTTATTTTATTGATATTCGAAAGTATACAAAAAAATTTAGAACAATAAATACAATTTAGTTTGTATGATTTGTCCAAAAATTGTATATTAATACTATTCAAAATTACTTAAACATTAAATGAGTTATATTTTATATCTATAATATGTATAACACACTAGTATTTCAACCATATCATCCCGTGTCCTTTTGGGCGGGCCCCACCCATCACAGGTTTCTTCAACCTCTCCCCGCACGAACAGAGGCCGGCGGCGCCTCTCTCCTCCTCCCGATCCCCTCCTTCGATCTCCCTCTCCGTTCCACCATTTTTGTGGTTCTTTGGGGCAAAACGAAGAGGCCGGTAAGCTCTTCCAATCTCTCCAATTACTTTTCGCGCAAATTTTCTATTTTTGTAGTTATCTTTGCCACTAGGTGCAACCCTAGGTGTTTGAGATTTTTCTAAATTTGTTTTAGTTTCGTGTTTTTAGTATGATATGATGTAGTATCATCGTTGTCTTGATGATAAGATTGAAGTTTTATTAATTTATATGTATGGATTGGAAATTAGTATGACATATGTTGCATTATTGTTGTATATGTATTGAAATGTGCATATGGATGATGGATGGTAAATGCATATGAATGGTGAATATGCATATTGATATATATATATATATATATATATTGTAAATATATATGAATTTATTTATTTGATTATTTCTATTCCGGTAGGATATTGTTTTGCATAATTTGTGATTATGGTAGATGTTTTCAAACAATTCATAAATATAAATATGAATGCCACCATGTCAAACAATTCTAATAATTGTATATTATGTTAGGATGGCCAAGCCCAATTTGGCGTGTGTATACGGGACTTGACATGGCTTTCAACAAGAACCACCGTGCCCGTTCTCTCGAGAATGGAGAGGTAATGATTGAAGCCACAATAATTTTCATGTAATTGTATCTTAGATAAAGTATCATGCTAACATAATTGTTCAATTTTCACAGACACTTACGGTCATTCGAATGAGGAGTCACACGAAGGGTACCCAGATGGCATATGACGATCGCTATGAGCCATTCTTCGAGCGTGACGGCCTCCTACCGTTTGTCCTTCAGTTCAAGCGCGTGCCACCCATGATGAACCATGCAGCTCTCTGAAAGCACAACATGCCCCCTTGGTGGTTTTGATAATTCATGACAACATACATTGTCTCTTGAACTAACACCTCTATCTAGTGTATTTCAGATAATAGTTCATGGAGAGTTGAGTTGGCAAAAGGATTGTGGAGATTGTGGAATTACCCCAAGATGCAAGGAAATAAGTTGGCCAAGCTTCAAGCAAGAGGACTCTACATTTTACATTTGTGAGAAATCATTTTGAGTCCATAGGAAAACCAATACTATTAAAAGGGGGTAAGGTTTTGTTGGTGAACGAAATGCTCATACGTGCACAAGTGATAGTCACCAAAAACATCCACAAGCTCTCCCACCAAAGTCAGTCTCTAGACAAACATTCAAAATCGATGCAACCAACATTCCTATCCCGGTGCCACCGATTCCAAACCCTAGACAAACTCAGCCAAACCCTAACACTTCGGTGCAGCCGACACTGCTTTCGGTGCCACCGAGTTGGGTTGCCAACTTTCTGTTACGCAAGTTCACACTTTCGGTCTGTCCAAGAATGTTGAATCGGTGTCACCGAGTTTGGCAATTCTGACCGTTGGTCACCTTGTCGGTGCAACCGAGATTCCTATATCGGTCTCACCGAGATTCAAAAGTTGCCACCTATTAGTCACTTCGATACCACCAAGATTAACACATCGGTGTCACCGAGTTGGTCATTTTGTGTGTAACGGTTGTATTTTTGGGGATGCCTATATATACCCCTTCACCACCACCTACTAGGAAGAGAAGCACTCGGAACTATTCCATACCTATCCTATCAGATTTTCTAAGAGAGAACCACCTACCCTTGTGTTGAGATCAAGATCTTCCACTCCAACCATATGGATCTTGATTTCTAGCCTCCCCAAGTTGCTTTCCACCAATCCCATCTCTTCTACCAAGCCAAATCTTTGAGAGCGTGATTGTGTGTTGAGGAGTCTATCATCTTGAAACACAAGAGCAATGAATGCATCGTCATTACCGAGCCTATTACCTTTTGGAGGGTGGTGCCTCCTAGAATGGTTAGGTGTCGCTTGGGAGCCTCCTACTTCGTGTTGTGGAGTGAACCAAGAAGTTTGTAAGGGCAAGGAGATCGCCTACTTTGTGAAGATCTACCCATAGTGAGGCTAGTCCTTCGTGGACGGAAGCCGTATGGAATAGTCAAGGTTGCTACTTCGTGAACCCTTATGGGTGGAGCCCTCCGTGGACTCTCGTGACCGTTACCCTCCGTGGGTTGAAGACTCCATAAACGTGGACGTACTATAGCACCACCTATCGGAACCACGGAAAAAATCCTTGCGTCTCCTATTGCGTTTGATCTTCCTATCCCATCTCTTTACTTCATGTGCAATGTCTTTACTTTCCGCTGCCATATTTGTAGACATGCATGTGTAGGGCTATTAGACTTGCTAGACTTGCTAAAACTGTTAAAATCTGCCAACCAATTAACTTGGGAAAAGGTTAGGTTTTAAATTCCTGCTAGTAGTCTATTCACCGCCCCCTCCCCCCCCCCTCTAGACACTCTTCTAAGCATTCCTACACTCTCACAGCTTTGGTTGTTCGTTGGCGGACGGAGACACACAACTTTCATATCCCTTGTGGTGAGATGACTGTGATGCTCGAGGACTTCGCCATGATCATAGGGCTTCCCATAGAGGGTCAGGCTCTCACCGGACATGTGGACAAGAAGAACTGGCGTGTGAGGGTTACCGCTCTCATCGGTGACTGCTCTAACTCTCTTTTTGTAGAGGGAAAGAAAGAAAATAGGACAAACGGTGTCCCATTAATCTGCTGGCTCGAGGCCAATAGGTCCGGCTGCCCAGCCGGTGCCAACCCGGAGATAGTGGAGCAGTACGCACGAGCATACGTGTGGCATCTCCTAACACAGGTTGTTTTCGGAGATACATATAGAGACGCATATCAAAGAATCTGACGAAGAAGAGGAGGACTCATAGGAGGAGGGCGCGGAGGAGATGAACATCTCACAGATGCCGGATGCACCACCAGTTTCCCAGCCTAGAAGGGTTTCACGCCCTCATTCAGATATACTTTCACTGGAGCCGTTCCAAAGAGAGGTGCCTCATCGCCGCAAGAAAAATGTTAGCAATGGGGCCTCAAATAGAGGAAGAATGTGATGCGGAAGGTTGATGTCTGTTTAGTTCATCACTATGTTCGGGACGTTGAACTTTTACTTTTTTGTCATGTCGAATTTGAAACTACATGTTTATCTTGTTGTTGAACTTCTATTGTTATGTCAAACTCTAATGTGCTCGTTATTGAACTTCTATCAAACTCTAAAGTGTTTTGGTCATGTCGAACTATATATTTCTGTCGATTAAGGTGCATTTTCCTGTTGTATTGTATGAAACTGCTGTTGTGCACCTTGCTGCTGTGTACTTCGGATAGCAAAGAATCCTATTGCCAGGCAGGCTGGCGTTAGGGTACTATAGCCTACCGCCAGGAAGGCTGGCGGTAGGGTACTATATCCTACTGCCAGAGGTGCTGGCGGTAGGGTCCTTGACCCTTTAAGTAGCTAGATAGGCCCACTCCACCCACTCCCATCCACTCATTTACTGCCTGCTTCATCCTTCCCGAGCTCTTCCCCTCTCTTGCACACCCACCCTACCCTCAAGGCCCCCCAAATCTGTCATCGTTCTTTGAGATTTGTGCGGTGGATCCGGGCTATTTTCCTCGGGCAAGGTATCTCCCCCTCCCCCACTAATTTTTTTCTGCATTCCATCATCTCATATGACTTTCTTGTTGGATTTAGTGTAAACCCTAGTTTTTTTATTTTTTGTGTTTGTTTTACAGATTTTTTTCCTTTTCATTGTTTTAGATGTGAATAATTGTGTGCCAAGTCTATGGATCTGATAACTTAGACACGTTTACTTTTAGTGCCTTTAGTATTCGGGTTAGTAGTCATGATACAGGTTAGTGGCTTAACAAACCCTAGTAATTTGGCATATGGATTTGTTGTTATGGCTGCTATGACCTTATTAGCCACTCGTCGAAATGTAGGATGGCACCGTTCATGTACGCTACGACTACCACTGAGGAGGCGATGATGCTTGAACGCAAATTTATCAAGGAAAAGATGAACACGTGGGTCAAAGTTGTTGATGCGTTGAACAAGGCTTCGAAAGCCTTTTCACACATTTATTTTTGGACAGAGGCTTCGGCTTCTGAAAAATTTATCAAGAAAAAATAGAAGGGGATAACCAGCCTCAAAAAGGCGGAAAAGGATTGTAGGCGCGATCTTGCGATGCAAATTGCTTACTGCACGACAACGACAGAACATACTCAGCTTAACATGCGTAATCATGCTAGCGTCATCAATTGGTTAGTTAGGCAACCATTTTCATCCATACCAAAGCAGGCTTCTCGTCGGGCTTGGGTGAAAGAAAGAATGGATGTTATTTGCTGCAACCCGGGACCGTACGACAGCCCATAGGGTATTGCTTAGCATGATGCTATGTAACCTATTGTCATTTGAACTACGATGACATGTACCCATTTTCTTCCGTGTTGTCATTTGAACTATTATGCCTTGTATTGTACCTTCATCATTTGAACTCATGAAGGACTTTGTGTTGTATTTCATATTAAGTAGAGATTGTGAACTATTACGTCTTGTATCCTTGTGTGATTTGCATTTCTACTCACTTCATCCTATCTCTAGATGGAGCAGTTTGAGCGAGAGAGCTGGAGGCCGGAGAACGGGGAGGGAGGTGCGTACTTCCTGGCAGAGAAGTGGATGCGCGGCGAGCCAGAGATGAGGCCTGAGTTCGGTCGTTGTGTGCTCCAGCGCACGATAGGGATGTACCGGGTTGCGGAGAAGTTGCGCGGTCATGCCCTGGTGGGAACAGTGGAAGGGCACCGGCCTCCCGTGTCCCCTGCATAGGTGGTTGCTGCTTTAGAGTCGCAATGCGGGCTCTCCCGCAACAATGTCATGGTTGAAGTATGTACACCTCCTGCAGATTTTCTCATACGGTTCCGATCGGGCGAGGACTACACTCGAGTGCTCATCTACCACTCCCGTAAGCTAACTGTCGGTGGAGAGACGATCCAGTTCACTCGTTGGCGTCGTGGGATGGGTGGCGTGGCGTCATCTCTGAAATTCTTGACTACGTTGAGTTTTGATGGGCTGCCGCAAGAAGCATGGGAGGTCGAGTTTGTTGGTAAGCTCGTTAGCAGTCTCGGCGGTGATCTCGTTAAGATGGTAAAGCCCACTAATCGTTGCTTCCTAGTTGTTGAGGCGTGGATGAGAGATCCGAACAAAGTGCCCAAGTTATATGAAGTGGAGATGCCAGAACCTGAACTAGGACAGGATTATCCAACCTCCGACTCTGATGGGCCAATTTCAGCACCTAGTAGTCAGCTAAAACTTGAGAAGCCAACACTTTTGCATGTTGTGACGATCCATATTATGAAGGTGATAGATCGGACCCCTATATTAATACAGCTGTCGGATGCTTACGATTATGACGATGAATCCAATAGTGCTCGTTTTCACACTTTCACTTGCTATCCGGGCACAACTTATGGAGCAGATAGGGCATACATTGGGGGTGCACAAGGATTAGCAAATCAAGGGACTAATGCCCGTGCAGGTGGTCTGTTTAGGATGTAGACGCATCAGGAATGTTCATTACCGTGATCGTATCGATTTGTACCCTTTTCATTTGAACTCCGGATGAACTTCGTGTTGTATGTCACATTATGTAACTTCGTGTTGTAATGTCAGATTATGTAACTTGGTGTTCATTAAGACTTCGTGTTGATCCTATCGATTTGTACCATGGTGCACAAGAGGGGGGAGAACGAAGTAAAAATACCCTACCGCCAGGGCTCCTGGCGGTAGGTTGTTACAGCCTACCGCCATAGGTGCTGGTGGTAGGAACGCACATTTCGCGCGTAAGACCAGACAAGGGGCTGATGGGGTGTGCCACACCCTACCGCCAGGGCCCTCGATGGTAGGGTGCTATAGCCTACTGCCATAGGTGCTGGCGGTAGGAACTCACGCATAAGTCCAGACAGGGGCTGATGAGGTCTGCCACACCCTACCGCCGTAGACAATGGCGGTAGGCTGGTACACCCTACCGCCATAGCTGCTGGCGGTAGAGGTATGTCGGTTCAAGTCAATTTGCAGCAAAGGAGGCTCAACCTTGGTGGCAAACAATTCAAGGGATTTGTCTTGCGATTCAAATACTTTGTCCTTATAAACATTCCAATGCAATTCCAAGGTGATAGGCATACTCTTCAATCGAGATTTCACCCCCACTCCAACATCATACCTTCCAATGAGTTTAACATCAACATTTGGATCAATCCAATCTAGCACCTTCCTAACTTTCACAACCACCTCCTCATAACTTGGGCTTGAATCAAAAAAATGGATTCTTCACCTTCATCGGCATTGCCTTTCATAAATGTCCCCTTATCCAAATGGTGTACATTAACAAGCTTATCCATCTAAATGCATTAAAAAAATTGTCATGAGGATAGGACGGCAATCTAATATGAACCCTAACAATAATATCACAATAACAATAATATGAACCCTACCTATATTGAAACAACAACAATAATATCACAATATCATTAATTAACCCTAACTTCTAATTAATGACAATGCCTAACCCTAACCCTAACCTTTAACCTAACATTAACCCGATACCTAACAATAACTATAGATCGGTGTTACAAACATGATAAATAGTCATACTAAAGCATAGAAACAACCCTATCGTCCATCATATCCATGGATTTCAAACACAAATGGCATGAACTAGGGTTTGCATAAAAGTAGAGCATGCCACCAAATGAGATGATTCCAACCAACCGAAAAGAAGAGAGTGAGAGGGGTACCTTGAGTGATGAATTTGGCCTCGATCCACTGGAGAAAACTCAAGCAATGGAGATGGTTTTGGTGGTGGCAAGAATGGGGGAGAGAGAGGGGAGAGGAGCTCAGCTCGGGAAAGGAGGGGGATTTGGGGGTGAATGGGTGGCTGGTGGGCCCACCAGCCTCCCACTCATGAATTTCACTGGTCTAGGGACCCTACCGCCACTGCCTCTGGCGGTAGGACGATACAACCTACCGCCACTGCCTCTGGCGGTAGGACGATACAACCTACCGCCACTGCCTCTGGCGGTAGGATGATACAACCTACCGCCACTGACTCTGGCGGTAGGACGATACAACCTACCGCCACTGACTCTGGCGGTAGGGTGCTCATCCACGTCAGCTGGGCAGACAGTTCCGTCTGACCTGACAGGAGCCTACCGCCACGCTCGCTGGCGGTAGCATGTTAACCCTACTGCCACGTCCGATGACGGTAGGAAAAGGATCAGATCCGGAAAAAGATTCGAACAGGGGTCAGATCCGGTTGAACTTACCGAAAAAGGTCAAAAGAGTGAATTTTGCCCCCTATGGAGGCATCTCCCGCCTCGCCTCGCCACGCCTGTCTAATCCGACTGCTCGGCCGGCACCGACATCGCTGCGTGTTTTGCCCGGTGCCGCCCTATGGAGGCGGCGGTGAGGAGGAAGAGAGTCATGTCATGGGATGGCGGCTGAGAGCCGAATGATCCACCACGTTCTCCGTTGAACGGATCAATTCGAGACACAAGGTTGCATCACACATCACACAGGAAAACAGCAAGAAAAATGAGAGTTGCATCATGCATTTTCATCATGGAGAGGATACAGATCAATATCAGATCACAAGGTTGCAGTTCAAAACACAAAGAAAGGACCAGTAACACACGGTCGCCCTAGTATCTACACCCACTAGACCAGGCCACCACCACCCACAAAAATCAACCAAGAGGTCCAAGACAGAGCTGTCAACTGGAGTATCAATCAGGGTTCCATCAGTTGCGGTGGTTCTGCAGCTGCAGCAGCCGCGAGTAGGCCCCCTCCGGCCGCGCGACGAGCTCCGAGTGCCCGCCGTGCTCCACGACGCGCCCGTCCTGGACCACGGCGATGCGGTCTACGCCGCGGATCGTCGACAGCCGGTGCGCCACCAGCACCGTCGTCCGCCCCTTCATCAGCCGCTCCAGCGCCTCCTGCAGCACGCTCTCCGACTCCGCGTCCAGCGCGCTCGTCGCCTCGTCCAGGAGCAGGATGGCCGGGTCCTTGAGCACCGCCCTAGCGATGGCGATGCGCTGCTTCTGCCCGCCTGACAGCTGCACGCCCCGCTCGCCCACCGCCGTCCGGTACCCGTCGGGAAGCTGGCTCACGAACGCGTGCACGTTCGCCGTCTTGGCCGCCTCCACCACCTCCTCCTCCGTCGCGCCTTCCTTGCCGTACGCGATGTTCTCCAGGATGCTGGAGGCGAAGAGGGCCGGCTCCTGCTGCACCAGCCCGATCTTGCGCCGCAGGGACTTGAGGTTCAGCCTCCTGATGTCCTTGCCGTCGATCATCACCTTGCCCCCTGTCGGGTCGTAGAACCGCTCGATGAGGGCGATGACGGTACTCTTACCGGAACCGCTAGCTCCAACCAGAGCCTGGCTGCGCCCGGCCTGGATCTTCAGGTTGAAATCCTTGAAGATCTCAATGTCAGGTCGAGACGGATATGAGAAGTCGACATGCCGCAGCTCAATGTCGCCACGAACGGTGGTGACACGCTCTGCCTCCGGATCATCTGGCTCGATCCTCGTTGCCCTGTTGAGGATGCCGAAGATGGAGCGGATAGATTCGCCTCCGCGGATGATCTCCGGAGCAAGGCTGACCGTCTCGGCCACGGAGTTGGCGGTCACCACAAGGACGACGAACACCTTGATGACCTTGGAGAAGGTCGACCCGTGTGAGCGGACCAGATGAGAACCGTACCAGAGAATGAGCGCTTCTGAGCAGTACAGGCAGAGCTGCGAGAGGCCATACAGAAGACCCGCGGTCTGGCTGCGGCGCAGGATCTGCTCCTCTGGTACGCGCAGCTCGTGGCTGAAGAGAGACATGACCTTGTTTTGAGCGTTGAAGGCCGCCACGGTGCGGATGTTGCTCACACCTTCACCGGCAACCATGCTGCTCTTGGCGTGTGCTTTTGCCGTGTCACCGGCAAAACCCTTCATCGAAAGTTGCTGAAAGCATAACAAGAAACAAAACAAATTTTGGACCATCCAGTTACATGTTCAGCACTGAAAAAATTGGTTGACTGAAAAGGTAGGCCAGGAAATCACCTGAGCAAAGTTGGCAAGCACAAGAAGAGGGAAAGTGGCCAGAATAAGCAGCGCCACTCTCCACTCAATGATAAAACCAACGATGAAAGATGTCATCAGGGACGTAATGTTCTGCAGTATCACGGATATCCTCTCAGCTATCGCGGACTTCACGTCAGCCGCATCAACTGCTACACGAGCAGCCACAAGACTAGAGTTGTTTTCTTCTTCATCGAACCAACCAACTTCGTTCCTAAGTATCGCTGCAACAAATGTCGAAGATTTTACTATAAGTTTAATATGGGACCACAAAAGTACAATGATTATGATCTTTTTATGGTGCAGCAAGAAATGCATACCAGATAGCATCATCCTCCTAACTCTGGTTGTAAGATTTTCTCCCATTATGCTGAAGAAGTAATGCTGCACAAGATAAGCAACTACAGCGTAGATGCCTGTGCCAATATAGATGAACACATAAAGCTTAGTTTTCTTCTCCATTTCAACAGGGTCCTTGTAGTAGAACACATCAAGCATTTCACCCATAACAATGGCAAATGTTGGACCGATGAATCCAGATAGAACAGAACCAATAGCACCCAACACCGCATAAGGCCATTCAGGAGCATTCAGTTTTAGGAGCTTGAAAAAGTAACCACGTGGCGCCGGGTATTTGAGGCTATTGTCTGCACTTGAGATCATCTCAATGCGCCCATCTGCTCCAGTACTGTACTGATAGCTCAGGTTCCGTAAACTTCCTGACCTGAGGCTCAGAGATTTGGTGGAGAGAGAGCTTGTCAAGTGCATCGAGCGTGACCTACGGGTAGATGCAGCACCAAGATCTCTGTTACGTGCCGTTTCCTGGAAACGAATCAGCGATGCATATGCCCCAGAGGTTCCTTTTGCTAGAAGTTCATCATGTGTCCCAGTCTCAATTACTTGGCCTTGTTGTAGCACTGCGATCATGTTTACGTTTCTGATAGTACACAGACGGTGCGCAACAATTACTGTAGTCCTCCCAACCATCAGGCGGTCTAGAGCTTCTTGCACAATGTTCTCTGAGTCTGCATCTAAAGCACTGGTAGCTTCATCAAGGAGCAGTATCTTGGGGTCCTTCAGCATGGCACGAGCAATTGCAATACGCTGTTTCTGACCACCAGATAGCTGAATTCCTCGCTCCCCAACCTATGAAAGAAATGCAACAAAATAAGTAATCGATTGACTCAACTTGACTTGCATGTTATCAAACATATAAAAGTAGACTAACCATTGTGTTGTATCCATTGGGTAGGAGAGAGATAAAACTATGAGCATTGGATGCAGTTGCTGCAGCCTCAACTTCTGCAATTGTGGCATCAGGCTTTCCATACAGTATATTCTCAATGATAGTAGTTGCAAAAAGGGCAGGTTCTTGGTTTACTAGTCCAATTTGATCCCTCAGCCATCTCAGCTGGAGTGTCTTGATATCAACATTGTCCAGCAAAACCTGGCCTGCAATTCAAAGGAGTTTTATTAAGGGTAATCCACCTGGAGGTATATAAAAGATGAGGCCTCGATGATAAGTTATGTATTACCTTCATTAGGATCATAGAACCTTTCTATCAGAGCCACAACAGTGCTCTTTCCAGACCCACTGCCTCCAACAACTGCAACAGTTTTCCCAGCAGGGAAGAACAGAGAGAAATCCCGAAAGATCATAGCATCAGGCCTTGATGGATAACTGAAAGTAACATCCTTGAATTCAATATTTCCATGGACCTCCGCCAACAACTTGCCATCCTTATGATCATGAACTATGGAGGGCTTCTGACGAATGACCTCCAGCAGCTTGTATCCGGCAATCTTCCCTTTGCTGAAGGCTCCAAGGTTTGAGAATGCCTGGCCAAGACTCCTGTGGCAAGAAAGTTCAAGCAATGACACCGGAGACGTCAGAGCAGCAACAACAAGCAAGAGAAAAAAGATGAAACAGAAGGATGCATATTCACTTACATGCCACCAACAATTGCAGAAAAGATCGCAGTAAAGGCCTTGCCACCATCGCTCTGCCCATTCCTGATGAAGACACCAGCATACCAGAATACTAGCGCCCATGACATGCACGCTATCCCGTAAGTGCACCCAATACCAAGACCTTTTGCCATCCCAGCTTTGTAACCAAGCTTCAGTGTATTCTGGATTGCTTCAGAGTACGAATTGAGTGCTTTGCTCTCTCCAACAAATGAGTAGACTGTTCTAACTTGCGCAATTGCCTGTGAGAAAATGTTTTACCCCAATTCATAGTAAGCACTAAGCACGAGGTTCCAAGCAACTTGATTCTTACATTACAGTGAAAATATTAAAGATTTTTTTACGTTATTCAAATAAAGTGTGGTAAATACAAAAAAAACTCATGTAATTTTAGGCAGTAGTAGAGCATAAGGATAACTAGGTCAAGTAACTTAAGGCAGTAACAAAGCATAACGATAACTAGCTTAAGCACTTTTTTTCAGGAAAACAACTACCCAAAGCACCTTTAAACTCTGACTAAAAGAAAATCGCATGCGTTCCAAAGCAATTTAGCACTTTATGTGCACATGACCGGTAAATAAACAATTATTTTAGAATATGGGTGGTTTTTCTTTTGGAATACCAGAAAAGCATATACACCAACTCCCTGCTATCCATGGTTGACTGTCTACATCCTATGCCCAAAAATGGTCATACCCAACCTCCTATATTCCACTGTCATCACACATCATCGTTAGATTTCCTTTTTAATACCACATGTTGTCTTCTTCAGTTACTCTGTATGTTCCCCACAAAATAATTAAGATAGATCATTATATTCAAGCCACAAAAACTTTATTACTGTATCTTTAGGGTTTACTCAAAAGATAAGAGTAAAATTAGCTGGACCTAGTTGATTAAGAAAATAAAATCAGTGATGACATTTGTAGGCACTCTGAAAACCAAATCTAAATGTAGGCTCAGTGGGCCACTATGGCTAGAAGGATAGCTTGTAAGTCTGCTTAAAAGCACAAACAAACGACAATTCCGGCGCAATGTGCTGCCCCCACCCTAGTGATGGAATTGCTCATAGGATTCCCATGGAACAAAGGTTCAAAAGCATTAAAGCAATGTTGGTCAGTTCTCAGTTGTCATGCTGCATAAGACTACAAAACATTTCTCATGTTTGGCTCCTGATCAGCAGACACCACCAGAAAAAATTACCACCTCACCTACCCACCACCCTGAATTCAGGGTGAGAAGTCCATGGCCGCACTACCCATGATGCATAGATTAATCCGACACAAATCCTTGGCGGATCGGCGACAAATATCCTATGACAGGGAATAGATCATCGATTATTGTTACCTGCTCCGCGACGACGCCGGCATTGGCGTAGGACTCGCGGCTCTTGGAGGTGAGCCCGGTGAGCGTGTAGGCGTAGAGGCCGCCGGCGAAGGCGATGGCCGGGATGACGGCGACGCTGAGCAGCGCAAGCCGCCACGCGGAGACGAAGCCGACGACGAGCCCCGCGAAGAAGGTGGCCAGGTAGTGCATGAAGTTGCCCACCTTCTCGCCGATGGCGTCCTGCACCAGCAGCGTGTCGGTGGACACGCCGAAGACGATGTCCCCCGTGCGCGCGTCCGTGTCGAAGAACCCCACGTCCTGCCGCAGCACGGCGTCCAGGTACGCCTTCCGGAGCGCGATCACCTGCCGCTCCCCGGTGTACATCCAGCACGCGATCTCTGCGCAGAACCCAAACAAATGGTGTCACAGCTTCAGTCACATTGATTCCAAAGATGGTACTACTACGACTTCCTCCGGCGCGACTAGCCTCGCCGCCACGGCGAAAACTCCGGCGAGGTCGACCACGCCGGAGTGGATGCCGGAGAAGGAGACAAACATAATTATTGTTAATTTGTCGCTGTTTGTGGTGGGATGGCGACGGGACGGGACTTGTGTTAGTGAGTGAGTGGGGTGGTCTCCGAGAGATGCCCCACCGGCCATGACCAGATCCCATTTTGAGGATAGCCCCCTGTAGTTCTCGCTATGCTTGTACCAAGCCTTGGTGCGCCGGAGGAAGCCGGAGGAGAGGGGCGTGCTGGGTATTTTGCGGAGGTGTAGGGAGGGCGGCGGACGGAGACGAGGAGCTCACCTGCGTAGGAGGCGACGCAGACCACCAGTCCGAGGTAGACGAAGTAGAGCGCATACTGCAATGGAGGAGCGAGGAAAACCAATCAGTGGTGAATGAACACTGGTGATCTCTGCGAACGAAATGATCCGAAAACAAATCGGAGAGAAGAGAGCATCGAATGGTGGGAGTTGAGTGGGTGAGGTTAGTGCTAGTACGGACCTTGGCGACCTCGTCGGTCATGGTGCGGAGGTCGGTCTGGTTCTTGCCGAAGCCGTTGATGAGGTCCCCGAAGAGCAGGAAGAAGCAGGGCATGGCGGCGCCGTGCGCCAGCGCGCCGAGGGTGCCGAGGGCCATGAGCGCCAGGTCCCACCGGTCGGCGAAGGAGAAGAGCTCGTGGAACGCCACCGCCTGGTCCGCCCGCTTCTTGCCCTGCCCCGCCGCCGGCGCCACCGCATCGCACCCGCCTCCCGCCGATCCGTTCGCCGCCTTCTCCATCTTCTCCGCCGCCGCCGGGTCCGCCATCGCAGCGCGCAGCCCGCTCACCCACCCTTGCTCGCCCGCTCGGTCGCTCGCGCTCTCAGGCCGCCATTGACGCCGCCGCGCGCAGGGGCATTGGGCGGCGAGGCAGGCAGGCAGGCAGGCGTCTCCCTTCCTCCCTCCGGGCACAGCACTGCTTGGCCTCGCTTTCTTGGTTCTCGCCTCGGGTTTCGTGACGTGCAGAAGAGGTTTGTGGGTGGTGGCGGACGGACTGACTGGTGGTGGCCTTTGTGCTCCGCGCCGCGGTGGTCAGAAGTAGGCACGGCCTTGGGGCGAGAGATAAAGAGGAGAGTGCCGAGGCGCGGCGGGGTCAGAGGCTCAGCGCCTCAGCGCCAGCGGGAGGGAAGATCGGACCCGAATGAGAGGTGGCCTCACTCGCGGTGAGCTTTGGAGAGGAGTACAGTATAATAATTGTCCGTGTGCTGAAATCGGTAATATTTCAGGTACATTAATACATGCGTGATTTACTTGCACATGTTGATGTTGTTGTAAAAATAAATGTGTATCAAATGAGATCATGGAGCGTGTTATTTGCCTGCCCAAATAAATTCCGATGTAAACATTTTAGTAAATTTGTATCAAATAAGATTTTGTCAGTGATTTGCCTGCCAAAATAAATTCTAGGATTTTTGTGATAAGCATTTACTGATTTACCAAACAAACTTCATTTTATTTGGTAAGTCGAAAGGAAGTGGGGAAGTTTAGGCGGTTCTTAAGGGAAACCGATGAAAAAAAAAAAGATGCAAGAAAATAGTGTCACAGCTTCAGTCATAATGAAACACAAGTCTAAAACATTTGAAAAGTTTAAGCAATTTTAAAGTGAAGTTGGAGATCATCGTGACAAGAAGATAAAATGTGTACGATATGATTGTGGAGGTGAATATATGAGTTACAAGTTTGGTAAGCAGTTTAAGACAATGTGAAAATTGTTTCACAACTCACACCACCTGAAGCATCACAGTGTAATGGTGTGTCCGAACGTCGTAGATGTACTCTATTGAATATGATGCGTTCTATGATGTCTCTTACTGATTTGCCATTATATATAGTTTTGGGGTTATGCATTAGAGACAACTGCATTCACTTTAAATAGGGCATCATCTAAATCCGTTAAGATGACACCGTATGAATTATGGTTTGGCAAGAAACCTAAGTTGTCATTTCTTAGAGTTTGTGGATACGACACTTATGTGTCACTTACTGATTTGCCACTATATATAGTTGGTCCGGGCCGCTTCATCCCAAATACCGCCGAACCAAAACACGACCAAGGGAGGAAGCAATCTAAGCATCAACGCCCACAAACCTTTTGTGTTCTACTCGAGATCTCATCGAACCATCAACCTAGCTCATGATGCCACTATTGGGGAACGTCGCATGGGAAACAAAAAAATTCCTACGCGCACGCAAACCTATCCATGGTGATGAGCATCTACGAGAGGGAGAGTGGATCTACGTATCCTTGTAGATCGCTAAGCGGGAAGCGTTAAGAAACGCGGTTGGTGTAGTCGTACTTCTTCGCGATCCAAATCGCCGAGCGTCCCGCGATCTAATCACGGACCGTCCCGCGATCTCGTCACGATCCGTCCCGCGATCCGATCACGAACGTCCCGTGGCCTTGATCACGATCCTTCCGATCTAGTACCGAACAGACGGCACCTCCGCGTTCAGCACACGTGCAGCTTGATGAGGATCTCCACCGTCTTGATCCAGCAAGAGGAGGCAGAGAGGAGGAAGTGTTCACCGGCAGCGTGACGGTGCTCCGGTGATGGTGGTGGAGTTATTCCTGCAGGGCTTCGCCTAAGCACCACAGAAAACTGATCTAGAGGAGAAACTATGCACTGGAGGTTAGGGTTGCACGTGGAAGAAAGAACTTGTGCAAAACCCTTGAAACCCTCTAGTATATATAGGAGGAGAGGAGGAGGAGAGGCAGCCTTGGCCTCCAAGGCTAGCTGGTTCGGCCGGCTAGGAGGGAGGAGTCCTCCTCCTTCTACTCCAAGTAGGATTAGGACTCCTTCCTTATATAGCCCCTTTTTGCCCTTTTCCACCTTTTTCCTTTTTGGTATTTTCCCCTCCTGGCGCCATGGGTCTTTGTGGCTGTTCCACCAGCCCACTAAGGGCTGGTTATTATTCTCCCACAGCCCATGGACCCTCTAGGGTCGAAATACCTCTCCCGAAGGCCTCCCGGTACATTACCGGCACTCCAAGTACACTACCGATGAGCCCGAAACTTTTTTGGCGACCACACTGGGACTTCCTATATTTGAATCTTTACCTTCGGACCATTCCGGGGCTCCTCGTGACGTCCGGGATCTCATCCGGGACTCCGAACAACCTTCGGTCACCACCATACATAACTCTACACTATCGAAACGTCACCGAACCTTAAGTGTGCAGACCCTGCGGGTTCGAGAACTATGTAGACATGACTGAGACACCTCTCCGGCCAATAACCAATGGCGGGACCTGGATGTCCACATTGGTTCCTACATATTCTACGAAGATCTTTATCGGTCGAACCTCTATGTCAAGGATTCAGTTAATCCCGTATAACGTTCCCTTTGTTCTTCGGTATGTTACTTGCCCGAGATTCGATCGTCGGTATCTCCATACCTAGTTCAACCTCGTTACCGGCAAGTCTCTTTACTCATTCCGTAATACAAGATCCCGCAACTAACAATTAGTCACATTGGTTGCAAGGCTTATTGTGATGTTGCATTACCGAGTGGGCCCTGAGATACCTCTCCGTCACACGGAGTAACAAATCCGAGTCTCGATCCATGCCAACTCAACAGACATCATCGGAGATACCTGTAGAGCACCTCTATAGTCACCCAGTTACGTTGCGACGTTTGATACACACAAGGTACTCCTCCGATATCCGTGAGTTGCATGATCTCAAGGTCATAGGAACATATACATTGACATGAAGAAAACAGTAGCAATAAACTGACACGATCATACGCTACGTTTGTAGTTTGGGTCTTGTCCATCACATCATTCTCCCAATGATGTAATCCCGTTATCAAATGACATCACATGCCAATGGCTAGGAAACCTTGACCATCTTTGATCAACGAGCTAGTTCACTAGAGGCATATGTTGGAAATATGCCCTAGAGGCAATAATAGATTAGTTATTATCATATTTCCTTGTTCGTGATAATCGTTTATTATCCATGCTATAATTGTATTGATCGGAAACTCAGATACATGTGTGGATACATAGACAACACCATGTCCCTAGTATGCCTCTAGTAGACTAGCTCGTTGATCAAAGGATGGTTAAGGTTTCCTAGCCATGGACATGAGATGTCATTTGATAACGGGATCACATCATTAGGAGAATGATGTGATGGATAAGACCCAAACTACAAACATAGCATATGATCGTTTCAGTTTATTGCTACTGTTTTCTGCATGTCAAGTATATGTTCCTATGACCATGAGATCATGCAACTCACGGATATCGGAGGAGTGCCTTGTGTGTATCAAACGTCGCAACGTAACTGGGTGACTATAAAGGTGCTCTACAGGTATCTCCGATGGTGTTTGTTGAGTTGGCATGGATCGAGACTGGGATTTGTTACTCCGTGTAACGGAGAGGTATCTCGGGGCCCACTCGGTAATGCAACATCACAATAAGCCTTGCAAGCAATGTGACTAATTGTTAGTTGCGGGATCTTGTATTACGGAACGAGTAAAGAGACTTGCCGGTAACGAGGTTGAACTAGGTATGGAGATACCGACGATCGAATCTCGGGCAAGTAACATACCGAAGAACAAAGGGAACGATATACGGGATTAACTGAATCCTTGACATAGAGGTTCAACCGATAAAGATCTTCGTAGAATATGTAGGAACCAATGTGGACGTCCAGGTCCCGCCATTGGTTATTGACCGTAGAGGTGTCTCGGTCATGTCTACATAGTTCTCGAACCCGCAGGGTCTGCACACTTAAGGTTCGGTGACGTTTCGGTAGTGTAGAGTTATGTATGGTGGTGACCGAAGGTTGTTCGGAGTCCCGGATGAGATCCCGGACGTCACGAGGAGCTCCGGAATGGTCCGGAGGTAAAGATTCATATATAGGAAGTCCCAGTTTGGTTTCCGGAAAAGTTTCGGGCTCATCGGTAGTGTACCGGGAGTATCGGTATTGTACCGGGAGTGCCGGTAGTGTACCGGAGGACCTCCGGGAGGGGTACTTCGACCCCAAGAGGTCCATGGGCTGTGGGAGAATAATAACCAGCCCTTATTGGGCTGGGGAAACAGCCACAAAGGCCCATGGCGCAGGAGAGAAAGTCCTAAAGCAAAAAGTGGAAAATCAGCCAATAGGAGGCAATCCTACTCCAACTAGGATTGGAGGTGAAGTAGGATTTCTTCCCACCTCCTATTTCGGCCGACCCAAAGGACTTGGCTGCCTCTCCTCTCCTCTCCTCCTATATATATACTAGTGGATTGGGTGGTTTTTGGACAGAATTTCCGGCCACGTGCTACCCGTTTCACCGGTGCACAGTTTCTCCTCTAGATCGGTTTTCCGCAGCGCTTAGGCGAAGCCCTGCCGGAATCACTCCACCACCATCACCGGAGCGCCGTCACGCTGCCGGTGAACTCTCTCTCCTCTCCACCTCCTCTTGCTGGATCAAGATGGTGGAGATCGTCATCAAGCTGCACGTGTGCTGAACGCGGAGGTGCCGTCCGTTCGGCGCTAGATCGGAAGGACCGTGATCGAGATCGCGAGACGGTTCGTGATGAGATCGCGGAACGGATCGTGATGAGTTCGTAGGACAGATCGTGATCAAGATCGTGAGACGGATCGTGATGAGATCGCGGGACGGATCGTGATGAGTTCACGGGACGGATCGTGATTGGATCGCGGGACGGATCGTGATGAGATCGCGGGACGCTCGGCGATTTGGATCGCGAAGATGTTCGACTACACCAACCGCGTTTCTTAACGCTTCCCGCTTAGCGATCTACAAGGGTACGTAGATCCACTCTCCCTCTCGTAGATGCTCATCACCATGGATAGGTTTGCGTGTGCGTAGGAAAATTTTTGTTTCCCATGCGACGTTCCCCAACAGTGGCATCATGAGCTAGGTTGATGGTTCGATGAGATCTCGAGTAGAACACAAAAGGTTTGTGGGCGTTGATGCTTAGATTGCTTCCTCCCTTGGTCGTATTTTGGTTCAGCGGGATTGTGAGATGAAGCGGCCCAGACCAACATTACTCGTACGCTTACGAGAGACCGGTTCCCTCGACGCAACTTGTTGCCTAGATGGCTTGCGGGTGACAGTTTCTCTCACTTTAGTTGGATCGGATTCGACGAAGGCGGTCCTTGAGAAGGTTGAAAAGCAAACTAGTGTATCACCGTTGTGGTTTATGCGTAGGTGAGAATCGTTCTTGCTAGATACCCATAGCAGCCACGTAAAATATGCAACAACAATTAGAGGACGTCTAACTTGTTTTTGCAGGGTATGTTGTGATGTGATATGGCCAATTACATGATGAGATATATGTGATGTATGAGATGATCATGTGATGTATAGATTATCACGACTTGCATGTCGATGAGTACGGCAACCGGCAGGAGCCATAGGGTTGTCTTTAATTATTGTATGACCTGCGTGTCAATCATTAAGCGCTATGTAATGCTTTACTTTATCGCTACGGTAGCAATAGTAGTAGAAGCATGCAGGGCGTGACAACCCCAATGGCAACACATTGATGGAGATCAAGATGATGGAGATCATGGTGTTGTGCCGGTGACGATGGAGATCATGCCGGTGTTTCGAAGATGGAGATCTTAAACACAAGTTCATGGCCATATCATGTCACTTATGAATTGCATGAGATGTTAATCCTTTTATGCACCTTGTTTTGCTTAGTACGGCGGTAGCATTATAAGGTGATCCCTCACTTGAATTTCAAGATGAACTGTGTTCTCCCCGAGTGTGCACCGTTGCGAAAGTTCGTCGTGTTGAGACACCACGTGATGATCGGGTGTGATAGACTCTACGTTCACATACAACGGGTGCAAGCCAGATTTGCACGCGCAGAACACTCGGGTTAAACTTGACGAGCCTAGCATGTACAGACATGGCCTCGGAACACGAGAGACCGAAAGGTCGAACATGAGTCATATAGTAGATATGATCAACATAATGATGTTCACCATTGCAGCCACCTCAACTCACGTGATGATCGGACTTGAGTTGGTGAATTTGGATCATGTATCACTCGAATGATCGGAGGGATGTCAATTTGAGTGGGAGTTCTTAAGTAATATGATTAATTGAACTCATTATCGTGAACATAGTCAAAGTGTCTTTGCAAATTATGTTGTAGATTACTAGCTCGCGCTGTAGCTCCCTTGTATTTTTATATGTTCCTAGAGAAATAGAATTGAAAGATGTTGGTAGCAAAATTGCGGACTGGGTCCGTGATCTGAGGATTGTCCTCACTGCTGCACAGAAGGCTTATGTCCTTAATGCACCGCTCGGTGCGCCACCCCCTCTAGCGTCGTCTATAGATGTTGTGAACATCTAACAGGCACGTTTCGATGACTACTTGATAGTTTAGTGCGTCATGCATTACGGCTTAGAATTGAGGCTTCAAAACGTTTTGAACGTCACGGAACATATGAGATGTTCTAGGAGCAGAGATTGTGATCTCAGGCTCGTGCCTTTGTTGCGAGATATGAGATCTCCAACAAGATTCTTTGCTTGTAAGATGAAGGAGAATAGCTCAATCGTTGAGCATGTACTCAGATTGTCTGGGTACTACAATCGCTTGAATCAAGTGGGAGTTGATCTTCCAGATAAGATAGTGATTGATATAGTTCTCCAAGTCACTGTCACTAAAGCTACTAGAACTTAGTGATGAACTATAATACACCAGGGATAGAAGTATTGATCCCTGAGCTGTTCGCGATGTTTGACACCGCGAAGGTAGAAATCAAAAAGGAGCGTCAAGTGTTGATGGTTAAGCAAACCACTAGTTTCGAAAAGGGCAAGAGCAAGGAGGGAAACTTCATGGATAGCAAGTCAGTTGCCGCTCCAGTGAAGCAACCCAAAGTTGAACTCAAACCCGAGACTAAGTGCTTCTATTATGAGGTGAGAGGTCGCTGAAGCGGAACAACCCTAGATACTTGGTAGATAAGAAGGCTGGCAACATCGACAGAAGTATATTTGATATACGAGTTATTGATGTGTACCTTGCTAGTACTCCTAGTAGCACCTGGGTATTGGATACCGGTTCGGTTGCTAAATGTTAGTAACTCGAAATAAAAGCTACGGAATAAACGGAGAACTAGCTAAGGGTGAGGTGACGATGTGTGTTGGAAATGTTTCCAAGGTTGATGTGATCAACATCGCACGCTCTCTCTACCTTCAGGATTAGTAACGAACCTAAATAAATGTTATTTGGTGTTTTGCGTTGAGCATGAACATGATTAGATCATGTTTGTTGCAATACGATTATTCATTTAAGTCAGAGAATAATAGTTATTCTGGTTACATGAATAATACCTTCAATGGTCATGCACCAAGTGAGAATGGTTTGTTGAAATCTTGATCGTAGTAGTACACATGTTCATAACATTGATGTCAAAAGATACAAAGTTAATAATGATAGTACCACATACTTGTGGCACTGCCGCTAAATGTCATATTGGTATAAAGCGCATGTAGAAACTCCATGCTGATGGATATTTGGACTCATCGATTTCGAATCGGTTGAGACATGCGAACCATGCCTCTTGGGCAAGATGACTAAAGGACCCCGTTGGATGGAGCAGGCAAGTGATTCATTGGAAATGATACATGTTGATGTATGCAATCTAATGAGTCTTGTAGCGTGCAGTGGATATCGTTATTTTCTTACCTTCACTGATGATTTGAGTAGATATAGTGTATATTTACTTAATGAAACACAAGTCTGAATCGTTTGAAAGGTTCAAGCAAATACAGAGTGAAGTTTAAAGATCATCGTGACAAGAAGATAAAAAAGACCGCGATATGATCGTGGAGGTGAATATCTGAGTTACGAGTTTGGCATACAACTTAAGACAACGTGAAATTTGTTTCACAACTAAACGCCACCTGGAACACCATGCTGTGATGGTGTGTCCGAACATCATAGTCATGCTCTATTGATATAGTGCATACTGTGATGTCTCTTATCATTTTACTACTATAATTTTTGGGGTTATGCATTAGAGACAACTACATTCACTTTAAATAGGGCACCATCTAAATCCGTTGAGATGACACCGTGTGAATTATGGTTTGACAGAAACCTAAGCTGTCATTTCTTAATGTTTGGGGCTGCGATGCTTGTGTGGAAAATGTTTTCACATAATAAGCTAGAACCCAAAGCGGACAAATGTATCTTCATAGAATACCCTAAGAACAGATGGGTATGCCTTCTATCTCAGATCCGAGTGCAAAGTGTTTGTTGCTAGAACTGGGTCCTTTCTCGAGAAAAAGTTTCTCTCGAAAGAATTGAGTGGGAGGAAGATAGAACTTGATGAGGTTATTAAACCTTTGTTCAACCAGAGAGTAGCGCAGCGCAGAAAGATGTTTCTGTGAAGCCTACGTTAGTTGAAGAGGATGTTAATGATGATGATCATGAAGCTTCAGGATCAAGTTACTATCGAACTTCGTAGGTCGACAAGGATGTGTACTGCTCCTGAGCGGTATGACAACTCTGTCTTGGAGGTCATGTTGTTGGACAATGATGAACCTACGAGCTATGGAGAAGCGATGATGGGCCCGGATTCCGAAAAATGGTTGGAGGCCATGAAATCCGAGATAGGATCCATGTATGAAAACCAAGTGTAGACTTTGGTAGACTTGCTCGTTGGATGGCAGGTCGTTGAGTACAAATGGATCTTTAAAATGAAGACAGACACTGATGGTGAATGTCACTATTTGTAAAGCTCGACTTGTTGCAAAGATGTTTGTGACAAGTTCAAGGAGTTGACTATGATGAGACTTTCTCACTCGTAGTGGTGCTAAAGTCTGTTGGAATTATGTTAGCAGTTGCTGTGTTTTCAATTATGAAATCTGGCAGATGGATGTCAAAACATCGTTTCCTTAACGGTTTACTTGAGGAAAGGTTGTATGTGATACAACCAGAAGGTTTTGTCAGTCCTAAGGATGCTAAAAGGTGTGCAAGCTTCGGTGATCCTTCCTTGGACTGAAGCAAGCATCTCGGATTTGGAATATACGCTTTGATGAGTTGATCAAAGTTTTTGAGTTTATACAAAGTTTACGAGAAACTTGTATTTGCAACAAAGTGAGTGGGAGCACTATAGAATTTCTGATACGTATATGTGGATGACATATTGTTGATCGGAAATAATGTAGGATTTCTGAAAGCCATAAATGGTTGTTTGGAAAGTGATTTTCAAAGGAAGACCTGGATAAAGCTACCAAATTGTTGAGCATCAAGATCAATAGAGATAGATCAAGATGACTTGATGAGACTTTCAATGAGTACATACCTTGACAAAGATTTTGAAAGAGTTCAAAATGGATCAGCCAGAGAAATAGTTCTCGTCTGATTTGTAAGGTGTGAAGTTGAGTGAGACTCAAAGCTCGACAATGGCAGAAGAAAGAGAAAGGACGAACGTCGTCCCCTATGCCTTAGCCATAGGCTCTATATTATGCCATGCTGTGTACCGCACCTATGTGTGCCTTGCCATGAGTTTGTCAAGGGGTACAAGAGTGGTCCAGGAGTGGATCACTGGACAGCGGTCGGAATTATCCTTAGTAACCAGAGGACTAAGGAAATGTTTCTTGATTATGGAGGTGACAAAGAGTTCGTCGTAAAGAGTTACGTCGATGCAAGCTTTAACACCTATCCGGATGACTAGTAGTAGCAATCTCGATACGTATAGTGGAGCAGCCATTTGGAAATAGTACCAAGTGGAGTGTGGTAGCAGTGTTTACGGTTTGACATAGAGATTTGCAAAGTACACACGGATCTGAATATCGCAGACCCGTTGACTATAAGACCTCTCTCACATGCAAAGCATAATCGAGCCCCAAAACTCATTGGGTGTTAGATTCATAACAATGCGAATCACATGGTGATGTGAACTAGATTATTGACTCTAGTGCAAGTGGGAGATTGTTGGAAATATGCCCTAGAGGCAATAATAGATTAGTTATTATCATATTTCCTTGTTCGTGATAATCGTTTATTATCCATGCTATAATTGTATTGATCGGAAACTCAGATACATGTGTGGATACATAGACAACACCATGTCCCTAGTATGCCTCTAGTAGACTAGCTCGTTGATCAAAGGATGGTTAAGGTTTCCTAGCCATGGACATGAGATGTCATTTGATAACGGGATCACATCATTAGGAGAATGATGTGATGGATAAGACCCAAACTACAAACATAGCATATGATCGTTTCAGTTTATTGCTACTGTTTTCTGCATGTCAAGTATATGTTCCTATGACCATGAGATCATGCAACTCACGGATATCGGAGGAGTGCCTTGTGTGTATCAAACGTCGCAACGTAACTGGGTGACTATAAAGGTGCTCTACAGGTATCTCCGATGGTGTTTGTTGAGTTGGCATGGATCGAGACTGGGATTTGTTACTCCGTGTAACGGAGAGGTATCTCGGGGCCCACTCGGTAATGCAACATCACAATAAGCCTTGCAAGCAATGTGACTAATTGTTAGTTGCGGGATCTTGTATTACGGAACGAGTAAAGAGACTTGCCGGTAACGAGGTTGAACTAGGTATGGAGATACCGACGATCGAATCTCGGGCAAGTAACATACCGAAGAACAAAGGGAACGATATACGGGATTAACTGAATCCTTGACATAGAGGTTCAACCGATAAAGATCTTCGTAGAATATGTAGGAACCAATGTGGACGTCCAGGTCCCGCCATTGGTTATTGACCGTAGAGGTGTCTCGGTCATGTCTACATAGTTCTCGAACCCGCAGGGTCTGCACACTTAAGGTTCGGTGACGTTTCGGTAGTGTAGAGTTATGTATGGTGGTGACCGAAGGTTGTTCGGAGTCCCGGATGAGATCCCGGACGTCACGAGGAGCTCCGGAATGGTCCGGAGGTAAAGATTCATATATAGGAAGTCCCAGTTTGGTTTCCGGAAAAGTTTCGGGCTCATCGGTAGTGTACCGGGAGTATCGGTATTGTACCGGGAGTGCCGGTAGTGTACCGGAGGACCTCCGGGAGGGGTACTTCGACCCCAAGAGGTCCATGGGCTGTGGGAGAATAATAACCAGCCCTTATTGGGCTGGGGAAACAGCCACAAAGGCCCATGGCGCAGGAGAGAAAGTCCTAAAGCAAAAAGTGGAAAATCAGCCAATAGGAGGCAATCCTACTCCAACTAGGATTGGAGGTGAAGTAGGATTTCTTCCCACCTCCTATTTCGGCCGACCCAAAGGACTTGGCTGCCTCTCCTCTCCTCTCCTCCTATATATACTAGTGGATTGGGTGGTTTTTGGACAGAATTTCCGGCCACGTGCTACCCGTTTCACCGGTGCACAGTTTCTCCTCTAGATCGGTTTTCCGCAGCGCTTAGGCGAAGCCCTGCCGGAATCACTCCACCACCATCACCGGAGCGCCGTCACGCTGCCGGTGAACTCTCTCTCCTCTCCACCTCCTCTTGCTGGATCAAGATGGTGGAGATCGTCATCAAGCTGCACGTGTGCTGAACGCGGAGGTGCCGTCCGTTCGGCGCTAGATCGGAAGGACCGTGATCGAGATCGCGAGACGGTTCGTGATGAGATCGCGGAACGGATCGTGATGAGTTCGTAGGACAGATCGTGATCAAGATCGTGAGACGGATCGTGATGAGATCGCGGGACGGATCGTGATGAGTTCACGGGACGGATCGTGATTGGATCGCGGGACGGATCGTGATGAGATCGCGGGACGCTCGGCGATTTGGATCGCGAAGATGTTCGACTACACCAACCGCGTTTCTTAACGCTTCCCGCTTAGCGATCTACAAGGGTACGTAGATCCACTCTCCCTCTCGTAGATGCTCATCACCATGGATAGGTTTGCGTGTGCGTAGGAAAATTTTTGTTTCCCATGCGACGTTCCCCAACAGCATACTAGGGACACAGTGTTGTCTATTTACCCACACATGCAATGTGTTTCCAATCAATACAATTATAGCATGGATAATAAAAGATTATTATGAACAAGGAAATATAATAATATACACTTTATTTATTGCCTCTAGGGCATATTTCCAACAGTCTCCCACTTGCACTAGAGTCAATAATCTAGTTCACATCACTATGTGATTTACATGGTAATGAATCGAACACCCATACAGTTCTGGTGTTGATCATGTTTAGCCCTTGGAAGAGGTTTAGTCAACGGGTCTGCAACATTCAGATCCGTGTGCACTTTGCTAATATTTATGTCCTTCTCCTCGATGTAGAACCGGATGGAGTTGAAGCGTCGCTTTATGTGTCTGGTCCTCTTGTGAAACCTTGGTTCCTTGGCTAGAGCAATGGCACCAGTGTTGTCACAGAACAGGTTTATTGGATTCAGTGCACTAGGCACTACTCCAAGATCTGTCATGAACTGCTTCATCCAGACACCTTCCTTCGCTGCCTCCGAGGCTGCGATGTACTCCGCTTCGCACGTAGAATCAGCTACCACGCTCTGCTTGGAACTGCACCAGCTTACCGCTCCCCCGTTAAGAATAAATACGTATCCGGTTTGCGACTTAGAGTCGTCCGGATCAGTGTCAAAGCTTGCATCGACGTAACCCTTTACGACGAGCTCTTCATCACCTCCATAAACGAGAAACATCTCCTTAGTCCTGTTAAGGTACTTCAGGATATTCTTGACCGCTTGCCAGTGCTCCACTCCAGGATCACTTTGAAACCTTCCGGCCATACTTATGGCAAGGCTGACATCGGGTCTTGTGCACAGCATTGCATACATGACAGAGGCTATGGCTGAAGCATAGGGGATGACACTCATCTTTTCTTTATCTTCTGCAGTCACTGGGCATTGAGTCTTACTCAACTTCACACCTTGTAACACAGGCAAGAACCCTTTCTTGGACTGTTCCATTTTGAACTTCTTCAGAACTTTATTAAGGTATGTCCTCCGTCAAAGTGCTATTAAGCGTCTTGATCTATCTCTATAGATCCTAATGCCTAATATGAAAGAAGCTTCTCCTAGGTCCTTCATTGAAAAACTCTTATTCAAATATTCCTCCATGCTTTCCAGCATTTCTATATTGTTTCCAATCAGCAATATGTCATCCACATATAACACTAGAAATGCTATAGAGCTCGCACTCACTTTCTTGTAAATACAAGCTTCTCCATAAACTTGTATAAACCCAAACGCTTTGATCACGTCATCAAAGCGCTTATTCCAACTCCGAGATGCTTGCACCAGTCCATAAATGGATTGCTGGAGTTTGCAAACTTTGTCAGCATTCTCTGGATCGACAAAACCTTCGGGTTGCATCATATACAACTCTCCCTCAAGGAAACCGTTGAGGAACGCCATTTTGACATCCATCTGCCAAATTTCATAGTCGAAATAAGCAGCTATTGCCAACATGATTCTGACAGACTTAAGCATCGCTACGGGTGAGAAAGTCCCATCGTAGTCAACTCCTTGAACTTGTGAAAAACCCTTTGCCACAAGTCGAGCTTTATAGACGGTGACATTACCGTCCGCGTGCGTCTTCTTCTTAAAGATCCATTTGTTCTGAATGCCTTTCGCCCTTCGGGTAGTACTTCCAAAGTCCATACTTTGTTTTCATATATGGATCCCATCTCGGATTTCATGGACTCTAACCATTTCTCGGAATCCGGGCCCATCACTACTCCTCCATAGCTCGTAGGTTCATTGTTGTCTAACAACATGACCTCCAAGACAGGGTTGTCGTACCACTCGGGCATAGTACGCGTCCTTGTCGACCTACGAGGTTCAATAGTAGCTTGATCAGAAGCTTCATGATCATCATCATTAACTTCCTCTTCTACCGTCGTAGGTTCCACAGAAACATCTTTCTGCGCTGCGCTACTTTCTGGTTGAAGTAAAGGTTCAATAACCTCATCAAGCTCTATTTTCCTCCCACTCAATTCTTTCGAGAGAAACTCTTTCTCAAGAAATGTTCCGTTCTTTGCGACAAACACTTTGCCTTCGGATCTGAGATAGAAGGTATACCCGACTGTCTCTTTCGGGCATCCTATGAAGACGCATTTCTCCGCTTTGGGTTCTAGCTTTTCAGGCTGAAGCTTTTTGACATAAGCATCACATCCCCAAACTTTAAGAAACGACAACTTTGGCCTTTTGCCAAACCACAGTTCATATGGCGTCGTCTCAACGGATTTTGATGGTGCCCTATTTAAAGTGAATGCAGCTGCCTCTAATGCATAACCCCAAAACGATAGTGGCAAATCGGCAAGAGACATCATAGAACGCACCATATCTAATAAGGTTCGATTACGAAGTTCAGACACACCATTACGCTGTGGTGTTCCGGGCGGTGTCAACTGTGAAACAATTCCACATTGTCTTAAGTGACTGCCAAACTCATAACTCAGATATTCACCTCCTCGATCAGATCGTAGAAATTTAATCTTCTTGTTACGATGATTCTCAACTTCACTCTGAAATTGCTTGAACTTTTCAAACGTTTCAGACTTATGTTCCATCAAGTAAATATACCCATATCTACGCAAGTCATCAATGAAGGTGAGAAAGTAATGATATCCACCGCGCGCTGCAACATTCATTGGACCGCACACATCAGTATGTATGATTTCCAATAAGTCACTTGCTCGTTCCATTGTTCCAGAGAACGGCGTTTTAGTCATCTTGCCCATGAGGCATGGTTCACATGTGTCAAGTGATTCAAAATCAAGTGACTCCAAAAGTCCATCAGCATGGAGCTTCCTCATGTGTTTTACACCAATATGACCTAAACGGCAGTGCCACAAGAAAGTGGTACTATCATTATCAACTCTACATCTTTTGGCATCAATGCTATGAACATGTGTGTCATCACTATCAAGATTCAATATGAATAAACCCCTAACATTGGGTGCATGACCATAAAAGATATCACTCATATAAATAGAACAACCTTTATTCTCTGATTTAAATGAGTAACCGTCTCGCAATAAACAAGATCCAGATATAATGTTCATGCTTAACGCAGGCACTAAATAACAATTATTCAGGTTCATCACTAATCCTGATGGTAATCGAAGAGAGAGCGTGCCGACGGTGATCACATCAACCTTGGAACCATTTCCCACGCGCATCGTCACTTCGTCCTTCGCCAGTCTTCGTTATTCCGTAGTTCCTGCTTTGAGTTGCAAATGTGAGCAACCGAACCGGTATCAAATACCCAGGCACTACTATGAGAACTAGTAAGGTACACATCAATAACTTGTATATCATATATACCTTGTTTGTCTTTGGCCGCCTTCTTGTCAGCCAGGTACTTGGGGCAGTTCCGCTTCCAGTGACCAGTTCCTTTGCAATGAAAGCACTCAGTTTCTGGCTTAGGTCCATGCTTAGGCTTCTTTGTAGGAGTAGCAACTGCTTTGCCATCCTTCTTGGTTTTACCCTTCTTGCCTTTGCCCTTGCCATTTTTCTTGAAACTAGTGGTTTTATTGACCATCAACACTTGATGTTCTTTCTGGATTTCAGACTCAGCGACTTTTAGCATCGCAAACAGCTCGGATGAAGACTTGTTCATCCCGTGCATGTTATAGTTCATCACAAAGCTCTTGTAACCAGGTGGCAGTGATTGAAGAACTTTGTCAATGATCGCCTCTTGCGGTAGGGTAATTCCCAACTCAGCTAGACGGTTTGAATACCCAGACATTCTCAGTATATGCTCACTGATAGACCCGTTCTCCTCCATCTTGCAAGCATAGAACTTATCGGAGGTCTCATACCTCTCGATCCGGGCATTCTTCTGAAAAATAAACTTCAACTCCTGGAACATCTCATATGATCCATGACGTTCAAAACGTCTTTGAAGTCCCAGTTCTAAGCCATACAATATTGCACACAGAACTATTGAGTAGTCTCCAGCACGAGCCTCCCAAGCGTTCTTAACGTCTTCGGAGGTCATGTCTTCTGGCTGGTCATCAAGCGGTGCATCAAGGACATATTATTTCTGGGAAGTCGTGAGGATAATCCTCAGATTACGGGCCCAATCAACAAAGTTACTTCCATCATCTTTCAACTTAGCTTTCTCTAGGAACGCATTAAAATTCAGGGGTGCTACTGCGCGATCCATTGATCTACAACATAAATATGCAAAGGTTACTTAGACTATTGTTCAAGATAATGAGTTTAGTTAATGAAATTACTAAATCTCCCACTCAAATTGACATCCCTCAGGTCATCTGAGTGTCACATGATCCAAATTCACCAACTCAAGTCCGATCATCACGTGAGTTAAGGTGGCTTCAATGGTGAACATCATTATGTTGATCATATCTACTATATGACTCATGTTCGACCTTTCGGTCTCTTGTGTTCCGAGGCCATGTCTGTACATGCTAGGCTCGTCAAGTTTAACCCGAGTGTTCTCCATGTGCAACACTGGCTTGCACCCGTTGTATGTGAACGTAGAGTCTATCACACCCGATCATCACGTGGTGTCTCGACACGACGAACTTTCGCAACGGTGCACACTCGGGGAGAACACAATTTATCTTGAAATTTAAGTGAGGGATCACCTTATAATGCTACCGTCGTACTAAGAAAAACAAGGTGGATAAAAGGATTAATATCTCATGCAATTCATAAGTGACATGATATGGCCATGAACTTGTGTTTAAGATCTCCATCTTCAAAACATCGGCATGATCTCCATCGTCACCGGCACAACATCATGATCTCCATCATCTTGATCTCCATCAACGTGTCGCCATCGGGGTTGTCACGCCCTGCATGCTTCTACTACTATTGCTACCGTAGCGATAAAGTAAAGCATTACATAGTGTTTAGTGATTGACATGCAGGTCATACAATAATTAAAGACAACACTATGGCTCCTGCCGGTTACCGTACTCATCGACAATCAAGTCGTGAAATTCTATACATCACATGATCACCTCATACATCACATATATCTCATCATGTAATTGGCCATATCACATCACAACATACCCTGCAAAAACAAGTTAGACATCCTCTAATTGTTGTTGCAAGTTTTACGTGGCTGCTACGGGTATCTAGCAAGAACGATTCTCACCTACGCATAAACCACAACGGTGATACATAAGTTGCTTTTCAACCTTCTCAAGGACCGCCTTTGTCGAATCCGATCCAACTAAAGTAGGAGAAACTGACACCCGCTAGCTATCTGTTGCAACAGGTGCAGTTGAGGGAACCGGTCTCTCGTAAGCGTACGAGTAAGGTTGGTCCGGGCCGCTTCATCCCACAATACCACTGAACCAAAACACGACCAAGGGAGGAAGCAATCTAAGCATCAACGCCCACAAACCTTTTGTGTTCTACTCGAGATCTCATCGAACCATCAACCTAGCTCATGATGCCACTGTTGGGGAACGTCGCATGGGAAACAAAAAAATTCCTATGCGCGCGCAAACCTATCCATGGTGATGAGCATCTACGAGAGGAAGAGTGGATCTACGTACCCTTGTAGATCGCTAAGCGGGAAGCGTTAAGAAACGCGGTTGGTGTAGTCGTACTTCTTCGCGATCCAAATCGCCGAGCGTCCCGCGATCTAATCATGAACCGTCCCGCGATCTCGTCACGATCCGTCCCGCGATCCGATCACGAACGTCCTGTGGCCTTGATCACGATCCTTCCGATCTAGTACCGAACGGACGGCACCTCCGTGTTCAGCACACGTGCAGCTTGATGAGGATCTCCACCGTCTTGATCCAGCAAGAGGAGGTGGAGAGTTGGAAGAGTTCAGCGGCAGCGTGACGGCGCTCCGGTGATGGTGGTGGAGTTATTCCTGCACGGCTTCGCCTAAGCACCGCAGAAAACTGATCTAGAGGAGAAACTATGCACTGGAGGTTAGGGTTGCACGTGGAAGAAAGAACTTGTGCAAAACCCTTGAGACTCTCTAGTATATATAGGAGGAGAGGCGGAGGAGAGTCAGCCTTGGCCTCCAAGGCTAGCTGGTTCGGCCGGCTAGGAGGGAGGAGTCCTCCTCCTTCTACTCCAAGTAGGATTAGGACTCCTTCCTTATATAGCCCCTTTTTGCCCTTTTCCACCTTTTTCCTTTTGGTATTTTCCCCTCCTGGCGCCATGGGTCTTTGTGGCTGTTCCACCAGCCCACTAAGGGCTGGTTATTATTCTCCCACAGCCCATGGACCCTCTAGGGTCGAAATACCTCTCCCGGAGGCCTCCCGGTACATTACCGGCACTCCCAGTACACTACCGATGAGCCCGAAACTTTTCTGGCGACCAAACTGGGACTTCCTATATATGAATCTTTACCTCAGGACCATTCCGGAGCTCCTCGTGACGTCCGGGATCTCATCCGGGACTCCGTACAACCTTCGGTCACCACCATACATAACTCTACACTACCGAAACGTCACCGAACCTTAAGTGTGCAGACCCTGCGGGTTCGAGAACTATGTAGACATGACCAAGAACCTTAAGGTGTAATGGTTGGATTTTTGGAGATGCCTATACATACCCCTCCACCACCACTCACTCGCAAGAGAAGCACTCAGAACAGATCCCCACTTATCCCATCAGATTTTCTGAGAGAGAGCCACCTACTCATGTGTTGAGATCATGCCATTCCATTCCAACCATATGAATCTTGATCTCTAGCCTCCCCAAGTTGCTTTCCACCCAATCAATCTCTTCACCAAAGCCAAATATGTGAGAGAGTGATTGAGTGTTGAGCAGTCTATCATCTTGAAGCACAAGAGAATGGAGCACATCGACATTATTGAGCCTATTACCTTTTGGAGGGTGGTGCCTCCTAGATTGGGTAGGTATCGCTTGGGAGCCTCCTACTTCGTGTTGTGGAGTGAACCAAGAAGTTTGTAAGGGCAAGGAGATTGCCTACTTCGTGAAGATCTACCCCGAGTTAGGCTAGTCCTCCGTGGACGTAGGCCATCTTGGTATAGTCAAGGTTGCTTCTTCGTGGAACCCTTCGTAGGTAGAGACCTCCGCAGACTCTCGCGACTATTACCCTCCGTGGGTTGAAGACTCCATAAGCGTGGACATACGATAGCACCACCTATTGGAACCACGGGAAAAATCTTCGTGTCTCCAAATTGCATTTGATCTTCTTACCCTTCCTTTACTACTCATGCTTGTCTTTACTTTCCGTTGCTATACTCATAGACATGCATGTGTAGGGTGCGCTTGACTTGCCATAAATGCTAAAATCCGCCAACACTTCAAATTGGAAAAAGGTAGAATTTTTATTTGGTGAAGTAGTCTAATCACCCCCCTCTAGACCTACTTTCGATCCTACAAGTGGTATCAGAGATTTGGTCTCCATTGCATTGGCTTCATAACCTAGGAGAGTATGGAATCTAGCGAGGGAAATTATCACCGTAGAGGTCCATACTTTGATGGTACAAATTTTGCTAGTTGGAAGCACAAAATGAAAATGCATATTCTTGGTCATAACCCCGCCATTTGGGTTGTTGTTCATGTTGGATTGCAAGGTGAGTTCTTTGCAGATGGAAGGGAACCAGATCGTGAAGTGACTGCGAAAGAATTAAAGATGTTGCAATATAGTGCTCAAGCATGTGACATTCTCTTCAACTGCCTATGCCCCGAAAAATTCAACAAAATCAGTCGTCTTGAGAATCAAAAGATATTTGGGATACTTTGGTTGATATGCATGAAGGTACCGAATCCCTGAGAGAATCCAAGTTGGATGTTCTTTAGAGTCAGCTTGACAAGTTCAAGATGAAGGATGGTGAAGGAGTCGTAGAGATGTACTCTAGGATAGCTCTCATCATCAATGAGATTGTCGGCTTAGGAAGCGAAGAAATGACTGACAAATTCATCATCAAGAAGATACTTCAAACTTTGGATGATAGATATGACACCGTGTGCACATTGATCCAAATGATGCCCAACTACAAAGATGTCAATCCTACGTAAGTGATTGGAAGGATTGTTCCTCATGAGATGACACTCAAGGACAAGGAAGAGCTTCACAACAAGTCTAGCAGTGCTTACAAAGCCACAAGTGATTCTCCCGCAACTTCAAGCGACAACCTTGTCACCAATGAAGAGATAAGCCTCATGGCCAAGAAATTCAACAAGTTCTACAAGAATAGAGGCAAAGATCGAAGCTGCAACTCAAGATATGAAGAGAAGCATTCGTCAAGTCATGACCAAAACTGCTACAATTGTGGAAAGCCCGGACACTACTCCAATGAGTGCACGACTCCCTACAAAAGGAAATAAGATTCACCAAGAAGACGAAGCTCAAGAGATGAGTCACCTCCAAGAGAGAGAAGGAGTAGAGATGATCGTTATGAACGAAGACCCTCAAGGAGAAGTAGGGACTCAGAGAAGAAGGACAAGTACACCAAGAGCTACTCAAGAATAAGATATCAATCTCATGTTGGTGAATGGGTTTCCGGCTCCGAATCCGACAACCACTCCGAGAGAAGCTATCAATCCAACTCCAACTATAGTCAATATGAAGGTGTTACCGGACTTGCACTAGTGACAACTGACTCCTACGACATATTTGATTCACCAAATGAAGGGAGTGGAAGTTTCTTCATGGCTAAAGGCCCCAAGGTATCACACCCCGAGTATCTTGATTTCAATAGTGATGAGGATGACTTGTTAGGAGATGATGACTTGCTATTTGACAAATCTAGTAATGTTAGTCAAGATGAACTTGTTAGCAATCACTCTAGCCAAGATAAGTCGTGTAATGACGATAAGTTGGAAATAGAACGACTAACTGAAGAACTAAACACTCTTAAGTTAGCTCACGAGCCTACTCTACAAGATCATAGAGAGCTTTAAAGGACACATGAGAAGCTCTGCTTCGAGAACCTCAATTTGGAGCAAGAGCATGAATTCCTTAAAGCTATCAATGGCGATCTTCAAAAGAAGACTTCCTGTTATCTAGCCAAAGTAATTCTCTTGTCTACATTCATTCCACAAGTTAAGGCTAAGCAAACAAGTAACAAAGGAAAGAAAGGTTCTTCAACTAGTAGCAATAAAAAATGGTAAATCCAATGATATTGCTTCTAGTAGTTCTATTGATACCACTAACACTTCTCTTAGCCAAGTTACACTTGAGCAAGAAAATGAACTTTTGAAAGGGATTATAGAGAAAGGTATCTACAAGAGTCTTGTTGGGTGCACTAGTAGAAAACTGCCCATTTGTCCCGGTTCCAGAGGCCCATTAGTACCGGTTCCTGAGCCGAGACTAAAGGGTCGGGACTAAAGCCCTAAACCTTTGGTCTCGGTTCGCTTACGAACCGGGACAGAAGGGGATCCACGTGGCCTCTGCGGGGAGCCCAGGCAGGAGGACCTTTAGTCCCGGTTGGTAACACCAACCGGGACCAAAAGTTCCTGGTTTTTTTAAAGGGGGTGTTTAGGGAGTTTTGGAGGTTTAATTTAGGGGTTTCATTTTGTGTTAGCTAGCTAATTAATAGACAGAAGTGTCCTCTCTTTCTCCGTGCTTGGTCGACGCTGCTATCTACTATACATATAGAGAGAACTCGATGCTAGCTAATAAGCATATGAAGGAAACCATTAATTACACAAGATCTAACAACTCATCATAATCATCTTAATCATACAAAGTTAAAGTCTCATAAAACAAAAAAAGAGATAAAATGACATAGTCCTCCCTCATAGGACCTACTCCTCCCTCCTAGGTAAAATGGCATAAAAAAGAATAACACCTATGTCTCCATGATGAAGCAAAGAGATCCAACGGTCTCCAACTTGTGGCTTTCGAGCCTCCTTTATTTGTCCCCATGCTTCAATTTGGAGCCTTCTTGGTGGTTTGCGCTCAGTAGAGTATGCAAAAGATAACGCAGGATGGAAGGGCCTTTTTATTGTCATATTGCCTTCGGGTTGCATCAACGGTGCCACAACTTCATTTGGCAATTTCTGTTGAAGAACATAATAGTAGCCTAGTTAGCAATGTAATTAATACCATTTACACAACAGTACTAGTGTACTTAATTAGCAACTCTTACCAAGATATTTCGGCGAATGTCATCCGCCCTCAACCTATGCACTAGTGTCCTGTACAATGTATAATTTGGGCTAGTTCCCAAATTATATGGGAAGATGTCCCTACCAGCTATGACACCAGTAACAAAGTAGATAAGATCATCCTTCTCCTCCCAAGTTAGATGTGATCCATAAGTGTAGTGTGCTATGTCGATTATGTTCTGTATTTCACTCGAAGAAATGAAATAAGCTGTAAATTAAAAATTAACAAATTTAGTATGGATGAACACCAAATATTTATGTATATAGAATGCAAATTACTCGAAAATATGCATGGTTGGCAAACTCACATGGAGGTAAAACAGGAAGCATATCGACATCCACCAAAATGTCAATGTTTCCTTCAATATGATCTTCAGGACGAAGATCGAAGGTTATTTCCATATCCTCCTAAAATCCATATGCCTTGCAAAAAGCTTCCCAATTTGAGCACCCTAATTCCGTGTTATTAAGTGCATTCATTACTTTCACAAGAAATGTGTGACCATGTTTAGTCCTCAGGTTGACTGTCCTCGTCTCAAAACTCTCGTGCTCTTCGAAACCGAGCCTCTCCAAGAAATACCGTCTTGCATGACAGAGGATGAACTAGTCGAATTGTATAAAATAGAAATTGTGCGTTGAAGGAAAGAAATAGAATTCATGCTTAATTACGAAAAAACAGTTATCATCGTTGCGTATCGTAGAAATATCAAAGTCCTCGTAAAGCTTCATGGTGAAGAACATGCCGTCTCGCAGCCCAGGCTGGTCACAAAGACCCTTATCTTCACCGCATAATTCACACGCTTGGATCCTATCATCGTCTGATGACGACGACATTTCCTGTGTTCATAATTCAAGAATTATGGCACGCTTTGGATCCTAATGTGTGTGTGACTTTCGGTCCGTCGAGGCTTTCCTTAAATAACTCTCATATCTCAAGGTGTGTTGGTTCGCTCTCTCTCACACTGATATGATGATGTATATATGTTGGTGGGCACTCTCATAGTAATAGTTTGACCGCCGGTGATGGACGCCCCCCTCTTCTCTTCTTGCGCATTATATCGACGAGTATATCGCAAAGAAGAGAAAAAAGAGGAGGCGCCCCCCACGACAATAGTCGGGATTCCTCCATCAAGAACACACATGAAAGCCACACAAGGAGCAACGACAGACCGAAAGTCACACACGCATTATACCGATAAAATATCACTAATACATTTATAATGAACTCCAATATAATATCACTAATACATCATCTTGAACAATCCAGTTATTAATGCATCATAAAATATTAACTAATACATCTCGAATATTATCATATAAGATCACTAATATTTCCTTCGATCGATTTTAAATATTTAAATCGATCGAAGGAAACTACCAGGAAACTGATCAACACATAGATCACTATTACTCAATATGCAATGGGTTGACTTTAGGTCTGTCGAGTCTTTCCTTCGTAAACTCTCATATCGCGTATATGATGAGCACTCCCTCTGATATTTGCTCCTTTGGTGCTTTTGGTAATTAATAACAACATGTATATCATTTAACTAATATTTCCACTAAGCATATTTCAGGAAAATTTCAATGATGGGTTGGCAAAAGTATTGTGGAGAAACCCCTAGATGCAAGGATTTGGATTGGCAAAAGCTTCAAGCAAAGAGGACTCTACATTTTACTTTGTGATAAATCACTTTGAGTCCATAGGAAAAGCCAATACTATTAAAAGGGGGTAAGATACTGTTGGTGAACAAGATACTCGACGTGCACAAGTGATAGTCACCAAAAACACCCACAAACTCTCCCACAAGTTCTGTCTAAGCCATTCATGCAAATTGGTGCAACCAACACTATCCACTCGATCCCACCGATTCATAGAACCCTACTAAACCCTAGCACATCGGTGCAACCGATCCCACTTCGGTGCCATCGAGTTCAGCTTGCCAACTTTCTATTACCTCGATTAACAAAATCTGAAGCTCTGGGTTTTTGGATCGGCGTCACCCAGATTTGGATTCTGACCGTTGGACACTTGATCGGTATCGCCGAGATTCCTATATCGTTCTCACCGAGATTCAAAAGTTGCTACCTTTGGAGCAACTCGGTACACCGAGTTGGTCACGTAAGGTGTAACGGTTGTATTTTTTGAGATGCCTATATATACCCCTCCACCACCACTCACTCGCAAGAGAAGCACTCGGAACAGATCCCCACTGATCCCCTCAGATTTTCTGATAGAGAGCCACCTACTCATGTGTTGAGATCATGCCATTCCATTCCAACCATATGAATCTTGATCTCTAGCCTCCCCAAGTTGCTTTCCACCCAATCAATCTCTTCCACCAAAGCCAAATCTGTGAGAGAGTGATTGAGTGTTGAGGAGTCTGTCATCTTGAAGCACAAGAGCAAGGAGTTCATCGACATTATCGAGCCTACTAACTTTCAGAGGGTGGTGTCTCCTAGATTGGTTAGGTGTCGCTTGGGAGCCTCCTACTTCGTGTTGTGGAGTGAACCAAGAAGTTTGTAAGGGCAAGGAGATCGCCTACTTCGTGAAGATCTACCCCGAGTTAGGATAGTCCTCCGTGGACGTAGGCTATCATGGTATAGTCAAGGTTGCTTCTTCGTGGAACCCTCCGTGAGTAGAGCCTTCCGTGGACTCTCGTGACCGTTACCCTCCATGGGTTGAAGACTCCATAATAGTGGACGTACGATAGCACCACCTATCGGAACCACGAGAAAAATCTTCGTGTCTCCAAATTGTGTTTGGTCTTCCTACCCTTCCTTTACTACTCATGCTTGTCTTTAGTTCCCACTGCTATACTCGTAGACATGCATGTGTAGGGTGTGCTTGACTTGCCATAAATGCTAAAATCTGCCAACACTTAAAATTGGGAAAAGGTAGAATTTTTATTTGGTCAAGTAGTCTAATCACCCCCCCCCCTCAAGACCTACTTTCGATCCTACAAGAGGCCATGTAATTAGAGATAGGATCCATCTATGATAACCATATGTGGACTTTGGTAGACTTGTCCGATGACCAGCGGGCCATTAAGGATAAATTGATCTTTAAGAAGACCGACGCTGGTAGTAATGTCACTATCTATAATGCTCGACTTGTCACAAAGAGGTTTCCGACAAGTTCAAGGAGTTGACTACGATGAGACTTTCTCACCGGGAGCGATGCTATAGTCTGTTGGGATTATGTTAGTAGTTCCTGCATTTTTAGATTATGAAATCTGACAGATGGATGTCAAAACTTCGTTTCCTGAACGGTTTCCTTGACGAAAGGTTGTATGTGATAAAACCAGAAGGTTTTGTTGATCCTAAGGATGCTAAAAGGCATGCGAGCTCCAACGATCATTCTATGGACTTGTGCAAGCATCTCGGAGTTGGAATATGCGCTTTGATGAGGTGATCAAAGATCTTTTTTTGACAAATGATCAAAGCTCTTTTGGGTTTGTACAAAGTTTTTAAGAAACTTGTATTTACAAGAAAGTGAGTGGGTGCACTATATCATTTCTAATAAGTATATGTGGCTGACATATTGTTGATTGGAAATGATGTATAATTTTTGGAAATCATAAATGGTTGTTTGAAAGGATTTTTTCAAAGGAAGACCTGGAAAAGCTGCTTAAATATTAGGCACCAAGATCTATAGAGATAGATTAAGACGCGTGATAAGTCTTTCAATGAGCGCATACCATGACAAGATTTTGAAGGAGTTCGAAATGGATCAGACAAAGAAGGATGTCTTGCCTGTATTGTAAGGTGTGAAGTTGAGTAAGACTCAAAGCTCGACCACGGTAGAAGAAAGAGAAAGGACGAAGGTTGTCCCCTATGCCTTAGCCATAGGCTCTATACGATATGCCATGTTTTGTACCGCACCTGATGTGTGCTTTGCCACGTGTTTGGCAAGGGGGTACAAGAGTGTCCAGGAGTGGATCACTGGACAACAGTCAAAATTATCCTTAGTAACTATAGGGCTAAGGAAATATTTCGCGATTATGGAGGTGATAAAGAGTTTTTCATAAAAGGTTACGTTGACGCAAGCTTTGACACCGATACAAATGACTCTAAGTAGCAAACCAGATACGTATAGTGGAGCAGTCATTTGGAATAGCTCCAAGTGGAGCATGATAGCAGCATCTACAATATGACATAAGGATTTGCAAAGTACACATGGATCTGAATGTTGCAGACCCGTTGACTAAAATCTCTCTCACAAGTAAAACATGATCAAACCCCAGAACTCATTGGGTGTGAATCACATGGCGATGTGAAATAGATTACTGACTCTAGTGCAAGTGGGAGACTGTTGGAAATATGCCCTAGAGGCAATAATAAATTGGTTATTATCATATTTCCCTCTTCATGATAAACGTCTATTATCCATGCTAGAATTGTATTGATTGGAAACTCAGATACATGTGTGGATACAAAGAGAACACCGTGTCCCTAGTGAGCCTCTACTAGACTAGCTCGTTGATCAAAGATGGTTAAAGATTCCTAACCATGGACATGAGCTGTCATTTGATAACGAGGTCACATCATTAGGAGAATGATGTGATGGACAAGACCCAATCGCAAGCATGGCATTTGATCGTATTAGTTTATTGCCACTGCTTTCTTCATGTCAAGTATATGTTCCTAAGACCATGAGATCATGCAACTCCCTGGAATCGGAGGAATTACTTGTGTGTATCAAAAGTCACTTCTTAACTGGGTGATCTTAAAGGTACTCTACAGGTATCTCCAAGGGTGACTGTTGGGTTGGCATTATGACGGAGAGGTATCTCTATGCCCTCTCGGTAATACAACATCACAAGAAGCTTGCAAGAAATGTGACTAAGGAGTTAGTCACGAGATCTTGTATTACGGAACGAGTAAAGAGACTTGCCAGTAATGAGATTGAACTAGGTATGGAGATACCGATGATCGAATCTCGGGCAAGTAACATACCGCTGAACAAAGGGATTTGCATACGGGATTGACTGAATCCTTGACATCGTGGTTCGGTCGATGAAGATATTTGTGGAATATGTAGGAAACACTATGGGCATCCAGGTCCTGCTATTGGTTATTGGCTAGAGAGGTGTCTCATTCATGTCTACATGATTCTCAAACCCGTAGGGTCCGCACGCTTAACGTTCGATGACGCTAGAGTAGTATTGGGATATGTACGTTGGTGATAGAATGTTGTTCGGAGTCTCAGATGAGATCCCGAACGTCACGAGGAGTTCCTAAATGGTCCATACATAAAGATTTATATATGGGAAGTCCTATTTTGGTCACCGAAAAAGTTTCGAGCATTACTAGTAGTGTACTGGGATGCCAAAAAGGGTTCCGGGGCTCCACTGTGGGGTCCACCTGCCCCATGAGCCCACATGGGCCATAGGTGTTCGCCATAGCCATCATGGGCCAGATTCATAAGCCCCTAGAGGCGAATTAGGCTTGGGGGCAAGAGTCCCAAAGGGACAAGGCACCCCGGAGGTTCCTTGGAGGAGGGGGAATCTTCGCTTCCTTGTAAAGGGAGGACTCTCCCTTGGCCATCGGCCCCTCCCTTGGAGGAGGGGTCAAGGCTGAGCCTCCCCTCTCCCCTTTACCTCCTATATATAGCAGAGGGGAGGGGAGGGGAGGGATGTACACACCAGTTCCTACGCCTCGGTGGCCGCCCTCCCTCTCGTGTACATTATTCCGTTTTCTCCTGAGATCACATCTACGGTAGCGCTTGGCGAAGCCCTGCCGGGATTGCTCCACCACCATCTCCACCACGCCGTCGTGCTAGTTGAGATCCCATCTACGTATCCTCCCTCGCTGGTTGTATCAAGAAGGAGGAGACTTCACCGAGCCGCACGTGTGCTGAACGCGGAGGTGTTGTCCGTTCGGCGCTAGATCGGATTAGATCGTGATTGGATCATGAAGAGTGGGACTACATCAACCGCGTTATATACACTTCCGCTTAGCGATCTACAAGGGTATGTAGATACACTTCCCCTATTGTAGCTATGTATCTCCATAGATAGATCTTGGGTGTTCGTAGGATTTTTTTTGTTTCCCATGCAACGTTCCCCAACGGTGTGTTGTGAAGACTTTGCTTGCTCCCTGTGCGAAGACTTTGCGTGAAGACTTTATGTTTCATTGTGTCTTCCATGTTTTTTTTTCTCTAGTCTTGTAGTACTTAAATGTGTTTTCTTCTATGTTCGTGTAGTTTACTTGTGTTGCTATCTTCTATGCATGTTGTCTTATGTCTTGATGAATTTATATTCTCATTGATTACATGTGTAGCTTAGTTCCACTTATGCTTAGTATTTCTTAACTATCTGGTCTCATTTCTTCGGATTATTAGTTTTCTTTGAAGATCTCGATAAGGATCTCCTATTTACCCCACACTCTGGTTGATTACTTCCACTTTCAGGTTGCCTTCTGAAGCACACTCCATATCGAGTTACACGTGGCGCATGAAGGTTCATGTAGTCCTCCATCGCACATGGGATAGCAAGGAGGTTGCAAAAGAGGAATGTCTCACTTATGAGTTTGTCCCACGATTATGGAGGCATCAAATGTGGAGACTTTGAGTTTGCACATTGCATATCCAAACGTTCTAGTTGTCGACCACATGGGGTTGATGAGAGATTTTTATGTAAGTCTTCGAAACAAGCAATGTCTTCGAAGATGAGGAAGAAAAATATATGTCAAGCAATACTCGACAAAAGAGGAACTACGCTAAGCATGCAAGTTAAGTAGAGGTACTTGATAAACCATGCGAACAAGTAGGCATACACATTTAAGTACATGAAGCAAATACTTCATGATCCAATAAACAAAGTAAAGTGCTGAAGGTATAGAGCCAATTTCTCAATGAATACAAATTATTTGTTTGACTAGTTCCACTTGTTGTGACAATTATACGCCTGGTTGGAGAGGCTAAGATTTAACTCAAAAGAGCAAGTCTTCACCTTATTCTCCTTGAGCTAAGACCACTTAGACCGCGTCCAATCACTCTAGTAAGTCTTCAAGGTATATTTCCAAAACATTCAAATACTTGTTCACGGGTAATCCACAATAACTCTTGGATGCTCACAACATGATACCTAACTATCTAGAAGATCACGCACTTCAAGTGTAATAAATCTTCAGTTCACACGAATATAATGTCTTCACTGATGCTCAATCATTTTGGGCTCTGGGTGTTTGGGTTTTTTCCTCGCGTGAAATCTCTCACAAAAGCTTCAAAGGTGGGTGATATCTTATTTTTATTGATCCGCTATTGGAAAAAGAAAGGGTATCCCGCACCTATTTCCCCGAAGTTGCCCCTGGTATCGAACCCGCGAGAGGAAGACTCCCTTGAAGCAATGGTCTCTAGCAAGTTTTTTGCCAAAGTCTCAATCTAGCTTTTGTCCGAAACACCAAGCAAATTGTGATTCAACACTTATAATAAAAAGAAGGTACGGGATGAGGTATTAATGCTTAAAACCATGTATTGGTGTTGGGATAAAAAATGATATTAGTTTGTGCTTAGGAAGTCACCCATCAAGAGGTGCTTGCTTCGTATCTGAAGTGGGGGTGTGTACAAATTACATCTTGACACGCACGAGCCCTGCATCAGGAATCAGTTATTCTACCGAAGGTCATATCCGTCTCGCGGGGTTGACCCAATAATTAAGATAATAATATCAGACAAAAGCATTGGGTGTTTAATGACTACATCTCAGGAATCCCAAGGTTATGGTCCATCTTACCCTACTGAACCTTGATGCCGCCGGTGTTTGGTATAACACTTAACGGCCCCCTTGCTCCTAGCCTCACCAGTGCTCAACCTCCATGATCCTAGGTACCTTCAGGGATGAAGATCATGTACAAGACAAGAGTCACTTCACGAAACACTTTTATTTTACACATACAAGACGTTATATCAAAGACTTCCATTGATCCCCTAATCAAATACTAGGGGCTGCAAGGCTCATGCCTCACCACATACCTTACATGACTACTCACACATGGAGATCAGATCGCGAGAAGAAATCATTAAAGAACACATCTCGGGATTGATTAATTGCAATATGTCTTAGAATAGATGCCTTGTGTGATGCATGATTACAAGTATGAACTAGATGAGAGAGCACTATCGTGGTGGATATGGCTATGGAGATGAAAGTGTTTGCGGCTAGGGTTTGTGGATGGAGAAGATGAGGAGGAGGTTCACTACTAGAATCAGGGTCGTTCCCGATGGCCTAGACTATGTCGACGGCCCCCGCCGGCATACGTCAGCCTACGCCGACCACTAGCGCCTCACCGTCGATGTACAAAAAACCATTGGCGTAGATGAACCTATGCCGACGGCCCCCGTCGGCATACAAAGGCCATCGGCGTAGATTCACCTATGCCTACGGTGGCCATCGGCGTAGACAACTCGTCGGTGTATCAGCGAGCCCAGCCGCTCGATGAGTAACTCCCGTTTGACGCCGTCAAAGATATGCTGACGGCCCTGGCGGAAACCGTCGACATAGCTTTGATGTGCCACGTCATAGATCCGTAGGAGGTGCCACGTCATCGATCCGAGGAGGTGCGAATCCGGGGGCGTAGCTACGCCGACGGTTATGCCGTCGGCATACCTTCCGGGCTACGCGGACGGTGTAGGTGCAATTTTTTTTACATCTACGCCAACGGTTACACCGTCAGCATAAGCTCAGTTTTTTTGGCCTACGCCGACGGTGTAACCATCGACATAAGTGCATTTTTTAAAAATCCTTCCCCTGTATTAAAACTTATTTTAATTAGGAAGTCTATAGCCCATGTCCATGTTATATATAGTCTACACACTGTTTTTCAATGTATCGTCTATTTAGGAGTGTGTATAGGCGCTAAAAAATCATCTTATATATAGTCTGCACATAGTCTTGACGGACGGCGCTGCCACTTGCACCTAAAGGGGGGAAACGTTGGCATCGGGTTGACACGGAGGGAATCTTATTCTAAGATGTTTCTATGGGCTGACCTATCACAGCTAGGTGAAAATACCCCACGGTCAAACCCCGTCCGGTGAAAGTCAAAAAGGTAGATCTGTCCGGTCAACAGTGCGAGGGTTCGACGGAACGGGGTATTTGGGGGGTTGGCAATGCCATCAGGTCTTGTGCTAGGCCCTCTTACGGTGTGAAACTATGGCATCGGGTCAATACCGAGGGAATCTTGCGGCTGGTTGAGCCCGGACTTTGATCCGAAGTGTACCTATGGGCTGGCCTTTCACAGCAAGGTGGAAATGTCCCTCGGTCAAACCCCATCCGATGAAAGTCAAAGGGGTAGATCCATCCGGTCCACTATGCTAGGGTTTTACGGGACGAGGGGCTTCAGGGGTAGCTATGCCACCAAAACACGGAACAGGCCCCCTACATGTGTGAAAGTATTGTGTCGTGCGTAGACGCCCTTCTTGGGGCTCTGGTCGAGTGTGCCCCATCCATGGACGGCACTGCCGCCGTCACATGGAGGGGGGAAACGTGCGCGTCGGTTTGAGCCAGAGTGAATCTAATGGGGGGTTGGTCTCATACCATGTTCGGGGATGTTCCTACGGGCTGTCCTATCTCAATGAGGTGTAAGAGTCCATTGGTCAACAGACGTCCAGCGAAAGTCAAATGCCCAGATCACTGGGTCAACGGGGCTAGGGTTTAGTCCGGTCGAAGGGTAGCTATGCCGGCGGGTCTTTTGCTAGGCCCTCCTACATGTCCGGAAGTGCGGTGACGGGTGCAAGCACCCAACATGGGGCTCCATGGTGTGACCCCTTCACCGACGTCGTCGCCTTCGTCGCACGGAGGGGGGGGGGCAACGGCCACGTCGGGCAGTAATAGAGGGAATCTTGTGGTGGGTTGTGCCCGGACCTTGATACTAAGTGTACCTATGGCTTGGCTATCACAGCCAGATGAAAATGTCCATCGGTCAAACCCCGTCCAGAAAAATTTAAAGGGTTAGATCTCGTTATCAACCACTCCAGTGTTAGGCGGGACGGTAGCCCTGGGGTAGCAATGCCACTGAAGCGTCGCACCGGGCCCTCATACACACCTTAAGGTGTGGTGGCATGTCTGAAGAGGTGGCACGCGTCTCCGGGGTGTGGACTCGCTCATGGACGGCGCCGCCGCCGGGACCTGGCAGGGGGAAACGGCCTCGTCGGGTCTATACGGAGGTGATCTTGCTGTGGGTTTGGCCCGGACGTTGCTCCCAAGTGTTCCTATGGGCTGACCTACCACAATCGGGTGGAGATATGCACTGGTGAAAGCCCGTGTAGGGAAAGTCAAAGGGTTAGATCTTGTGGTTAACCATGCCAGGGTTAGACAGGACGGGTGTAGTTGGGGGTGGGGGTAGCTATGCCGCCAGGTCTTTAGCTAGGCCCTCCTACACGTCCGGAAGTGTGGTGGCGGGTGCAAGCACCCGACACGGGGTTCCGTGGTGTGGCACCCTCACCGACGTCGTCGTTGTCGTCGCATGGAGAGGAGGGAACAACCACGTATGGCAGACTGGGCCCAACAGACACGCGTGGTGTGTCTATGTATGTTTATATTTAGATAAGACACATTTAAATTAATCAAATTTCTGGAAAAAAGAAAAATAAGAAATTAAAAAAAAATAAAAAAAGCTATGCCGACGGCGAAGCCGTCGGCATAGCTCTTTTTTCCATTTTTTTCTTTTATTTTATTCATCTTATCCCCTCGCATCTCCCTGGCCACTCATTCTCTCCACACTCGCACCCGCGCCGCCGCCGCCTCCCCCACCCGCCCCAGCCACCATGTCGGCCGCACCGCCGCCCCGGCCTCTTCCTGACCCTGCCGTCGCCTCCCCCACCTACCCCGGCCACCCCTCCGGCCGCACCGCCGCCTCGGCCTCCTCCTGACCCCACCGTCGCCTCCTCCACCACAGCCCAACCACCCCGCTGGCCGCACCGCCGCCCCGTCCTCCTCCCGACCCCACCGCCACCTAGGCCTCCCCCCGATGCTGCGTGCCGGACGCCCCGACCACAGCTGGCCATGGCTCTGCCCTGCCCGCGCCCCTGCCCGACCGGCCCTGCTGGTAGGGGCGCCGGCCGCCCCGACCACGGCTGGTCGTGGCTCTGCCCGGCCCCGCCCCGGCCCTCCCGTCCTCGGCCTCTGCCTCACTAGCCCTCCACCAGCCTTCCACCAGCCTTCCACCGCCGGCCCCTGCCACCCCCTCGCAGTGAGCTAGCATTCCTCTTTTTTTCATTTTTTGCATTATTTTGCTACTTTTGGATGGATGAATGGATGCATGGATGGATGTTGGATGTTGTTAGGTTGATAGATGGATGTGGTTAGGTTCATAGATGGATGTTGTTAGGTTGTTGTTCATAGTTATGTAATTAGATGGATGGTTAGATGGATGGATACATTATGTATGATGATAGATGAATTGATGATAGTTAGAAAGGTGAGAAATGCAAAAAATTAACAAAATGCAAGAAATGCAAATGATAGATGATGTTGTTGATGATGATGTTAATGATGATGATTTTTTATGCTCCGATGATTGTTAGGTGATGATAGATGATGATGATGATGGAGATATTGTGATGTTCTTAATTTTGGTCACGGTGCAATTTGTAGGTTGTGTGGTGTTCCATCTTGGTGGAGTGATCGTCATAGGAGCTGTTGGTCCCCGATCGTCCCTCCGCTATTGGACTACTTCCTCTACAACCGAGGGTGAGCTACGAATCATGCCACTACAATTTATTTTCAAGACGAGTCGCGTAACCTAGGCGTCTCCCGTCCGAAAGGGTTGCATCGATAAATATGCATTCAATTGCATATTTATCACCACAGCTCTTTCGGATTGTCCAGCGTTTTCCACGGACAGCCCGAGGATGTGTAGATTGGGTACGTTTTCCATGCTCTACCCCGTTCCAAGACAGGATTTCGGCGGCGCCTCCCCGTTGTTCTCCGGAGCACATTCTCTCGCTATTTTCCGAGACGTGTATCTCGAGAACAACGGGGAGGTGCTTCCGAAATTTTGTCGCGGAACGGGGTAGAGCATGGAGAACGTACTCAATCTACACATCCTCGGGTGCGATTAGGACCCTCTTTACCTATTAGAAATGTAGGTGGATTCGGTGCCGTCAACGCGGTAGAAAATAAATATTTGATGTGATTAATTCAAATCAAATCTTAATTTTGTTGTGTGGCTCCCAATAAAGCAGAGGATGGCAGATAATATAGTGGATGTATAGTGGTTTTACCCGTGGCCCCCATGGGAATCGAGTAACATTAGAGTGGATTGCCAAAACCAATGTGTTTTTGAGGGAGATATTCCGTGGTCCAATGAGAAGGATCCCACAATTTCCATGTGCGAGATGTGGCAGACGTCACTCTAAAGGCAAGGATGAAATGACCTGGCACCTTCGCACGCACGGATATATGCAAAACTTTGACTTGCCGATAAACTATGAGGAGCAGGACCGTGCTAGAGAGGAGGTGATGTGTCAACACATCAGTGGTTATGTGGACGACGGGGTCAGAGACATGCTAGATGATGTCATTGATATAGAGGCTACACATGCGACACCTTCAAACAATGAACTAGAGGAGCCATAGGAGCCGAGGGAGCCGAAGGCAACCGTAAAGTCCTTCTTGGAGATCTTGGATTCGTCAAAGAAGCCTCTTTATGCGGGTGCCAAACTCTCTCAGCTAGATGTCATCTCGCAACTAATGGCAGTTAAGGCTGAGTATGGCTGTAGCCAAGCTTGCATCAAAGCATTTTTGGGAGTATGGGCTAACAGTCTTCCCGATGGTCATGAACTGCCGGAAAGCATGTACGCCACGAACAAAATCATGAAGACACTCTCTATGTATTATGAGAAAATACATGTCCGTCCGAAGACATGCCTTTTGTTTAGGCATGAGTATGCGGATGACAAGTATTGTAGGAAGTGTGCTTCCTCTCGGTACCTTGAGGTGGTCGGTAAGGATGGTCAAAAGAGGCAGCTACGCATCCTTGCAAAGGTTCTTCGAAATCTTGATTTCATAAAAATACTGCAGCGACTTTTCATCACGGAGGTGTCTGCCAAAATGATGAAGTGGCACAAGCAAGGGAAAAGGTACCATCCAAACAAAATCGTACATCCATCGGGAGGTGAAGCATGGAAGTCATTCGATAAAGAATACCCCGAGGAAGCAGCCGAAGATGGGAATGTCAGAGTTGCAATAATAGGTGATGGGGTCAATCCATATGGTATGTCGTCCAATTCATACAGCTGCTAGCCCGTGCTTGTTATTCCACTCAATCTCCCTCCCGGTGTCCTAATGCAATGCGACACCATGTTCTTGTCGATGATCATTCTAGGGCCCGAATACCCAAGGAAGAATTTGGGAGTGTTAATGCAGCCGCTGGTGGATGATTTGCACCATTCTTGGTACTTCCCAAGGTTACATACGGCCGACATCTGCAGAAAAAATTCTTGATGAAATTTTGGTTGATGTATTGCATGCATGAATTTCCCGGCTATGCCCTATTCTGCGGATGGTGTACAAGTGGTAAGATGCCATGCCCAGTGTGCATGTAGGCTCTACGTTTTATTTGGCTGCAGAAGGGTCGCAAGTATGTAGCCTTTCACCAGCACCGCCAGTTCCTCCCTCCAGACCATCCAAACAGGGAAGACAAGAAGAACTTCACGAAAGGTCGGGTTGTCCATGAAGTAAACGAGATTCCAACATTTTCGGGGGCAGATGTTCTTGCTCAGCTAAAAGCTCTCAAGTCTGGAGTCGAAGGGAAAGGCAAAGGCAAACGCTTCGTGGGATATGGTGAGACACACAACTAGACTCACATTAGCCCCTTCACGAAGCTTTCCTATTTCAAGGACCTCAAACTTCCTTATAACATCGATGTGATGCACACCGAAAAGAATGTCACAGAGTCCCTTTTTCGCATGATCCTCAACATTCCCGATAAGACAAAGGATGACGTTCAAGCTAGAGCCGATCAACAAAAAATTTGTGATAGACCACATCTAAACATGCAACCTCCCACAGGAGGTTGAAGAAACTGGTTCAAGCCAGAGGTTGACTTCGTCCTTAAACCGCCAGAAAAGAAGGAAGTACTTATGTGGATCAAACACATTGTGAAGTTCACTGATGGTTATGCGTCGAATATAAATAATGGAGTCAATCTTTCAACGAGCAAAGTCAATGGGCTCAAGAGTCATGACTATCATGTATGATTGAGCGGTTAATGTTGGTGCTGGTTCGAGGCTATGTCCCCGAGCGTGTCTGGCGAGTGCTTGCGGAGCTAAGCCATTTCTTTCGCACGCTTTGTGCTAAAGAAGTATGTCCCGAGGTGATTGGACAATTGCATAAGAAGGAACCAGAGTTGATATGCAAGCTAGAGAAGACCTTTCCACCAAGCTTCTTTACTCCGATGACACATCTCATTTTACACCTCGCGAAAGAGGTGTTGTTGGGGGGCCCTATGCAGAATCGTTAGCAGTACAGCCTTGAGAGATAGAACAAGCATCTCCGAAAGAAATGTGGAAACAAAGCTAAGATTGAATCTTCCATAACCGAGGCAGTTATCCTTGAGGAGGTGTCAAACCTCAGGACATCGTACTATCCAGACCACGTTCCCAGCCTGCATAATAAGGTGCCTCGATACAATACGGAAGAGCCCAAGTATAAACCCAAGCTCGATCTATTCAGCGGGCAAGGTGGCAGGGCTGGGTGTTCGAAATCTTATAACATGCCATAACAAGAGTGGGAGGACATCATGTTCTATGTCTTGCACAACATCAAGGAGGTTGAGGAGGAGTGGATGAGGTAATACCACCACACCATTCCTTTATGTCTTGCATAGCATCATGTTCTATGTTCTCTTAGTCTAGGCCTAAACTTTGCTTTTCTTCTTTGAGCCAATTCATTTATGAGGAGTGGAAGGGAATGATTGATCCTACTCAAGCGGAGGCACTTAATCTTCTTCAACATGGAAACCCTGGAAGGCAAAATTTTGTTGCTTGGTTCATGGCTAAAGTAATTTTCACATTCCCCTATTAAATACCTAGTTGAACATTTTATTAGTTAACCAAACAATTTCAATTAAACTTGTAGGTAAAAGATCAGAACATATCTATGGATGAAGAATTGAGATGGGTTTCCATGGGTTTTAACCCTTCGGTTATGACATGTGAAAAGTATGATGTGAATGGGTATCGATTCCATACAGAGGAGCACCAGAACAAACAGCCTGATCCCAAAACTATAAATACTAGAGTGTACACCCCAGGTCAAAATGGAGTTCAGTATTACGGAAGGGTATGAAAAATATACGAGCTTTCCTTCAGTCGTGGCCGCAAAACCGTAAGTCTCCCCGTGTTCAAATGCCAGTGGTTCGACCCAATAAAGGGGCTGAGATATACGCCTTCGTATGGTTTGGTCGAAGTTAAACCATCAACCGTCTTTGCTGGAGCCTATCTCTTTATTGCGGCTACCCAAGCCACACAAGTTTATTATCTGCCTTACCCATGCCAGAAACAATACCTAAAGGGTTGGGAAGTTGTGTTCAAGGTGTCGCCACATAGTAAGTTACCAGACCCGAACGATGATGATTATTACAACATTAACCCCATGACGTACAAGGGAGTGTTCTTTCAAGAGCAACCCGATGATGATGATGATGATGATGATGATGTGGTCAGAAGCGATTATGATGACTCCTTGGGTGATGATGATGTGGATCCAAATGATGACTTTGCACGGAATGATGGTGAGACCATTTTTAATGAAAAAGACATACTTACGCTAGAAAAGTTGTTAAATGAAGACGATGACGACGAGGAAGAGCCTCCACCTCCGTCCGACAATGAAGATGATATGTGTGATAGTGATACTGACAGTGATGATTCATATGGGTCCTAGCAGATGTACGTTTCATGTCTTTTTACTATGATTTATTAATATGCTTATTTATGAATGTATTTTTATATGGTTTTTTCTTCCTTATTTTTATACTAATTGTTTATTCTCTTCTCAATGCAAGTTTGCTAAGCATGGGCAAGGGCAAGGCCTATGGCATGGGTTTACTAAGCAAACTCAAATCGATTACTAGTCGGAGTGCCGAGCCCGTAATATTCCGTCTCGACTACTTGAGGATGAATCCTCACCGGGAGGTCAAGGGAGAGGTGCCCCTAGAGGTGGAGGGGGTGCGGGGTATCCCCTAGAGGTGGAGGGGGGTGCGGGGAGAGCCCCTAGAGGTGGAGGGGGTGGTCGGGGCCAGAAACAACGCTCCCTTACCAACTTAGGGGTGCCTTTTACAAGGCCCTCTTGTAGTGAGGTACCCTCCTCTAGTGAGGTACCCTCTACTGAGGAGGAGGAGTTTCGCGAGGAGGTTGAGGAGGAGGAGGAGGAGTTTGGGGAGGGGGAGGTGTTGGAAATATGCCCTAGAGGCAATAATAAAATGGTTATTATTGTATTTCCTTGTTCATGATAATTGTCTATTGTTCATGCTATAATTGTGTTAACCGGAAACCATAATACATGTGTGAATACATAGACCACAACATGTCCCTAGTGAGCCTCTAGTTGACTAGCTCGTTGATCAATAGATGGTCACGGTTTCATGGCCATGGACATTGGATGTCATTGATAACGGGATCACATCATTAGGAGAATGATGTGATGGACAAGACCCAATTCTAAGCATAGCACAAGATCGTGTAGTTCGTTTGCTAAAGCTTTTCAATGTCAAGTATCGTTTCCTTAGACCATGAGATTGTGCAACTCCCGGATACCGTAGGAATGCTTTGGGTGTGCCAAACGTCACAACGTAACTGGGTGGCTATAAAGGTGCACTACGGGTATCTCCGAAAGTATCTGTTGGGTTGGCATGAATCGAGACTGGGATTTGTCACTCCGTGTGACGGAGAGGTATCTCTGGGCCCACTCGGTAAGACATCATCATTATGAGCTCAATGTGACTAAGGAGTTAGTCATGGGATGATGTATTACGGAACGAGTAAAGAGACTTGCCGGTAACGAGATTGAACAAGGTATGGGGATACCGACGATCGAATCTCGGGCAAGTATCATACCGATAGACAAAGGGAATTGTATACGGGATTGATTGAATCCTTGACATCGTGGTTCATCCGATGAGATCATCGTGGAGTACGTGGGAGCCAACATGGGTATCCAGATCCCGCTGTTGGTTATTGACCGGAGAGGTGTCTCGGTCATGTCTACGTGTCTCCCGAACCCGTAGGGTCTACACACTTAAGGTTCGATGACGCTAGGGTTATAGGGAAAAGGTATACGTGATTACCGAAGGTTGTTCGGAGTCCCGGATGAGATCCCGGACGTCACGAGGAGCTCCGGAATGGTCCGGAGGTAAAGATTGATATATAGGAAGTCTAGTTTTGGTCACCGGAAAGTTTTCGGGCTCATCGGTAGTGTACCGGGAGTGCCGGGAGGGTGCCGGATAACCCCCGGGAGGGGTGTGACGACCAAAGGACCACATGGGCTGTTAGATAAAGTGTGCCAGCCCTTATTGGGCTGGGCAAGACTTTTGCTAAAGGCCCATGTGGCTGGAGATAAGGAGATAAGGCAAAAAGGATTTAAAAGGAGGAGATCCACCTCCCTTGTGGGAGGTGGACTCTCCCTTTAATTCGGCCGGCCATCTCCTCTTTGGAGTAGAGGCCAAGCCAGCCCTCCACGTCCCTCCTCCTATATATACTTGAGGTTTTGGATGTTTTGAGACAGGATTTGATCTCTCTCTCTCACGGCGAAGCCCTACCTCTCTTCTTCCTCCTCCGCAGCGCTTAGGCGAAGCCCTGTCGGAATACCTTGCTACTCCACCACCACCACGCCGTCGTGCTGCTGTTGGACCCCTTCCCCAACCTCTCCTTCCTCCTTGCTGGATCAAGGTGTTGGAGACGTCACCGGGCTGCACGTGTGTTGAACGCGGAGGTGCCGTCCGTTCGGCACTTGATCGGATCTACCGCGATCTGAATCGCTGCGAGTACGACTCCATCAACCGCGTTCTTGTAACGCTTCCGCTTAGCGATCTTCAAAGGTATGAAGATCCACTCTCCCCTTGCTCGTTGCTGGTTTCTCCATAGATGGATCTTGGTGAACGCGTAGGAAATTTTTGATTTACTACTACGTCTACCAACAGTGGCATCATGAGCTAGGTCTATGCGTAGAATCTATGCACGAGTAGAACACAAAGCAGTTGTGGGCGTCGAGTTTGTTAATTTGCTTGCCGCTACTAGTCTTATCTTGATTCGGCGGTATTGTGGGATGAAGCGGCCCGGACCAACTTTACACGTACGCTTACGTGAGACCGGTTCCACCGCCTGACATGCACTAGATGCATAAGGTGGCTAGCGGGTGTCTGTCTCTCCTACCTTAGTCGGATCGGATTCGATGAAAAGGGTCCTTATGAAGGGTAAATAGCAATTGGCAAATCACGTTGTGGTGTTGACGTAGGTAAGAAACGTTCTTGCTAGTAACCTATAGCAGCCACGTAAAAACTTGCAACTACAAATTAGAGGACGTCTAACTTGTTTTTGCAGCATATGCCGTGTGATGTGATATGGCCAAAGGATGTGATGTGATGCATTGTGATGTATGAATTGATCATGTTCTTGTAATAGGATTCACGACTTGCATGTCGATGATTATGACAACCGGCAGGAGCCATAGGAGTTGTCTTATTTATTGTATGACCTGCGTGTCAATCATAAATGCCATGTAATTACTTTACTTTATTGCTAAGCGTTAGCCATAGTAGTAGAAGTAATAGTTGGCGAGACAACTTCATGAAGACACAATGATGGAGATCATGATGATGGAGATCATGGTGTTGTGCCGGTGACAGTGATGATCATGGTGCCCCGAAGATGGAGATCATAGGAGCAAAATGATATTGGCCATATCATGTCACTATATTGATTGCATGTGATGTTTATCATGTTTACATCTTATTTGCATAGAACGACGGTAGTAAATAAGATGATCTCTCAATAAAATTTCAAGAAAGGTGTTCACCCTAACTGTGCACCGTTGCTAAGGATCGTCGTTCCGAAGCACCACGTGATGATCGGGTGTGATAGGTTCTAACGTTCGCATACAACGGGTGTAAGCCAGATTTACACATGCGAAACACTTAGGTTGACTTGACGAGCCTAGCATGTACAGACATGGCCTCGGAACACGGAAGACCGAAAGGTCGAACATGAGTCGTATAGAAGATACGATCAACATAGAGATGTTCACCATGGATGACTAGTCCGTCTCACGTGATGATCGGACACGGGCTAGTTGACATGGATCATGTATCACTTGGAAGACTAGAGAGATGTCTATCTAAGTGGGAGTTCATTAATAATTTGATTAAATGAACTTAATTATCATGAACTTAGTCTAAAAATGTCCTTGCAAATTATGTCGTAGATAGCTCGCGCTGTAGCTCCCCAGTTTTATTGATACAATCCTAGAGAAAAGTAAGTTGAAAGTTGATGGTAGCAATAATGCGGACTGGGTCCGTGATCTGAGGATTGTCCTCATTGCTGCACAGAAAGCTTATGTTTTTGATGTACCGCTAACTGCATCACTCCCTCAAGCGTTGTCTGTAGATGTTGTGAACATATGACAGGCACTTTTTGATGACTACGTGATAGTTCAGTGCGTCATGCATTACGGCTTAGAATTGAGGCTCCAAAACGTTTTGAACGTCACGGAACATATGAGATGTTCTAGGAGCTGAGATTGTGATCTCAGGCTCGTGCCTATGTTGAGAGGTATGAGACCTTCAACAAGATTCTTTGTCTGCAAGATAAAGGAGAATAGCTTAATCGGTGAGCGTGTGCTCAGATTGTCTGGGTGCTACAATCACTTGAATCAAGTGGGAGTTTATCTTCCAGATGAGATAGTGATTAATGCAGTTCTCCAAGTCACTGCCACCAAGCTACTAGAGCTTCGTGATGAACTATAACATGCCAGGGATGGATAAGATGATCCCTGAGTTGTTCGTGATGTTTGACACCACGAAGGTAGAAATCAAGAAGGAGCATCAAGTGTTGATGGTTAAGTTAAACCACTAGTTTCAAAAGGGGCAAGGGCAAGAAGGGAAAACTTCAGGAATGGCAAGCCAGTTGTTGCTCTAGTGAAGAAACCCAAGGTTGAGCCTGAACCCGAGACTAAGTGCTTCCGTTATGAGGAGAATGTTCGCTGAAGCGGAAAAACCCTAGATGCTTGGTAGATAAGAAGGCTGGTAATGTCAATGGAGGTATATTTGATATATGTGTTAGTGATGTGTACCTTGCTGGTACTCCTAGTAGCACCTGGGTATTGGATACCGGTTCGGTTGCTAAGTGTTAGCAACTCAAAATAAAAGCTACGGAATAAACGGAGACTAGCTAGGTGAAAGGTGACGATGTGTGTTGGAAGTATTTCCAAGATTGATGTGATCACCATCGCACGCTCTCTCTACCTTCGGGATTTGTGATAAACCTAAATAAATGTTATTTGGTGTTTGCGTTGAGCATGAACGTGATTAGATCATGATTAGTGCAATACGGTTATTCATATAAGTTAGAGAATAATGGTTATTCTATTTACATGGATAATGCCTTCAATGGTCATGCACTCACTCGGAATGGTTTATCGAATCATGATCGTAGTAGTACACATGTTCATAACGTTGGTACCAAAAATATATAAAGGTAATAATGATAGTACCACATACTTGTGGCACTGCCGCTAAATGTCATATTGGTATAAATCGCATGAAGAAACTCCATGATGATGGATTTTTGACTCACTCGATTTCGAATCGGTTGAGACATGCGAGCCATGCCTCTTGGGCAAGATGACTGAGACCCCGTCATCCAATATGATGGAGCGGGCAAGTGGCTTATTGGAAATAATACATGTTGATGTATGTGGTCCAATGAGTGTTGAAACACACAGTGGATATCGTTGTTTTTCTTTACCTTCACTGATGATTTGAGTAAATATGGGGATATTTACTTAATGAAACACGAATCTGAAATGTTTGAAAGGTTCAAGGAGTTTCAGAGTGAAGTTAAAGATCATCGTGACAAGAAGATAAATGTCTATGATATGATCATGGAGGTGAATATCTAAGTTACGAGTTTGGTATGCAATTTTAGACAATGTGGAAATTGTTTCACAGCTCACGCCTCCTGGAACACCATAGTGTGATGGTGTGTTCGAACGTCGTAGTCGTGCTCTATTGGATATAGTGAGTACTATGATGTCTCTTATCGTTTTACCACTATCGTTATGGGGTTATGCATTAAAGACAAATCCATTCACTTTAACAGGGCACCATCTAAGTCTGTTGAGATGACACCGTGAGAATTATGGTTTGACAGAAGCCTAAGCTGTCATTTCTTAATGTTTGGGGCTGCGACGCTTATGTGAAAATGGGTTTTTCACCTAGCGAGCTCGAACTCAAAGCAGACAAATGCATCTTCATAGAATACCCTAATGAGACATTGGGTATACCTTCTATCTCAGATCCAAGCGCAAAAGGTGTTTGTTGCTAAGAACGGGTCCTTTTTGAGAAAGAGTTTCTCTCGAAAGAATTGAGTGGGAGGAAGATAGAACTTGATAAGGTTGTTGAACCTTTGTTTCAACCAGAGAATAGCGCAACACAGAAAGATGTTTCTGTAGAGCCTACTTAGTTGAAAAGGAAGTTAATGATGATGATCATGAAGCTTCGGATCAAGTCACTATCGAACCTCGTAGGTCGACAAGGACGCGTACTGCTCCTGAGTAGTACGACAACCCTGTCTTGGAAATCATGTTGTTGGACAATGATGAACCTACGAACTATGGAGAAGCGATGGTGGGCCCGGATTCCAACAAATGGCTAGGAGCCATGAAATCCGAGAAAGGATCCATGTATGAAAACCAAGTATGGACTTTGGTAGACTTGCCTGTTGAATGGCGGGTCATTGAGTACAAATGGACCTTTGAGATAAACATAGACGCTAATGGTGAAATGTCACCGTTTATAAAGCTCGACTTGTCGCAAAGAAGTTTCCGCCAAGTTCAAGGAGTTGACTGCAATGAGATTGTCTCATCTGTAGCGATGCTAAAAGTCTATTAAAATTTTGTTAGCAGTTGCTGCATTTTTCGATTATGAAATCTGGCAGATGGATGACAAAACAAGGTTTCCGTAATGGTTTCTGTGAGGAAGAGTTGTATGTGATACAACCAGAAGGTTTTGTCAATCCTAAGGATGCTAATAATATGCAAACTCCAGCGATCCTTCTATGGACTGGAGCAAGCATCTCGGAGTTGGAATATATGCTTTGATGAGGTGATCAAAGTGTTTAAGTTTATACAAAGTTTATGAGAAACTTGTATTTGCAAGAAAGTGAGTGGGAGCACTATGGAATTTCTTATAAGAATATGTAGTTGACATATTATTGATCGGAAATGATGTAGAATTTCTGGAAGAGCATGAAGGGTTGTTTGAAAAGTTTTGTTTTTCAAAGGAAGACCCAGATAAAGCTACTATTTTATTGAGCATCAAGATCTATAGGGATAGATCTATTCGCTTGATAAGTTTTTTCGACGAAGACATACCTTGACAAGTTTTTGAAGGAGTTCAAAATAGATGGGTCAAAGAAGGAGTTCTTGACTGTATTGTAAGGTGTGAAATTGAGTAAGACTCAATACCCGACCACGGCAGAAGATAAAGAAGAGATGAGTGTCATCTCCTATGCTTTAGCCATAGGCTCTATATAGTATGCCATGCTGTGTACCGCACCTGTGTGTGCCTTGCCATGAGTCTGTCAAGGGGTACAAGAGTAATCCAAGAGTGGATCACTAGACAGCGGTCAAAGTTAGCCTTAGTAACTTGAGAACTAAGGAAATATTTCTCGATTATGGAGGTGATAAAGAGTTCATCGTAAAGTGTTACGATGATGCAAGCTTTAAAACCAATCCGGATGACTCTTAGTAGAAATCCAGCTACGTATAGTGGAGCAGCCATTTGGAATAGCTCCAAGTGGAGCATGGGAGTAGTATCTACAAATATGACATGGAAAGTTTGTAAGGTACACACAGATCTGAATGTCGCAGACCCGTTGACTAAAACCTCTTTCACGAGCAGGACATGAACAAACCCCAGAACTTATTGGGTGTTAATCACATGATGATATGATCACATGGTGATGTAAGTGTTAATCACATGGTGATGTGAACTAGATTATTGACTCTAGTGCAAGTGGGAGACTGTTGGAAATATGCCCTAGAGGCAATAATAAAATGGTTATTATTGTATTTCCTTGTTCATGATAATTGTCTATTGTTCATGCTATAATTGTGTTAACCGGAAACCATAATACATGTGTGAATACATAGACCACAACATGTCCCTAGTGAGCCTCTAGTTGACTAGCTCGTTGATCAATAGATGGTCACGGTTTCATGGCCATGGACATTGGATGTCATTGATAACGGGATCACATCATTAGGAGAATGATGTGATGGACAAGACCCAATTCTAAGCATAGCACAAGATCGTGTAGTTCGTTTGCTAAAGCTTTTCAATGTCAAGTATCGTTTCCTTAGACCATGAGATTGTGCAACTCCCGGATACCGTAGGAATGCTTTGGGTGTGCCAAACGTCACAACGTAACTGGGTGGCTATAAAGGTGCACTACGGGTATCTCCGAAAGTATCTGTTGGGTTGGCATGAATCGAGACTGGGATTTGTCACTCCGTGTGACGGAGAGGTATCTCTGGGCCCACTCGGTAAGACATCATCATTATGAGCTCAATGTGACTAAGGAGTTAGTCATGGGATGATGTATTACGGAACGAGTAAAGAGACTTGCCGGTAACGAGATTGAACAAGGTATGGGGATACCGACGATCGAATCTCGGGCAAGTATCATACCGATAGACAAAGGGAATTGTATACGGGATTGATTGAATCCTTGACATCGTGGTTCATCCGATGAGATCATCGTGGAGTACGTGGGAGCCAACATGGGTATCCAGATCCCGCTGTTGGTTATTGACCGGAGAGGTGTCTCGGTCATGTCTACGTGTCTCCCGAACCCGTAGGGTCTACACACTTAAGGTTCGATGACGCTAGGGTTATAGGGAAAAGGTATACGTGATTACCGAAGGTTGTTCGGAGTCCCGGATGAGATCCCGGACGTCACGAGGAGCTCCGGAATGGTCCGGAGGTAAAGATTGATATATAGGAAGTCCAGTTTTGGTCACCGGAAAGTTTTCGGGCTCATCGGTAGTGTACCGGGAGTGCCGGGAGGGTGCCGGATAACCCCCGGGAGGGGTGTGACGACCAAAGGACCACATGGGCTGTTAGATAAAGTGTGCCAGCCCTTATTGGGCTGGGCAAGACTTTTGCTAAAGGCCCATGTGGCTGGAGATAAGGAGATAAGGCAAAAAGGATTTAAAAGGAGGAGATCCACCTCCCTTGTGGGAGGTGGACTCTCCCTTTAATTCGGCCGGCCATCTCCTCTTTGGAGTAGAGGCCAAGCCAGCCCTCCACGTCCCTCCTCCTATATATACTTGAGGTTTTGGATGTTTTGAGACAGGATTTGATCTCTCTCTCTCACGGCGAAGCCCTACCTCTCTTCTTCCTCCTCCGCAGCGCTTAGGCGAAGCCCTGTCGGAATACCTTGCTACTCCACCACCACCACGCCGTCGTGCTGCTGTTGGACCCCTTCCCCAACCTCTCCTTCCTCCTTGCTGGATCAAGGTGTTGGAGACGTCACCGGGCTGCACGTGTGTTGAACGCGGAGGTGCCGTCCGTTCGGCACTTGATCGGATCTACCGCGATCTGAATCGCTGCGAGTACGACTCCATCAACCGCGTTCTTGTAACGCTTCCGCTTAGCGATCTTCAAAGGTATGAAGATCCACTCTCCCCTTGCTCGTTGCTGGTTTCTCCATAGATGGATCTTGGTGAACGCGTAGGAAATTTTTGATTTACTACTACGTCTACCAACAGGAGGAGGTTGGTGGTGGTAGGGAGGAGGAGGAGGTTGGTGGTGGCAGGGAGGAGGAGGAGGTTGGTGGTCACAAGGAGGGGAAGGAGGTTGGTGGTGGTAGGGAGGGAGAGGGGGTTGGCAACAACAAGGGGTGGTTGCGTGGTTGAGCAAGACTCCCCCCCCAAACCTGATACAGAGGAGCAGAAGTGGATCATTACGCCAACGGGGAAAGAGTAAGTGCCTCTTAATCATATTTTAATTCTTTTGCTTGTAAACATGCTCATATTTTTTATCTTTTGTAGGGGCTGGGAGGTTCCTCCAAAAGCCGTGTTCTGAACGGTATCATCACTATCTTATGTAGGATCGAAAGTAGGTCTAGAGGGGGTGATTAGACTACTTGACCAATTAAAGGTTTTGCCTGTACCAAATTTTATGGTTGACAGTTTTTAGCATTTCATGGCAAGTCAAGTACACCCTACACATGCAAGTCTAAGTGTATATAGCAGCGGAAAGTAACAACAAGCATGTATAGAAGGGATAGGGTGTGAAGATCAAACGCAATTGTGGACACGATGATTTTTCCCGTGGTTCCGATAGGTGGCGTGATCGTACATCCACGTTTATGGAGTCTTCAACCCACGGAGGGTAACGGTCGCGACAGTCCACGGAGGGCTCCACCCAAAAGGGGCCACGAAGTAGCAACCTTGACTATTCCATACGACTTCCGTCCACGAAGGACTAGCCTCACTATGGGGTAGATCTTCACGAAGTAGGCGATCTCCTTGCCCTTACAAACTTCTTGGTTCACTCCACAACACGAAGTAGGAGGCTCCCAAGCGACACCTAACCAATCTAGGAGGCACCACCCTCCAAAAGGTAATAGGCTCGGTAATGATGATGAACTCCTTGCTCTTGTGCTTCAATATGATAGACTCCTCAACACACAATCTCTCTCTCATAGGTTTGGTTTGGTAGAAGAGATATGATTGGTGGAAAGCAACTTGGGGTGTCTAGAAATCAAGATCCATATGATTGGACTGGAAGATCTTGACCTCAACACAAGGGTAGGTGGTTCTCTCTCAGAAAATCTGATAGGATAGGTATGGAATAGTTCTGAGTGCTTCTCTTTCGAGTGAGTGGTGGTGAAGGGGTATATATAGGCATCCCCAAAAATCCAACCGTTACACACAAAATGACCAACTCGGTGACACCGATGTGTTAATCTCGGTGGTACCGAAGTGACCAAAAGGTGGCAACTTTTGAATCTCGGTGAGACCGATATAGGAAAGTCGGTTGCACCGATAAGGTGACCAACGGTCAGATTTCCAATCTCGGTAACGACGATCCAACATTCTCGGTGGAACCAAAAATTTGAATTTGCGTAACAGAAAGTTGGCAACCTAAACTCGATGGCACCGGTATGGAATCGGTTGCACCGAAGTGGCTAGGGTTTTGCAGAGTCTGTCTAGGTATTGGAATAGGTGGCACCGAAGTGGGATAGTTGGTTGCACCGATTTTGAGTGTTGGGTATAGAACAGACTTTGGTGGGAGAGTTTTGTGGATGTTTTTGGCGACTATCACTTGTGCACGTTTGAGCATATTGTTTACCAACAAAAACCTTACCCCTTTTAATAGTATTGGCTTTCCTATGGACTCAAAGTGATTTCTCAAATATATAAAATGTAGAGTCCTATTGCTTGAAGCTTGGCCAACCTATTTCCTTGCATATTGGGGTTTGTCCACAGCCTCCTTTTTGCCAATCCTCTCATTGAACATTTCCTGAAATATACTTAGTGGAAACATTAGTTCAGTGACTTATATGTTGTTATTAATTACCAAAACCACCAAGGGAGCAAATGTGCTTTCAATCTTCCCCTTTTTGGTAATTGATGACAACATATAGATCAAAGCTTTGACATATGATAAAATCAATGAGGTTAATCGTCGCTTTGAGAGGTATGTGATAAGCAAGAGCTCCCCTAAATTTGTGCATTATTTTGAACTTGCGTTTGAATGCAAATGCACAATCCATTAGGTATATGGGGTACTTCTTCCATGTCACATACAACTTGGTGGTGTGCAAGAATAATTAGAGTGAATAACATGGCACAACACACATAAGTAAGGGTGAATGATCATCTCATGAGCATTAAGATGATAGGAAATAGTAGCATCACCCATAACATAGTAGCATAACACAAACACAAAAGTATCTCACATCAAATCAAAAGAACCAAATGTTTTTGAAAAGCAAATAAAAAACAAATCTCTCTCTCGCTCGAAGCCTATAGATCTATATACACTTCTCCCCCTTTGGCAACAAGTTACCAAAAAGTTCAAAGGCATACATCTAAGCATTCTTGGGCGCATCTCCTCTGGTTGTTGATGAAGGAGTCGAGATGACGGCATCGGCGAAGATCTCTGCAGATGTCGTAGATGGAGCTGGAGTGGTCAGTGATGGAGATGATGGATCTGTTGGAGCTGGTAGTGTGGCTGATCTGGCCTGAGTAGTGAATTGAGTGCCTGGCCCTAGAGGTGAATCATCGTCATCATCCTCATCATCCTCATTTGAAGTAGAATAGATACGTGGGATCTGCACGGAGTCAACTTCATGCTGAAGTTCTGTGACTATCTTCGTCAGCCCATCCACTTTATCAATAAGGGTCTTGATTCTGGTCTCAAAGATCCTGACAAGACTGTTTTGGTTATCTAGGATCCCCTTAATGTCCTTTTGCATGCTCTGAACAGATGATATCAGCAAATCCATTTTCTCGCTCCTGGATCGAGGGGCTTGAGCACTAGTGGCTCTCACTGTCTCTGCTGCATCCTGAGCTGCAACAAAAGTGGGATGATCAGCTTCCATCACCACGACGTTGTCCTCTAGATCTGGCTGTAGGGGCAAATGTAGATGATCCAGGGCAAAGATGTGCTTCTCTAGTCTTGAGTTTATGAGCATCTGGATGTAGGGTGCATAACAGCATGAGCGCTTCTGATCAGCAGCAACACTCTTGATTGTCTCTACAATCAAGTCCATGACTCTGATCTTGGTGTGAGTGTCAAGATCGATCAACAGGTTGATGGAGTGGCCTCGGATCATCTTGTCCTCTCCGGACTTGGGCATCAGGGTATGCCTCAGAATGGTGTTGATAGTGCGTAGGCCAGCCTTGAGAAAGTAAATGGACCCTAGCTGGCGAGACTTCACTTTGTCAGCAGGGATCTCAGCAGGGATTCTGAGTAGACATCCAGGTCACCATCCTGTGCTTCAAGAACTCCTAAGATTTCTGCCCATTCCTCAACAGTTGATTCATATCGGGCACCTTCAGTCATCCACACAATTCTACCATCTCCGTAGAAGTGTGCAGTGGGGTAGAACTGCATGATCATCTCGTCATTCCATGCTGTGAATTCTCTGCCTATGAATTCATCAAGACCAATGCAATGGAAGTTTTCCTGGACACTTGGAAAGTAGTCCTCATTCTCCTTGATGCACTTCCAATCAACGTATCTCATATCGCTGACGGCTGGACTCTCGTCAAACAGCACAGTCTCATAGAAGTCCTGGTGCTCCTTGGTATAGAACCTGTAGTCCAGAGCTGTTTTCTTTCTTTGGGCATAAGGATCAATAGCTCTCCATGCCCTCAGTCCTGAGTCCTTGCTCTTCTTCACGTCCTCAGCTACTGGATAGCTGGCATTATGAACAGGGAGGTGTGGTCTAAGCTTCATTAACGTTGTCACATCGTCATCAGCTTCATCTCTGGAGGCATTCCTTTTGTTCTTCTCAGAGGCTGGAATCTGCCTAGTGGTCCTCTTGGGCTTCTCAGCAACCTTCTTGGATGTGCTGGTTTTGGGCATAGCATCAGACGTCGACTTCTTTGCCTTCTTCTTGGGAGGAGCCTTTGCTAGCTCAACCTCCTCTTCCTCAGCATCAACAGCTTCTGGATCTGCAAACATGGAGGTAGGCCTGCCAGTCACATGAATGATCATCCTCCTGGCCTTTTTCTCTCCTGCCTTCTTAGGCATAGCTTTCTTGGGGATCTCAAAAGAAATAGTTGCTTTGGCAGTCTCATAAGCGTTGAAGGTTGAAGCTGGTGCATATATTTTGCTAACAACCCTTCTAGAGGAAGTATATTCAATTGCAGCTTTCTTGGTAGCCTTCTATTGCTTCTTAGCAAGAACTTCCTCAGGGACAAAGTCTGAATCTTCTTCTTCTAAGTTCAACCTCTTTCTAGTTCTGCTGGCAGCCTTGGGCAACCCATGTGAGCTGGGGGTGCCTGGATCTGAGAATGAACTGGGCTCTAGGCTTGTGCCTGAACTCATGTCTGCTCTCTGCTCTGACCTATTCTGATTGTCTTCTGAACCTGACATGCTGACCCTGTGAATAGAGTGTAGATGAGCAGAAGTAGATGAGTCATCACAAAATGGGGCTATTTTTTAAATTTGAGCAATGAGTTTTTCAAAAGTTTTGCAATCTGTCACATACATATTGGTACAGCCGAAATGAAATTTTCGGTGGGGCCGAGACAGACCAACTCCTTAACAAGAACTTGGCAGCCTTTTCGGTAGGACCGAAAAAACCCACGCGGTTCCATCGAGTCAGTTCTCAGCAACACAGAAAAGTATATCGGTGCGACCGATATTTTCGTTTCGGTTCCACCGAGATGTATTGGGCGGATAGCAAAACCCTAGAAAATCCATCTAACTCGAGATTTTGCAATTTGTATTGGATAGATGAATGAGCAATAGGTGGATTATAGAGAAAACAAGATCCAATGCGCAAGAATCAGAATGGGAGCGCACTAGAGATCGAATCCGTACCCTAGCTTGGTGCGGATCCTCTATGGCGGCGACGTTGGTGAAGATTACGCCGACGACGGCGATTCCCAGTGGCAGAGGAGCTCGGGAAGTTGAGGGCTATGACCAGGGGTCTTTGGAACGGCAACTTAGGGTTTTGGAGAACGACGTATGAAGAGGAAATTTCAAAATGTCGGGGTCCAGAGTTATATACCCACCATTGTCGGTGACACCGATTTTAAGTTTTTGGTGTCACCGAGTGCCTCAACTGTAAGCTGACAGGGACACTCGGTGTAACCGAGAAAATGGAATCGGTGATACTAAGATTGAAAAACCAGATCAACCCTAGGCAATCAGTGAGACCGAGATTTTGGTGTTGGTTCCATCGAGTTGCACCTGGGAGGTTTTAATAGTCAGTCCTTATCTATACGGAACTCCGAGTGCTCCACACACAGAGGGATTAAAAAGCACTTGTTCAAATTTTGTGATGCAGCATGAATGGAATATGAGATGAGAAAGCATAGATAGCTAAAGAGTGGTCCTAGGCATTCTTGTCCATCCAATTGGAGAAAGATAAATCAAACAAATAGCAACAATTGGATATCTTCGAAGTGAAAAAATAAATGCAGACCAACATGCTCACACAATAAGATGTCAAAAGAAATCATGACAAACATGCAGAAACACACTAGCATCTAACAAGCACTTGGGCGATGACAAAGTCATCTATATATGAGTATTTGACTTAGGAGCCAAGTAAGAGTACTTGATCATAGGTCATACTCATCGTTTAAGCACAAGTGGGGTTACCACTTTTTCATAAAGCATTTAATGTTGTCACATGTTAAGATATGCTTCGACTCAAGAATTAGAGTAAATCTCCCCCTTAATGTGACATCCCCCCATAAGAGGGATAAACTAACCTTGGGTTTTGTCAATGAAGACTTCATGTTGGTGAGGTAGTTGTGGATGCTCAATGTTGATGAAGATCACCAAGAGTTGGGAGCATCCTTGTTGTTTCCTTACTCCTCTCACCTACATGGGTTAGTCCCAACATACAAGAGACAAATACACGGATATCTACGGACATGGAGTGCAAAGCATGTGTTATGATGTCCATTGATTTGTTGATTACCTTGTCCCTTGCTTACCGTTGAGGGAATGTGTGACTCCTTGAACTATTGCATTGAGTTGATGTTGAGTGCAAAAAGTTCTTGCCAATAATGAATGTGAGTGAATTTCATTGGCGGAGTCACCCCTCAAGAACTTACTAGTTCTTCTTCTTGGGAACCCACATCAAGCTCATGGGGATCCTTGGTGTTGAAGTGACCTTTGTAGTAGTTGATCTTGAATTAACCTTGGGAACCCACTCCACCAAAGCTAGGCATTTATCTTCATATGAGTCAATGTCATCTTGAAGCTTGTTCTTGCCCTTGAGCTTGTGGTCTTGTGGTGGAAGGTCATCTTGAGTGTTTGTCCCCTTGGGAAGAGTATTTTCATACTTCTCCTTTTGAGGAACAAACTTGGACTTGGGATATTGACCTTCTTCCCACTCAACTCCATTAGCGTTGAAGTAGCCAACACCATGATTCTTCCGATATCCTCCGTGCTTGTGTACAATTTCCTCAAATTGCTTACATCTAGCAAGACTCTTGTAGATAGCTTTTTCTATAATTCCTTTCAATAAAGCATTTTCTTGCTCAAGTGTAACTTGGCTAAGAGAAACATCATCAGTGGAATCAATTGAACTACTAGAAGCAACATCATTAGATTTGTCACTTTTATTGTTGCTACTAGATGAAGAATCTTTCTTGCCTTTGTTACTAGATTGCTTAGTTTTAACTTGAGGCATGAAAGTAGACAAGAGTAGTCGTTTGGCTAGATAAGATGAGGTCTTCTTCCGGAGATCGTCATTGATAGCTTTGAGAAACTCATGCTCTTGCTCCAAGTTGAGCTTCTCGAAGCGTAGCTTCTCATGAGTTCTCACAAGCTCCCTATGATCTTCGAGAGTAGATTCAAGAGATAACTTAAGAGTGTTTAGTTCTTTAGTTAGTTGTTCTATTTTCATATTATCATCATCAATTGACTTATCTTGACTAGCATGAGAATTATCAAGTTCATTTTGATCACTGTCACTAGTTTTATCACAAAGTAAATCATCTTCATCACTATCAAAATCAAGATATTCAGGGTGTGATACCTTGGGGCCTTTATCCATGAAGCAACTTCCACTCCCTTCATTTGGTGAATCAAATAGATCATACGAGTTGGTAGTCACTAGAGCAATTCTGGAAACACCATCATCTTGACTATAGTCGGAGTCAGAGTGATAGCTTCTCTCAGAGTTGTTGTCAGAGTCAGAGCCAGAAACCCATTCACCAACATGAGCTTGATGTTTTCTTATTGCTTAGCTCTTGGTGTACTTGTCCTTCTTCTCCGAATATCTACTTCTCCTTGAGTGTCTTCGTTCATAATGATTATCTCTACTCCTCTCTCTTTGTTGTGATTCATTCCTTGAGCTTCGTCTTCGAGGTGACTCTTCTCTTCTTTTGTAAGGAGCCGTGCACTCATTTGAGTAGTGTCCGGGCTTCCCACAATTGTAGAAATTGCGGTCATGACTTGACGAACGCTTCTCTTCATATCTTGAGTTGGAGTTTCTTTCTTTGCTTCTATTCTTGTAGAACTTGTTGAATTTCTTGACCATGAGGCTTATTTCTTCATTGGTGACAAGGTTGTTGCTTGAAGTTGTGGGAGCATCACTTGTGGCTTTGTAAGCACCGCTAGACTTGTGATGAAGCTCTTCTTTATCTTTGAGTGTCATCTCATGAGCAACAATCCTTCCAATGACTTCCGTAGGCTTGGGATCTTTGTAGTTTGGCATCATTTGGATTAATGTGCACACGGTGTCGTATTTCTCATCCAAAGCTCTAAGTACCTTCTTGATGCTGAATTTGTCGGTCATTTCTTCGCTTCCTAAGCCGGCAATCTCATTCGTGATGAGAGCTAGCCTAGAGTACATCTCTGTGACTCCTTCACCATCCTTCATCTTGAATTTGTCAAGTTGACCTTGATGAACATCTAACTTAGATTCTCTTACGGACTCGGTTCCTTCGTGCATATCAACCAAAGTATCCCAAATCTCCTTTGCATTCTCAAGACGGCTGATTTTGTTGAATTCTTCTGGGCATAAGTAGTTGAAGAGAATGTCACATGCTTGAGCATTGTATTGCAACATCTTCAATTCATCCGCAGTCGCTTCACGATCCGGTTCCCGTCCATCCACAAAGAACTCACCTTGCAAGCCAACACGAACAATAGCCCAAACGGCGGGGTTATGACCAAGAATATGCATTTTCATTTTATGCTTCCAACTAGCAAAATTAGTGCAATCAAAGTACGGACCTCTACGGTGATAACTTCCCTCACTAGACGCCATACTTCTCCTAGGTTGTGAGACCTAAGCAATGGAGACCAATGCTCTGATACCACTTGTAGGATCGAAAGTAGGTCTAGAGGGGGGGTGATTAGACTACTTGACCAATTAAAGGTTGTGCCTATACCAAATTTATGGTTGACAATTTTTAGCATTTCATGGCAAGTCAAGTACACCCTACACATGCAAGTCTAAGAGTATATAGCAGCGGAAAGTAACAACAAACATGTATAGAAGGGATAGGGTAGGAAGATCAAACACAATTGTGGACATGATGATTTTTCCCGTGGTTCCGATAGGTGGCACTATCGTACATCCATGTTTATGGAGTCTTCAAGCCACGGAGGGTAACGGTCGCGAGAGTCCACAGAGGGCTCCACCCAAAAGGGTCCACGAAGTAGCAACCTTAACTATTCAATACGGCTTCTGTCCACGAAGGACTAGCCTCACTATGGGGTAGATCTTCACAAAGTAGGCGATCTCCTTGCCCTTAAAAACTTCTTGGTTCACTCCACAACACGAAGTAGGAGGCTCCCAAGCGACACCTAACCAATCTAGGAGGCACCACCCTCCAAAAGGTAATAGGCTCGGTAATGATGATGAACTCCTTGCTCTTGTGCTTCAAGATGATAGACTCCTCAACACACAATCTCTCTCACACAGGTTTGGCTTGGTAGAAGAGATAGGATTGGTGGAAAGCAACTTGGGGAGGCTAGAAATCAAGATCCATATGATTGGAGTGGAAGATCTTGACCTCAACACAAGGGTAGGTGGTTCTCTCTCAGAAAATCTGATAGGATAGGTATGGAATAGTTCTGACTGCTTCTCTTTTGAGTGAGTGGTGGTGAAGGGGTATATATAGGCATCCCCAAAAATCCAACTGTTACACACAAAATGACCAACTCGGTGACACCGATGTGTTAATCTCGGTGGTACCGAAGTGACCAGAAGGTGGCAACTTTTGAATCTCGGTGAGACCGATATAGGAAAGTCGGTTGCACCGATAAGGTGACCAACGGTCAGATTTCCAATCTCGGTAATGTCGATCCAACATTCTCGGTGGAACTGAAAATGTGAATTTGCGTAACAGAAAGTTAGCAACCTAAACTCGGTGGCACCGGTATGGAATCGGTTGCACCGAAGTGGCTAGGGTTTGGCAGAGTCTGTCTAGGTACTGGAATCGGTGGCACCGAAGTGGGATAGTTGGTTGCACTGATTTTGAGTGTTGGGTATAGAACAGACTCTGGTGGAAGAGTTTTGTGGATGTTTTTGGCGACTATCACTTGTGAACGTTTGAGCATATTGTTTACCAACAAAAACCTTGCCCCCTTTTAATAGTATTGGCTTTCCTATGGACTCAAAGTGATTTCTCACAAATATAAAATGTAGAGTCCTCTTGCTTGAAGCTTGGCCAACCTATTTCCTTGCATCTTGGGGTTTCTCCACAATCTCCTTTTTGCCAATCCTCTCATTGAACATTTCCTGAAATATACTTAGTGGAAACATTAGTTCAATGACTTATATGTTGTTATTAATTACCAAAACCACCAAGGGAGAAAATGCGCTTTCATCTTACTGAAGCAATATTGGTCGGGGTTGTTCCTTCCGGACCCAGTCCAGCACCCCGAGCACCGGGTTTTCGCTATGACCTGGAACCACTACAAATTGGCTACCCATGCAGACTATCTGTCACATGCTTACGTTTGAAGTCTTTGTGGCACAACACTGTCCGACTCCGGTTAGTACATGCCCAAACTATCCAACTACTTATTGTGCATTCAACACTATCATATATGTCTATAACATCTCTTTTCAAACATGCAGGGAACTGATCGATCCTCCGTTGGTGGTGGTGCCAATTCTGGCATCACTCCCGAGTCATGGAGCCCGGTCACTCCAATCCACCGAGGAGGTGGCGGTCACGGTCTTGCCGGTAGCGCTGCTGGTAGTAGTGACGACCTTGGCTTTTGCGGTCTTGGCGGTACCGAACTTGGTGGTGGACCTCCTAACGCTTAAGCCTCTTAGTGGTGGTGGTCATGACTTATGTTTCATGCATTAATATTATGTTGTCCAGACATATGTTGTGTTGTTTCGACGTATGTTTTATCGATTTCACGTATGTTGTGATGGTAATACTTATATTGTGGTGATAATGATGTGGATGTGTGATATATATATGTTGTGTACTAGTTGTGATATATTTGTGTTGTATATTGTCGACAAATAAAATAAAAACAAAAAACAACACCTATGTCGACGGTGTAACCGTCGACATAGCCCTGTGCATGAGAATGTGCCACGTGGCAGGCTACGCCGACGGTGTAACCGTCGGCGTAGCCTGCCTTCGGGTGCGCCAGATGCTGCCACATGGCGGGGCTACGCCGACGGTTACACCGTCGGCGTAGGTGCTGGCCTATGCCGACGGTGTAACCGTCGGTGTAGTCCTGCCTTCGGGTGTGCCAGAGATTGCCACGTGGCGTGTCTATGCCGACGATTTAACCGTCGACGTAGCCCCTGTCACGTGGCAACTTCCGGTTGGAGCACGAACTCCATCGTCGCCATCAGCCGCCGTCACATGAGAAAGGACGTCGATGGCCCATCTACGCCGGAGGTTATACGGCCGGAGGTCGGCATAGGGGACCTACACCGACGGTTTCCCTATGCCGACGAAAATGCCCGGGTATGCCGACGTTCGCGATCCTGACGGACCTACGCCGACGGCATTCTAGCCTACGCCAACGGTGCCAGGCCGTCGGCGTAGGGTCCGATTCCGGTAGTGATTCTGGCTGCGCTCGACTCTCTTTTGTTAACATTTCGATGAGGTCACCTTTATAAATGATGTTCAGGTGGATGGCATGCCTTGGTTTCCATGCCAAATGACTGCCGATGGGAGCGCATGCGCTCGCATGGAACGTCGTCTTTGGCGTTGGTGGCCTTCTAGTGACTTATTTCTTCTCCATGTTCCTTCCTTTCCTTTCTCCCACGTGATTTCTTCCCTTTTTAGCCCATTTCATGTGGAAAATATCAAAGAGAGAATTTGTGGAAGCCTTTGCATTCATTAGTCATTAGTGGAATATCAAAGCAAATATCTCTCTTTTAACTGAATAGCTCGGTTTAAACATGGTTGAAATGAGTATAAAAATATCACTCGTCAACTCCCCCAAGTTTCAACTTGATCGTCCTTTTGCAACATAGAGAGAAATCCAAAGCATAAGGAACTCAGTTGTTCAAAGTGAAATAATGAGAAGGTTTTGGTTCACTTACGATCGGTATGCCTAGATAGCCCTCCGCTTCTTGACCTAAAAACTTATAATAGATATAGTGGTGGCATGGTTATAGTTTAAGTGTTAGTGAAACAAAGATAATCAACACAAATTTCATGATCTTCTAGATAAAAAACTTTGCAACACTTCGTTTCATTTAATCTAGACAACACTTGCTTGCCGAGAATGCATGGAAGAGTTTATTAAGATAGAGCCATGAAAACATAAGTTAGGGAACATAAAGCATCCGGTGAAATATGATGCCTAAGTGTTCATGAGCACACCCACAATTGTCTCCTCCTCACTTTGTTTCAATCATTGTTTGCTGGAACTTTGATTGTCACGTGAAGGAGATTATGCCAAATAAGTGATTATGCATAGGTTTTTGTTGTGTCTTAATGTTTGGGAAGTATAGACCTTTAGCAATAATGTATCCTTCGAGATCTTTCGATCGGTGCCCTTTATTTACCACATACACGGCCACTCAAGAGAAAGATGAATAATATTCGTTTGTAGTGTTTCCACTACGTATGGTAACAAACTCATAGCCAAAATCCGAGTTGTCGCTCTTGGTGGATCGTCCATTCGCCAACGGAGTCCTCAACATAACATTAACAAGGGTGACGAAGCCACATTTACATGCGTAAACACATATATAATAGCAAAGGTCATGCACTAGCTGGAGGCTATACCACCATGTTGAGATGTACAACACATATTTTTGGCATAATCTCACCCACCTTTCAACTAAGTTCCTCTAGACAATTTAATCCACAAGTCCTATCAAGTCTATTAAAATTAACAACATGGGCCGGGTTGAGCATGTCAAACATCACTTCTACTACAATTTCTCAACTCCCAAGTCTTGAAATACCTCCTCTTGTGCAAAGTTATACTTGGGTAATAACATTTCATTCAAAAAAAACGTTCCATGACAAGTCTTAGTTGTCTAAACTAAAGAAATCAAAAGCTATAGAATTATTTAAGCTACTAGAGAAAAACCTTTTTATCAACTATCAAGACTTACTCCCATGTACACATATCACACATACAACTACTACATCTGCTCTAAGTATCAAAGTGCAAAAGACGGGGGTCGTAGGACATACCTTCACAGTTGTGAATTTACACACTTCTCTTTCTTACTCTTGCATTCCTCATTGTCCTGGAATAGATCAACTCCTCTGAAAACAAAATGCAAACAAACTCCAAGGGGATAAAATGAATAACAAAAGCAAAGCAAAGCAAAACTTATTATATTATTATTATTATTATTTTGGTTTGGGTTTTTTTGAAAACTAACTTGCAACTAAAAAATCACAAAGGAAAAAATAAAAAGCAAAGTGTTGGAACAAACCAACACAAGTGTTTTGAAGCTCCTCGAGCTTAAGTACAACCTCATTACAATTTATTCAAATACTGCCGCCTCTTGATGTAGAAGTGGTGATAACCTCCCCAAGCTTAGGCTCTTGCTATCCCAAACCAGCGAGATCATAGTGGCGGTTGGTCAAGAGTCCACTCATGCCTCTAGTTGGAGAAGTCCAAGTTCATGTTGGTGGCCATGCCTCTCAGTGACGATGAGAGGTTGCTCATATCATGGATAGAGCCTTGAAGGTTGCTGAGGTACGTGTAGGTGGTGTAGTCTTGTTGGAGATGCCCCTCCACTTGGTCAGTGGCAAGTTCTTCTTCATCTACTTGTTCAGGTTCTGGCCCTTCTTGGTCAAATGTTGCATCTCGTTACTATGCAACATAATGCAATTGCCCATTCTCAATGGAGAAACGTTTAGTCATAGGTGTGGGTAACAAGTACGCCACTCCAGGAATTTTGATACAACGACGGCCATTACGAATTACTACCATACCAGCGCTAGTCAGAACACGAATGTTAACAAGGGTGTTACTGACAATGGGGCGGATATGATTGTAGTTGAGGCCATGGAAGTTTGCCAACATGGTGATCACTCCTTCACACACTATATATATCCTTGTGCATGGTTTGCTTGATGCGCGAGGTGTAGCAAAAGTATTGCACGTAGGTTAGGCGAATATCCAACATCCAGGTTTGTTGCTTTCCCGAGAACTAGCATGTTCACATCATTCACCTTAGAAACTTCTCCTCTTGCCTGCAAAGAGTTAGTGATTACATAGTATAAATAACATATAGCAGGACTTTTAATGCAACCGACTCTTTGCTTAGAACCATGGTGACTCATTGGATTGAAGGATTGCCTTGGGTGCGGGTCGGTGAAATCATAAACATATTCGAGATCATCATCATTGTTGATGAAGACAAAATAATTAGATCACTCCTCAAGAGTGATGTTGAAGTCTTGGTCCAGGAGGCGGAAAGTGACCCTCTCCTCCTCATATGCATTTTGCATTAAACCAACATTGTGCGAGAGAGTACTAAGAAACTCAAGCATGGGTCATTCATAAGTCTCACATCCCTGATAAACAAAATGATTCAACCCGGCATTATGGCAAAGCAAATTGAAATCATGAGTGATACCTAGCTTGGCGAGAGTATTCGCACAATCCCATTTGGTTGCTTTGATCTGTCATACGGTAAGCTTCTGGAACTTCTTCCTTGCTCCTTTGCCGGTGAAGATGATCCCCTGAGTGAAAACTTGTTACGGTTGTGCGGTGGACGAACTAGAACCATCGTGTATGCGTGAAGACCTCCGTGTAAACATCTACAAAACAATATTTAGTCCAACATAATAAAATAATAACGATACTACAGTGCTCACAACATCATACTCCTCTAACAACATCAACAAATCCAAGCCAAACTCGAGTTTGAAACAAAAATATGCATATCCTAGACATAGCAATGCTAGGCATGTAGAACGTGGATTCGTGGAAAATAGGTTAGGGATCGGAGGAGAAGCGTATCGTAGATCGATCACACGGAAGGATTCAAACTGAAAACGAACGGGTAAAGATATCGAGCGAAGTTTTGCTAGGGTTTGGGAATGTTTGCAGGAAGAAGCAGAAGAAAAGAGGGAGATGGGGACGAAATACCTCCTTCCTCGGGCTTATTGGAGCCGCGTGCGCGCAAAATGACCGCTCATGTGGGCACAAGCGCTCGCATGGAACACCACCTTCAAACCGGTTAAACTCACCTTTGCTTGCATGCAGATGAAACGACCACTGAAATGGACACCGACATCCGATTAAAACGTCATCGTTCGTCGTGTCTATTTTGTGCTCTTGGTCAATGATGCAAACGATTGCTCAAACGGGCGTGTGCATCCGTTTTAAACGCCATCAAACGCTCTAGACTCGGTAATGTTACTGCAAAGAATTTAAGCGATCGCTTGACCAAGCATGTGCATGCCTTTGAAACATCGTTCTCTTTTTTCTCTCTGGCTATTTCGCGCTAGAACCTCGTGCATGTCAAATAAGCGCCCGTGCGACCGGTACGGTTGTAGGAAAGGGCCTCTTTTCCTCTGTTTCTTCCAAAATTTGTATTTTTCTTTGTTTTCCAGGGTGTTAGTTCCATAGAAATACATAGACATATTTCCAGGCATTCAAACATCAGTCATATATATTATCTTGTATAACGCTAGGCCTTCATTAGAACGACTCTTCCAAACTCACTTCTTCATACGAAACTTCAATCACTCTTTTATTAATAACAAAAATAAAAACTTACTTGTCTACTTTATCTGCATGGGTTGCCTCCCACGAGGCGCTTGTTTTCGGTCGAATAGTGTGACCGTAGTGGTGATCAAGGTGGTGCTAGAAAACCAAGACTATAGCTGTTGCCATTCAAAATGATGTCACCTCCTGTGTAGGCCTTGAATTTCTTTTTCTTGGGGAAATGCTTTATATAAGGATCTTTAGATAGTAAATCAAAACGAACATTCCCCTCAAACACATTTATAACAACTTTTATAGTCCTTAGAAAAGGTCTACCAAGTATTATAGGAGCAATTGGGTATTCAGGCAGGGCAATCATTAATTTGAACTATAACATCATGGTTAATGCCTACTACCTGAGTAAAAGTAGAGTTATCCATAATCAATATAATCTTCGTATTAGCATAGGAACCAAGATTGAGACTATCATAAACAGATTTAGGGATAGTGGAAACACTTTCCCCAAGATCACATAATGCACTAAACTTGTTAAAGCCCATCTCAATCTCTATAGTTGGTTCAAAAGCATCCTCTTGCTTAGTTGGTAACTTACTAAACATCTTCTTTCTTTCATCATCAAGTTCGCGTACCTTGGCTACAACTTTCTGAACAAAGACATTGTATGCCTCATCATTAGTTACCACTGGTAGTGGATACTTCATGGATATCATCTTGACAACATCTCCAACGGTATAATTGTACGCTGACACATGGCTTATGTCAAGTACCTCACCTTTATCTTTGTTGCTTCATACCATTTTAACTTCTTCAACCGAGTTAGGCTCCGGATTACCTGCAAACTAGGCCAAAATCAAGGTTTGGCTCTGTGCTATGTTTGTTACTTGTGCCTCAATATTCTCGAACCTGGCTTCAAGTATTTGCACATCATTTGTTAGTCCAACAACCTTACTGGTCAATAGACCAAGTAAGTTACCATCATTCTTTGAGATATTCTTGAAGTTTTCATTTTTCTCAATTTGGCTAGCAATAAAACTTTTAAGAGTTTCTACAAGAGTATTTCTATTGCTACCATTAGCTCGATTAATTATTGTATGCTCCTCCATCATTAGGATAAGGAAGTTTAGGAGCATAACCATTATTTTTTCAATTGGAATTATAGCTATTACGAGCAATAAATTCACATCACTAGTATCTTCATTACTGATGCCATTGGCATTTACCTCTTCTTTACCTTCCATCAAAGAGATAGGTTCTTCTAGCCTGGTTGTAAACTCTGAGCTATTTTCTTCTATGACATTCACCTTCTTGGTGGTGGTCCTCTCAACGTGCCATTGGACATGGTTTTCTTACATATCATCTAGTATCGTTTTGACATCTTCTAGGGGCTTTCCCATGATTGTTCCTCCTGCGGCTGTATCAAGCATAGATTTTGGCATGTGATTCAAGCCATTATAAAACATATGAAGGATTAGCCACCTCCATTCCATGATTGGGGCAGATTCTTATAGCTTCTTTCATTCTATCCCACGCAAGCGCTAGTGGCTCACATTCCTCTTGATTGAAACCTATAATCTGAGACTGTAATTGCATAATTTTTGCAGGTGGACATAACTTGGGTAAAAAAATCTGCAATAAGCAGCCCAAGTAGTAATATTGCATGTAGGCAAAGCTAAAAGCCATTCCTTAGCTTTTTCTCTCAAAGAGAAAGAAAATAAGCGAAGTTTCAGAACATCTGTGTCATAATCTTGTATGCGTGTCATGTTGCACAATTTAGTAAAATTATATAAATGCATACTTGCATCTTCTGAAGCACAGCCTCCAATCTTGTTGAACCATGGAAACTAGGTTCAATGTGATCTCATATTCTGTAGCTGCGACATTAGGTTGTGCTATTGGTTCACGCGTGAAATTGTTGCTAGGAGTAGCAAAACTCCCAAGATTACGAGCCATGGGAACTTTTTGGTTTTTCAACTAAAAAGACTTGCAAAAAATCAAACTTAAACTAAAAACAAAAAACAAAAAAATGAAAATTAACTTGAACAAAAAAATCTAAATACAAAGACTAGGAATACTAAACTCTTCCCTGACAATGGCGCCAGAATAAGGGCTTGATATCCCCTTTTTATTGATCTGGCATTGGAACAAGAAAGGGTATCCCGCAACTATTTCCCCAAAGGTGGTCGTGGGTATCAAACCCACGAGCGGAAGACTCCCTTGAAGCAATGGTCTTTAGCAAGCTTTTTGCCAAAGTCTCAATCCGACTTTTGACCGGATTAGCAAGCAAATTTTGATTTAACACTTATAATAAAAATAAGGTATAGGGATGAGGTCTTAATTCTTACAACCATGTATTGGTGTTGGGATAAAAAATGGTATTAGTTTGTGCTTGGGAAGTCACCCATCAAGAGGTGCTTCCTCGGATTGGGGGTGTCCACATTACATCTTGACCGGCACGAGTCATGCATGTGAGCTCGAGAAGTGACGTCTAGAGGGGGGATGAATAGACTACTTGGCAAATTAAAACCTAAGCTTTTCCCAATTTTAATGATTGGCAGATTTTAGCCATTCTATATCAAGTCTAGCACACCCTACACATGCAAGTCAATGAGTATAGCAGCGAAAAGCAAAGACAAGCACATGTAAGTAAGAGTAGAGAAAGGAAGATCAAACGCAATAGGGACTCGAAGATTTTTCGTGTGGTTCCGATAGGTGGTGCTATCGTACGTCCACGTTGATGGATACTTCAACCAACGGAGGGTATCAGTCGCGAGAGTCCATGAAGGGATCCACCCATAAGGGTCCATGAAGTAGCAACCTCGTCTATACCATCACGGCTTACATCCACAAAGGACTAGCCTCGTCGAGGGTAGATCTTCACGAAGTAGGCGATCTCCTTGCCCGTACAAACTTCTTACTTCAACTGCACACACAAAGACGGAGGCTCCCAAGCGACACCTAACCAATCTAGGAGACACCACTCTCCAAAAGGTAATAGATGTGGTAAGAATGATGAACTCCTTGCTCTTGTGCTTCAAAAGATAGTCTCCTCAACACAAAATAAATCTCTCATAGACATGGCTTGGGAGAAGAGGTTGATTGGGTGGAAAGCAACTTGGGGAGGCTAGAAATCAAGATTCATATGGTTAGAGTGGAAGATCTTGATCTCACCACATGAGTAGGTGGTTCTCTCTCGGAAAATGGATGGGGCAAGTGTTGGTTTGTTCTGGGTGCTTCCTCTACGAGTGAGAGGCAGGTGGAGGGGTATATATAGGCATCTCCAAAAATCCAATTGTTACAACATTATTTCGCAATTCAGTGAAACCGAAGCAAAAACTCGGTTGCACCGACTAGTGCAAAATGTGGCAACTTTGGGCGTTTCGGTGAGACCGATATATAAATCTCGGTGGGTCCGATTTGGCTGGTCTAGGAAGTTACCCAAAGTCGGTGGAACTGATTTGCAAAAATTGTAAATTCTGATTTTTTGAAATGGCATACCAAAGAGTTGGTCACTAATTTCAGTTGCACCAAAATGGGACTTGGTGTCAACGAGACATTAGGGTTTGGCTTAGGGTTTGTCTAGGGTGAAACTCGGTAGGGCCAATATGGAAAAGTTGGTGGCACAGAATTTGAGTGGTAGGGTTTAGACCGAGTATTTTTGTGGGAGAATTCATGAGTATTTTTGGTGACTAATTTTGAGCACTTGAGCAACCAGATCATCATGGATACCTCATCCCCTTTTAATAGTATTGACTTTTCTATGGACTCAAATGTGATTTCTCACTAAATGCAAACTGTAGAGTATTGAAGCTTGATGTTTTGCCAATCCTATTCCTTTCCTTCTTCTTCTTTCTTGGGGGATTCTCCTCACATTCTAGCCAATTCTCTGTGTGGAGTTCTTATGAAATAAGCTAGGTAGAGCCATTAGTCCAAGAGAAAATGTATGTTGTCATGAATTATCTAAACCTCCAAGAGAGTATTTGTGCTTTAACTACATCAAGAATTAGTTGTCCTACCAAAGCCCTATCCATCTTGCAGGGTTGCCCCAATAATTAAGATAATATCAGACAAAATCATTGGGTGTTTAATGACTACACCTCATGAATCCCCAAGGTTATGATCCATGTTACGCAACTGAACCTTATTGTCACCAGTGTTCGGTATAACACTTCACGGTCCCCTTGCTCCTAGCCTCAACAGTGCTTAACCTCCATGATCCTAGGTACGTGGAGGGATGAAGATCGCAGAAAAGAGAAGAGACACTTCACGAAACACTTTATTTTACACATACGAGACGTTATGTCAAAGACTTCCATTTATCCCTTCACCAAATACCTGGGTCGCACGGCTCATGCCTCACCCCATACCTTACCGGACTACTCACACATGGAGATCACATCTCAAGAAGAAATCATTAAAGAACACATCTTGGGATTGACTGATTGCAATATGTCTTGCAATAGAAGACTTGTGCGATGCACGATTACAAGTATGAACTACATGAGAGAGCACTATGGTGGTGGAGATGGCTATGGAGATGACAGTTTCAGTGCCTAGGGTTTATGGATGGAGATGATGATGATGAGGTTTTGGCTATGCTCGAAGCTCTTCTGTTAACATTTTGATGGATCCCCTTTCTAAATGTTGTTCACGTGGACGACGTGCCTTGGTTTCCATGCCAAACAAGAGCTGATGTGAGCGCGTGTGCTCACATGGAACACCGTATTTGGCTCTAGTTGACTCCTGGTGACTTGTTTATTCTCCATTTTCCTTCCTTTCCATTCTCCCATGTGATTTCTTCCCATTTTAGCCCATTTCCCGTGGAAAAAGGATTTGTGGAATCCTTTGTATTCATTACTCATTAATGGAAATATCAGAGCAGATATCTCTCTTTTAATGAAATATTTTGCTTTAAACATGGTTGAAATGAGTATAAAAATACCACTCATGTGTGGGTTGCTCTAAAAGGATAGAAGCCTTGTAAAAACTCGGACCAACCACCAACTTATGGTCAAGGGGGAGGCTATTTATAGCCAGGGGCAACTCGACATGATGTGACTAAAAGGACCCTAGGTCAATGGCCAACCGATAGGTGTACCAATGGCCAGATATCAAACACATGCAACAACTTTGTTTGGGCTACAAGCAAAGATGACAACCAACTTGGTAGAGATTTTCTCTCAAAGTCTCCATTGGAAGACATAGGATTTTTGTTTGAGCATCATGTCAGTTTCTGAATTCGTATCACCACGACCCCATTTAATAGTGCAATGGTCCATGTTTGCGTTCCATTGTCTTCAGGTGAAAGTATTCGCATACCGCCAAAATCTTCAATATCTTCAGGCATTTTTAGGGGTCGTTTCCGATGGTCAAACCAAATCTCCAACGAATTCTATGTGTGTTATCATGTGTACACTCACAAACACATGAGTCCCTTAACCAAGTTTGTAATAAGACAAAAACTAATAAGGGGGGACTATATGCACTAACAATCTCGAGCCTCCAAAATTTTCTGGAGTGCACTTCATAACGTTATTGAGGTTGTACCCTTGGTGACTCTGCTAGAGTTCCTCTTAGAGCATAAATTCTCTACCCATATGAAAATAGTTTTCTTTTCTGGATCGTATGAATATAGATTTGAGTGCATGAAATTTTCCTCGAGAACATAGTGCAATGTAATCTAAAAAATAATAGCCCCTTAATCTTCTGTACACGAGAGTACTACAGTTTGCATTATTACATTTATCTGATGTATCAAATAGTATGAGCAAGGAAATTAGGGAATCCCTAGTCATACCAGGTAATTGTTGGGAACGTCGCATGGGAAACAAAAAATTTCCTACGCACACGCAAACCTATCCATGGTGATGAGCATCTACGAGAGGGAGAGTGGATCTACGTACCCTTGTAGATCGCTAAGCGGGAAGCGTTAAGAAACGCGGTTGGTGTAGTCGAACATCTTCGCGATCCAAATCGCCGAGCGTCCCGCGATCTCATCACGATCCGTCCCACGATCCAATCACGATCCGTCCCGTGAACTCATCACGATCCGTCCCGTGATCTCATCAAAATCCGTCTCACGATCTTGATCACGATCTGTCCCGTGAACTCATCACGATCCATTCCGCGATCTCATCACGACCCGTCTCGTGATCTCGATCACGGTCCTTCCGATCTAGCGCCGAACGGACGGCACCTCCGCGTTCAGCACACGTGCAGCTTGATGATGATCTCCACCGTCTTGATCCAGCAAGAGGAGGTGGAGAGGAGAGAGAGTTCACCGGCAGCGTGACGGCGCTCCGGTGATGGTGGTGGAGCAATTCCGGCAGGGCTTCGCCTAAGCGCTGCAGAAAACCGATCTAGAGGAGAAACTATGCACCGGTGGAACGGGTAGCACGTGGCCGGAAATTCTGTCCAAAAACCACCCAATCCACTAGTATATATAGGAGGAGAGGAGAGGAGAGGCAGCCAAGGCCTTTGGGTCGGCCAAAATAGGAGGTGGGAGCAATCCTACTTCACCTCCAATCCTAGTTGGAGTAGGATTGCCTCCTATTGGCTGATTTTCCACTTTTTGCTTTAGGACTTTCTCTCCTGCGCCATGGGCCTTTGTGGCTGTTTTCCCAGCCCACTAAGGGCTGGTTATTATTCTCCCACAGCCCATGGACCTCTTGGGGTCGAAGTACCCCTCCCGGAGGTCTCCCGGTACACTACCGACACTCCCAGTACACTACCGATGAGCCCGAAACTTTTCCGGAAACCAAACTGGGACTTCCTATATATGAATCTTTACCTCCGGACCATTCCGGAGCTCCTCGTGATGTCCAGGATCTCATCCGGGACTCCGAACAACCTTCGGTCACCACCATACATAACTCTACACTACCGAAACGTCACCGAACCTTAAGTGTGCAGACCCTGCGGGTTCGAGAACTATGTAGACATGACCGAGACACCTCTACAGTCAATAACCAATGGCGGGACCTGGACGTCCACATTGGTTCCTACATATTCTACGAAGATCTTTATCGGTCGAACCTCTATGTCAAGGATTCAGTTAATCCCGTATAACGTTCCCTTTGTTCTTCGGTATGTTACTTGCCCGAGATTCGATCGTTGGTATCTCCATACCTAGTTCAACCTCGTTACCGGCAAGTCTCTTTACTCGTTCCATAATACAAGATCCCGCAACTAACAATTAGTCACATTTCTTGCAAGGCTCATTGTGATGTTGTATTACCGAGTGGGCCCTGAGATACCTCTCCGTCACACGGAGTAACAAATCCCAGTCTCGATCCATGCCAACTCAACAGACACCATCGGAGATACCTGTAGAGCACTTTTATAGTTACCCAGTTACGTTGCGATGTTTGATACACACAAGGCACTCCTCCGATATCCGTGAGTTGCATGATCTCATGGTCATAGGAACATATACTTGGCATGCAGAAAATAGTAGCAATAAACTGACACGATCATATGCTATGTTTGTAGTTTGGGTCTTATCCATCACATCATTCTCCTAATGATGTGATCCCGTTATCAAATGACATCTCATGTCCATGGCTAGGAAACCTTAACCATCCTTTGATCAACGAGCTAGTCCATTAGAGGCATACTAGGGACATGGTTTTTGTCTATGTATCCACACATGCATTTAAGTCTCCGATCAATACAATTATAGCATGGATAATAAACGATTATCATGAACAAGGAAATATGATAATAACTAATTTATTATTGCCTCTAGGGCATATTTCCAACAGTAATTGCATGTGCATTGCAAAGGAGGCATACATATTCAACACTATTTGTCTCTGACATATACCTTACAACCACTATATTCGAATTCCTTCTCATATTGCAATGAGGGAAGGCTTCTCTTGAGCACATCTTCACATGTACATAACCACAATGTGGACTGCAAGCTTCAAAGCATATAACCTCCGGCTTCTCTTGCACTTGGACTCTCCAAACTCGATGTCCATCACCAATTGATGTCATCCTCACCTAGGCTACTTGAAATGTTTCTTTTGATGCAAGCCCATGAGAAACACCTAACTCACATAGACATAGCAAACACATAGCATGGATTAGATCACAAAACGCAGTTCACAATTACTTACCATACCACTAGATCATTTGATCCCGTGCGGTTCATTATTTGTGCTTGTGGACCATCTAGATGCAATGTTTGAGCTTCATCTTGGTCAACCAACATCTTTACTTCATGATCCAGATTGGTTTCTTGAAAGCCATCATGAACTCTTCATTTTACTTCATTGCTTCAAGACTAGATTACCAAAGACTCTTTCATGACCATATCAAGATTCATCATGAACATCATATTGGTCATCACTTGCTTTTTTAAATGCCCCCTCACGAACTCTTGAGAGGCATAATGAATTCTTCACTCTAGTTTCTTGCTTCAAGACATGATCAACCAAAATCCAACACATGAGCTCATAATGAACTTCTTTTGATCATACCATAGCTTGAATTCTTCTCTTTAATTATAATCTCAAGATCTTGATTCTTATAAGCCCAAATGTATCAGCCTTTGAGATCCTCCAACGAACTCCACCTTGAACATATTTGGTTAGAAATTGAAATTGACCTTGATGGCTTCATTAGATAAATCCAAGGACCAACTAGTATCCTCACTTAGGATATATACCACGAGAGACAAACCCTAGGCCCCGTGTGCAAGGGGCATAGACTTCGTGCCCACGGGGTGTCCAAAGAGTTTAGAACTCAACCCCGTGTGCACGGGGTAAGCAGAGAGGATACCATGAGGACTTCTTCGAGAGCCTTTTGATCGAACTCTCCCCACATAAATCCAACATGCTTTATGCATCACTATGGAACATTTCTTCATATAGGATATGATGCCCTTGATGCTCCATAGGTATTGTCATTCAATACCAAAGCTAAGAGCAAATCTTCATCGTATGGCAATAATCATCCTTAAGGCGACACCTATGTAATATTCCTTCAAACATATCTCAGTGAAAGCATTAGTCCATAGAAATTGTCATTAATTACCAAAAGCACATTTAGGAGCTATATGCCCTTTCATGAGGGCCATCCTGCGGCCAAACAAATAGGGCGGTTGTCCCAACCTGATGAGCAAGAAGCCACTACCAAGTGTGTATTGATCATTATATTGTTTGTTTGTATTTATTATGCTAAAAATTCTAGTGAATATATAGAGTAACCCCAATTTTGAGAACTAAGTTCGCTCTAGAAAATACCACATAGAAATAAAATAATGATTGTCGCAGCTATTTTTCGATAGGCTGCTAGTCGCTCTCCGATGAACTCTCTATAAGTTAAAGGCTACATTAGCTACAGTATGGAAATTTCAATGTAAGTACAATACAAATCGATGTCATCAATAGGTTACTGAACCCACTATTATATGCAAGATACATTTGACCCACAAAAAATAAAATAATATGATAATTATCCGATGATAATATCCTTTCATACACCACCTATACTCTAGATTTTTTAATTTGGTAATCCTAAAATAGAAACACCTATTAATGTATACAAATAGATACAACTTATAGAACTCTACCAATATAGTTAAGGATACAAAAAAGACATATACACCAACTCATGCATGTGACACAAAATTATCTTATGAGATAAGTGATTTTGTCTTTTGTTTTTTCCTCTCATTTTAAGATGAATTGTTAAAGATCTTCTCATGGGGTGATGTAGTCGAATTAAAAATAATATGTAACTTTTTATCACAAAACATGACCTAGATTTAGCACAACATATTAGTTCTATTATACATTGATAAAAATACATTTAAAACAACTAGAGCATATATAAAATTTTAATACAAATAATTATATTTATTTCGAGCCACCATAGGGCCAACAGTTTGCATGGAACAACCCAAATATAGTGCACACACAAACAAAATAGTTCATTGTTCGTGAGGTTGAGAGGCAAAAGTGATGCGGGGTAACTAGAATGAAAGGGGCGACAAATGTGCAATCAAACGAAGAAGTCGACAAACACGAAACTGTCATGATTTCTTTGCTAACTAGCACTTCCTCCTTATCCCTATATTATCATCAAGTTTGGACTCTAGGGTTGTTGCAATATTTTGAATTGCATCGGCAAAAAAGCTAGGGTACGATCTAAACGCACGTAGCAGATGCTAAATCCACAACTAATAGTGATATTATTAAGGCCACGTTGTCATCTTGGAGACACAATAACTCATCGCACCCAAATGAGAATTGGTTGAGGGAGAACTATTTTGAGAGGTTCACTAGTGGACTCTGACCTAAATTTGTCATAACGAGCAGCTCCGACCTAAACTTGTTGTTGCATTTGATATGGTTTAGTGTTTTTTCTTCATCGTCGTTGTGTCTTGAGAGTTAGATTGGAATAAAAAGCCACTAGAAACAATCCAATATTTATATCTTCGGTGTTTTGACCATAAATAGAGTAATATATTGAATGGTTTATTGCCCTTGTTACCATCTATAGGGTCCCAGGCACTACTACGAGAGCTAGTAAGGTACACATCAATAACATGTATATCATATATACCTTGTTTGTCGTTGGCCGCCTTCTTGTCAGCCAGGTACTTGGGGCAGTTCCGCTTCCCGTGACCAGTTCGCTTGCAATGAAAGCACTCAGTTTCTGGCTTAGGTCCATGCTTAGGCTTCTTTGTAGGAGTAGCAACTGCTTTGCCACCCTTCTTGGTTTTACCCTTCTTGCCTTTGCCTTTGCCATTTTTCTTGAAACTAGTGGTTTTATTAACCATCAACACTTGATGTTCTTTCTGGATTTCAGACTCAGCGACTTTCAGCATCGCAAACAGCTCGGCGACTGACTTGTTCATCACGTGCATGTTATAGTTCATCACAAAGCTCTTGTAACTAGGTGGCAGCGATTGAAGAACTCTATCAGTGATTGCCTCCGGCGGAAGGGTAATTCCCAACTCAGCTAGACGGTTTGAGTACCCAGACATTCTGAGTATGTGCTCACTAATAGACCCGTTCTCCTCCATCTTGCAAGCATAGAATTTATCGGAGGTCTCATACCTCTCGATCCGGGCATTCTTCTGAAAGATAAACTTCAACTCCTGGAACATCTCATATGCTCCATGACGTTCAACACGTCTTTGAAGTCCCGGTTCTAAGCCATACAATATTGCACACAGAACTATTGAGTAGTCTCCAGCACGAGCCTCCCAAGCGTTCTTAACGTCTTCGGAGGTCATGTCTTCTGGCTGGTCATCAAGCGGTGCATCAAGGACATATGACTTCTGGGAAGCCATGAGGATAATCCTAAGATTATGGGCCCAGTCAACAAAGTTACTTCCATCATCTTTCAATTTAGCTTTCTCTAGGAACGCATTAAAATTCAGGGGTGCTACTGCGCGAGTCATTGATCTACAACATAAATATGCAAAGGTTACTTAGACTATTGTTCAAGATAATGAGTTTAGTTAATCAAATTACTAAAGCTCCCACTCAAATTGACATCCCTCAGGTCATCTGAGTGTCTATTGAACCAAATTCACCAACTCAAGTCCGATCATCACGTGAGTTAAGGTGGCTTCAATGGTGAACATCATTATGTTGATCATATCTTCTATATGACTCATGTTTGACCTTTTGGTCTCTTGTGTTCCGAGGCCGTGTCTGTACATGCTAGGCTCGTCAAGTTTAACCCAAGTGTTCTGCACGTGCAAATCTGGCTTGCACCCATTGTATGTGAACGTAGAATCTATCACACCCGGTCATCATGTGGTGTCTCGACACGATGAACTTTCGCAACAGTGCACACTCGGGGAGAACACAGTTCATCTTGAAATTCAAGTGAGGATCACCTTATAATGCTACCGCCGTACTAAGCAAAACAAGGTGCATAAAAGGATTAACATCACATGCAATTCATAAGTGACATGATATGGCCATGAACTCGTGCTTTAGATCTCCATCTTGAAAGCACCGGCATGATCTTCATCGTCACCAGCATGACACCATGATCTCCATCATCTTGATCTCCATCAACGTGTCGCCATCGAGGTTGTCACGCCCTGCATGCTTCTACTAATATTGCTACCGTTTAGCGATAAAGTAAAGCATTACATAGCGCTTAATGATTGACACGCAGGTCATACAATAATTAAAGACAACCCTATGGCTCCTGCCGGTTGCCGTACTCATCGACATGCAAGTCGTGAAATTCTAGACATCACATGATCATCTCATACATCACATATATCACATCATGTAATTGGCCATATCACATCACAACATACCCTGCAAAAACAAGTTAGACGTCCTCTAATTGTTGTTGCATGTTTTACGTGGCTGCTACGGGTATCTAGTAAGAACGATATTCACCTGCGCATAAACCACAACGGTGATACATAGATTGCTTTTCAACCTTCTCAAGGACCGCCTTTGTCGGATCCGATCCAACTAAAGTGAGACAAACTGTCGCCCGCAAGCCATCTAAGCAACAAGTTGCGTCGAGGGAACCGGTCTCTCGTAAGCGTACGAGTAATGTTGGTCTGAGCCGTTTTATCTCACAATCCCGCTGAACCAAAATCCGACCAAGGGAGGAAGCAATCTAAGCATCAACGCCCACAAACCTTTTGTGTTCTACTCGAGATCTCATCGAACCATCAACCTAGCTCATGATGCCACTATTGGGGAACGTCGCATGGGAAACAAAAATTTTCCTACGCACACGCAAACCTATCCATGGTGATGAGCATCTACGAGAGGGATAGTGGATCTACGTACCCTTGTAGATCGCTAAGCGGGAAGCGTTAAGAAACGCGGTTGGTGTAGTCGTACTTCTTCGCGATCCAAATCGCCGAGCGTCTCGCGATCTAATCACGAACCGTCCCGCGAACCAATCACGAACCGTCCCTCGACCTCGTCACGAACCGTCCCGCGATCTCGTCATGATCCGTCCCGCGATCCGATCACGAACGTACCGTGGCCTTGATCACGATCCTTCTGATCTAGTACCGAACGGACGGCACCTCCGCGTTCAGCATACGTGCAGCTTGATGACGATCTCCACCGTCTTGATCCAGCAAGAGGAGGTTGAGAGGAGAGAGAGTTCACCGGTAGCGTGACGGTGCTCCGGCGATGGTGGTGGAGCAATTCCGGCAGGGCTTCGCCTAAGCACTGCGGAACTACGATCTAGAGGAGAAACTATGCACCGGTGGATTGAATAGCACGTGGCCGGAAATTCTGTCCAAAAGCCACCCAATCCACTAGTATATATAGGAGGAGAGGAGAGGCAGCCCTTGGCACAAGGCCAAGGGCCTCTTTGGTTCAGCCGGCTAGGAGAGGAGCAATCCTACTCCTACTCCAATCCTAGTTGGAGTAGGATTGCTTCCTATTGGCTGATTTTTCCCTTTTCCCTTTAGGACTTCCTCTCCCTGTGCCATGGGCCTTTTTGGCTGTTTCCCCAGTCCACTAAGGGCTGGTTATTATTCTCCCACATCCCATGGACCTCTTGGGGTCGAAATACCCCTCCCGGAGGTCCCCCGGTACACTACCGGTACTCCCGGTACACTACCGATGAGCCCGAAAGTTTTCCGGCGACCAAACTGGGACTTCCTATATATGAATCTGTAGCGACCCGACCTAAAAGGTCAAGTCTCCGGTGTTTCCGTACCATCCCAAGATCATGCTGGTACACACACGGTACATCAATGTATATATCAAAGGGAAATCACACAGCAAATATATTAATCGAAATCTCATATCGAGTCCTTTATTACAATAAAAATTACAATAAAGTGGCTAAAAGCCAACTCATGAGAATATCTAAATCTTGCGGAAGCGTCGAAGGTAGATGAGTCCATCTGACTCCAAGGGCATCTCACTGAGCATAGAACGTGTCCTCACTCCTGGTCGGAAAAGTACTCTGCAACATGATACGTTGCAGCCGTGTAGGTCAGCATATGGAATATGCCGGCAAAGTCACAAGAGAAGGGTGAAAAGATAATCATCTAGTCTATATGCATATATGGCAGGTGGGGTGGTAAGTTTTTGCGTAAAGCCAAGTTTTTCCTACATCAAGGGAGGGGCTAAGCAAAATATTACTAAGTTGGTTGATTAATGAGATGGTTCCACCAACCAATTCTCATTTCCAAATTATTAATACCCACATCATCATTATTAATTGTGTTGAGAGTTCCGGAAATTTCAATTCCTTTGGCTCAAGTCGTCCATGACCGTGGACACGGCTAATCGATTAGGTTTAAGTACTCTGTAGAGTTTTGCACACGTTCCCCACAAGATTTGGTCGCCTCTGTTTGATTTCTCGCACTTCAGAGTGTTTGAGAAACGGATGACCAAAACATGGTCTTCCAAAGGGTTTCCCTGCGACTCTGTCGGTGCCCATCCTTTCCTACCGTTCTTCTACCTCTCGTAGCACCGCCTGTCTAGGGTCACCACGATATCCAACCAAGCCAGAGCCCATAATGACTTGTGGCTGGGCAGGTAAGCCTTGGGTTTTAAAGCATCCATCCATCTCTTTGTGCCTGGGTGGACCTTTCCGCGTGAATACTGGCCATCTCCAGCATCACCTAGGCTAACCACTGGTTTCTCCAGGGTGCCGTTCAACCATCATCCACCCAGAGGTATGTTGAAAACTTGGAGTCTTGAAATCTTGATCATTATGTAGGTCTTGAAATTATTAACTCTCTCAACTCTCGTGATTCACACAACCAACCCCGTCTACTAATAGCATAGCAAAAGCAAAACAACGTTTCCCGGGGCCAAATGTTGTCAAAGGGATTGAGAGGAATACCTACCACATGATACTACTACAATGTAACCAAGTTTCCAACTAACCTATCTTGCATGCAATTGGGGAGATGGTAGAACTAATGCATATAAAACATGGGTAAACATGGTCAAAGTGACTTGCCTGATTGATGATCTTCGTACGTGAGTGACTCTAAGTAACAAGCTTCGCACTCCGGATAATCTAACGAAGCAAACAAACACTCAATAAGCATACAACAAAATATTGTAACTCACAAACATCAACCAAGAACTAGTAAACAATCAAGACAAAACAATGCACAAATCTCAAGTAAGAAAACACACAAAGTTTTGTTTTCAAAAGGGGAGGAAAGAAAACACTACTGACATAATGAAACCATTTGTAATAACAAAAAAATTGTTGTCAGCAAGGAAACAATAGAATATTTTATTAATAAACAGAATATAATCAATTTAAGTTTGTTGGGAAAAATTTAGTAAAGTTTATACAAGTTTGTGATAAATACTATAGGAATCAACTATAGTTATATTAACAAAAGAATGAAAAACTAAACTTATTATTTATTTGTAAAACATGTTCTTAACAGAAAATAATTTACAATTAAATCTGTCTTAGAAAACTGAATTAAAATATACAAAACTTTGTTTGAAAACAAAACTATTACTAGTTAGTTGTTTTAATCAAATTATGCCTATTTGAAAATAAGTTGTGATTCCTATGTTAAATAAAATTAAACTAAGCAAATTTATATTTTTATTATCAGTGAGTGAAAACACTAAATGTTTACTAACAGAACCTAATAAACAAATAAAACCAATCCTAAATCAAACTAATTAAAATTGAGTTTATAAAACTATATTATAATACTAAGCAGATTCTGTTTATAGCTAAAACACTATTCAAAATCATCCTAAAAATCCTCAAACTAAACATGGAGATAGTCCTAACCAATATCAAACAGTAGCAAAAAGAATCATATCAAAATCTATTTTTAAACTCTAGTTATTCAGATTTGAAGATTTTGAGCAAATTTGATTAAATTCAAATTCTATAGTTCAAATTTGAAATTTAAAACACTACATGAAAAATGTGAGCTATTGCAAAAAGAATCAATTCAAAACACTAAATAGATTAAAAGATATAAGCAAAACAAATTTTGAAAACATTCTGTTAATTAAAACAAAAACAGAAAAAGAAAAAAATGATTTGCGACGGTCAGGGGGCTACGTGGCGCTGTCGGATTGGCTAAGGGTGGTGTGCGCTCGAGGGTTCCGGGCGGGCGACCGGTTCCTAAAGGAAAACGATTCAGATTAAATCCGATCTAATCTGGGTCGTCGATTCCAGATCGAATGAGTGGGGATGCTCACAGTGTTAAGAGGTCGCCGGCGTCGGGGTCTCCGGCGAGTCCGGAAGCGGCGAATGCGACGGCGGGGCGCTCCGGTGGTCGAGGAAGACGGGGAAGTGGTCCGGGCGACGGCGACGGTTCTCCGGAGTCGATTGGTGGCAACGGTGGGTGGAATGGTGGACGGAATCGGTGGCTACGGTCGATGGGAGGTCCGGTGAGGGTGGGAGCTCCGGCGAGCAATTGCGGCAGCGTCTCGGCGAGAGAGAGAGGGGGCTCGGGGAAAAATGGATGCGGGGAGTGGCCGGCTTATATAGGAGTGCGGGGAGCGAGAGGGAGTTAAGAGAGGAGAGAGATCCGGCGAGGGGAGGAAACGGCCGGCGTCGGGTCCGGCGCGCGCGGGGGGGAAAGAAGATGACCGCTCGGTCATTACGAGCGAACGAGGTGGGGTCCAGCGTCAGTGAGAGGAGGGCGTGTCCGTTACGCACGGTCGGCCGGCTTCTAATCAATACGCGAGTAACTGCCGTGGGCCGGCCCGTTTAATACCGGAAACGGTTACCGTTTTTCCTTTAATAATTTTCCAGAGACATTCAAAAGCTTTTAAAGCATCCAAACCGTTTGTAAATATAGGGATATTATATATCAAAATTAACAAAATAATAAATTCTATTTAATGAACATTTCTATTCTGTCATTTGAACACTTTGAAAAAAATAATATTTTCAGGAATTGCCTAATTGTTTTTAAATCCTTTTTGCAAATATTTTCAAAATAACCCCTGGTTATTATTGTTCAAATATATCACCAATTAGTCCCTGGTGTGGAGTGTCATGTTCCTCCTCTCTTATTTGAACTTTTAACCAAAATTTCAAATAGGTGAAACAACTTAGGGAAAAGTAGAAAGAGCTTTCTGAAATCCAGAAAAGGCATTTCAACTATTTCATAAAATCAAGCAATGATGATGATGGATGCATAGCTATATTCATAACATTCCAAAATGAAATTTTGGGATGTTACAGAATCTTTACCTCCAGACCATTCCAGAGCTCCTCGTGACGTCCAGGATCTCATCCGGGACTCCGAACAACCTTCGGTCACCATCATACACAACTCTACACTACCAAAACGTCACCAAACCTTAAGTGTGCAGACCCTGCGGGTTCGAGAACTATGTAGACATGACCGAGACACCTCCACGGTCAATAACCAATGGCGGGACCTTGGATGTCCACATTGGTTCCTACATATTCTACGAAGAACTTATCGGTCGAACCTCTATGTCAAGAATTCAGTTAATCCCGTATAACGTTCCCTTTGTTCTTCGGTAAGTTACTTGCCCGAGATTCGATCGTCGGTATCTCCATACCTAGTTCAACCTCGTTACCGACAAGTCTCTTTACTCGTTCCGTAATACAAGATCCCTCAACTAACAATTAGTCACATTTCTTGCAAGGCTCATTGTGATGTTGTATTACCGAGTGGGCCCCGAGATACCTCTCCGTAACACGGAGTAACAAATCCCAGTCTCGATCCATGCCAACTCAACAAACACCATCGGAGATACCTGTAGAGCACCTTTATAGTCACCCAATTACGTTGTGACATTTGATACACACAAGGCACTCCTCCGATATCCGTGAGTTGCATGATCTCATGGTCATAGGAACATATACATTGACATGCAGAAAACAGTAGCAATAAACTAACACGATCATACGCTACGTTTGTAGTTTGGGTCTTGTCCATCACATCATTCTCCCAATGATGTGATCCTGTTATCAAATGACATCACATGTCAATGGCTAGGAAACCCTGGCCATCTTTGATCAACGAGCTAGTTCACTAGAGGCATACTAGGGACACAGTGTTGTCTATTTACCCACACATGCAATGTGTTTCCAATCACTACAATTATAGCATGGATAATAAACGATTATCATGAACAAGGAAATATAACAATAAACACTTTACATATATTGCCTCTGGGGCATATTTCCAACATATTTTGTCTTGCACGGTGTCGTACATTTACATTTAAATAAATTATTTCCAGCATATATGATGAACAAGTAACAATTTAATTGATCTATACAATATCTATTTTCAACATACATGCACGGGGGAAGACAAACGCTCAAATTTTCATGCCATTATACATAGTCATAAGCTTTTTTTCATACATTAAACATAACTATGATATATCAGCATTGCAAAGCATTTATGACATCGAGAAGATGCTGATATTACCTGGTATGACTTGTTGTTGATGTTCACACAACAATCTATGCATTGGCTCCTTTTTATCCTTCTCAGTATTCCAACCAAGCTAGAGGGCTTCGTTAGTCGACATGTTTGATAGTATTTGGTTGTGCATGTTCAAATGTATATAAATTATAAAATTACTTAATAGTAATGTTGGAACCCCCCCCCCCATGAGTGCTCTCTAGTGTTGCTCATTCTCGTTGATGTAATTCTTTGACCGGTACGTTGGTACAACAGGTATCTTGACTTTAATGTGTATACTTATCTTCCAATGTTAAATGATACTTTATGCTTAGTTCCAAAGAAAATACAGAACAAAAAATTTAAGAATTGTTTCCAACAAAACATGTTTTTATTTGTTGGGATTTTTGTGAGGGGTTGTTTGTAGGGATTCTGATGTTGGAAATACGGTCTTAAGGTAATTATAAAGTATTATTTCATTTCCATGTTTGTAATTAACGTTTACTTATGTGCTATAATTAATGTTCGTAATTAATAAGTTGGTTTATGAGCAAAACTTAGTTGCATGTGTGGGAACGTAAACGCCAAGTAGACCTTTATATAGTCTCGCCTTTAAGACTAGCCCATGTATTACATGGTGATCTTGTTTTTGTGGTCATATGACAACGATACAGTAACAAGGATGCTGGCTATAGTGAGAATACATTGTTAGCAAAACAATGGTATTGGACGAAACCAACTTATGCTATCCTACGACATCCCATCGTCACTTTGTTAAATTAATTATCATGCAACGTATAGTCAGGTTCTTAGAACACCAGAATGTTGTGTACCTTCATACCGAATGGTCGCTTTGGGGTTGCCAAACTTTACCCGTAAATGGATGATCATAACGGTAACTTTAGGGCACATCAGAAAAGGATGCCAAGGAACTCGGTAGTTCAAGTCTAGGATTTGCTCCTCCAACGATGGAGAGATACTCTCCGGGCCCACTCGGTACTATGGTATTCATCATCGTCTATCCAGACACCGTGTGATATGATCACGGGGATAACGGAACACGAAAAATGAGAAAAGAGAACGAAATTGGTAACAAGGATAACTTGGTATCGTGATCAAGTAGTTGCTTCACAAGGACATCGATAAAAGTCCTACCTCGGGGTTTTTTATGTATAGTGTAGCAAAGGAAATTGTGTATGCAAACAAAATGTATGCTCGATAAATATCTTTAAGTGTATGTGGGAATCAATACGGGTGTCCACACTGTGTTGTTTATTATTGACCGAAGGATGTTTCGGGTCATGTCCACATATCCCCGAACCTGCAGGGTCACATGCTTATTGGTTTATTGTTTGATAGAGTACTAGCAGGTATTAGGAGTATGAGAAAAATGCATCGGAATTGTCTCAAATAATACCTGAAATATTTTGGAGGTCACAGAAATGTTCACACGATACTGGGAGTGTCCCACAGGTACCCTCGAAGGCCCGAGAAGGTTCAAGTGGCCCTAGTAGGTTATCTCCTTGACTGTCCAAGGGTCGGTAACCACTTGTGCTGAATGGGACCTATTGGTGCGCCCCACCCCTCTGGCTTGGAGGGCAAGGAAGAGCAAGCGACTAGGGTTGGGAGGGGATGCTCTGGTCAGGTGTGCTGATCCTAGGAGGCGCATCCCTCCTTCAAGGTTGTGCCCACTGGCCACCTATAAATAGAGGGAAGGGGCACTCCTCCAAACACATAAGTTTGTTCGTTGCACTGTCCCCTTCTCTATGTTCAAATTCGCTCCATGTCGTTAGGCCGCTCTACCTCCTATCCTCCGGTTGACCTTTGTCCTAAATGTTGAAGTGCTACTGATCCATTGGCATAGAACGCGTGGATACCACAGAGGGAACGTATGTTTGATCCTAGATCGGGGGAAATTCTCATGGCTGGGAGGTTTAAGTTGGTTGCGGGAATATGCACGTCTTCACCAACATCTACTTATTTTATCGTTTTGATGGTAAAGATCGATCAACCATATGCATCTTCCTAATGATCATGGGTGTGTGCATTAGTGCGGTAAAACAATGTGTTATGTTCCTCCACGGTGGTAACAATGCTTTTTTATGAGTAGATGCATGTATGATCTAGAGCACACGGCGATGTGTGGGCATTGGGCAATTTTTTGTGCGGGTATTAAATTGGATATTATACATAATGTTGTTGTAGCTTCCCTTTAAATTGTATTTTTTTCTCTTGATGACATAGTGAGACATCGTTACAAAGGTCTAGCTTTCCAGGTACTTCTATGCTGCTTCCGAGTATGTTGGTTGCCTAAGCAAAGTCACGCTCCGCAGCCGTGATGGAGGAAGCCATATGATGGTCACTTAATTTTGTTGACCTGGCGTGTCAAACTTCATGAAATGCAATTATTTATTAGCCACAGAGATAACAAATCAATTTCTGAATGCAAAGGCTTGAGACAGTAATGCACACGTGATCATCTTTTGCCCCTAACCGATGGCCATGCATCTCTTGCAATTTTTGAATGCAAAGGCTTGAGACGGAAGAATCGCCCAAACCGCATCCGTCCGGCTCACGGAGTTGACCAACGAGCCTCTTCACTCTCCCTCCCCGACTCCCAAGCAAGAGACACTCTACACCCGTCTGTAGCGTCACCCCCGGTGCCGGCACCCCACCCCAGCACCACCACTGCCCGGGGAGCAGTAAAATAAAAGAGCAGCGACCTCTGTCCGTGCGCGCCCTTGTGACGGATTCCTCTGGCTCCAGGCGAGGGGTAGGGACCCGTGCTGCTCATGTCATGTGCCCCGCCCCCGCCACGGCCACGTCTGCCGTCGCCTTTCGCCTGCCAATCTCCTCGTGGCCGTGCCCAGCCCAGCCATGGGCAGCGCCAGCCGGGCGATCGCGCGCCTACGAGACGGCACGGCAGGGCGCTAGCCTTTGACCGTCCCACCGCCGGGAGAAAGGCCGCCACAGTACCCGCCGCTCGATGCGCATGGGCCAATGGGCATTTCGCCGGGGTGGTCCGTGCCCGCGGTACATGCTGCAAGTACGAGCACCGCACTCACTCACTCACGCTCCGCAGCGGGTGCCCGTTTCGCCGTTGGGTTCGCGCGTGCGCGGTGTGGCTCGGGGCAGCGTGATCTCCGATGGTCACTTGGCCTAGCTCCGTCCCGGTCGGGGAGCCGTGCACGACGCTTCGATCAAATCATGCGGTCAGAGCATCTACAGCCGCTAATTAGACCGCTTCCAATGCAAAAGTGCGTTGACGAGATGTCAAGAGCATTAAATATTTTAACAACTTAACTCCTCAATGCATAGGTGCTTAACTTGTTGTTGTTAAGCTCGTTCTATTTAATATTTAGCATCTAAACTCTTTTATTCATTGGTCATCTTCTTTCATTAAGTGGTTTGTCTAGGTTCACGTGTATGTGTTGGTTCTTCTCGTGGTCATCAAAGTGCTCTCTTTCCTCGTTAATTGTTGTGCCATGTCATTTTTCCGCTTATGTGACATGCTTAGCACATGTCCACCTTGGAGCATTAGGAAGGGCCTTACAAATCCGACCTCTCAAATGCATAGGAGAGAGTCCACCGATATTGACTGGCAAGTTTTAAACATGTTCGTCCACATCCAACTATCTCATATTTCATCCCCTAAGCAAGATACATACAAAATCATGCAAAATGAATAATATATGTATAAGAGAGGTGTTTTCGTTCCCGGGTGCATTTGAATCCGGATAAAGAGTAACAAAAAGTAATGTTAAATGTTTTTTAAAAAATCTGAATTTTTTTTGTGGATGTTTGTGTTACTGTTGCAAGCATGCTTGACAATTTTCAATAGTGGTGTTTCGTCGGTGAAAAAAAACAAATTTGAACGTGACATTTTGGGATAACAATTGATGTTCAATTTATCTTTTTTGCACGGGGCAAAATACTTAACTTTTTTGCCTAAAAATTTTCAGGTAGCATTTGAACGTGACAAAGAACACAGAAAAATTTTGTTGGAATTTTTTTCACATTTCACATTTCATTTTCAATGGACATGAGCACGTGCTCCCAGGAGCCGAATTGCATTTCCCGTATATGTACTACATATTATACTACTCTTCGTTGTCATTGGAGATGGCCTGCGCCAGAGCCTGAGCCACCTCCTCTGCAGCCCGCGCCGCCTCCATAAGTAGCCAACGAAGACGTTTGCCCTTCGCAGCCGACTCCAAGCGGATGGAGTTCAGGATGGCCTGCTGCTCCGGCCACAGATCCACGTCCTCCTCCATCGTCGGTGCCTTCTCCTACCCCATTATCCAGCGGTGGCACCTCCTCCACCGGCTCCTGCTGGTCCTCCCTCACACCTAGCAACGCCACCTCCTCCGTCGGCTCTGCTGGTCCTCCCTCACACCTAGCGGTGGCGCCTCCTCCGTCGGCTCCTGCTGGTCCTCCCTCACACCTAGCAGCGGCGCGTCCTCCGTCGGCTCCTGCTGGTCCTCCCTCACACCTAGCAGCGCCACCTCCTCCTCTTCCTCCCCAGCTCCTCCTCCTCTCATTCCTCCACCTCCTCCTTCTCCCCTTCCCTAAATCCTCCTTCGGATCCAGAGGTAGCCTTGCGGCCCTCCAGAATCGGACCTGCTCAAGGAGCCAGAGACGGGGCTAGATCGTATAGTGGCGACGACGTGGGGGCATGGCTGACGGGCTCGGGTGGCGGCAGCGAAAGGGAGGAGGTGAATATGCTAGGGCTGAGGGAGGGAGACCGGCTTAAATAGCCAGTTATGGTCTCGAGCGAGGGGCGAGGAGCCGGACCGGCGTCACGCGGCGTTCACACCGCGGCGACGGTTGAGGCGCCCGTCGGACCGTTGGGTTTACGGGTGAGTCTGTGCGGGCCCCGCCGTCAGGCCAACGTGATGGACGTGCCCGGACGCACGTGAGCTCCTCCATATCCGACTCATATTTTGACTGGATATGAAGGGTGTCGGTCAGCCTGGACGTTGGAGGCCGGTTTAAAAGATCGATTTGAGAGGCCAGATTGAGTCGAAATTTTATGACCGAGCAATGACCGAACGACCTGTTCAGACACGTGAGAGCAATATGAAGGGTCCGGCTGAAAATGCTCTTACCAGCCAAATGATTTAGCAGTATCCCGAATGGGGCCTGTCGTGATTTTGTCACGGCAGATGTCCAGTTAAACGGACTTTGGTTTGAGGCCATTGCTAACGTCATGGACTCAAAGGGGTTGATGGGGACGAAAAACACGGATTACCCAGGTTCGGCCCCTCAACTCGAGGTAATAGCCTACGTCCTGCTTGTGTTTGTATTGCTTGATGTATTGATTACCAGGGAGCTTAAGCTTGACCTAGTATTCGACAACTTGATCTTTAAGTCGCCCCGGGTCTGCCTTTATATAAGAGGTCTAGACCACGGGTCATACAATTGGTAACCGACTTTCATTGTCTATTCGATTCTTCCTCTATCTTCTTGTCCAAATTGTCCCCGGGCGACTTACACACCCGAGTCTTCTGGGCCACTGTCCGGCCCACCTTATGAGCCGCCAAGCTTCCTGGGCTTTAGGACCACCGGCTCACCTTGGGCCAGTGTACGAGCCACCAAGCATAACCCGAAGCCCTTAGGGCGGGTCATACCGCGGGGTTATATCCCCAACATTAGGTCTCGTGTTGATTTGAGCTTGCTCACTTCACCCTCTTGTCCTGCTCTTTTGGCGAGTCGCCCGGAATGACCCGCCATGACGTCACGTTGACCCTGCAGAAAAGATTCGCTGACGTACTCACCAAATCTTTGCATTAAGTGACCATCCCGAAAATCGAGGCGTCCGCCTCGGCCGAAACGTTTCCGTCGCTTGGATTTTCACGCTCATTCTACCTTCTCCTTTTAAATAGGACCGCCCCAGGCGGTTTATTACTTATCCCGCTCGCTTCCTCGTCTTCCTCCTCTTGATGCAACTGCTTCCATCACTTCCAGCTCCGGCGCCGCCTCCGCTCCGTCGACGACAGGCCGCTGCATCAACCTGTGCGAACCAGAGTTTCATTCGCATTTCACCGTGCCATTGCCGGTAAGCCCGTGCTTCTCCTTAGATCCATTACCGCACCGGTAGGGTTTGTAGAAAGCCCGTCGCCTTCGCGCGGGTTCTTCCGACGCCGTTGCTCGGGGTCCTCCGACGTCGGCCAGACCCTTGACGCTCATCCCGGCCGCGCCGCCGTGCACGGGGCGGCCGTGCACAATGTACGGGCCCATCACGGCTCCTTCTTACCGTTTCAGTTTGCCTCTGCTTCACCTGTTCTTCCCTAGGTCTAAAAATAGGAACCTTTTTCCTGCTTTTGTAGATCCATAAATATAGCGGTAGTTTGTGAAATCTGTTTTCCAGGACTTAGCCAAAATTTCCCCCCTCATTTGCTAGGTTGACCCGCTACACTGCGCCGGCTCTCATCAGGCGGAGTATAGCATCTTATACGTAGAATCTTTAAGCTCGTAAGTCACCATAGATTTTAGTCTCCTCTTGACTCGTCGTGTTTTAGTTTTCACAATCTTTGAACCGGCAGAATGTCTCATGCCTCGAACTCCTGTAACTGGGTCGGGTCGTGCATTACGGAAGAGTTTTTGATGGACTTTGTTCACGCTGGCACTCTCCCTTCCAAAGATGCCATCCACTGGCGGGTCCCGGGTGAGGAACTGAAGCCCGTTCCCCAAGAAGTAGAGGTGGTCGTTTTCTCAGACCATATTGAGCGGGGTTTCGTGCCTTCCGGCTCAAAATTCTTCCGCGATGTCCTTCATCTTTACAAACTCCATCCTCAAGACCTCGCCCCCAATTCCGTCTCAAACATCTGCAACTTTCAAGTATTGTGTGAAGTCTATCTGCAAGCCAAGACGTCGGTAGGCCTGTTCCGGGAGTTCTTCTATGCCAATCGTCAAACTGAAGTGAAGGCTGGTCCGAGTCTCGAGCTGGGCGGAATTTCTATCCAGAGGCGCCAGGACATCACCTTTTCGGCAATGCAGATGCCGAGTCACCCAAAGGACTGGAATAAAATGTGGTTCTATTGCAAAGATACTTCTCCAGAGAGTGAACGTCCACTGTCGGGTTACCGTCCTTCCCGGCTCAAAACAACTTCAGAGCTTCTTGGCCGGCTGTCAGCTTCAGAGCGTGCAAGATACGAGCCGGCTCATGCCAAGATTAGGGCCCTCATGGCCAATGGCTTAACCGGACTGGACCTGATCCGCTGTTGGATCTCTTGGCGGATCATGCCGTTAAGCCATAGAAGCCGCCTTATGTGCGAGTACAAGGGAGAATACGACAGCTCACTCTGCTTCAGCCGGTCAACCTTGACAGAAGATGACATCACCACTGCTATCAGGAGTCTCGTTCATGAGACATCCGGAGCCTGCAGCGCTATCAGTTTGATCCCCTTTAGTGCCCTTAATCCGTCCCCAGATGTAAGGCGATTTCTTTCCATCCGTCTCTTGGATCTTACTTGTACCTTGTTGATCTACTGCCCTTAACCGGCTTATTCTTTCAGGATGACTCTGACTTCTGGAAGAAGGAGTACATCCCTCCCTTGAACAAGACCAAGAAGAAGGCCCCGGCTAAGAAGCCCAAGAAGGACGCCCCGCAAGAGGGATGGTTTGACCCGCCACAATCATCCGGCTCAGAGGTAAAATTTTAGATGTTTTCTGAGACTTTATCTTCTCATTTCACTAACACCTGTTTTACTCACAGGATGATGTGGAGACCAGCCGCGCCAACGCCCCTGAGGTAATCTATGTTTCTTCCGGCTCAGAATATTTTGTCCCCTGGAAGCCGCGGCGGGTTATTGGAAAAGTTCCTCTCTCTCATTCTCTTGCTTATCTGGACCCTCAATTTCTTTTAAAAAGCAACAACAGGTTGATCGTCATCAGACCTGGAGCACCGGCTCTACGGATCTCGCGTCCAGTTTATCAAACTCCCCAGCTCCAAAGAAGCGCCCTGCGGAGGTATGTATCTCTTGTTTGACCGGTTTGGTTTGCCATTTCAATGTTGTCTTATCTTTTTTCAACTATCTCTCGGAGGTCACCTTCCTCTGGCGACTCTACGATCACCGCCCTGCCGCCTCCTAAGATCAATCCGCTGTAAGTATTTCCTTTAACCATGCATTTCTGTTCCCTTTGGTGGTTGTAATCCTTGGGTTCTGACGTTCGTACTCTCCAGGGCTCAAGCGAAGCGTCAAAAGACGAACAAGTCCTCCCCTAGCCCTGCAGCCCAAGAGCCGGAGCATGAACAACCGGACGAGTCACGACCGGATGTGGATCTGCCAGCCGCATCTACTGGGCCGGCTGTTGAAGATATCATCCTAGAGAGCCCTCCAAGGGATCCTTCGAAGCCACCAAGTCCTGCCCAGATGACCAAGAACACTGCCACTCCGGACGTCGCGATCACCGGCTCTGGCTTCTAGTCTCCCCCGGCTCACGTGCTGACCAAGCATAAACAGCCGGCTGAAGCCTCGAAGAAGTTGGAGTTTGAATCTTCTGCCTTTGAGAAGATGACAGCCGAAGAGCTTCACGCCGGTTATGTGAACCGGCTTTCCACCAACCGGGATCTGGAGTTTCGAGTGGTCAGTCTGATGAAGAAAAAATATGAGGTACTCCTTTTCCTGTTATAACCTTCCTTAGCCCCCAAGGGCCGGCTCAATCTAGTCCAAAGTTGAGCCGGGTCTTTCATGATTTTTCTTGTAGAAAATCCAAATCCGTAGCCCCCAAGGGCCGGCTCAATCTAGTCCAAAGTTGAGCCAGGTCTTTCATGATCTTCCTTGTAGAAAATCCAAATCCGTAGCCCACAAGGGCCGGCTCAATCTAGTCTAAAGTTGAGCCGGGTCTTTCAATGCCAAAACGCCTGAAAATAGACATTAGCCCCTAAGTGTCATACATATTGCTTGCAATCTGTTTGGAGACTTGCCTACTGATGCTATGCTTTGACATGCCACAGGAAACTTTAGCTGAAGCCGGGTCGTAGTTGACGGATCTGAAGACCAATCTGGTGGATCAACAAACGGCTCGAAGTGACACAGACGAGAAGTGTCGGCTCCTCTCTGAGGAGTTGGCTACAATCAAGGCCGACTTCGCCGCCTTTAAAGAGTCAGCTGAGTCTAAGAAGGCCTCCTTGACCAAGCGGGCGGATGACGTCGATCAACGACTGGTAGCTGTATCAAATGAACTCCAAGCCTTGAAGCGTCATATTACCAGAATGATAGCCGCCCTCTTTGGTAAGTTTCTGATAACTTGTGCTTCAATGGTCATATAATACTTGTACTGGCGACTCACCATGAAATTTCCGACTTATGCAGGCCCTAGGAGCCGGCAACTGGCTTCTCACAGTCTGTTGCTGTTGAAGGCTATCTATACCCTGACAAAGCAGCTGTACTGCGGCACGGTGTGCACTATTAAAGCCGTACAATACAAAGACAAGATTCTTGTGACTCTCAAGGGCGTCTTAGAGCTCTTGTCCACCATGCCCAAGCAGATTGCCGAGTTAAAGAAATCAGTCGCCCGCCAAGGGGCGATTGCGGGCATCGGCCGGGCCTTGGCTTTCTCTCCGGAGCTCACGTCAGCCGAGATGATGGATGGATTCCCTTCAAAGAAAGACGATGACTCTGAGTTCACCGATGCTGACTACAGCCGGTGCGTGAAGGATTCCAGAGTGCTGGCTTCCGTCTTAGCGGAGGAAGCTGATCTGAAGACCTACCAGGCGGCTTATGGCCCTGACCAAAAGAGAATCCGCGGCCCGCTTTACGAGTGCAAGGACTTAATGCCTGCCCATGGTAAGACCTCTTCGCTCCTGACCTTGACCCGTCTCCTTACTTTGAAGAAGGCTCTTTTGCGGCTCTAACAAACTGCAACTGGGACTTGGACAATCTCCAGATCGAGGCCACCGAAGAGCCGGAGCAGGATGACCCGACAGCTAGCTAGTCCTTACTTTGAAAAACTTGTAACAACCGACTCTCCATGACCCGCCGTGTGGCGTTGAAAAGACTTGTTCGAAATTTTGGGCTCCTCAGGGAGTGTATGTAATAGACTAGATGTCACTTTTGCTTCTGCTGAATCTTGTTCTATTACGCTGTATAAAATGATCCGGCTCTTCAACTGTCATTGTCTTTGTATGCTGTTTTGATCACTTATGTTGCTTTGTCAACATAGAAGACATCGGTGGCCGAGATTAGGTAAGCTACACCCAGAGGTGGTAAGCCCCCTGGGCAATCATGGCTAATCTGGTTAGTCGGGGATGGCATAAAGCCTGGCCGATAAGGCATTAGAAGCTATGCCCGGAGGTAAGAAGCCGCCCTCCGCCGGTTGTTTAGGGTTAAATAAGCTACACCCGAAGGTGGGAAGCCCCATTGGCAACCATGGCTAATCTGGTTAGCCAGAGATGGCATAAAGCCTGGCCAATAAGGCATTAGAAGCTATACCCAGAGGTAAGAAGCCGCCCTCCACCGATTGTTAGGGTTAGATAAGCTACACCCGGAGGTGGGAAGCCCCCTTGGAAACCATGGCTAATCTGGTTAGCCGGAGATGGCATAAAGCCTGGCCGATAAGGCATTAGAAGCTATACCCGGAGGTAAGAAGCCGCCCTCCACCGGTTGTTAGGGTTAGATACCTATCAGTAAAAAACTTCCTACAACCGCGGCTAATCATGTTAGCCGAAGATTTGGCATGAAGCCGGACGATAGGGTGTTAGAAGCGATACCCGTCGGTAAGAAGCCTCCTTCAGCAATATGGCGTAAACGCCGGCTGATAAAGCATTAGAAGCGCTACCCGAAGCTAAGAAGCCGCCCTCCGCCGTGGCTAATCATGTTAGCCGGAGATTTTGGCATAGAGCCTGGCCGATAAAGCATTAGAAGCGATACCCGAAGGTAAGAAGCCGCCCTCCGCCGCAGTTGATATATCAACTGGAATTTTTATGAACTCTTCTTGTATGAACAAAGATGTGTGTAACAAAAGAGGTCCCGTCTTGCGGGGATTTTATTTTATTTATATATGGTATGTACAATGATAGTGTGCAATGGCGAGTCTCAACGCCCTCATGTGTAATACGGTCGTAGATGTGTTATGTTCCATGGCCGGCGGTTTTCCTGACCCGCCGTCTCTGAGTCATCCCTGATATCGACGAGATAGTATGACCCATTGTTGAGATTTCTATTGACCACCAAAGGTCCTTCCCAAGGAGGAGATAACTTATGCATGCATGTCTGGTTTGAATCAGCCGGAGCACTAAGTCGCCTTCCTGGAATGTCCGGGTCTTGATCATGCGGCTGTGGTAGCGGCGCGGGTCTTGCTGATAGATCGCCGATCGGGCAGCCGCCAGCTCCCATGCTTCTTCCAAAGCATCCAACGCGTCTTGGCATGATGTCTCATTATCCGTCTCAACATAAGCCGCCACACGTGGCGAATCATGTCGGATGTCACTCGGCAATACTACCTCGGCACCGTACACCATAAAGAAAGGTGTATAGCCTGTAGATCTGTTGGGGGTAGTCCTGACACTCCATAAGACGGAAGGCAATTCTTCTACCCAACTCCCGGGCAGTCGTCGTAAAGGAACCATAAGCCGTGGCTTGATGCCCCTTAAAATCTCTTGATTAGCACACTCCGCCTGACCATTAGACTGTGCATGCGCAACTGCTGAAACATCCAGCCGGATGTGCTCCTTGTCACAGAACTCTTTCATAGCCCCCTTAGATAGATTTGTGCCATTATCGGTAACAATGCTGTGAGGGTAACCAAAGCGGTAGATCAACTTCTTAACAAATTGAACCGCCGTAGCCGCGTCACACTTGCTAACCGGCTCTGCCTCCACTCATTTGGTGAATTTATCAACCGCCACCAAGAGGTGCGTTTTCTTATCTTTGGATCTTTTGAAAGGTCCTACCATGTCTAGCCCCCAGACTTCAAACGGCCATGTAATTGGTATCATCCTTAACTCTTGAGCCGGAACATGAGCATGCCGGCCGAACTTTTGACAGCCGTCACATTTGCGAACCAAGTCTTCTGCATCCTTGTGAGCCGTCAACCAGAGGAACCCGTGCCGGAAGGCCTTGGCTACCAGCGACCTCGAGCCGGTGTGATGTCCATAGTCTCCGGCATGAATTTCATTTAAGATTTGCTGACCCTCCTCAGGTGAGACACGGCATTGAAAAACGCCAGTCACGCTGCATTTGTGCAACTCACCATTAACTATCGTCATTGATTTAGAGTGTCGGGTGATCTGTCTGGCCAGGTCTTCATCATCAGGTAACTCACCCCGGCTCAGATAGGCCGGGTAGGGGACAGTCCAATCTGGGATAGCGTGCAAAGCCGCCACTAACTCCCCCTCCGGGTTAGGAATAGCCAAATCCTCTTCCGAAGGTAACTTAACAGTCGGATGATGTAAGAGGTCCAGGAATACATTGGGCGGCACCGGCTTTCATTGGGAGCCTAGCCGTGACAGCGCATCTGCCGCCTCATTCCTGCGACGATCAATGTGATCCACCTGATACCCTTTGAAGTGGCCGGCAATAATATCAACTGCCTGTTGATAAGCCGCCATCTGTGGGTCTTTGGAGTCCCAAGTGCCCGAAACCTGTTGAGCCACCAAATCTGAGTCGCCCAAACACCTTACCCGGCTTAAATTCATCTCCTTGGCTAATCTAAGCCCATGAAGTAGAGCCTCATACTCAGCCGCATTGTTAGTGCACGGGAACATCAACCGGAGGACATAACAAAACTTATCACCTTTAGGAGACGTCAAAACAACTCCTGCGCCTGACCCTTCTAGCTGCTTGGATCCATCAAAGTGTATGGTCCAGTATGTGTCATCCGGCTTTTCCTCGGGAGCTTGACATTCCGTCCAATCATTTATAAAGTCCACAAGAGCTTGGGACTTGATAGCCGTACGAGGCATATATTTTAGATTGAGAGGCCCCAACTCCAATGCCCACTTAGCAATCCTTCCATTGGCTTCTCTATTCTGGATTATGTCCCCCAACGGAGCAGAACTGACCACAATTATTTGATGCGCCAAAAAATAGTGCTTTAGCTTGCGGTTGGCCATAAAGACCCCGTATACTAGCTTCTGCCAATGCGGGTACCTTTGCTTAGACTCCGTGAGGACCTCACTGATGTAATAAACTAGCCTTTGAACCGGATATTCTTTCCCAGACTCCTTACACTCGACTACGATTGCGACGCTTACTGCCCGGTTATTAGCCGCCACGTACAGAAGTAACGGCTCTTTCTCAGCCGGAGCAACCAGCACCGGTGGCTCAGTAAGCTGCTTCTTGAGCGCCTCTAATGCTTCACCCGCCGCCGTGCTCCAGACAAAATTGTCCGTCTTCTTCATCATCTGATATAAAGGAATAGCTTTCTCTCCGAGGCGGCTTATGAACCGGCTCAATGCGGCAATCCGCCCTGCCAAGCGTTGAACATCATTAATATAGGCCGGCTCAACCAGAGAAGTGATAGCCTTGATTTTATCCGGGTTAGCCTCAATGCCACATTCAGAAACCAGAAATCCCAGGAGCTTGTCGGCCGGAACACCAAAGACACATTTTGTCGGGTTAAGCATCATCTTATAGACCCGGAGATTATCAAAGGTTTCCTTTAAGTCGCCCAAAAGGGTCTCCTTCTTCCTGGATTTGATCACGATGTCATCTACTTAAGCATGGACGTTGCGGCCAATCTGACTATGAAGGCAGTTCTGCACACATCGCTGATAAGTCGCCTGGGCACTCTTGAGCCCGAAAGGCATAGATACATAACAGAAAGCCCCGAAAGGTGTAATAAAAGCCGTCTTCTCCTGGTCTTTAACCGCTATCTTGATCTGATGATAGCCTGAGTAAGCGTCCAGGAAACACAAGCTTTCACAACCCGTCGTAGCATCAATGATTTGATCAATACGAGGGAGGGCACGGATCAGCTGGGCAAGCCTTGTTAAGGTCCGTGTAGTCCACACACATATGCCACGTGTCGTTCTTCTTGAGCACCAGCACCGGGTTAGCCAACCACTCCGGGTGAAAAACCTCAACAATGAAACCCGCTGCCAAGAGCCGGGCAACTTCTTCCCCAATGGCCTTGCGTCTCTCCTCATTAAACCGCCATAGAAACTGCTTAATTGGCTTAAACTTCGAATCCACATTAAGGTTGTGCTCAGCGAACTCTCTCGATACACCCGGCATGTCAGAAGGTTTCCATGCGAAGATGTCCCGATTCTCATGGATGAATTCGATGAGCGCGCTTTCCTATTTGGGATCCATGTGAGCTCCAATGATGAATTGTTTGGATGAGTCGCCCGGAGTGAAATCTACCACCTTAGTATCATCCGCTGAAAACTTAAGGGGTGGCTCAACCTCCGTCGTGGGCTTCTTCAGTGGAGTCATATCCTCCGGGTCAACATTCTCCTTGTAAAATTTAAGCTCCTCCTGAGCGCAACTGGACTCTGCGTAAGCCGCATCTCCTTCCTCACACTCAATGGCCGTCTTTCGGTCACCATGAACAGTAATGGTACCTTTTAATCCGGGCATCTTGAGCTATAGGTATACATAGCAAGGCCTAGCCATGAATTTTGCATAAGCCGGACGTCCAAACAGTGCATGGTAAGGACTCTTGATTTTTACCACCTCAAACCACAAGGACTCCACCCTGTAGTTATACTCGTCGCCAAAGGCCACTTCCAAAGAAATCCTGCCCACCGGATACGCCGACTTGCCTGGCACCACACCATGAAAAATGGTGGACGAGGGTTTTAAATCCTTGTCTAGCAATTTCATCCGCCGAAAAGTATCATAGTAGAGGATATTAATACTGTTGCCTCCATCCATTAACACTTTATTCACCATATACCCTCCCACATGGGGGCCACAACCAAAGCCAGCCGCCCTGGGTCATCGACACGCGGCGGGTGATCCTCCCGGCTCCATGTTATATCATACTCAGACCATCGTAAATACTGTGGTAGGGCTGGTGCAACCGCACTGACCGCCCGCTTGCGCAACTTCTGATCCCTTTTGTTGAGGCTGGTCGTGAAAACATGATATTGACCGGAGCTGGCCTGCTTCGGGTTACTCTGATAACCAGATTGATTACGCTGTTGCTGATTGTTGTTACCAGAATGTTGTTGGTGTCCTCCTTGATTACCTTGACCTGGGTGACTAGACCCTGAGCCGCCGGACCCAAAACCGGCCCCTGACCCGCCATGTCCAGAGCCGCCCAGTGGGCCACCGTCCTGATTGTTGGGGTGTGTAAAGCGATTCTTAAGTTTTTGCATGAAACGGCACTCTCCCCATGTGTGGTTCGCCGGCTTATCGGGTTGGCCGTGATCCGGACAAAGACCCTTCAGCGCCTCCTCCAAATTAAAGGCAGGCCTGTCCTTATTAAAAGGTGGCCTAAACCTCCTGTTGCCCTTGGGGTGATTCTGATTGGTACTTGCATTGGCCACTAGTTCTGACCCGGCCTCAGGATTCTTACGTTTGCTCTGGCTACCATTGTTTGCTGTACCCTTGCTCTGATTGCCCTTCTTGCGTTGGTCGGCCTTCTCCTCGTTGGAGCCCGGATCCTTCGTGTTGTCAGAGTCAGTGTATTTCGTGAGAGCCGTCATGAGCTCTCCCATATCTTGACATCTGCGCTTGAGCCGGCCAATCTTCTGCATTAGTGGGACAAAGTGATAGTTCTTCTCTAGGACCAGTACTACCTGAGCCGCCGTGATCTGCTCCCAAGAGTGGATGATGGTCGAGACCCGCCGTACCCAATGATGAGCTGACTCATTCTCCTGTTGAACACAATGATCAAGATCCACGATGGCCATGGGCTGTTTACACGTTCCTTGAAAGTTTTTAATGAATCTGGCTCTCAGCTCTGCCCATGAGTTGATGGTATTGGGTGGCAATCCCTTTAACCATGTGCGGGCTGAGCCTTCAAGCATCATGATGAAGTATTTGGCACAAAACGCCTCACTGATGTCCAGCATCTCCATGGCTAGTTCATAACTTTCCACCCAAACCTCTGGGGGTAAATCAACGGTGTAATTTGGAACTTTGCGGGGCCCTTTGAAATCCTTTGGAAGCCGCTCACTCTGCAGAGCAGGTGATAAACATGGCACCCCCACTCTGGTGGTTCCTCCAACTCCTACTGACATGGATGGCGCGGGCTCCTGGCGAGCCGCCTTGGCTAAAGCTGTCACTTCTTGCTCGCCTCTTGCACGATTTCCAAATGCTTGTGTATCCACAGCCGCCCGATGACCCGTTGGAATCTCTTGGTGCCGGTTGATGTTGGAACCCGCCGGCGACTCGTAGCGCCGGCTAAAACTCTGGCTATGGAGGGGGGTTGAATGAACACGGCTCCAGTTGTAGGTGTACTTTTCCTGCTGGGCCATCGCCGTCTGCAAGTATCCAATGGCGTTTCGCACATCCTCCGCAAAGGGCGCCTCATCCGGAATAGGAATTGTTTCGAGCCGGGTGGCTGCTGCCACCATATTCTCGGCCGGGTTAGAATAATGACCCGTCGGTGTTGGAAAGGCCGCAGGCGAGGCCTGATTTCGCCGGGGCGGTTGAGTCACTGGCCAAGCCGCCGGGCGGCTTCCAGGTGCATTCGCTGTTCGCCTTGTCCCTGGCGTGTTGAAGAGGTTTCTTGCCTCATAACGTTCTGGCAGACGAGATTGATGCCTCATCCGATGAACCGCGGCTGCCGATTGTTGCTCCAGTCCAAGATGGAAAGCGTATGTCTTGATGCGTTCTGCCTCTTGATCCATCTGGGCTTTTAACTCAGCCATCCTCTACTGCTCTTCCGCCATCCGGTCCTTGATCCTTGCAATCTTCAAGTTCCTAGCCGCTTGATTGTACGGTGTAACGTCAGTAGCCATTAGGGCCGCGAGCTCGTCCATCAGCTCCAAAAGAACTTGAGCTGGCGGCGGCGGGTTATCGCGTGAGGTGGCGGCCCCTGCGGGCGTACTATTCGTGCCTGGGACTGACCCCGCCATGAACACGGCAGCATGAACCGGCAGCCCAAGATCGTCCGCCTCAGAGCGATCCGACTCAGGGCAGAGCTCATCGTAGCCCCCGAGCCTGCCGTTGTGAATCCTGTAGATCGACTCTGTTTCTCCGCTTGAAGATTCGTCCTCCGAGTAAACGAGAGTTTCCTGTGATCCGGAAGCTTCTAGATCCATACCTTGAGTAAAGCCCAAGAAGACGTGCTTCCGGCCCGGGCTAACGCGGGCGGGTTGCACACTACAAGTAGGTTGCAGACGCCGAGCCGGCTCGACGAGGTTGGCGCAGACGTCCGGCCCGGGTGTTGCTCCATCAACTTTTCTGATGAACACGTGGATCCCACCGAATGGAACCCGGAAGCCATACTCCACAGAGCCGGCATCAAGCCCCCAACCGGCGTCGTCAATGTAGAGCCGGTCACGATGACTCTTGCTCATCCTACCAACCACGTATCCCTCGAGCCCTGGGAGAGAGCCCTTTGAGAACTCAACACCACTGAGCGCAAGCCCCACGGTGGGCGCCAACTGTCGTGGTTTTGTCACGGCAGATGTCCGGATAAACGGATCTCGGTTTGAGGCCATTGCTAACGTGATGGACTCAAAGGGGTTGATGGGGACGAAAGACACGGATTTACCCAGGTTCGGTCCCTCAACTCGAGGTAATAGCGTACGTCCTGCTTGTGTTTGTATTGCTTGATGTATTGATTACAAGGGAGCTTAAGCTTGACCTAGTATTCGACAACCTGATCTCTAAGTCGCCCCGGGTCTGGCTTTATATAGGAGGTCTAGACCACAGGTCATACAATTAGTAATCGACTTTCATTGTCTATCCGAGTCTTCCTCTATCTTCTTGTCCAGGTTAAACCCGGACGACTTACACACTCGGGTCTTCTGGGCCATTGTCCGGCCCACCTTATGAGCCGCCAAGCTTCCTGGGCTTTAGGACCACCAGCTCACCTTGGGCCAGTGTACGAGCTGCCAAGCATAATCCGAAGCCCTTAGGACGGATCATACCGCGGGGTTATATCCCCAACAGGGCCTAAACTTTCGCCGCAGAGGGGGAAGATCAATTCGATTCATGACGAATGATGTTGTTAGCAAGCGAGCTTCCTGTTACCGGTGATCAGCCAGGGCCAATGATGCTATTAGCGATGCAATTAAGTGTCACAGCAAGCTTCCCGCGGAGCCGTAGTTATCACTGACCAACCAGGGAAAGAAAGACAATGATGGTGGCTGACGAAAGGAAGAAAGTTACGCTCCACGCGCGCTAAAATGAGGGATGCTGGCACCACGTGGGCAGAAGCGCCTTTTTAGCTAGATTAATCGGCGCCGTTTGTAAATCAAGTGGGAACCTAGACTTTGACAGTCATCGACAGCAAATTAACTCCGTAGTCCAAGCTGGAGTACGTAGAAAACATCACATGTTGTCTCCGGTCTCCCTAATATACAATTACCCCCACCTAGATTACCACCGATCATCATCAACCTGAGCAGTGAGCACTCGGCCTCGCCCGTTCTACCGCTGGGTGTTGGGACAAAAATAAGCGGCCGCTTTCGCGATAATGGGGATCTTTGAAACATCTGCGAAAGCAAAAGCTTGACACAACATCAGGCCTACTGCCTGACAGCGATCCTCTTTGACCGCCCATGCGGCCATGCATATCTTCTTCATTTCTTCATGGACGCACGTCCGTGGATGTGGATGTGGATGGATGGAGGTCGCGCACATGAACGTGATTTGGATCCGGATGTCGACGTGCATCTCCTCCTGCCGCCCTCCAAATACCCACAACTGCTGCTACATGTCTGGTCAAATACAAAATGTTGTCGACCAAAACGTACTAGTAATCTCTTACTGCCAGGTGCCGCTAAGTAGGAGTATACAAGAAATTACGAGTGTGACGTGTTGGTCTGTTACTACTGCACCCGCGATTGACAAGTTGCTGATTGCTTGCTTGCTTTGCTGGTCACCTGGGTACAATCTCGACCGATAGTCCAAGTTTATAATTCACACATCCAATCGATGGACGGCAAAAAGAGAGGCGGTACTCCACTGTAGTACCAGAGATAACTAAACAATAGCCCCCCCCCCCCCCCCTGTGGTGCAGGTACTGGAACCGGAAGGACCACCGCTTTGGTAGCATGGCCAGATTGCAGAAATCATTGGCCCCGTCAGAGTGATGCTACTAGTTTTTGACATAATTTCCAACTCACCAAGTGTGATACAATAATGCTCCATCCGATAAACGGACAAGTGTAACAGCGTATATCAGTCAGTGCCTCGCATGTTTACGAGCCACTGGTAGTAGTACGCTTTACAGGGGTGAACTGAAGAGAACATGTGCCCGATACTAAAAGCCGACGAGTTTTCGGCTCTTTTCAGCTCACCAAAGTGTGGAGCTGGGATTAAAGAAACGGCCGCGTCACTGGCGCCGGTCGCGCTCGTGTGTGCGCGCGCGCGCGTTCTGCTCCTGCCCGGCACACGACGCCCTGTCTCCCCGCCGTCGCATGCGACGATGGCATCGCCGCGCCGCGCTCTTCCGACGCCCGTGCGCGCGCTCACCGCCGCGGCGTCTGGCCTCTGCGTGCTCCGGAGCCGCACGGGTCCGTCCGTCGGGAGGCAGGTCCGGATAAACTCACATGCCGCAAGCTTCCAGCTTGTCGATCGCTCTCCGGATTATGGCGTGTGTTTGGCGCGCTGTGATGCTGGGCGAGCACATGGACTGATCACTGGTGTGTGGACGCACGCCTTGGACGGTTTCTGCGCAAGTGTGAGGAATGTTGCGACATTTTTGTTTATTCACGTGTACAGCGGGCCACGCACGTACGATCTCTTCTTCTAATTAAGCTAGCATGCTAGCAGTGTACTCTACCACCCCAGCTTTAAAGCAAGCAACTCTATCCATGATTAGGGCTTGTGGGACGCATGATCCTCCCTCGACGGGCCTTGATGCTAAACTAAACTATGATGCTTTCGAAGCTGGTCCCTGCGATTCATGTCGATGATTAAGGTTGGACACTGTAGCTAAGCTAGACAGGCGAAGCTGCTCAGGAAGCTGCCGGGCCCTGCGCTAATGTAGTGCCATAGTGCTCTGCATGCAACGCTCCAACCACTGGCTCTCCCAGCATATGCTTAGCGAGCGGAAAAGGTTAGGCGAAAGCAAACAAGGCTCCGAGCTGTGTGACACCGGCGCTAAACCTAAGCGCGCGCGCACGCACGCCTCCCCACAACTAGGCCCTAGCTATATCCAAGCGCCGCCATTAATCAACTCGCTAATGCGATCGCCATTATCTCCTCGCCCAAAGAGACACGACAGCGCCATTGCACTGTAGCAGCGGCATCCGCACTGCACTGAGCCGCTAGACACGATGCTAGGCCGGTCGAGGCCGTCTGCATTGCACGGAAGAACCAGCTAGAATCCGGAGTAAAAATGTCACGTCGCACGAATTCACGCACGCATGCATGCATGCATGTGTCCCGGGCGGACACGATTGTTCGCCGGATCACATCACCACAAAGCTAGGCAAGGCGGCATGCTTTTCTCGCCAACCCCGGCGGATGGCGGTACGTGCGTGGCCGTGTAGGGTTTTCATCAGCGTGCGTGCACGGGACGGTTGCCGGTTGGGGCTAGGCATGGCGCGTCCGTCCGTCCGATCTGCCGGGGCCTGTTCCGTGCTCGGCACAACGGCGAGGCGGCGCCACCCGTAAGATTGTACCTTTCCGCCACCCCTCCCTCTCCATCTCTCTCTCTCTCTCTCTCTCTTGGCCTCGACAGGCACAGCGACGAGATTGAGGTTGAGAGATGGAGTAGTCAGTAGGGTAGTGTACTAGTGTATATAGACTGTAGAGTAGGCAGTGGAGTGGAGTAGAGCGAACCATGAGCGAATGATTGATGGCGCTGTTGGACGCGACGGGACGCGTCGGCTGTGCCTGTCCGTGCGTCCGTCCTCGGATTCAGGTCAGGGTCGGCAGCTCTCCAGTCTTTCTCCTGTGCCGTTCCTCCACGTATGGTTATTCAGGATTATGGGGTGTCAACTGTCAACTACTAACTGAAAGAGCCATGAAGGCCACATAAGTGCATGCAATTTGTGTTAATGACAGAATCAGAGGTTCAGGGAGAGGTGAAAATTCAGGAAAAACTGCACGCAGAGATCGATCGCACAAGAGAAACATGGGCGGCATTCATCTCGCGACGACGAGCGTGGCGCCTGTACTGTGCGCCCTGCGGGATCTTGTCACTCTGCGGTCTGCGGTCTGCGCATCTTTATCGTCCATGGCGCGTACCGCCATTAAAACACGGCTTTGTGTCCGTACCGGGTACAGTAGACTGTTGCGGAGCAGCGGCGGCGGCAGAGGCCCGAACACAGGCGACGAGACGATACAACTGCGAGTCTCAAGGACAGGGTTATGAATGCGGTGCGGTGGAATTGCAGTTGCGATGCGACTGCAATAGGCTCGCTCGCTGCTGTTTATTTCATTTTTTATTCCTCGTCTGTGTTCACCGTCGCTTTGTCCAAGCGTCATTAACTTCGGACGCATCGAGCAAATATATCAGGCGTTCAATGGCTGCATAGATGTGTGCGAGGCACGGATACTTGCGCCGCATGGTGTCGAGTTTGTTCTAAATCAGCACAGTGGTGTTGTGTTTACCCGTTCACCCGGCCACACAGTGCAGAATCAGATGAAAAATAAAATGTACATGGTCACCGCATCGGCAAACTCGGACGGAGATCCATGGTCGATGACCGTCGCATCGGTAGCCTGCGACGGGGCACACGGCGGTGGTCTGCGTAGGCAGCAGCCACGACCTGTCATGTACATCGATCTCCATCTGAGAATGTCGTTGCGACGGTCACACACACGACATATCTATCACTGGTATTGGTAGCAGACTGCCGTTCTCGTCGTCGCAATCGGCTGTGTAGATGTGCATTCCGTCGTGGCCGCCGCAGGGTTTCAGCGAGATCAGCAATTAGAGGAGATGCTTTCTGCTTAGGGGAGGGGGTGTTTAGAAAATTCACAACCTAACTTAGGATGGGGGCGGGCATTTTTTTGCAAAAAGAGGATCGATGGACAGTAAGCATGAGATTTCCATCGAACGGCTGGCGATAAGAGGATGCAGGGATGCACAAACATGGGTGGATTCATAGGATATGACGCCTCTAAACATAAGTCTTTCTAAATACTACACTCTAAAGTATATATATACACACATTCGTATGTAGTTTATAGTGAAATTTCTAAGAAGATTTATATTTAAAAAAGAATGGAGTATATATAATAGTAAAATACAGTTTACGCCATGCATCTGGTTCACCTTTGACAAAGGATAAATTTTATGTACTCAAAAGGAAGCATCCAGTGATACAAGTACAACTATGGATACAATGAGTGCACAACCGACCTCTGTATGATTAAGATGTACATAACCAACTCTCTAATGTAGGCATGTAAAATGTCACGCTACCAAAGTGCAAAATCATGTAAGATCACAGCTATGCCTAGTAGATGAAAAAGAAAAGAAAAACTCAAAGTGACCAGACAACTATCGATGAACTTCAATAACGACCACCCGCCCTAACTATTCCATGACATTACAAAGACAACCAGACAAATTCTTTAGTAGCAACGCTTTGAAAAACAGAAGGACGCTGAAGCGCGTCATTGCCGGATCCAACACCGAAGGGTAGAACCTGGATGTTCACATCAAAGAGCAATTGCGAGCAAATATGAGCAATGCCTTCAACAAGACAACGACCAAAAAACATTGTCATTGCTATGTAACCAACTAGGGTACGACCTAGGGATTTGTCACGTCCAAGATGCGCGCCTATCCATCTTAAGACACGAGGACCTCGCAAGGGATAGAGACGCATCTTGCCGTTCGCAAGTATAGAATCATTGCATCATACATTACAGAAGAGATGAGTATACAAGATTGGCTTACACTCGCCACATGCTAAATTACAATTTCACACAGAGTTCAAATCATTAACATGAAAATAGGGTCCGGCTACGGACGAAATTAAACGATTAAAACAGATGCAAATAATACTATCTCGCTATCCCAAAGATCACGACCGTGGTCCTCTACTCGTCCGGGTAAGTCACGTACATCCTGCCTCTTTCCTCATCATATTCCCACTGGAGCTGGTTAAGATCATCCTGTACGTACTTATCTGTACCTGTACGTGGAGGGTTGTATTAATCTGTGAGCCACAAGGACTCAGCAATCAAGCGCCCGGGTACCGAGACTATTCAAGCTTAAAGGTTGGGATGGGGTATGTGTTTAGTTTGCAGCAGCACTAAGCATATATGGTGGCTAACTTACGCAACATGAAACAAATATGAGTGGCCTACGGTTAACAATCGAATCTAGTATGATCTCTATGAGATCCTGTACACTTACCTACGTCAGTCATAACCCCACCGTGTTCTTTCTCGGATCATGTTCACGAGCAGAGACGATCACGGTTACTCACACAGTTGGTGTATTTTAATTAGAGTTTACTTTAAGTTAACTATAACCGGGTGTTAAATAAATATCCAAGTTGTCACATAACCGCGGGCACGGCTTCTCGAAAAGATTTAACCCTGCAGGGGTGCTCCAACTAGTCCATCACAAATTACCACATTCCGCGGGAATAGCCTCAACCACGGATCTCGTGGCCATCATAGGTAATTCCAAAGGAATTCCAACACCTCGAGAAAACCCGAAGAAAGTCAGACTCCACACGCAAGACATTCGATAAAGGTAAAACAAATCCAGCAAGACCTCCCGACATGTCGACAAACTCGATAAGAGCCGCGTATCTCATTCTTAGGACACGACGGATGAACGATGGTTACCACGCCAATCACCGAGTTGCCCCGGCCGGCGTTAATAAGCTGCTCTGGGTTGGACCAACACTCATGCGGAGCACTGGCCTGGGTGTTGATTAATTATCCACGAGTTTGCAAGGCCCTATGCAATTTTATTAAGTTGTTAAGCAAATGTAGTATCAATCTCGGGTCTTGCCAGACAAGTTTTAATCTTAACCGAATAAACAAGGGGGTCTCCATAACAACCCCAAGCGTGTTAGGAGCGCAAAATATGGAAAACATAACAGCGGTACCAAGAACTATGGCGGTAACAGTGGAACAAAACACCTAGCAAAAGGCCAAGCCTTCCACCAATACCAAAATATATATGTGCATTAAATTAAATAACAGATAATATTGTGATATCCAAATCCATGTTATCATATTAAACAACCTGCACCTACAACTAAGAACGCTATAAGAGGGGCTGAGCAGCGGTAACTTAGCCAATCAAAGGTTTGCTACGATGTGGAGGGTTAGAGGCTTTCATGGAAATTAGGAGGCTGATATTCAAGTGGTAGGTAGCGCAATTGTAACGATAAGAGCGAGAATTTAGTAAGCGAAAATAGTATCAGGATCCGGGTACGATCATTTTGCCTGTTGGTTCTTCAGTGGAACAAGTAGTGGGATCCTCATAGTAGTACTCTCCTGGGTCCTCGTACTCAGTATCAACACTCGCGTCTACCCAAGAGAAACAGCAATAATAAACATTCAACCAAGGTGCAATGCACAACCAAGGTGATGCATGATTCATTTATAAGAATTTTAACATGGCAATCCAAAACTAGTCATGTTTCAAATGCAAAGTTTGTTTATTAATGAATCTGGATAGAACCACAGTTTAAGTTATTTAAACATGCATGAACATGGAAAATATGGATGCAGCATGCAAAATCTATAGAAATGCATATAAGGAACGCAAGAAACGGAGTTACGGTTCTCACGATACGCTCACGACAAGGTACGAAGACAAAAACACAAGACAACAAAGTCATGAGCTAATTCTTGGCATTTCAAGGTAGCCACTGGTTAGGTAATGAAAAACCAATCACAATAGGCTCAAAGATCAATCAATTCCATGGAGTATAGTTCCCACAAGTCACAAAACAATAAAACAAACAATCTGCCATATTACAGCAACATAACAACTTACACAGCCCACAACTTGAGCTACAGGAATCCTACAGCCACAGGCAAGGTATTGACAGAGACTACACAATACACACATCAACTTATCTAACTACACAATCAGCAAAGGAGGTACACATCAATAAGCATGAAGCTACCAAGTTGACAAGATGAAACAATTTTCTGGGACTTGGTGAAAATAACAGTTTTCTGGAATCTGAGTTAATAAAGTAGCAAGTTGACAACAGTGGTTAAATATACTAGAGAGCACCTCTTGGCATGAAAATTAACAGTATGGTAGTAGACAACATCTACTCCAAAACACTAGCACTGAGCATGCTCAAATTCACAACACATCACAAGATACCATCCACTCTACATGGCATAAAAATAATAGCAGATTCTCAGACTTGGTAGTTTTTAGCATGCTGAAACAGAAACATTAAGTTGGCTACTTAACAGCATGTTTCCCACTTATATGGGTGATTATCATGTTAAACAAAAATACCATGGCATAATAGATGTAAAACACTAGCACTTCCATGTTGGCACATGCCCCAAAGCAAGTAAGGATTAAATCATGCAAAAATGACAAAGTGGCATCACAGCTGAAAGTGACAGTTTTATGAAATTGCTCAAAAGTGAAATCTGAAGGCACCAATGGATTCATTGGTTCTTTCTACCCCAAAAACATGTGTCATACTCATATGTTCATGTGAAACAACAAGGCACAAACAAGATAGCAAAAACAACCATCTATTCTCATAAGTGGATCATAGCTCTAATTAAACATGCATAAATGATCAAACCAGCTTTGTATCTTAGCTAGAGATGGAAATGAGCTGCCAAATTACAATCGTGCATATAAACAACAAGGGGTTATCAAGTGGGGAAACCCACTAGTCCCCCCCCCCCCACACACACATACACTCTACACTCAGCACTACATGCAAGCACACCTATGCTCTCTATATGTCCAAGGCATATGAGCACCATCACTCATGAACAAACCACCCAAGAAGGGGTGTTCATCCACACACCCACCCACATGCCCACATATGCATAGGCATATGGCACATACACACACAACACTCACAAATGCACTAGGCACATACACTCACATACACCCATGCTCATGTGTATGGGTGGTCATCCACACACATATGCATACATATATGCATATGCATATGGATATGGCAACACCCACACACACTACCACTCACATACACACATCTACTTGCACATATGCACACTCTCATATGTGCATGCACCAAGCACACACACACACACACACACACACTACAATACACAAAAGAAAAACAGAAAAAAACTACACATACTCATGTTGCATCTACACATACACATGCATACACTAAGGAGAAAACAAAAGGAAGACAAAATGAAAAAAACAAAATAAAAAATGGGGAGGGGTTCGGATTCAAACCCATGACCCCTTGGTCATTTCCCCTAAACCAGGCCACTCTGCTACGCGCGCGTCAGTTAACAGGGTAGGGGCTTGATCCCTCTAATACACACATGCACACAATAAACTCTGACGGAATTGAACATATGCACACTCACGGTGACAGGGCAACGGCGACGACTAAACGTGGACTCCAATGAACACACGAGCGGCGGAGGCCCTTACTGGACGCCCTGCTCCCGCCCGCACAAGCACAACCACCTAACGCCGGCGAAACGACTCCGGCGGCGACGACAGAATGCTATGGCGACAAAACTGCACATGATTCGCATGGCGGTGGCTCAGACGAGGAATTGGACGGGGCAAAGCGAAAATGGATCCCCTGCGAGAGCAGGAACTCGCACGCAACGCGCGGAAGCACGAGGTCGACGGTGCACTCGTCAGAGACGAGGTACGATGGCGGCGGAACGTACCTAAACATGAACACGCACTACACAGGCTTAGAAAGCTCGAGATCTGGCGAGGAGGAACGACGAGCTCACCTAGACACGATCGCGCAACCAATTGAGCTCGAGGAAGCGCGACGACGGGGAATTGCCGCGACGGAGGGGCTCGACCGGAGGGGAAGAAGATGAAGCAGAGGCACGGGCTTGACGTCCCACGAGGATGCAGAGGACGTCGGGGAAGCAGACAGCGACGGCGACACGATCCCAACGATCTCTTGCTCGAGGGGCTCGCCAGAGAGGCTCCCGCGGCGATGAGCTCCTACTGAACCTCCCTGGACCCTCTCTACACACTCTGAACCTTACCTTGCCGGGGACAGAAGAGGAGGAGAGGTGGAGGGCGGCGGCGTGAGGAGGGAAAGGAACCCTAGGGGGGCGGCACGGACGTCGAGGGGACTAAATAGGCGGGGACAGACGGTGCCTCGACGTCTGAAACTCACGGCGGAGCTCTCTCTCTCTCTCTCTGAACCTGACGACGACACCCAACGGAACAGGTAGCCATTCCCGAGCGGGCTGGGCCGCGGGGAATGCAAGCCCACTCTGGCTCTCTCTCTCGAAAACAATAACTGAGAAGGTTTTTTTTCTTTTAAAACAACACAACACAAAGGAAAAAGCCCAGTGATAAAATAAAGGAGTTTTTGGGCAAACAAAAATACTTTTGTGAAGGAAATAATATGCCCCATTTAATAAAAATGTTAAGTTGAATTTTTGGACAAGTAATTTTAATATTTAAAATAGGCAGCCCCTCTGTTATTTTAAAACTCACAAGCATGCAAACTTCAAACATCAAAACAAACATACTTAAAATCCATAAGACATATAGGGCTACCTCTTGAACATTTTTAAAATAATTGAAATGACAACTTAATTCTGCTATGAAAATAACATGGGGGAAAATAGGGGTATTGGAAGGTTTTTGTAGAAAAGTAAAGAGAGGGGAAGAAGGAGGAGATTGCACACATGATCTCCACCCACACTCAAACCAAATCATAACACTCACATACATGGTCACTTCACAACAAGGCATGACATGATGGATGCATGATGCATGATGCATGAATGCAATAACAAGACATGGATGACAAGTTGCAAAACAATCATTAAGCTTATGGCACAAGGTTCATACAATAGGTCACATGCCAAATAGGGTAGGAACAACACTTGGGCTGTCACAGGATTTCACCTTTGAACTTGAGAGTGGGTACTCATGAAGCACTACCAAATGAAACTTGGTATCACTTTCTACGATCTCAGCAATGGCATGCGTACCATGGTCTTAACATTGAACCACACAAGTGAAGTCCATGCCCGCACAAACAGAAAGTCAAGCCGTGACAAGAATCGGTTGCTACCCAAGGCTCTGAACGATGATGGTCACCATCGCACATGCCACAAATATTGACCAGGGAGGAAGGTGCACCGCAAAATCCTAATTTTGGACGTTCTGGAAACCCGCATCGTCCTCTTGCTCCATTGCCCTCTCGTGTGGCGACAAAATTAGCTGTCAAACATATTTTTCTTGCCATCGGATGTGAATGTTCAAAACCTTTCGGCCCATTTGACGGTGTCTTGGACTAGAGGGTCCCAACCGAGCTAGTCTAGTCCGTGGGCCGGACTGGAGGCCCACCCAAGAGGAAGGACTTCGAAGGCCCTAGGATGGGACGTGGGCACATCGGATTCCACCGAAGACTTGACGTGTACTCCAAGGAGGGATGATTCGGTCGGCATGTAATCCATAGATGATAACCGACATTCATGTAACCCTAGATACCCCCAATGCCTATATAAACTGGAGGGTTTAGCTCGTAAAGGATACCCATACACATCATCATCACCCTTAGGGTTTTAGACCACAACATACGATCTCGAGGTAGATCAACTCTATACTTGCTACACCAATAATACAACAAGAGCAAGGCGTAGGGTTTTACCTGCATAGAGAGGGCCTGGACGTGGATAAAACACTGTGTGTTCCTTGTCTCCTGTTAGCCATTGATCTGATCTCACGGCTCGGATCCCCCTACCCTAGGACCGCCAATTTTGACACCGACACCCTCAACTGCCAATCGGCGCAGGATCACAACATCATGCGTGCACCTGGTCGAGACCGCCTTGTTAGGAAGCATACAATTGTCATTGCCGCTCGCTTACCTATAGACAGGGTCACGACCACTGACACCTTGCCACCAGACACCTCCAACCCATTCGAAAACACCGCAGTCATTGTTGCAAAGCCATATTCTCTTCCTCAAGCCAACACACAGATCACATCTCACCACTGAAGGGTACTGAAAGGAAGACCTTCTCGTAGCGGCCTTCATCACCCAGTGCCCAGGGCCTAGCCCGACCACTTGTCTTTAGCAGGGATGAGGGGAAGGGAGGATGAGGAGGCCGTGCCCGAAGGCTAGATGCCTCTTGGTTGGTGGTGCAAATGCTCTAGATGTTTTTTTACATGGAGATGCATCTATTATTTTTTTGAAAATGGTCAGATTTATTATTAAATTTCACCAAAAGTATAAAGCACCCGAAACACAATAAAAATACATCGAGGTTCTAGGACCAACGAACAACCTGCTGCAGGCAAAGCATGCCGCGTCGGCGGCATTGTTGTTGCTTCCATAGTGGAGCTGGACTTTTTCTTGACCGTGTTGATGATTACCGAAAATTCTTCGTGCACATGCCCCTAAAGACCAACGTTCCCGAGCCAAAATCATTGCGGTTGTACCATATAATCGTTGGACCTAGAGGCAATAATAAATTAGTTATTATCATATTTACTTGTTCATGATAATCGTTTATTATCCATGCTATAATTGTATTGATCGGAGACTTAGATGCATGTGTGGATACATAGACAAAACCATGTCCCTAGTATGCCGCTAATAGACTAGCTCGTTGATCAAAGATGGTTAGGGTTTCCAAGCCATGGACATGAGATGTCATTTGATAACAGGATCACATCATTAGGAGAATGATGGGATGGACAAGACCCAAACTACAAACGTAGCATATGATCGTGTCAGTTTAATGCTACTGTTTTCTGCATGTCAAGTATATGTTCCTATGACCATGAGATCATGCAACTCACTGACACGAGAGGAGTGCCTTGTGTGTATCAAACGTCGCAACGTAACTGGGTGACTATAAAGGTACTCTACAGGTATCTCCGAGGGTGTCTGTTGGGTTGGCATGGATCAAGACTGGGATTTGTTACTCCGAGTGACGGAGAGGTATCTCAGGGCCCACTCGATAATACAACATCACAACAAGCCTTGCAAGCAATGTGACTAAGTGTTAGTCACGGGATCTTGTATTACAGAACGAGTAAAGAGACTTACCGGTAACGAGGTTGAACTAGTTATGGAGATACCGACGATCGAATCTCGGGCAAGTAACATACCGAAGAACAAAGGGAACATCAAACCGGATTAACTGAATCCTTGACATAGAGGTTCGACCGATAAAGATCTTCGTAGAATATGTAGGAACCAATATGGGCATCCAGTTCCCGCTATTGGTTATTGACCGTAGAAGTGTCTTAGTCATGTCTACATAGTTCTCGAACCCACAGGGTCTGCACACTTAAGGTTTGGTGACGTTTCGGTAGTATAGAGTTATGCATGGTGGTGACCGAAGGTTGTTCGGAGTCCCGGATGATATCCCGGATGTCATGAGGAGCTCCGGAATGGTCCGGAGGTAAAGATTAATATATAGGAAGTCCTGTTTTGGTCGTCGGAAAAGTTTTGGGCTCATCGGTAGTGTACCGGGAGTGTCGATAGTGTACCGGGGGACCCTCGGGAGGGGTATTTCGACCCAAGAGGCTACATGGGCTGTAGGAGGGTGAATACCAGCTCTTAGTGGGCTGGTGGAAGTCCCACACAAGGCCCATGCGTCTGGGAAGAAAAGCCCAAAAGGAAAAAGGTGGAAAAAGGCAAAAAGGAACAAATAAGGAAGGAGTCCAAATCCTACTAGGAGTGGAGGAGGAGGACTCCTCCCTCCTTGGTTCGGCCGACCCAAGGGCTGGATTTTTGGCAGACAAGCCTCCTCCTCCTCTCCTCCTATATATACTAGAGAATTTTAGGGTTTTGGCACAGAATTTTCAGTCACGTGCTGCCTGTTCCTCCAGTGCATAGTTTCTCCTCTAGATCGGATTTCTGCAGTGCTTAGGCGAAGCCCTGCCGGAGTAGCTCCACCACCATTTCCGGAGCGTCGTCACACTGTCGGAGAACTCTTCTACCTCTCCGCTCCCTCTTGCTGGATGAAGACGGTGGAGATCGTCATCAAGCCGTACGTGTGCTGAACGCGGAGGTGCCATCTGTTTGGCGCTAGATCGGAAGGACTGTGATCAAGATCGCGAGACGGATCGTGATGAGTTCGCGGGACGGATCGTGATGAGTTCACGGGACGGATCGTGATGAGTTCGCGGGACAGATCATGATTGGATCGCGGGACGGACCGTGATGAGATCGCGGGACGCTCGGCGATTTGGATCGCGAAGACGTTCGACTATACCAACCGCGTTTCTTAAAGCTTCCCGCTTAGCGATCTACAAGGGTATGTAGATCCACTCTCCCTCTCATAGATGCTCATCACCATGGATAGATCTTGCGTGTGTGTAGGAATTTTTTTGTTTCCCATGCGACGTTCCCCAACAGTGGCATCATGAGCTAGGTCTGTGTGTAGACGAGATCTCGAGTAGAACACAAAGAGTTTGTGGGCATTGATGCTTAGATTGCTTCCTTCCTTGGTCGTGTTTTGGTTCAACGGTATTGTAGGATGAAGCCGCTCGGACCAACATTACTCGTATGCTTACGAGAGACCGGTTCCATCGACTGGCGTGTAACTTCGTTGCACAAAGATGGCTCGCGGGTGTCTGTTTCTCCTACTTTAGTTGGATCGGATTCGACAAAGGCGGTCCTTGAGAAGGTTGAAAAGCAACTTATGTATCACCGTTGGGGTTTATGCGTAGGTGAGAATTGTTCTTGCTAGATACCCGTAGCAGCCACGTAAAACATGCAACAACAATTAGAGGACGTCTAACTTGTTTTTGCAGGGTATGTTGTGATGTGATATGGCCAATTACATGATGTGATGTATGTGATGTATGAGATGATCATGTGATGTATAGATTATCACGACTTGCATGTCGATGAGTACGGCAACCGGCAGGAGCCATAGGGTTGTCTTTAATTATTGTATGACCTGGGTGTCAATCATTAAGAGCTATGTAATGCTTTACTTTATCGCTAAACGGTAGCAATAGTAGTAGAAGCATGGTGGGCGCGACAACCCCGATGGCGACACGTTGATGGAGATCAAGATGATGGAGATCATGGTGTCGTGCCGGTGACGATGGAGATCATGTCGGTGCTTTCAAGATGGAGATCAAAAGCACAAGTTCATGGCCATATCATGTCACTTATGATTTGCATGTGATGTTAATCCTTTTATGCACCTTGTTTTGCTTAGGACGACGGTAGCATTATAAGGTTATCCCTCACTTAAATTTCAAGATGAATTGTGTTCTCCGCGAGTGTGCACCGTTGCGTAAGTTCGTCGTGTCGAGACACCACATGATGATCGGGTGTGATACACTCTACGTTCACATACAACGGGTGCAAGCCAGTGTTGCACATGCAGAACACTCGGGTTAAACTTGACGAGCCTAGCATGTATAGAGATGGCCTCGGAACATAAGAGACCGAAAGGTCGAACATGAGTCATATAGGAGATATGATCAACATGATGATGTTCACCATTGAAACCACCTCAACTCACGTGATGATCGGACTTGAGTTGGTGAATTTGGATCATGTATCACTCGAATGACCGAACGGATGTCAATTTGAGTGGGAGTTCTTCAGTAATATGATTAATTGAACTCATTATCATGAACATAGTCAGTAGTGTCTTTGAAAATTATGTTGTATATTACTTGCTTGCGCTGTAGCTCCCTTGAATTTTTATATGTTCCTAGACAAATATAGTTGAAAGATGATGGTAGCAATATTGCGGACTGGATCCGTGATCTAAGGATTGTCCTCATTGCTGCACAAAAGGCTTATGTCCTTAATGTACCGCTCGGTGCGCCAACCCCTCTAGCATCGTCTATAGATGTTGTGAACATCTGACAGGCACGTTTTGATGACTACTTGATAGTTTAGTGCGTCATGCATTACGACTTAGAATTGAGGCTCCGAAACGTTTTGAACGTCACGGAACATATGAGATGTTCTAAGAGCTGAAATTAGGATCTCAGGCTCGTACCCGTGTTGCGAGATATGAGATCTCTAACAAGATTCTTTGCCTGCAAGATGAAGGAGAATAGCTCAATCGTTGAGCATGTGCTCAGATTGTCTAGGTGCTACAATCACTTGAATCGAGTGGGAGTTGATCTTCCAGATAATATAGTGATTGATATAGTTCTCCAAGTCACTGTCACTAAGCTACTAAAACTTGGTGATGAACTATAAAACGCCAGGGATGGAAATAATGATCCCTGAGCTGTTTGCGATGTTTGACACCGCGAAGGTAGAAATCAAGAAGGAGCATCAAGTGTTGATGGTTAGTCAAACCACTAGTTTCGAGAAAGACAGGAGCAAGGAGGGAAAATTTATGGATAGCAAGTCAATTGCTGCTCCAGTGAAGCAACCCAAAGTTGAACCCAAATCCGAGACTAAGTGCTTCGATAATGAGGAGAGCGGTTGCTGAAGCGGAACAACCCTAGATACTTGGTAGATAAGAAAGGCTGGCAACGTCGACAGAAGTATATTTGATATACGTTTTAATGATGTGTACGTTGCGAGTACTCCTAGTAGCATCTGGGTATTGGATACCGGTTCGATTGCTAAACGTTAGTAACTCTAAATAAAAGCTACAAACGGAGCACTAGCTAAGGGTGAGGTGACGATGTGTGTTGGAAAATTTTCCAAGGTTGATGTGATCAACATCGCACGCTCTCTCTACCTTCGAGATTAGTGACAAACCTAAATAAATGTTATTTGGTGCTTTGCGTTGAGCATGAACGTGATTAGATCGTGTTTATTGCAACACGGTTATTCATTTAAGTTAGAGAATAATGGTTATTCTGTTTACATGAATAATACCTTCAATGGTCATGCACCCAGTGAGAATGTTTTGTTGAATCTTAATCGTAGTAATACACATGTTCATAACATTGATGCCAAAAGATACAAAGTTAATAATGATAGTACCACATACTTGTGGCACTGCCGCTAAATGTCATATTGGTATAAAGCGCATGAAGAAACTCCATGCTGATGGATCTTTGGACTCATTTGATTTTGAATCGGTTGAGACATGCGAACCATGCCTCTTGGGAAAGATGACTAAGGACCCCGTTTCCAGATGGATGGAGCAGGCATGTGATTTATTGGAAATGATACATGTTGATGTATGCAATCCAATGAGTCTTGTAGCGTGCGGTGGATATCGTTATTTTCTTACCTTCACTGATGATTTGAGTAGATATAGTGTATATTTACTTAATGAAACACAAGTCTGAATCATTTGAAAGGTTCAAGCAAATTCAGAGTGAAGTTTAAGATCATTGTGACAAGAAGAAACGTCTGTGATATGATCGTGGAGGTGAATATCTGAGTTACGAGTTTGGCATACAACTTTAGACAATGTGAAAGTTGTTTCACAACACACGCCACGTGTAACACCATAGCGTGATGGTGTGTCCGAACGTCATAGTCGTGCTCTATTGGATATGGTGCGTGCTATGATGTCTCTTATCATTTTGCTACTATAATTTTGGGGTTATGCATTAGAGACAACTACATTCACTTTATATAGGGCACCATCTAAATCCGTTGAGATGACACCGTGTGAATTATGGTTTTATAGAAACCTAAGTTGTCATTTCTTAATGTTTGGGGCTGCGACGCTTGTTGTGGAAAAATTGTTTTCACCTAATGAGCTAGAACCCAAAGCGGACAATGCATCTTCATAGAATACACTAAGAACAGTTGGGTATACCTTCTATCTCAGATCCAAGTGCAAAGTGTTTGTTGCTAAAACGGGTCCTTTCTCAAGAAAAAGTTTCCCTCGAAAGAATTGAGTGTGAGGAAGATAGAACATGATGAGGTTGTTAAACCTTTGTTCAACCAGAGAGTAGCGCAGCACAGAAAGATGTTTCTGTGAAGCCTACATTAGTTGAAGAGGAAGTTAATGATGATGATCATGAAGCTTCAGGATCAAGTTACTATCGAACCTCGTAGGTCGACAAGGATGTGTACTGCTCCTGAGCGGATCGACAACCCTGTCTTGGAGGTCATGTTGTTGGACAACAACGAACTTATGGGCTGTGGAGAAGCGATGATGGGCCCGGATTCCGACAAATGGTTAGAGGCCATAAAATCCGAGAAACGATCCATGTATGAAAACCAAGTATAGACTTTGGTAGACTTGCTCGTTGGAGGGCAGGTCGTTGAGTACAAATGGATCATTAAGATGAAGACAGACGTTGATGGTGAATGTCACCGTTTATAAAGCTCAACTTGTCGCAAAGAAGTTTCCGCCAAGTTCAAGGAGTTGACTGCATGAGACTTTCTCAATCATAGTGATGCTAAAGTCTGTTGGAATTATGTTAGCAGTTGCTGCATTTTTCAGTTATGAAATCTGACAGATGGATACCAAAACATCGTTTCCTTCCTTAAGGAAAGGTTGTATGAGATACAACCAGAAGGTTTTGTCAGTCCTAAGGATGCTAAAAGGTTTGCAAGCTTCAGTGAACCTTCTATGAACTAAAGCAAGCATCTCAGAGTTGGAATATACACTTTGATGAGGTGATCAAAGTTTTTTAGTCCATACAAAGTTTATGAGAAACTTGTATTTACAATAAAGTGAGTGGGAGCACTATAGAGTTTCTGGTAAGCATATGTGGTTGACATATTGTTGATCGGAAATGATGTAGAATTTCTGGAGCATAAACTGTTGTTTGAAAGGAGTTTTTCAAAGGAAGACCTTGATAAAGCTACCTAATTGTTGAGCATCGAGATCTATAGAGATAGATCAAGATGCTTGATAAGACTTTCAATGAGTACATACCTTGACAAGATTTTGAAAAAGTTCAAAATGGATCACTCAGAGAAAGAGTTCTCGCCTGATTTGTAAGGTGTGAAGTTGAGTAAGACTCAACGCCCAGTGACTGCAGAAGATAGAGAAAAGACGAGTGTCATCCCCTATGCTTCAACCATAGGTTCTATCATGTATGCAATGGTGTGCACAAGACCCGAAGTTAGCCTTGCCATAAGTATGGCCGGAAGGTTTCAAAGTGATCCTGGAATGGAGCACTGGACAGCGGTCAAGATTACCCTTAGTAACTAAAAGACTAAGGAGATGTTTCTCGATTATGGAGGTGATAAAGAGTTCGTCGTAAAGAGTTACGTCGATGCAAGCTTTAACACCGATCCGGATGACTCTTAGTAGCAATCCGGATACGTATAGTGGAGTAGCCATTTGGAATAGTTCCAAGTGGAGTGTGGTAGCAGTATTTACAGTTTAACATAGAGATTTGCAAAGTACACATGGATCTGAATGTCGCAGAACCGTTGACTATAAGATCTTTCTCACATGCAAAGCATGATCGAGCCCCAGAACTCATTGGGTGTTAGATTCATAACAATGCGAATCACATGGTGATGTGAACTAGATTATTGACGCTAGTGCAAGTGGGAGACTGTTGGAAATATGCCCTAGAGGCAATAATAAATTAGTTATTATCATATTTCCTTGTTCATGATAATCGTTTATTATCCATGCTATAATTGTATATATCGGAGACTTAGATGCATGTGTGGATACATAGACAAAACCATGTCCCTAGTATGCCTCTAATAGACTAGCTTGTTGATCAAAGATGGTTAAGGTTTCCTAGCCATGGACATGAGATGTCATTTGATAACGGGATCACATCATTAGGAGAATGATGGGATGGACAAGACCCAAACTACAAACGTAGCATATGATCGTGTTAGTTTAATGCTACTGTTTTCTGCATGTCAATTATATGTTCCTATGACCATGAGATCATGCAACTCACTGACACCAGAGGAGTGCCTTGTGTGTATCAAACGTCGCAACGTAACTGGGTGACTATAAAGGTACTCTACAGGTATCTCCGAGGGTGTTTGTTGGGTTGGCATGGATCAAGACTGGGATTTGTTACTCCGAGTGACGGAGAGGTATCTCAGGGCCCACTTGGTAATACAACATCACAACAAGCCTTTCAAGCAATGTGACTAAGTGTTAGTCATGGGATCTTGTATTACAGAACGAGTAAAGAGACTTGCCGGTAACGAGGTTGAACTAGGTATGGAGATACCGACGATCGAATCTCGGGCAAGTAACATACCGAAGAACAAAGGGAACATCATACGGGATTACCTAAATCCTTGACATAGAGGTTCGACCGATAAAGATCTTCGTAGAATATGTAGGAACCAATATGGGCATCCAGGTCCCGCTATTGGTTATTGACCGTAGAAGTGTCTCAGTCATGTCTACATAGTTCTCGAACCCGCAGGGTCTGCACACTTAAGGTTTGGTGACGTTTCGGTAGTATAGAGTTATGCATGGTGGTGACCGAAGGTTGTTCGGAGTCCCGGATGATATACCATACATCACGAGGAGCTCCGGAATGGTCCGGAGGTAAAGATTAATATATAGGAAGTCCTGTTTTGGTCGCCGGAAAAGTTTCGGGCTCATCAGTAGTGTACCAGGAGTGTCGGTAGTGTACCGGGGGCCCCTCGGGAGGGGTATTTCGACCCAAGAGGCTACATGGGCTGTAGGAGGGTGAATACCAGCCCTTAGTGGGCTGGTGGAAGTCCCATACAAGGCCCATGCGGCTAGGAAGAAAAGCCCAAAAGAGAAAAGGTGGAAAAAGGCAAAAAGGAACAAATAAGGAAGGAGTCCTAATCCTACTAGGAGTGGAGGAGGACTCCTCTCTCCTTGGTTCGGCCGACCCAAGGGCTGGCTTTTTGGTAGCCAAGCCTCCTCCTCCTCTCCTCCTATATATACTAGAGGATTTTAGGGTTTTGGCACAGAATTTTCAGCCACGTGCTGCCTGTTCCTCCAGTGCATAGTTTCTCCTCTAGATCGGATTTCTGCAGTGCTTAGGCGAAGCCCTACCGGAATAGCTCCACCACCATTGCCGGAGCGCCGTCATGCTGTCGGAGAACTCTTTTACCTCTCCGCTCCCTCTTGCTGGATCGAGACGGCGGAGATCGTCATCAAGCCGTACGTGTGCTGAACGCGGAGGTGTCGTCCGTTCGGCGCTAGATCAGAAGGACTGTGATCAAGATCGCGAGACGGATTGTGATGAGTTCGCGGGATGGATCATGATGAGTTCGCGGGAAGGATCGTGATGAGTTCGCGGGACGGATCGTGATTGGATCGCGGGACGGAGCGTGATGAGATCGCGGTACGCTCGGCGATTTGGATCGCGAAGACGTTCGACTACACCAACCGCGTTTCTTAAAGCTTCCCGCTTAGCGACCTACAAGGGTATGTAGATCCACTTTCCCTCTTGTAGATGCTCATCATCATGGATAGATCTTGCGTGTGCGTAGGAAAAAAATTATTTCCCATGCGACGTTTCCTAACAATAATTGATCCAACTAAGACAAAATCTCACCGGCGGGTACACATGAGAAGAAACCTTAACCTCACATTAGAGATCGGTTTAATCCATCTTAACTCCGTATCTGAGGAGGATGGAAACCTGGATAATAAGTAAATTTGCTTTTAGACAGGAGGCCAAGACCCGACGCTAAATTAATGGAAACCTGGACAATCTTTAGCTTACAAGACATCAAATAATCAAGGAAAACCCAAAATAACAAGGAAACACAAGATGTTGATAATAACTAACTAAAAGAGATGTGCCTACGTGGGGAAAAATGCAGTGTGGTCGAATATCCATTTCTGAGCTCGGGCTCATATGCATCCGGTGAAGAGAAAATTTACAAAAAATGCTAACAAAACTCAAACAAATCTGTTTTTTTACATGGAAGATATTTTGTGTGTGAGGTGTGTTATAAATTTCAGGTCATTTGAACATATGAGCAGCTCTCAGGCAAAAAGGACAAATTGGATGAGAACAATAAGCTTTTTCATAAACCTTAAATTTGTCTTTTTTTGTTGAGAGTTAATCAGATGTTAAAATGACCTAAAATTTGAAATGCACCTCACGCATCAAGTGATGGTCTATGCAAATATATATATATATATATATATATATATATATATATATATATATATATATATATATATATATATATATATAAGTTGTTTCTTATATTTACATAAATGTTTTGTTCATCGCAGGTGCAGCTGAGTTTAGACACCGAATTGCATCGTCCGCGTTGCCCACATCTCGTTGCAGTATATGCAAAGTACAGTCTATGTGTAACCATTTACGTAACACTTTACAAACGAGTAGGGCCTTTTGGAGCTCGACCTCTATGGAGTCCTTTATTTTTGAAGAATTCAAAATTCAAATTTCTTGGTTTAAAAAAATCTGGAAAAGATATGCAAGTACACAAGGATGAAATGTATATGTGCGCAAAGATTCAGGATAATTTGAGATGCGATCTGCGCAAAAGAACAAATTCATGAATTTTTGAGATGAATAGTATCATGTGTTAAAAAGCCGCATATTTATCTTTTTTATACAGCCCTCGTTTTAACGTATTTCGTTTTAAAAATTTATACAAATATGTGTTGTGCCTTCACGTATATCCGTATTTTTTCAGATTTTTTTAAATGTAAAATTACAAAATTTGATGAATCTTTGATTTTTCAAACACCGGCCTCCATAGAGGCCGAGCACCAAACGCACATTTTTGTTTACAAACGTTCTATTTTACACGCCTAAGCCGCGCCCACGCCTCGTTGGTGACCAGGGTGCACCGGGGCGGCCGTTTCAGGGCCATGCTGATTGCGTCGCCGGCGGCAACTACGGCATTGCCCTTGATCCCCTCCATCAAGGCGGCGGAAAATGGTGTTCCAGGAAAAATGCTGATCGCCACGGCCTTTACGCCACGAATCAGAACCCCGGACCAGTCGGTCGGTACTCTCCGTCCACCGCGGTCCCTCCCAATGCCCACTCCAATGCGGGGCCCCAGGTATAACAACGCTCGACAACCCGGCCCACCTCCATAAACGCAAGCCGCGCGAGAACTGGCCCGAAGTCACGCCCGCAAAACGCGAAGCCCCACCAGCCAGTCTCATAGAGCCCGTCGGCCAGGGCCCGAGCGAGCCCACAGCCGGCCCCACGCGCGCGGGCCCACCTGTCGGCGCGCCTCGACGCACGCGCCGGGGCAGACGGACGGGAGCCAGTACGAAAGGCAGCCGGGCCCCAGCCCCAGGCCGCCATTTGGAGCCATCGAACCCGCGGGTCGCGTCACCGCCCACCGCCGTTACCCTCCGGGCCGTTTCAAATCGAGCGCGCGACAAACATGCGCGCTGGCGTTACCGAGCCGGCGGTGACCCCACGGGCGGTGACCGGACCCGTAGGCTAGCAGTAGCGTAGCTGTGCGCGTGCGTGCCGTTTTGTTTTCGCTGCGCTCGCCGTTCCGCGTGGAGGCGTTTTCGAAAAAGCTGTTTCGTCGCAGGCCCCCCAGTCCGTCAGTCAGTCCACCGCCGCCGCCGCCGCCGCCGCCACGAGGGAGGGAGAGGAGAGATCGCCGGAGGGAGGGAGGAGATGGCGGCGGGGGCGAGCTTCGGGCTGATGGACAAGGCCTACTTCGTGGGGCGGGGCGAGATCCTCAGCTGGGTCAATGCCACGCTGCAGCTCTCCCTCAACAAGGTCGAGGAGGTCAGTCGGTCGGTCACGCTTCCGACCTCCCCGCGTTCCCTGGGTGATGGGCTGGCTGCGCTGTGCCGGAGGGAGACCGCGGGGAGGGGGGGAGCTCGCCTCGGATTTCGCCGGTGTCGATTTTGGGGCTTTAATGTTTCTGTGTCGATGCAGGCGGCGTCGGGGGCGGTGCAGTGCCAGCTGCTGGACATGGTGCACCCTGGATTGGTGCCGATGCACAAGGTTAGGAGGGTTCTGGCCCGATTGATCTGTTTTGGAGCGCTGTGCTTGGGTGGTCTTGTCTTTAGATGGCTGCGGATGCTCATTTTGGGGGTGTTCTGTTACGCAGGTGAATTTCGATGCCAAGACAGAGTACGACATGATCCAGAACTACAAGATTCTCCAGGATGTGTTCAACAAGCTGCGGATAGGCAAGGTACGGGTGATTCTCCCGGCTTAGCTCTTGCCCCGTGGATTTATCCGTGATTGTGTCTTGCATTTTGTCATCTGTGAAGGCAAGGTGATCTGTCTGTTCAGTAGTTCGGTTTCTATATGCAGCGTGTGGTATTAATGTATTATCCACAAGATGATTCGATAACAGACTAAATTTGCTATGCAGTACTCAAGTTATGCTCATTGCTGTGCACAGTGAGGAGGGATGAGGTTGGGATTAAGACCTGTGTTTATGTGTATTGAAAGCTAATTTGCAAAGTTTGGTTGGGTGAAGTAGGCGTGTGATGACACATCGCAAGGCAAGTTTGGTGTTCTGTGACTGTCTATGTTCAGCACTCGACACTTGATATCAGGGAAGGCTTTGATAGCGTGGTGGTGGTTGTTGTTTTAATGGCTAGCTTCGCATGTCACAACAAGTATATATTCAACTTGTGCTGTTGTCATGTTCTGATCCCGTACAATATAAAGTTTAGACTTGTGCTTTCTTAATGTTTTGCTGATTTTATGGCCTGTGTTTTAGCAAACTGAGCTAAGGGTGCTTCTTCTCTGTCCTTCAGTTTCTACTCTTCTCAGTATAGGTAATCTGTAGAATAAAAAGTTATTTGCTGCGCTGATTAGTGGATGGCTGCTTCTGCAGAATATTGAGGTCAACAAACTTGTTAAAGGACGGCCATTGGACAACTTGGAGTTTCTGCAATGGTTGAAAAGATATTGTGATTCTGTGAATGGTGGAATCATGAATGAGTATGTCCCATGGTTATGTTAAATGCAAAGAAACTGTAATTTGTCAGTAACTATTGTGTTGACAAGACTATTTTCTTGTTTTAGAAACTATAATCCTGTAGAAAGGAGGTCCAAGGGTTGCAAAGAGCGCAGCCACAAGGGTTCCAACAAGCCATCCAAATCACTTCAAGCCAACAGATTATCCAGTGCGAACTCAGCAGATGGAGGTGCCGTGAATTCTAATATTGATCTTGGTACTTGTCACACATGTCTTTCTTTTAGTATGTGTTTTTCTTTCCTTTTTACTCCCCCAGTTCGGAATTAACTGTCGCTGAAATGAGTGAATCTACACACTGAAACGCGCCTAGATACACTCATTTCAGCGACAATTAATTCCGAACGGAGGTTGTAGTATGTAGGATCAGTTCCATGTTATTCTTAATAAACTGTTGATGTTCCTTGATAAAAGAGCAACGCAAGTCATTAACTGAGGCTGGTCTTAATAAACTGTTGATGTACCTTGATAAAAGATCAACGCAAGGCATTAACTGAGGCTGGTCATCAGTTATCACTTTATGCTCATTTTTATTTGGAATAACATAGAGGCTTTGTGTGCCTTTGTTAAATACTTAAATGACTCTGTGCTAACTTAATTACACAGCTTCTCCAATTGGAAAAGTCTGTAACACTGTTAACGAAGAGGATTACATGGAGCAGATACAACAATTGTCGGAGAAGGTAAGCAGTCTGTAACTTAAGGTGCTATTTCATTTTTGTAGTATCTTATACTGTGGAAAAACCCAGATATCTATACTTTAGACTGTTATATGAGTATGTGACTCCAGCTTTATTCCAAAAATATATTGTTTTGAAGTTATTTTTATATATAGCCGAAAAACCTCAGTCTAGCTTCTGATCACTGTAGTGGTGAAACTTGTAGAGGTCACCTTTGGCAGCTATAAATCTGGGAAGTTGTATTCTTTTGTACGATAAATTCATCTAGTTGGTGATGTTACTATCTCTACTGGATTGCAGATTGCTGATCTGAAGGTTTCTGTGGACAACACTGAGAAAGAAAGAGACTTCTACTTCTCAAAGTTGCGTGACATCGAGATATTATGTCAAAGACCTGAGTTAGAGCATCTACCGGTAAAACAAATATCTTTTGGAAATCTTAGATCTCTGCATTTTCTAATTTTATTGTACTCATCTGCATTCAATGGCATTAGTGTCTGAATTTCAGTTAATTTGTCAAAGAATTTTCTGAGGGACCCCTAAGTCGATGTGGTGCCTAATCAATGCCACATCGCGACATCACATTATGTCAACATATTTCCTTGTTTTGCACTATTAGTTGGCACTTTGATTACAGTACCAAAGATAGTTCTCTATCATCTTGATCTTTAGAATATCTCACAGCTTAAGCAACAACTTAATGATTTAGAACAACATTGATATGTATGTAAGATTCATGTCCATGTTTGCTGATTTGCTTTTCACATCTAATACTGGTCTGAACCTTTGGGCATGAATAGTGCAAAAACGTTCGTTCTAGTTGTGGTAACTTGGGTATTGGAAGTTTTGTATATTGCTATTACGATTCTTGCTTTGTGTTATTTTGGGTTTGACTGTTAACCATCACATTTTTTTCTTGACAGATGACCAAAGGGATAAGGAAGATACTCTATGCGGCTGATGCGAAGGATTCATCATTACCTGAGGCTAATGAAATAATCACCCGGTCACCAGGCATGTTCTCAGATGAAGCGGAGTGACAAGTGCCACGGGACGCACCGTAACCCACGGGACGCACCGTAACCCTCTACTATCAATCTGAGTAGCTCGTAATGTGTAAATTAGTAGAAAATAACACGTGGCATGGGGAACTGCTCATGGCCAGTCACCTGCAACTGTCTTCTGTTGTGACACGGCTTATCAAAAGACAAATTTTCCTCTTTTAAGAACACGTGGCTAGTTATGATGCATATTCATGGGTAACCTCTCATCCTGTCCCCAATCCCCAGAGATTTGTTACTACATTGATTTTTGACAGCTCTTTACTTCTCTTCCTGCATTTTGTGCTACTGAGAATCGCCATTTTTTTATGGGCGTCAATGCGCCATAGTTTTCTGCATCTTTTTTATGCGAAGAAATGTACTACTACTTTAATTCTTTTTGATAACCTCTCATCCTATCTCCCCAAACCCAGAGATTTGTTACCACGTTGAATTTTGGTGACTCTAGTTCTTTTTCTGCTTTGTCTGCTACTAGTAATTCCTTTTCTACTTTGATGCCAGCTTGATAGCAAGCGCCAGTATTCAACTAGCTCTCTGCATTTAACTTGGGAGTGATTCTCATTTTTTAAAACTTTATGCAGTGATCCTTAGAGTGGTCCAACATGTTTATATTCATGTTGTCTGAAAACTGTGTGTTCCCTCAGGATATACATTTTCCTCTAGCTTTTAGCTAATAACAAACTTATGACTGAGGATCACTTGAAAAATAGAAACATGACTAAACAGAAGATTACCTATTTCCTTTCCGAGCAAGAGTATCCAACATCTTTTCTTTGACACTGGCAACTGCCTGTTATCTCAAGGTTACCATAGGCAATTCTTATGAATCTATTGCTAGGTTCTGGATGGTTAGTAAGAAACATCTACTGCTTAACCTAGTTAGTGCAGCTATGATCTGGTGTGTCTAGAAATACAGGAATGACATGATTTGTTACAACATCCTATGGATGGGCATCAAACAGGCTCGGTGAAATATTCTTAAGACTGTAAAAAAACCGGGTTAATCTCTGCCCTGTGCAAGTGGAAGAGATATTCTGCGCCCTGTGCAAACCGGACTCTCTAGGGTGCCGAGCTTGGATTCCATTAACCGGCTGAAGCTGGTGCCCTCTCCAAGCATCTCTGTGGTATCCTGAAGACGCTCAAGATACTGGTGGTGAGGAACCACCCCCCACCAGAAGCGGTAAATCTGGCGAGAAGCACTTGCTCCTGAGCCCAACTTCCCTTCTGTAGACAGGTTGCTGGTCGCCAGCACCAGGTTCAACACCGGCAAAGAAGGCCAAGACGTCGACGCTGGCCGCAGCGGGCGTGGTTGAGGCGTTGAGCTGTGACTCCCGTACGGTGGTGGTTGTTCTGGAGTGCTAAGCCTTGTAATACAATGCAAGGTGCTTAGAAAAACAAACCAGATTTTTCTTAATCACCGATGCTTATTTGTACAGGGTAGACGCTTAGAGGCGTCTCTCATGTAAAAATAGGCACTGGTGCTTCAGCAAAACGCGGTTTATTTTTCTAATCACCTCTCTAAGCATCTAGCATTGTACAAGGCCTAACAAGAGCATCTCTAGCGGATCCTGTAAAACAACGTCTAGTAAAATCATTTTAGGATTCCCTCACTGCTTTATGATACTGCAAGGGCTTGTAGTACCGTAAAGCAGTCTTGATTTTCATATTGATATCAACTACAAACTCGTATAGTAGATGCAATACACCCAATGATAAACATGAGAATATAATACAATACTAGTACAACAACAGTTCACTTCCAAAAGCATGCGCAATATAAGACGTAGCAATTAAGTTCGTGCAAAACAATGCGCAATCAAACACAACTAAACGTGATCAAATCGAGCCACCGTTGTTAACAAGCTCATCGCCACCACCATCGGCCATAGGACCACCATCATCAACATTGGCCTAAGAACCATCACCACCATTGCATGAAGCACCACCGCCATCACCTCCATTCACCAAAGCACCACCAACTCCATTGGTCGAAGAACCACCACCCCCACTGCCGAAATCACCACCACCACCTCCTCCATTGACGCCACCACCACCACCGTCACCATAAGATCTTGAAACTCTTGCCTCCTCTGAAACATAATTTCCATTCTTTTCAACTCCCAAAACTCCCTTGCCATCGGTTTCATGGCATTCAGATTCATCACAAGGAAACAGTCCTCCTCGGCGGTCTTCTCGTCCCTCCTCTTTTGCTCTTCAAGAGCGATCTTGCACTCCTCGAAGACACATCTTCTCTCCTGATTTGCCTCTTTTTGTTGGTTCGTCCATGACCACCTTGTTTTTTAAATGCTTCTCCAACATGGTTTCCTTGACCTTCACCATTGCACTAATTTGCCCTCTCAAGCTAGAGGCATTGGCCAATCTCTTTACCCTATCCTTGTCCAACTTTCTTTCATCAGGCTTTCCCTTGTTTCTTCCTCCCTTTGGTGCATCATCATTATCATCATGGAAGACCAAGGAAGAAAAGGGGCGCTCCCAAGCAAACAACCATTTTGAAAAAGCTAATTAACTAGAGAGACATCGCTGGTGAACTAATCCAAGAACCCAAGATACTTTGGTGAAGTATTACCTTGGAGAGAAGCCCCACATCGACTGGAAGAAGAGGGTTGTCGTCCAAACGAGATGGCCACGACTTGGCATCTTTGGTGGGGGGCTGGGGGCAAGATGCACACTGAAGAAGGGTTTCGGAGAAGTATCGAGTAATACCGGGTATTACCGATAAATATATATAGGTGGAAAATGTTTCCAGGGATGTTAAATTACATATAAAATGGTTTTAAATTATTTAGAACAATTTATATTTAATAAAATATCAACGAACCTAAAAAGGCCAAGAGGTGGAAGGCAACTTGGGCCACAAGGGCCCAATTGGAGGGAAGTTTCCTCGGCAGAATCACTCTGTCGGAGAGCAAAAGGGCCTCTGCCCAGGTTTCTGCCTCGAGACCGTGGCGCTTCGTCTCGAAAATATCCTCCTAATTTTTTGTAGGTCAAAAACCATGTTAGAAGATCCATTCCCCAACACATGATGCTTGCCACTAAAGAATTAATAGATTGGAATAGGGATAAATATTATTGATTCTTGCATAAAAGTAAACACACGAAAGTAAAATATAGGCCCTTCGCAGAGGAAAGCAGAGGTTGTCATGCTCTTTTAAATTTAGGATGTGCAAACTCTTAATGTAAAGGAATGTTACTTTGTATTGCCCCTTATGATAGGAACCTATATTATGCAGTATGTCGGTTTTATTTCTTTACCATCACAAGCTCGCGCAAAGATTATTTTCAATTACAATAGAAGATCATACATATTTAGGAACAAATTTTATTGCTTTATGCACCAATGACAACTTATTTGAAGGATCTTATTCAATCCATAGGTAGGTATAGTGGACTCTCATGACAAGAATTGGGTTTAAGGGTTATGGATGCATGATACGTATCCGACATATCTATAATTTTTGATCGTTCCATGCTATTATATTATCAATCTTGGATGTTTTCCATGCATGAATATGTTGTTTTATATTAATTTTGGGACTAACTTACTAATCCAGTGCCTAGTGTCAGTTCCTGTTTTTTCCTGTGTTTTTGACCTTTTTGAGGTAGGAATATCAATCGGAGTCCAAATGGAATAAAACTTTCGCCATGATTTTTATGGAAAATATCAAAAATACCCGAAGAAAAAAGTACCGGAGAGGCAGCCCGAGGGAGCCACGAGCCTGCCAGCCGTGGGGCCCACCCCTGGCCGCGCCTGGAGGGCTCGTGACCTCCTCGTGGCCCCTCTCCGCTTATTTTCGACGTCAGACGCCCTTATAAATACCAAAACCCTCGGAAATTAACCTAGATCGCAAGTTACGCCGCCACAGACCTCCAGAGCCACCAAAAACCAATCGGGGACCTTTCCGGCACCCTGTCGGAGGGGAATTCATCGCCGGAGGCCATCTTCATCAACAACCATTGCCTTCCTTACCTCTCCGATGATGCGTGAGTAGTTCACCTTAGACCTATGGGTCCATAGCTACTAGCTAGATGGCTTCTTCTCTCTCTTTGATCTTCAATACAAAGTTCTCCATGATCTTCATGGTGATCTATCCGATGTAATCTTCTTTTGCAGTGTGTTTGTTGAGATCCGATGAATTGTGAATTTATGATCAGATTATCTATGAATATTATTTGAGTCAATTCTGAATTCTTATATGCATGATTTCATATCCTTGTAATTCTCTTCGAGTTATAGCTTTAGTTTGGCCAACTTGATCTATAGTTTTTGCAATAGGAGAAGTGCTTGATTTTGGGTTCATACCGTGCGGTGTCCTCACCTAGTGACAGAAGGGGTAGCGTGGCACGTATCATGTTGTTCACATCAAGGATAAAAAGATGGGGTTTATATCATATTGCATGAATCTATCCCTCTACATCATGTCATCTTGCTTAAAGCGTTACTCCGTTTTTCATGAACTTAATACACTAGATGCATGCTGGATAGCGGTCGATGTGTGGAGTAATAGTAGTAGATGCAGAAAGTATCGGTCTACTTGTCTCGGACGTGATGCCTATATGTATGATCATTGCCTTAGATATCGTCATGACTTTGCGCTATTCTATCAATTGCTCAACAGTAATTTGTCACCCACCGTAATACTTGCTTTCAAGAGAGAAGACTCTAGTGAACACTATGGCCCCCGGGTCTATTTTCCATATTATATATTCAGATTTAAACACAAAAACACTAAAAACACTTGCTGCAATTATTATCTATTTATTTACGTTTATCTATCACTACTATCAGATCTCACTTTGCAATCAATCGTGAAGAGATTGACAACCTCTTTATCGCATTGGGTGCAAGCTCGTTTGTGTTTGTGCAGGTTTCTTGTTGCTCCATCTTGTTACTCCTACTGGATTGATACCTTGGTTCTCAAACTTAGGGAAATACTTACCGCTACCTTGCTGCATCACCCTTTCCTCTTCAAGGGAAAAACCAACGCAAGACAAGAATTCGTCTATCAACTAGCCAACTTCGGGCACCGTTGCCGTGGAGGATACTCCCGTCAATAGCCAATTTCTGGTGACGTTGTAGAGAAGTAGCAATGCACAACTAGTTTCTCTACTCAGTGCGAATTTTTTGGCTAGCAAAAGATCCTAGAGAAGCACCACATGTTAGAAGATCCATGACAATATAACTTCTATGTGAATATAGACAAACATAACTCATTACGATGTCTTCTTTGTCCAATATCAACTATACAATCATATAGAAAATATTTGACGGGGGCTCACAATTATAAAATATGTCCAAGATAGTGCATTTGTATGTGAATCTCCTCTCCTCTTTAATAATTTTGCATGAATTATATCGATGACTAACACTATGTTTGTTAACTCCCAACAACTTTTATTAAACATATTTCTTTTTATGTGAAGTCATTACTCCCCATGGGATTAGCATATGATCTTTCTATCTCTTTTTATTTCATTGCTATGATTGATGCATGAGAGTAAAGCAAGCGAATTCCAACTAATATTTATTATATAACTCTCACACTCGGTTACAGGGATAGATAGATCACAAAGCAAACCCTCTAAGCAAACAATACTAAACTTTATTTTTCTAAATCATGGAACAACTAAGGATCGAACTAAGATAGATGACGATGTAAAAAGTGATGGTGATACGATACCGGGACACCTTCACCAAGCTTGGAACAAGCTACGAGTGGTGCCCATACCCATGTATTCAAGTGTCTTTCTTGGGTGATAGTGATGATGACGTAATCTTCTTAGCAATGATGCTCCTTAGGACACGGATCTCCTCCTTAAGTTTATCAACCTCTCGCTTGAGGTCTAGGTTCTCCTTGTGAAGTTTGTTGGTGACGATCATTGCTCCTTCCATCAGAGGATGGGTTTTACTAGTGGAGGCCACGGTGTTATCCACCTGTGTACGACGATAAGGGGTAAATCAAGTATTGGAAGGTGTAACCTTGTCTGGTAGGCTCGACTTTTTGAACTCCACATGCATATCTCCGGGTTGAGGTAGAGGTAGTTCCTCCTCTTCTTCATCACTTGAAGGCTCAATCCTTTTCAGATATGCCTCCACCTCTTCCTCCGTTGAACACCCATAAGCATCAACATCCCCATAAAGTCAGGGATTGGCGATGAGATCTAAGACATAACTCTCACTGTCTGAACCTTGTGATGACATATTAGAAGCGGTGAGATCACATGACTTATGGATTTGGTATGCTTTCTTTGGAATGCCAGGTTCTTACAACGACATCAACGTGCCTCAACGATCTTCGATGTTCAGGAGGCTTTGCAATGGGGAATCACTGCCGTGCAACTACACTGCCAACGACCGAGACTACAACATGGGATACTATCTTGTCGATGGCATCTACTCCCAGTGGGCGGCATTTGTGAAGACCATATCCAAACCGTAGTGCAAAAAAAAAGAAGCACTTTGTAACAATGCAGGAAGCGGTTAGGAAGGATGTGGAGAGGGCATTTGATGTGCTTCAAGCTCGTTGGGGAATTGTTCGTGGGACTGCAATGATGTGGGAATCAGAAACTCTATGACATCTCATGATGTGTTGTGTTATTTTGCATAATATGATTGTCGAGGATGAGGGTGATGATGTAGCCCAAATCAATGATTTTGAAGCACCTAGAGAGCAAGTTGAAATCCCGAAAGATCAAGATGCAACTCAGCCTATGAACTTTCTGCAGATGCATCCGAATATTCGAGATCATCAGATGCACGCGCAACTACTCAATGATCTGGTGGAGCATATGTGGACCCACAATGGAAACCAAAGAGAAGATGATTGATTGTGTACTTAAAATAAATTTATGTGCACGGGAGCTCCAACCAGTGGTGCTGCGAGCACCGACGACCGGAGGAAACAACTGCAACCGACGATAAGAAAGCTTCAACCGTCTTCCGAAAAAGTGCAACCGACGGTGAGAAAGCTTCGACCGGCTTCTGAAAAAGATGCACCCGGCGATGTGAAAGCTTCAACGAGAAACAGTGGGCTAACAATGGCGAGCAGCAACGACAAGAGTTGCAAGGGCTTCCGATGACTTGTGGCGAGCGATGGCCTCTGCTACAAGCGGAGAGCTTGACAACGATGACGAGCGGCAATGACAAGAGCAAGGACGACGACTAGCGGTGAGGATGACGCCGGCCGGCGAGGACGACCGACGAGAGGGGGCGACGGGAGAAGGACCGCTCGACCGGGGGACGGGGGCAGGGGAGCGCCGCTGCGTGTTGGACGAAGACAGGCGACGAGGGGCTCACGTTCGTCGGTTGGAGGTTGGGGATGAGAGAGGAGATCTGACGATCAAGAGTGTCCAGATCCGACGCGCAAGGTGCGACTGACCCATATTTGAACCGACGCGCCGACGCAGATCACTGACCAATTAACAATGAGTGTAATAGGTGGTTCCCCAATCTTCTGGGCCACCTTCTCCGCTAACTCTTGTTAGGGCCAGAATTGAAGGGATCCCGGATGGACTGACTGATGAGGAAGAAGACAAAAATATCACTCATGACAGCCCAACCCACTAATTTTGTCGGTGAATTCGAACGGCCCTAAATCCTAAGCCGAGCCACGAGCCCAGAATATAGCTGGCCAAATAGGTCGTGCTTTTTGGGCCGGCCCAGAAGCACGACGACACCGCATGCTACGGGCCAGGCCTGACACGCTCTATCGGACCGTGTCAGGCACGCAGCCCGCCTTGGTTCATGCCTGGTCCTGAAGGCTAGGCACGCAGACCGGCACAACACGACCTATTTACCTTTTTAATTTTTTATTATATATTTTTTATAATATATGACATGGAAAACAGCCCAGTATGCCAAAACCGATCCAAAAAACAGCCTAAAAGGTAGCCTAGCGGGCCAGCAGGTCTGGCGTGCTGACGGGTCGGCCCACATAGTTCTCGGCCAGCGCCAGGGCTGTAGGGGTCAGCATGTGGGCGAGCATGGCATGGCCCGACTAATAATCGTGCCATGACAGGCCGGGCCATGCCAGGCACGATTATGATGGGTCGGGTCGGGCCATGCCGACCGGGCCCGTTTGGGCAGGCCTGGCCCAGAAGAACAGAAAAAAAACCCTCAAAACAAACTGGACCTTTATCTCCCCTCCGGTCCGTGTCGAAACAGGGGGAAGAAAAGCGCCAGAGAGAAAGCAACAGGCCGCGGCGGCGGCGGCGGCGGCCAAGGAGCGCGCGCTCGACGACGGCGCAAGGAGTGCGAGGAGCTCGTCTGCCGACAGCGCCACCGCCACCGCCACCGCCACCGCCGCCGCCGTATCCATTCTCGCTCCTTCCTACCTCCACCGCCAGTAGATAGAGGAAGTAGGGTTTACGCGTCCGCCACATCCGGCCCTCGAGATCACTTTCGGCAGTATCAGAGGAATTCGCAACGTCCCGCGCCTCAAGAATCCGTGGTGAGCCCCCTGGTTCCACCCCGATTAGGGTTATATTTTTGGATCTGTTCACCCGTCGCCAGCTTGCCGCAGCTGCTTGCTGAGCAACTTCCAAGACACCCACCGTGATCTTCTCTTGCTCCTTGCAGAGGAAGAAGTGGTTGGAGTCGGTTGCTTGTGAGATCCAGCTCGGCCCTGACGGCGGATCTCATCTGGAAAGTCATCTGTCACTGGTGAGGTGCGAAGTGGCCTAGTAACCTTAGTCTAAAATAAATACTACTTTGCCAGAGGCGCAATGGGTTTTGACTTGTTTTGTCTTTTCATGAAATTTCTAATTGATTTTCTTACCTGTTACTTGAATGATGTACAATATCAGATGTTTATTACTCAACCATATGCATAGATAGAATATCTGGTGTTAGTAAATGCCTGATGGATTCTTTTTCCTGGCTACATGAATAATGCGCATGTTGTTGGATTCTTTTTCCTGGCTACATGAATAATGCGCATGTTGTTATGCTCAACGGCATGCATATTAGATAGGATATTTAGATGTTCTTTTTTTGGGTCATAACAACTGAGCTTAGTTACTTTAAATAACATCTTCTACTATTATGTTGGAAGTGAAATTAATTATTTGTTCATTGCTTATGTATATTTTCAGTTCTCAGCCATGAAGCTACTAGGATTGTGCAGGAAGGTCAGTTTGTTGGTTGGACATCGGGCCCAATGTTCTCCACTTGAACATCTTTTAGCATGCTCCGTTAGACGGATTTCTAGCTTCCCTGATTGGGATCAGCATCCTACTAACAACAGAGTGTAAGTATTTATCTATCTGCATTTGAAACAATAAATTTATATTGGTTACTGTGTTCATTCTGTCTTTTTTTAATTTTGTCTCACTCCTGCATTTAAGCACAAGTTCAATTTTGATGTCATTGCCTAGGCTATAGATCTTGTAGGTCCTGTATAACTACCACCTGTCTGCTTAATTCTACGCGATTTCACTGGATAATCACTGATTAGATTATTGACAATGTTTGTTTATTCCTTCAAGTCCTATAGAATATAAGTTGAATCCTGCTGCTGACTCCAACCTTGCAACACATGATTTATTCATTGTTGCGAACAGTGCTGGGTAATAGAGAAGACAAAAAAAGTCAATACATTCACTGACGCATACACGGTTTTTGTTATTTGTCCAATGTGTAAAATTGTCATCATAAATAAAATCGCTGTCGGTGATTTCAATCTATTAACTGGAAAAAGTTAATATGTAACAGCATTGAAAAGTCATTCTGTACACACCTGTCCCAAATGTGTGTCTTTAAAACTGATATACTTCCTCCTTTCCTAAATATAAGTCTTTGTAGAGATTTCACTAGAGACCACATATGAAGCAAAATGAATGAATCTACACTCTAAAGTACATCCATATACATCCGTATGTAGCCTGTAGTGAAACCTCTAAAAAGACTTATATTTAGGAACGGAGGGAGTATTACGTTACTGCCTTTTCCGGTTATTAGATTTTTAGCTCTTTCAACGCTTTGGAGTTCACTTCATGTAATTAGTTCACCGCGTTACAATTTTTATGTGAATGCCATGTCATTACATTGAAATATACAGTTTTTAGAATTCCTTGTAATTGAACAGGTGACACACATATTTTATTTCTATATATATAGAAGTTCATTCCAATTTATCACCCCGCGTCAATGTACTGTTCAAGTTCATGTCCTGGTGTACACAGCCACATGTCCGTATTTATGATTTCTCCCAGTAACTTTTGTACGATGCACTTTACTAACCATCTCCGCGGATTATTTGTTTTTGTTTATGTGTTAAACTGTTGTACTGTTGCTACTTAATTGACTCATGTTACTTGTTTCTTGTATAGTTACTTCTCCAGGGAGATGAATCCAGCTGAGCTGGTTGATGTTATTGACCACTTCAGAGAGAATCCAATTTTTACTTCAATTTTGTCGAACAAGCCAGTTGGTAAATCTACATCCAGAAGAACAGTTGATACATCCACGTCGAGCAGTGCAGCCCACAAGAACCCTTTTCTGGAGGTCATATCTAAATTGAATCCTTTGATGTTGTCTAAAGCTGCAAGGATTGCATTCCGGTCATTGCCTGAATTATATCTGGATAATCACTTAAAAGGAATTTTTCTTGGTGGAAGAATATCATTGTCCAGTCTGAGGATTCATAAGCCAAGCGGGAATTTTGTTTTCCTCAACATGGAAGAAGGCATATTGCAAGAACTTCCTCTTGTGAAACGTTCTGAAGACCTCAAAGGTCTAGGAGGTCTTATTCGAGAGATAATTGACATCCTATACCCTGGTATCACTATACCTTCTGACCTCGCTCACTGGCTATCAGTGCTTGAAAGACCAGAGCCAGCCTTACGGTTGATTATGTACCATCCTGTCTTCTTATGTTTGAGTGCTCGGTTTCACTACCATGTGGCACTGGACCAAGCATCACGTAAGGAGTTTGAGGTTGGTAATCGGGTTGAGCTTATGCAGATTCTTCAGAGACTGGCAAAGTTCAAAAGTTTATTTGGTCTTGCTGCTCTGCATGAGCTACTACACTCACAAATGAACAAATCAAGGAAAAAGTCAAAAGCAAGAAGCAAAAAGAAGACGAAGGCAAAGGCGGCGAAGGCGGAAGCAGCAGCAGCAGGAGCTCCTCAAGCAGAAGCAACAGTTCCTGAATCTCCTCAATCATCATCAGCAGCAGCAGGAGCTCCTCAAGCAGAAGCAACAGTTCCCGAATCTCCTCAATCATCATCATCAGCAGATCCTGGATCTCCCCGGTCATCATCATCATCAGTGGAGGTGCTGAATGCTCTATCTGGCAAGAGGAAACGAACCAGCAGCCGAAAGTCTCGTGGCAAAAGGCAAACTAATCTAACATCAAGTACCGTGAGCACAATTCAGTCAGCAGAACAGATTGCCCATGATAGACAGAAGCAGGAGCTCAGTGACGGACGAGATGTGGTATCCTTCATTCGAGACTGCCCGGTCCATGGCTGCGAGAACATGTGTTTGAACTTTGAGTTTGTGGATGTCACGATGCTCAGTCAGTCAAATATTGTGGAGCTTTTGCACTTCATTTTTCGTGATTATGGTCATGAGGCACTGGAGGCCTTTGTCGACATTGGCCTGACTACGAAGGTGGACATTGAGGGGTTGTTCGGAGAGGATGCCAATAAATGGCAGGAGATTATTGACATCACGAAGTCGTTGGTGGCTATGTCGAAGGGCAAATGAAATCAGCAGCATCACCAAGAAAGGAAAATGTCCTTGAAAGGAAGTGATTGAAAAGGAAAGCAAAGATCAACCGAGCTGGAAGTAGGTGTGCAAAACAATATTGTTCATACTTTAGCTGCTTTTGTCCAGTTTTGTCTCGATGAGTCCTGTGATGTGTTATGTGATGTGCCGGGTACTGCTGGGATATGATATTGCTTTCATGTTGCAGCACCTACATTGAGCCCTTTAACGCTTTATTGATATAACCTTCGCCCCTTTATTGATATAACCTTCAGCTCTTTTTGTACTTGAAAGCTCCTCGCTGGATAAATTATCTCTATATATTCCATAAACATGGACAGCACGCATGAACCGTTGCTCCGTGCAGTTGATGCTGGGGTCGTAAAGGCACCTGCCGGCCTTCAAGCAACGGTGGACCCAAAGGCAGTGCCTTTACGACACAGATACACGACCCCAGGATCAACTGCACGGAGCATTCCGCCGGCCTTTGAGTTGTGGCAAGGACGACCATGGAGGATGGTGGTCGTCACTGCGGCATCCGGGTTCCCTAGCGACAGCGGGTCCTCCTATTGATCAACTATGTGGCGGCCGTGCACTCGCCGTTGAATAGTTGCGGTGGTCGTCGGCTGCTGTCTTTTAACTAAACGTTCGCCCCCTCCCCCCTCCCCCTGATTTTCATGGGGGTGGGCCTGCTTCAACAACTAACCCCAATCATTAGCGGCCACGTCATAACCCTTCGTATGTGTAGCATTGTTGCTTCTTGAAGTTCCTGACGATACCAAGCAAGAAACCGACGACACATATGGAATATATCCGGTTGTACTTCCTCCGTTTGGGTTTATTAGGTCCCTTACGAGTTTCGGGTTTAGTCATGATGAGCATACGCCAATCCTTGAGCTACTCCCAGTGCAACCTTTAGCCTGTCGTTTCAGCCCAATCTGAATTTCTGCAAGAAAGAAAGATCGTACTCCTATTTTGTAAGCTTCCTTTCTGAAAGTATTTACATATGACGCTGACCTCTCCTTGTGAGTAGCACAAGCTTGTAATCTTTGGCAATATTCATGTGCCGGATTTTTGCCAGTACTCTCATCTTTTTTTTAGAGTACGCAATCACGTACCTTAGCTTTATAGAAGACGTACCTTAGCCTTATAGAAGGCACAATTATTTATAGAGCCAGTACTCTCATCTCATTCTTCACTTCTTTGAATGTTTGCTTGCCAGAACTGAACAGCCGCTTCACCGCGACATTTTGCTCGTCTTAGCGCGATCAGATGTGAGACCTTTCTAGATGCTCCACTTCCAATCACATTCCTGTCGTTGTCCTCTCCGGTGATCTTGATTGGGTGGAAAAGCACCAGCTTCTGTTGGGAGGACTTGTCGCCATGTATCCACCTGCAAACTGCAAATACCCTTATGATGAACAGCGCAATCCTGTAAGAACGACACCACTGTCGCTGCCAGTGCTAGTCGCTGATGGACACGGCCAATGCATAGTTCCAAGGTGATGCTTCATGTGTCATGTAGGCTCGGATGTAGGTTCGGATGGGGTAACGGGATCCTCGACAGGAGACGGGTGCTTGAGGAGAAAAAATATGGTCCGATGTAAAAAGCTGAAAAGTTGAAGTGAAAAATAGAGATGCATGTATATCGAAATCTTTATCTTTTTTTTCTTGATGATGTCACTAGTGATAGCTTGCATTGGAGAAAACAAATCAATGTAGATGCCTCAATCTATATTTTATCATGGGGCATATGTATTCATATGTCACCATTGTACATGCCCTCAATGACGTATCAGGGCATGCCCAACGCTCCAGGTTGGACAGCTGCTCCAGCATTCCATGTAGCATCGGATGGTCCAGTTTGCCAAAAGGTGTGGCTTGCAGACACAAGCGGGATCTTGCAGAGGAGGTCGCTTTCACACTGCCAAAAGTCACAAGACCACGCCAGTCCTCGCCTGCGAAATAGTTTTTTTTGAACAGAGTACAATCAAAGTCGTTCACATACAAAAGCATACAATTGAACTGGGATAAATCCAGAAAAATGCAAACACCAACGTAAGTCTGGGACTTGAACTCTTATGGACAGGGGATACCACAGTCCTCCTAACCATCCAATCACAGGTTGGTTTGCCGCTTGCGAAATAGTTGTAGGGTGCCTTGGTCCTCTCGTCTTGCGGATGCGGTTTGATAAAGTGAAGTAGAGGCCCATGCTCCTATCATACCCCAAACCGTTGCTTTCATTGGGTGGTAGATGTTTCAAACGGTGGTTTATAGCTACAAATCTATGTGGCTGCTACCTCTGTACATGCCCTCACAATCGTTCGGCATTCCAGGACCGCACATACCTGGGTTCCCTTCAAGAAACACAGCAGGAAGGCCAGAGAGCCGGTTATACGAGGCGTTGAGCAATATAATCTTCAGGTTCTGGAGCTCTGCCCGAATAGCACCGGTGAGGCCATCCCTGCACAAGTAATGTAGGTCAGCACCGGCAAGTCCCCGAGAGAGGCTGGTATCGTCCCGGTGGCGGTGAGACTGTTGCCAGACAGGAACAGCGATACCGGCCTCTTGCAATTCTTGAAGTCAGCGATCGAACCGGAGATGGCACTGTGGGAGATGCTGATGATGCCCATCGATATCGCGGGGGATTCGCGTAAGTTGTCCGGCAAGCTGCCGTTGAGCTCACTCAGACTCAGTGAAGCGATACATGGTGCGAATCAGGCCGATGCTCTGAGGCATCACACCAGAACCTGAACCTGCTCGAGCCGAGAGAGACACACCGCCGCCGCCGGGGATGTCGGGCAACAAACCGCATAGACAGCCGGTTGTTCTCGGCGTGGATGACCTGCAAATCCGACGGGGAGCTCCCCGCTGAAAGTGTTTCCCTGCACCTCGAACCTCTGCAGCATCAGGCACTTGTCGACATCGTTGGGGAACGGCCCAGAGAAGCCAGTGTGCGACAAATCCAGAGACAGCAGCTTCTGAAACTTGAGGCCGAATCCCGAAGGAACGGCTCCAGTCAAGCTGTTCATGGACAGATCAAGAGCCTCCAGTTGCACCAACCCCAGAAAGGTCTCAGGGATCACGCCTGGCCCCTGATCACTGCAAGAAGAGGCTGGCCATCCCGGCCGGCCAGCTCCGGCGGCAGCTCGGACTCCAAGAATTGGTTGCCGGACAGGTCCAGTCCAGCTAGTGGAGGCTGGTCAGGTTGCGGAGCAGCGTGTAAGAAATAAACCACGCCTCCGTGGTGACCTGCGTGTATGTGCCGAGCCAGAGTTGAGTTCGAGCTTTGCGGCATTGGCGTTCGTCGCCGGAAAACTCTATCGTCTGCTCCTCTTCTTCCACTCCACCTTCATCTGATCGAGTGAGAGAGTTATTCGGGTTTGTCCCAACACAGCGCCGGAGAGGCAGTTGCCGCGCAGGTCGAGCACCTGGTGTCCCCGCAGTGCTGCGAGGCCCGGCGGCACCGTGCCCTAGATGTCGTTGCCGCTGAGGTAGAGCGACGTGAGGACGCGAGGTTGAGGGAGAAGGCGCCTGAGCCGGTACAGCCTGGTTGAAGCCTTGAAGGCGTTGGACGCGTTGATGTCGCCGGAGAGGCCGAGGCCCTGGAGATAAACGACGACGGAGCCCGTGCAGGTGACGTGCGAGTGCGACCAGTTGCAGTAGGGCGTGGAGCTGGACCAGGTGGCGAGCGCGCGGGAGGTGTCATGCAGGGAGGTCTTGAAGCTGAGCGAGCAAAAGTCACTAGCGGTCTGAGAACTTTGTGTGGTTGCACTTAATTCATACTACTTACAAATCGGAAAAATCCGTCACAGAACTTGCATTGCGGACGCGTCTAGGTCACAATGTCCATTTGGACCGGCCTGTCGCCCGGTTTTCTCTTTTCGGGGTCACGCGAGGCGCACGTGGGAAGTGTGGGGGGCTGTTTATTTGCACAAAAGACCCTGGTGATTAGCTATGAGGGCAGTATTGCAAAAAATACATTGGATAAAATAACTCCCTTTGTTCATCTCTTTTCTTCCATATCAGAAATCCCTAGTTCCCAAATCGATAGGATTCATCGCCGACGAGATGGGAGGCGGCGTGCGTGGCAGTGAGACCTCGACCTGTGGTGGCGTTCCCTCCCTTTGGAGCACCGCTAGCTCTCCCGTCGGGAGTAGCCGTGCCGCTGTCGCTGTGGCGGGCAGTGTGGTGAGCGGCGGCATCCGTGAGGGGAGCATGCAAGTCCCCGGCATTGTTGGAGGGGGAGGCGGCGCTGCCGCTCCAGGGAGTTCGTCCGTGTCTCGCATCCCGGACTCACGGATCTCCCCCCAAGAGGTGTGGCAGCGCGGTGAACCGGAGATGCGGCCGGAGCGCGGCCGCGTTCTCATCGCTCGCACTGCTGGCATGGCGGCGCTCGAGCGGTCGTTCCTCGGACGCACATTGTACGCCATCATCATTGGGAAGCCACAGAGCAAGGTGACGCCGGAGGCACTCGACATGGCGCTGGAGTTTCATTGTGGCATCCTACCGTCGGCGATGAAAGTGGAGGTGAGCGGCCCACCATTTCATTTTTTCGTGCGGTTTGACTCACTGCAGGATTGCACTCGTGTGGTGCACGCATCGGAACAACTGCGTTGTAGCGGCAACAGAATTAGTTTTCAGAGGTGGTCGAGGTGGTCGCGTGGCTCGCCGTCGAAGCTGGCGTACAAAACGACACTTAGTTTGGAGGGGCTACCAGAAGAGGCGTGGGATCCGGACACCGTGAACCTGGTGCTCGTCGGTGTCGACGGCAAGCTCATCGACATGCTCCCAGCTACAAACAAGTGGGTGCTTCCGTGCACGGCGTGGCTACGCGATCCTAGCGCAGTGCCGAAGGTGCTTACTGTCTCTGTACCGGCACCTCCTCTGCAACCTTGGATGCCAGACTCCGATGACGAGAATGTCCATTCGCCGCCACGTCCGATCTCTCCAACTGATCGTGGATGCATTGATTTTCCGGTGACCATGCATGTGAAGGAAGTCATTTACCGTGGGCCATTGTTAACTGAAGGATTGCCTGATGAATTCCTCCCCGACGAAGACGCTGATCTAACCCGCAAGCACACATTTACAACCTGGCGAGGCAAGATAGATGGCACTGGCCCTGGGCCAAATGGCAAAGCTTAAGAGCAGAGCGACGAAATGCTGGAGCCGGAGTGCCTAGTTGTCATATTAGTAGTAGTTTTAATATGTTGTGATGTTATTGTAAGAGCTGGCATTGTAATAGCTATCTTATGTGTTTGTGGGTAGACCTTGTTAGTGTTGTTGCATCATATTTTGTGTGCTATATCCCGATCTGTTGCAATAAATAAAAATGAGTACTCAATGAAGATCTCAACAACAACATTCTAAAGATGAATAAACTTAAGTTGAAATGAAGATAACAACATCTCAATAGTACAACAGATAACAACTTAGTTCCACATCATAACAACTTAGTACATACCATAACAACAGTTACTTATGATCAATCTTCACCTCCTGGAGCTCCTTGTGTGGACTGGAATTCTGCTTGGTCTTCCTGATATTGTTGTGTGCTTGTTTCTTCACCAAATAGTACCCACTATAACCCCCGTGTCTTTGTTGGTTTCTTTGATCTTTCCAGCCCCCTTGTTCTAGCAATAGTTCTGCCTGACCTTCTTCCTCTTGTTCCTCCAACTCCTCTTCCTCTTGTTGAATGTGCTGCAGTAGTCTGGGAAGCACCTCTTCTACCTCTGCCTCTGCCTCTGCCACTGCCAGCTTGTGCTGTTGCTAGATGTGCTGTTGATGCTGTTGCTGGATGTGCACCACCAGTTCTAGCAGAATTGTTGGCTCTGTTCTCAATTCCAGTGCATACTTCCAAAGAAGTGTGTATTGCTTCACCTCATCCCCATGCATCACAACCAATGCCGCTTTCCTAGCTCTTCCAAGTTTATGCCTGCTTACTTCCATGTTGTATTTCTTCCTCATTTTCCTTGTAAATGTAGACAAAGACATCTTGTCATTGTCCTTGAACATCTCCACATATCTCTTGGCCAGAAAAGGGGTTGTAAGCTCTTTCACATGCCATACTTTCTCACAATTATGCTCTTCAAAAAATGTTTTCACAAGAAAAGATTGGGTCCTGTTATCTGCCACAGCCACAAGTTTCCAAGGGCAACCCTCTACACATACTGCCTCAAACCTCTGTTTGTTATTTCTTTTTTCTTGATCCGAACCCTATTCTTAACTGCATAATGTGCTACTACCTTTCTCAACAACTCCACTGAATCAAAAAGCATACCTAGTTTGAATTGAGGATTTTCCATGTCAACTAGTGGGTTAAATGTTTTGAACCTGTATATGGGTTTCTGTTTCTTTTTCTTCTTCTTTTACTCCTCATCATCAGAGTCACTCTTGTGCATCTTCTCACAATCATCTTCTTCTGGTAGTTGTAGCTCCTCTTCAGTGACATCATCTGTGCCTGAAACATGTTTGTACTTAGCTCCTACTTTCTTCCCCTTCTCAACCAAAGCATCCTACACAACATCATCTACATTTTTATCATACAAATCATCATCTTCATCCACTGCATAATCACTGTCATACCATGTTGGATCAGTCTCTGAATCACATTCCCAATCCTCTTCTGAATCTGATGACTTGTCTGAACTTTTTGCATCCTAGACAGAATTTTTAGCACTCTCTACACTAGCTTTGTTGCTCTCTGATTTCACATGCCTCATTTTATCCTTGCTTATAGGGCTAAGTATTACTGGAGGCAATTCAGGCCCAACCCTATAAGCAATGTCATCTTTCTCCTCCTCTAGTTTTTTCATCTCTATTTTTTTCACATGCTTCACAAACAAAACAAGCACCTTTGAATTAACAAAAGCTGCTGCCATCTTCCTACAGTCCACTTCAAAATCAATAGGCATCATTTCTGAAAGTATTTTACCAGGTGGGCACCAGAAAACAATATCCAACTCACTAGGTGGATATTTCAACACACACAACATATAGTCAATCATATCATTGCAGAAAGTGTTCCTATCAAAGTTATCAAACACTGATACTTTCTCATCCAAATATGCCAAATTAATTCCTTTCCCCCAAAAGAACCCACCATGATGCATCTTTATACTGAATTTTACTGAATCCGAACCTACATTGCAAATTTAAAGTTTGGAATCAGAAACTATGTTGCAGAGAGGAATCAGAAACTATGTTGCAGAAACACTGATACTTTCTCATCCAACCTAATCTGGCGGCACAGGCTAACCCTAGTTATTAGGGGAAGGGAGGGGAGAGGAGGGGAGGGGAGGAGACAGAGAACTCACCGTACATCGGCCGGCTCCCCTCTTCTGTCCTCAACTGCGGCTTCATCTTCGTCACCTCCGCTGGTACAGTTGCCGCTGACGAGCTGGACGCACCCGCACCGCCGCCGCCAGTCGCCTCCCCCATCGGGAAAGCAGAGAAACGACAGGCAACCGTGGTACCAAGTGATTACCAAAGTCGTCGGGGTCTTCTGTATAAAAAAACAGCTCCCCACGTGCACCTCGCGTGACCCCGAAGAGAGAAAACCGGGCGGCGGGTCGGTCCAAATGGCCATTGTGACCTAGACGAGTCCACAACATAAGTTCTGTTGATGTGTTTTTTCGGTTTACAAATAGTGTGACTTAAGTGCACACGTAAAACAAGTTCTTTGACCTTCGGTGACTTTTACTCAAGCTGAGCAAGAGAATCGATCACCCCACTCTCTATCTAAACCCCAGCTCTTGGATGCGGATTTTTTAAGCATCTGCACCCCGGTCGCGTTATCCTGGCTCTTGACTCATGACACTGTACCTCGAGATGCGCAGCAGTTAGGCCCGCTGTTCTGAACCGATTACCATGGCAGACATGTGTTACAGTACTGTCGATGCTCTCCTATAGGCTCTGTGTACGTTTTTTTTTCTGCCATCAGAATACGGACGAACGCCTGTGGCTCTGAACAACACAGCTCGAACGCAAGCCCGTGACCACACCAGTTCTTGGCTCACCATCGAAGGATCACACATCATTCCTCGCCATCGAAGGAGCAGTCCCGGGCCATGCCGCCGGAGAGCGTGCGCTACGAAGGCATGCAGCCGACGGGCGGGATGCCGATGACGGCAACATGGCGGGCGCCCGCGGAGAGTAGGCCGTCGAGGAAGGCGGCGGCGTGGGCGACGACGAGGGACGCGTAGGAGGCGTGGGAGTAGGAGCTGCGCGCGCGCATGGTGAAGTAGGTGTTGGCCACGTCGTTGCTGCCGGTGCACACCACGAAGAGGCCCTTGACTAGGATGTCCGCAAGCGCTGCGTCGCCGGCGACGGCCGGACCTTCTGCTTGTATTCGTCGAACATGCGCAGCTGGTCCGTCATGGACATGGCGGAGGCGAGCTGCGCTGTAAGCGGGTCGTACCCCGTGCCGCCCGAGGCGAAGCTGACGCCGGTGAGCAGGTCGTGGCTGGTGAGGTTCTGGGCCAGGTACGCCGTCAGGAGGTCCTTGAGGCCGAGCCTGGAGGCGATGAAGTCGGTGCGGATATTGCCGTTGGGGAAGCGGACGGTGGCGCTGTGGTCGGGGCCGAAGTCTGCCGGCGGCGCCGCGCATGCTCATTGTGCGAGCGTGAAGCCTTCCGAGCGGTGGTACCGAGGCATGGGTGGCCTGGGATGTCTCACGCGCCCCAAAACATCCACATGCATTTGGTCGTATATAGTGTGGGCAGCGGTCAGAGAGAAATAGTGCCCTGTCTATGGAGTAGGCCGATCACGGTGCCTCACGACCCTGTAATCCCTGGAAATGTAGCAGGCACTGGCATCTTACTCGGAATGGGCTGACTCAGATCCCTACGAGTATGAACGCTCACGATAAGGGGACCGGGGTGCATATGTTCTGTTGAATGTTTTCGAGCTCCGGGCACTCCTCCTCCTCCAGTCCAGTCCCGCCATGCCTGCCAAGCAATTCCCCGCCATGCGCTCAGCGTCTCCACCCCGTTGCTCATGTACCGTCCGTGTACGACACGAACCGCGCGCGCACCTCCGTCATGAACTCCTCGTCCTCCGAGATCCCCGTCGTCGTCGTCCGCGCCGCCCCCCAGGACTCCAGGAGCAGGAACCGCGAGACCGACGGGAGCGCCGACAGCCGCGTCGCGTATGACGCCGCCTTCGCTCCGCACAAAAAACAGCGCCACCGCCTGGTGCTGCTCTCGCAGCACGTCCGCTCTCCTCCGCAAGGTCGCGCTCCGGCGTCGGCGGCGCCCACGCTGACGCTGATGCTAGGGAGGCGCTGCGCCGCGACACCATGCGCCTGTCGTAGTGCTTCTCCTTGTGGAACGGCACGATCACCAGCGAGTAAACGACGCGCGCGCGTGCTCCACCCCCACGCCTTTGCACACGTCCGCGTCCATGGACGCCAGGATCGAGATGGCCGTCATCTGCCGCACCGGCACGGCAGCGTCGTCGGTGGTGATGCGTTCTGTGGACACACACGCGCGCGCGCAGTGTTTCGGACGAACAATGCCCGCTTCAGAGTTCTTCGGAGAAACACATGCTGAAGGAGACGTACAGCAGGCAACACGTGCAGTGTGCGCGCCGCAGAGCTCGACGGTGACCAACTTCACGATCCTCGTGAAGAGATAGCTGACGCGGATGTCCTTCACCATCTTCTTTTAAGAAGCCCCGTACAGCCGGAGCCACACCAGGTACCTCACCATGGCCATCCTTCCTGTAAACTGGTATGGACGTAAACTGATGAAGAGTTAGGTGTCATGGTATGCCTGTGAATTTCTTGTTCATTCTTTTTGATGCAGAAATATCAGTTGTGCTGGTTATTGAGATTGTGATGTCCGTTAGTTACCTTGTAGATGGTGTCCCAGGGGAAGCATCCGAGCATATCGAGAGCGAATTTGATGCATCTGATCGCAACAACACTTTCAGAAATGCAGAAACATTATATCGTCGTCTCTCATTTCATTCTATGTTCAGTTCATTGTGAGAACCGAGCTCTCACCGTAGCGCGATCCTCTGCTGGTCGCAGACCACCATGTTCCTGTGAGGATCCCGGTAGGCAAGGAAGGAGTGGACGGTGACGTCGTCTAGGAAGATGAGCTGCGCGCACTCAGGTCCAGTGGTGCTCGGGGATGCCCCTGAAGAAGTAGAAGACGAAGTAGATGGACCACAGGAACGAGAAAAGCACTTCTACCCGTGCATGGATCGACCGTTGAATCAGTTTGAGATCAGGATGCATGCAAACTTGCCAGTAGCATGTTATTCCTTGAGTAATGTAAGTCTGACAATACATCAATCAACTTTATGTCTTCCCTCTCCTCATTTTCCTCACGCCCCACACACACAGTGGGTTCTCTTCTTCTCGTCGGAGCATCTCCAATCACCCCAACGCGCGGCGCGTTAAAAATCAGTTTGCAGCGCGCCCATAAACTCGTTTGACGTGACGGGCAGCGCTGGCTTCAGCAGCCGCGATAAAATGCAACGCGTCCATCACCTGGTTTGGCGTGGCGGGCAGCGTTGGCTTCAGCAGCCGCGCTAAAATACAGCGCGCGCACGTAGCTCTAGCAGCCATGCTAAAATACAGCGCACGCACAACGATACATATAGTTCAAATACATAATAAAATACATAAAAAACGAGAAATTCACTTTGGCACATGGGAGCATATGCTCAAAATATTTCAAAATATCAAAAAATTCTGAACAAAAATTTGACACGTATATGTCGATATTCTATGTGCGCACGCCAAGTTTTGTGGAAAATCGGTATTTTTCGTGGCTTGTGTAAAAAAGACAAAGAAATGTCTCATGAAAAGCCTTTTTCAACACTAGATTTTGTTTTTTTTGCATGCGACACAAAAATTGTCAGTTTTTTGCCAAACGACTTTCTGGATACGTAGAATGTCGAGATGTACGTGCAAAAATTTTAGTCAAAATTTTGTGACATTTTAAAATCTGTATAAAACACATTTCAAAAAATAGGAGCATATGCTCCTACGTGCCAAAACGCCACTCTCATAAAAAACATAATACATAGTGCAACTAGATAAACTAAAAGTGCAACTAGATAAACTAAAACAACGGTGCAAATACATAAAATTAAACTACGGTGCAATTAGATAAACTACGGTGTAGTTAGAACTACTCCGAGTCGTCCTCATCATCATCTTTATCCTCGGAGGTGTTGTCCGAGGTATCGATCCATATGCCATGCCAATGTTCATCGTCTGCCGTGAAGATCGACTTCTCACCTGCTTCAACGATATTGCACTGCGATATGGCCAGTGCCTTTCGCCAACGCCGGTCCGCCCGCTCCGCGCGGCGTCTTGCCGTCCTCTCCACCCAGTGGGCGCGCTCGTTGGCGACGTCCTCCGGGTGGCACCGGCGCCACTCCGCCATGGCTCGCTCGTCCTCCTCGGCGATGAGGAGTCGGCGCTGCCGCTGATGGTGCTCCGCACGGTCTTGATCCGTGATAAGAGGAGGCAGAGGGGCGACGGCCTGCGCCTGTTCGCGCGTGTAGATGTCACATAAGTTCACCTGTGATGGAGGCCTCTCTAGGGGCCACGCAGCCGCGTCGTACGCGCGGGCGGCCTCGTGCGCGGTCTGGAACGTGCCGAGGACGAGCCGGACATCGCCGGACCAAATCTCGGCGTAGTACCAGCCGTTGGGGCGCCGGCAGACGCCGCGGTAGCCCGAAGTTCCTCAGCGGCGCGGCGGCATGGTGGCACAGTGGTGGCGGGGGGAGGGGGGGGGCTTGAGCGGTGAGGAAACGGCGCGAAGGCGGGGAAATGCGTGCGTGGCAGAACACGTGGCGAGCGTCGCAATTTATAGGCGCGCCGCAAGTGGTGCGCCAAATCTACCGCGCGACCAACAACTTTCTCCCGCACGCGTACAAATGTTTACCGCGCGCGCTTGTTTTCCGCCACCGTTGGAGCGCGCGAAAACTTCCCGCGCGCGCTAAATGGGCTTTTTACCGCGCGCGCGTCTTTTGGCGTGGCTGTTGGAGATGCTCTTAGTACACATGCATTTTTTTGATCTTAAACTTGAAACAACTATATATGTTAAAATAAATTGCAGAACTTCCCTCGCAAAGCGCAGAATCAGTTTGAAGTGAAGATCAAGAAGGTTCGAAGCGATAACGGATCGGAGTTCAAGAACGCCCATGTAGATACCTTTCTTGACGAAGAATGTGTTTTACATGAGTTCTCGGCTACGTACATGCCTCAACAAAATGGAGTTATTGAGAGGAAGAACCGAACTCTTATTGAGATAGCAAGAACGATGCTTGATGAATAGAAGATGCCATGACACTTTTGGGCAGAAGCCGTGGAAATAACATGTCATGCCACAAACCGACTCTACTTGCACAAGCTTCTCAGTAAAATGGCATACGAGCTACTCACCGGTAACAAACCCCAAGTTGGATACTTTCAGGTATTCGGCTCAAAGTGCTACATTCTTGATAAGCATTGTCGTACTAAATTTGCTCACAAATCTCATGAAGGTTTCCTACTAGGTTATGGATCGAACTCTCACACTTACCGTGTCTACAACAACTTCACTCGAGAAGTTGAAAAGATGGTAGATGTGAAGTTTGATGAATCTAATGGTTCACAAGTCGAACAATTGCCAAATGATGTAGAAGATAAGGATCCTTCGGAAGCTATCCAAGACTTGTCCATTAGCAAGATTTGTCCCATGGAGGTGAAGGAAAGTACTTCGTCAACTCAAGTGGAAGCTCCTACTTCACGTCAAGGTGAACCTCAACACGACATGAAGGCATACACAAGCGGTACACGCCAATATGAAGAGGAGGAAGTACATCATGAAGATCCACCACAACCTCCTTCACCACCACCTCAGGGAAACGACACCTTCAACAACAACAAAGATGAAGGAGATGGTGATGATGATGATGATGATGATGATGATGATGATGATGATGATGATGATGATGATGATGATAAAGAAGCTCCACCATCCAAGAAGCCGAAGCTACCCCAAGTTAGAGCAAGAGTGACCAAGAACCATCCTCTAAACCAAATCTGTGGTGACATACAAACCGGGAGAATCACTTGCTTAGCTAATTTTTGTGAGCATTATTCTTTCATCTATAGAATTGAACCCTTGAAGGTAGAACAATCTCTTGAAGACCCGGATTTGGTGAACGCAATGCATGAAGAACTTCACAACTTCGAGATGAACGAAGTGTGGACACTTGTGGAGAAGCCCAAGGACTAGCACAACATCATCGGAACCAAATTGGTGTTTCGCAACAAGCAAGATGAAGACGGTCAAGTTGTACGCAACAAGGCGCATCTCGTAGCCCAAGGATATACGCAAGTCGAAGGTATGGACTATGTTGAGACCTATGCCCCCGTCGCTAGACTTGAAGCTATTCGCATTCTTCTTGCTTATGCTAATGACCATGATATCACGCTTTATCAAATGGATATTAGAAGTGCTTTTTTAAATGGTGAGATTGAAGAAGAGGTCTATGTTAAACAACCCCTTGTTTTGTGAATCCTAAGAAACCTAATCATGTTTACAAGCTTCGTAAATCTCTTTATGGTCTTAAACAAGCCCCACGCGCTTGTTATAAATGCTTAGAGAAGTTTCTCATTGAAAAGGGTTTTGAAATTGGTAAAATTAACGCAACCTTATTCACTAAAATAGTTAAGGGTGAATTATTTGTGTGCCAAATCTATGTGCATGATATTATATTTGGATCTACTAACCCACAATTTAGTGAAAGATTTGGAAGGTTGATGTGTGAGAAGTATGAGATGTCCATGATGTGTGAGCTGAAATTCTTTCTTGGTTTGCAAATCAAGCAAACAGGAGAAGGAACTTTCATCTCTCAAACCAAGTATACCAAGGACTTTATCAAGAAGTTCAACATGCAAACGTGTAAAGGTATGAAAACTCCTATGCCTACTAGTGAACATGTTGATCTTACCAAGGAGGACGAACCGGTTGATCAAAAAGTTTATCGATCTATGATTGGTTCATTCCTATGTCTATGTGCCTCCCGTCCCGATATTATGCTTAGTGTTTGCATGTGTGCTAGATATCAAGCTGCACCTAAAGAGTGTCATCTTTTGGCCGTGAAATGTATTGTGAGATATTTGATACAAAAAAGAAACTTTGGCATTTGGTATCCCAAGGGATCTTCCTTTAACCTTGTTGGCTATTCTGATTCGGACTATGCCGGTGACAAGGTTGATAGAAAATCCATCTCGGGTACATGTCAATTTCTTGGTAGATCTCTTGTGTCTTGGTCCTCCAAGAAACAAAACTCGGTATCTCTATCTACCGCCGAAGCTGAGTATATTGCCGCCGGATCATGTTGCGCTCAATTGCTATGGACGACACAAACGCTTAAGGATTATGGAATCCATGTGAAAAATGTTCCATTACTTTGTGACAATGAAAATGCTATTAATATTGGTCATAATCCCATGCAACATTCTCGAACTAAGCATATTCAAGTTCGACATCATTTCATTCGTGATCATGTTTCCAAAGGAGATATCAATCTTAAGCATGTTCGCACTAACAAACAATTGGCCGATATCTTTACCAAGCCACTTGATGAGAAAGTGTTTGTTATTTGAGGAGTGAGTTGAACACCATTGATGCTTCAAACTTGAGCTAAGCTCACTCGGATGCATGCAAGGCGATGAGCTTACTTGACCATTCCATGCCATCATTACCATGAACTTCATATAACTTGGAATTCTATGCACCCTTGTATTGCATCTAACCTTTTGTAGGTACTTGGAATAATTTCATTCCACAAGATTGCCAACAACTCCAATCATAAGCAATCTTATCATGACCAAGTATCCACAACCCCTCTTGTTGATGGAAGGAAGAAGATAACTCAACCATATCCTTGATATATATATTTCATGTGATCACATTTACTAATACTCAATTGATATCATGGATATATATTGTTCTTCCTTGCTTGACTAACCTATGTAGGTGATAAGTGTACTAAAACAAGAAGGATTGCTCCCAACTCAAGATGAACTTTATCAACCTCGAGCAGACTCAACAAGTTCACCTACAAGCCACACCATCAACATCACTCAAAGGTATGTACTCATTTCCTTGAAAATGATTTACTCCAAGACATGAGTTAAAGCAACTCAAGTGATATGAAGACATTAAAATGTTTAATCGAAAAATGGTAACCCCATTTTGAGCTTAATGATGAGTATGACCTATGATCAAGTATTCTTGCTTGGCTCCTAAGTCAATATACTCTAATATAGGTGACCTAGTCACCACCCATCACCTAGATTAAGTATCATGTTTGGTTCACTCTCTATTCGCAAGATCTCTTGGAACCACTCAAATCTTCTCTAGTTGATATCTCTTTGTAAACTCTTTGGACTCTCGCGACCGTTACCCTCTGTGGGTTGAAAACTCCATAAACGTGGACGTACGATAGCATCACCTATCGGAACCACGGGAAAAATCTTCGTGTCTACAAATTGTGTTTGATCTTCCTCCCTACCCTCTACTATACATATTTGTTGTTACTTTCCGCTGCTATACTCTTAGACATGCATGTGTAGGGTGTGCTTGACTTGCTTTGCTAAAATCTGACAACACTTAAAATTGGGAAAAGGTAGAATTTTTATTTGGTCAAGTAGTCTAATCACCCCCCTTTAGACATACTTTCAGTCCTACAAGTGGTGTCAGAGCTTTGATCTTCATTGCAAAAATTGGTCTCACTGTTGGGGAACGTCGCATGGGAAACAAAAATTTTCCTACGCACACGCAAACCTATCCATGGTGATGAGCATCTACGAGAGGGAGAGTGGATCTACGTACCCTTGTAGATCACTAAGCGGGAAGCGTTGAGAAACGCGGTTGGTGTAGTCGTACTTCTTCGCGATTCAAATCGCCGAGCGTCCCGCGATCTAATCACGAACCGTGTCGCGAACTAATCACGGACCGTCCCGCAATCTCGTCACGATCCATCCCGTGATCCAATCACGAACGTCCCGTGGCCTTGATCACGAACCTTCCGATCTAGTACCGAACGGACGACACCTCCGCGTTCAGCACACGTGCAGCTTGATGACGATCTCCACCGTCTTGATCCAGCAAGAGGAGGCGAAGAGGAGGGAGAGTTCACCGGCAGCATGACGGCGCTCCGGTGATGGTGGTGGAGTTATTCCTGCAGGGCTTCGCCTAAGCACCGCAGAAAACCGATCTAGAGGAGAAACTATGCACTGGAGGTTAGGGTTGCACGTGGAAGAAAGAACTAGTGCAAAACCCTTGAAACCCTCTAGTATATATAGGAGGAGAGGAGGAGGGAGGCAGCCTTGGCTCTCAAGCCAAGGCTGGTTCGGCCGTCTAGGAGGGAGGAGCTCTCCTCCTTCTTCTCCAAGTAGGATTAGGACTCCTTCCTTATATAGCCCCTTTTTGCATTTTTCCACCTTTCCCTTTTGGTATTTTCTTCCCAGCCTTATGGGCTTTGTGTAGGACTTACACCAGCCCACTAAGGGCTGGTATTCACTCTCCTACAGCCCATGTAGCCTCTTGGGTCGAAATACCCCTCCCGGTGGTCTCCCGGTACACTACCGGCACTCCCGGTACACTACCGATGAGCCCGAAACTTTTCCGGCGACCAAACTAGGACTTCCTATATATGAATCTTTACCTCCGGACCATTCCGGAGCTCTTCGTGACGTCCGGGATCTCATCTGGGACTCCGAACAACCTTCGGTCACCACCATACATAACTCTACACTACCGAAACGTCACCGAACCTTAAGTGTGCAGACCCTGCGGGTTCGAGAACTATGTAGACATGACCGAGACACCTCTACGGTCAATAACCAATGGTGGGACCTGGACGTCCACATTGGTTCCTACATATTCTATGAAGATCTTTATCGGTCGAACCTCTATGTCAAGGATTCAGTTAATCCCGTATAACGTTCCCTTTGTTCTTAGGTATGTTACTTGCCCGAGATTCGATCGTCGGTATCTCCATACCTAGTTCAATCTCGTTACCGGCAAGTCTCTTTACTCGTTCCGTAATACAAGATCTCGCAACTAACAATTAGTCACATTGCTTGCAAGGCTTATTGTGATGTTGCATTACCGAGTGGGCCCCGAGATACCTCTCCGTCATACGGAGTAACAAATCCCAGTCTCGATCCATGCCAACTCAATAGACACCATCGGAGATACCTGTAGAGCATCTTTATAGTCACCCAGTTACGTTGCGGCGTTTGATACACACAAGGCACTCCTCCGATATCCGTGAGTTGCATGATCTCATGGTCATAGGAACATATACATTGACATGCAGAAAACAGTAGCAATAAACTGACACGATCATACGCTACGTTTGTGGTTTGGGTCTTGTCCATCACATCATTCTCCTAATGATGTGATCCCGTTATCAAATGACATCTCATGTCCATGGCTAGGAAACCTTAACCATCTTTTGATTAACGAGCTAGTCTACTAGAGGCATACTAGGGACATGGTGTTGTCTATGTATCCACACATGTATCTGAGTTTCCGATCAACACAATTATAGCATGGATAATAAACGATTATCATGAACAAGGAAATATAATAATAAACACTTTATTTATTGCCTCTAGGGCATATTTCCAACACTCACAACCTAGGAGAGTATGGCGTCTAGTGAGGGAAATTATCACCGTAGAGGTCCGTACTTTGATGGCACAAATTTTGCTAGTTGGAAGCACAAAATGAAAATGCATATTCTTGGTCATAACACCACCGTTTGGGATGTTGTTCGTGTTGGCTTGCAAGGTGAATTCTGTGGTGATGTAAAGGAACCAGATCGTGAAGCGACCGCGAATGAATTGAAGATGTTGCAATACAACGCTCAAGCATGTGACATTCTCTTCAACTGTCTATGCCCCAAAGAATTCAACAAAATCAGCCATCTTGAGAATGCAAAAGAGATTTGGGATACTTTGGTTGATATGCATGAAGGTACCGAATCCGTGAGAGAATCCAAGTCGGATGTTCTTCAAAGCCATCTTGACAAGTGCAAGATGAAGGATGGTGAAGGAGTCGCAGAGATGTACTCTAGGCTAGCTCTCATCACAAATGATATTGTTTGTGACAGCCCGGGACCGACGCTCCAGAAGATTCCAGAAGATTCCCCTTTTATTTCCGTTCTCGTCTGTGTTAGTCCGGTTGTCGTACTCATCATTGCATCATCCGCATCATTTGCATAGCATTGTCACATGTTTTTGAAAACTTGCGTCCGTTCGTAGTTGCCGGTTCTCTTTGTTCTTGTCGTTACCCGTTGAGACCACCCACACACGCACGCGCCCGCGACATCATTTTAATAAAACCGTTTTTAAGTGCGCGCAAAAATATTCTCGGATCAAATTGAAACTTGGCATGCGGTCTTGTTATAGTCTAGGTAGACCGCACGCCGAATTTCGTCGCGTTCTGAGCTCGTTAGATACCCCATCGGACATCCATAGCAGTGCGGTCATCGGTTATCGTCGGACGTTTTTTGGTGTTTAAACCTTCGTGTCACGGGCCACCATTCTCTCTCTCTTCCCCTCCTAGCCTGTCTACACAGTCACCGTAGCCCCTCAGCTTCCGGACGTCGTATCGACAGTCGACAGTCCGAAAACGGACAACGACCGTAAACCGTAGCCCCGAAACCTATATATAGACCCCCTCCCCTTCCTAATTGGGCAGCTCCCCTAATCCCCTCGTTCCCCATGCAAACCCTAGCCTTCTCACTCCTCCAGCCGCCAGCCCGTCCGAGCCCATCTGGGCCCGCTCGAGCCCATCCGGGCCCGAATCGCGTCTCCGAGCTCCTTCCATGGCAGCTCCCGAGCTCCTCCCGAGCTCTCCCCGTGCCAGGCTGCCGGAGGGCCGTGCCCCGCGCAGCACCCGCCGTCGGCCACCGCCGGAGCCAGGCCGGACCCCCGCAACCTTTATTCCCTATTCTCCTTGTATCCCTCTTCGTCTCTCATCCCCGTCGACCTTTCCCTGCAAGAGTTCGCCGCGCCGCCCGATCTCTGCGCCAGCCGCCGCCGCTTGCCTCCCAGCCGCCGGAGATGGAGCTACCACCTCCGGATCTGGGTGACCGAGCCCCAGCCGCCCTCGCCGGATCGTCCCTGCGCTGCCATGGTCTCTGCACGGGAGGGAGACGAGCACGACGCCGCTCGCCCCTGCCCGTTGACCCGCGCTCGCCTCGCGTGGGCCGCGGCCCAACAACCGCCCCTCAGCGGCCCACCAGCGCCCGGGAGGCCCAGCCTCCCCTGCCTGCCGAAATGGGCCAAGCCCATAGGTGAGCCCCCGTTGCGTTTTTTATTTTTAGTTTCGTTTTTAGATCCATTGCATGTTTTAAAATGCCATATCTTTTAAACCGTGCACCGTAATAAAATGATTTATACATGTAACTTGGCTAGAATAATGCGTAGATTATTAATATGTTATTTTCACCCATGCCTAAAATAATTAACAAATTATTTCTTTCATTTTGCACATTTGGCATAATATTGCATTGCCATGATCATTTAACGTGCATCGGGAATTAAATAAAATTAAGTATTAAAAATGTTCATCTCATTGGCATCTCATTTTCGTGCATGATAAAACTGTGGGCATCATGTTTGAATTTCATTTGCATAAATGAATCGCTATAACGTGATTAGGCCTAATACTCGCATATTTAATTGTGATTAATTTTCTACATGAACCTATACATATTATATATGTTTTTGGGGTAGAAAAATCCATAGGATTTATCTGTGCATTTAGTTTTGTCATTTGAGCATGTTTGTGTGCATGTCGTTTATGCCGTGATGCCCTTTTGTTAATTTTGTGGGATTTAATCCATGCATGTTTTGAATTAAGTTGGAACATGAGAAATGCCCGTTGATATGTGTCCTAGCCCATGGACATTTTGCTTGTCGTAGAAATGCATGTTTAGGTGTTGTCAATTTGCTATAAAAATTCTGCTATTTTGAGGGTGCAAAATATTTCCAAGTCTGGAATCTGTTATATTTTGTTGCTGTCTTGCCATGCGTTTTGCTAGTGATCTAGAACTCTTTTGTGGTAGGTGTAATGGAGTTATTTGTAGTTGATATTGTCCTTTAGTATGCTGTTAAGTTTCATGGCATTCTATGACCTGTAGCATATAGTTTTACTGCTGTCAATATGCCTTCGTGATAAAAACTGCACTGTCAAAAACTGCTATTTTCACTAAGTCTGAAACTGTTTTCAAGTAGTCTCCTTGTGAGCTTTCTACCATGTGTTCCATGCTTTTTTTGAATATGATATGTGAAGATGAAATAAAGTGTGTGTTATATGCTACTGCCCCATGCTTAGTTTGTGCATTTTAGAATAATGTAACTTGTGTTTTTATGCGTTGAAAATGCTAAGTTGCTGTTTTGGGCAGATTTCAACTAAAACTTGTGTTGGTTGTAATTGTTGAATCGTAGCTCCGTTTTGAACATGTTGCATATGAAACTTGCTTAGAATCTCATGTAGTTTCATAATAACTTGTTGCATTCATGATTTGAAATGTTTGTGGTTGTTTTTCCCATGCATTTACATTCATGACATGTGCATCTTGTGTTGCTCTTAAATTTTAGACCGTAGCTCCGTTTGAGATGTTCTATATATGTAAATCGACTAGAATTACGTGTAGAATAACATGGAGATATTTATTTGTCTATTTAAAAAATATAAAATATGATTAGTTCAGATCTGGACCAATTTCGAAATTATCATATGAGGTCATTTCGGAAATGCTATAAGTTGTTTCCGGCCTCATTTAACATGACTAGATAGATAGTTTACTTATGCTTAACCTCTTGCCATGTTTACAACATTTAATATTGTCGTGTACCTAACGAGAGTGAACTAAATTATTCGAATGTGGAGTTTCGTCAATATGCAACTCGTTGCATATTGAGCTTCACTTAATGTGTACTATTTGATTTTTGTGATTGTCATGCTTTGCATATTAAACCGGACATGCATCATATTTGGTTGTGCATCATGTTGCATATGTTGTGGTGTATCTTGTGTTGATTGTTTGTTTGGGATTGCTTCTTCTCGATAGAGTTCCGAAAGCGTTCGGAGTGTGAGGATTCGTTCGACTACGTTGGTTTGTCTTCTTCATGGACTCGATCTTCTTCCGAGCGGGATCTCAGACAAGATGACACATTTCCCTGGATACCATTACTATCATTGCTATGCTAGATGTCTCGTTTTCTTTCGCTATGTCACGCTACCTACCACCTGTTTGACAAGCCTCCCAACATTGCCATTATAAAGCCTCTAACCCTTCCACATCCCAGCAAACCTTTGTTTGGCTATGTTACCACTTGCTCAGCCTTCTTATAGCGTTTCTAGTTGGAGGTGCAATTTCTTCCATGTGTCAACATGGACATTCTTTTGTTATATCACAATATTGCTGCTATTTAATTTAATGCACATATATACTTGGTAAAGGTGGAAGGCTTGGCCTTTTGCTCGGTGTTCTGTTCCATTAATGCCGCCCCTAGTTACTTGTGAACTGGTGTTATGTTCCATAAATGAGCGCTCCTAACATGCTCGGGGTTGTTATGGGGACCCCCTTGATTTTCGTTTGGGGATAAAACTTGTCTGGCAAGGCCCAACATTGGTACTACATTTGCCTAATAACTAATGAACTTGCATAGGGAGTAATTACCCCGTGGATAATTAAGCAACCCCCGGGCCAGTGCTCCTCATGAGTGTTGGTCCAAAATAGAGCACTATGCGGGCCCAACCCGGGGTAACTTGGGAGATTTCTATCAGGCGTCCGTACGCGTAGCTTACCCGTCGTGTCCTGAGAACGAGATACGCGGCTCCTATCGGGACCGTCGACACGTCGGGAGGCCTTGCTGGATTAGTTTTACCTTTCTCGAACGTCTTGAGTGAGGAATTCTGATTTTCTTCGGGCTATCTTGAGGTGTTGGATTTCCTTTGGAATTGCCTAGGAAGATCACGAGATCCGTGGTTGAGGTTATTCCCGCTGAGTGTGGTTAATTTGTGATGGATGAGTTGGAGCACCCCTGCAGGGTTAAATCTTTTCGAGAAGCCGTGCCCGCGGTCATGTGGCAAACTTGGATACTTTGTTTAACACCCGGTCATAGCAAACTTGAAGTAAACTCTAATAAAATACACCAACTGTGTGCGTAACCGTGGCTGTCTCTTCTCGTGAGTTCTTATCCGAAAGAGAACACGATGGGGTTATGTTTGACGTAAGTAGGTGTTCAGGATCAGTTAGTGATCATTACTAGTTCACGTCCGTTATGCGTAGATCGCCATACTTTACTTTCTGTATTCGTAAGTTAGCCACTCAAATAATGCTTAGTCGCTTGCTGCAGCCTCACCACTTAACCATACCTTACCTATTAAGATTTAATGGTGTTGATACCCTTGGAAATGAGATTGCTGAGTCCCTGTGGTTCACAGATTACTACAACAACAGTTATAGGTACAGGTAATGCGATGATTTGACGTGAGCGTGCTGCTTGATTTGATTTGGAGATCTTCTTCTTCTTCTTCAATCTTGGATGGGTTCCAGGCGGCAGCCTGGGATAGCAAGGGTGGATGTGATTTTATCGTTTGATTTCGTCCGTAGTCGGATCCTGCTCTTATGTATGATGATTGAGTATGTTACTGTATTGATGTGACTCTGATGTAGTTTGTGGCAAGTGTAAGCCAATACCATATACTCATCTCTTCTGTACATGTACTTGTAATGATATCCATTATTGCGAACGCATCGAGATGCGCTTCTATCCCCGTCGAGGCCCTCGTGCCAAAATGAGGATAGGACCTCATCTTGGGCGTGACAAGTTGGTATCAGAGCCTGTACCGACCTAGGAGCCCCCTTAATTGATCGAACTTAGCCGAGTCGTGTCTAGTGAAAAAAAACTGTTTTGAGTCTAGTTATATCAGAGAGTAGGATTCTTTTTACTCCTCTTCTATGCTCTAGTGAGGTATTCGACTTAGGAATTGTGATTCTACTCCTCTTCTCACTCATTTTTTTAAGATCACGCGGGTATTTTGGAGTCTATATGATGCCTATGTGATAGGGTTCTATCTTGGTGCCTCCTGTCTGACCTGATTTCTTCCGGGGAGTCGAGCTCCAGGGAATGTTGGCACATCGTTATCATTCAGCTTCCTTAGTATCTCAGGACGGAGGATGTTTGGAGTTGCTTCAATACTTGTCGTGGTGAGATAAGGTTGGAGTCACCCAGTACTGGGGAGGCGTCCGGGGTACCACCATGATTTGGTATCGTTGTAAGTTTGAGGATTCGAGATGAGATGGATTTGTGAAAGCCTCTAGTTATGTGTTGAAGGATGGATACAGTTGGGGTGTAGGATTGCTAGTTGTATGAGATATTTCCTCCTTGTGTCCCCCACACCGGATTGCATAACCAGAAAGTTTTCGAAAGTTCTTAGGTGGGAATTCAAGTAGTTACCTAGAATTATCTTTCCAACAAGTACATAGTGGGTATGTATTTGTTCTGGCTTGTTTCGTAAGCCTCATCCTTCATTTTGTTTTGAATATGGTAATTCAAGTTGCTTCGATGTCAAGTGGTGATTTCATATCTTGCTAAGTAGTGTTCTCATATTTCTGTGGGATTGCAAATTCTTTTGCCCAATCAAGTTTTCATATCAATTCTTTTCCTACCGGTGTGTTTCTCTTCAAGATAATTATATCCTCTTCATTTTGCAAGATCAATCCTCAGATTTCGTTCCGGAGTTGTCTCATCTATTCCAAGCTTTCTTTGTTTTCCCACCCTCCCTCCCATTTTCTTCAATGATTAAATTCTCATCCAAGTGTATTTTCTTTTCATGTAATGCTTCCGCTATCTTTTCTTCTATCTTGTTTCCGGTGATTCTTTGTGAATATTCTCAGGAGTTTTAATTTCAATATCTATCATCATATTCATTGTTCTTGTTGTTATTCTTCTCCGGTGATTCTTTATGAAGATGATCAGTGCTCAAGTTGTCATTTGTTAGCATTCATCTTTGTTTTCTTTTTCAGTGGATTTAATTCAAGTTCTTGTTATTCGTCATATCATTTTCATTCTCTATGTTCTCTCCCATGTTTGAATTCTTCATCAAGCCTCTCTTGCTTATTCTTATCTCTATTCTATCCGGAGTGTGGAAGATATCTCAGAAGACATTCATTTTCATTCTTGTCCTCTTAAATTATTTCGAGGTCTCACCTCATCAAGTTCTTAATTTGTACCGATGCAATATCTCTTTTAATCAATCGTTTCAATGGTGGTTTCTTCTGACTGGGCCCATAACCCATAGGTTTTTCCCCAGGATCCTACCTGACTCTTCTAATCTTTCCGGAGATGCTCTCAAGTTCTCTTCAAATATGACGTAAGAATGAATTTCATCGGTCATATGCCTTCTTGAAGATAGCTTCTAAATCATTTTCATCATTGGCTCAACCTTTCCTTATTCATTATTCTGGAGTATCTTAGTAATTCCTGCCGTTGTTTCTCGTCATCATTCTGTGCTCGAAGATCGAAGGAGAGTTTCTCTTAAATCGTTGTTCGTTCTTCCAAAGATTCATGGTTTCATCTTGTTGCTATCATCTCAAAGATTCATGGCATCATTTGCATAGCATCATCACATGTTTTTGAAAACTTGAACCGTTCATAGTTGCCGGTTCTCTTCGTTCTTGCCGTTGCCCGTTGAGACCACCCAGACACGCCCGCGCCCGCGACATCATTTTAATAAAACCGTTTTTAAGTGCAGGCAAAAATATTCTCGGATCAAGTTGAAACTTGGTGTGCGGTCTTGTTATAGTCTAGGCAGACCGCCCGTCGAATTTCGTCGCGTTCTGAGCTTGTTAGATACCCCGTCGGTCATCGGTAGCAGTGCGGTCATCGGTTATCGTCGGACGTTTTTCGGTGTTTAAACCTTCGTGTCATGGGCCACCATTCTCTCTCTTCCCCTCCTAGCCCGTCTGCATAGTCACCGTAGCCCCTCCGCTTCTGGACATCGTATCGACAGTCGACAGTCCAAAAACAGACATCGACCGTAAACTGTAGCCCCGAAACCTATATATAGACCCCCTCCCCCTCCTAATTGGGCAGCTCCCCTAATCCCCTCGTTCCCCGTGCAAACCCTAGACTTCTCCCTCCTCCAGCCGCCAGCCCGCCCGAGCCCATCTGGGCCCGCTCGAGCCCATCTGGGCCCGCTCGAGCCCATCCGGGCCCGAATCGCGTCTCCGAGCTCCTTCCGTGGCAGCTCCCGAGCTCCTCCCGAGCTCTCCCCGTGCCAGGCCGCCGGAGGGCCGTGCCCCGCGCAGAAGCCGCCGCCGGTCACTGCCGGAGCCAGGCCGGACCCCCGCCGCCTTTCTTACCTCTTCTCCATCTCTCCCTCTTCCTCTCTCATCCCCGCCGGCCTTTCCCTGCAGGAGCTCGCCGCGCCGCCCGATCTCCGCGCCAGCCGCCGCGCTTGCCTCCCATTCGCCGGAGATGGAGCTGCCGCCTCCGGATCCGGGCGACCGAGCCCCATCCGGCCTCGCTGGAGCTGGCAGTCGCCGCCCCTCGCCGGATCGTCCCTACGCCGCCATGGTCTCCGCTAGGGAGGGAGACGAGCACGACGCCGCTCGCCCCTGCCCGTTGACCTGCGCTCGCCTCGCGTGGGCCGCGGCCTAGCAACCTCCCCTCAGCGGCCCACCAGCGCCCCGCCGGCCCAGCCTCCCCTGCCTGCCGGAATGGGCCAAGCCCATAGGTGAGCTCCCGTTGCGTTTTTATTTTTATTTTCGTTTTTAGATCCATTGCATGTTTTAAAATGCCATATCTTTTAAACCGTGCACCGTAATAAAATGATTTATACATGTAACTTGGCTAGAATAATGCATAGATTATTAATATGTTATTTTCACCCATGCCTAAAATAATTAACATATTATTTCAATCATTTTGCACATTTGTCATAATATTGCATTGTCATGATCATTTAACGTGCATCGGGAATTAAATAAAATTAAGTATTAAAATGTTCATCTCATTGGCATCTCATTTTCATGCATGATAAAAATGTCGGCATCATGTTTGCATTTCATTTGCATAAATGAATCGCTATAACTTGATTATGCCTAATACTCGCATATTTAATTGTGATTAATTTTCTACATGAACCTATACATATTATATATGTTTTCGGGGTAGAAAAATCCATAGGATTTATCTGTGCATTTAGTTTTGTCATTTGAGCATGTTTGTGTGCATGTCATTTATGCCGTGATGCCCTTTTGTTAATTTTGTAGGATTTAATCCATGCATGTTTTGAATTAAGTTGGAACATGAGAAATGCCCGTTGATATGTGTCCTAGCCCATGGACATTTTGCTTGTCGTAGAAATGCATGTTTAGGTGTTGTTTTCGTGTTGTCAACTTGCTATAAAAATTCTGCTATTTTGAGGGTGCAAAATATTTCTAAGTCTGGAATCTGTTATATTTTGTTGCTGTCTTGCCATGCGTTTTGCTAGTGATCTATAACTCTTTTGTGGTAGGTGTAATTGAGTTATTTGTAGTTGATATTACCCTTTAGTATGCTGTTAAGTTTCATGTCATTCTATGACCTGTAGAATATAGTTTTATTGCTGTCAATATGCCTTCGTAATAAAACTGCACTGTGAAAAACTGCTATTTTCACTAAGTCTGAAACTGTTTTCAAGTAGCCTCCTTGTGAGCTTTCTACCATGTGTTCCGTGCTTGTTTTGAATATGATATGTGAAGATGAAATAAAGTGTGTGTTATATTCTACTGCCCCATGCTTAGTTTGTGAATTTTAGAATAATGTAACTTGTGTTTTCATGCGTGCAAAATGCTAAGTTGCTGTTTTGGGCAGATTTCAACTAAAACTTGTGTTGGTTGTAATTGTTGAACCGTAGCTCCGTTTTGGACATGTTGCATATGAAACTTGCTTAGAATCTCATGTAGTTTCATAATAACTTGTTGCATTCATGATTTGAAATGTTTGTGGTTGTTTTTTCCATGCATTTGCATTCATGACATGTGCATCTAGTGTTGCTCATATCTTTTAGACCGTAGCTCCGTTTGAGATGTTCTATATATGTAAATCGACTAGAATTATGTGTAGAATAACATGAAGATATTTATTTGGCTGTTTAACAAATATAAAATATTATTAGTTCAGATTTGGACCAATTTCGAAACTATCATATGAGGTCATTTCGGAAATGCTATAAGTTGTTTCCGCCCTCATTTAACATGACTAGATAGATAGTTTACTTATGCTTCACCTCTTGCCATGTTTAACAACATTTAATATTATCGTGTACCTAACGAGAGTGAACTAAATTATTCGAATGTGGAGTTTCGTCAATATGCAACTCGTTGCATATTGAGCTTCACTTAATGTGTAGTATTTGATTGTTGTGATTGTCATGCTTTGCATATTAAACCGGACATGCATCATATTTGGTTGTGCATCGTGTTGCATATGTTGTGTTGTATCTTGTGTTGATTGTTTGTTTGGGATTGCTTCTTCTCGATGGAGTTCCGAAAGCGTTCGGAGTGTGAGGATTCGTTCGACTACGTTGGTTCGTCTTCTTCATGGACTCGATCATCTTCCGAGCGGGATCTCAGGCAAGATGACACATATCCCTGGATACCATTACTATCATTGCCCTGCTAGATGTCTCGTTTTCTTTCGCTATGTCATGCTACCTACCACCTGTTTGACAAGCCTCCCAACATTGCCATGATAAGCCTCTAACCCTTCCACATCCCAGCAAACCTTTGTTTGGCTATGTTACCGCTTGCTCAGACTTCTTATAGCGTTTCTAGTTGCAGATGCAATTGCTTCCATGTGTCAACATGGACATTCTTTTGTTATATCACAATATTCCTGCTATTTAATTTAATGCACATATATACTTGGTAAAGCTGGAAGTCTTGGCCTTTTGCTCGGTGTTTTGTTCCACTATTGCCGCCCCTAGTTACTTGTGAACCGGTGTTATGTTCCATAAATGAGCACTCCTAACATGCTCGGGGTTGTTATGGGGACCCCTTTGATTTTCGTTTGGGGATAAAACTTGTCTGGCAAGGCCCAACATTGGTACTACATTTGCCTAATAACTAATGAACTTGCATAGGGAGTAATTACCCTGTGGACAATTAATCAACCCCCGGGCCAGTGCTCCTCATGGGTGTTCGTCCAAAATAGAGCACTGTGCGGGGCCAACCCGGGGCAACTTGGGAGATTTCTATCAGGCCTCCGTACACGTAGCTTATCCGCCGTGTCCTGAGTACGAGATACGCGGCTCCTATCGGGACCGTCGACACGTCGGGAGGCCTTGCTGGATTTGTTTTACCTTTCTCGAACGTCTCGAGTGAGGAATTCTGATTTTCTTCGGGCTATCTCGAGGTGTTGGATTTCCTTTGGAATTGCCTAGGAAGATCATGAGATCCGTGGTTGAGGTTATTCCCACTGAGTGTGGTTAATTTGTGATGGATGAGTTGGAGCATCCCTGCAGGGTTAAATCTTTTTGAGAAGCCGTGCCCGCGGTTATGTGGCAAACTTGGATACTTTTTTTAACACCTGGTCATAGCAATCTTGAAGTAAACTCTAATAAAATACACCAACTGTGTGGGTAACCGTGACTGTCTCTTCTCGTGCGTTCTTATCCGAAAGAGAACACGGTGGGGTCATGTTTGACGTAAGTAGGTGTTCAGGATTAGTTAGTGATCATTACTAGTTCACGTCCGTTATGCATAGACCATCATACTTTACTTTCTTTATTCGTAAGTTAGCCACTCAAATAATGCTTAGTCGCTTGCTGCAGCCTCACCACTTAACCATACCTTACATATTAAGCTTTAATAGTCTTGATACCCTTGGAAATGAGATTGCTTAGTCCCAGTGGCTCAGAAATTACTACAACAATAGTTGTAGGTACAGGTAATGTGATGATTTGACGTGAACGCGTTGCTTGATTTGATTTGGAGATCTTCTTCTTCTTCTTCTTCTTCTTCTTCTTCTTCAATCTTGGATGGGTTCCAGGCAGCAGCCTGGGATAGCAAGGGTGGATGTCATTTTATCGTTTGATTTCGTCCGTAGTCGGACCCTGCTGTTATGTGTGATGATTGAGTATGTTATTGTATTGATGTGACTTTGATGTAGTTTGTGGCGAGTGTAAGCCAATTCCATATACTCATATCTTCTGTACATGTACTTGTAATGATATCCATTCTTGCGAACGCATCAAGATGCGCTTCTATCCCCGTCGAGGCCCTCGTGCCAAAATGAGGATAGGACCTCATCTTGGGCGTGACATTGTTGGCTTAGGAAGCGAAGAAATGACCGACAAATTCATCATCAAAAAGATACTTCGAGCTTTGGATGAGAGATACGACACCGTGTGCACTTTGATCGAAATGATGCCCGACTACAATGATCTCAAGCCTACAGAAGTCATTAGAAGGATTGTTGCTCACGAGATGACACTCAAAGACAAAGAAGAGTTTCACAACAAGTCTAGCAGTGCTTACAAAGCCACAAGTGATGCTCTCGCAACTTCAAGCGACAACCTTGTCACCAATGAAGAGATAAGCCTCATGGTCAAGAAATTCAACAAGTTCTACAAGAATAGAGGCAAAGAACGAAGCTCCAACTCAAGATATGAAGAGAAGCGTTCGTCAAGTTGTGACCGAAACTGATACAATTGTGGGAAGCCCGGACACTACTCCAATGAGTGCACGGCTCCCTACAAACAGAGAGAAGAGTCACCTAGAAGACGAAGCTCAAGGAATGAACTACCTCAAAAATAGAGAAGGAGTAGAGATGACCGTTATGAACAAAGACCCTCAAGGATAAGTAGGGACTCGGACAAGAAGGTCAAGTACACCAAGAGCTACACAAGAATAAGACATCAAGCTCATGTTGGTGAATGGGTTTCTGGCTGCGACTCCGACAACAACTTCGAGAGAAGCTATCACTCAAACTCCGACTATAGTCAAGATGAAGGTGTTGCCGAACTTGCACTAGTAACTACCAACTCATATGATCTATTTGATTCACCAAATGAAGGGAGTGGAAGTTGCTTCATAGCTAAAGGACCCAAGGTATCACACCCCGAGTATCTTGATTTCAATAGTGATGAAGATGACTTACTTTGTGATGATAACTTGCACTTTGATAAAACTAGTGATGTTAGTCAAAATGAACTTGATAATTCTCATGCTAGTTAAGATAAGTCGGTTGATGATGCTAAGATGAAAATAGAACAATGATATGTCTCCAACGTATCTACTTTTCCAAACTCTTTTGCCCTTGTTTTGGACTCTAATTTGCATGATTTGAATGGAACTAACCCGGACTGACGCTGTTTTCAGCAGAACTGCCATGGTGTTGTTTTTGTGCAGAAATAAAAGTTCTCGAAATGACCTGAAAATTTACGGAGAATTTTTGTGGAATATATAAAAAATACTGGCGAAAGAATCAATTGGAGGTGGGCTGCCAGTGGGCCACGAGCCCCCCAGCCGTGCCCCCCCTTGGCCGCGCCAGGTAGGCTCGTGGGGCCCACGTGGCTCCTCCTACCTCCTCTCCAGTTCCATATAACCCTATTCGTCCCAGAAAAAATCAAGAAGAAAAATATATTAGCGTTTTACGATACGGAGCCACCGCCACCACCTGTTCTTCCTCTGGAGGGAAGATCTGGAGTCTGTTTTGGGCTCCGGAGAGTGGAAATCGAAGCCATCGTCATCACCAACCATCCTCCATCGCCAATTCCATGATGCTCTTCACCGTTCGTGAGTAATCCTATCGTAGGCTTGCTCGACGGTGATGAGTTGGATGAGATCTATCATGTAATCGAGTTAGTTTGAAGGGGTTTTGACCCCTAGTATCCACTATGTTCTAAGATTGGTGTTGCTACTACTTTGCTATTCTTAATGCTTGTCACTAGGGCCCAAGTGCCATGATTTTAGATCTGAACCTATTATGTTTTCAGCAATATATGAGTGTTCATGAGCCTATTTTGCAAATTGTAGTCACCTACTATGTGTTATGACCCGGCAACCCCGGAGTGACAATAGCCGGAACCACTTCCGGAGATGACCATAGTATGAGGATTCCATGTATTCACCATGTGTTAATGCTTTGTTCCGGTACTCTATTAAAAGGAGACCTTAATATCCCTTAGTTTCCATTAGGACCCCGCTGCCACGGGAGGGATGGACGAAAGATGTCATGCAAGTTCTTTTCCCTAAGCACGTATGGCTATATACGGAATACATGCCTACATTACATTGATGAACTGGAGCTAGTTTAATATTACCCTATGTTATAACTGTTACATGATGAATATCATCTGGCATAATCATCCATCACCGATCCAATGCCCACGAGCTTTTCCTATACTAGTCCTTGCTTAGTTACTTTTCCGCTATTGCTGTCACACTTGCTACTCTAATCACTACTTCTACTATTACCACTACTACTGTTACTATCATTTTACTTTGCTACTGAAACCTCTGCTGTAGATACTAAATCTTTCAGGTGTGGTTGAATTGACAACTCAACTGCTAATACTCGAGAATATTCTTTGGCTCCCCTTGTGTCGAATCAATAAATTTGGGTTGAATACTTTACCCTCGAAAACTGTCGTGATCCCCTATACTTGTGGGTTATCAAACAACTAACTAAATAATTAAACACTCTTAAGTTGGCCCATGAATCTACTCTAGAAGATCATAGAGAGCTTGTAAGGACTCATGAGAAGCTACGCTTCGAGAAGCTCACATTGGAGCAAGAGCATGAGTTTCTTAAAGCTATCAATGATGACCTCCGAAAGAAGACTTCATCTTATCTAGCCAAACGATTACTCTTGTCTACATTCATGCCACAAGTTAAATCTAGACAAACTAGTAACAAAGGCAAGAAAGGTTCTTCATCTAGTGGCAACAATAAAAATGCTAAACCTAACGATGTTGCTTCTAGTAGTTCTATTGATTCCACTAATGATGATTCTCTTAGCCAAGTTACACTTGAGCAAGAAAATGCTTTACTGAAAGGAATTATAGATAAAGGTATCTACAAGGGTCTTGCCAGGTGTAAGCAATTTGAGGAAATTGTACGCAAGCACGGAGGATATCGGAAGAACCATGGCATTGGCTACTTCAACTCTAATGGAGTTGAATGGGAAGAAGGTCAATACCCCAAGCCCATGTTTATTCCTCAAAAGGAGAAGTATGAACATACTCTCCCCAAGGTAACAAGCTTTCAAGATGACTTTCCACCACAAGACCACAAGCTGAAGGGCAAGAACAAGCTTCAAGAGGACTTTGACTCATAAGAATATGAATCTCAAGCTTTGGTGGAGTGTGTTCCCAAGGCTACTTCAAGATCAACTTCTACAAGGGCCACTTCAACACCAAGGATCCCCATCAAGTTGATGTGGGTCCCCAAGAAGAAGAACTATAGAAGTTCTTGAGGGGTGACTCCGCCAATGAAATTCACTCACATTCATTATTGGCAAGAACTAGTTACAATCAACGTCAACATCATGCAATAGTTCAAGGGGTCACATATTCCCTCAAAGGTAAGCAAGGGACAAGGTAATCATCAAATCCATGGACATCATCACACATGCTTTGCACTCCATGTCCATAGATATCCTTGTTTTTGTCTCTTGTGTGTTGGGACTAACCCATGTAGGTGAGAAGAGTAAGGGAACAACAAGTATGCTCCCAACTCATGGTGATCTTCATCAAACTTGATCATCCACTACTACCTCACCAACATGAAGTCTTCATCGACAAAACTCAAGGTTAGTTTATCCCTCCTATGGGGGGATGTCACATCGAGGGGGAGCTTTACTCTAAGACTTGAGTTAAAGCATCCCATAGTATGTGACAACATTAAATGATTTATGTAAAAGTGGTAACCCCACTTGTGCTTAAATGATGAGTATGACCTATGATCAAGTATTCTTACTTGACTCCTAAGTCAATATACTCATATATAGATGGCTCCGTCATCGCCAAAATGCTTGATAGATGCTAGTATGTATGTGCATGTTTGCCATGATTTCATTTGACATCTTATTGTGTGAGCATGTTGGTCTGCATTTCTTTAACAATCTGAGGACATCCAATTGTTGCTATTTGTTTTTTGTTTTTTTGCCAATTGGATGGACAAGAATGCCTAGGACCACTCTCTAGCTATCTATTCTTTCTTACCTCATATTCTATTCTTGCTGCCTCACAAAATTTGAACAAGGACTTTTCGATCTCTCTATGTGAGGAGCTCTCGGAGTTCCGTGTCGACAAAGGACTGACCATTAAAACCTCCCAAGTGCATCTCGGTGGAACCAACCCAAATCTCGGTCTCACCGAATGCCTAGGGTTGATCTGCTTTTCTATGTTGGTACCACCGATTCCATCTTCTCGGTTACACCGGGTTTCCCTGTCAACAGACAGTTGAGGAACTTGGTGACACCAAAAAGTTAGAATCAGTGTCACCGACAGCCATGGGTTTATATAGAGGCGGACCCGACTTTTGAAATCTATTCTTCAACTGTCGCCCCCTTCAAAACCCTTGCTGCTGAACCAAGGCCCCTGGTCATCACCTTCATCTTCCCGAGTGCCTCCACCGTTAGAAGTCTCCGCCATCGATGAAATCCTCTCCCGCGTCGTCGCCGTAGCAAAGTCGTCACCAAGCTAGGGTACCATTTCACCCCCTCATGCGCTCCAACCTCAGACTCTTGCGCATTAGGGCTTCTCCATCGATAACCCACAGTTTGAGATTGATTCATCCACGAGAAACTTCAGTAGATTAGCGAACGAACATTTTTTTTAGGTTTTGCCGCCCGCCACATGAATCTTGGTGGAAGCGACGCAAAAGAATCAGTAGCACCGATTCACTTTTTTGGTCAACTGAAAACAGCCTCAGTGAAATCGAGTGCCAAGTTTCTCTTATGGAGATTGTTTGTCTCGTTAGGTCCGAAATATTCGCTTCGGTTGTATCGACATACATTTGGCAGCATGCAAAACTTGATACATTTGGGTTCAATCTTTTAAAAATGTCTGCATTTTGTGATGACTCATCCCTTCCACTCTTCTATACTCTATTTACAGGGTCAGATATGTCAGAAGCTGAAGATAGTCAGAATGATCTCAGAGAGCAGAGTGTTGACATGAGCTCAGGCACTAGTTCTGAGGGGAGCTATGATGACATTCCTAGCTCTCCTGATCTACCAAAAGCTACAACCAGGGCAAGGAGGAAGCTCAATTTTTATGAGGAGGATGAGGACTTCATCCCTGAGGAGATGCCCAAGAAAGTTGATGCTACCAAGAGCACCACTGCCGCCACTACTTCCAAGAAGAAGACTGCTATCAGGAAGGAGTATGCCAGCTCTGGGTTAGCTAGAGCACCTAAGAGCTCTAGAGTAACTATGACAGTTGAGCCACCCAAGAAATCTATGCCTAAGAAGGCAGGAGATAAGAAGAGAACCAGGAAGAGGATCATCCATGTCATTGGCAGAAAAACCTCTATGTATGAGGATCCAAAAGAGGCAGTTGTCGAGGAGGAGGAGGAAGAGCCAGTTGCCAAGGCCCCTCAAAAGAATAAGAAGAAGCTTATGGAAGATGCTATGCCTAAGGCTACCACATCCAAGAGCACCAAGACTGCACCTAAGAAGGCTGCTGCTGCTGAAATGCCTAAGAGGTTCTCTAGAGAGATACCAGCTTCCAGCAAGAACAAGACCTCCACTTTTAGGGAAGCTGAGGATGATGATGATATTACTGCTTTGGTCAAGCTAAGACCACACCTTCCAGAGCACAACGCCACCCACTTGCTTGCTGAGGACATGAAGAAGAGGAAGAATTCTGGTTTGAGGGAATGGAGAGCTATTGATCCATATGCGGAGAGAAGGAAAACAACTATGGATTACAAGTTTTATACCAAGGAGCAACAAGATTTCTACGAGACAATATTTCTTGACAAGAGCCGTGCTGTAAGTGTCATGAGATATGTGGATTGGAACTATATCAAGGCAAATCAAGATTACTTCCCAAGTGTTCAAGACAACTTCCACTACATTGGTTTAGATGGATTTGTTGGCAAGGAATTCGCTGCATGGAACGGTGAGATGATCATGCAATTCTACTCCACTGCTCACTTCTATGGAGATGGTAGGATTGTGTGGATGACTGAAGGAGCAAGGTATGAATCAAGGGACAATTGCTTTTTTGCCCCTAGTTGGAACCTACCCACGGGTTTTGCTCTTACTTTTTGACTTTGCTCAATTTTGCCCTTAGATTTGCCTCTGAGGTCTCTCAAATGACCTTTGACCATTTGACCAATACTTTGAAAATTCATAACATATTCATATGAACTCAAAAAAATGCAAACAAGATATCAAAATGCTCAGAAAAACATTACCATTATGTACATGTCATTTTCATTCAGGAAAAAGTACCATTTAAACTAGCCATGGTTATCAGTGTTATTAACATTATTAAAAATAAAAAGGTATAAACAATAGTGTTTTAATGAATAAAAATTACATCCAAATGTAGGTGATGTTCTCCGAACATCCTGATATCTTATTTACAATTTTATGAGTTCATATCAACTCGATATGAAGTTTCAAAATAATGGTCAAAGTCGCTTAAACGTTCATAACAAGTTGATATGAACTCGGAAAAATGCAAATAAGATATCAGCGTGTTCAGAAAACATTAGTACATTTGCATGTAATTTTTATTCATGAAAAAATTATTGTTTATACCTTTTTATTTAAAAAATGTTAATAACCAGTAATAACCATATGTTGTTTAAGTGGTACTTTTTTCCTGAATGAAAATGACATGTACATAAAGTTAATGTTTTTCTGAACATTTTGATATCTTGTTTGCATTTTTTTGAGTTCATATGAATTTTTTATGAATTTTCAAAGTATTGGTCAAACGGTCAAAGGGCATTTGGGCGACCTCGGAGGCAAATCTAAGGGCAAAACTGAGCAGAGTCGAAAAGTAAGGGCAAAACCCGTGGGTAGGTTCCAACTAGGGGCAAAAATGTAATTGGCCCATGAATCAACTGTTGAGGAATGGGCTGCCATCTTAGGAGTACCAAAGGTGAAAGAAGGAGATCTGGATGTCTATTCTGAATCCAAGGAGAGCCACAATGCTATGGCTAACATTTACAATGAGATCCCTATTGCTCATGTGAAGTCTCACATGCTAGGATCCATCTACTTCCTCGAGGAAGGTCTACGAACCATCAACACCATTGATACGTCTCCAACACATCTATAAATTATGAAGTATTCATGCCATGTTTACAATAATTCTATATGATTTTGGTATGATTTTATTAGGACTAACCCAGATTGACGTTGTTTTCAGCAGAACTACCATGGTGTCGTTTTTTGTGAAGAAATTAAAGTTATCGGAATGGGCTGAAAATTTAGTATGATTTGTTTTGGAAAGAAAGAGACCCCCGAAGCATTGGAGTTGGGCTAGAAGAGCAACGAGGAGGTCACAAGCCTGCCAAGCGTGACCACCCCCCTGGCTGCGCCTAGCGGGCTTGTCACCGCCTCGTGGCACCCCTTGACGGGAGACCAACGCCAAAAATTCCTATAAATACCCAGACCTCCGAAAAGAAACCTAGATCGAGAGTTTCGCCGCCGCAAGCCTCTGTAGCCACGAAAAACCAACCGGGAGCCCGTTCCGGCACCTTGCCGGAGAGGGAAATCGTCATCCGAGGCCATCTTGATCATCTCGACGGTCTTCATGATGAGGAGGGAGTAGTTCACCCTCGAGGCTGAGGGTATGTGCCAGTAGCTATGTGTTTGATCCCTCTCTCTCTCACGTTCTTGAGATGGCATGATCTTGATGTACCGCGAGCTTTATTGATATGGATGAATCATATGGAGTTTCCCCTCTCTATCTTCTTGTGATGAATTGAGTTTTCCCTTTGAAGTTTTCTTATCGGATTGAGTCTTTAAGGATTTGAGAAAACTTGATGTATGTCTTGCGATGGGATATCCGTGGTGACAATGGGATGTTATATTGATCCACTTGATGTATGTTTTGGTGATCAACTTGTGGGTCCCGTGACCTTGGGAATCTATGCATAGGGGTTGGCACACGTTTTTGTCTTGACTTTCTGGTAGAAACTTTGGGGCACTCATTGAAGTTCTTTGTGTTGGATTGACTATGATAAATCTGAAATTATGTGATGCATATCGTATAATCAAGCCCATGGGTACTTGTGGTGACATTGGAGTATCTAGGTTACATTAGGTTTTTGGTTGATGTGTATCTTAAGGTTTTATTTTAGTACGAACTCTAGGGCTGTCCGTGACACTTATAGGGATAGCGCATAAGATTGATCAGAAAAGATAACTTTGAGGTGGTTTCGTACCCTACAATAATTTCTTCATTAGTTCTCCGCTATTTGTGACTTTGGTGTGAACTCTTTGTCGCACGAGAGGGACTTACATATGATTCAACTATGTCAATATTGTTGAGAGAAATTGCACTAGTGAAAGTATGAACCGTAGGCCTTGTTTCTAAGCATTGCAATACTATTGGTGCTCACTCTTTTTACTTGTGACCTTGCTATTTTTATATTTTTAGATTACAAAAACCTATATCTACCATCCATATTGCACTTTTATCACCATCTCTTCGCCGAACTAGTGCACCTATACAATTTTCCATTGTATGGGTGCGTTGGGGACACAAGAGATTTCTTGTATTTGATTGCAGGGTTGTTTGAGAGAGACCATCTTAATACTATACCTCCCATGGATTTATAAACCTTAGATCATCCACTTGAGGTAAAATTGCCATTGTCCTACAAAACTCTACGCTTGGAGGCCCAAGACGAGTCTATAAGAAGAAGGTTGTGTAGTAGACATCAAGCTCTTTTCTGGCACCGTTGCCGGGGAGGTGAGTGCTTGAAGGTATATCTTTAGATCTTGAAATCAAATATTTTAGTTTCTTGTTTTTCACTAGTTTGGTTTTATAAAAGAAACAAAAAAAATGGAATCGAGGTTGCCTCATATGCTTCATCTTTTTAATGTCTTTCGTGAAAATGATAGAAAGGAAAATTGTGCTCAAGTGTTAGAAGAAGAAGTTATTAAAATGTTTGGCACTACATATTTGTGTGATGAGCATGATAGTGATATTTTTAGTATGAATTCTCTGAATATTCATGATGCTAATGATATGCAAAGCCACAAGCTTGGGGATGCTATGTTTGATGAAGATGATATTTTTAGTCCCGAAAGTTTTGACGAGGAAAACTATTATGATTATGGCATGCCTCCTATCTATGATGATTATTGTGATGATACGTATGCTATAAAGAGTAATGACAACGATGAAACCTATTGTCATGATTTTAATACTCAATGTGGTTATGTCAATCAAGTGTCACATGACAGTTATTTTGTTGAGTTTGCTCCCACTACTTTGCATGACAAGAATTTTGCTTGTGTGGGTAGTAATAAACATTCTATGCTCGTGCATCATGAAAATAATGCTTTATGTTCTGGTTATATTGTTTAATTCCTTCATGATGCTACTTAAAATTATTATGAGGGAGGAACATATGCTTGTAGGAATTGCAATAATATCAAGTTTCCTCTCTATGTGTTGAAAGTTTTGAAGTTATGCTTGTTTTGCCTTTCTATGCTAGTTGAATATTGCTCCCATAAATTGTTTTCTCACAAAATCCCTATTCATAGGAAGTGGGTTAGACTTAGATGTGCTTGTCATTAGATTCATGATGCTCTCTTGCATGTTTCAACTACTATTCCTATACGAGCATCATTGAAATCATCATGCCTAGCTAAAAGGCATTAGAGAAAAGTGCTTGTTGGGAGACAACCCAACACTTTTACCTTCTGTTTTTATGTGTTCACATGATTAAGCTACTGTATTAATCATGTTTTGTCTCTTTTATTTAAATAAAGTGCCAAGTAAAGCCTTTGGGATAGTGTGGATACTTGCTTGTTTGATTCTGTGCAAAAACAAAAAGTTTTGCAATCCCGTAAATGAATTATCTGATTTTACTGGAGCGTCAAACAATTATTAAATTTTTAAAAAAATCTTTATATGCAAATTCCTTGAGTTTTCCTAATTTTTAAGAATTTTTAGAGTCAAGGAAGTATGGTGATCATTCATATCTTTACAGACTGTTCTATTTTTGACATATTCTGTTTTGCATGCATAGTTTGCTTGTTTCAAGTGTTCCTACAGCTTATATTGAGTAATATAAATTTTTGGAATGATGGAATACAGTAGGTATCATGTGGGAATAATTATGAATCGTGTCTTGACAGTACCTAACTGAATGATCTATCTTTATTACACTAACTCTTCTCACAAAGTTCCGTTAAGTTTTGTGTGATTGAAGTTTTCAAGTTTTGGGTAAACACCGTTATGAGGAGAAGAAGGAGTGAAAAGAACCTAAGCTTGGGGATGACCAAGTAACCCCCAAGGTAATATTCAAGGAAGACTCAAGCGTCTAAGCTTGGGGATGCCCCGGAAGGCATCCCCTCTTTCATCTTCAACACTACCGGTATATCTTACTTGGAGCTATATTTTTATTCGTCACATAATATGAGTTTTTCTTGGAGAGTAATTTTATTTTGTTTTTTTATGTTAGGTGTTATTTATAATCTTGTTTTTCTATAAAATTTTCCAATAATTTCCTTAGGATGCTTGCATTGCATGTTTTCATATGTGCTGGGTAAAAACAGAAAATTCTGCTGTCGTGTTTGAATTTTTGTATTTTACTGAAACGTGGAAATTTTGGAAATTTTTGAAAAGTGTTTTCATATAAATTTTATAGCATGTACTAAAATTTCATAATTTATTGAGTTACATAAGTACACTGTTTTCATAAATTTCTACAGACTGTTCTGTCTGGACATATTGCTGTCATAGTTTTGTTATCTACTTATCCTATAGTTTCCATATCCTATATTGCTAGATATAAATTGTGGAAATGATAGTGTAAAATACCTAATGTTTGAAAATTATTGTGCAACTTGTCTTGGCAGTACATGAAGTGTTGATTTGTTCTGATGTGTACTAACCTATCTCACGAGTTCTTTTTGAGTTTTGTGTGGATGAAGTTTTTGAGAATAGGTGAAACCGGGATATGAGAGGATTGAACAAGATACATAATCTCAAGCTTGGGGATGCCCAAGGCAACCCAAGTAAATATTTGAAAAAGTCTCAAGGATCTAATCTTGGGGATGCTACGCATCCCACCACTCTTCATCAACAATTATCTGTTAGTCTATGTTGAGCCTAAATTTTTATTCGTTCACATGATGCGTGCTATTCTTGGAGTGCTATTTTTGTTTTGCTTGCTGTTTAAATAAAATACTCAGATCTGAAAATCATTATTGAGAGAGAGAGAGAAAGTCCTCACATAGCTACTTAATTGTTTGACTACTCATTGATCTTCACTTATATGTTTTGGAGTAGTTTTGTCATTTACTCTCGTGCTTCACTTATATCCTATGAGTAAATGGTAGAATGAATTGAATATCATAAATCTGAAATTATATATGTTTTATATTTATCCCATGGGGAGTAATGGTTTCACATATAAGAAGTATAGGTGGTAAAATTTATTGAAAGTTAGCAAACACTGCATTGGTCACTTGAACAATTCATGAAAGAATATTGAAGGAAGAGAGATTTCACATATAAATATACTATCTTGGACATCTTCTATGATTGTGAATACCCATTAATTATTTTCAATCTTGAGAAAATTAGTTGAAGTTGGACAAGGAAGACAACGTAATGAGTTATGCTTGGGTATATTTGTATAGAAGTTATATTGTTATGATCCTCCAACATGTGGTGCTTGCTTCCACCTCATACAAACCAAAACTTCCGTACCAAGTAGAAATACTACTTGTGCATTCGAACACCCTTAAACCCAAAGTTGTTCCATATGAGTCCACCATACATACCTATATGCGGTATTTACCTACCGTTCGAAGTAAATCTGCATGTGCCAAACTCTAAACCTTCAAATAATATTCTGTTTTGTATGCCCGAATCGCTCATATAATGACTAGGGACTGTTAGTATCTTCCATGCTAGGTGGGTTATTCTCACGATATGTGTTGATTCACTATCATTCACGAGAAAGTTGTTGGTAATAGGGATTCAGTACTGGAATTAGACAATTTGCCGTCTGCCAGCTCTTTGCCGTCCGCTGGCAGACGACAAAGAGAGCCTTTGCCATAAGCTAGCTCGAAGCGGACGGCAAGGAGAAGGCAGACGACAAAGAGAACCTTTGCCATCCGCTAGCTCTTTGCCGTCCTCTAGCGGACGACAAAGAGCTAGCTGGGGTCCAATTGATGGCACAAATGCAACGGCCCACCACCCCACCTCTTTGCCGCCCGCTAGCGAACGACAAAGAGGATACCTAACCTAAAGTTAACGGCGCACCCCACGCCCGTCGCCCGCATCTCCGCAGCTGCACCCCCGTCGCCCGCACCCACCCCCCACCGTGCCCCCGAGCCGTCCGCCGCCCCGCCCCCTTGCTCCCGGCCGCCATCGCGCCGCGTCGCGCCCCCGCCCCACCGCCCCCACCCCTGCTGCCCGCGCCCACCGCCAGCCCTCGTCGCGCCCCCGCCGCTCGCGCCCCACCGCCGGCTCCCGTCGCGTCACCGCTGCCCGTGCCCACCGCTCGCCCCGTCGTGCCACAGCAGCCCGCGCCCACCGCCGGCCCTCGTCGCCCCCCGCTGGCCGCCGCCCGCGCCCGCCGCGTCGCCACTGTGTCGCCACCACCACCCCGCTCCTCACCCTCGCCGCCCCCCACCCCCGTCGCCCGTGCCCACCGCCGGCCGCCGCCCGTGCCCCCCACCTCCACCGCCGCATCGCCACCGCCGGCCGCTGCCCCACTCCGGTGAGCCCCCTCCCCCTCTTTGTTTCATTTTTTATTAGTCTAGTTTTAGTAATTTAGTCAGTTAGTAATTTACTTAGTTAGTTAGTAATTTACTTAGTTAGTTAGTAATTTAGCTTAGTTAGTTGCAATTAGTTGTAGTTAATTAGCTTAGTTAGTAATGTAGTTAGTTAGTAAGAAGAGAGAAGAAGAAGAAGAAGATGAGAAGGAGTTGAAGAAGAAGAAGAAAAGGAAGGAGAAGAAGAAAAATAAGAAGAAAAGGAGGAGGAGGAGGAGGAGAAGAAAAGAAGAAAAAGAAGAAGGAGAATAAGAAGAAGAGGAGGAGGAGGAGGGGTGCGTCGGCGCTGACATAACCGGGTCGAGGATAGCCGACACGACACCACCGACACCCCGACCGCCGACACGACACCCCGACACGACGACACGGCACCCTGGACCCCAACCCGACACCCCCACACCCCGACCCCGACCCGACACCCCCACCCGACACCCTGACCCCGACATCCCCGACCCCGACACGGCATCCCCGACACCCCGACCCCGACACGACACCACGACACCACGACCCGACACGGCATCCCCGACACCCCGACCCCGACACGACACCCCCTACACCCCGACCCCGACACAAAACCCCGACAACCCGACACCCCGACACGGTACCCCCGACCACTACATAGCACCTCGACCCCGACACGACACCCCCGACACCCCGACCTCGACACGACACCCCGACACCCCGACACGGGACCCCCGACCATGACACAACAACCCTACCCCGACATGACTTCCCGGACAACCCGACCCCGACATGACACCCCGACACCCCGACCCCGACACGGCACCCCCGACACCCCGACCCCTACACGACACCCCCTACACCCCGACCCCGACACGACACCCCGACACCTCGACACGGCACCCCCGACCACGACACAGCACCCCGACCCCGACACGACACCCCCGACACCCAACCCCGACACGGCACCCCCGACACCCGACCCCGACACGTCACCCCCCGACACCCCGACCCCGACACGACACCCCTGACACCCTGACCCCGACACGAAACCCCCGACACCTCGGCCCCGACACGACACCCCGACACCCTAACACAACACCCCCGACGACGACACAACACCCCTACCCCGACATGACACCCTCGACACCCCGACCCCGAAAGGACACCCCCGATGTCGATCGAACCCTAAATAGCAAGTATCGTCGGTGCGAGATACATGTGGCCGTCGGTGTCGAACACTACATCCATGTCCCACAAGTTACGTCAGCGTCCGGTGTCCCGCAGCAACAGTTCTCGGGGTCGATGGCGGTTGAACACCTATGCGAATTTGTCTTGCAGCCTCTACGATGACGATTAAAAGCCAAGTGTTGAAACTTGAAACACCCTAACTGACTCAAGTCGGTTTGGTTGTTTGAAGTTTCAAAACTTGGCTTTAATCCTCATTGCAGAGGCTGCCAAAAAAATTTGCCAAGGTGTTTGACCGTCATCGGCCCCCAAAACTATTGCTGCGCGCGGGACACCGGGCGCCGACGTCACTTGTGGGATGTGGATCTAGTGTTCAACGCCGAGCGCCACATGTATCTCGCATCGATGATACTTGCTATTTAGGGTTTCATCAACGTCGAGGAACCCCCTAACCCACTCGTCCTCTTATAAATATTTAGTTAGATTGACGGAAAAAACAATATTGCTATGTTACTAATCTTTCGATTTAAATGTGCAGTTTCCTCCTGCCCCCTTCATTTCCTCTGTTCCGGTCTTCGTGCTGATGAAACTTGCTAGCTATAGGTGTCTTCAATCATCAGTATTTTGTGTGTGTCCAGTAGCTAGGCAAGATGAGTGATCGTGGGTGGATGTACATCGGTATAATGCGTGTGTGACTTTTGGTCTATCGTTGCTCCTTGTGTGACTTTCATGTGTGTTCTTGATGGAGGAATCCCGACTGTTGTCGTGGGGGGCGCCTCCTATTTTTTCTCTTCTTTGCGATATACTCGTTGATATATTGCGCAAGAAGAGAAGAGGGGAGGCGTCCATCACCGGCGGTCGAGCTATTACTGTGAGAGAGTGCCCACCAACATATATACACCACCATATCAGTGTGAGAGAGAGTGCACCAACACACCATGAGATATGAGAGTTACTTAAGGAAAGACTCGACGAACCGAAAGTCACACATGCATTATACCGATGTACATCCACCCACGATGTAATACCAATTACTATTATGTACATATATATTATTAATTAGTTCATGTTATTAGGTATTCATTTTTTTTATGTTGAACGAATTTCAATCACTCTTTGTCATTGCAGGTGTTGACAAATGGTGGGCGGGGGTCGAGTGCGCTCTGAGCGTTCTAGGAGGGGTGCTATTATTCCACCGTAGCAACTCCGGAGAGCGCTAGCCCACAACATGCAGACATCAGCGGGCGCTTCTCCTTCGACCGGGAGAGGTCGGGGGAGGATGAACAAAGGTGCTAGAGGTAGGAAGGCTGCTGCACCTTCCTCGCTGCCACCCCGAGCGAATTCTCCCGACCACCGGAGTGCTCCGTCTCAGGTGGACCCGTCTGACTTGGACCCGTCTCGGACTCCGGTCCACGAGCCTCGGGTCGACGAGCCTTCATCCCAGGAGACTTCAGTCCCAGAGTCTTCGTCCTAGGAGACTCGGGTCCTAGAGTCTTTGTCCCATGTGACTCCGGAGGCTAGTGGCCATGCTGATGGTGGCGAGGACAATTACTTGTCTGAGGACACCTATAGCGAGGGTGAGCTGGTTGAGGAGGGCAAGAAGGTCTACCGGCGTGGTTGTACAAAGCTGCCTACCGTGCCGACGATCCGCGAGCAAAGGTGGTTGATTGCACCTAATGCGGAGAAGTAAGTGCATTTACTCTTTTTTAACCTTTTGCCTTCATGTTTCTTCAAATTAATATCTAATGTCTTGGCCTTGTCATACTTCAGGGGTTGGAAATACGAGTGTGGTGTCCGCAGGCCCAACCAGGTCCTTGGTGTGCTTCTCCGGCACCACTTCCCGGGGAAGGTCCAGTTGCCCGGTGAGGGTGAGGCTCCAAAGGTAGCACTGACCTGGGAGCTGTACAAGGCTGCCTCGGCCCCGTCGGAGGATATGGTCGATGGTGTCTTGTGCGAGACGACGGCTGACATTGCGATCCGTCGCTTTTGGGTAATTTCTCCTTTACAGAATTAAAAATCAACAACACCTAGTGATTGTACTAATCAAGTCTAATGTGTTGTCTTGTTTGATTGTAGACCTTCTACAGGTGTCTTGAGGAAGACGAGGCGAGAGCGGCTGTTGTTCTCGAAGCCGAGTGCAAGCGCCTACTTCAGAACTTACGGCACAAGGCTCGGGTGCAGGCTATTCGAGACTACTATGCCTCGAGTAACATTAGGAGGGCCAAGAACAAGTGCCGCAAAAATTATCTGAGTAAGGAGAAGTTTATGAAGGTAATTATCTATTCTTAAGGCCTTGTACTTAGTTTCTTTGATTTGATTCGTAGGCATAGAGCTGAAATTTCACTTGTCTAACTTAGGTGCCCCCGAGATGGTGTGCGGATATGATGGACTATTGGGAGGCATTGGTGGATGAGTGGTGCTCTCCCGGCTGGCTAGACGAACACAACAAGGCCAAGGAGAAGCATGGCCAAATGAAAGGTGTGCCACACCATCAAGGGAGCTCCAACCTGTTTGAGTTCGGGGATCACTGGGTATGTGGTTTGCTTCATGATTCATGCTATTTCATTCTTCATGCTAGCTTGAGCCCTTAACTAATATTTTGTTCCTCTCTTTTAGGCGCATCACAAAAAGAAGGAGGTGCCACCTCTATTCGACCTCTATGCCATGGCCCATACTGCCTCGTACAAGAAGGCCAAGGCATTCTCTGAGGATGACCTCGATCATCCAGAGAGCTTCAGCAACATCTCCTCCCACAACAAGCTCGTGAGGTACAGAGATTTTGGGAAGGCGAGGAACGGGGAGGACTTCAACGTGAGCCAGAGTCCTTTTGATCCAGATCTTGTGATGATATCTGGTGGTGGGAGGCCCCATGGCTCGATAGCCATTGGGGATGGACTGATACGTTGTCCTAGAACTCTCCCGGAGATCAAGAAGCGCCAGACGAGCTCTGATCCTAAGATAACGCCTCATCCACGGCCAATGGAGCTTGCCATTGAGGCTAGGGCCTAGGAGCTTCTGGCGGAGGCAAACAGGCAGGCGGTGGAGAGGGAGAGGGACATGGAGGAGAGGACGGCTAGGCTGTTGGAGGAGGAGAGGAACCGGAACGACGCGTCTCACTAGGCCATATACGAGCTCCTCGTGGTAAGTTTCTTCTGCATATTAGCCAAATCATGCATGTAATGTTTGTTTCATCACTAACTAATATGAATGACTCGTGAAAACAAAATGTGCATACCGTGTGCCAGAACAATGGCCAGACCCCTCCGTCGATGCCCCATATTGCTATAGCACCCACGGTGAGTTTCATTTAAATGGTCATTAGTTACTAGTATTCACATTTGAGTTGCATCATGCTAAGGAGACATTGCAAATGATCTTTTGTGCAGCGTGCCTCCCGACAAGCATCGACCGATCCTTCTGCGTCTGCCGCAACCCCGACCGGTCCTTCTACGTCTCACCCCCCAAACCCTACCGGTCCTTCACCTCTGTGTTGATTGTATATGTTGGAAACTTGTTTTGGATATGTATTTTGGACACTTGTTTTCGATATGTATGTTGGATATGTTGTTCGAAACTTGTATATGTTGTTGGAACTTATTTGGTATGCTTGTTGAATGATATGTATGTTGGATATGTATATATTGGCTATATATGAATATTCTGTCAAATTGAATGATTTTAAGAAAAAAAACAAAAAAACAGGGGTCATATGGCCACTTTGCCGTCTCATGGCACACGGCAAAGAGCTTTGCCGTCAGCCAACAGACGGCAAAGTAGCCACGTGGCAGCTACCTGTGCAAACTGGGGCTGGCCTAGGTGGGTGCTTTGCCGTCTGCTGGCAGACGACAAAGAACCTTAGGTCTTTGCCATCTGCCAGCGGACGGCAAAGCACGCTCTTAAGCCCCTAACGGAGCTAAGTGCCCACGTGTGCCGTCCAGGCTCTTTGCCATGAGTTGGCAGACGGCAAAGAGACCTTTACCGTGGCTAATTCAGCCGGACGGTTTGCCGTCTCCTGGCGGACGGCAAAGCCTTTGCCGTCCGGGATTCATGCCTTTGCCGTCCGGGATGGCAGACGGCAAAGTACCTGTTTCCTGTAGTGATTCCTAGTCCCGAAATCAAGGAAAAAATGCAAATAATTAAACAAAACTCCCCCAGGAATGTTGTTGGTATGGACGGTACCCGTGGATTCGGCTCGCCATGGAGTGTGATTGATTGGTGGAGGGGTAGTAAAAACTTTACCATTCTATTTGGGAACCGCCTATAATGTATTTAACATGGAAGATGTCGAGATCTCTCGGTTATTATGATGACAATGAAAGCATACCGCTCAAAATTATTATTCATCTCCGTTTTAAAGCTCGAGTTCTGGAACTTCTGCAAATCAATGGTTCCCTCTGCGAAGGGCCTATCTTTTACTTTCATGTATTTATGTTTACGCAAGAGTCATGGTGATCTTCACCACTTCCTATATTTTGCCTTTTTTTTATCTTGGCAAGCGTCATGTGTTGGGGAAAGATCCAAGCATATATGGCCATTCAAATATATTTGATCATGAATTATTATTGTTGACAATTATGTATATGATAAGTATGTTGGGAGGTGTAACATTAAGCCCCTATCTTTCTATGTGTTCAACGGATGCCATTTGCTCTAACAATATGCTTTGAGCGTTAGCAATCATGGAAGACTATATGCTAGTTGAGTATGTAGAATTTGCTAAATCAAAGCTCTTACATCGACCCTTCTTGAAAATTAGATGAATTGCAGTTGCTTCGTGACCGAAAGCATAGTTTGTTAGTCTATACTTTAACATGTGGATAGCTTGTTATTTCATCATGAGACGTTTTATGAGATGAGCTAATGTTTATGTTATATAATGATGCTAGAAAAGGTGATTGAAATTATCATTGATCAAACTTGTGCGCTTGCTAGCATTTACACTTCATAAATTATTTCTTTTATCATTTACCTACTCGAGGACGAGCAGGAATTAAGCTTGGGGATGCTGATACGTCTCCAACGTATGTATAATTTATGAAGTATTCATGCCATGTTTACAATAATTCTATATGATTTTGGTATGATTTTATTAGAACTAACCCGCACTAATGCTGTTTTCAGCAAAACTACCCTGGTGTCGTTTTTTGTGTAGAAATAAAAGTTCTCAAAATGGTTTGAAAATTTGGTATGATTTTTTGGACCAAAAGAGACCGCCGAAGCATTGGAGTTGAGCCAGAAGAGCCACGAGGAGGTCACAAGCTTGCCAAGCGCAGCCACCCCCCTGGCCATGCCTAGTGGGCTTGTCACCGCCTTGTGGCACCCCTTGACATGAGACCGACACCAAAAATTCCTATAAATACCCAAACCTCCGAAAAGAAACCTAGATCGGGAGTTCCGTCGCCGCAAGCATCTGTAGCCACGAAAAACCAATCGGGAGCCCGTTTCGGCACCCTGTCGGAGGGGGAAATCATCATCGGAGGCCATCTTCATCGTCGCGATGGTCTTCATGATGAGGAGGGAGTAGTTCACCCTCGAGGCTGAGGGTATGTACCAGTAGCTATGTGTTTGATCTCTCTCTCTCATGTTCTTGAGATGGCATGATCTTGATGTACCGCGAGCTTTATTGATATAGATAAATCATATGGAGTTTCCCCTCTCTATCTTCTTGTGATGAATTGAGTTTTCCCTTTGAATTTTTCTTATCGGATTGAGTCTTTAAGGATTTGAGAACACTTGATGTATGTCTTGCGATGGGATATCCGTGGTGACAATGGGATGTCCTATTGATCCACTTGATGTATGTTTTGGTGATCAACTTGTGGGTTCTGTGACCTTGGGAATCTATGCATAGGGGTTGGCACACGTTTTTGTCTTGACTTTCCGGTAGAAACTTTGGGGCACTCTTTGAAGTTCTTTGTGTTGGATTGAATATGATGAATCTGAAATTATGTGATGCAGATCGTATAATCAAGCCCGTGGGTACTTGTGGTGACATTGGAGTATCTAGGTGACATTAGGTTTTTGGTTGATGTGTATCTTAAAGTGTTATTTTAGTACGAACTCTAGGGCTGTCCATGACACTTATAGGGATAGCTCATAAGATTGATCAGAAAAGATAACTTTGAGGTGCTTTTGTACCCTACAATAATTTCTTCATTAGTTCTCTGCTATTTGTGACTTTGGTGTGATCTCTTTGTCACATGAGAGGGGCTTACATATGATTCAACTATGTCAATATTGTTGAGAGAAATTGCACTAGTGAAAGTATGAACCCTAGGCCTTCTTTCTAAGCATTGCAATACTGTTTGTGCTCACTTTTGTTACTTGTTACCTTGATATTTTTATATTTTCAGATTACAAAAACCTATATCTACCATCCATATTGCACTTGTATCACCATCTCTTCGCCAAACTAGTGCACCTATACAATTTGCCATTGTATTGGGTCTGTTGGGGACACAAGAGATTTCTTGTATTTGATTGCAGGGTTGTTTGAGAGAGACCATCTTCATCCTACACCTCCCACGGATTGATAAACCTTAGGTCATCCACTTGAGTGAAAATTACCAGTGTCCTACAAAACTCCGCGCTTGGAGACCCGACACGAGTCTTCAAGAAGAAGGTTGTGTAGTAGACATCAACCATCTTGAGGCACACCTTGATGGCTAAGTCTGGAGATAACAAGATGATTAGAGGCTATTCCATCAACACACTGATCCATCTTGATAGACACACCAAAATAACGATGATGGACTTGATAGTAGAGACTGTGAAGAGGGTTGTTGCTGATCAGAAGCGCTCATGCTGCTATGCACCCTACATTTAGATGCTCATCAACTCCAAGCTAGAGAAGCACATCTTTGCTCTTGAAAGACCACATTTGCCCGTACAACCAGATCTTGAGGACAACGTTGTGGTGATGAACCCATAACATGCCACCTCAGCTGCAGCAGAGGCAGAGGCAGAGGCAGCTAGAGCCACTAGTGCTCAAGTCCCTAGATCCAGGAACAAGCAAATGGATCTCCTGATCAATACCGTTCAGGGCATGTAGAAGGACATCAAGGACATCTTGAAGAATCAACATAGTCTTGTGAGGATCATGGAGAATAGGATCAAGACACTCAATGACAAGGTGGATGGGCTGACCAAGACCATGAACGAGCTCAAGAAGGAAGTTTATAGCATGCCCAGTCCCCACACTACAGATGATGAGGATGACTCTCCTCTTAGGCCAGACACTCAGTTCACTACTCAGACTAGATTAGCCACAGTGCCAGCTCCAGAGTTGAGGCCTTCTTCATCGGCACCTGCTTCAGCCTCTTTAGCTCCATCAACTCCTCCAACCCCGTCCATGACGTCTGCCGACATCTTCGCGAATGCAGTTCTCTCGAGTCCTTCATCGACCACCGGAGGAGATCAACCCCAGAAGAACGATTAGCTATATCTCTTTGAACTTTTGGTAACTTGTTGGCAAAGGGGGAGAAGATGTATATAGATCTGTAGGCTTCGAGTGAGAGAGCATTGGTTTTTATCGGTTTTTGAATAAATTTGATAACTTGTGGTTTGCTTTGTGTTAACTTTGTTGGTGTTTGATCATATGTGACATCCCAAGTGATGTCCCTTCCTTTTATGGGTTTGTAACCAGATGTATCAACCTTGTGTCATGAGTTCTTGTATGAGTTGCACCTTGTTCTCCTTGTGTGGTTAGCATTCTTGCATCATGACATTCATCATGTCATCATCATCATCATCATGCATCCATCTTTACTTCATCATTGTTTCATCATGTCCTTCATGATTTTGGTTGTGATGTGGGTTTGATTTTGGATCAAGTGCATGGTGTGACTTGGTGTGAGAGTGGTGGTTTGCTTGTGTTTGTCTCCCTCTTCTACCCCCTCTTCTTTATTCTCTTTCAAAAAACCCTCCAATATGCCTTTCATTTCAATGGAATTCTTGGCAGATTTTAAACTGGGTTAAACCCCTTTTAAAAATGTTCATGTGCTGGCCCATTATTTGCTTTGAATTATGGTCATGGAGTTTTGAGTGTTTGAAACATTTTGGTTTTCCATTTCTTTTAAAAACAGGGGCTGGTTCATTAATTAATAAAATATTATCCTGTCTCTTTAATCACCATCTTATTTTATTCAATATGGGCATTTAATTTCCTCTACAAAACTATTTTTAATTTCTCCAAAAACTTTTCCTTTCTCTAGTTTTACTCTTTTCTCTTTCTCTGTTTTAGTTTATAAGTAAAGGCAGCTTTTACAGTTTTTCCAGCGAGAGAGGGAAGGGGACTTGGGCCGGCCACTAGGCCCAGCCCAGGGGGGAATAGGACGGCTACCTGCTCCCCGTCTCCCTCCGTCAGTGAGTTCAGAGAGAGAGCTCGCGTCCGCCGTCGCCTTTCCGTCGCCATCGCCGTCTGCCCCGTCGCTTTAAAGCCCCCCTCGGCGTCCGTGTCGACCCGCTAGGGTTCCCTCTTCCTTCTCCCAGCTCCGGCGCCGCTCTTTCTTCTTCTTCCTCCTCTTTCTTCTCCTCTGTTTCTCCCCCTATCGAGGTTTAGAGTGAGCGTCAGGTAAGTCTGCAAGAGGAAGCTCGTCGTCGCCGCGCCTCCGGTGGGGTTCATCGCCGTCGGAGATGGCGAGAAGTCCCGTGGAGCCATCCGCGTCCCGATCCAGGCGTTAGGAGCATCCAGGAGTTCCTCTTCTTCCTCCCCGTCGCCGGAGCGGAACCGGTCTTCTTCCTCTCCGTCGCCGCCGCGTCCCCGAGCCGCTCCTTCCCCTTCGACGCCTCGATTTGCCTCCGACTCGTCATCACCGACCCCTAGGTGAGCCCCCGGTCCTTCGACGCCCTCCTCTGCTCGCCGTAGCCGCGCAGTCGTCGCCGTAGTCGAGGTCGCCGCCGGTGGTTTTGCGCTCCTAACACACTCTGGGTTGTTATGGGGACCCTCTTGTTCGTTCGGTTGAGATTAAAACTTGTCTGGCAAGACCCAACATTGGTTCTACATTTGCTAATAACTTAATAACTTGCATAGGGCTTTGCAACCCCGTGGATAATTAATCAACCCCCGGGCCAGTGCTCCGCATGAGTGTTGGTCCACCCACCTAGCAGTCGGCGGTGCCACCTCGGGGCAACTCGAGGCACTTTCAGGCAACCGTCCACTTCGCATAGACGGATGATGCCCGTTGATAGAGAGCGCACGGCTCTAGCAGCGGATTTGGCTCACCGGGAGGTCTTGCTGGACTTGTTTTAACTTTATCGAGTGTCTCGCGTGTGGACTCTGACTTTCTTCGGGTATACTCGAGGTGTTGGAATTCCTTTGGAGTTCCGATGAAGATCACGAGATCCGTGGTTGAGGAATTCCCGTGGAGTGTGGTTATTTGTGATGGACTAGTTGGAGCACCCCTGCAGGGTTAAATCTTTCGGAAAGCCGTGCCTGCGGTTATGTGGCAACTTGGATTATTGTTTAACACCCGGTTATAGTTAACTTGAAGTAAACTCTAATAAAATGAACCAACTGTGTGAGTAACCGTGATCGTCTCTGCTCGTGAACATGAACCGAGAAAGAATACGGTGGGGTTATGATTGACGTAAGTAGGTGTTCAGGATCTCTTAGCGATTGTGTAGTAATCGAATGTTCATCGTAGGCCACTCATATTTAACTTAATTGTTCATAAGTTAGCCACCATATATGCTTAGTGCTGCTGCAAACTCATCACTTAACCTTTCCATACCCATTAGCTTGCATAGTCTCAGAACCCGGTGGCTTGATTTTGCTGAGTCCTCTATGGCTCACAGTTTACTACAACAACTCCAGGTACAGATGTTGACGAGCAGGTGCAGGATGATCTTACTCAGCTCCAGTGGGAGTATGATGAGGAGCGTGGTAGGATGTATGTGACATCCGGACGAGTAGAGGACCTGGTCGTGATCTTTGGGATAGCTTGATAGTTTCATTTGAAACTGTTTCTCTTGTCGTTTATCTTCGTCCGTAGCCGGACCCTGTCTTAACTTGATGCTATGATTTGAGTGGATTGTATTTTAGCATGTGGCGAGTGTAAGCCAATCTTGTATACTCATCTCTTCAGTACTGTATGTTGCAATGTTACTATTCTTGCTAACGGCAAGATGCGCCTCTATCCTTTGCGGGCCCCTCATGTCTTAAAACGGATAGGCGCGCATCTTGGGCGTGACATCATACACTTGATGTGTATTGCTACTATTTGCTATCATTTTGATGCTTATGAGATGGTCATTACCACTACTTGATTGTGTTGTGCTATGATGTTCATTCTTATTATTCTCGCAAACCACCAAGTTGTATGTGACATGAAAGAGTGCCCCATGTACCTAATCAATTGTGCATTTGCATTTAAACGCAAATTCAAAATAATGAACAAATTTAGGAGAGCTCTTTCTTATCACATACTTCTCAAAGCGACGATTATATTCATTGTTTATATCATATGTCAAAGCTTTGATCTATATGTTGTCATCAATTACCAAAAAAGGGGGAGATTGAAAGCACATTTGCTCCCTTGGTGGTTTTGCTAATTAATAACAACATATATGACATTGAACTAATGTTTCCACTAAGCATATTTCAGGAAAAGTTCAATGATAGGGATGGCAAAAGGATTCTGAAGAACCCCAAGATACAAGGAAATGGATTGGCAAAGCTTCAAGCAAGAGGATTCTAAATTGTACTTCTGGATTTTCAAAGCTAAAAGATAACCAAAGGGAGAAAATGAGAAGCAGAAGTTGCAAAATCTACAACTTTCCCGTAGTGCAATTTTCGAAGCAGGTGAACCCCGAATTCAACAATGCATTTTTAGCTGTCCCCTGAATGTTGGGTGGTATTTACCCACCTTTGCCACTGGCAAGTCAAAAAAATGATTCGTTCTGTTCCTCCCGTTCCGAGCGAACCATAACAGCTAGCCAGCCAACCTGTCGGACCCCAATCCCCCCGCGACAGCTAGGTCTCGGCGGCACCGCCCGCGCCTCCGCCAGCCCTCCACCACCGCGTGCCCGTCCCCATCGCCTCCTCCTCCCTCCTCCACTCCCCATCAGACCTTCCCGCCTCACCAGATCGTATCGGACCCCCAATCTCCCCGTGCCGCCGCCGGCCCTCCATCGCCGCACGCCCTGCCATCTCTGCTGCCTGTCGGAGCCGCTCCCTCCTCCTCCCCACCTCACCAACTCTACTCGACGACCGGAGCAGCAAAGGCCGCTGCCCTCGACCGCCGCCGGTGAAGGCACAGGCCGCCCAGCCTCGACCTTGTCCTCCCCATTCCTCCCAATTGTCTATCCCCCTCACACCCCTTGTACAAGTACAGAGAGGATGAATCTTTCATATTGTTGTGCATTGATGATGTAAATTTGATACATATTATTGATGATGAATGTGTTAATTTTATTATATTCTTGTGCATATTCTATGGTGCATGCCTTCTGTAAAATTATTATAGGTCAATATATGTTTATATGTAATATGTCGTTGAATTCATATTTGTTAGCTGTGAAACATTAAAATTGTCATAATTTTCCTTTGCAAAACGTTCATTCTATTGCCTACCAATGTTCTTGATACTTTTTTACGGTTAAGTTGTACATTAAAATATTGACTCATTGCTTAGGGTCATTACACACAATTCACAGACAAATCTACAGTTTCACAGTTGTTTCAGCCAAACAGCTTTCAGCTTCTCCATAACTGAAAGTTCACATCAGATTTTGCACAGCTCACAGCTCACAACAGCTTTTACAGAATCCGCAGCTCAACCAAACACAACCTTCATGTGCTTTGATGAGGAATTCATTTAGCAAATGATCTTTTCATGTTGAAGTCGATATTCTCTGCAACTTAAATGTATATTTGCATATGAATTATTTGATGCCACGATATGATCCTTTAGGTTGTTATCTGATTTATTTTACATACCATCCTCCTTTAGGTGAATTGGAAGATGTTTTGACATGTTAAAATGGTGCATCCTATGCTAGCTGGCTGGTCAATATTTTCATTTGCTCGGAGCTGAAAGTTGTATTCCAAACTAATAGAAGATGAACCGTTGTTATTAGGTATGATACAAAGCATTCCATGTTTTGTTTACTAATATCATATGCTCATTCACATAAGATTTGATTGATTATTAAAGAATAAACAGGTTCAATAGTGTTTGCTTGGACTGTAAATTTTCTCTCTTATCATTCGTGAATTTTAACTATTGTTTCTTACTGATCCATCTTTTCTTCCCGGTAGGTAATATCAGAATCGTCGAGTCCCGCCGATCACATGAGATCACTGATCTTATTTTGGTGCATGGTCAGCTTGATGGTTTGATTGCCTGTCATCTATCGTTAGGTACAACTGCATACTTTGGGTTACTCAATGTGGTAAATGCCCCTGTCTGTTTTATTCATGGCGAGCAGAGGCAGTGTACAACATGAGACAACATTATTGGCGGCAACTCGTGGTTCCAATTTTGGCAGGTAACACGACATGATAGTGTTCTACGGTCCACTTTACATACTTTTTGTCCTCGCTTTCTTGGATGGTTATTCATTAGTCAGTGTCATCGGTCATAGCTTCACATCGTCGATGTTCAGATTATTTGCAAACCTATGTGGAAGTTGCCGCATGACACATTTAGCTGAGCATTTAAGTGTTGTGAATTAGATGAATTTTCATTTTTCATGTGACCTCTTGCGATACTTTCAGTGGTATGCCCGTAAAGGGGTGCTCAATGTTGCTTGGTCTTGAATGTGGATTTTTGAAGCACAGGCTTCCAGACACCCCTTATCCTTACCCTTCAATGTTGATTTGAGATCCGTTCTACACAACTAACTTCTTACATGGTATTTTTTGTTTCTTGCAAATAAAAGAACATATGAACTTCAAACTTTGCAGGATGAGAAAAACATTTCTAACTAGAATGTTAGATAAAACTTTCAGATTTTTTTTGATCGACATAAATATACGAATGAGATTTTTTAGACTAAAAAAATACATTTTTTAGACTAAAAAAATACATTTTTTAGACTAAAAAATACATTTTTTAGACTAAAAAAATACATTTTTTTAGTATATATATTTCACAAAAAAATCTGAAAGTTTTTTTTTCCACATTCTAGTTAGAATGTTTTCTCATCCTGCAAAGTTTGAAAGTTCAAATGTTTTTTTATTTGCAAGAAACAAAAAAGACAAAAGGTGTGTGCACAAATCGCGATGCAGAAATGAATGGCTAGATAAGGGGGCGTAGGAAAGCCTATGCTTTCTCAAATGTTAATCGCTTGGTATTTGGATATAAACTGGAATTTTCAAATATGAGTATAGTCAACAATTCAACTTTCTTGTAGTTCACGAGTCATGGCCCCATAAGTTGCACTTTACTGTTAAACTGTGTTGAGCACGATGAGATGAGATGAGATGCACGAAAGGTGAAAGAACGTGGTTGCTAGCATTTATAGAATACACTAATATTTGGCCTTCCATTGATGTTTTACCCTTTCCATTTGTTGTCTTCCCTATGAGATTTTTGTTGGTTTAGCGCCTCCTTTTGGATTGATCAGTTCATGTCGGATCAATGTCCAAGGATTTCGTATTTGACGAGAACAATTCGTATCAATGGTTGGATTAACCAGTATGTATCTCATCTGCGGTTGAATACTAATTTTAAGCCTGTTGCAGTCTCTTCGGCCATTTGACCTTACTGGTTCTATGTTCAGGAAACCACCATTTGAACAATGGCTATCTGATGGTGTCCTGCAATGGTGGTCTCAACCATATGTGTGCCTTTGTAAGCACAGCTTATGACAATCTCCATGTATCTACCGTGCTGTCTATATTTTCGAGCCATTGTTGCTGTTTAAATACGAGAACTGAACGTCGTAAGTTGCACTGTTAAATCAGATATGCGATATGGTGACGGTCGCAAGATACTTGAATGTCACTCTCATTGTGCCGGACTTGGATATAACTTCATTTTGGGCTGATCCTAGGTCAACATTTCTTTTTGTAGTCACTACAATTCTTAAAAATTCACTTAAGGACTTCCTTTATCTTATCCTTTTATATTGCTTTGCCTACAGTGAGTTCCTAGATAGATTTGATGTGGACTACTCCATAGCATCCTTATGATGTCTGCATACTGAAAGAGATGCCTCCAAGGTTGAAAAGGAGAGTTGAACAGGGATATCTTCGCCCTGTGCCTCCCTGTAGTTCGTCCAATCTTTACGTAATAATAAAGCAAATAATGCTTCTGATCGTACGCCATTCAAATTGCCCCCGAAGTTGGTTAAAATTACTCATCAATGCCATCTATAGCCATAAAAACTTTTCACGCAGAAAAATGTTCAGACTGGGCCGGCCCACGTAGGAATCTATTATATCACGTTTTGCGCGGTGGGAGAAGATGCAGCACACCCACTTGGACCGGCCCATGCATGGGCATCTGTTTTTCTATTATTATTTTCAGTTCCGATTTGATTTTCTACTTTAAATAATTTATAGCTTCAAATAATTTTTCAAATTTTAAGAAACTGAGAATTTTGAAATAACATATTTAAAATAACATAAAATGTTTGTGAATTCAAAAACTTCTGGGGATTTTTGTAAAAAATAACTTCAAATAACTTTTCAATTTTTAAGAAACTGAGAATTTTGAAACGACATATTTCAAAAACATAAAATGTTTGTGAATTCAAACACTGCTCGAGATTTTTGTAAAAATGTTCGCACGTACAAAAAAATATTTGCAATTTTGAAAAAATGTTTGTAAAATAAAAAATGTCCATCATTTTTAAATAAAGTCCGTCAGATAAAAATTATTAATGAAATTTACCAAAATGTATGCTAATTCCAAATATGTTCATGCATTTCAAAAATCGTCCGACAATTTTAAAAATGTATGATAACAAAATGTACGCCTGTTTTTTTGTTTCTTTTTTTATTTTCAATTTATGTTCCATTTTTGTTTCTTTTTCTACTTTAAGAAATTTTAGAACTACAAAAATACTTTGCAGTTTTAAAAAACTGGGAATTTTAAAATAAAATGTTGAAGAAAATATAAAATGTTTGTGAATTGAAAAAATGCTCGGGCTTTTTGTAAAACTGTTTGCATATTAAAAACAATGTTCACAATTTTAAAAACAATGCTGGTGAAAAGAAAAAAGTCCACGATTTTCAAAAAAGGTTCATGCATTATTTTTTAATGCGATTGAACAAAATGATTGCTAAATTAAAATATGTTCATGCATTTCAAGAAATGTCCTAAAATTTTAGAAACTGATCATGAATTACAAAATAGTTTACTGATTCAGAAAATGTTTGTTGATTTAGAAAATGTTCATGCATTTCAAAAAAATGTTTGTGAATTTCAATAAAAATCTACCAACTTCGAAAATAAGTTCGTCTATTCTATAATTGTTCGGCAATTTAAAAGAAAAAACATAAAAACCGTTCACATTATAAAAAATGTTCCCAATTTTTAGAAAATGTTTGTAAATTTCAGAAAATGTTCTCAATTTTTAAATTGTTCCCATATTTGTAAAAATATTCATGAATGAGCGAAGGTATTTAATTAAACAATAATGCTTCTAAGTCTTTGTGACAATATAACTGTCTGAATTTTGAAGAATTAACTTTTCGGGTGGATCAGAATATTATTTTATGTTTTCTAAAAAAATTCTTGAAATTTAGAATAGTTATTTGATTTACCAAGTTTTTTGACAACCATGATATTTTTTTGAAAATGTGAACATTGCTTCAACTTGTGAATAAATTTAAAAGAAGAAACATTTTCTTGCCTTTATGCACAAAATTTAAAATCATGCGATGAGATGTGAATATAATGTGGTCATCACCATTGGAGATTATGATTTTTTTCCCGTTGCAATGCACGGGCCCTTTTGCTAGTATATCATATATTACCATTATCAGGTTTCTTTGCATCTCCATTTATCATGATGTATCTAAATCATATGAATGCCCATGTAAAGATTGTATAAGTAGTAATTGGGAAAACATATTTTACCAATGATAAAGAAGTAGAAGGTCATTTATCTGAATAAAACAAATGCTTGGCCTGCAAATAATGGCCTATCCATGGAGATTCATAAACCGAGGTACCGTGTAAATTTTGAGGGATTGAGATTTACCCCTGAAATAGAAGAGCTGGGCAGGCGAGTGGTTCTAATTCTTCATCAGAATGGACCCTTTTTGGTTCTCTATTTGTGGTATGAGATGGATGTTGACACTGTCCCGACGTCGTAATGATCCGCCGTGTGCTTTCTGGCGGAACAACGAACGACGAACTAGCTACGCAGCCGATTGCTTCCGGCTGGATACGCTAGTGTTGAACCAGGAGTTGATGGTCACGTAAACGAAGCAAGCTAGCAAGTAGCTAGATGGTTTCGCAGAAGCTAGCTAGCTACGGCGTACGTGGTGACTTGCTGGATTGTCCTTTCTTGTAGAGCACACGAGAATACGCAGGCGATTCGATGGCTACTGGACCTTATCGATCCTGTCCATTCTATTACTTTGATCTATGAGTTACAGGGGAGCCAAGTACATGTATATATAGTGCAACTATCCTACCAGTACAAGGCCGACTCGGCCAAAGCTACGAGTCCGTGCCGGACTCAGTTGCCTGATCGTGATTATGTCTAATAATCACCCCCTAAGCATGATGTCCTCACTTTACAGGTTGGACGCCGATCCTTTTTCGCATCTCCGTGAATTTCTGTCGTCTCAAAGACTTGGTCAGGATATCTGCAAGTTGGTCGTCGATGCAAACGTAGTTGACTTTAACCTTGCTTTCTTCCACGCACTCCCGTAGGTACGGATACCTCGTATCGATGTCTTTGCGTCTATCATGACGCATTGGATTCTTCCACAAAGAGATTGTAGGTTTGTCGTCAATATTGAGCACCAACCCTTCCGGTTCCTTACATATGAGGTCACCGAAAAGTTTTCCTAGGCAAGCGTCTCGACACACCGCGGTTGCAGCTGCAATATACTCTGCTTCACTAAAGGATAATGCGACCACTCTCATGCTTTTGTGATAGCCAACTCACTATATTTCCTCCTAAGAAATATATCACGCCCGAGGTACTTTTACGGTCGTCCACATCTCCTGCCAGGTCGCTATCACTATAGCCAAGTAGCTCCACCATCTCCTTCTTCTTCTCTCCCAAAAGGACACAACTGAAGTTTGTTGTCCTTTTGATGTACCTGAGTATATGTTCCACAACTGCCCAATGCTCTGTCGTGGGAGCTTCCATGAAGCGACTCACTATGCCAACTGAATAGGCCAAGTCCGGTCCTACACTCATGAGATACCTCAACTTTTGGACCACACTTATATACTCCGTTGTATCAACCAGAGGTGCTTCACTTTTCTTGCTTAGTAAAAGACAAGGATTCATCGGAACATGACTGGGATTGCAATCTTTAATGCTAAAACTTTCAAGTAACTTCTTCGCGTATGCCTCCTGGCATAATGTGATCTGCTCCGGTTTTTGTTGTACCTCGATCCCAAGGTAGTAACTCAAGAGCCCTAGACCACTCATCTTGAATATCCCATTCATCTGTAGCTTGAAGTTTTCAATCACCTCTTCGTCAGCTCCAGTAATCAACAGATCATCCACATAGATATCCGCTAAGAGATGATCCTTGCCTTTATCTCGCTTATCCATCGTATGCAGAGTGGACTCTTCTCAAATCCAAGAGAAATCAATATACCATCAAGCTTGATGTTCCATGCCCGAGAAGCTTGTCGTAGCCCATACAACGCCTTGTGTAGCTTCAATACCTCGTGTTCCTCTCCTTCTTTGTTGTACCCCGGCAGTTGCTTCACATACAATTCTTCTACTAATTCCCTAGCCAAAAACACGGAGTTCACATCCACGTGATGTGTCCTCCAAGAATCTTGAGCCGCGAGAGCTATAAGTAGCCTCACCGAGTCCATCCTTGCAATTGGAGAAAACACTTATTTGATTTCCACACATTGCTCTTGCATGTTTGCTTTAGCCACGAGCCTTGCTTTATGCTTCACCAAGTTCCTTTCGACATCTTTTTTTGACTTTGTACATCCACTTGAGCTCTATGAAACTATGTCCATCGAGAAGATCCACGAGCTCCCATACTTTGTTGTCTCGGATCGACCCCAACTCTTTATCCATGGCACAACGCCAACACTCTTCCATATTGCATCTTCAAAAATTTCCGGTTCCTCGATGTGCAAACGTCGTTGCACTTTACTCTTCATCTTCACCGAATTTATTTGAAGCGCTTCGCTGGTTCATGTGGCCGTTCTTCTATCTCCAGTGTTGTCGAAGGAGACGACACATCTTCCGAAGTTGCAAAACTTCTCTTTTCTGGCAGTTTATCCTCTTCCAAACTGCTCACTAGAAAACCTGCAACACTTGATGGTTTAGTATTTTCAGGCACGTCTCTTTTTCCTAGACTTGCCCATCTTGTGGCAAGTCCACAAGCCCACGTTGTGGTGCGCTCCATGATGAAGCTGCTACATGCAGATTGTACTGGTCACCACCATCATGCTTGTCCGCTATGCACTCCACCGTAGCGAGCAAAACAGCCCCAACCTCATCGTGTTGTTTCGGTGACACGTCTTCGCCTTCTTGCGACACCTCACTGTCACACCCCACATCATGGTCGTCTGGTTCAAACGACACAGCTCGCCGCGCGTCATGTCCCGTCACTGGCATGACCACATCGAGATAGTGTATGTCGTGGATTTTTGGGACCACACTTTCACCTGCCTCTAGCGTGATCACATTGTCATGCTTTGTGTCATGGTCCTCTGGCGCCACGAATTCATCCAATTCTAGCGCGGACACATTGTCACGACTTGCGTCATGGTTTTCTGGCGCCATGGCTTCGCCTGGGTTTACTCGTGCCGATGCACTCACTGGACCCGCCTCCAGCTGACCAAGATCATCTGGATCCTCTTTGTCCACTAGCTCGCACATCAGCATCATATCCCCGTCATCTCCTTCATCAGCCAAGAGCACCCGGTGCTTCGGTGCTTCTTCATAGTCAGCCTTGAAGTGACCGAGGAGGCCACACTTATGACACCTTACTTTCCTGATTCCAAACTTCCTCCTCGGTGGTGTAGGTGCAGCCTTGTCTTCCGAGTCGCCGAAACTTAGACGAATTCTCTTGTCGTGAGCCTTGAAACTTCTGACGAGATCCTCAACCGTGAGAGTCTTTAGGTCGAGACATTGCTCGATCGACGTGACAATCTGGATGTAGCGTGCCGGCGTTGCGCACAAAAATCGTCAGACGATCGCAACTTCTTCTAGGGTTTAACCATATCCACGTATGCCGTTGACGAGGGTCTTGAGATGGGCAGCAAACTAATCAACCGTCTCACTTTCCTCCATCTTCAAGCGCTCGTAGCTTCTCATCAAGGACGGAAGGTGAGCTTCCATGACACGGTCATGACCCTAATGTAGGATCTTGATGGTCTCCCATGTTGGAAATATGCCCTAGAGGCAATAATAATTTAGTTATTATTGTATTCTCTTGTTCATGATAATCGTTTATTATCCGTGCTATAATTGTATTGATCGGAAACTCAGATACATGTGTGGGTACATAGACAACACCATGTCCCTTGTATGCCTCTAATAGACTAGCTCGTTGATCAAAGATGGTTAAGGTTTCCTAGACATGGACATGAGATGTCATTTGATAACGGGATCATGTCATTAGGAGAATGATGTGATGGATAAGACCCAAACTATAAACGTAGCATATGACCGTGTCAGTTTATTGCTACCGTTTTCTGCATGTCAAGTATCTGTTCCTATGACCATGAGATCATGCAACTCACTGACACCGGAGGAGTACCTTGTGTGTATCAAATGTCGCAACGTAACTGGGTGACTATAAAGGTGCTCTACAGGTATCTCCGAGGGTGTCTGTTGGGTTGGCATGGATCAAGACTGGGATTTGTTACTCCGTGTGATGGAGAGGTATCTTAGGGCCCACTCGGTAATACAACATCACAACAAGCCTTGCAAGAAATGTGACTAAAGTGTTAGCCATGGGATCTTGTATTACGTAACGAGTAAAGAGACTTTCCGATAACGATATTGAACTAGGTATGGAGATACCGACGATCGAATCTCAGGCAAGTAACATACCGAAGAACAAAGGGAACAACATACGGGATTAACTGAATCCTTGACATAGAGGTTCAATCGATAAAGATCTTCGTAGAATTTGTAGGAACCAATATGGGCATCCAGGTCCCACTATTGTTTATTGAACGTAGAGGTGTCTCGTTCATGTCTACATAGTTCTCAAACCCGCAGGGTCTGCACACTTAAGGTTCGGTGACGTTTCAGTAGTATAGAGTTATGTATGGTGGTGACCGAAGGTTGTTCGGAGTCCCGGATGAGAGCCCGGACGTCACGAGGAGCTCAAGAATGGTCCGGAGGTAAAGATTGATATATTGGAAGTCCTGTTTTGGTCACCGGATAAGTTTCGGGCTCATCGATAGTGTACCAGGAGTGCCGGGAGCATGCCGGGGGACCATCGGGAGGGGTGTATCGACCCAAAGGACCTCATGGGCTGTGGGAGGATTCAAAACAGTCCTTGGTGGGCTGGACTAAGCCCTTACTAAATCCCATGCGGCTAGGGGTGGGAAAAACCCAAAAGGTGGAGAGGTGGAAGGAGTTTCCATGTGGAAAGGAGGAATCCTACTCCTAATAGGATTGGAGTAGGACTCCTCCACCTCCAATTTTGACCAAACCTTGAAGGTTTGAGGCTGCCTCCCCCCTCCATCCCTCCTATATGTACTAGAGGATATAGAGGTGAAAGCTAACCCTAATTGCCACTTGCTGCCCTCTTCTTCCTCTAGATCTGTTTCTCCTCTAGATTAGTTCTACGGTGCTTAGGCGAAGCCCGACAGGATTAGTTCACCGCCACCACCACCACGCCGTTGTGCTGCCGGAGAACTCATCTACCTCTCTGCTCCCTCTTACGGGATTAAGAAGGCGGAGATCGTCATCGAGCTATACGTGTGCTGAACGCGGAGGTGCCGTCCGTTCGGCGCTAGATCGTAGGACCGTGATCAAGATCGCGAGACAATTCGTGATTAGATCGCGGGACAGATCCTGATGAGATCGCGGGACAAATCGTGATTGGATCGCGGCATGGATCGTGATGGGATGGCGGGATGCTCGGCGATTTGGATCGCGAAGACGTTCGACTACATCAATCGCGTTTCTTAATGCTTCCCGCTTAGCGATCTACAATGGTATGTAGATTCACTCTCCCTCTCGTAGATGCTCATCACCATGGATAGATCTTGCGTGTGTGTAGGAATTTTTTCCCTTGCAACGTTCCCCATCATCCCATGCCTCCTTTGCCAATTTCTTTCGGACGAGGTGTTGCAGCACATCCTTCGGCATGGCGGAGTAGATCGCCGTTAAAGCCCGACGATCAGTCCGGTACTTCGCCGCTCCCTTCACGTACTCGTCGTCGCTGGGGTCAACGGTTTCCCAGAACTCAACGCCCTCCATCGCGACCTCCATGTTCATCACCCATAGTGTGTAGTCCTCTCGATCCAGGCGAGAGAATTGCGACCCCACCATCGGCATCCGTGCTCCCATTCCCGTCACAACGATCTCCTTGCTCGGGTTCGACATGATCCTTCGATTGCTTTCCAAAAAATCACGTCAATAATCCAAGCTCTGATACCAATTGTTGACACTGTCCCGACGTCGCAACGATCCGCCGTGTGCTTTCTAGCGGAACAACAAACAACAAACTAGCTACGCAGCCGATTGCTTCCGGCCGAATACGCTAGTGTTGAACCAGGAGTTGATGGTCACGTAAATGAAGCAAGCTAGCAAGCAGCTAGATGGTTTCACAAAAGCTAGATAGCTACGACGTACGTGGTGATTTGCTGGATTGATCTATGCGGTATAGCACATGAGAAAACACAGGCGATTTGGTGGCTACAAGACCTTGTTGATCCTGTCGATTCTATTACTTTGATTTATGAGTTATAGGGGAGCCAAGTACATGTATATATAGTGCAACTATCCTACTAGAACAAGGCCGACTCGGACAAAGCTACGAGTCCATGCCGGACTCAGTTGCCTAATCGTGATTATGTCTAACAATCACCCCGTAAGCATGATGTCCTCCCTTTACAGCTTGGACGCCGATCCTTCTTCGCATCTCTATGAACTTCTGTCGTCCCAAAGACTTGGTCAGGATATCTGCAAGCTGGTCGTTTGTGCAAACGTAGTTGACTTTAACCTTGCTTTCTTCCATGCACTCCCGTAGGTATGGATACCTCGTATCGATGTCTTTGCGTCTATCATGACGCACTGGATTCTTCCACAAAGAGATTGTAGGTTTGTCGTCAATATTGATCACCATCCCTCCCGGTTCCTTACCTGTGAGGTCGCCGAAATGTTTTCCTAGGCAAGCGCCTTGACACACTGCGGTTGCAGTTGCAATATACTCTGCTTCACTAAAGGATAATGCAAGCATTTTCTCCTTTTGTGATAGCCAACTCACTATATTTTCTCCCAAAAAATATATCATGCCCGAGATACTTCTATAGTCGTCCACATCTCCTGCGAAGTCGCTATTACTATTGCCAAGTAGCTCCACCATCTCCTTTTTCTTGTCTCCCAAAAGGACACAACTGAAGTTTGTTGTCCCTTTGGTGTACCTGAGTATATGTTTCGCAGCTGCCCAATCCTCTGTCGTGGGAGCTTCCATGAAGCGACTCACTATGCCAACATAATAGGCCAAGTCCGGTCTTGTACTCGTGAGATACCTCAACTTTCAGACCACACTTCTATACTCCGTTGCATCAACCACAGGTGCTTCACTTTTCTTCCTTAGTATAAGACGAGGATTCATCGGAACATGACTTGGATTGCAATCTTTAATGCTAAAAATTTCAAGTAACTTCTTCGCGTATGCCTCGAGGCATAATTTGATCTGCTCCGGCTTTTGTTGTACCTCAATCCCAAGGTAGTAACTCAAGAGCCCTAGATCATTAATCTTGAATATCTCATTCATCTGTAGCTTGAAGTTTTCAATCACCTCTTCGTCAGCTCCAGTAATCAACAGATCATCCACATAGATATCCACTAAGAGACGATCCTTGCCTTTACCTCGCTTATACATCGTATGCTCTAGTGGACTCTTCTCAAATCCAAGAAAAATCAATATACTATCAAGCTTGATGTTCCATGCCCGAGAAGCTTATTGTAGCCCATACAACGCCTTGTGTTGCTTCGATACCTTGTGTTCCTCTCCTTGTTTGATGCACCCCGACAGTTGCTTCACATACAATTCTTCTTCTAACTCCCCAGCCAAAAACACGGAGTTCACATCCATGTGATGTATCCTCCAAGATTCTTGAGCCGCGAGAGCTATAAGTAGCCTCACCGAGTCCATCCTTGCAACTGGAGAAAACACTTCTTTGATTTCCACACACTGCTCTTGAACGTTTGCTTTAGCCAAGAGCCTTGCTTTATGCTTCACCAAGTTCCTTTCGACATCTTTTTTAACTTTGTACATCCACTTGAGCTCTATGGCACTATGTCCGTTGGGAAGATCCATGAGCTCCCATACTTTGTTGTCTCAGATCGACCCCAACTCTTTATCCATGGCACGACGCCAACACTCTTCCATATTTGCATCTTCAAAAATTTCCGGTTCCTCGATGTGCAAACGTCGTTGCACTTTACTCTTCATCCTCACCGAATTTATTTGAAGCGCTTTAGATGGTTCATGTGGCCGTTCTTCTGTCTCCAGTGCCGCTGAAGGAGACGACACATCTTCCAAAGTTGCCAAACTTCTGTTTTCTCACAGTTTATCGTCTTCCAAACTGCTCACTAGAAAACCTACAACACTTGATGGGCTAGTATTTTCAAGCACGTCTCTTTTTCCTAGACGTTGCCCATCTTGTGGCAAGTCCAAAAGCCCACGTGGTGGTGCGCTCCATGATTAAGCTGCGACATGCAGATAGTATTGGCCACCACCATCGTGCTTGTCCGATATGCACTGCATGCTACCGAGCAAAACAGCCCCAGCCTCATCATGTTGTTTTGGCAACATGTCTTCGCCTTCTTGCGACACCTCACTGTCACACCTCATGTCATAGTCGTGTGGTTCAAATAACACAGCTCTCCGCGTGTCATGTCCCGTCACTTGCATGACCACATCGAGACAGTGTATGTCGTGGATTTCTAGCACCACACCTTTGCCTGCCTCTAGCGTGATCACATTGTCACGCCTTGTGTCATGGTCCTCTGGCGCCACGAATTCATCCGATTCTAGCGCGACCACATTGTCACGCCTTGCGTCATGGTTTTCTGGCGCCATGACTTTGCCTGGGTTTACTCGCGCCAATGCACTCACTAGATCCGCCTCCAGCTGACCAAGATCATCTGGATCCTCTTAGTCCACTAGCTTGCACATCAGCATCATATCCCCGTCATCTCCTTCCTCAGCCATGAGCGCCCGGTGCTTCGGCGCTTCTTCGTAGTCATCCCTGAAGTGACCGAGGAGGCCACACTTATGAGACCTTATTTTCCTGATTTCAAACTTCCTCCTCGGTGGTGTAGGTGCAACCTCGTCTTCCGAGTCACCGAAACTGAGACGAATTCTCTCGTCATGAGCCTTGAAACTTCCGACGAGATCCTCAACCGTGAGATTCTTTAGGTCGAGACATTGCTCGATCGACGTGACGATCTGGATGTAGCGTGCCGGCGCGGCGTGCAAAAATCGTTGGACGATCGTAACTTCTTCTAGGGTTGAGCCATAGCCGCGTATGCCGTTGACGAGGGTCTTGAGACGGGCGGCAAACTAATCAACCATCTCACTTTCCTCCATCTTCAGGCACTCGTAGCTTCTCATCAGGGACTGAAGGTGTGCTTCCTTGACACGGTCATGACCCTAATGCAGGATCTTGATGGTCTCCCATGCCTCCTTCGCCGACTTCTTTCCGACGAGGTGTTGCAGCACATCCTTCGGCATGGCGGAGTAGATCGCCGTTAACACCCAACGATCAGTCTGGTACTTCGCCACTCCCTTTGCATACTAGACGTCCCCGGGGTCAACGGCTTCCCAAAAGTCAGCGCCCTCCATCGCGACCTCAATGTTCATCGCCCATAGTGCGTAGTACTCTCGATCCATGCGAGGGAATTGCGACCCCACCATTGGCATCGGTGCTTCTGCTCTCGCCACAACGATCTCATTGCTCGGGTTCGACATGATCCTTCGATTGCTTTCCGAAAAATCACGTCAATAAACCAAGATCTAATACCAATTGTTGATTCTGTCCCGACGTCGCAACGATCCGCCGTGTGCTTTCTGGTGGAACAACGAACGACGAACTAGCTATGCAGCTGATTGCTTCCGGCCGTATACGCTAGTGTTGAACCAGTAGTTGATGCTCACGTGAATGAAGCAAGCTAGCAAGCAACTGGATGGTTTCACAGAACCTAGCTAGCTACGGCATACATGGCGACTTGTTGGAAGTATCTCAGCGGTATAGCACACGAGAATACGCACGCGATTTTATGGCTACAAGACCTTGTCGATCCTGTTGATGCTATTACTTTAATCTGTGAGTTACAAGGGAGCCAAGTACAGGTATATATAGTGCAACTATCCTACCAGTACAAGGCCGACTCGACTAAAGCTACGAGTCCGGGCCGGACTCAGTTGCCTAATCGTGATTATGTCTAACAATCACCCCCCTAAACACGATGTCCCCACTTTACAGCTTGGACGCCGATCCTTTTCCGCATCTCCGTGAACTTCTGTCGTCCCAAAGACTTGGTCAGGATATCTGCAAGCTGGTCGTCGATACAAACGTAGTTGACTTTAACCTTGCTTTCTTCCATGCACTCCCGTAGGTATCGATACCTCGTATCGATGTCTTTGCGTCTATCATGACGCACTAGATTCTTCCACAAAGAGATTGTAGGTTTGTCGTCAATATTGAGCACCACCCCTTCCGGTTCCTTACTCGTGAGGTCACCGAGTAGTTTTCCTAGGCAAGCGCCTCGACACACCGCGGTTGCAGCTGCAATATACTCTGCTTCACTAAAGGATAATGCGACCACTTTTTGCTTTTGTGATAGCCAACTCACTATATTTCCTCCCAAGAAATAGATCATGCCCGAGGTTCTTTTACGGTCGTCCAGATCTCCTGCCAGGTCACTATATCTATAGCCAAGTAGCTCCACCATATCCTTCTTCTTCTCTCCCAAAAGGACACAATGAAAGTTTGTTGTCCCTTTGATGTACCCGAGTATATGTTCCATAGCTACCCAATGCTCTGTCGTGGGAACTTCCATGACGTGACTCACTATGCCAGCGAAATAGGCCAAGTCTGGTCCTGTACTCGTGAGATACCTCAACTTTCGGACCAAACTTCTATACTCCGTTGCATCAACCACAAATGCTTCACTTTTCTTGCTTAGTATAAGACAAGGATCCATCGGAACATGACTTGGATTGCAATCTTTAATGCTAAAACTTTGAAGTAACTTCTTCACGTATGCCTCCTAGCATAATGTGATCTGCTCCGTCTTTTGTTGTACCTCGATCCCAAGGTACTAACTCAAGATCCCTAGATCATCCATCTTGAATATCCCATTCATCTGTAGCTTGAAGTTTGCAATCACCTCTTTGCCAGCTCCAGTAATCAATAGATCATCCACATAGATATCCACTAAGAGACGATCCTTGCCTTTACCTTGCTTATACATCGTATGCTCCAGTGGACTCTTCTCAAATCCAAGAGAAATCAATATACTATACATCTTGATGTTCCATGCCCGAGAAGCTTGTCGTAGCTCGTACAACGCCTTGTGTAGCTTCAATACCTTGTGTTCCTCTCCTTATTTGATGTACCCCGGCGGTTGCTTCACATACAATTCTTTTTCTAACTCCCCTGCCAAAAACACGGAGTTCACATCCATGTGATGTATCCTCCAAGATTCTTGAGCCGTGAGAGCTATAAGTAGGCTCACCGAGTCCATCCTTGCAACTCGAGGAAACACTTCTTTGATTTCCACACATTGCTCTTGCACCGTTGCTTTAGCCATGAGCCTTGCTTTATGCTTCACCAAGTTCCTTTCGACATCTTTTTTGACTTTGTACATCCACTTGAGCTCTATGGCACTATGTACATTGGGACGATCCACGAGATCCCATACTTTGTTATCTCGGATCGACCCCAACTCTTTATCCATGGCACGACACCGACACTCTTCCATATTTGCGTCTTCAAAAATTTCCAGTTCCTCTATGTGAAAGCGTCGTTGCACTTTACTCTTCACCTTCACCGAATTTATTTGAAGCGCTTCAGCTGGTTCATGTGGCCGTTCTTCTGTCTCCAGTGCTGTCGAAGGAGACACACATCTTCCAAAGTTGCCAAACTTCTCTTTTTTGGCAGTTTATCCTCTTCCAAACTACTCACTAGAAAACCCGCAACATTGGATGGGCTAGTATTTTAAGGCACGTCTCTTTTTCCTAGATGCTGCCCATCTTGTGGCAAGTCCACAAGCCCACGTGGTGGTGCGCTCCATGATGAAGCTACTACATGCAGATTGTACTGGCCACCAGCCCACCACCATCGTGCTTGTCCGCTAAGCATTGCACACTAGCGAGCAAAACAGCCCCAGCCTCATCGTGTTGTTTTGACGACACGTATTTGCCTTCTTGCGACACCTCACTGTCACACCCCACATCATGGTCGTCTGGTTCAAATGACACAGCTCACCGCGCGTCATGTCCCGTCACTGGCATGACCACATCGAGACAGTGTATGTTGTGGATTTCTAGCACCACACCTTTGCCTTCCTCTAGCATGATCACATTGTCACGCCTTGTGTCATGGTCCTCTGGCACCAAGAATTCATCCGATTCTAGCGCGAGCACATTGTCATGCCTTGCGTCATCGTTTTCTGGCACCATGACTTCGCCTGGGTTTACTCGCGCTCACCGGACCCGCCTCCAGCTGACCAAGTTCATCTGGATCCTTTTCGTCCACTAGCTCCCACATCAGCATCATATCCCTGTCATCTCCTTTCTCAGCCATGAGCGCCCGGTGCTTCGGTGCTTCTTCGTAGTCAGCCTTGAAGTGACCGAGGAGGCCACACTTATGACACCATACTTTCCTGATGTCAAACTTCCTCCTCGGTGGTGTAGGTGCAGCCTCGTCTTCCGAGTCACCGAAACTGAGACAAATTCTCTTGTCGCTAGCCTTGAAACTTCCGACGAGATCCTCAACCGTGAGAGTCTTTAGGTCGAGACATTGCTCTATCAACGTGATGATCTGGATGTAGCGTGCCGGCGCGGCACGCAAAAATCGTTAGAGGATCGCAACTTCTTCTAGGGTTGAACCATAGCCACATATGCCGTTGACGAGGGTCTTGAGACGGGCGGCAAACTGATCAACCGTCTCACTTTCCTCCATCTTCACGCACCCGTAGCTTCTCATCAGGGACTGAAGGTGTGCTTCCTTGACACGGTCATGACCCTGATGCAAGATCTTAATGGTCTCCCATGCCTCCTTCACCGATTTCTTTCCGACGAGGTGTTGCAGCACATCCTTCGGCATGGCGGAGTAGATCGCCCTTAAAGCCCGACAATCAGTCCCGTACTTTGCTGCTCCCTTCGCGTACTTGGCATCGCCGGGGTCAACGGCTTCCCAGAACTCAGCGCCCTCCATCGCGACCTCTAGTTTCATTGCCCATAGTCCTCTCGATCCAGGCGAGGGAATTGCGACCTCCCACCAACGGCATCGGTGCTCCTGCTCCCGCCACAACGATCCCCTTGCTCGGGTTCGACACGATCCTTTGATTGGTTGCTGAAAAATCATGTCACTAAACCAATCTCTAATACCAATTGTTGACATTGTCCTGACGTTGCAACGATCCTCCGTGTGCTTTCTGGTGGAACAACGAACGACGAACTAGCTACGCAGCTGATTGCTTCTGGCCAGATACGCTAGTGTTGAACTAGGCATTGATGGTCACGTAAATGAAGCAAGCTAGCAAGCAGCTGGATGGTTTCGTAGAAGCTAGGTAGCTACGACGTACCTGGTGACTTGCTCGATTGATCTCGGCGGTATGGCACACGAGAATACGCAGGCGATTTGATGGCTACATGACCTTATCGATCCTGTCGATTCTATTACTTTGATCTATGAGTTACAGGGGAGCCAAGTACAGGTATATATAGTGCAACTATCCTACCAGTACAAGGCCAACTCGGCCCAAGCTACGAGTCCGTGCTGGACTCAGTTGCCTAATCGTGATTATGTCTAACAGTCACCCCCCTAAGCACGACATCCTCACTTTACAGGTTGGACGCCGATCCTTTTCCGCATCTTCGTGAACTTCTGTTATCCAAAAGTCTTGGTCAGGATATCTGCATGCTAGTCGTCACTACAAATGTAGTTGACTTTAACCTTGCTTTCTTCCACTCACTTCCGTAGGTATTGATACCTCACATTGATGTCTTTGTGTCTATCATGACACACTGGATTCTTCCACAAAGAGATTGTAGGTTTGTCGTCAATATTGAGCACCACCCCTTCCGGTTCCTTACCTGTGAGGTCACCGAGTAGTTCTCCTAGGAAAGCGCCTTGACACACCGCGGTTGCAGCTGCAATATACTCTACTTCACTAAAGGATAATGCGATCACTTTCTGCTTTTATGATAGACAACTCACTATATTTCCTCCCAAGAAATATATCACGCCCGAGGTACTTTTACGGTCGTCCACATCTCCTGCCAGGTCGCTATCACTATAGCCAAGTAGCTCCACAATCTCCTTCTTCTTGTCTTCCAAAAGGACACAACTGAAGTTTGTTGTCCCTTTGATGTACCTGAGTATATGTTCTGCAACTGCCCAATGCTCTGTCGTGGGAGCTTCCGTGAAACGACTCACTATGCAAACGGAATAGGCCAAGTCCGGTCTTGTACTCGTGAGATACCTCAAATTTCGGACCACACTTCTATACTCCGTTGCATCAACCACATGTGCTTCACTATTCTTGCTTTGTAGAAGACGAGGATTCATCTGAACATGACTTGGATTGCAATCTTTAATGCTAAAACTTTCAAGTAACTTCTTCGCATATGCTTGCTAGCATAATGTGATCTGCTCCGGCTTTTGTTGTACCTCGATCCCAAGGTAGTAACTCAAGATCCCTAGATCAGTCATCTTGAATATCTCATTCATCTGTAGCTTGAAGATTTCAATAACCTCTTTGTCAGCTCCAGTAATCAACAGATCATCCACAAAGATATGCACTAAGAGACGATCCTTGCATTTACCTCGCTTATACATCGTATGCTCCAATGGACTCTTCTCAAATCCAAGAGAAATTAGTACACTATCAAGCTTGATGTTCCATGCCCAAGAAGCTTGTCGTAGCCCGTACAACACCTTGTGTAGCTTGAATACCTTGTGTTCCTCTCCTTCTTTGATGTACCCTGGCGGTTGCTTCACTTACAATTCTTTTTCTAACTCCCCAGCCAAAAACGCGGAGTTCACATCCATGTGAAGAATCCTCCAAGATTCTTGAGCCCCGAGAGCTATCAATAGCCTCACCGAGTCCATCCTTGCAACTGGAGAAAACAGTTCTTTGATTTCCATACATTGCTCTTGCATGTTTGCTTTATCCACGAGCCTTTCTTTATGCTTCACCAAGTTCCTTTCGACATCTTTTTTGACTTTGTACATCCACTTGAGCTCTATGGCACTATGTCCATTGGGAAGATCCACGAGCTCCCATACTTTGTTGTCTCGGATCGACCCCAACTCTTTATCCATGGTACTCCACGAACACTCTCCAATATTTGCGTCTTCAAAAATTTCTGGTTCCTCGATATGAAAACGTCGTTGCACTTTACTCTTCATCTTTACCGAATTTATTTGAAGCGCTTCAGCTGGTTCATGTGGCCGTTCTTGTGTCTCTAGTGCCGTCGAAGGAGACGACACATCTTCTGAAGTTGTCAAACTTCTCTTTTCTATCAGTTTATCCTCTTCCAAACTGCTCACTAGAAAACCTGCAACACTTGATGGGCTAGTATTTTCAGACACATCTCTTTTTCCTAGACGCTTGCCCATCTTGTGGAAAGTCAACAAGCCCACGTGGTGTTGCGCTCCATGATGAAGCTGCTACATGCAGATTGTACTGGCCATCACCATTGTGCTTGTCTGCTATGCACTGCACGCTAGCGAGCAAAACATCACCAGCCTCATCGTGTTGTTTCAGCAACACGTCTTCGACTTCTTGCGACACCTCACTGTCACACCCCACGTCATGGTCGTCTGGTTCAAACGACACAGCTCACCGCGCGTCATGTCCCGTCACTGGCATGACCACATCGAGACAGTGCATGTCGTGGATTTCTGGCACCACACCTTCGCGCCTGCCTCTAGCGTGATCACATTGTCATGCCTTGTGTCATGGTCCTCTGGCGCCACAAATTTGTCCGATTCTAGCGCGACCACATTGTCACGCCTTCCGTCATGGTTTTCTGGCGTCATGACTTCGCCTGGGTTTACTCGCGCCGATGCATTCACCGGACCCGCCTCCAGCTGACCAAGATCATCTGGATCCTCTTTGTCCACTAGATCGCACATTAGTATCATATCCCCGTCATCTCCTACCTCAGCCTTGAGCACCCGGTGCTTCGGTGCTTCTTCGTAGTCAGCCTTGAAGTGACCGAGGAGGCCACACTTATGACACCTTACTTTCCTGATGTCAAACTTGCTCCTCGGAACATTGACACCTTACTTTCCTGATGTCAAACAGCCTTGAAGCGTCGAAAGCCTTGAAACTTCCGACGAGATCCTCAACCGTGAGAGTCTTTAGGTCGAGACATTGCTCGATCAACGTGACGATCTGGATCTAGCGTGCCGGCGTGGTGCACAAAAATCGTCGGACGATCGCAACTTCTTCTAGGGTTGAACCATAGCCGCGTATGCGGTTGACGAGGGTCTTGAGACGGGAGACAAATTGATCAACCGTCTCACTTTCCTCCATCTTCACGCACTTGTTGCTTCTCATTAGGGGCTGAAGGTGTGCTTCCTTGACACGGTCATGACCCTGACACAGGATATTGATGGTATCCCATGTCTCCTTCGCCGATTTTTTTCCGACGAGGTGTTGCAGCACATCCTTCGGCATGGCAGAGTAGATCGCCGTTAACGCCCGACGATCAGTCCGGTACTTCGCCGCTCCCTTCGCGTACTCGACGTGCCGAGGTCAACAGCTTCCCAGAACTCAGCGCCCTCCATCGCGACCTCCATGTTCATCGCCCATAGTGTGTAGTCCTCTCGATCCAGGCGAGGGAATTGTGACCCCCTCACCATTGGCATCGGTGCTCCCGCTCCCGCCACAACGATCTCCTTGCTCGGGTTCGACATGATCCTTCGATTGCTTTCCAAAAAATCACGTCAACAAACCAAGCTCAGATACCAATTGTTGACACCGTCCCGGTGTCGCAACCATCCGTCATGTGCTTTCTGGCGAAACAACGAACGACGAACTAGCTGCGCAGCTGATTGCTTCCGGCCGGATACGCTAGTGTTGAACCAGGAGTTGATGGTCACTTAAATGAAGCAAGCTAGCAAGCAGCTGGATGGTTTCGTAGAAGCTAGCTAGCTACGACGTACCTGGTGACTTGCTCGATTGATCTCGGCGGTATGGCACACGAGAATACGCAGGCGATTTGATGGCTACATGACCTTATCGATCCTGTCGATTCTATTACTTTGATCTATGAGTTACAGAGGAGCCAAGTACAGGTATATATAATGCAACTATCTTATCAGTACAAGGCCGACTTGACCAAAGCTACGAGTCCGTGCCGGACTCAGTTGCCTAATCGTGATTATGTCTAACAATGGACATGCTTGCCTTCTCTAACTGTACACATGGTTGCAGCAACGAGGAGGCCGAGAAGCTCACATGGATGAGGTACTGCGTCCCATCCAAATTTTCTTAAGATGTTTTAGACCTAATTTGGAAGATACCGTTGAGATGTATATATTACATGTGTTTCTTGTACAACAAGACTTCCTCCTTCCTTGTATAGTTAAGGATATGACTCTCTATCTATCTATCTATCTATCTATCTATCTATCTATCTATATACATACACGTGCTTTGATCAATATAACGTGAGTTGCATCTATTCTCTACGGATACGCTTACCCAAATAGCAGGTGGATCAAGGGGACGCTGTTTTCGTTGGGCCTCAAGTAGCAGATGGATCAAGGGACTGAAGGTGATCATCTACTCCCCGCTCGTACTCATACGTACCCCCTCGCGTCGCTCCTGCGGGCGACCGAGGGGGCGAACCCTAGCTGCCGGGTCTAGTCTGTCGCATCCAGCTCCCTCCCTTGCCGTCGTCGGTGTGCGCCGCCGATCTGGTCAGCGTAGGCGGCAACGGGGATTTCCCTTCTCCTCGTCTGATGTCGTGCGGCGCAGGATGGCGGCTTCAGCGATGACGTCATGAGCATCCAAGGCACGATGGCGTGGCGGCTCCCGGCGGCGGCGCGGGGCGGCGCGGGGCGGCGCGGGTGGAGATTGGCTGGGCATGCCGCACCTGTCGGCTGGACGTGGCTAGAAGATGAAGGTGGGACTGGACGTGGACGGTGGCGATGGCGGCGGCGGCATTCAGCCCGGATCCGGCCTTGGCGGTGGCGATGGCGACCGCTGACCCGGATCCGACCATGGTGGTGGCGGCGTCCCCTCCGCCAGGGATGACGGGCCAGGCGGTGGGTCCTTGTGGCGGCACCGGTTAAAGCGGATCTTGGGATCTCGTGGCCGGGCTCGTCACAGGACGCGCGTGGCGGCCGGAGCTTCCTCCGGCGTCGACGACGCTTGATGTGGGATCACGGTGGCGGTTGCCATTGTATGGGCGGTGATAGCGACGGGCGCGACGATGGGTGCTCCTTGTAGCGCACGGAATCGGGGCGGCGGCCCCTCTTCATCAATGACGGCGGACTCTAGGATCGTGTGGGCGACTCGGAGTCCGGATCTCGAGATGGTGACGTCCTTCTGTGGCTGGTGACGGTATGGGACGTTCCTTCCATCAACTGATCGGGTTCGATGCAGCTCGGCAGGTGACACATGTGCTTCTTTCGAAGTTGTCGTGCGGAGCCTGACGTCGGCAGGTGAAGCCACCGGTGGATGTGCTACCGGCGGATGCGATGCACGACGTCTTATATGGAGATGTCAAGTCATGCCTGTTACCGCCAGGTGATGCACGGAGGCTCTGGCGGAGGTGTCAAGTTTAGCCTGTTGTTGTTGGATCGAAGGTGGTGCGACAGTAGCGGGAGGCAGGCGGTATGTGACGTCTTTGTCTTTCGTTGTCTCCTCTAGAGGTTTCCAGCTATCGATGCGTCGGTAGCCGGATAAGGGTGGATGGTACAGACGGCTTCAACGACGAGCTTTTGCACTCCGGTGGAAACACAAGATCTCTGATCGGGTTCTCTCGTTGCGCGCCTATGTCGTGTCCTTGTTGAAGGTGGTGGATTGAAGCTTTGCTTTGGGGATGAGAATCCGAAGTTCAACCTTGTGGTCGACTCGCCATCATCGGCGCACGTGCGACGATTCCTTCTTGAAGGCGTAGCCTAAGAGTTGTATTTTTTCGTTTATATTATGTCTTGTATCATAGGGTTAGTGGTTATCTGGAGGAGCTACTGTTGCGAGATATACGGGCTCGGGGTTTGCTTTTCGCTTTTTTCCGGGTCGAAGATGTTCGGCCACTAAATTTTACACTATTAATAATACATGGCTGCATGGATCGTTCTGATGCAGGGATATCCTCCTTTTTGAAATAAAAATGAGTCATCCCAGACCCTCTCAATGTCTTAATCTTCTCCAGAAGAGGACGCTGCCGCTGCTCTGCCCGGAGAAGAGCGCCGTCGCGCCATCGACGGGAGGAGGCCAGGCTAAGCGTGTCGTCGCCACTGGCGGTGCCCTGGGCGATCTACTGACTTCTCAGTAGTTGCAGGTTGTTGGCCTGCCCGTGCTGCTGGCGTTGCCATGGTTGATTTTGCCGGTTGTATTCCGGCGGAACAACGTCCGGCGGGCTGGATGGATCGTGTGCCCGCCTTTTCTTAATTGGAGGTTGCTGGAGATTGAATGTTTGGGCTGATGCTTCAGTCTGCGTGAATTGTTTGGTTTGCTGCTGATTTCAATGTACTAAGGGAATCCTGAATGATTACTGGCGTTGTGTAATATTCAGCAGTGTTTGTAGGAATACTTGTAAGATTTGCGTAAGGGAGATGTACTTTCTTATAGTAGATGCCAAAATAAAAGATGCTGCTGAGACCGAAATGTTTTCCCTCCATGAATTCTATTTTTTAACGGTTGGCTCTCATTAGTACTGTACAAATACGTTCTCAACTCCAACAGCTGCACACTCACGTCTTTAGGAGGAGGCGCGCCCCCGAGCCACTAGTTTCATATCAACAACCATGGCTGCCTTAGCTTCACGCTTACATGCCTCCGCATGGTACGCATTTCTCATCATTCTCAAGCAGAATTTCTGTACAACGAATGCCTAATATGCATACAAGATTCAGTTACCACTTGCCAACACAGCCGACCTAAACACTGAATCGACGGAACCGGCTGGTTCAACTCACCAGGACAGATACGCATTCCATCACATGTGCAAGTTATCTTCAGTTGCACGCGAACTTGCAAAACGCCGCTGCACTTCAACACACCATACACAGTTGTACCGCTCACACTTATGCACACAGGCGTGCACTTATTTAACTCACTGACGCAACAAACAAGTTTAACTCTAACAAAGCCGAGCAACGCCGCCGTCACCTGGTACATCTCCCACTACACTAGTACCCCCACTGGCCGTCGTCGTCCTTGGACTTGTACATGTCCTTGTATAGGTGCGTGATGGCGTACTTGCGCGCCGTCTTCAGCTCCACGCCTCCAACAGCCACAGCAGGTACACAGCCACCGGGGCGCTGCTGGCACGAACCGAAGGAGGAAGAGGAAGGAGGAGACATGGTGGTTTCCGGCGCACGAACGCCTGCCGCACGGACGGCGTTTTACTTGAGCATGAGCTCAACTCCAGACTCCGTTACAGCAAAGCCCACACAGATTCTATACTCAGGCCAGCATCGGGCACGACCCGCACGCCTCCACCCAACTCCCCACGATCTGACCCGCTCTGACCGCGGCCACCGTGCGCACGCACGCGTCCGGCTCGCACCGAGCCCTCAACAGATTGCCCGAAGACCCGGTCCAGCACGCCAACGGCCTCCTACATCTACGGCGTGCACACACGCATGCCCACACACAACGCACGCACGCCCTCGGGCACACACACACGTGCCCGAGCCCGCCACGGGCTGGACCCGACGTGCCCCACGCGCACACACACGCACGCGACCGTGCCAAGCCATGCCTTATTGCCCAACACCCCCCCTAAGCCACGGCTAGAGGAGCCCATCGTTCTCCATGTTGTCGTCGACAAGGAGAGCCTGCTCCGCAGCCTGCGCCCTCTGTGACCTCGGACATTCGCGCCGGAAGTGCCCACGCTCGCCGTAGCCGTAGCAGCGCCCGCGCCGCTTCCCTTCCCCGCCCGACGCCGTGCTTGCGGCTCCGTCGTCGTCGTGGTCGTTGGGCCTGCCTCCTCCTTGCTGCCGACACCGCGCCGCCCACTGCGCCACCGTGAGCAGCAGGTGTTCGCTGCTCGCCCCGCCGCTGGTCTGGGTGCGCCGCCGCGTCGGTTCCTCGAACGCCTTCAGCCGCCCAAGTGCCTCCTCAAACACCATTGCCTCCACGTCGAAGAACTGCTCGATGTCGGCCACCGCGGCGTACAGTCGGTCCGGCACGGTGTCGAGCAGCTTCTTCATCATGGCCGCATCGTCGAGGGTCGCCCGCCATGCCGTAGACCTTCCCGGCGTACGCATCCAGATCGTCGCCATCGTCCATCCGCAGGCGGTCGAACTCTCCGTGCAGCGTCGCCAGCCGCGCGGCCTTCACCCGATCGGCGCCGACGAAACGCACCTTGAGGGAGTCCCATACCTCCCTCGCGGTGAGCTTCGCCGCCACCTGCATCAGCAGGTCTTCTGCCAGGGCCGTCAGGAGCATTGCCCGCGCCGTCTTGCACTTGCCGGCGTCCACCGCCGCTCCGTCCGCTGGCTGCACCGCGTGCCACAGCCCCCCGACATCAAGGATCGCATGCGCCTTGATCGCCCACGAGGAGTAGCCCGTCGGTGTCAGCGGTGGGAGGTGCATCGAACCCGACGCACCGCTGCCGCCGTGTGGAACCAGCGCCATGACTGCCTGTGATCACCCCTCCACGAGGCTCTGATGCCAATTGTTGGTGCAACACCTCTCTGCACCTCGAGGTCCCTCTCTCTCTCACCCACCTACTCGCCGGCACGAACTGAAGGAGGAAGAGGAAGGAGGAGACACGGTGGTTTCCGGCGCATGAACGCCTGCCGCACGGATGGTGTTGGGGATATAACCCCGTGATGAGACCCGCCTAGGTGAGGCCAGGTCACACCTGGCGGCTCATAGGCCAGACCAAGGATGGGCCTCGAGATATAAGCCTAGACGTATGGCGGCTTACCAAGGTGGGCCAAGGTGAGGCCCAGACAAGGAAGGCATGAAGACCCGGGCGGATAAGCCGCCCGGAGACGGCTTGCTCAGGAAGGCAAGACGACATAGAGATAGAGTCGGACACGTTGTAAGAGTGGGTATGAGGCTTGTGTAACCCGTGGTCTTGACCTCCTATATAAGGGCGAGACCCGGGGCGACTTAGACAGAAACTAACTAATCGAGAACTAGGTCAAGCGAATCCGCTCCCTTGTAATCGACACTTCAACCAATACAACACAAGCAGGACGTAGGCTTTTACCTCTACTTGAGGGGCCGAACCTGGGTAAACGCGTGTCCTTCGTCCCAACCAACCCCTTTGAGTCAATCACCTTAGCGATGGCCTCGAATCTAAGTCCTCGGACATCTGTCCTGACAAACCCACGACAGTTGGCACCCACCGTGGGGCCCGTGCTCGGTGGTGTTGAGTTCTCAAAGGGCTCTCTTCCAGGGATCGAGGGATACGTGGTCGGAAGGATGAACAAAAGTCGCCGCGGCCGGCTCTACATCGACGACGCCGACTGGGGTCCCGATGCCGACTCTGTGGAGTACAGGTTCCAGGTTCCCTTTGGCGGAATCCACGTCTTCATCGGCAAAGTCGGCGGATCTACACCCGGGCCGGACGTCTGCACCGACATCGTTGAGCCGGCTCGGCGCGCGCAACCCGCCCGACACGTGCGATCCGCCCGTGCTGACCCGGGCAGGAAGCATGTCTTCGTTGGCTTTACTCAAGGTATGGATCTTGAGGCTTCTGCATCGCAGGAGACTCTCGTATGTTCGGAGGATGGATCTTCGAGCGGAGAGGCATAATCAATCCACCAGCTTCACGATGGCAGGCTCGGGGGCTATGACGAGCTTTACCCCGAGTCGGAGCGGTCTGAGCCGGACGATCATGGGTTGCCGACCCATGCGGCCATGTTCATGGCGGAAACAGAGCCGGGCCCAAGTAGTGCAGCCGCCGGGGTGGCAGACATGGGGGTTGACCCGCCGCCGGCTCAGGTTCTTCTGGATCTGATGAACGAGCTCGCAACCTTGATGGCGACTGAAGTCACGCCTGAGAATCAAGCCGCCCGAAACCTGGAGATCACAAGACTGAAGGACCAGATGGCGGAAGTCCAATAGGGGATCGATGCGTTAAAGGCTCAGATGGACGTGGACGCAGAGCGCCTTCAGACGAACGCTTTCCGCCTTGAGCTAGAACGGCAGTCGGCGGCAGCGGTGCGGCGGATGAGGCATCTGTCCCGCCTGCCAGAACAATATGAGGCTAGAAACCTTTTTAACACGCCAAGAACGGGTCGGACAACGGAAGCACCTGGAAGTCGGCCGGCGGCTCGGCAATAGCTTAACCCACCCCGACGGAACTATACCTCACCAATGGCTTTTCCAACGCCGGCGGGTCACTACTCAAACGCGGTGGAGAACATGGTGACAGCCGCAACCCGGCTTGGAACAATCCCTATTCCTGACGAGGCGTCCTTTGCAGAAGAGGTCCAAAACGCTATTGGGTACCTAAAAACGACAATGGCCTAGCAAGAGAAGTATACCTACAGCCGGAGTCGCGTGCATTCAACCCCCATCCCCAGCCGCAGGTTCAGCTGGCACTATGAGTTGCCGACGGTTTATAGCAGTGATCGGCACCGGGGCCGCCGCGAGACGACCATGCGGCTTTGGATGCTCAAGCGCTCGTAGATCGGGCAAGGGCACAACATGAGGCGGCTGCTCTGGCAGCGGCGGCTCATCAAGAGCCTGCGCCTTCCGCCTCAGTTGGAGCAGGAGTAACTGCCAGGGCCATGGGAGTACCATGCTTGGTGTCGGCTCTGCGGAATGAGAGTCTGCCGAAGGATTTCAAAGGGCCTCGCAAGGTCCCAAATTACACTGCTGACCTGCCTCCGGAGGCCTGGATTGAAAGTTATGAGCTGGCTATGGAGATGTTGGAAGTCAATGATGTGGTATGCACGAAATATTTTATCATGATGCTGGAAGGGCTGGCTCGCACGTGGTTGAAGGGTTTGCCACCCAATACCATCAATTCCTGGGTTGAGTTAAAGGCGAAGTTCATCAAAAACTTTCAAGGAATGTGCAAGCAGCCCATGACGATTGTGGATTTGGATCACTGTGTATAGTAGGAAAGTGAGTCGGCTCATCACTGGGTCCGGCGGGTTTCGACCATCATCCACTCGTCTGAGCAGATTACGGCGGCTCAAGCGGTATTGATTTTGGAAAAGAATTGCCACTTCACGCCTTTGAAGCAGAAGCTCGGTCGGCTCAAGCGCACATGTCAAGACATGGGGGAGCTCATGGTGGCTCTCATGAAATACGCTGACTCGGATAATACGAAGGATCCGGGCTCTGATGAGGAGAAGCCTGACCAGAATAAGAAGAATAGCAATGGCATGGGTGCGGCGGGCAATGGTAACCAAGGCAAAAGGAAGAACCCGGATGGCGGGTCAGAACTGGTGGCCAACGCCAGCATCGGCAATAATCGTGCTAAGGGCAATGAGAAGTTCAAGCAGCCTTTTAATAAGAGTAAGACTCCTTTTAATTTGGAGGAGCTGCTCAATAAACCTTGTCCGGAGCACAGTCGGCCTGACACACCGGCGGGTCACACGTGGGGTAATTGCCATGTTATGCAAAAGTTCAAGGACTATAACTTACGACAACATAACAACGATGGTGGCCCGCCAGGCGGCTCAGGACCAGGCGGGTCAAGAGCCGGGTTTGGGTCCGGCGGCTCATGGTCCGGCCATCACGGCCAGGGAAACCAAGGAGGACATCATCCACATTCTGGTGACAACAATCAGCAACAGAATAACCAGTCTGGATGTCAGAGTAATCCAAAGCAGCTCAGCTCGGATCAGTATCATGTTTTTACAACTAGTCCTGACAGGCGAGGTCAGAAGTTGCGCAAACGGGCGGTTAATGCGACCATGCCGGCTCTACCACAATACTTGAAGTGGTCTGAGTATGATATAACCTGGAGCCGAGAGGATCATCTGCCGCATGTTGATGACCCGTGGCGGCTGGCGTTGGTAGTTGCCCCCCAAGTTGGAGGCTATGTGTTTACCAAGGTGCTTATGGATGGTGGCAATAGCATCAATATTTTGTACTACGACACTTTTCCGCCGGATGAAGTTGCTTGATAAGGATCTTAAGACGTCTTCAACAATCTTTCATGGCGTCGTATGCCTGGCAAGTCAGCTTATCCAGTAGGGAGGATCTCTTTGGAAGTCGCCTTCGGTGACGAACACAACTACAGAGTAGAGACCTTGTCTTTTGAGGTGGTCAAGATCAAAAGTCCGTATCATGCCCTATTTATACGTCCGGCTTACGCCAAATTCATGGCTAGGCCTTGTGATGTGTACTTGCAGCTCAAGATGCCGGGCCTAAAGGGTACGATCACGGTGCACGGTGATCGAGAGACGACTATTGAGTGTGTGGAAGGAGACGCGACTTATGCAGCGTCCAGTTGTGCTTAGGCGGAGCTCAAGTTTTACAAGGAAAATGTTGACCCGGAGGACATGAATCCACTGAAAAAGCCCACCACAGAGGTTGAGCCGCTCCTCAAATTTTCGGCGGATGATACCAAATTGGTGGATTTCAATCCGGGCGACTCATCTCAGCAGTTCACTATCAGAGCTAACATGGATCCCAAATAGGAAAGCGCACTCATCGAATTCATCCATGACAATCGGGACATCTTCGCGTGGAAACCTTCTGACATGCCGGGTGTACCGAGAGAGTTCATTGAGCACCACCTTAATGTGGATCCTAAGTTTTAACCAGTCAAGCAGTTTCTACGATGGTTCAATGAGGAGAGACGCAAGGACATTGGGGAAGAGGTAGCCCGGCTTCTGGCGTCGGGTTTCATCGTCGAGGTCTTTCACCCGGAGTGGCTTGCTAACCCGATGCTGGTACTCAAGAAGAACGGCACGTGGCGCATGTGTGTGGACTACACAGATCTTAATGAGGCCTGTCCGCCTTACCCATTTGCTCTCCCTCGTATTGACCAGATCATCGATGCAACAGCGGGTTGTGAGAGCTTATGTTTCCTGGATGCTTATTTTGGTTATCATTAGATCAAGATGGCAGTCAAGGACCAAGAGAAGATGGCTTTCATCATGCCTTTTGGTGCCTTCTGTTACGTGTCTATGCCTTTTGGGCTCAAGAGTGCCCAGGCGACTTACCAGCGCTGTGTACAAAACTGTATTCACAGCCAAATTGGACGCAATGTTCATGCATATGTGGAGAATATCATGATCAAGTCAAGGAAGAAGGAGACTCTGCTTGACGACCTGAAGGAGACTTTCGACAATTTACCGGTCTACAAGATGATGCTTAACCCGGCTAAGTGTGTCTTTGGCGTTCCGGCAGGCAAGCTCTTTGGATTTCTAGTCTCTAAGCGTGGCATTGAATCTAACCCAGATTAGATCAAGGCTATCACTTCCCTGTCCGAGACGGCATGCATCAATGATGTTTAGCGCCTGGCAGGACGGATTGTAGCGTTAAGCCGGTTTATAAGCCGCCTTGGTGAGAAGGCCATCCCTTTATACCAGTTGATGAAAAAGATGGACAACTTTGTCTGGAGCACAACGGCGTGTGAAGCATTTGAGGCGCTCCAGAAACAGCTCACTGAGCCGCCGGTCTTAGCCACTCCGGTTGAGAAAGAACCCTTGCTCTTATACATGGCGGCTAATAACGGGGCTATCAGTGCCACAATCATTGTCGAGCGTAAGGACGCAGGGAAGGAGTATCCAGTTCAGAGGCCGGTTTACTATATCAGTGAGGTCCTGGCAGAATCCAAGCAGAGGTATCCATATTGGCAGAAGCTGGTGTATGGGTGTTCATGGCCAATCGCAAGCTGAAGCACTATTTGCTGGGGCACCAGATTACAGTGGTTAGGTTTGCTCCATTGGGAGATATAATTCAAAATAGAGAAGCTACTAGCACGATTGCTAAGTGGGCATTGGAGCTTGGACCTCTCAATTTGAAATACATACCTCGCATGGCGGTCAAGTGTCAAGCCCCACTACAAGGATTCCGGTCTATTGCAACAAAATTGATTGGTACATCTATCTTTCGTTGCAATAAAATGCTATATTACCATAAAATTCCAGTTCGTGGTAATAGGGCCTGCATATTGCCACAATTTCGTTTCGTCGTGCTAACAACTCATTTTGTCGCAATAGAAGCCGTGTATTGCCACAAAGTGAGTGAATGTCGTAATATGGTTGCATTATTGCAACAGTTCTGTTTCATTGCGGGAATCAGCCATTTTGAGGCGATAAACAGTACTTATTGCAACAAAGTAAATCCTTGTGGTAATATTCTTGCATGCGCCACAACAATTTCGGCGCGAGGCGTTAGGCACATATATTGTTGCAAAAAAAATTGCTCTGTATTGCAACAAAACACGTATTGGTTGTGATAGAATGACTTTTTGCCTCGCCTTCATTGTGTTGCAATAACTATTATATATTGCCACAAACTGTGCAATCATGGTAATATGTACAACATATTGCAACAATCCCCTGGTGATGCGAAAAAGGAGCTATAGAACATCTATGCATTTTTCTTTTAGTTATAGACATAATTTATATTGGATTTATAAATATTAAGTGATGATTTTTGCTAGTTTTAATAAGGAATTAAATTATTTCTTAATTGCACCAAGTTTAATTAACCAAAACACATTTTTCTGACAGAAATACCAATTTTATTTTTCTGATAGGAAGACATATTTTATTTTGGAACTAGGTTGTTTTCTCCCAAAACCAGGGGCTTATGGGGTAGAAATAAAAAACATGGGCTGCTATGGATTCGAACTCAGGCCCTCCAGTGTGCAGAAGCAGGTTCAAACCACTAGGTTGTGCATGTGCTGGTGATAGCATAATGGCCTGGCAATAGATATCATGTACCCGCGAGGTTAACTGCACTTGAAGCAAAACTTCAGAGTTGCAGCCTACAAAAGATTGTTCATACAAAAGACCATAAGTTCACAGCAAAGTAATGAAAATAGCAACAACGCTAAAAGACCACAAGTTCAGCAATGGTGTGTACATAGCATCACTATGAAAAAATAGCAACAATACTAAAAGAAAAACATCCATGATATTACACATCATCAACTACTCTTCTCTCCTCTTCTCTTCTCTTCTCTTCATCACCAAACTGTTAGCGCTGAGCACTAGCTTATGTTACCATCTGCCACAACAGATGACACTATGCATGTGCGCCTTGTTTGAACTTGTTTCACATCAGATTAAACTTCAGGAGAGAGACTACTCATAGGTAACCACAAAAAAGTTCGGGATTTGTATTCATGGCTTAAACATGTGAAAAGCACCTTACCAAGAGATTAAAGCCTACACAAAGAACCCGTGGTCATCATCCAATTCTTCTTGTCCCAAAGGAGCAACATGGCCATCATTTACGTAAGCCTCATCATCATCCGTATCATCATCAGATTCAAATTGAACATCTTCAAACTCAATAGGTTTAATATTTTGTATGACTGAAACATCAACGCTGGATCCTTCGTCATCATTTCTACTCCAACTAGTGATCTCTTCAGGTACTGTAATCTTTGGCACTGTAATGTCTGCATCTACAACATCTAGTACATCTGCCTCACCACCTTCATCGTCGTCAACAGCTTCATCAAGGCCTACACCATTTAAGACAGAAGGAGCAAACAAATTGCATGGATTCATTTGAATAACAGCTGCCCAATCAGGGTTCTTCACATCTCTCACATAGAAAACCTGTTGAGCTTGGAGTCCTAGAATGTAAGGGCCCCCCTCGAATCTGTGTAGAGTAGTGTCGAGTTCAATAATTCCATATTTTTTGTCCTTCTTATACCCCTTACTCTCAGTTCTGTCGGCACATCAAACCAGTCACACTGGAATAGAACAACTTCCTTATCAGGAGGAAAGTCAAGAAATATGATTTTCTTGATCACCCCGTAATAGTCAATATTGCATGTGGTTGTATCGCCCTTGACTATGACACCACTATTTTGGGTACACAAATCCTGCTCTATATAGGAATTTCGGAAAAAATATCCATTCAAAATTGTACGCTTGTATACACGAGCTAGGTGATCAGGTCCTTTAGCTAGTGCATAGATAAGATTGCTGACCTTCCCATCATTGTGGAGTTCTGCGATCTGTTTCATCAAATAGAGTATGTGTGACTGTAATGTACAACGTTGGTACATTATTATTACGAGGAACACTAGTGGAAGTGCGAAAAAAACTTACCCGTCTCTCAAACCAGCCAACAAACTCTTCCTTGTGCTGCTTCTGAGGATCAGGAGAATTGTTACTCGTGAGCTCCTCAAGATGTTCACTTGAAAGGGAAATGATTGTTAGTTGAAAAGCAAATTATTAATGCATATCATGATGTGAAATAAATACACAAGTATCCTTACTCAATCCATGGCGTGGTTTCCTCACAGTTTGTTATTATGAAATGCCTCATTCTATTAATCTCGGCCAATGAGAATGATTCACAAACAAAACCTTTCTTGGAGTAATCCACTGTACTCATTATGCTAATCCCTGTTGGTGGTTGATCTGTACCTCCATCTTCATAACGTTCAGACTGACTTAGCTTGGTAGGCATTCCATCAAGGAATCGACTGCAAAAAGTCATGCACTCTTCAAGTATGTACCCCTCTGCAATAGAGCCTTCTGGTTGTGCCTTGTTACACACATATCCTTTGAGCGTATGCAAGTATCTCTCAACGGGATACATCCATCTATACAAGACAGGCCCTCCTAACAGGGCCTCTTCAGCAAGATGAATTGGGAGATGCATCATAATATCAAAGAATGCTGGTGGAAAAATCATCTCGAGCTGACATAGAGTTTCTGGAATTGTTTTGCTCAACTTCTCCAAATCTTCATCCCTTAACTCCTTGGAGCATAAATCAGAAAAGAATTTACTCAGCTGAAGCAATGGGTTAACAACATTCTCTGGCAAAAGCTTGCGCGACGCAATAGGAAGAAGTTTCTGAAATATAACATGGCAGTCATGAGTTTTGAGTCCACTAATCTTGCACTGATCGAGGACCACACATAGCTTAATGTGTGAAGCATAGCCATCGGGCAACTTAATGCTCTGCACAAACTTGAGGAGCATTATCTTCTCTTCCTTTTTTTTAAAGTATAGCAACCTTTCTTTATTTCATACTTATGCTTACCGGGCTTTGGATGTTGGTCCTTCCTAATTTTCAAGTCCTCCAAATCAAGATGACCCTTCAGACCATCCTTTGATTTCTTCTCCATCTCAAGCAATGTCCCCAGAATGCTGTCACAAATGTTCTTCTCAATGTGCATAACATCCAAATTGTGCCTAACGAGCTAGTGCTTCCAATATGGGAGCTGGAAAAATACACTTCTCTTCCGCCAGTTATGCCAGCTATTAGTTTCCAGTCGCTTTCTCTTATTTGACCGTCCAAACGGTGTGTGCTCAATGCTATCAAGTTCCCGCAGAACTTGTTCACCAGTAAGTGCCACTGGAGCTTCTCTATTATCTGTCTTGTTGTTGAACAAGCACTTGTTTCGACGCCATTTGTGGGTCCTGGGCAGAAAACGTCGGTGTCCCATGTAGCAATGCTTTCGACCATACTTGAGCCACAAAAAATCTGTATGTTTGTGGCAATACAGGCATGCTAGCTTGTCTTTTGTGCTCCAGCCACTCAGCATTGCGTAAGCTGGGTAGTCATTGATGGTCCATAACAAGCATGCATACATCTGGAATTTTTTTTAGTTGCAGCATCGTATGTGCAAGCACCATCCTTCCATAGAACATTCAGTTCATCAATCAAGGGCTGCAAGTACACATCTATGTTATTTCCTGCTGACTTTGGTCCTGGAATAATCATTGACATAATCCAGTTTTGTTGTTTCATGCACATCCAAGGTGGCAAGTTATATGGGATAAGAATGACAGGCCATGTAGTGTGTGATATACTCATGACCCCAAAGGGGTTGAATCCATCTGAAGCAAGGGCAAGCCGGACACTGCGAGCATCTTTTGCAAATTTCTTATAATATTTCTTATCAAAATGCTTCCAGGCCTTCGAATCTGCAGGATGCCTCTTTACGCCATCATCCACCCGACCCTCCTTATGCCATTTCATATGTGATGACATCTCTGCTGTCATGTACAGCCTTTGCAGTCTAGGAATGAGTGGGAAATACCTTAGAACTTTCTGTGGCACTGGCTTCTTTGATTTATGGCTCGATGCATTGTCTTCGTCACTGGTAGGAGTAGATTTCCATCGGGACGCATGACAGACAGGGCATTCTTCGGCATCAGCATGATCATTGCGGAATAGCACACAATCATTCACGCATGCGTGTATCTTCTTGTAATCCTGCCCAAGATCTCGGATCACCTTCCTTACTTTTGCGAGATTAGTAGGAATGCAGTGACCCTTTGGCAGCACCTGCGCGAACATCTGCAGAACTAAGTCACATGCTCTGTTGGTCATCCCAGAGATGCACTTGATTTGGTAAAGCTTCACAATGAAAGATAGCTTGGTGAAATCCTCACAACCTGGGTACAACTCTTTTTGTGCCTCTTTCAATAGTTCGAAGAACACCTTGGCTGTTGCATTTGGCTCCTAATTCCTTCCATCATCACTGGAATCATTCACATGAATGTCTCCTGTACGTTCATCATGATCTGCATTACTTTCCATTCCTGTGCCCCTTATGAGAGTATTGAGCATGTCACACATCCCAGCACCATCATCTACAACGTCTTCATTATCAGAATCTTCAGAAATGATGCCCTCATCGGGTTGTTCACCATGGTATATCCAGTGAGTGTATGTCGGATCCATCCCATGGTACAACAAGTGAGTATGAACCTCCTTTTTATTTCGCGCAGCACTATTCAGACATCTCCTATATGGACATGGTACAACTGAGTCTGGATGAGAACCATCGAAAGCAAAATTCAAGAAATTCTTCATGCCAGTTTGCCACTCAACATAATCTCTTTCCTTATCAATCTAGCTGTTATCTCGTGTCATTATGCCTTATCTCCGTAAAGCCTGTCCTGTTAAACAAACATAGCAGCTGCATTAGTACCTACATTACAGTCAATAGCATCACTAGTTGCATCACAAGACAAGACAACAGGGATACACCTCTGATCTCTCAAAAATTGATATTAACAGCAGGTCTAATTCTGGCTACTAGTACTAAATATTCACCTCTGATCTCTCAAATCTCTCCATATCAAGCCAAGTTGTGTCTAATACTGGCTGCTAGTACTAAATCACAAGTTTCACAATAATAAGACAGTTAAAATTTAGACAAATACCCAGATGCTGGGGGAGTGGGGAGGCCGGACCGGGGAGCGGGGAGGCCGATGCAGGGGAGGCCGGAGCGGGCGCCGGGCGCAGCAAGATCGCAGCGCAGAGGGCGCCGTGCGGAGCGGGCGCCGGGCGGAGCGACCGGGTGAGTGGAGCGGGCGAGGGGCAAAGGGGGCGCCGGGCGAGCGGAGCGGGGAGGGGGCGCCGGGCTGAGCGGCCGAGCCAGGCCTTGGCCGAGCGGGCGAGCGGCGGAGGACGGCCGGGGGGAGGCGGGGAGCAGTGGGCGGCCGGCGGCGGCGTTGCGTCCTGGCTACGGCCTGCAGCCAGCGCTCGGATCAGCGCTAGCAGTTTGGATCGATGTACAGTAGTTTCTTTTTGTGTTTTTTTGTTTCGGATTTATTTTATTAGTGGTATGAAATAAGATGTGATAAATCCTCCACAATTATCAGATCTGATGGTATTTTCATCACGGAATAATTTTTAATAAGGAAATTTTTGTAACATTATTTTTAGCAGCATATATATATCTCATATTTCTTTGAAATATTATTTGTTCCAATTTATTTTATTATTCTAAACATTTTTTTATATATATGGGCTGAGAAAAGTTCTATTGCTCAAACAATAGAAAAATAATAATCAAAAAAATATCTTGACTTGAATGTTTCCACCTACATGTAAAATTGTTGTTCAAGATGACTAGTTGTCGTCCTTCAGATCCAGGATCACTAGTTGTCCTTACCGGCACACAACCAGTGTGTCCGCTGGTGAAAGGGCGACACGGTAGCATTAGCACAACCCGACAATTCCAGAATGGAGGAGGTGTCCTCGGAGAGCGCGAAGGTGACCAGGCACTTCTTCCATTTCCTCAGTGGCCACGACGGCGCCGACTCCTCGTCGCAAGCCATATTGTCGGCTAAGGTGAGGGTGACGAGGCAGGCAACGTGGTGTGAGTGGTGCAATGCGACAAGTTTGTCAAGGAAGAGGTGTCGATTGCGAAAGCGCGTGGCCATCTCCTCCACTAACTCGGTGTCCACGGCGGCACTGACTCCTCGTTACGGACAATCGTGGCTAAGGAAAGGGCGGCGATGCAGGCAGCGCGAAGGAGTGGCGCAATGCGACGTGCTACTCTACGATCGCCATGTCTGACATCCTTTCACCGATAGAAGGACTACTCTGACGACAATGGCGGTGCGGCCCATCAGGGAGGTCATGCATATGAGGTCACCGTCCGCTACAAGTAACCTCTTTTTTTAGTTTTAGTTGAGGGACAAAATGACGTCCGTTTGTGTACAAACGTTAGTGAATTTTATCGTGTTTGACATTAACATTACATTGTGTTTGACGAAATTAATCTGGTTTAATTCGAGTTTGTTTTTAATGGATGGCACCAGACGTCCTCCGCGTGAGCTCTCCATCATATGGCGCGCTGCATCAGACGCCTGAGCGGCCGTGTCTGGTCGTCCGCGCGAGCTCTCCTTCGCTACCGCTGACCCACTTTGCTGCTCCAAGTCGTCGTCTCTACTGCTCCTCTCCAATAGCTATTCTGAACTACTGAAAGCATATACAGTAACAGGACAAGCTATTCTGAACTGAACCAGGTAAATCAATATAAGTGTATGTAAATAAAGGACTATATCCTTTAAACTAGTGCTACGGAAACAAAAGTAGTATAAACCAGGTCCTTCATTGCTACCAACTACTACTAGCTTGGAGTTATACAATCACAAAGTTGGAGTTATACACAGCACCAAAACAAGTTCTTCATTGCTACCAGCTACTACTAGCTTGCACTTACGTAAACCAGGTCCAAGTGCATAGCTATGAGGTCACATTTAACTAAATATAAGGCAGCACTTTAATCTAAGACGCAAAAGCAATGTCCAAGTCCACAGCTACTACATCATATTGCCACCATCCTAACCAGTAGTCATGCCATCACAACGGCCTTGAGAGGTTGGACAAACAGCCAGGTCATGTCATCAAGACGGCAGAACAGCATCACGATCTTCGTCTTCGCTTTCCAGCCCACCTCATCTATGAAGTTCTTCCAACAAGAAATTCTCACACGGCCATCATCTATAGTAAGCACATTATATGATCCTTCAACAGTCACATCTGGATGGAATACAACACTAACAGGTCCACTTATCGCCAAGTCATCTTGAACCGCACGCCTAGGTATTTTCGGCAGTATGAAAATAATGGTTCAATACTACGAATAAAGACTCAAAACATAACAATTAAAAATCTGAGAAAATAACTTTAACTCACTTACCATCTGCTTTTTCTTCACATCGGTATCTGTCAATGTATGCACAAGCAGAGAACATGTGCCATCCGCACAATCATACACTGGAAACACGGATGCCAGAAAGTCCTTTATCATTGTCAGCTCGACAGTGCTAACAGTGGTGTGACTAGTTGCAATATAACGTAACTCCTGAAACTACGAGAACAGGATTTCGTCGTAATACTATCAAAATACTCCTGAGATTAATAGTTCACTAATAATCCGGTACTAGTCAACAAAATATGGCAGCAACGTCCAGTTTCCTCTCCTCTCCCTTTTCTCTCTTTTTTAAATAGAACTGAGGGAAGCTCACTCACCGCCAAGCAATTAACTGCTAACCTCTGAAACGTCAAGCAATTAACTGCTCATCTATGAAATGATCGATATTGAGTTGAAATTTTCAAGTAGAAGATAGAATAGTTAAATAAAAATAGTTAAGTAGCTAAGCATTGACACATTACCTTTTAATACATTAATATTTTCTTTTCAAAGCCACCAAATACTCAACAACATTGATCATTGGTGACTTTTAACCCTGGACTCGTCAAACCAAAGAGGTCTACTAACCAAGTATTTTCCTTTTCTCAACAATTCACGCACTAACCATAGAATCCAAAATGAGGGAATCTTAGTTCCGACCCTGCACTAGAGCTATGTCCTAATTCATATGGTGGCTTGCAAAGATTATGATATTCAGAGAACGAGGTTCATACCTTCCTCGATGCATGATGACGCTTCCTCGACCCACCATCGGAGATAGAACGACGACGCTTCCTCGATCCGCCTGCGAAGAGCGCAACATGGTGCTTCCTCCACTCACCATCAGAGAAGGAACGACGGCGCTTCGTTGACCCACTAGCGGCGACGGCGTCGTGCCGGTTCCTCGATCCTCCAGCGGAGAGGCCAAGAAGGTGCTTCCTCGACCCGCCAGCGGAGGGGGCAATCCGGTGCTTCCTTGAGCAGCCAGCGGAGGGGGAAATCCGGTGCTTCCTCGAGCAGCCATCGGAGGGGGCAATCCGGTGCTTCCTCGAGCAGCCAGCAGAGGGGGTAAGACGGAGCTCCGTTGGCCCGCCAGCCTCGACTTCGTCCGCATCCTCTGATTCCGCCGTTAACGAGGAATCGAACAAAACTACGGGATTCTTCTCAGATCCGCCAGTGGTGAGACTTTCTTGGAGCTCTCTCGATCCCTCCGCGGCATGGAGAGGCCTACACTAGTAGAAAAAGGCCCATTTGTCCCGGTTCTAGAGGGCCATTTGTCCCGGTTCCGGAACCAGGACTAAAGGGTCGTTACTAATGCCCAAAACCTTTAGTCCCGGTTGGCCCACGAACTGGGATAGATGGGCCTCCACGTGGCCTCTGCGGCTTGCCCGGGCAGGAGGGCCTTTTGTCCCGGTTGGTAGCACCAACAGGGACCAAAATGCATCTACGCGTCAGCAGTTCCGGGGCTGGGGTTTCGGTTTTTTTTTGAGAGGGGGGATGGGGGTTTTGTAGGATTAATTTTGGGGTTTAATATATTGTGTTAGCTAGCTAATAGAGAGATGTGTCCTCTCTTATCTCCGTGCTTGGTCGACGCTACGTACTATACGTATAGAGAGGACTCGACATGCTAGCTAGTAAGCAAATGAAGGAATTAAACCATTAAGTACAGAAAATCGTCATGAACATATACAGAGAGAAGTGAGATTGTTCGAACAACAAGTTTTCGTATATCTATCCGACGCTACTGGCTACATATATACAATATATGATCTCTTACAATACCCTAACATCTGAAATCAAGTTCCATATGGTATTCTCCCTCTTTCCTGATGACGTGTTCAAGAAAGAATCCCGCCAATTCCTCTTGAATAGCTATTATGCGATCTTGTGGTAAGAGTTGTTCTTGCAGCTCCCAAAGCTAATTCGAAGAAGGGGGTCAATACATATATATGAATGAAACTCAACACAAATGATGGTAATAAAATAAAATTGTGAATATTATTGCTTACGCACATCAAAATCTTTTTTAGAGTAGCCGCCCTGCTTAGAGATCGTCGCGTTGTAGATGAACTGACATACGTAGTATCCACAAAGATTAGTCCCTGGTTGCTACCACAACCACTTTACGAGAAATAGAGGTCAATCAAACTGATAATCAAGCATTATATAAATGGTATTGATGAAACTAGCTAGAATCAATATAATGGGAGATGCGCGGAACTAGCTAGTAGTACTTACTTTCGGGCGTGTAAATTTTAGCTCCTTCGGCAGTCCCGGAGATTTTGTGGTGAACGGTATCCAAACCCTGCCAGACATAGAAAATGATTATTACCTGATATCAGGAAATGAACAAAGTTGCCAAAATGGTGCGATAATGATCGATTGAACTTACTTCTTAAGCATTTCAATGATGATCGCATACGTCTTGGGATCTTTTCGTGTTGAGTCTAAGACGGTTACTAGTCCCTCCTCAAGCATAATCTCTAGGAGAATAAAGTGGAAGCTGCGCAGGCATGCATAACTCATCAATTACATTACTATAACCTCGAGTAAATAAAGGAAAACCGAATATGCACAGTATAACACTCACTCGAAGTTGTAAGGAAAGATTATTTTTTGTTTGCTTTGATGTTGAAGCAACGATTGTAGCAAGTTGGCCTCGGCTTGTTTGGAATTCTTTTTCATCTCCCATTGATCAAAGAGATTTAGGTTAATGAACCCAATATTATAGATTTCTCTTTGCTTGCATTCGACGATCTTCAATCTGCATGATATAGTGAATTATATGTACATGTAATGAAAGAGCTGAGCTATATATAGAGACTTAATTAAAGAAGTAGTACTTACAGACAGTAGCAAGTGACGATTACTTTATCGATGGCCTTTTGATTGAAAAGATGGAATAACTCCTCAAATGGAACACACAATACGTCAATTCCAACGAGGTCGTGCTTGTCTTTAACCATAATCATTACATTATCAAACCCAGAGTTCTTGCAGGTGTCCATGTACCACTGATGGAATTTTTGCATCATCGTTGGTAGCTGTTGATCAGGTCTGACGAGAGGATACCCGTGCCGAAATTTGTGTTCGTCCACCTCCAGTGCATGAAAATGTGTATCGTCGGACAGGTAATCAGCAGCATTGGTACCGGGCACCATCCCCGCCGGCAGATTTGCGACGACGATATCGCTAGACACCTGCAGCGGGGGGCACGATTGTTTCGCCTGTTCGCCTAGCTGGGGAATTTTTTTCCCTATTGGAATTTGTTGTTCTCTCCTTTTCTCAATTGCAGTGGTTCTGGACTGGCGCGCTTCTTGCACTTTCTTTTTAAGAGAGCGGACATGGTTGTCATCCAGCGGAGCCGGTGCTGGTCGCTTCAGGGCATCCAAAGTGCGCTTCAATTTCACCTCATCTATCTTCTCCTCCGGAGGTGGATTTTTCTTTTTAAAAAAGGCATCCACTTCTCCTTTAGAGATCTTCGCGTTTTCCTCATCGCTCCTCTCGTATGGTAACGGCTCAAGAGGCTTGAGAGATGATGGACCATATTGGTATCGCCTCCCGCCACTGGTTGTAGTGCTAGACGCCGAAGCGACGACTGCTATTTTCCTTTGTTGCTTAAGAGGCGCCGGAGCAGCCGGAGCGGCGGCGGCGGCTCTCTTCTGCTCTTGCTGACGAGGCGGAGGAGGAGACGGGCTGCTCGGACGTGCCGATGCAGGCGGAGAAGGAGGCGGAGGAGGAGGCGTGCACCGATCACTCGCCGGAGGAGGAGGCGGAGAAGGAGGCGTGCCCTGATCACTCGCCGGAGGAGGAGGCGGAGGAGGAGGCAGGCCCTTACTCGCCGGAGGAGGAGGCGGAGGCGGAGGCGGGCCCTTACTCGCCGGAGGAGGAGGAGGCGGAGGCACCATCCAGTTCGGAAGCTTTATGAATTCCTTCGGCCATAGACATGAAGTCCTCAGAGCATTCTCCAGGAGAGTTTCCCCTTCGCCGGTAGGGTAGTCAAGTTCGAGCTCCTCATATCCCTCCAATATTTCTTCGACCATCACAACAACATAGTCTTGTGGAATCGGACGACAGTGAAAAGTTCCGTTGGGTCGAGGAGGTGCAACATGGCCGATAGCCACCGTGGGTTTGAGGTGCATCATGATTTGCTTCTTAAGGTGGCAATCTTGAGACTCCATGATTTCATCCACGTGGTAACTGGGAGCCGTCAAATCAGGCTGCGCAATGAGCTCGGTGGAAGCCACGCTGCTTCTCCGCTGAGATGGCGGGGTAGCTTCTAGGGTAGCTTCCAGGGTAGCTTCGTCAGCTCGATGCCAATCCTCTAGCGCTTGTACTCTTGCATGCAGGTTCTGTATTTCGCTTTGCTCCTGTTTCCTCTTCCTCTCCCTGCTTTTGTAACCGCCTGCGTCGGGAAACCCATGCTTCCACGAAACGGAGCCTGCCGTGCCTTGTGTTCGTCCTGGGTGCTCAGGTTTCCCGAGGGCCATTGTGAGCTCGTCGTTCTCTCTGTCGGGAACGAACGCCCCTATCTCCGTTTTGGCGATTATCTCCTAAAGCTTGGTGATCGGTACTGTCAGTTGTTCGTTCGTCCAACAACACTTCCCTGTTTCAGGGTCCAAGGTTCCCCCAACCCCGAAGAACCAATTCCTTCCATGCTCTGGCCAGTTCAATGTCGCTGGTACGATCCCTTTGTCAAGAAGGTCCTTTTCAGCCTTGTCCCGCAACGGTCGGGCTTTGTGGTAGCCACCTGACCCCGTGCGATGGTGATGCTTCTTCTTTGCAGCATTTAGTTTGTTTATCGCTGACATCTTCTTACTCTTCTCCGATGTCTTGTGGGCCACAAATGCGGGCCACTGTTCTCTTATCTTCTCAAATCGGCCCTCGAATATTGGAGTCTTCTTTTTGTCGACAAACTTTGTTTTTAACTCATTCTTCCACCTCTTGAATAGCTCCGCCATCTTCTTAAGAGCATGAGTCTTGACCTTTTGCTCTATAACTGGCTTTTCCGGATGCTCCTCTTCCGGTAGGGTGAAATTTGCCTTCAGCGCGGTCCAAAGATCATCTTTCTGTCTATCGGTGACAAAAGACACTTCAGGGTCTCCAGCCTTCGGCTTATTCCATTGGTGGATGGTGATCGGGATCATGTCCCTAACAAGAACCCCGCACTGAGCAGAAAATGCATCCTTGGTCTGGCTGGGTTCAATCGGTTGGCCATCTCTATTGATGCTGGTGATCGTGAACCTTTCATCTGGGCGCAACTTTTTCTTCGGGCCTCGTCTCGTTACCAAAGTTTGGCTCGATCCGGATACGGAGGGCTAGAAAAGAAAAAAGAAGAGAGTTAATATGTGTACACATACCAAAACAATTAATGCATCAATTAGCTAGTCAGCACAGGCTTAATTATTATATATACCTCGCCGGACTTTCCAACAACTCCTTCCTCCGTTTGCTCACCGGAGCCTTCATCACGGTCTCCTTCCTCCGTTCGCTCACAAGAGCCATCATAAGCATGTCCTTCCACCTCTGTCCGATCACCCGAGCCTGCTTCACCCTCTTCTTCCAGACCATCGGTGTCGTTCAGAAACTCGAAGACATAACCTCCTTCCCGGACGATGTCGCCCACCAACAACGGTCCTTCGCGGATGATTTCCCCCAACATCTCTTCTTCTTCTAAGTTTCTTTGACGATCGTCCATAGTTTCTGTAAAATATTAATTACAACATGACACTTAATATACAAACATGATATAGCATGGATATATTAGTGTGACAAACATACAAGTTTTGCTGAAAAACATGGGGGCATGTGTTGACACCAGTTTTTGGCACGACAATGAACCTATATAAGATGGCGCCCGGAGCCAGACACCCGTGCAACCGATGTCTGATGGAAAACGTGACTAGGGGTGAAACCGGATCGGATTCAGACGGATAATGTCTATACCGTATCCTATTCCATATTTATTTTTAGATTCGGAAGCGGAACGGATGCGGATTTGGATACCGGATAATGCGGATTCGAATACCGGATTAGGCGGATTCGGAAACGGTACGGGAACGGAACGGAATCGGATCGAAAACGGAAATTTACCATATTCATATATGAGGAATATATAAATGCTTTAAACTAAAATCATACATAAACAATGAGCAAATATACCGGTTTTTTCCTTGGGTTTGGGTGGCCTCGAGAGTTGGTCGCCCAGATATCGAGACGGGGGGTGAACATTTTACCTTAGTAACTTAGAAAAAAATGTTATCGAGGAGGGGGTATATCGACCCGCCTCATGTCGAAGTTATCGGAGAGGGGGGTATATCGACAATGACATACGTTCCGGATCCGTTGGAAATCTCTCGGGGAGCCGATGCCAACGTGATGATAGGGGGCCGGGGTGCTCCCGTGGCCTTGTTGATAGATATAGCCGATGCCATCGTGATGATAGAGCCGATGCCAACATTTTCATTTAACAGAAAAACAACATCTAAAAAAGACTTGCTTCGCCAACATGAACATATACACACATGAACATATCAAAAAAAAGATTTGCTTTGCCAACTTGATGATAGAGCCGATGCCAACTTGAACATATACACACATATACATGAACATATATATATATATATACATGAAAAAAACATATACACATATACATGCCCGCAAAAAAATACACATATACATGAAAAAAACAGAGCACGAACGGTGCTGCCGCCGGCGACCACGGAGTAGTGGTGACAGGGAGCAGGGGACATTGGAAGGGGGCTCACTGGGGGGGCGGCGATGGCTTGATCAGTGACGAGGCCGGCGACGAGGATGACGGGCTCGAGGGGGCAAGGGAGCGACGAGGACGGCAGGCTCGAGGCCGGCGACGAGGACGGCGCGCGGCGAGGTCTAGGGCGCGGGCAAGGGCGAGGGCGCGAGGGCGCGTCAGTGAGTAGGACGGCGGGCTTGAGGCCGGCGACGAGGACGGTGCGCGGCGAGGGAGAGGGCGCGGGCGAGGGCTCGGGGAGGGGAGCACGTCGGTGACGGCGAGGGTGCGGTCTGGCAGCCTGGAGGCGTTGTGCTATTCGGCGCGGCGTCGGGGATGCCGGCGACGAGGACGGCGGGCTCGGGGAGGCGATGGCGCGGCGATGGGGATGAGGACGACGGGCTTAGGGCAACTGGTGGATAAAAACTGAAATTTTCTAAGTGTTTTCTTATATACAAGAAGCATTGGTCCCGGTTGGTGGCACCAACCGGGACCTTTGGGCTGACGAAAAGAGACCATTGGTCCCAGTTGGTGGCACCAACCGGGACCAAAGGTGGGTATTGGTCCCTTTTCGTCAGCCCAAAGGGCGGGAAGCATACCTTTGGTCCCGGTTGGTGGCACCAACCGGGACTAAAGGTGGGTATTGGTCCCGGTTGGTGCCACCAACCGGGACCAAAGCCCTGTTCCTGGTGCAGTGGGAGTTTAGTCCCACCTCGCCGAGCGAGGAGCGCTCGTATTGGTCTATAAGCGTGGCTGAACTAACTGTCTCGAGCTCCTCTCTACCGTAGGCAGTGCATGCCTAATTGTCTCTGCCTGTTGGGTCTACTTGCCCCGTGGGCCTGCGTCCTGGCTCATGTATATTGGGTTACTAGTCGTATGCAGGTCATGGTGGCTTAGTAGGTGGGAATTTTTTATGTTATTTTTTTGCATATTAAAAGTTCTTAACAAAAAATACTTTATGGTGGCTTAGTGTGTTTTATCATTATATTCTTTTTGCTATTAATTTTTGAACAAACAATACTTTGATAATTTTAGTTGCATAATTTCCATTATTTTTGTTTTGTTTTTTTGCTTTATTTATTTTTGCTTTATTTTTTGCTTTATTTATTTCCAGTGTGTTTTATCGTTATATTCCTTTTGCTATTAATGTTTTGAACAAAAAATACTTTGATAAGTTTAGTTCCATAATTTTTATATAATTATAGTTTCAGAAATACTAGAGGTTTATAAAAGCTTTTTAGTTGATTATTTTTTGAACTCCACTCTCATGATGTTTTGAAAGAAATTAAAAAACACTTCAAATGAACTCAGAAAAGGTTGAAAGTTGGCATGGTATCATCATTTCACCCATATAGCATGTGCTAAAAAGTTGAGAGGGGTTACGACAAAAATTGGATACATTTCTTGCACAAAACGGACAATCTCTTTCAAAGTATCACGGTTTCGGACGAAAACTCATCTGTTACAAAGGGATTTCATTTTTTGAACTTATTTGAACTCCATACTTTTTGTGTGTTCAAAATGCACCATTAAAAGCCACATCATCAATTTTCAGCCCTTTCTGACTTGATCAATTGGTATTTTTCATGCACTTGCTGATTTTTTTGAGTTAAATGACCCTGAAATTGATAAGCACTTTAAATGAACTCTGAAAAGGTTCAAAGTTGGCATGGTATCATCATTTCACCCACATAGCATGTGCTAAAAAGTTGAGAGGGTTACGGCAAAAACCGGATGCACTTCGTGTACAAAACGCACCATCTCTTTCGAAGTACGAGGGTTTGGGATGAAAACTCGTCTGTTACAAAGGCATTTCATTTTTCTAAACTTATTTGAACTCAAGAATTTTTGTGCATTCAATATGCACCATTCAAAGCCACATACTAAAATTTCAACCCTTTCTGACTTAATTTGCTATTTTTCATGCATTTAATGATTTATTTTGAGCTAAATGACCCTGAAATTGGAAAGCACTACAAATAAACTCAGAATAGGTTGAAACTTGGCATGGTATCATCATTTGACCCACATAACATGTGTGCAAAAGTTGAGAGGATTACAGCAAAAACTGGATGCACTTCGTGTACAAACTGGACCATCTCTTTCGAAGTACGAGGGTTTCGGACGAAAACTCGTCTGTTACAAAGGCATTTCATTTTTCTAAACTTATTTGAACTCAAGAATTTTTGTGCATTCAATATGCACCATTCAAAGCCACATACTAAAATTTCAACCCTTTCTAACTTCATCAGTCTTCACTTTTTCTTCGCTTGTGTCCTTTGCTTATTGCTCCGTAACCATGGATATTCTTCATCGCTTAACATGGTGCTTGGATCAGCCTTGACTTTGAAGCGAGGAATTTCGTGAAACTTTTCATAATCTCCAGACATGTCTGTCTTGCCTTCCAATCCCACGATGTCTCTTTTTCCTGAAAAAACTATGTGGCGCTTTGGCTCATTGCATGATGTATTCGCTTCCATATCTTTTCTTTTTCTCGGTTTGGTAGACATGTCCTTCACATAGAAAACCTGCGCCACATCATTGGCTATGATGAATGGTTGGTCTGTGTACCCAAGATTGTTCAGATCCATTGTTGTCATTCCGTACTGTGGGTCTACCTGTACCCCGCCTCCTGAGAGATTGATCCATTTGCATAAACAAAGGGACCTTAAAGTCATGTCCGTAGTCAAGTTCCCATATGTCCACTATGTAACCATAATATGTGTCCTTTCCTCTCTTGGTTGCTGCATTAAAGCGGACACCGCTGTTTTGGTTAGTGCTCTTTTGATCTTGGGCGATCGTGTAAAATGTATTCCCATTTATCTCGTATCCTTTGTAAGTCAATACAGTTGAAGATGGTCCCCTGGACAACGAGAACAACTCATCAGAAATAGTGTTGTCACCTCTGACACATGTTTCCAACCAATTGCCGAAAGTCCTGATGTGTTCATGTGTAATCCAGTCGTCACACTCCTCCGGGTGTTTGGAGCGCAGACTGTTCTTGTGTTCATCGACATACGGGGCCACCAAGATAGAGTTCTGTAGAACAGTGTAGTGTGCTTGAGACCAAGAATGTCCGTCCCTGTATATTATTGAGTCCCTTCCAATCGTGCATTTTTCAGTTAGTCTTCCCTCATACCACGATTCAGGTAGACCAATCTTCTTAAGGCCAGGAATGAAGTCGACACAAAACCCAATGACATCCTCTGTTTGATGGCCCATGGAAATGCTTCCTTCTGGCCTAGCGCGGTTACAGACATATTTCTTTAGAACTCCCATGAACCTCTCAAAGGGGAACATATTGTGTAGAAATACGGGGCCCAGAATGAAAATCTCGTCGACTAGATGAACTAGGACGTGCGTCATGATATTGAAGAAGGATGGTGGGAACACCAGCTCGAAACTGACAAGACATTGCGCCACATCACTCCTTAGCCTTGGTAGGATTTCTGGATCGATCACCTTCTGAGAGATTGCATTGAGGAATGCACATAGCTTAACATTGGCTAATCGAACGTTTTCCAGTAGAAGCCCCCTCAATGCAACCGAAAGCAGTTGCATCATAATCACGTGGCAGTCATGAGACTTTAGGTTCTGAAACTTTTTCTTGGCCATATTTATTATTCCCTTTATATTCGACGAGAAGCCAGACGGGACCTTCATACTGAGCAGGCATTCAAACAAGATTTCCTTCTCTTCTTTGGTAAGAGCGTAGCTGGCAGGACCTTCATACTGCTTTGGAGGCATGCCGTCTTTTTTGTGCAAACGTTGTAGGTCCTCCCGTGCCTCCGGTGTATCTTTTGTCTTCCCATACACGCCCAAGAAGCCTAGCAGGTTCACGCAAAGGTTCTTCGTCATGTGCATCACGTCGATTGAAGAGAGGACATCTAGGTGTTTCCAGTAGCGTAGGTCCCAAAATATAGATTTCTTCTTCCACATGGGTGCGCGCCCCTCGTCACCATTCGGAACAGATAGTCCGCCGGGACCCTTTCCAAATATTACGTGTAAATCATTGACCATAGCAAGTACGTGATCACCGGTACGCATGGCAGGCTTCTTCCGGTGATCTGTCTCGCCTTTGAAATGCTTGCCTTTCTTACGACATTGATGGTTGGTCGGAAGAAATCGACGATGCCCCAGGTACACATTCTTCCTGCATTTGTCCAGGTATATACTTTCGGTGTCAGCTAAATAGTGCTTGCATGCATGGTATCCCTTGTTTGTCTGTCCTGAAAGGTTACTGAGAGCAGGCCAATCATTGATGGTTACAAACAACAACGCATGCAGGTCAAATTCCTCCTGTTTGTGCTCATCCCACACACGTACACCGTTTCCATTCCACAGCTGTAAAATTTCTTCAACATATGGCCTTAGGTACACATCAATGTCGTTTCCGGGTTGCTTAGGGCCTTCGTTGAGAACTAACATCATAATGAACTTCCGCTTCATGCACACCCAAGGAGGAAGGTTATACATACATAGAGTCATGGGCCAGGTGCTGTGATTGCTCCTCTGCTCCCCGAAAGGATTAATGCCATCCGCACTTAAACCAAACCATACGTTCCTTGGGTCATCTCCAAACTCAGCCCGGTACTTTCTCTCGATTTTTCTCCACTGCGACCCATCAACAAGGTGTCTCAAATTCCCGTCTTTCTTATGGTCTTCATTGTGCCATCGCATCAACTTGGCATGCTCTTTGTTCCTGAACAGACGTTTCAACCGTGGTATTATAGGAGCATACCACATCACTTTGGCAGGAACCATCTTCCTGGGGGGCTCGCCGTCAACATCACGAGGGTCATCTCGTTTGATCTTATACCGCAATGCACCGCATACCGGGCATGCGTTCAAATCCTCGTACGCACCGCGGTAGAGGATGCAGTCATTAGGGCATGCATGTATCTTCTGCACCTCCAATCCTAGAGGGCATACGACCTTCTTTGCTGCGTACGTACTGTCGGGCAATTCGTTATCCTTTGGAAGCTTCTTCTTAAATATTTTCAATACATCCTCAAATCCCTTGCCAGGTATACCATACTTTGCCTTCCACTGCAGCAATTTCAGTACGGTATCGAGCTTTGTGTTGCCATCGTCGCAATTGGGGTACAACCCTTTTTTGTGATCCTCTAACATCCGATCGAACTTCAGCTTCTCCTTTTCACTTTCACACTGTCTCCTTGCATCAACAATGACCCGGCGGAGATCATCATCGGGCACATCGTCCGGTTCCTCTTGATCTTCAGCTTCCCCCGTTGCAGCATCACTGTATTCAGGGGGCACATAGTTGTCATCGTGCTCTTCTTCTTCACCGTCTTCCATCGTAACCCCTATTTCTCCGTGCTTGGTCCAAACATTATAGTGTGGCATGAATCCCTTATAAAGAAGGTGGACGTGAATGGTTTTCCGGTCAGAGTAAGACTTCGTATTCCCGCATATAGAGCATGGACAACACATAAAACCATTCTGCTTGTTTGCCTCGGACACTTCAAGAAAATCATGCACGCCCTCAATGTACTCGGAGGTGTGTCTGCCACCGTACATCCATTGCCGGTTCATCTGCGTGCATTAAGTGTGTCAAAAACCATTACAGAACATCATGAATAGATAAGTGACCAAATTAATAGAAGTTCATCATCACATTAAAACTAAAGTACATACATAGTTCTCATTGAACAACATATAGCTCTCCAGAGCATCTAATTAAACCATACATTGAAACTATGTAAAACATTTCAATGCAACAACAAATACGATCATAATCGCAACCAAGGTAACAATTGATCCAACGGAATAATGATACCAAGCCTCGCTATGAATGGCATATTTTCTAATCTTTCTAATCTTCAAGCGCATTGCATCCATCTTGATCTTGTGACCATCTACGACATCCGCAACATGCAATTCCAATACCATCTTCTCTTCTTCAACTCTTTTCTTCTCTTCTTCAACTCTTTTTAATTTTTCTTTTAAATACTCGTTTTCTTCTTCAACTAAATTTAACCTCTCGACAAGAGGGTCGTATGTAATATCCGGTTCACATACCTCCTAGATAAAGACATCTATGTCAAGTTGGTGTCGGCATAATTACCATAAATACTAAATGAAACAAATAGTTATAAAAGATAATATATACCGCATCCAAATCATAGATAGGACGAGGGCCGACGGGGGCGGATACCAAAACCATCGCACTATATAATAACAAGCAATAATACAAGTAAGAAAATTAAACAATTATCTATCTAATCATACAAGTAAGAAATTTTTTTCTTTTATAAAGAAGATAAGAACAAGAGGCTCACCACGGTGGTGCCGGCGATGAGATCGGCGTGGGCGATCGACGGCGGTGAAGACGGGGATGGGACGTGATAGACCGTTAAATCTGGACAAATCCTGAGGAAAATGGAGCTTGGAGGTCGTGTTTGGAGAGGAGAAAGCTTAAGTAGTGTGGCTCGGGCATTTCATCGAACACCTCATGTGCATAAGAGGTGAGCTAGAGCACCACAAAGCCCTCTCCTCGTCGGCCAGGAAAAAATAGAGCAGTGGCTCGCGGGCGAGGGGTATATATAGCCAATTCATTGGTCCCGGTTCGTTTCTGGAACCGGGACTAAAGGCCATCCTTTAGTCCCGGTTCCAGCTACGAACCGGGACCAATGGTTGTGGGCCAGGAGCGAGGCGCATTAGTCCCGGTTCGTGTCTGGAACCGGGACTAATGGGTCCAGACGAACCGGGACCAATGCCCCATGAGGCCCGGCCGGCCCCCTAGGCGCACGAACCGGGACGTATGCCCCCATGAGTCCCGATTCGTGACTGAACCGGGACTAATGGGCTGGCCAGGCCTGAACCAAAGCCCTGTTTTCTACTAGTGCTAGGTGGTGATGGGTTAGGGCCCTCTTCGTCGCTATCTAACAGCAGCACGATCTCACCCCGCCTCCCCATTGTCTCCCTTGCGATGGAGACGGCGCAACGGCGGGCGCACGAGGGGAATACGGAGAGAGACGAGGAGCAGATAGGAAGAGGCGTATGCGTCCGGGCCTCTGTGGATAGGAAGAGACGAGCGGATAGGAAAAGGCCTGGCCCCGCGTGTCATTGGGTCGTCCGTTTGTGGAAGGTTTTTTTTTGCAGCATCCGTTTGTGTATGTGTGTGCTGTGGAGTCGACGGGCCGTGCTGCTAATGAGTATGTATATACAAAGACAAGGCGTGCATGTGTAATCATCTAGTATGTATGTATAAAGAGACAAGGCGTTGGCCTTATGTGATTACGTTTTTCTCTCTTTTTTTTATTTCAAAAATAGATTTTTTCACAAATCGGTGATATGCCAATAAGTAAATCACAATACAAAATTGATGTGGGACGAATCTGAGCGGGTGAGGATGTCGCGATGCGAAGGGTAGCGGCGGTGCGATCCGGCTTCGTAGCGCCTGCGTTGGGACACACGTAACGAGGATGTGGTCTCCGGTGGTAGGGCGTGCTGGGTCTCGGTGGCGTTAACGATCTGGCCAAGATCCATGATCACATGCACCAGGCGGCGCTGGCTGCGGACGACGACGGGAGGGATCCCTAGCCACATACGGCAACGATGCCTCGCTGGTGTTGTCTTTTGTGCAGTAGTTGCCGACGACGATGGTGGATCAGGCTGCGTGTCCGGTCCTTGGTGTTTCGGCGACTACGTCCGTTTACTTGGCGAGGCATCGCACGGTTCCAGTCAGCTACCGGCCTGAATGGCACGGCTCCTTTTGTTAATTTACATTGTTAAATATCTATGGTTATCCGTTAAACAAATGCAACATGATTATATTGGAACTACTCAGGAGCGGAGGAACCCTGCACGGACTGTCCGATAAGATGAAACATGTTGATTCCACCCCATATCAACATCAAAATGGGGTGATCGAGGCTGATATATATCGATCATCTGATCAATCCATCCCATTCGTATTTATGTTTAAAGGCAAAAGTATAATCTAGTAGTTTTAAAGTGAGGGTCGCATGAGGTTTTTGTGAGCGGTAGTTCAAAACTGACCAAAAATTTGTTGCTTTGACGAACAATGCAACAAATCACAAATATTTGACATATCATAAGTTTAAAAAATCATGGTACGTAGGTAGTAAACAAATATACACAGTTATAGATCACGATGAAAAAACACATTCCTAACACAAAAAAGTCTCAAAACTAATATGGTTGAATCTTTATGGTTTTGAAGATCGGAATGTGAGATGGAAACTTATATAGATCGACCGTTCGACGGGAGGATGCCGGATCGCCCTTCCATGTTTTTTAGATTTGGTGTTTTTTTCACCACGATATAACTTTTTACAAACAAATGTTAGTATTCCACCCAAGCGACACCAGCAGAAGAGAAACACCGCTCGTGCGCGCCGAGCAGGGATGACCAGCCGCTCGCTCCTGGCCAAGACTCCATCTTGGCCGAGCCATCGAAGCGCCGCCACCATCGTACTCGTGGGACTCGCCACCGCCTCCAGTTACTGCCTCTGCCAAGCGACGGGGAGGGGGGAGGGAGTGGGGCCGGAGGCAGGCAGCTAGGATAGGTCACCCGAGTTGCCCGGGAGGGGGGTGCGGGGCGGCGCACCAAAAAGGTCCTAGCCTACTTTGATTTTTTTTGCGCCAAAATTTATTCAGCCTCCCGCTAAAAGGTTCCGAATTAGTGTTTGGTTCCCACCAAAAAATAGCCTATATATATTAACCCCGATAATTATTCTAAACCGCGTTTTACAGGGTGATTGGATCTGAGCTCCTCTCGACGGCGTCATGACGGCGTCAACACACGGAACCATATCGGCGGCGTCAACGCACGGAACGGCGTCTCAGCTAAATTTTCCCCCATTCTCTCTGTCTCTGGCTTTCCCCGATCTCCTCTGTCTCCGCCTCTCCCTCCACACAGCCAACACCGGTGTCAATACACATAGATCACAAATCCAAAATCCTCCATCTCCTCCTCCCCACGGACACGGAGTAGTAGCAGCAGTTCGCCGTGGTGTGCGCCGTTGGCCAGTGTGTGCCGTGGTGCGCGGCAGTCTTCCGCCGGCCAGTGTGTGGCGTGGTGTGCGCCGCCGCGCGCAGTGCGCTCCCTGGCCTCGCCGCTCCAGGGTAGTCGCCGACGCGGACCGTGGTTCCATGTCCACGGCCATGCTGCCGGCGACAGCGATGCAGTTTGTCGTCGGCGCCGGCGGAGATTCCCTCGTGTCCCCTGCATCGCGAGCGCATACCACGTTTGATGTTCCTGTCTACGTTGAGCGCACACCAGGTTGGATTCGTCGGCACACACCAGGCTAGCTAGCTAGCTGATTGATATAGCTTTCCGAAACTATTTTAGAGTATTGATAATACAGTGAGATGTTTGGTTGGTGCCATATGCAATGATGTCAAACTGTTTGTAGCAGAAGAAGATAAAGACACCCGTTTCTTCTCCATGTTCAGGCTTAGTTTGGGAGCTCAGCTTTATTGAAACTATGGTATTCCAAAACTGAAGTATTGGAGTGCCTCGCAAATGAATACTGCAGTTTCATACAATACTTCAGTTTATAGAAAAAAGTGGTCCGGAGTGAAGTTTCAATATGGAAAAAAAACTGCAGTTTTGCACAATACTTCAGTTTATAAACCACAGTATTTATTGGATCCAAACGGTTTAAAGTAATTTATATTAATTATTTTTAGAAACCGAAGTATTATCAGAATACTTCAAAAAAACTGAGCTCCCAAACGGACCCTCAGTTTTAAAAAAAGAGGTCTGGTGTTCATTTTATTAAACAGAGAAAGTACTACAGTTTCGGAAATATCGTAGTATTAATACCGCTGTTTTTATGGGTAACCAAACACCTCACAGTAATTAAAACTTTAGTATTCAAAAAAACTGAAGTATTATCACAATACTTTGAGAATACTGTGCTATCAAACGGGGCCTTAACTGTATAATTTGTTCTCTGCATTTTTTATGCCTATTTTAAGTATTGTGTTTCTTTCGATATTTTTCAAATTATGATATTTCCTACAGAATGGCACAATGAGGAATTCAACACAAGATCCTGCTGGTACGAGACCGAGTACAATACAACGACAACTTGGTAATAACATTTATGTTCACTTCAATTTATGCCATATTAGATTAGGTAATTAACATTTTGGATTAACATGTAGTTAGGGATGCGTCAGGTAATGTTCACCATTCAGAGGAAAGTGATGATGCACATGACTCCTTTCTGCAAGGTACACGACATCCTTAATTCTTATTCACTTATGTGAATGGTGAACATTGATCATGCTAAGTCCCTTTAATTTTTTTTTGTGTTCAGTAAAGAAAGGAACTGTTCTGCTAACAAGGATGGAAAGCATAACAAATTACAAAAACCAACATGGACACCCGAGATCTGGTAAAAAGTTTATGACATTTACCCCGTTTGGTAGCTCAGCATTTTTAAAGTATTCTGATAATACTGCAGTTTTCCAGATTATCATAGTTTTGATTACAAGGAGGTGTTTGGTTGTCTCTAACAATGATGACTTTAGTACTGTAGTATTAGCTAAACTGTAGTTTTTTCTTTGCATGAAAAAAAAGTCGAGACTTCTTTTAAAAAGAACGGTTGGACACCTTTGTTCCTTTCCGAACTCTGCATGTCGCTAAGGCCCCGTTTGATAACATAGTATTTTGTAAGTATTTTCATAATACCACAGTTTTTTATAATACTGTAGTTCTTTTTACAAAGGGTTGTTTGGCTGTCTCTAAAAACTGTGATTTTGATATTGTAGTTTTTGACAAACTGCAATATTTTCTCTACATAAAAAAAGGAACCCCATAACTCATGTCCAGATTGCTCATGGCATGATCGCGCACGCTGCTGGCACCATCTGCAGTAAGCACATTATATGATCCTTCAACAGTCACATCTGGATGGAATACAACACTAATAGGTCCACTTATTGCCAAGTCATCTTGAACTACATGCCTAGGTATTTTCTGCAGTATGAAAATAATGGTTCAATACTACGAATAAAGACTCAAAACGTAACAATTAAAAATCTGAGAAAATAACTTTAACTCACCATCTGCTTTTTCTTCACATCGGTATTTGTCAATGTATGCACAAGCAGAGAAACATGTGTCATCCGCACAATCATACACCGGAAACACGGATGCCAGAAAGTCCTTTATCATTGTCAGCTCGACAGTGCTAATAGTGGTGTGACTAGTCACAATATAACGTAACTCTTGACATTACGAGAACAGGATTTCGTCATAATACTATCAAAATACTCCTGAGATTAGTAGTTCACTAATAATCCGGCACTAGTCAACAAAATATGGCAGCAACGTCCAGTTTCCTCTCCTCTCCCTTTTCTCTCTTTTTTAAATAGAACTGAGGGAAGCTCACTCACCGCCAAGCAATTAACTGCTAACCTCTGAAACATCAAGCAATTAACTGCTCATCTATGAAATGATCGATATTGAGTTGAAATTTTCAAGTAGAAGATATAATAGTTAAATAAAAATAGTTAAGTAGCTAAGCATTGACACATTACCTTTTAGTACATTAATATTTTCTTTTCAAAGCCACGAAATAAAGTTTTGTTGAAATAAAGTATAGCCATGAAAATTTGAATTGTTGCAATAATTTGTCGCTACAAACATATGCTCGTTGCGATAACTATTTTGGGCCACCAAAATAAGGTTTGTCGAAATAAATTATCGCCATGAAAAGTTTAAATTGTCGCAATAGTCTCTCGCTATAAAAAATTTCCCGTTGTGATACATATTTGTCACCACCAAAACGAGTATGTTGCAATGTCCTATTACGACGAATGGAAAATTTGTTGCCATAAGTTAATGCCACAAGTGTAGTGGTTCGTGGCGAAATACCTAATGCCACGGAAGCAAGGATTGTTAACATAGTTTGTTACCACAATTAAGTATTGCCACAAAAGAGTTTGCACCACGAAACGAGCATCGTTGCCATAGGTTATTGCCACAAATGTCTATCACCACGAACTGTCAAATGCCACGTTTCGTAACACGTTGCATTAAAGCTATCTCCACGAATGAAATTGTGGCATCAGGTGAATGTAACCACGGGAAAAAATGTGGCAACTTCACATACGGATGTTGCAATAGAGCACTTTATTGCCACAATTGCTTTTTTGTGGCGATAACCTATTACCATGTGTCCAGGCGCAATGGCTGCCAACAAAAATCGTTTTGTGGCGATAGGTGCTTATCGCCACAAAATGACATGTATTACGACGAACGATTTTGTTGCAATAGACCGGAATCCTTGTAGTGCCCTAGTGGATTTCATAAATGACTGGACCGAGTGTCAGATGCCCGAGGAGAAGCCGGACAACACATACTGGACAATCCACTTTGATAGATCTAGGCAACTGGAAGGATCAAGGGCCGGGGTTGTTTTAACTTCCCCCAAAGGTGATAAGTTCTGTTATGTGCTAAGGTTGATGTTTCTTTGTACTAACAATGCAGCTGAGTACAAAGCTCTGCTTCATGGCCTCCGGGTGGCTAAGGAGATGAACCTGAGCCGGGTTAGATGCTTCGGCGACTCAGATCTCGTAGCCCAGCAAGTCTCAGGCACTTGGGACTCCAAGGACCCGCGGATGGCGGCTGATCGTCAGGAGGTGGATGTCATCGCTGGTCACTTCAAGGGTTATCAGGTGGATCATGTGATCATCATAGGAATGAGGCGGCTGATGCCCTATCAAGGCTGGGTTTTCAACGTAAGCCGGTGCCGCCTAACGTTTTGTTAGACGTACTACATCACCCGTCAGTTAAGTTACCTTCAGAGGAAGACTTGACTATTCCAGACCCGGAGGGACAGCTGGTGGCGGCTCTACATGCAATTCCCGACTGGACTTTGCCTTATTTGGTGTACTTAACTCGCGGCGAGTTACCTGATGATGAAAATCTCGCCAGACAGATCACCAGGCGGTCTAAATCTATGATGATAGTCAATGGCGAGTTACATAAGTGCAGCGTCACTGGCGTGTTTCAACGTTGTGTTTCACCTGAAGAGGGCAAAGAAATCTTGAATGAAATTCATGCTGGTGATTGTGGTCATCATGCCGGCTCGAAATCTTTGGTCGCCAAGGCCTTTCGACATGGCTTCTTCTGGCTGACGGTTCATAAGGATGATGAAGACTTGGTCCGCAAGTGCGATGGATGTCAAAAGTTTGGCCGACGTGCTCATGTCCCGACTCAAGAGCTGCGCATGATTCCAATTACTTGGCCGTTTGCGGTCAGGGGGCTTGATATGGTCGGGCCTTTCAAAAGATCCAAGGACAAGAAGACCCACCTCTTGGTGGCGGTTGACAAGTTTACCAAGTGGGTAGAAGTTGAGCCGGTCAGCAACTGCGACGCGGCCACGACGGTTCAGTTTATTAAAAAACTAATCTACCGTTTTGGTTACCCTGATAGCATCATCACTGATAATGGTACAAACCTATCCAAGTGGTCTATGCGAGCGTTCTGCGAAAGAGAACACATCCGACTTGATGTTTCCGCGGTTGCTCATCCACAGTCAAATGGTCAGGCAGAGCGTGCTAACCAGGAAATCTTGAGAGGTATCAAACCCCGGCTTATGGTTCCTTTTCAGCGAACGCCAGGTTGTTGGGTGGAGGAGTTGCCGTCCGTCTTATGAAGCATTAGAACAACCCCCAACAGATCAACAGGTTATACACCTTTCTTCATGGTTTACGGTGCAGAAGCTATGTTACCAAGCGATATCCATCATGACTCGCCACGAGTGGCGGCTTACGTTGAGGCGGACAATGAAACGGTGCATCAAGACGCGTTGGATGCCTTGGAAGAAGAACGTGATCTGGCGGCGACTCGATCGACGATTTATCAACAAGACCTGCGTTGCTATCGTAGCCGTAGAGTCAAAACCCAGACGTTTCAAGAAGGCGACTTAGTGTTGCGGTTGATTTAAGATCAGACACATGCACACAAGTTGTACCCTCCATGGGAAGGTCCTTTCGTGGTCAGCAGAAATCTTAACAATGGGTCGTATTACCTCGTTGACATCCGAGACGACTCAAGCACTTCTAGGCAGGAGACCCGCCGACTGTGGAACATAGCGCATCTATGGCCTTACTATACTTAAGTGGTCAAGACTTGACAATTTACACCATCATTGTATATATATATATAAATATATGAAAAAGTTGGCATCCTTGCAAGCTAGGGCCTCTACAGTTTCGCATATCTCAACCTGTGCAAAAAGGTCAATCAAAGGGCTTCCAACCCGCCGGGTTTAGCTTATCAGACCCTATTGATCGGCTCTCAAGCCAAATAGTTGACTCCATCAACATGATCGTCCAGGGGGCTTCCAACCCACCGGGTTTAGCTTATCACACCCTATCGGCCGGCTCTCAAGCCAAATAGTTGACTCCGTCAACATGATCGTCTAGGGGGCTTCCAACCCACTGGGTTTAGCTTATCACACCCTATCGGTCGGCTCTTAAGCCAAACAATTGATTCCGTCAACAAAGGTCACTTGGGGGCTTCCAACCCATCGGGTTTAGCTTACACACCCTCTTGATCGGCTCTTAAGCCAAACAGGGGTAAACCTGCCTGTAAGCTGATGCTTCTTCGGTAGGTGACCCGCCGAACTCTTACAAGTTAATCTCGCCTGGAGACCCTGAGCCAGCTCAAAGAAATTGACAGCCAATGTCGATAGAGACCCTGTACTGGTTAAAGGTTTAAACGGCGGCTCTTGTCATGTGAGGGCCGGCTTACGGAAAGCAAGGATAAACTATCCCATCTACTGTCGACTCTCCTCTATGTGGCCCGTTCGTACTCTTAAACAATTAATCTTTTCAAGACCCTGCACTCTTTAAGGCTAAAACGACGGATTTATGTCACGTGAGAGGCAGTTTATGCGTTATCAGGGTACTCATGCCCTGTCGAGTCTCTTCTGTGACGTCACACTTCCTGTCAGTTAATCTCGCTTAGAGACCCTGAGCCGCTCAAAGGAATTGACGGCCAATCTCGATAGAGACCCTATATTGCTTAGGAGTTTTAAGTGGCGAGTCAGCCCAGAAGAACTGGTACATGAGTTAAAAACAAAGCAAGTCTGGAAAGATATAGCATCTTTGGGTTGTGCTGTCCTAAGCCGCCCTCCTAACAATGTGAAGATTATTCTATTCTCGCAGTTTGGTTAATTATCAAGAGCCGCCACAACATCTGGTATGAATTGAAAACGCAAGGCAGGTGTAATACGTTAAGCCGGATGATTCCATATGTGCACAATGGCACAGTTTAGGAAAGAGAAAGTTTACTACAAGCCTATTACAATGCTCTCCGCGGAGCTAAAAAGAGACGACTCAAAGTTTTTTACACCGCCCTATGACGGGTCACAAGGCCGGATTATCCACAACGTTACCAAAGTCGTCAGTTGGATGGCGGGTCAACCTGCGGTGGGTCTTCGACCTCCATGATCTGGAGATTGTCCACGTCCCAGTTGTAGTTGGTTAAAGCCGCAAAGTTTGCCTCTTCAAAGAGGGGGGACGGGTCAAGATCAGGAGAAAAGAGGTGCTTACGGCGTGTAGGCGTTAGGTCCTTGGCCTCAAAGGTTGGGCCACGTACTCTCTTCTGTTCGACATTGTAAGCTGCCTGGTAGGTTGACAAGTCCACTACTTCTACTAACACTGATGCGAGGACTCTGGAAGCCTTCATGCAACGAGCATAGTAAGCCTCCGTGAACTCTAAGCCATCATCCTTCTTTGATGGGAACCCGTCCATCTTGTCTTCTGAGTCAGCTCTGGGCGAAAGCTAATGCCTGGCATATGGCTGCGATGGCTCCTTTTCAGGCGGCTGATCTTTTGAGCTCTGGATTTGTTTCGGCAAGGTGGATAGCAACTCTATGACTCCCTTCATAGTTGAGGGAATACTATCCTTATAGAGCACCGCCTTGATTGTGCAGAGAGCTCCGCAATACAGTTCCTCTGTTAAAGTATAGACGGCTTTCAATGGCAACAAGCTATCAGTAGCAAGTTGACGGCTCCTTTGACCTGCATAAGACGGATTTTCGGTTATAAGTTGCCGGTATAAGTATTCACACAAGAGTATTGGCTAAGTATTTAGTACTTACCAAAGATGGCGGCAGACATCTTCGCAATATGGCACTTCAAGGCGTGCAGCTCATCGAACACAACCATGAGCCACTGGTCAGCATTGTTTGCTCGTTTGGTCAGGGCGGCTTGTTCTGTCTCAGCAGACTTCTTGAAGGCAGCGAAGTCAGCTTTAACTTTTGTAAGTTCCTCGATCGCGAGCCGACACTTCTCATCTGCTTCGCTTCAGGTGGCTTGCTGGGTGGCCAGATTGCTCCTTAAGCCGGTCAATTCAGACCCAGCCTCTTTTAAAGCTTCTTGTGACATATAAAAAGTAAAACGAGGGCTAAGTTGCCAGGATGGTATATTATCAGATGATGAAGATTAAGACAATATAATTCAAGTCTCAAGCAGATTGCAAGCAATATGCTCGACACTGGGGGGCTAATTTCTATTTATTCTCCAAGAATACAAGGAAGTTCCGGCTCATCTTCGTCGAAGTTAAGCCGGCCCTTGGGGTCTACACATGGCTCTTTGCTCTATCTACAAGGAAGTTCTGGCTCATATTCATCAAAGTTAAGCCGACCCTAGGGGACTACATCTGGCTCTCTGATCTATCTATATCAAAGTTCTGGCTCATCTTTCATCAAGTTAACCCGGCCCTTGGGAGCTACAGATGGCTTTTTGAACAATTACTTATGCACTAAAGCATTGGCTCAATATTTAGGTCTTAAGCCGATAAATGAGGGCTACAGGCTAACTATTTCTATTTATAACAAGACTCAGAGACCCGGTTTACCATTGGTAAATACTAAACCAGCTCTTGGGGGCTACATAAGGGTATAAGGAAAAGAGAGCAAGAGTACCTCATATTTTTTCTTCATCAAGTTAACAAGCCTGAGCTCCATGTTCCGGCTGGTGGAGTGGCAGTTCAAATAACCAGCGTGAAGCTCATCAACGGTTAGCTTCTCTAGCGCGGGGAACTCAAAATCCAGCTTCTCGGAGGCTTCGGTCTTCTTAGTATGCTTTGTCAGCACATGAGGTTGGGGAGAGTGAAGGCCGGCGCCAATAATGACGACATCCGGAGTAACCGAATTTTCAGCCGCCGATGAAGGGCTCGGCGGCTTAGAATTGGTCCTCGGGGGACTCTCAGGAATCATGCCATTAGCCGGCGGCTCAGTAGAGTGACGAGTGTCTTCAGGCGCATCCTTGGAGGCAACAGAGGGATCAGTGTGCGTTGCAGGAGAGTCTGGCTTGGCAGGCTCCGGCTCTCGAGCCTTGGGGGTAGGGGTAGACCCACTGGTCTTCATTTGTTTTGCTTGAGCCTTGTAAAACACAGAAGGTCATGGTCTAAACTTTACGGCTAACAAAGGATGGAATGCAAGCATGAAGGGCACTTACTCTGGGTTGATGTTCAGAGGCGGAAGAGCAGTAGCTGTAGAGTCGCCCGATGAAGGGGGTGATTCCTGAAAACAATTAACGCAATATAAGACAGAGTAAAATTATAAAGGCAAGATTGACAAACTTAAGCCAAGTGAAACAAATACCTCAGCTGGCCGTTTCCGTTGAGTCGGAGAGTGGGATAACCCGGCCATGAGGTCGTTAGAGGCGGTGCTCCGGGTCTAGCGTCGGGAGAGTTGCTGTTGTTTTTTCAAAAGAAAGTGGAGGTCTAAGTAAGCAAGAGGATGAGAAAGTGGGACCTTTTTGATGACCCGCCGTATCTTCTGTGGTGCAAGATGGTTTGAGTCTGAAGAAACATAAGTTACCTCAGGAACATTGGCGTGGCTTGTCTGCATTTCGTCCCGAGAATTATCATTGTCAATAAGGTGCATGAAGAGACGGCCAAGAGAGTCAAGTTCTACCTCTGAGTCGTAGGACTCTGGATGTTCTTGAGGTGCGGATTTCTTCTTTCGACCGTCGGTTTTCTCCTTTGATTTCTTCGGAGGAGGAACATACTTCTTTTCCAGAAGCTGGAATTGGCCTGAAAGTATAAGCCGACAGAGGTCAAAATATTGCAAAGTGTACATGAATAGCTAACACGAAATAAGGAGATTGAGAGTCGCCCTTACGTCTAGGGACGGGTTTGTGGTGCAGAAAGGTTCTAGCCCGATGGCGCGGCAAGATCCTTGAGATTCATGAACAAGGCTTTTGAGGGCGGCCACGATGTTATCTTCTGACAACGTGGTAGGATTAAAGCAGAGGGAGTGATTAGCATCACCCGTATACTCGCACATGAGGCGGCTTCGCTGGCTCAGAGGCATGACTCTCCAAGAAATCTAGCAGCGGGCCAGATCCATCCCTGTCAGACCATTGGCCATAAGGGCCTTGATTTTTGCATGAGCCGGAGCATACTTCGCCCGTTCAGAAGCTGACAGCCGGTCAGGGAGTTCGGTTGTAGTCTTGAGCCAGGACGAACAATAACCCGGCAAGGAATGTTCTTCCTATGGAGAGGTGTCTTTGCAGTAAAACCAGGTCTTATTCCAGTCCTTGGGATGGCTTGGCATCTGAACAGCCGGAAAGGTCATGTCCCGTCTTCTCTGAATTGAGATCCCGCCAAGCTCTAAACTCGGACCAGCTTTTACTTCCATCTGGCGGTTTGCGTAGAAGAATTCACGGAAGAGACCAACGAACGACTCTTCTTGTAAGTAAATGTCATAGAGGATTTGGAAGTTACACATGTTTGAGACGGAGTTTGGGGCGATGTCTTGAGGGCATAGCTTAAAGAAATGAAGAACGTCTTGGAAGAATTTTGAGCCAGGCGGGTTGAAACTGCGTACAAGATGATCCGCAGAAACAACTACTTCACCCTCTTGAGGAATGGGTTTATTTTCAATGCCTGGAACCTGCCAATGGATGACATCTTTGGCTGGTAAGGATCCTGTGTGTCGTGGTTAAATCACGACAGATGTCCGGGTGAACGGACCTGGGTTTGAGGCCATCTCTAACGTGGTGGACCCAAAGGGGTTGATTGGGATGAAGGTAACGAGTTTACCCAGGTTCGGCCCCTCAAGTCGAGGTAATAGCCTACGTCCTGCTTGTGTTTGTATTGCTTGTTGTATCGATTACAAAGGGAGCTAAAGCTTGACCTAGTTCTCGATAACCTCATCTCTAAGTCGCCCCGGGTCTACCTTTATATAGGAGGTAAAGACTCCGGGGCATACAAGTTGTAACCAACTCTCATTGTCTATCCGAGTCTTCCTCTATCTTCTCTATCCAAGTTGTCCCTGGGCGGCTTACACACCCGGGTCTTCTCGCTCCGGGCCACCTTCTAGTCCATCCCATGAGACGCCAAGCCTCCTAGGCCTTAAGCCTTACGGCTTACTCTTGGGCCGGCGCACGAGCCGTCAGGTATAACCCGGAGCCCTTAGGGCGAGTCATACCGTGGGGTTATATCCCCAACATTAGGCCCCAGGTTGATTTGAGCTTGCTCACTTCATCCTTTTCTTTTTGCTCCTCGGCGAGTCGCCCGATAATGACCCGCCGTGACGTCATGTCGATCCTGCAAAAAAGATTCGCTGACGTACACGCCAAATCTTCGTATTAAATGGTCAACCCAAAAATCGAGGCGTCTGCCTCGGTCGAACGATTTTTGTCGCCTGGATTCTCCCGCCTGTTCTCCTTTTTCCTTTTAAATAGGACCGCTCTGGGCGGCATTTCCTTCTTCCGTTCGCCCCGTAGTTGTCTTCCTCCCGACGCTTCTGCTTCTTGCTTCTCCCGCTCCGGCGCCATCTCCACCTCGCCGTCGACAGGGCCGCTGCATCAACCTGTTGCGATCTAGTGCCTCTTCCGTATTCATCGCGCCATCGTCGGTAAATCCTCCTCACTTTAGATCTGTAACCGCTTCCGGTAGGGTTTTCAAGGTGCTTCGCTGCCATCATTTTTAGAACTCAAACTCTATCAATGCCGGCCGTACTTTTAGTGCATGAACCTCGGACCGTGGCTCATCCCTGCCGCGTTGTTGTGTAACGGGCGGTCACTAATAATGCGCAGATCCATCGCAGCTCCGCCTTGTCATTTTAGGTTTCCTCTGTTTTTGCCAGTTCATCCTTAGGTTTGAAAATAGAAGTATTTTCCTTGACTTTGTAGATCTGTGTCCATAGCGGTACTTTGCGAAACCTGTTTTCTAGGACTTAGCCAATTTTCACTCCCTCTTCTTGCTTTGTTGACCCGCCGTGCCACTCCGGCTCTCACCAGCTGGATCATGGCATTTTATTTGTAGAGCCTTTAAACTTGTAAGCCGCCGTAGATACTTGCCTGCTCTTGGCTCGCTGTGTTTTTAATTCGCACAGTCTTAAGCCGCCACAATGTCTTGCGCATCCAATTCCTGCAACTGGGTTGGGTCTTGCATTACAGAAGAGTTCCTGATGGACTTTGTTCACGCGGGCAACCTTCCTTCCAAAGAGGTCATCCATTGGCGGGTCCCGGGTGATGAATTGAGGCCTGTTCCGCAAGAAGGCCAAGTGGTGGTTTTCTCTGATCACATTGAGCATGGGTTTGTGCCCCCTGGCTCAAAATTCTTCCGTGACGTCCTTCACTTCTACAAACTCCATCCTCAAGACCTCGCCCCCAACTCCGTCTCGAACATATGCAACTTTCAAGTGCTCAATGAAGTTTGCCTGCAAACCAAGCCGTCTATGGGCCTGCTCCAAGAGTTCTTCTACGCGAACCAGCAAACTGAGGTGAAAGCCGGTCCGAGTCTGGAGCTGGGCGAAATTTCTATCCCGAGGCGCAGGGACATCACATTTCTGGCTATGCAGATGCCGAGTCATCCAAAAGACTGGAGTAAGACCTGGTTCTACTTTAAGGATACTTCTCTGGAGGGCGAACGTCCACTGCCGGGTTATCATCCCGCCCGGCTCAAGACAACCTCAGAGCTTCTTGGCCGGCTGTCAGGTTCAGAACGTACAAGGTATGAGCCGGCTCACGCGAAGATTAAGGCCCTCATGGCCAATGGTTTTCCCGGATTGGACTTGATCCGCTGCTAGATTTCCTGGCGGATTATGCCTTTAAGCCATAGAAGCCGGCTCATGTGCGAATACCAAGGCAAGTATGATAGTTCATTATGCTTCAGCCAGTCCACATTAACAGAAGATGATATCACCATGGCTATCCAGAGTCTTGTCCATGAGACATCCAAAACTTGCAGCGCTATTGGGCTAGCGCCTTTCAGTGTCATTAATCCGACCCTAGATGTAAGATGACTCATATCCTTTTTCCTTGGCTCACTTACATTTTACTGATTTTACTGGCTTACTTGTTTCAGGCCGACTCTGATTTCTAGAAGAAGGACTATCTCCCTCCTTTGAAGAAAACCAAGAAGAAGGCCCCAGCTAAGAAAGCCAAAAAGACCACCCTGCAGGAGGAATGGTTTGAATCGCCACAGTCGTCCGGCTCAGAGGTAAAATCTCGGCTACTCTCTACAACTTTGTTCTTTCATTTTACTAACTCCTGCTTGACTCACAGGATAACGTAGAGACAAGCCATGCCAATGCCCTTGAGGTAATCTATGTTTCTTTCGGCTCAGAGTATTTTGTCCCCCAGAAGCCACAGCGGGTTATTGGAAAAGTTCCTCTTTCTCATCCTCTTGTTTATCTGGCTCCCGACTTTCTTTTGAAAAAGCAACAACAGGCTGAGCGTTGTCAGACCCGGAGCGCCGGCTCTACCGAGCTTATGTCTGGCTTACCAAACTCGCCAGCTCCAAAGAAACGCCCCACAGAGGTATGTATCTCCATTTGATTAATTTTACCTTTGTAATCTCAGCGCTGTCTTATCTTTTCCTGAATTGTCTCTCAGAAGTCACCCTCCTCCGACGACTCTTCGGCGATTGCTCTACCGCCTCCCAAGATTAATCTGCTGTAAGTATTTTCTCCAATCTCTTTTAGCGACTATAACCTTCGGGTTCTGATCCTCATACTTTGCAGTGCTCAAGCCAAGCGCAGAAAGACCAACAAGTCCTCCCTTGGCCCCACCGTCCAAGAGCCGGAGCATGCTAAGCCGGATGAGTCCCAGCCGGCTGGGGACCTTCAAGCAACTTCTGCAGAGCCGGCCGTTGATGACGCTATTCCAGACAGCCCGCCAAGGAATCCTTCAAAGTCGCTGAGCCCTGTCCGGACAGCTAAGGACACTACTGGTCCGGATGTTGTTATTACGGGCACTGGCTTGCACTCTCCCCCGGCTCACGTGATGACCAAGCATAGCGAACCGGCTGAAGCTTCAAGGAAGTTAGAGTTTGAACCCTCTGCTCTGGAGAAGATGACAGCCGAGGAACTCCATGCTGGTTACATGACCCGTCTATCCACAAGCGGGGATCTGGAGCTCCAGCTATTTAACCTTATGAAGAAGAAATATGAGGTATTCCTTTTGCCCGTATATCCTTACATAGCCCCCAAGGGCCGACTTAACTTTTCCAAAAGTTGAGTCGGGACTTTCATAATCACTGTCCTTCAGAAAAAACCAGTGTATGGCCCCCAAGGGCCGGTTTAAAAATTGATATTTTTGAGCCCGGACTTCTTAGAAGGTAATTTAGGAGAGCCAATCTTAGCCCCCAAGGGTCGGATCAATCTTGTCCAAAGTTGAGTCGGGACTTTCATGTTGTACTTCTGAAAAATAGACATTAGCCCCCAAGTGTCATGCATATTACTTGCAATCTGTTTGAGACTTGCCCATTTTACTCTCTGCTTTGATATGTCACAGGAAGCCTTAACTGAAGCCGGGTCATAGTTGGCCGGCTTAAAGAACAACTTAGCTGAAAAACAAGCCGCACGGAGCACCACTGATGAGAAGTGCCGGCTCCTTTCCAAGGAGTTGGCTAAAATTAAGGATGATTTCATTGCCTTCAAAGAGTCTGCCGGGTCTGAGAAGGCAACTTTGACCAAGCGGGCGGATGATGTTGATCAGCGGCTGATGATCGTATCTGACGAACTTCAATCTTTGAAATGCCATATCATGAAGATGACAGCCGCCCTCTTTGGTGAGCTCTCAACAACATTCCCTTAATTGTCGTATAATACTTGTGCTGGTGACTTATCGTGAAATCTCTGACTTACACAGGTCCTAGGAGCCGCCAACTGGCCTCTGATAGCATGCTACCTTTGAAGGCCATCCATACTCTGGCGGAGCAACTGTACCATGGTGCAATGTTCACCATCAAAGCCGTGCAGTACAAAGGAAAGATCCCTTCAACTCTCAAAGGGGTCTTGGAACTTTTATCAACGATGCCAAAGCAAATCGCCGAACTGAAGAAATCAACCACTCGCCAGGGGGCAATTGCAGGCATAAGCCGGGCCTTGGCTTTCGCTCCGGAACTTACTCCGGCTGACATGATGGAAGGCTTTCCCTCTAAGAAGGATGACGGCTCTGAATTCACAGAAGCTGATTACATCCGGTGCGTAAAGGACTCTAGGGTTCTTGCCTCCGTCTTAACAGAAGAGGTTGACCTGGAAACTTACCATGCGGCTTATGACGTCGACTAGAAAAGAGTTCGCGGCCCATTCTATGAATGGAAGGATTTGACACCCGCCCGCAGTAAGAACCTCTTCGCCTCTGATCTTGACCTGTCCCCTTTATTTGAGGAAGGAACTTTTGTAGCTCTAACCGACTGCAACTAGAACTTGGACAACCTCCAGATCAAGGTAACCAAAGAGCTGGAGCAGGATAACCCGCCAGCCAGCTGACTATAGAAAACTTGTAATATCTGGCTCTCCATGACCCGCCATGGGGTGTCGAAAAAACTTGATAGATATTTTTGGGCTCCACAGAGAGCGTATGTAATAGTTTAGATGTGACTTTCGCTTTCGCTGAACTTGTTCCATCACGCTTAAATGAAAAAATCCGGCTTTTAAATTCTGCCATCTTCCTTGTATGCCTTTTGTATGCATCCCCGACTCTTCGCAACTTGTCTCCTTGAATGCATAAATACACTTTTACACCGTTGGGAGGCCCGCTTAAAAGCGCAACCCAAAGATGCCTTGTCTTCTCGGCGTGTTGATATGAAACTTCTGCTTGGATCGAGAGTCATCCGAGAAGGTTAGATAAGCTTCACCCGTAGGGCAGGAAGCCCCCTGTATCACTTATGCTGCTTTGTCAACATAAAAAACACCAGTTGCCAAGGTTGGATAAGCTACACCCAGAGGTGGGAAGCCCCCTTGACAACCGTGGCTAATCTGGTTAGCCAGAGATGGCATAAAGCCTGGCCGATAAGGCATTAGAAGCGATACCCGGAGGTAAGAAGCCGCCCTCTGCTGGTTGTTAGGGTTAGATAAGCTACACCCGGAGGTGGGAAGCCCCCTTGACAACCATGGTTAATCTCGTTAACTGAAGATGGCATAAAGCCTGGCTGATAAGGCATTAGAAGCGATACCCGGAGGTAAGAAGCCGCCCTCTGCCGGTTGCTAGGGTTAGATAAGCTACACCCGGAGGTGGGAAGCCCCCTTGACAACCATGGTTAATCTGGTTAACCGGAGATGGCATAAAGCCTGGGCCGATAAGGCATTAGAAACGATACCCGGAGGTAAGAAGCCTCCCTCCGCCGGTTGGTAGGGTGTTAGATACCCATCGGTAAAAAACTCCCTACAACCGCGGCTAATCATGTTAGCCGGAGATTTGGCATGAAGCCGGCCAATAGGGTGTTAGAAGCGACACCCGTCGGTAAGAAGCCCCCTTCAGCAATATGGCGTAAACGCCAGCCGATAAGGCATTAGAAGCGATACCTGGATGTAAGAAGCCGCCCTCTGCCATGGCTAATCATGTTAGCCGGAGATTTGGCATAAAGCCGGCCGATAAGGCATTAGAAGCGATACCCGAAGGTAAGAAGCCGCCCTCCGCCGCGACTAATCATGTTAGCCGGAAATTTGGCGTAAAGCGCCGGCCGATAAGGTGTTAGAAGCTATACCCAGGGGTAGGAAGCCACCCTCTGCCGCAGCTAATCTTGTTAGCCGGAAATTTTTTGAACTCTTCTTGTATGAGCGAAGATGTATGAAACTGCAGAGGCCTGTTCATGTAAGGATGCTACTTTATTCATATATATAAATATGATATGTACAATGATAGTGTACAATGATGAGTCTTGACACCTTTAAGTGTAATAAGGCCGTAGATGCGCTATGTTCCACGGTCGGCGGGTCTCCTGACCCGCCATATCTGAGTCATCCCAGATATCGATGAGGTAATATGACCCGGTTTTGAGATTTCTGCTGACCACGAAAGGTCCTTCCCATGGGGGAGATAACTTATGCATATTATTCTGGTCTTGAATCAGCCGGAGCACTAAGTCACCTTCATGAAACGTTCGGGTCTTGACCCTGCGGCTGTGATAGCGGCATAGGTCTTGTTGATAAATCGCCGACCGGGCAGCCGCCAGCTCTCGTGCCTCTTCCAAAGCGTCCAACGCGTCTTGACGTGCTGTCTCATTGTCCGTCTCAACATAAGCCGCCACTCATGGCGAGTCATGCCGGATGTCACTTGGCAATACTGCCTCAGCACCATACACCATAAAGAAAGGTGTAAATCCTGTAGATCTGTTGGGGGTGGTTCTGGTGCTCCATAAGACGGAAGGCAACTCTTCTACCCAACACCCGGGCGTTCTTTGCAAAGGAACCATAAGCCGCGACTTGATACCCCTTAAAATTTCTTGATTGGCACGCTCCGCTTGACCATTGGACTGTCGATGCGCAACTGCTGAAACATCAAGCCGGATGTGCTCCTCGTCCCAGAATTTTTTCATAGCCCCCTTGGACAGATTTGTGCCATTATCAGTGACGATGCTGTGGGGGTAACCAAAACGGTAGACCAACTTTTTAATAAATTGAACCACCGTAGCCGCGTCACACTTGCTGACCGGCTCTGCCTCTATCCATTTAGTGGACTTATGAACTGCCACCAAGAGGTGTGTTTTCTTATCCTTGGATCTCTTGAAAGGTCCCACCACGTCAAGCCCCCAGACCGCAAACGGCCAAGTAATTGGTATCATCCTCAACTCCTGAGCCGGAACATGAGCACGTCGGCCAAACTTTTGACAGCCGTCACACTTGCGGACCAGGTATTCCGCGTCCTTACGAGCCGTCAACTAGAAGAAATCATGCCGGAAGGCCTTGGATACCAGAGATTTTGAGCCGGCATGGTGTCCACAATCTCCAACATGAATTTCGTTCAGGATTTGCTGACCCTCTTCTGGTGAAACACAACGTTGAAAAACCCCAGTCATGCTACACTTGTGTAACTCACCATTAACTATTGTCATGAATTTAGAACGCCGGGTGATCTGTCTCGCCAGGTTTTCATCATTAGGTAACTCGCCCCGGGTCAAATAGGCCAGGTAAGGCGCAGCCCAATCCGGAATAGCATGTAGATCCGCCACTAATTGTCCCTCCGGGTCAGGAACAACCAAATCCTCTTCATAAGGTATTTTGATAGTCGGATGATGTAAGACATCCAGGAAGACATTGGGCGGCACCGGCTTTCATTGAGAACCTAACCGTGATAGGGCATCAGCCGCCTCATTCCTTTGACGGTCAATTTGATCCACCTGATATCCTTTGAAGTGACCAGCAATGATATCAACCGCCTGTTGATAAGCCGCCATCCGTGGGTCTTTGGAATCCCAAGTGCCCGAAACTTGCTGAGCCACTAGATCTGAGTCGACCAAACACCTGACCCGGCTTAGATTCATCTCCTTGGCTACTCTGAGACCGTGAAGCAAAGCCTCGTACTCAGCCCCATTGTTAGTGCAAGGGAACATTAGCCAGAGCACATAACAAAATTTATCACCTTTGGGAGATGTCAAAACAACTCCTGCCCCTGACCCTTCTAACTGCTTAGATCTGTCAAAGTGTATAGTCCAGTATGTGTCATCCGGCTTTTCCTCGGGAGCTTGACATTCTACCCAATCATTTATAAAATCCACAAGGGCTTGGGACTTGATAGCCGTCCGAGGCACATATTTTAGATTGAGAGGTCCCAACTCCAATGCCCATTTAGCAATCCTTCCAGTGGCTCCTCTGTTCTGGATTATGTCCCCCAACGGAGCAGAACTGACCACAGTTATCTGGTGCCCTAAAAAATAGTGCTTTAACTTGCGGATGGCCATAAAGACTCCATATACCAGCTTCTGCCACTGTGGATACCTTTGCTTGGACTCTATCAGGACCTCACTAATGTAATATACCGGCCTTTGAACTGGATACTCCTACCCAGATTCCTTGCGCTCAACCACAATCGTAGCGCTCATGGCCCTATTATTAACCACTACATATAGAAGTAGCAGTTCTTTTTCGTTAGTGGCGGAGCTTCAACCAAGGGCGGTGGCCAAACTCGGCGCAGAGGAAGGCATCCATGGTTATTGGCGGTGGCAGACGAGAGGTCGGCGGCAGCCATGTAACCGCCTGGGCGCAGTGGAGCGTATCCTGGATAGGCTCTGCGGCGTACATGTTTGTGGAGATGTGGCCACGGCCGGGTGGCGTCGGCTAGATAAGGAGCATGAAGGCTAGGTCGTTTAGCGGGGTGCTAGCGTGAGGACAACGGTGGCAGTACGCCGTACGCGGCTACATGGGATGTGCTCTTCCTCCGGCAGTGGGTGGAGGATGGCGGGCTATACCATAGAGGAACGGAGGACCTTACCCCCGGGCAACTCTACCTCCGGCGGCGGTGGCTAGTTCGGCGGGTGGTGCAGCCGTGCAGGACCGGGAATTACGTCCTCGTCGCGTGGTCGTGGATGGTGATTGTACGGGCCAGGAGGAGGGACTGCGGCGATGCGATGACTTTGAGGAATGCAGATTTCTTTCTTGTTAAGGCGGTTTCGATGACGTGACATAACAGTTCGCAGCTCACTCCGTTTGCTCTAACTTTTACAAACAACCTCGGATGAAGATGAGACCAAAAACATATTTAGCCGTTTCGACGATACAAACAACTTTCATGTTGACCTTTTTTGATTCGAGGCCTTCTTGTGGGCCAAAAGTCTTATCCCAGCGTTTTGGCCCACAAGACAGCCTCGAATCAAAAAAACGTTCAACATGAGCGCGTGTAAACGGTTTAATTTGTTTTTGGTTTCATCTTCATTCGAAGTCATTTGCAAAAGTTAGAACAAACGGAGTTAGGTGTGAATTGTTATACCACGTCATCGAAACCGGCCCTGCCTGTCATAATAGTGCTTAAAATGCCTCAACATACAGTTCAATGTTTCTACAAATGATTAGACCCGAAATCAGTGTTTTCTGCAATAAAATCATAGAAAAGTCTTTTATGTAAAACTACGTTTTAAATGTGGTGGTTTTCTGCAATTCACTCATTTACATAAGGTGATAAAAGATTTGGGCAGAGGAGTTATGAACGCGCGCACGGTGATTGTTTCCTCCCCTGCCCGCTCAATGAAATTGCTAAGCGCACATTTGTTGCGGGATTAAAATTATCTTAGTGGTTGGATTTAATCATGTGGGCTAATCGGGTGATGTCAGTCTTCCTGTGTACGTTTGTGGGGTGGTTATAGAAAATAAAATGTTGGTTTCTTTAATAGTAGTAGAGAATAGTAGAAGCGCTATTTACCAAACATTATTTGAAAACATTTTGAAAACATGATTTTAAAAGAAAGTGTGAAAAATGTTTGTTGAGGTTTTAAAACAGTCATCGAATTTAAAAAAATGTCATCAAATTGGAAAAAACTCATCGAAATTGAAAATAATTTATCCAATTTAAAAAGGTTCATCGACTTTGGAACAAAAGTTCATCGAATTTTATTTTTTTAATAAAAATTAAAAAATAGTTCATTTAATTTAAAAAAGGATCATAGATGTTGAAAAAAAAGGCTCACGATTTTTTTATAAAACCGCGCTTTTAAGAAGAAAAAATGATATGAAAAAGGAAAAAAACAAACCAAACTGTAGGACAAATAAAAATGTTAAGAAATAAAACATGTGATCAATTGTATGAAAGGGATGTCTTCGAGGAGGTGTTTGTTGGGGAAAGATGTGTCCCCAACATACTCCTTTCATCTTGTATACTAGGTTGGAAGTGCGGTTTGCCGCACCCGGCAGCGGTCGCTGCCGGGTATTGTTATGTCCAACTCGGTAATTAAAGCATTGTAAATATATGTGCCAGAAAGCATTGTAAATATTGTACTGCTGAAGATAGTCACAGCTAGACTACAATTGGTTTTGCTTTATGCCACTAAGATTAAAATTCACACTATCACCACTAAGATCATCTTCACTAACAATTAATGGTTACAACCAGGATCTGCAAGAAATTTCTACACTTCAAAGCAAAGAAATGGAAAGAAAGAGAAAGAATGCACAAATTTCAGTGTTCGGGTTTGTTTAAGAGCACAACACATGTTTGCAAATAAGCTTAATTAAACTTTGAGTGGGCAGTTTGACCACAAGTTTCAGAGTTAACAGATGCTTCATGCCAGACTAGTACAAACACATGGTGAGTTGGTGACTTGATTACAATCTAACTAAATATGATTTCATGCAAACCCTGTCAACATATTCCTATTTTAACCTCTCAATGAAATATTTTTAGCAAGAATGGTATCATTTCAAAATAAAGATAGCATCCATCATGCAAATGATCTTACTGGACCAAGATATCTTATGCATTGCTTTTTCAGCAGAGCCCTTGAACAGTCTGGAAGATCCACATCTTTGAATATGAAAAAAGAAAAATATTATCAATTTGGAGCGCATAGAATGACAGAAAGGCAGCAGATACTACAAATCTAAAAGTTTTCATTATTCCTTTCACATGCATCTAATAATGAAAAAAAGAGGCATCTCAATCCAATGGGAATAGGGGATCACTTACTCTGTTGACAGGAACTCCTTGCTCTGCGTGTGTGTGTGTGTGATTCAGTAATTGGAATTAGAAAACTTCAGTACATGACACTGTTTAAACTAAGGTCATTTTTGCTTGAGAGCTAACATGAGGCAACCCTTTTAGAAAAAGGAACCTGGCAACCCTTTTAAAATTAACATGTGGTTGATTAATACATAAAGCCATAAAAACGTCATATACCTCTCGCAAGATGAATATATCCACAGGTACCTATGTATTACTAATATTTCATTATTTCTACAGTCACTAGTAGAAAACAGGGCTTTCATCATAACTCGATCTACACATTAGTCCCGGTTGCATTACGAACCGTGACTAATGTGAGCATTAGTCCCGATTCGAGCGGCTAGGGCGCCGGCCGGGCATCAGTCCCGGTTCAAATGGGACCTTTAGTCCCGGTTGGTGTCTCCAACCGTGACTAAAGGGGCCGATATCCTTTAGTCTCGATTGGTGTCTCCAACCGGGACTAAAGGTGAAGCTTTTAGTCCCGCTTGGAGATACCAACCACTACTAGGGAAATGCTTATACACAGGAGCTCACTAGTAGCGCTTTAAAAAAAAGCGCTACTGATAAATAGCAGTAGCGCTTGTGCAGAAAGAGCATTGCTACTATGCACATAGCAGTAGCGCTGTAGATATAAAACACGCTACTACTACAATTGCCAGACTGTTGCAGGCAGACTAGGTATACTAGTAGCGCTCATAGGTTAAAAGCGCTACTGCTATTGAATTTAGCAATAGCGCTTTCCTGTAACCAGTGCTACTACTAAAGTTCAGTCCCACCTCGCTCCGCGAACAGAATAGGTGTAGCGCTTCTTCACCTAAAGCGCTACTGCTATTGTACTTAGCAGTAGCGGTGGTTGAGAACTAGCGCTACTACTACGGGGCACCTTATCCACACGCGCGCGTCCTCACTTTTCCCCTCACACTCTCACTCACTCCGCCGCGCGCCGTCGCCTCCGTCGCCGCCGTCGCCCACCGTCGCCCCCAAGGTCCCTCCCTCCTCCTCCCTCCTCCCTCTGGCGGCCCCCTCCTCCTCCTCCTCCCTCCTCCTGCTCTCTCCTCCTCCTCGCTCCTCCTCCCTCCTCCTCCCACCTCCTCCTTTCTATAATACAAAGTTTTTTAGTAATAGAATTTAGTAAAAAAATTAGTTAAAGAAATTAGTAATAGAAATTTTTAGGTACATAAACGTATTATGCTATATGATATATTTTTTAGTAAATGTAGGTTTTTGAATACAATAGATTTCGTTCTATGTCGGTATCAAATAAAATATGAAAATGCCCATGTCGATGATTAGAACTAGGGTTTATGAGGTATATAGATAGATGGATGGAAGGACAGCTGTTAGGGCTAGAACTATGGTATTTTTAGTAAATGTATAGGTCTTTTCAATTTTTAGGGTTAGAACAAGGTATTTTTAGTAAATGTTAGGGCTAGAACTAGGATGTTTTAGACATAGGGTTTCACTAAGTCCTAAGCTGAGGATTTAATGTTTATGTTTATATTTTGTTTTTGCAAAAATCATGGAGCCCCTGCATCATCCGCGCCGTCGTCCCCATCACCGACCACCTCTGACCTCGAGGTGAGACCAGCCAAATCCCCATGTTGATGACGATATTGATGTTTTGATAGTTGTAGTAGAGTAGTAGCTGTGAAAATTTTCATGGAATATGTGATATGTAGTACTAGTGCTTGCCCAAGTGGCCTATGTTTGTAGGGAACTCCTCACAGGCCTATGTTTTGCCGGAGTGTTGATTCAGTTTCGTTTCCGTAAATTTCAGGTGCTCGATAGGTCCTATTTTAGCAAAGGTCATGCCGGATTTTTTCATGAATTTTAGCATGACTTGTGCTAGAATATGTAGGAAATATCGAGTGACCCAGATTTGCTAGAAAGAGAATTAAATGACATTTTGAGTGGACCATAAGTCTGTCGGGGCTCCATACATGACAGTCCAAAAATTAGTGAGGGAGAGTCTCCACCATATATCAGAGAAGAAGAATGCCGACTGTTGTCGTGGGGGTCGCTTCTCCTTCTTCTCCTTGTGCTAGACCTTTGTTATGCACTAGGGGAAGAAGGAGTCGCGACCATCACCGACGATCGAAAAATCAGTGAGGGAGTGTCCACCATATATGAGAGAGGAAGGAGAATCCTGACAGACCGATAGTCAACCCGTGATGAATAATAATGATCACGATCCTTCCGATCTAGCGCCAAACGGACGACACCTTCGCGTTCAGCACACGTACAGCTTGATGACGATCCCCGCCGTCTTGATCCAGCAAGAGAGAGCGGAGAGTTAGAAGAGTTTGCCGGCAGCATGACGGCGCTTCGGCGATGGTGGTGGAGCAATTCCGGCAGGGCTTCGCCTAAGCACTGCAGAAATCCGATCTAGAGGAGAAACTATGCATTAGAGGGTAGGGTTGCACGTGGCTGAAAATCTAGTGCAAAAATCCAAAAACCTCTAGTATATATAAGGGGAAGAGAGGAGAGGAGGCAGACTTGGCTTTCCAAGCCAAGGCCTTCGGCCGAATGAGGTGGAGTCCACCTCCAATCCTAGTAGGACTAGGATTCACCTATTTTGGCCTTTTTTCCACCTTTTCTCTTGGGATTTTTTCTTCCAGCCGCATGGGCCTATTCTGGATGTTCCACCAGCCCACTAAGGGCTGGTTTCCACTCTCCCACAGCTCATGTAGCCTCTTGGGTCGAAATACCCCTCCCGGAGGTCTCCCGGTACACTACCGATAAGCCCAGAACTTTTCCGACGACCAAAACAGGACTTCCTATATATGAATCTTTACCTCCAGACCATTCCGGAGCTCCTCGTGACGTCCGGGATCTCATTCGGGACTCCGAACAAACTTCGGTCACCACCATACATAACTCTATACTACCGAAACGTCACCAAACCTTAAGTGTGCAGACCCTGCGGGTTCGAGAACTATGTAGACATGACCTAGACACCTGTATGGTCAATAACCAATGGCGGGATCTAGATGTCCACATTGGTTCCTACATATTATATGAATATCTTTATCGGTTGAACCTCTATGTCATGGATTCAGTTAATCCCGTATGATGTTCCCTTTGTTCTTCGGTATGTTACTTGCCCGAGATTCGATCGTCGGTATCTCGATACCTAGTTGAACCTCGTTACTGGCAAGTCTCTTTACTCGTTTCGTAATACAAGATCCCGTGACCATCACTTAGTCACATTTCTTGCAAGGCTCATTGTGATGATGTATTACCGAGTGGGCCCTAAGATACCTCTCCGTCACACAGAGTAACAAATCCCAGTCTTGATCCATGCCAACTCAATAGACACCATCGGAGATACCTGTAGAGCACCTTTATAGTCACCCAGTTACGTTGCGACGTTTGATACACACAAGGCACTCCTCCGATGTTCATGAGTTGCATGATTTCATGGTCATAGGAACACATACTTGACATGTAGAAAACAATAGCAATAAACTGATACGATCATATGCTATGTTTGTAGTTTGGGTCTTGTCCATCACATCTTTCTCCTAATGATGTGATCCCGTTATCAAATGACATCTCATGTCAATGGCTAGGAAACCTTGACTATCTTTGATCAACGAGCTAGTTCACTAGAGGCATACTAGGGACAGTGTGTTGTCTATTTACCCACACATGTAATGTGTTTCCAATCAATACAATTGTAGCATGGATAATAAACGATTATCATGAAAAAGGAAATATAAGAATAAACACTTTATTTATTGCCTCTAGGGCATATTTCCAACAGTCTCCCACTTGCACTAGAGTCAATAATCTAGTTCACATCACTATGTTATTTACATGGTAATGAATCGAACACCCATGCAGTTTTGGTGTTGATCATGTTTAGCCCTTGGAAGAGGATTAGTCAACGGGTTTGCAACATTCAAATCCGTGTGCACTTTGCAAATATTTATGTCCTTCTCCTCAATGTAATACCGGATGGAGTTGAAGCGTCGCTTTATGTGTCTGGTCCTCTTGTGAAACCTTGGTTCCTTGGCTAGAGCAATGGCACCAGTGTTGTCACAGAACAGGTTCATTGGATTCAATGCACTATGCACTACTCCAAGATCTGGCATGAACTGCTTCATCCAGACATCTTCCTTCGCCGCCTCCGAGGCTGCAATGTACTCCGCTTCGCACGTAGAATCAGCTACCACGCTTTGCCTGGAACTGCACCAGCTTACCGCTCCCCCGTTAGGAATAAATACGTATCCGGTTTGCGACTTAGAGTCGTCCGGATCAGTGTCAAAGCTTGCATCGACGTAACCCTTTATGACGAGCTCTTCATCACCTCCATAAACGAGAAACATTTCCTTAGTCCTTTTCAGGTACTTAAGGATATTCTTGACCGCTTGCCAGTGCTCCATTCCAGGATCACTTTGAAACCTTCCGGCCATACTTATGACAAGGCTGACATCGGGTCTTGTGCACAACATTGCATACATGATAGTGCCTATGGCTGAAGCATAGGGGATGACACTCATTTTTTCTCTATCTTCTGCAGTCACTGGGCATTGAGTCTTACTCAACTTCACACCTTGTAACACAGGCAAGAACCCCTTCTTGGACTGATCCATTTTGAATTTCTTCAAAACTTTATCAAGGTATGTGCTTTGTGAAAGTGCTATTAAGCATTTTGATCTATCTCTATAGATCTTAATGCCTAATATGTAAGCAGCTTCTCCTAGGTCCTTCATTGAAAAACTCTTGTTCAAATATTCCTTCACGCTTTCCAGCATTTCTATATTGTTTCCAATCAGCAATATGTCATCCACATATAATATTAGAAATGCCATAGAGCTCCCACTCACATTCTTGTAAATACAAGCTTCTCCATCAACTTGTATAAACACAAACGCTTTGATCACCTCATCAAAGCGCTTATTTCAACTCCGAGATGCTTGCACCAGTCCATAAATGGATCGTTGGAGTTTACAAACTTTGTCAGCATTCTCTGGATCGACAAAACCTTCGGGTTGCATCATATACAAGTCTTCCTCAAGGAAACCGTTGAGGAACGCTGTTTTGACATCCATCTGCCAAATTTCATAGTCGAAATAAGCAGCTATTGCCAACATGATTCTAACAGATTTAAGCATCGCTACGGGTGAGAATGTATCATCGTAGTCAACTCCTTGAACTTGTGAAAAACCCTTTGCCACAAGTCGAGCTTTATGGACAGTGATATTACCGTCCGCGACTGTCTTCTTCTTAAAGATCCATTTGTTCTGAATGGCCTTTCGCCCTTCAGGTAATGCTTCCAAAGTCCATGCTTTGTTTTCATACATGGATCCCATCTTAGATTTCATGGCCTCTAACCATTTCTCGGAATCCGGGCCCATCACTGCTCCTCCATAGCTCCTAGGTTCATTGTTGTCCAACAACATGACCTCTAAGACAGGGTTGCCGTACCACTCAGGAGTAGTATGCGCCCATGTCGACCTACGAGGTTCAATAGTAGCTTGATCCGAAGCTTCATGATCATCGTCATTAACTTCCTCTTCCACCGTCATAGGTTCTATAGAAACAACTTTCTGCGCTGCGCTACTTTCTGGTTGAAGTAAAGGTTCAATAACCTCATCAAGCTCTATCTTCCTCCCACTCAATTCTTTCGAGAGAAGCTTTCTCAAGAAATGTTCCATTATTAGCGACAAACACTTTGCCTTCGGATCTGAGATAGAAGGTATACCCAACTATCTCTTTCGGGTATCCTATGAAGAGGCATTTCTCCGCTTTGGGTTCCAGCTTTTCAGGCTGAAACTTTTTGACATAAGCATCACATCCCCAAACTTTAAGAATCAACAACTTTGGCCTTTTGCCAAACCATAGTTCATATGGCGTCGTCTCAATGGATTTTGATGGTACCCTATTTAAAGTGAATGCAGCTGTCTCTAATGCATAACCCCAAAACGATAGTGGCAAATCAGCAAGACACCCAGTTACGTTTGTAGTTTGATACACACAAGGCACTCCTATAGAGCACCTTTATAGTCACCCAGTTACGTTGCGACGTTTGATACACACAAGGCACTCCTCCGATGTTCGTGAGTTGCATGATCTCATGGTCATAGGAAGACATACTTGACATGCAGAAAACAGTAGCAATAAACTGACATGATCATATGCTACGTTTGTAGTTTGGGTCTTGTCCAACACATCATTCTCCTAAAGATGTGATCCCGTTATCAAATGATATCTCGTGTCAATGTCTAGGAAACCTTGACCATCTTTGATCAACGAGCTAGTTCACTTGAGGCATACTAAGGACATTGTGTTGTCTATTTTCCCACACATGTAATGTGTTTCCAATCAATACAATTATAGCATGGATAATAAATGATTATCATGAACAAGGAAATATAATAATAAACACTTTATTTATTTCCTCTAGGGCATATTTCCAACAGTCGTGTGGGCCACTGTCAGTGCAGAGGGAGCCGGCCCCCGCGGAGGTGATACATCGCCATGTTAGGGAGGAGGACAAGCACGTTCGATGCTATATGGCTGCGTTGGACGCCGGGTTCTCCTATACCTGTCAGGTTCTTCAAGGATCTCACACAAGCTATGATCCTGTGATGGTTCCTTCTCTTTGGGTGTCCACCGCCCGCGCCGATACCCGTCGTTCGCTATGGTTCTAATTATAGTAGTGATGTTATATGTATGATACTATTCGAGATGTATTAGTGATACTATTCGATGATGTATGGACGAAAGAGATGATTTAGTTTTGCTTATTGAATGCATGCTAATTTGAATACTAATTTGTTTTATGATTTAGTTTTGCTTATTGAATGCACGTCTGTTTGATATATGGAATGGGTTGACTTTAGGTATGTTGACGAATGGAGGAGACACCATTACCGATGGTCGCAATATCAGAGGGAGTGCCCACCATATATGTGAGATGAGAGTTTAGGAAGGAAAGACTCGACAGACCTAAAGTCAACCCGTTGCATATTGAGTAATGGCGATCTGTGTGTTGATCAATTTTCTTGTAGTTTCCTTTGATCGATTTTAAATGTTTCAACTATGAACATAGGAAATGTCTGATGACAAAAGGGAATTCGCTTTGTGCGAATACTGCAAAGACGAGAGCGGCCTGTGTGACAATCCTTTCCTAGTTGATGGTAGGCGCTTCAGCATCATGCTGGATGAGACCTTCGAAGTGGATACAGTAAGTCATAGTGACAAGTCTTTTTTCGTAATTAAGCATGACTTCTGCTTCTTTTGCTTCAACTTATAATTTTATTTTTTTACTATTCTACTAGTGTATCCCTACCATGCAAGAATTTTTGTCTTGGATAAGATTGGTTTCAATACTAAAAAAGATATGGAGGTAAAGATAGTTCACTTGAGGACCGAGCATGGTTTTACTTTTGCGGTAAAATTGTACTATGCAAACACCTACTGCTATTTTGAATACAAAACTTGGCAAGCACTATGAAAGGCTTATGCATTTGAGCCTAATATGCTTATCGCCTTTGATATTCGTCCGTAAGATGAAATTGAAGGTAATATCGACATATGGGTCGATGTGCAGACGCCTCCAGTTCTACCATTATGTGAGTGTCTCAACCATATTTATTAACTAATTTATATTGTTTATTTAAAAATAGTTGACAACTTATTTGCATTGACAGCTTATTTTCATTCTTCAAAAAATGTAAGGAAGATGGTAGACAGAACCTGCTACTATAGTGATGAAGCAAAATTAACTTATAAGGAGAAAGATCATCTTACCACATTTCTTAGTCATCTTGAGAATTACAATAGCTATTATCAAACTCTTGCACATTATGGTCAATACGTGCCACTAGTGCAAGTGGTGAAGTACGGGAACATCCATGGAGATTGCATGGTAAGATTTTAATTCTACTATTACGACATCCGTGCATATTTTGCATAAATTCTTCTAAAACTAAACTACATTGCTAAATACAAAGTTATTACTATGTTTTTCAACAGAAAATCCCGAAGGATTATGTGCCTCATCTGATGTTTCTGAGAGGTCGCGTTGTTATTACGAGCTTAGGGCCACCACGGCCAGGTCAGCCAACGCATCACTCCTGTCCATACCGGATTTCTAAAACCAATGGAGTCATGACAATCAAAGATTGGAAAAAAATGCATGGTCAATCGTAGAGAGCTACTTGGAAGCAACATTGTGCGTAGGCCAAGAATGGGAGACATGATGATCTCCATTCTCCATAATGGAGAGTCAGGGCCTATCTTGTTATATGATATTGTACCTAAGAGAGGGTAGAGTAGGTCCTATAAGAGAGGACTAGGTCCTAGGTACAATGTGTTATTATGTGCTACAATGTGTTAGAGTTGATGATGATGATGAGGAGGAGGAGTTGTAATTATGACTAGTGACGAACTTGTTATATGATGTCTCATTGAAGAAAATGATGATGATGAGATCTTATATGACAATGATGTATTATGATGATCTGATGAAACAATTGTATAGATCCTGTATAAATACAAATAAGCAGGAATACTAGCAGTAGCGTTGGAAATCATCTAGTAGCAGCAGCACTTCGTTCGTCCAAGCGCTACAGATAGTTAGCAGTAGTGCTTTCCAGGCAAGCACTACTGTTGACAACACATATTAGTAGCGCTTGCCAGGCCAGCGCTACTGCTAAAACTTAGCTGTAGTGCGATAGCAGTAGCGCTGGACCCAGCGCTACTACTATGCATATTTCGAGCGCTACTACTAGGGTTTTCCCTACTAGTGAACTGGGACTAAAGGGGTTGGGACTTTAGTCTTGGTTGGTATCTCCAACCGGGAATAAAGGTCTAGCCTTTAGTCCCGGTTGGAGACACCAACCGGGACTAAAGGGTTTTGAAATTTTCTTTTTTGTTTTTTCTATTTGTTTTCTGTTTTTAGTTTCTGTTTTAAATTGCTTATATCTTTTAGGGTATTTGATGTTTTTGAGTGATTCTTTTTGCATTAGATTCAAAGTTTTGTCTAGTTTGTGTTTGTGCAATTAGTTTTCAAGTTTGAATGGTTGAAATTTGAATTTTTTGAAATTTCCTTCAAACCCTAGATTGTGAATAACTTGTGTTTAAAAATTGTTTTTAGTTTTTTTTGCTCCTAGGCACATGTTAGATGGTGCATGTTGAATGTACAAAAAGTCTGGAGTTAAAATAAGTTTAAAAACTGAAATGCCTTTGTAACAGAAGAGTTTTTGTCCGGAACCCAGATACTTCGAAAGAGATTGTCCAGTTTGTACACAAAGTGCATCCAACATTTGCCGTAACCATCTCAACTTTTTAGCACATGCTATGTGGGTAAAATTATGATACGATGTCGAGTTTGAACCTTTTAAGTGTTCATTTGTAGTGGTTTTCAATTTCAGGGTCATTTAGCTAAAAAAAATCAACAAATGCATGAAAAATAGCGAATGAAGTGGGAAAGGGTTGAAAATTGATGATGTGGCTTTGAATGGTGCATGTTGAACGTACAAAAAGTCCGGAGTTTAAATAAGTTAAAAGAATGAAATGCTTTTGTAACAGATGAGTTTTCGTCTGAAACCCTGATACATCAAAATGGTTTTAGGGTTTTGGCACAAGTTTTTCAGCCATGTGCTATCCGTTCCTCCAGTGCATAGTTTCTCCTCTAGATCAGATTTCCGCAGTGCTTAGGCGAAGCCCTGCCGGAATAGATCCACCACCATCGCCGGAGCGCCGTCGTGCTGCCGGAGAACACTTCTACCTCTCCGCTCCCTCTTGCTGGATCAAGAAGGCGGAGATTGTCATCAAGCTGTACGTGTGCTGAACACGGAGGTGCCGTCCGTTCGGTGCTTGATTAGGACGGATCGTGATTGGATCGCGGGACGCTCATCGATTTGGATCACGAAGACGTTCGACTACACCAACCGCGTTTCTTAACGCTTCTCGCTTAGTGATCTACAAGGGTACGTTGATCCACTCTCCCTCTCGTAGATGCTCATCACCATGGATAGGTCTTGCGTGAACGTAGGAATTTTTTTGTTTCCCATGCGACGTTCCCCAACCACGGTGAGGAGTACGAGAATTTGGATGCATGCCCGGTATGCGGTGCACTATGCTATATGATCTCCCGCGATGAACCTGGTGATGTGGAGGGCGAACGCCACAGGAAGAGGGTTCCTGCCTAGGTGATGTGGTATGCTCCTATAATACCACGGTTGAAACGTTTGTTCCAAAACAAAGAGCATGCCAAGTTGTTGCGATGGCACAAAGAAGAACGTAAGAAAGACGGGATGTTGAGAGCACCCGCTGATGGGTCGCAGTGGAGAAAAATTGAGAGGGAGTTCAAGGACTTTGCAGCTAACGCAACGAACTTATGGTTTGGTCTTAGTACAGACGGCATGAATCCTTTTGGGGAGTAGAGCTCCAGTCACAACACCTGGCCTGTGACTCTATGTATCTACAACCTTCCTCCTTGGTTGTGCATGAAGCAGAAGTACATTATGATGCTAGTGCTCATCCAAGGCCCTAAGCAACCTGGCAACGACATTGATGTATACCTAAGGCCACTAGTTGATGAACTTCTACAGTTGTGGAAAAAACCAGGTGTACGTGTGTGGGATGCGCACAAACAGAAGGAAATTGACCTACGAGCGTTGCTGTTTGTAACCATCAATGATTGGCCTGCTCTTAGTAACTTTTCAGGACATACAAACAAGGGATACAATGCATGCACGCATTGTTTAGATTATAATGAAAGTATATATTTGGATAAATGTAAGAAGAGTGAGTACCTAGGACATCGTCGATTTCTACCGATCAAGCATATATTAAGAAAGGCAGGCAACCATTTCAAAGGTGAGCCAGATAACCGGAAGAAGCCTGGCCTCCGTACTGGTGAATATATATTTGATATTGTCAAGGATTTACAAGTAATCTTTGGAAAGCGTCCTGGCGGACAATCTGCTCCGAATGACGCCAACGGACACACACCCATGTGGAAGAAGAAATCTATATTTTGGGAACTTGAATAATGGAAAGCCCTAGAGGTCCGCAATGCAATCGACATGATGCACGTGACGAAGAATCTTTGTGTGAACCTGCTAGGCTTCTTGGGCATGTATGGAAAGACAAAAGATACACTAGAGGCACGGGAGGACGAGCAAAGAATTAACGAAAAAGGCGACATGCCTCCAAAGCAGTATCAAGGTCCTACCAGCTACGGTCTTACAAAAGAAGAGAATGAAAACTTTTTTGAATGCCTTCTCAGTATCAAGGTCCCGTCTGGCTTCTCGTCGAATATAAAGGGAGTAATAAATATGGTAGAGAGAAAATTTCAAAATCTAAAGTCTCATGACTGCCACGTGATGATGACGCAATTACTTCCGCTTGCACTTAGGGCGCTTCTACCGGAAAATGTTCGATTAGCCATTGTGAAGCTATGCACACTCCTCAATGCAATTTCTCAAAAGGTAATCGATCCAGAAACCCTACCAAGGTTATAGAATGACCTGGTCCAATGTCTTGTCAGTTTCGAGTTGGTGTTCACTCCATCCTTCTTCAATATAATGACGCACGTCCTAGTTCACCTAGTCAAAGAGATTAACATTCTGGGTCCTGTATTTCTACACAATATGTTCCCCTTCGAGAGGTTCATGGGAGTCTTAAAGAAATATGTTCATAACCATGCTAGGCCAGAAGGAAGCATCGCCAAGGGATATGGAACAGAGGAGGTTATTGAGTTTTGTGTTGACTTTGTTCCTTACATTAAGCCGATTGGTCTTCCTGAATCGCGGCATGAGGGGAGACTAGGTGGAAAAAGGCACACTAGGAAAGAAAGAAGAAATAATTATGGACGGGCATTGTTTCACTCAAGCACACTACACAGTTCTACAAAATTCCACCTTGGTGACTCCATATATCGAGGAACACAAGGATATTGTACGGTCCAAGAACCCGGAGCAGTCTGACCCCTGGATTGAACGTAAACACATGGAGACTTTCGCCGGTTGGTTGCAAACAAAGCTCATCAATGACAACGATGTTATAGATAAACTGTACGGGTTGGCCAAGACACCAAGTTTGAATGTAACGACTTTCAAAGGGTACAAGATAAATGGGAATACATTTTACACGATCGCACAAGATAAAAAGAGCACCAACCAAAACAGTGGTGTCCGCTATGATGCAACCAACTTTCAAGATACATTTTATGGTTACAAAGAGGAGATATGGGAACTTGACTATGGACCTGATCTTAAGGTCCCTTTGTTTCGGTGCAAATGGGTCAAATATACTGGAGGAGGGGTACAGGTAGACCCGCAGTACGGAATGACAACAGTGGATCTCAACAATCTTGGGTACACAGATGATTCATTCGTCCTAGCCAATGATGTGGCTCAGGTTTTCTATGTGAAGGGTATGTCTAGCAAACCGAGGAGAAAAAAAGATAAGGAAGCGAATACATCATACAATGAGCCAAAGCGCCACATAGTTCTTTCGGGGAAAAGAAACATTGTGGGAGTGGAGGACAAGACGGATATATCAAAAGATTATGAAATTTTTCATGAAATCCCTCCCTTCAAAGTGAATGCTGACCCAAGCATCCTGTTAAATGATGAAGATTCTCCATGGTTACGGTGCAATCATAAGCAAGGGACAAACACGCAAAAGAAGTCTTACACCGCGAGATCCCACTCTGGGATGTGACCGGCTTCACCGTCATCACTTTCTATGTGAAGGACATATGCATGCATTTTCTAGCATGGTATCTTTGTAACAGTTCGTTCACGAAGTGCCTCCAGTTTTTGCCATAACCCTCTCAACTCTTTAGAAGTAGCTATGTGGGTGAAATTATGATGTCATGCCAAGTTACAACCTTTTCTGAGTTCTTTTGTACTGCTTTCCAAATTTAGGGTCATTTAGCTCAAAAAAATCATTAAATGCATGAAAATTATCAAATGAAGTCAGAAAGGGTTGAAAATTGATGACGTGCCTTTGAATGGTGCATATTGAACACACAAAAAGTATGGAGTTAAAATAAGTTATTAAAAATGAAATCCCTTTGTAATAGATGAGTTTTCGTCCGAAAACCTCATACTTCGAAAGAGATTGTCCAATTTGTACACAAAGTGAATCCAGATTTTGCCGTAAACCTTTCAACTCTTTAGAAATTGCTATGTGGGTGAACTTATGATGTCATGCCAAGTTACAACCTTTTCGGAGTTCATTTGTACTGCTTTTCAAATTTAGGGTCATTTAGCTCAGAATAAATCATTAAATGCATGAAAAACTATATCAAATAAAGTCAGAAAAGGTTGAAAATTGATGATGTTCCTTTGAATGGTGCATATTGAACACACAAAAAGTATGGAGTTAAAATAAGTTATTAAAAATGAAATCCCTTTGTAATAGATGACTTTTCGTCCGAAACCCTCATACTTCGAAAGAGATTGTCCAATTTGTACATGAAGTGCATCCAGGTTTTGCCGTAACCCTCTCAACTCTTTAGAAGTTTCTATGTGGGTGAAATTATGATGTCATGCCAAGTTACAACCTTTTCAGAGTTCATTTTTACTTCTTTTCAAATTCAGGATCATTTAGCTCACAATAAATCATTAAATGCATGAAAAATATCAAATGAAGTCAGAAAGGGTGTAAAATTGATGATGTTCACACAAAAAGTATGGAGTTAAAATAAGTTCTTACAAACGAAATCCCGTTTTAATAGATGAGTTTTTGTCCGAAACCATCATACTTCGAAAGAGATTGTCCAATTTGCACACGAAGTGCATCCAGTTTTTGTCGTAACCCTCTCAACCCTTGAGAAGATGCTATGTGGGTGAAATTGTGATGTCATGCCAAGTTACAACCTTTTCAGAGTTCATTTGTACTACTTTTCAAATTCAGGGTCATTTAGCTCAAAATAACTCATTAAATGCTTGAAAAATATCAAATGAAGTCAAAAAGGGTTGAAAATTGATGATGTGCCTTTGAATGGTGCATATTGAACACACAAAAAGTATGGAGTTAAAATAAGTTATTAAAACTGAAAACCCTTTGTAATAGATGAGTTTTCGTCCGAAACCCTCATACTTCGAAAGAGATTGTCCAATTTGTACACGAAGTGCATCCAGTTTTCGTCATAACCCTCTCAACTCTTTAGAAGTTGCTATATGGGTGAAATTATGATGTCATGCCAAGTTACAACCTTTTCAGAGTTCATTTGTACTGCTTTTCAAATTTAGGGACATTTAGCTCAAAATAAATCAATAAATGCATGAAAAATATCAAATGAAGTCAGAAAGGGTTGAAAATTCATGATGTGCCTTTGAATGGTGCATATTGAACACACAAAAAGTACGGATTTAAAATAAGTTATTAAAAATGAAATCCCCTTGTAATAGATGAGTTTTCGTCCGAAACCCTCATACCTCGAAAGAGATTGTCCAATTTGTACACGAAGTGCATCCAGTTTTTGTCGTAACCCTCTCAACTCTTGAGAAGTTGCTATATGGGTGAAATTATGATGTCATGCCAAGTTACAACCTTTTCAGAGTTCATTTGTACTGCTTTTCAAATTTAGGGACATTTAGCTCAAAATATATCATTAAATGCATGAAAAAATCAAATGAAGTGAGAAAGGGTTGAGAATTGATGATGTGCCTTTGAATGGTGCATATTGAACACACAAAAAGTATGGAGTTAAAATAAGTTATTAGAAAAGAAATCCCTTTGTACTAGATGAGTTTTTGTCCAAAACCCTCATACTTCGAAAGAGATTGTCCAATTTGCGCACGAAGTGCATCCAGTTTTTGCCGTAACCCTCTCAACTCTTTATAAATTGCTATGTGGTTGAAATTATGATGTCATGCCAAGTTACATCCTTTTCAGAGTTCATTTGTACTGCTTTCCAAATTCAGGGTCATTTTGCTCAAAATAAATCAATAAATGCATGAAAAATATCAAATGAAGTCAGAAAGGGTTGAAAATTCATGATGTGCCTTTGATTGGTGCATATTGAACACACAAAAAGTATGGATTTAAAATAAGTTATTAAAAATGAAATCCCCTTGTAATAGATGAGTTTTCGTCCGAAACCCTCATACCTCGAAAGAGATTGTCCAATTTGTACACGAAGTGCATCCAGTTTTTGCCGTAGCGCTCTCAGTTCTTTAGAAGTTGTTATATGGGTGAAATTATGATGTCATGCCGAGTTAAAACCTTTTCAGAGTTCATCTGTACTTCTTTTCAAATTCAGGGTCATCTAGCTCAAAATAAATCATTAAATGCATGAAAAATATCAAATGAAGTCAGAAAGGGTTGAGAATTGATGATGTGCCTTTGAATGGTGCATATTGAACACACAAAAAGTATAGAGTTAAAATAAGTTCTTAAAAATGAAATACCTTTGTACTAGATGAGTTTTCGTCCAAAACCCTCATACTTCGAAAGAGATTGTCAAATTTGCACACGAAGTGCATCCAGTTTTTGCCGTAACCCTCTCAACTCTTTAGAAATTGCTATGTGGGTGAAATTATGATGTCATGCCAAGTTACATCCTTTTCAGAGTTCATTTGTACTGCTTTTCAAATTCAGGGTCATTTAGCTCAAAATAAATCATTAAATGCATGAAAAATATCAAATGAAGTTAGAAAAGGTTGAAAATTGATGATTTGCCTTTGAATGGTGCATATTTAACACAAAAAAAGTATGGAGTTAAAATAAGATATTAAAAATGAAATCCCTTCGTAATAGACGAGTTTTTGTCCGAAACTCTCATACTTCTTATGAGATTGTCCAATTTGTACACGAAGTGCATCCAGTTTTTGCCATAACCCTCTCAACTCTCTAGAAGTTCCTATGTGGGTGAAATTATGATGTCATGCCAAGTTACAACCTTTTCAGAGTTCATTTGTACTGCTTTTCAAATTCAGGGTCATTTAGCTCAAAATAAATCATTAAATGCATGAAAAATATCAAATGAAGTTAGAAAAGGTTGAAAATTGATGATGTGCCTTTGAATGGTGCATATTGAGCACAAAAAAAGTATGGAGTTAAAATAAGTTATTAAAAATGAAATCCCTTTGTAATAGATGAGTTTTCGTCCGAAACCCTCATACTTCGAAAGGGATTGTCCAATTTGTACACGAAGTGCATCCAGTCTTTGCCGTAACCCTCTCAACTCTTTAGAAGGTGCTATGTGGGTGGAATTATGATGTCATGCCAAGTTACAACCTTTTCAGAGTTCATTGGTACTGCTTTTCAAATTTAGGGACATTTAGCTCAAAACATATCATTAAATGCATGAAAAAGTCAAATGAAGTCAGAAAGTGTTGAGAATTGATGATGTGCATTTGAATGGTGCATATTGAACACACAAAAAGTATGGAGTTAAAATAAGTTATTAGAAATGAAATCCCTTTGTAATAGATGAGTTTTTGTCCAAAACCCTCATACTTCGAAAGAGATTGTCCAACTTGTACACGAAGTGCATCCAGTTTTTGCCGTAAACCTATCAACTCTTTAGAAATTCCTATGTGGGTGAAATTATGATGTCATTCCAAGTTACCACCTTTTCAGAGTTCATTTGTACTGCTTTTCAAATTCATTGTCATTTAGCTCACAATAAATCATTAAATGCATGAAAAAATATCAAATGAAGTCAAAAAGGGTTGAAAATTGATGATGTGCCTTTGAATGGTGTGTATTTGGACGCATGGTTTAGGAGGTAAAGCGTTTTTAAAATACAGATCTACGAAAAAAGGGAAAACTCTCAGGTCGCAACAAGTGGCACGCATGCAGTGAGCCGCTTGTCGCAACCTAGAGATGAGAGTAATCGTTAGAAGGTGTACTCTCTAACTAGTGATTTTGCATTTTCCCTCGCTTAGTTCGAGACTATCTTCTGTCTTGCTACATGACTTTTCGTACTATTCTACAGTAATGGGACGGCCCATTTCTGTGCTCTCACAACTCGCGCTCGGGCTCGGGCGCGCTTCGTTCGCTCGCTCTGTTTTGCTCGTGCTTTTTTTGTTTCATTTCCCTTTTCACATTTTTTCTCCGTTCTTTTCATTCTTTTCTTATTTTTCTTCCTTTTTATTGGTTTTCTTTTTTTCATGCAGTTTTTCTTTTGTTCCTTTCTCGGTTTTATTCCTTTTTCACGAAAAAAGATTCCCATCAGCTGGCTGATTTCACGGCCTGCTTCTGCTGCCTCCTTTGCTGGACACGTTGCCTAATGGATCACCCACGCGTGCCTCTTTTGCAACATTTAATTTTTTGCACAAAATATTTATGCAATATCAATCATGTTGTAAACGTTTCTTCCGTAACAACATATAAAAGTGAAGACAATGAAAAAATGCAACACCACCTGAGTTGTAAAGATTTTTTGCAACAATAGCTCTGTTGCAAAAAGAGAGTGAAAATGAATAAAAACAAATCCGCAACACGACCTATGTTGCAAGAATATCCCGCAACACAACCTTTGTTGCAAGAAAATCCACTACACATCTCTTTACAAGTGTTTCTGTAAAAATATCTCTGTTGCAAAGTGGAAGAAGAATTCCGGCTGCTCAATTTTGCTAGATCTAGCGATTCATGAGGCGATAGATCTTTCAAAAAGATCTGTCGGCCGACGCGTAGCAACCCTCAAAACCTATCTTTTGTTAAAAAAATCATTCTTAGTTTTCTTAAGTTTTGTTTCTTTGTTTTTATTGTTCTCATGGGGTTTTGTGTTTGAGTTTTTTTTGTGTCTTTCTTCTGTTTTTTCGGGTTTCAACACTTTACTTAGTTTTTTTCTTCAACACATTTCTACATTTTATGTATACATCAAAACATTTTCTCATGTTTACTATTTCTCAAATACATGGTTAATATTTTTTTATTTGATGACTATTTTTTACCATTTTTTCATGTTAAACCTTTACTTCAAGCAGAGAGTAGCGCAACGCAAAAAGATGTTTCTGTGGTGCCTACATGTGTTGAAGAGGAAGCTGATGATGGTGATCATGAAGCTTCAGATCAAGTTACTATTGAACCTCGTAGGTTGGCAAGGACACGTACTGCTCCTGAGTGGTACGATAATCCTGTCTTAGAGGTCATGTCATTGGATAACGATGAACCTACGAGATATGAAGAAGCGATGGTGGGGCCGAATTCTGACAACTGGTTAGAGGCCATGAAATCCAAGATGGGATCTATGTATGAAAACAAATTATTGACTTTGGAAGTATTACCTAAAATGCGAAAGTCCATTCAGAATAAATGGATCTTTAAGAAGAAGATGGGCGCAGACGGTAATGTCAACGTCTATAAAGCTTGACTTGTGGAAAGAGTTTTTTCACAACTTCAAGGAGTTGACTACTATGATACTTTCTCACCCGTAGCGATGCTGAAGTCCATCAGAATCATTTTAGCAATAGTTGCATTTTTCTATTATGAAATTTGGCAGATGGATGTCAAAACAGCATTCCTTAACGGTTTCCTTAAGGAAGAGTTGTATATGATACAACCAGAAGGTTTTGTCGATCTAGAGAATGTTGACAAAGTTTGAAAACTCCAGCGATCCATTTATGGACTGGTGCAAGCATCTCAGAGTTGGAATCTTCTCTTTGATGAGGTGATCAAAGCGTTCGGGTTTATACAAGTGTATGGAGAAGCTTGTATTTACAAGAAAGTGAGTGGGAGCTCTATAACATTTCTAATATTATATGTGGAAGACATATTGCTGATTGGAAACAATATAGAATTTTTGGAAAGCGTGAAGGAATATTTGAACAAGGGTTTTTCAATGAAGGACCTAGGAGAAGCTGCTTTCATATTAGGCATCCAGATCTATAGAGATAGATGGAGACGCTTAATAGGACTTTCACAAAGCACATACCTTGATAAAGTTTTGAAGAAGTTCAAAATGGATGTGTCCAACAAAGGTTTTTTGCCTGTTTTGCAAGGTGTGAAGTTGAGTAAGACTCAATGCCCAGTGATTGCAGAGGATAGAGAAAAGACGGGTGTCATCCCCTATGCTTCTGGCATAGGCTCTATCATGTATGCAGTGCTGTGAACAAGACCAGATGTCAGCCTTGCCATAAGTATGACCGAAAGGTTTCAAAGTGATCCAAGAATGGAACACTGGATGACGGTCAAGAATATCCTTAAGTACTTGAAAAGGACGAAGGAAATGTTTATCGTTTATGGAGGTGATCAAGAGCTCGTCGTAAAGGCTTATCTTGATGCAAGCTTTGACAGTGATCCGAATGACTCCAATCTCAAACTGGATACACATACATTCTCAATGGGGGGAGCTGTAAGTTGGTGCAGTTCTAAGAAAAGCGTGGTAGTTGATTCTACATGTGAAGCGGAGTACATAGTTGCCTCGAAGGAAGCAAAGGAAGGTGTCTGGATGAAGGAGTTCATGACAGCTCTTGGAGTAGTGCCTAGTGCACTGGACCCAGTGACTCTATTCTGTGACAACACTGGTGCCATTGCTCTGGCCAAGGAACCAAGGTTTCGCAAGAGGACCAAACACATAAAGCGACGCTTCAATTCTATCTATGATTATATCAAGGAGGACATACATATTTGCAAAAGTACACACGGATTTGAGTGTCACAGGCCTGTTGACTAAACCTCTTCCACGGGCTAAACATGATCAACACCTGTCCGTCACTAGGATAGGGGTACCCAGTGCCCCTGACTTGTGCACAGGCGACAACAACAAAAACCCTTCAAACACCGAGCCAACCCAACAATGATCAAGACAAACTACAACAAGCCCGACGCGGTAGCCCAAACTTCAGACTACTGCGCGCCAAGCACTCCCCCCGCGCTTGCCAGGGACCAGGACATGCGCCCCCTCTTGAAGACCCGGCAAACCATCCCCCGGTAGGTGCAAGCCAATCTGTCACCGCTCCACCTCATCTCAAGACCAGTCACTTGTCAATGCAGTGTCGAGCCCCCAGGTGACTGCTACCTCTTGAGCTTGCGTTGGTTTTCCCTTGAAGAGGAAAGGGTGATGCAGTGAAGTAGATAAGTATTTCCCTCAGTTTTTGAGAACCAAGGTATCAATCCAGTAGGAGGAACAAGCAAGTCACCAATGGATGCACCTACATAAACAATCAAATTCTTGCACCCAACACTATAAAGGGGTTGTGAATCCCTTCACGGTTTTTTGCAAGGATTAGATCTGATGGAGATAGATGTAAACGAGAACGGAAAGTAAAAGGTAAATAAATTGCAGCAAAGTATTTTTGGGTTTTTTTGGTTTACAGATCTGAAAATATACAATGGAAAATAGACCCGGGGGCCATAGGTTTCACTAGAGGCTATTCTCTTGAAGGCAAATATCATGGTGGGTAAACAAATTACTATCAAGCAATTGATAGAAAAGCGAATAATCATGTAGTTATCCAAGGAAATGATCATGCATATAGGCATCATATCCGTGTCAAGTAGACCGAAACAATTCTGCATCTACTACTATTACTCGACACATCGACTAACTCCTGCTGCATTTAGAGTATTAAGTTCATGAAGAACAGAGTAACACATTAAGAAAGATGACATGATGTAGAGGGATAAACTCAAGCAATATGATTAAAACGCCATCTTGTTACCCTTGATGGCAACAATACAATACGTGCCTCGCTACCCCTACTATGTCACTGGGTGAGGACACCGCAAGATTGAACCCAAAACCAAGCACTTCTCCCATTGCAAGAATTACCAAACTAGTTGGCCAAACCAAACCAATAACTCGAAGAGACTTGCAAGGATATGAAATCATGCAAATAAGAATTCAAAAGAGATTCAAATAAGATTTATGGATAATATGAACATAAACTCACAATTCATCGGATCTTGACAAACACACCACAAAAGAGGTTTACATCGGATAGATCTCCATGAAGATCATGGAGAACATGATATTGAAGATCAAAGAGAGAGAAGAAGCCATCTAGCTACTAGCTATGGACCCGTAGGTCTGTGGTTGACTACTCACGCATCATCGGAGGGGCATTGGAGTTGATGTAGATGCCTTCCGTGATCGAAACCCCCTCCGGAAGATTACCCGAAAAGGCTCCAAGATTGGATCTCTCGGGAACGGAGGATTCCGGCGGCGGGAAAGTATTTGGGTATTTATAGGCCAAAGATTAGGGTTAGGAGACCTTCCAGGGGACGACAAGCTCACTAGGCACGACCAGGGGGCGCCCAGCAGGCTTGTGGCACCATGGCAGGTGCCCTGGCATGCACTCCAAGCCTAGATGACTTGTTTCCTTCCAGAAAAATTCCTTCCGAAGGTTTTATTCCGTTTGGATTCCGTTTAATATTCCATATCTGCAAAACTCAAAAACAAGGAAAAACGAGAAACTGGCACTAGGCTCTAGATTAATAGGTTAGTCCTAAAAATAATTTAAAATAGCATATTAATGCATATAAAACATCCAAAACATATAATATAATAACACGATATCATCAAAAATATAGTTACGTTGGAGACGTTTCAGCATTCCCAAGCTTAACTCGTGCTCGTCCTTGAGTAGGTAAGTGATAAAAACATAATTTTTTTATGTGGAGTGCTACCTAACGTATTTATCCATGTAATATTCTTTATTGTGGCATGAATATTCAGACCCGTCAGACTCAAAACAAAAGCTTAATATTGATATAAAAACAATAACATTTCAAACATACTAGCAAAGCAATTGTATCTCTTCAAAATATAATGGCAAAAGAGAGTTATCCCTACAATATCATATGGTCTGGCTATGCTCCATCTTCCCCACACAAAGTGTTCATATCATGCACAACCCCCATGAAAAGTCAAGCAATTGATTTCACACCTTTATTTTCTCAAACTTTTTCAACTCTCATGAGTGAGTAGGGATTGCCATGCAACAGATGCACTAGAGCTATAAGTCAATGAAATCTCAAAATGAAACTAAGTGGACGTGCATCATAATGAAAAATTCCACTAGTTATATGAATGTGACAAAATGGGAGACTCTCTATCATGAAGATCATGGTGCTACTTTCAAGCACAAGTGTGGATAATGGCAGTAGCAATGTCCCATCTCTCTTTTCTTTCATTTTTATTGGTGGGCATCTAAGGCCTATTTAATTTTTTATTAATTTTTTATTTGGGCTTCGCCGGCCTCTTTTATTTTTTTCATAAAGTACGGACTCTCATCCCTACTAATAAGGGAATCATAGATTTCATCATCCTTTCCTAACATGGGACATGCTCTAATAATGAAAATCATCACACTTTTATTTACTTACAACTCAAAAGAAAAATTGCAACTCGATACTGTAACAGCCCAACTGCACCCCTTGCCATCTTTGTAATGTATCTCATGTGGACTTTCCATGTTTGCCACCATGTTTTGTGATAATAATATTTTTCTTCATGTCATTCTTGTATCATGCATTATAAGCATTCATCATATTGTTTTGTGTGCCCCAAGGTAGTGTGTGATGTTGATGTGGGTGTGGATGAAGTGACCTTGTGTGGGTGTGCAAGTGTGGTGCTACCTCCTCCCCCATTTTCAAACCATGCCCTGAAGCCATCTCTCTTTCAAATTAGTTGCAACATGAGTCTAAACTTGCCTCTAATTCTTTTAAAAATGTTTTGTTTCTTAAGTGAATTATTTTGAGTGGGGTTTGTGAGCTCTCTATTTTGTTGGAACTTTTGGCATAAAATGATTGTTTGCAAACAGTAGTATTTTATTAATAAATGTAATTAATTTACTTTGGCTAAAAATGGCTAGTTCATTTTTATTAAATAGGTTGCATTTATTTGCAGTGCCAAAATATTTTGGTTTTCTAAAAATCCTTTTATTTCTTCTGTGGGGCTTTGTTTGGTTTTGAACTGTTTTTAAATAGGAAGCTTCTATTTTTCAGAGAGAGGGAGAGACCCAGGGGCTTGTGGGCCTCATCCTCCTTGTGGCCCATCTTCCCCAGCGCCGAAGCCCCACACAGCCCAACGTGTTTGCTTCCCCTCCCCTGATGGCAACCTGCCCTAACGCCGTCCCCTTTTCTTCAGAGAGCAGAGAGCAGCGCCCGCGTTGGCACGGACGTCGAGACGCCATTAGTCTCCGAGCCCTCCTATAAAGACGTCTGCATGCATCCCTAGGGTTCCTTCTCTTCATTCCTCTCTCCTCCTCGCCTCGCCGCCGCCAGGTAAGGTAGCCCAGCTCCTCGCCGTCTCCATGGTCCCGATGCTCTGGCCGAGCCTCTGCTCGCGCATGGGGTGATCTTTCTGCTGCCCCTAGCCGCGCTCCGATGCCGTGGGATCATCGCCCCGGAGAGCCTCTTCTTCCTCGACAGCTCGATGGAACGCCAAGCCAGCCAATCACCATGGCCACCCAGTCTCCTTCCTCATCATTCGGTTCAGATTCACGTCGGAGTTCGTAGTCTCGCGACACCGTCTTCATCGAGCCCCAGCCGTCGTCTGCGTGTCCTAGGTAAGGGGGTATGACCCCTCCTTCCGTTCCCCCTCGCTGCTGCGTCGTTATCCACGTGTACGCATAGTTCGGGAAGCACCATGCTCGTGCTCTCCATGCTCCGGCAAACTGCATTCTTCTTGTCGTTCTTCAGTCGTCAGTAGTGTGTGCATGCGCCTTGTGCCGTGCCCCGCGGGCCATGCCTGTGTAGTGGCCTTCCGCAGAGCGTTAGGAGCCCCGATAGCAAGCCAGCCCAGTATAGCCGCCACAGTTGCCGCCGCTGCGCCAAGCCAGAGCCGAGCAAATCTCGAGCTCAAGCTCCTCTGTGCCGCCATGCATAGGTGGATCTGACCATCAGGATGGAGACCCCGTAGACCCCGTAGACCCTGCCGATGCTCCTCTGGGCCTGTGGTCGCCGCCGTTGCCGTCGGTGACAGGCTCTTCTCCTCTGTCGCAAGGAAGGAGAGATCCCCTTGTTTTTTCTGAATATCTTACGCGAGACCTCCCTTGTGTCATCAAACATTCAGTAGCATAGTGGTAGCGACTCCGGGTGAGGACCTCGGTCCTGGGTTCGATTCCCCCCGGCCCGTTTTATTTTTTCGGCGTGTGTTGTGTGTGTGAGCCGTGTGTGGATCTACTGTGGCCACATGGGGATCCCTGTGTGTGCCCATGTGTTGTGCGTGTATGGCCCTGTTTGTGGCTGTGTGTGTGTGTGCACGTGTGTATGTTAGTGGGCCCTGGTCCCACTTGTCATACCCACAAAGGGGCCCTGGCTCACTGCCAGGTGGGTCCCACCTATATTATTTTTTTATATTATTTTGTTTTCTTGTTTTATTTTGTTATTAGAACAATTCCAGTTCTAGAAATGTCCAGATATGGACTAGGCCATTTTTGGCAATGTGCAATTATAGCAATTTTTGACTTACAAGTGCTTGTGCATGTTTTTCGAGCTAGGTTTTGGGAGTTTTACAGATGCAAAGATATGAGTGTGATATATGATTTTGGGGTAGAAATTCCCAAGTAATGCTATGGTGCTGTTTGTTTGGACATTTGAGCAAGTTTTGCAAAAAATTCATTTCGTCCCAATATGCCATTTTGTCATTTTTGTATGAAGTAATCCATGCATGCTATGATAATTGTGTCGACATGAAGATGCTAGTGTTTTGTGGGTACTAGGCCCTGGTAATTTTGTTTGGTATGATAAGCTTGTATGCAAGTGGGTTTGTTGCTCCAAAGTAGCTAAGTTAATGTTGCTGTTTTCAACACGCTAAATATTTCTAAGTCTGAGCTGCTGTAATTATTTTTATGCCATGTTTAGTGGATGCTACCAAGTGTTTTGTCGTGATTTAGCTCAAGCTCAGTGCTAGTGTTTTGTAGTAGATATTGTCCTCTACCATCCTGGTAATTTTCATGCCCTGAGATGGTCTCTAGCATCATTGTTTTCTGCTGTCAATTTGCTATCAGGATAACTCAGATTCCAGAAAACTATGATTTTCACTAAGTCCCTAGAATCTGTTTCATTATGCAATCTTGTGGGCTTCATTCTTAGTGATCCTTGCTTCCTATCCAGTTTGTGTAGTTGGATGATTTGTTAAGCATGTTAGGTAGTTTCTGAACATACTCTGGTTGTGGTTGGAAACATCCTGTAGCTCTAGATATTTGTTGTGCAAGTTGCTATGTTGCTGTTTTGGACAGGGTGTGTGTGGTTTAGTGTTGTGGCTTGTGGGAGCTATGCTCCATTGTTTATCTTGATTTTTGGCTCTAATGTGGTTAGTTTTTCATTTCCTAACTAGTCTCTACCTTGGGATACCAAGGAATAGCGCATGGCCTCCCTTGTCTTGTACTTGTCTTCGTACCTTGCTGTGACATATGCATTTGCATCGATTTTGCATGAAGCATCCATATTTGACATCATCATGCATGTCCAAACAACTTAACATGAGGTTCTGTCTAGAATTCTAATAACTTAACTATTGCATGAGAACCATGACTAGCTTAGGATTGCCATGTTAAATACTTCAAATGAATCATACATCATCATATTTGTGCATTGCACCTTGGTTGTTTGTTTATTTGGTGTTGTTTCTCTTTGGATAGATGCGAGTGTTGAACCTGAGTATGAGGATCCAAGAGAGTACAACTACGAGGACCCAACTCTTTGTCCCTCTGAAGAACCAACAGGCAAGAAGACCGTACCCGGATCCCGACACTATTTTTGCTTGCTAGATGTCTCGCTCTTATCATTACACTTGCGTTACCTACCACTTGAATGTCAAGCCTCCTACATTGCCATGATAGCCTCTAACCCCTCCACTACCTAGCAAACCTTGTTTGGCTAAGTTACCGCTGCTCAACCCCTCTTATAGCATTCTTAGATGTAGGTGCAGGTTGTTTCCATGTGATAACATGGATATCTAGTGATATCACATTTTTCTACTATTTTAGTTAATGCACATATTCGTGTTTACAAAAATTGTTATAGTTTTCAAAAAAATGTCTGGAGAGAGTCATTGAGCATCACTTAAGAAAAATGACAAGCGTGAGTTTGGTTTCATGCGTGGGAGGTCGACCATGAAAGTCATTTTCTTGGTACAACAACTTATAAAGAGATATATAAAGCAAAAGAAGGACATGCATATGGTGTTCATTGACTTGGAGAAGGCCTATGCTAAGATACCACGGAATGTTATGTGGTGGGCCTTGGAGAAACACAAAGTCCTAGCAAATTACATTACCCTCATCAAGGACTTGTACGATAATGTTGTGACAAGTGTTCGAACAAGTGATGGTGAGACTAATGATTTCCCGATTAAGCTAGGACAACATCAGGGGTCAGTTTTGAGCCCTTATATTTTTGTCTTGGTGATGGATGAGGTCACAAGGGATATAAAATGAGATATCCCATGGTGTATTCTCTTTGGGCACGATGTGGTGCTAGTCGATGATAGTCGGACGGGGGTCAACAGGAAGTTGGAGTTATGAAAGCAAACCTTGCAATCAAAAGGTTTTAGACTTAGTAGGACTAAAACCGAGTACATGAGGTGCACTATTAGTACTACTAGGCACAAGGAGGAGGAGGATGTTAGACTTGATAGGCAGGTGGTGCCACAGAAAGACACCTTTCAATATTTGGGGTCGATGTTGTAGAATGATGGGGATATGGATGAAGATATGAACGATCGAACTAAAGCCGAATGTATGAAGTGGCGCAAAGCTTCTAGCATTCTCTATGACAAAAGGGTGACACAAAATCTAAAAGGCAAGTTCTATAGGATGGCGGGTAGACCCGCAATGTTGTATGGCACTGAGTGTTGGCCGACTAAAAAGAGACATGTGCAACAGTTAGGTGTGGCAGAGATACGCATGTTGAGATGGATGTGTGGCCACGTAAGGAAGGACCAAATCCGGAATGATGATATAAGAGATAGAGTTGGGGTAGAGCTAATTGAAGAGAATGTTGGGAGACGTAGTAGTAAATCAAAATTTTCCCATGTGTTCACCAAGATCTATCTATGGATAAACCAACAACGAGTGGGAAGAGATTGCATCTTCATACATTTGAAGATCGCTAAGCGGAAGCGTTACTGGAACGCGGTTGGTGCAGTTGTACTCGTAGCGATTCAGATCGCGGTGGATTTTGATCTAAGCGCCGAACAACGGTGCCTCCGCATTCAACACACATGCAGCCCGGTGACGTCTCCTATGCCTTGATCCAGCAAGGAGGAAGGAGAGGTTGGGGAAGAGCTCCGGCAGCACGATGACGTGGTGGAGGTGGAGCAGCGTTGTCTCCGGCAGGGCTTCGCCAAGCACTACGGAGAACTAGGAGAGGGAGGAGTAGGGCTGCGCTGAGAGGAGAGAAACTCATGTGTTAGGAAGCCCCCAAAACCCCACATATATATAGGGGGAAGGAGGAGGGGTGCGGCAGCCCTAGGGTTCCCTCGCCAGGGCCGGCGGCCAACCCTAGATCAATCTAGGGCGGTGGCCAAGGAGGGAGTGGGAGGGGCGGCGCCCTAGGTGGGCCTAGGGCCCATCTGCCTCTAGGGTTTGCCCCCCTCCCACCTCAAGCTGCGCCTTGGGCCCCTTGTGGGGGTGCACCAGCCCACCTAGGGCTGGTTACCTCCCACTTGTGTCCCGTGCAGCCCTCCGGTGTAGCTGGCCCCACTTGGTGGACCCCCGGAACCCTTCCGGTGGTCCCGGTACGTTATCGGTGATGCCTGAAACTCTTCCGGTGACCAAAACCTTGTTGGGGAACGTCGCATGGGAAACAAAAAAATTGCTATGCACACGCAAACCTATCCATGGTGATGAGCATGTACGAGAGGGAGAGTGAATCTACGTACCCTTGTAGATCGCTAAGCGGGAAGCGTTAAGAAATGCGGTTGGTGTAGTCGTACTTCTTCACGATCCAAATCGCAGAGCGTCCTGCGATCTAATCACGAACCGTCCCGCGAACCAATCACGAACCGTCCCGCGATGTCGTCACGATCGGTCCCGCGATCCGATCACGAACCTTCCTATCTAGTACCGAACGGACGGCACCTCCGCGTTCAACACACGTGAAGCTTGATGAGGATATCCACCTTCTTGATCCAAGAAGAGGAGGTGGAGAGGAGAGAGAGTTCACCGACAGCATGAAGGCGCTCCGGTGATGGTGGTGGTGGAGCAATTCCGGCAGGGCTTTGCCCAAGCATTGTGGAAACCAATCTACAGGAGCACCGGTGGAACGGGTAGCACGTGGCCGTAATTACTGTCCAAACAGCCCCCAATCCACCAGTATATAAAGGAGGGAGGGAGAGGCAGCCTTGGCGTAGGGCCAAGGCCTCCTAGGAGTCGGCCGTCCAAAGGGGGAGGAGTCCCACTCCTTCTCCAATCCTAGTTGGACTAGGATTGCTCTTTATTGGCCCTTTTTTTCCACCTTTTCCTTAGCCTTTTTGCCTCTTGAGACATGGGCCTTTTTGTGGCTGTTCCTCCCACCCAATAAAGTCTGGTTATTACTCTCCACAGCCCATGGACCCTCTGGGGTCGAAATACCCCTCCCGGAGGTCTCCCGGTACACGACCGACACTCCCGGTACCCTACCGATGAGCCCGAAACTTTTCCGACGACCAAACTGAGACTTCCTATATATGAATCTTTACCTCCAGAACATTCCGGAGCTCCTCGTGATGTCCGGGATCTCATCTGGGACTGCGAACAAACTTTATTCACCACCATACATAACTCTACGCTACCGAAACGTCACCGAACCTTAAGTGTGCAGACCCTGCGGGTTCGAGAACTATGTAGACATGACCGAGACACCTCTACGATCAATAACCAATGGCGGGACCTGGATGTCCAGATTGGTTCCTACATATTCTACGAAGATCTTTATCGGTCGAACCTCTATGTCATGGATTCACTTAATCCCGTATAAAGTTCCCTTTGTTCTTCGGTATGTTACTTGCCCGAGATTCGATCGTCGGTATCTCCATACCTAGTTCAACCTCGTTACCGGCAAGTCTCTTTACTCGTTCCGTAATACAAGATCCTGCAACTAACAATTAGTCAGATTGCTTGCAAGGCTCATTGTGATGTTGTATTACCGAGTGGGCCCCGAGATACCTCTCCATCACACGGAGAAACAAATCCCAGTCTCGATCCATGCCAAATCAACAGACACCATCGGAGATACCTGTAGAGCACCTTTATAGTCACCTAGGTACGTTGCGACGTTTGATACACACAAGGTACTCCTCCGATATCCGTGAGTTGCATGATCTCATGGTCATAGGAACATATACTTGACATGCGGAAAACAGTAGCAATAAACTAACACGATCATTTGCTACGTTTGTAGTTTGGGTCTTGTCCATCACATCATTCTCCCAATGATGTGATCCCGTTATCAAATGACATCACATGTCAATGGCTAGGAAACCCTAACCATCTTTGATCAACGAGCTAGTTCACTAGAGGCATACTAGGGACACAATGTTGTCTATTTACCCACACATGCAATGTGTTTCCAATCACTACAATTATAGCATGGATAATAAACGATTATCATGAACAAGGAAATATAATAATAAACACTTTATATATTGCCTCTAGGGCATATTTCCAACAGTCTCCCACTTGCACTAGAGTCAATAATCTAGTTCACATCACTATGTGATTTACATGGTAATGAATCGAACACCCATACAGTTCTGGTGTTGATCATGTTTAGCCCTTGGAAGAGGTTTAGTCAACGGGTCTGCAACATTCAGATCCTTGTGCACTTTGCAAATATTTATGTCCTTCTCCTCGATGTAGAACCAGATGGAGTTGAAGCGTCGCTTTATGTGTCTGGTCCTCTTGTGAAACCTTGGTTCCTTGGCTAGAGCAATGGTACCAGTGTTGACACAGAACAGGTTTATTGGATTCAGTGTACTGGGCACTACTCCAAGATCTGTCATGAACTGCTTCATCCAGACACCTTCCTTCGCTGCCTCTGAGGCTGCGATGTACTCCGCTTCGCACGTAGAATCAGCTACCACGCTTTGCTTGGAACTGCACCAGCTTACCGCTCCCCCGTTAAGAATAAATACGTATCCGGTTTGCGACTTAGAATCGTCCGGATCAGTGTCAAACCTTGCATCGACGTAACCCTTTACGACGAGCTCTTCATCACCTCCATAAACGAGAAACATGTCCTTAGTCCTGTTAAGGTACTTAAGGATATTCTTGACCGCTTGCCAGTGCTCCACTCCAGGATCACTTTGAAACCTTCCGGCCATACTTATGGCAAGGCTGACATCGGGTCTTGTGCACAACATTGCATACATGATAGAGCCTATGGCTGAAGCATAGGGGATGACACTCATCTTTTCTTTATCTTCTGCAGTCACTGGGCATTGAGTCTTACTCAACTTCACACCTTGTAACACAGGCAAGAACACTTTCTTGGAGTGCTCCATTTTGAACTTCTTCAAAACGTTATCAAGGTATGTGCTCTGTGAAAGTGCTATTAAGCGTCTCGATCTATCTCTATAGATCTTAATGCCTAATATGAAAGCAGATTCTCCTAGGTCCTTCATTGAAAAACTCTTATTCAAATATTCCTTCACGCTTTCCAGCATTTCTATATTGTTTCCAATTAGCAATATGTCATCCACGTATAACACTAGAAACGCTATAGAGCTCCCACTCACTTTCTTGTAAATACAAGCTTCTCCATAAACTTGTATAAACCCAAATGCTTTGATCACCTCATCAAAGAGCTTATTCCAACTCCGAGATGCCTGCACCAGTCCATAAATGGACCGCTGGAGTTTGCAAACTTTGTCAGCATTCTCTGGATCGACAAAACCTTCGGGTTGCATCATATACAACTCTTCCTCAAGGAAACCGTTGAGGAACGCCGTTTTGACATCCATCTGCCAAATTTCATAGTCGAAATAAGCAGCTATCGCCAACATGATACTGACAGACTTAAGCATCGCTACGGGTGAGAAAGTCTTATCGTAGTCAACTCCTTGAACTTGTGAAAAACCCTTTGCCACAAGTCGAGCTTTATAGACGGTGACATTACCGTCCGCGTCTGTCTTCTTCTTATAGATCCATTTGTTCTGAATGGCCTTTCGCCCTTCAGGTAGTACTTCCAAAGTCCATACTTTGTTTTCATACATGGATCCCATCTCGGATTTCATGGCCTCTAACCATTTCTCGGAATCCGGGCCCATCACTGCTCCTCCATAGCTCGTAGGTTCATTGTTGTCTAACAACATGACCTCCAAGACAGGGTTGCCGTACCACTCGGGAGTAGTACGCGTCCTTGTCGACCTACGAGGTTCAATAGCAGCTTGATCCGAAGCTTCATGATCATCATCATTAACTTCCTCTTCTACCGTCGTAGGTTCCGTAGAAACATCTTTCTGCACTGCGCTACTTTCCGGTTGAAGTAAAGGTTCAATAACCTCATCAAGATCTATTTTCCTCCCACTCTATTCTTTCGAGAGAAACTCTTTCTCAAGAAATGTTCCATTCTTAGCGACAAACACTTTGCCTTCGGATCTAAGATAGAAGGTATACCCGACTGTCTCTTTCGGGTATCCTATGAAGACGCATTTCTCCGCTTTGGGTTCCAGCTTTTCAGGCTGAAGCTTTTTGATATAAGCATCACATCCCTAAACTTTAAGAAACGACAAGTTTGGCCTTTTGCCAAACCAAAGTTCATATGGCGTCGTCTCAACGGATTTCGATGGTGCCCTATTTAAAGTGAATGCTGCTGTCTCCATTGCATAACCCCAAAACAATAGTGGCAAATCGGCAAGAGACATCATAGAACGCACCATATCTAATAAGGTTCGATTACGACGTTCAGACACACCATTACGTTGTGGTGTTCCGGGCGATGTCAACTATGAAACAATTCCACATTGTCTTAAGTGACTGCCAAACTCATAACTCAGATATTCACCTCCTCGATCAGATCGCAGAAATTTAATCTTCTTGTTACGATGATTCTCAACTTCACTCTGAAATTGCTTGAACTTTTCAAAAGTTTCAGACTTGTGTTTCATCAAGTAAATATACCCATATCTACTCAAGTCATCAGTGAAGGTGAGAAAGTAACGATATCCACCGTGCGCTGCAACATTTATTGGACCGCACAGATCAGTATGTATGATTTCCAACAAGTCACTTGCCCGTACCGTTGTTCCAGAGAACGGCGTTTTAATCATCTGGCCCATCAGGCATGGTTCACATGTGTCAAGTGATTCAAAATCAAGTGACTCCAAAAGTCCATCAGCATGGAGCTTCCTCATGCGTTTTATACCAATATGACCTAAACGGCAGTGCCACAAGAAAGTGGTACTATCATTATCAACTCTACATCTTTTGGCATCAATGTTATGAACATGTGTGTCTTCACTATCAAGATTCAATATGAATAAACCCCTAATATTGGGTGCATGACCATAAAAGATATTACTCATATAAATAGAACAACCTTTATTCTCTGATTTAAATGAGTAACCGTCTCGCAATAAACAAGATCCAGAAATAATGTTCATGCTTAACGCAGGCACTAAATAACAATTATTCAGGTTCATCACTAATCCCGATGATAATAGAAGAGAGAGCGTGCTGACGGCGATTACATCAACCTTGGAACCATTTCCCACGTGCATCGTCACTTTGTCCTTTGCGAGCCTTCGTTTATTCTGTAGTTCCTGCTTTGAGTTGCAAATGTGAGGAACCGAACCGGTATCAAATACCCAGGCACTACTACGAGACCTAGTAAGGTACACATCAATAACATGTATATCATATATACCTTGTTTGTCGTTGGCCACCTTCTTGTCAGCCAGGTACTTGGGGCAGTTTCGCTTGCAATGACCAGTTCCTTTGCAATGAAAGCACTCTGTTTTTGGCTTAGGTCCATGCTTAGGCTTCTTTGTAGGAGTAGCAACTGCTTTGCCACCCTTCTTGGTTTTACCCTTCTTGCCTTTGCCTTTGCCATTTTTCTTGAAACTAGTGGTTTTATTGACCAGCAACACTTGATGTTCTTTTTGGATTTCAGACTCAGCGACTTTCAGCATCGCAAACAGCTCGGCAACTGACTTGTTCATCCCGTGCATGTTATAGTTCATCACAAAGCTCTTGTAACTAGGTGGCAGCGATTGAAGAACTCTATCAGTGATTGCCTCCGGCGGAAGGGTAATTCCCAACTCAGCTAGACGGTTTGAGTACCCAGACATTGTGAGTATGTGCTCACTAATAGACCCGTTCTCCTCCATTTTGCAAGCATAGAATTTATCGGAGGTCTCATACCTCTCGATCCGGGCATTCTTCTGAAAGATAAACTTCAACTCCTGGAACATCTCATATGCTCCAGGACGTTCAAAACGTATTTGAAGTCCCAGTTCTAAGCCATACACTATTGCACACTGAACTATGGAGTAGTCTCCACCACGAGCCTCCCAGGCATTCTTAACGTCTTTGGAGGTCATGTCTTCTGGTTGGTCACCAAGCGGTGCATCAAGGACATATGACTTCTGGGAAGCCGTGAGGATAATCCTCAGATTACGAGCCCAGTCAACAAAGTTACTTCCATCATCTTTCAGTTTAGCTTTCTCTAGGAACGCATTAAAAGTCAGGGGTGCTACTCCACGAGCCATTGATCTACAACATAAATATGCAAAGGTTACTTAGACTATTGTTCAAGATAATGAGTTTAATTAATCAAATTACTAAAGCTCCCACTCAAATTGACATCCCTTAGGTCATCTGAGTGTCACATGATCCAAATTCACCAACTCAAGTCCGATCATCACGTGAGTTAAGGTGGCTTCAATGGTGAAGATCATCATGTTGATCATATCTACTATATGACTCATGCTCGACCTTTCGGTCTCTTGTGTTCCGAGGCCATGTCTGTACATGCTAGGCTTGTCAAGTTTAACCCGAGTGTTCTGCGCGTGCAAATCTGGCTTGCACCCGTTGTATGTGAACGTAGAGTCTATCACACCCGATCATTACGTGGTGTCTCAACACGACGAACTTTCGCAACGGTGCACACTCGGGGAGAACACAATTTTATCTTGAAATTTAAGTGAGGGATCACCTTATAATGCTACCGCCGTACTAAGCAAAACAAGGTGCATAAAAGGATTAACACCACATGCAATTCATAAGTGACTTGATATGGCCATGAACTTGTGTTTAAGATCTCCATCTTCGAAACACCGGCATGATCTCCATCATCACCGGCAAAACACCATGATCTCCATCAATGTGCTGCCATTGGGGTTGTGGCGCCTGCCCTGCTTCTACTTCTATTGCTACTGCTTAGCGATAAATAAAAGCATTACATAGCGCTTAATGATTGACATGCAGGTCATACAATAATTAAAGACAATCCTATTCCTCCTGCCAGTTTCCGTATTCACTGACGTGCAAGTCGTGAAAATCTATACATCACATCATCATCTCATACATCACATAAATCTCATCATGTAATTGGCCATATCACATCACAACATACCCTGCAAAAACAAGTTAGATGTCCTCTAATTGTTGTTGCATGTTTTACGTGGCTGCTATGGGTATCTAGCAAGAACGATTCTCACCTACGCATAAACCACAACGGTGATACATAGTTTGCTTTTCAACCTTCTCAAGGACTGCCTTTGTCGGATCCGATCCAACTAAAGTGAGAGAAACTGTCACCCGCAAGCCATCTAAGCAACAAGTTGCGTCGAGGGAACCGGTCTCTCGTAAGCGTATGAGTAATGTTGGTCCGGGCCGCTTCATCTCACAATACCGCTGAACCAAAATACGACCAAGGTAGGAAGCAATCTAAGCATCAACACCCACAAACCTTTTGTGTTCTACTCAAGATCTCATCGAACCATCAACCTAGCTCTGATACCACTGTTGGGGAACGTCGCATGGGAAACAAAAATTTTCCTACGCACATGCAAACCTATCCATGGTGATGAGCATCTACGAGAGGGAGAGTGAATCTACGTACCCTTGTAGATCGCTAAGCGGGAAGCGTTAAGAAGCGCGGTTGGTGTAGTCGTACTTCTTTGCGGTCCAAATCGCAGGGCGTCTTGCGATCTAATCACGAACCGTCCCGCGAACCAATCATGAACTGTCCCGCGATCTCGTCACGATCCGTCCCGCGATCCGATCATGAACCTTCCGATCTAGTACCGAACGGACGACACCTCCGCGTTCAGCACACGTGCAGCTTGATGACGATCTCCACCGTCTTGATCCAGCAAGAGGAGGTGGAGTGGAGAGAGAGTTCTCCAGCAGCGTGACGGCACTCCGGTGATGGTGGTGGTGGAGCAATTCCAGCAGGGCTTCGCCTAAGCACTGTGGAAACCAATCTAGAGGAGCATCGCTGGAACGGGTAGCACGTGGCCATAATTACTGTCCAAATAGCCCCCAATCCACCTGTATATAAAGGAGGGAGGGAGAGGCAGCCTTGGCGCAGGGCCAAGGCCTCCTAGGAGTCGGCCGGCCAAAGGGGGAGGAGTCCCACTCCTTCTCCAATCCTAGTTAGACTAGGATTGCTCCCTATTGGCCCTTTTTTCCCACCTTTTCCTTAGCCTTTTTGCCTCCTGCGCCATGGGCCTTTTTTTGGATGTTCCTCCAGCCCACTAAGGTCTGGTTATTACTCTCCACAGCCCATGGACCCTCTGCGGTCGAAATACCCCTCCTGGAGGTCTCCCGGTACACTACCGATGAGCCCGAAACTTTTCCGGCGACCAAACTGGGACTTCCCATATATGAATCTTTAACTTCGGACCATTCCAGAGCTCCTCCTGATGTCCGGGATCTCATCCGGGACTCCGAACAAACTTCAGTCACCACCATACATAACTCTACACTACCGAAACGTCACCGAACCTTAAGTATGCAGACCCTACGGGTTCGAGAACTATGTAGACATGACCGAGACACCTCTACGGTCAATAACCAATGGTGGGACCTAGACGTCCACATTGGTTCCTACATATTCTACGAATATCTTTATCGGTCGAACCTCTATGTCATGGATTCAGTTAATCCCGTATAACGTTCCCTTTGTTCTTCGGTATGTTACTTGTCCGAGATTCGATCGTCGGTATCTCCATACCTACTTCAACCTCGTTACCGGCAAGTCTCTTTACTCGTTTCGTAATACAAGATCCCGCAACTAACAATTAGTCACATTGCTTGCAAGGCTCATTGTGATGTTGCATTACCAAGTGGGCCTCGAGATACCTCTCCGTCACACGGAGCAACAAATCCCAGTCTCGATACATGCCAACTCAACAGACACCATCGGAGATACCTGTAGAGCACCTTTATATTCACCCAGTTACGTTGCGACGTTTGATACACACAAGGTACTCCTCCGATATCCGTGAGTTGCATGATCTCATGGTCATAGGAACATATACTTGACATGCGGAAAACAGTAGCAATAAACTGACACGATCATATGCTATGTTTGTAGTTTGGGTCTTGTCCATCACATCATTCTCCCAATGATGTGATCCCATTATGAAATGACATCACATGTCAATGGCTAGGAAACCCTGACCATCTTTGATCAACGAGTATTTTCACTAGAGGCATACTAGGGACACATTGTTGTCTATTTACGCACACATGCAATGTGTTTCCAATCACTACAATTATAGCATGGATAGTAGACGATTATCATGAACAAGGAAATATAATAATAAACACTTTATATATTGCCTCTAGGGCATATTTCCAACAAACCTCACTTCCTATATATGAATCTTTAGCTCCAGACCATTCCGGAACTCCTCGTGACGTCCAAGATCTCATCCGTGAGTCCGAACAACCTTCGGTAACCACGTACACTATTTCCCTATAACCCTAGCGTCATCAAACCTTAAGTGTGTAGACCCTACAGGTTTGGGAGGAACATAGACGTGACAAAAACACCTCTCCGGTCAATAACCAACAGCAGGATCTGGATACCCATGTTGGCTCCCACATGCTCCACGATGATCTCATCGGATGAACCATGATGTCGGGGATTCAATCAATCCCGTATACAATTCCCTTTGTCTACCGGTATGATACTTGCCTGAGATTCGATCATCGGTATCCCTATACCTTGTTCAATCTCATTACCGGCAAGTCTCTTTACTCGTTCTGTAACACATCATCCTGTGGCTAACTCCTTAGTCACATTGAGCTCATTATGATGATGTCTTACCGAGTGGGCCTAGAGATACCTCTCCATCACACGGAGTGACAAATCCCAGTTTCGATTCATGCCAAACCCACAGATACTTTCGGAGATACCCGTAGTGCACCTTTATAGCCACCCAGTTACGTTTGTGACGTTTGGCACACCCAAGGCATTCCTACGGTATCTGGGAGTTGCACAATCTCATGGTCCAAGGAAATGATACTTGACATTAGAAAAGCTTTAGCAAACGAACTACACGATCTCGTGCTATGCTTAGGATTTGGTCTTGTCCATCACATCATTCTCCTAATGATGTGATCCCATTATCAATGACATCCAATGTCCATGGTCATGAAACCGTGACCATCTATTGATCCACGAGCTAGCCAACTAGAGGCTCACTAGGGACATGTTGTGGTCTATGTATTCACACATGCATTACGGTTTCCGGTTAACACAATTATAGCATGAACAATAGACAATTATCATGAACTAGGAAATACAATAATAACCATTTTATTTTTGCCTCTAGGGCATATTTCCAACAGTCTCCCACTTGCACTAAAGTCAATAATCTAGTTACATTGTGATGAATCGAACACCCATTGCATTCTGGTGTTGATCATGTTTTGCTCGTGAGAGAGGTTTAGTCAACGGATCTGCAACATTAAGATTCATATGTACTCTACAAATATCTATATCTCCCTCCTGAATGTAATCACGGATGGAGTTGAAGTGGCGCTTGATGTGTCTTGTCTTCTTGTGAAACTTGGGCTCCTTCGCAAGGGCACTAGCTCCTGTGTTGTCATGGAATAGAGTCATCGGGCCCGACGCATTGGGAATCTGTGACATCCCAAGTGATGTCCCTACCTTATTTGGCATGTAACCCCATGTATGAACCTTGTGTCATGAGTTTAATGTATGAGTTTCACCTTGTCATTCATTGTGTTGTTGCATCCATGCATCATGGCATCCATCTTTCCATCCATCTTGTCATGTTAGTTTTCTTGTGCCTTGTATGATGTGTTGGTCATGAGTGTCTTGTGTGTGTTGATGTTTGAGGTGGTGGATTAATGTGTGCAACCCTCTTCCTCCCCCTCTCTTCTATATTTCAAAACCACCCTCTTCTTCCCCTCTCTTCCTATTAATTATGAGAAAAATTAGTTTGCTCTTTTAAAGGTTTAAAAATGTTCAAGAGCTGGCCCTAATATTCTAATGAATTGTGTGTGTGGTGCTATTGTTGTTTGGGGTTGTTTGGTTTTTGATTTGTTTTAAAAATAGGGGCTGGTATTTAAATATTAGTTTAAATATTTTGTCCAATAAACCAGTCTATTATTTTATTCAAATAGAGCTCTTTTCCCTCAACACAAATGTATTTTTATTTTGCTCATAATCTTTTAAAAATGCCATGGGGATTTGTCCTAGTGTTGCTGGTTTTATTAAAAGAAAAAAGGGGCTTTCTCTGTTTTTATTTTAGAGAGAGAGAGAGAGGAGCAGATGGGCCGAGGCCCAGCCCAGGTGCACAAGACGGCTACCTACCCCGTTTCCCTTTCCTCCGTCAGTGTATGCGTGTGTGTGCAGTGCAGAACAGAGAGCAGGAGTGAGAGCCGTTGCCGTCGTCGTTAGCACTCCAGACGTCGAGGCCGGCCCCCTATTTAAGAGCGCGGATCCCTAGGGTTCTGCTTCCCTTCGCCGCTGCCACCGTCCTCTCCTTTCCCCTCTTCCTCCTTCCTCCCATCCCTGTCAGTGAGAGTGCAGGTAAGATTCAGAGAGAGTTGCGTCCGCCGGACCCGTCGCCGTCGTCGCCTCTAGTGGTGCCCGTCGTCGTCAACATGGCGTGCGTCTTCCAGGTGTTGCCCGCCTTCCATTTCTGGTGCTAGGAGGAGAGGAGCTCCTCCTTTGCGGTGCCGTGTCGCCGTCGTCCGAGCGCCTCTGCTTCCCCTCCGTCGCCGCCGCGTCCCCAAGCGCTTCTTCCCCTCCGTCGAGCTCGTCTCGCCGCGTCCGCGTCCCCAAGTCTCCGGAGACCACCCTCGGTGAGCAGCTGGTCCTCCGTTGTCCCCCTCTCCTCGCCGTAGCCCGTGCATCCCCGCCGTAGTCGTCGTCGCCGCCGCTAGAAAGGCTTGAGCTTGAGATCACCTCCGATCCCCCTCCTCGCAAGAAGAGACAAGGGATGCGTTCCCCGTAGTTTCCCCTTTCGATCCTGCTTGTTCGCTCCACCGGGGATCCCTTGTTGTGGCCGGAATTGCTGCCGCCATTCTCTGTCGCCGGCGCCCCGCCTTTCTTCAGTTTTGTTAGGGTAGTTGTGTATGTGTGTACTAGAGGAGCCGGACTCCTCCCTTGTTAACGATCTGATCGCTAGCGCAGTGGTAGTATGTGCGGGGTGAGGCCGCAAGGTCCGGGGTTCGAACCCCCCAACCCCCTTTTGTTTTTATTTTTCTTCTTTCTTTGTGCATTGTTTCCTTTTCTTTTGCTGTTTGCTTAGTGGTATGTGTGTGATCTGAGTGTGTGTGTGTATGCTTCCATACACACATGCATGCCTTGTTAGTGTATGTTCATGTATGTTAGTGTGGTGTAGTGTTGTTTGTGTGTGTGTGTGTTTGGCATACACATAGGTGTAGGTTGAGTGTTGTGTGTGTTTAAGTTGTACACACATACACTTGTGCTTGTGTGTGGTGTAGATGTGGGTGTGTGCAAGTGCATGTGTATGCATACACTAGGTATGGATTCATATGTGCATGAGCTAGTGTGTGTGTGTATGTTATACATACACACACTTGTGTGAGTGTGTGTGGTGTATTGGTAGTGTGTGTGCATGCTATGCATGCACACATATGTGGTGTGTGTGTGTATGCCTAAGGCATCTACACATGTGTGGTTTTGTGTTGTGTTGTGTGTATGTGCTTTGCACATACCCATATGCTAGTGTATGTTTGCATAGGTATAGGTGGTGTGTGCCAACATATATATATATATATATGCATGTGAGGACGTATGTGTGCATGAGTAGCTCCATGTGTAGGTCTCTCTATGTGCATATGAGCTAGTTCTTCTTCTAGATAGTTTCACCCTTGCAAATTGATGCTATGCCATGTTATCATGTCCCTAATATGTTAATTAACCACTTCGAACATGTATCTAGGGAGTACATGTCATTGTGGGGTATTTTCATTAAGTTTCATAAATGACATAAGTCACCCATGCCCTAGGGAGGTCAAATTTCGACCTAGGGTTTCTCCCTCTTGTTCCATGCAAGCATATGGGTATGAGTAATGATTTTGGGGTAGAATCAACCCACGAATGCACTTGTGAAGTCAGATTTTACTTTGGGGCAACTTGACAAAACTACATTTTTATGCTGTGATGCCCTTTTGTCTTTTAATCTATGCATGATTTTAAGTTCTTGCTAACATGAGTTTGTTAGTTAAAGTTGCTGGGAATGTCCCAGTATTTTTGTTATTTGCGTTAAGTCACCAGATGAGTGGGAACCATGCTGTTTAGTAAGCTACTTTCTGTTTCTGTCCAGCTTGCTCAAAGATGACCACGTCTGGAGTTTCTACTGTTATTGTTTTGCTAGGAAGAGTGGGTTGTAGCTAGTGATTGTGTTGGTATTTTCTCATGCTCAGTGTTAATTATTTGTAGTAGATATTGTCATATACCATCCTGTAAATTTTCATGCAAATAGGTGCTCTCTAGCATACGTAACCAGTGCTGTCAACTTGCTACATTATTAACCTGGACTCCAGAAAACTGGAATTTTCACTAAGTCCCTAAAAACCTGATTCATCGTGCCAACTTGATTGCTTCTTGTATATTGATGAGTACCTCTTTTGATGACTGCATAGTTGGATAAGTTGATGTGGGTGTTGAGTAGAATCTGTCCATGCCTTTTTGGTGGCTGTAGGATTCCTGTAGCTCAAGTTGTGAGCTTCTCAATTTGCTATGTTGTTGTTTGTGACAGATTTGGTACGATTTTGTTTTGTGACTTGTGGGAGCTATACTCCATGGAATTGATTGATTATTGAGCCTATTGTGATTGAGTTTCCATCACCTATCCAGTGGCTACCATGGAATGCCAAGAATTAGCCCAGGTATTGGGTGGTCTTGTGTTTTGCCTCCGTACCTTGTCGTGAGCGTATCTCGAGAACAGTAGCTCCGTTTCTCGCGATCCTTATATGCATTTCCATCGATTTTGCATGATGCATCCATATTTTTCATGTTCATGCACGTTTAAATAACATAACATGAGGTTCTGTCCAGTTTCACTAATATACAAAATTTGCATGTGAAACTTGACTAGAATTGGATTGCCATGTTAAATTCTTCATTAAATGAATCATGCATCATCTTGGTTGTGCATTGCACCTTGGTTGGAGATTTATTTGCTGTTTGTCTTGGGTAGACGGGAGTGTCAATACTGAGTTCGAGGACCCTGGAGAGTACTACTACGAGGATCCCGCTACTTGTTCCGCTGAAGAACCAACAGGCATGATGATCGTACCCGGATCCCAATATTATCTTTGCTTGCTAGTTTCTCGCTCTTTTCGTTACATTTGTGCTACCTACCACTTGATATCAGCCCCCATGTTGCCATGACAGCCTCTAACCTCCACATCCCAGCAAACCTTTGATTGGCTAAGATACCGCTGCTCAGCCCCTCTTATAGCGTTCTTAGTTGTAGGTGCAGGTTGTTTCCATGTGATAACATGGACTGGATATCACAATATATTTTGTTATTTAATTTAATGCACGTATATATCTGGTATTGGTGGAAGGCTTGGCCTTTTGCTAAGTGTTTTGTTCCGCTGTTACCGCCATTAGTTCCTTGTTACCGGTGTTACGTTTTCCATATTTTGCGCCCCTAACACGCTTGGGGTTGTTATGGGGACCCCCTTGTTTATTCGGTTGAGATTAAAACCTGTTTGGCAAGACCCAACATTGGTACTACATTTGCTAATAACTTAATGAACTTGCATAGGGCTTTGTAACCCCATGGATAATTTAATCAACCCCCGGGCTAGTGCTCCGCATGAGTGTTGGTCCAAAATGTCAACCGCCGGTGGCCACCAGGGGCAACTCTCTGTTTGGCCTACAGGAAGTTTGGAAAATCCGTCGTGTCCTGAGACTGAGATACGCGGCTCTTATTGGGTTCGTCGGCACGTCGGGAGGTCTTGCTGGACTTGTTTTAGCTTTATCGAATATCTTGCATGTGGACTCTGACTTTCTTCAGGTTTTCTCGAGGTGTTGGAATTCCTTTGGAATTACCGATGAAGACCACGAGATCCGTGGTCGAGGAATTCCCGCGGAGTGTGGTTATTTGTGATGGACTAGTTGGAGCACCCCTACAGGGTTAAATCTTTCGGAAAGCTGTGCCTGCGGTTATGTGGCAACTTGGATATTTGTTTAACACCCAGTTCTAGTAAACTTGAAGTAAACTCTAATTAAAAAGCACCAACTATGTGAGTAACCGTGATTGTCTCTACTCGTGAACATGATCCGAGAGAGAACATGGTGGGGTTATGATTGACGTAATCAGGTGTTCAGGATCTCATAGAGATTATGCTAGTTTCGATCACTTAATGTAGACCACTCATATTTACATTCTTGTTGCGTAAGATAGCCACCATACAATGCTTAGTGCTACTGCAAACTAAACATCACCCCTTCCATCCTAAAGCTTAAATAGTCTTGGTACCCGGGCACAAGATAGTTGAGTCCTTTGTGGCTCACAGTTTACTACAACAACTCCAGGTACAGGTGCACATGAGCAGATACAGGATGATCTCACCCAGCTCCAGTGGGAGTACGATGAAGAAAGAGGCTGTATGTACGTGATGTATCCGGATGAGTGAGGACCTGGTCGTGACCTTGGGGCAGCTTGATAGTGTCATTGCAATTGCTTTTATCGTTTGATTTCGTCCGTAGTCGGACCCTGTGTTCCTCTTGATGTTATGAACTGAGTGATGTTGTAATTTAGCATGTGGCGAGTGTAAGACAACCTTGCATACTCTTCTCTCTCTTAATGTATGTTGTGATGATGCTTATCTTGCTAACAACAAGATGCGCATCTATCCCTTGCGAGGACCTCATGCCTCAAATGGATAGGCGCGCATCTTGGGCGTGACATAATCACTCCTAGGTCGGTAATGAACTCCTTCATCAAGACTCCTTCCTTTGCTGTGTCGAAGCAGCTATGTACTCCGCTTCACATGTAGATGCCGCCACAATGCTTTGCTTGCTGCTGCACCAGCTGACTGCCCCTCCGTTCAAAATATACACGTATCTGGTTTGCGACTTGGAGTCGTCCGGATCTGTGTCGAAGCTAGCATCGACGTAACCCTTTACGACGAGTTCTTCGGCACCTCCATATACGAGAAACATGCCCATTGTCCTTTTTAGGTACTTCAGGATATTCTTGACCGCTGTCCAGTGTTCCGCTCTGGGATCACTTTGGTACCTCCCTACAAAATTTATGGCAAAGTTCACATCAGGTCTGGTACCTAGCATGGCATACATAATAGAGCCTATGGCTGAAGCATAGCGGATGACACTCATCTCTTCTCTATCCTTTGTCGTGGTCGGGCATTGAGTCGTAGTGAATCTCACACCCTGTAACACAGGCAAGAACCCCTTCTTGGACTTATCCATATTGAACTTATTCAATATATTTTCAAGGTACGTGCTTTGTGATAGACCTATGAGGCGTTTCGATCTATCTCTATAGATCTTAATACCTAATATGTAAGCAGCTTCTCCAAGGTCCTTCATTGAAAAACATTTTTACAAGTAGGCCTTTACACTTTCCAAAAGTTCTATATCATTCCCCATCAACAATATGTCATCGACATATAATATGAGAAATGCTACAGAGCTCCCACTCACTTTCTTGTAAATACAGGGTTCTCCATAAAACTGTACAAACCCAAACGCTTTAATCACCTCATTAAAGCGAATGTTCCAACTCCAAGATGCTTGCACTAGCCCATAGATGGAGTGCTGGAGCTTGCATACTTTGTTAGCATCTTTAGGATCGACAAAACCTTCCGGCTGCATCATATATAGTTCTTCCTTAAGGAAGCCATTAAGGTGTGCCATTTTGACGTCCATTTGCCAGATCTCATAATCATAAAATGCGGCAATTGCTAACATGATTCGGACAGACTTCAGCATCGCTACGGGTGAGAAAGTCTCATCGTAGTCAACTCCTTGAACTTGTCGATAACCCTTAGCGACAAGCCGAGCCTTATAGACGGTCACATTACCATCCGTGTCAGTCTTCTTCTTAAAGATCCATTTTTTCTCAATGGATCGCTTATCATCAGGCAAGTCCACCAAAGTCCATACTTTGTTCTCATACATGGATCCTATCTTGGATTTCATGGCTTCAAGCCACTTGTTGGAATCCGGGCCCGCCATCGCTTCTTCATAGTTCAAAGGTTTATCATCGTCCAACAACATGATCTCCAGGACAGGGTTGCCGTACCACTCTGGTACGGAAAGTGTCCTAGTGGACCTTCGACATTCAATAGTAACTGGATCTGAAGTTTCATGATCATCATTATTAACTTCCTCTCTAGCCGTTTTAGGCTCCACAGAAACAACTTCCTACGCTGCGCTACTCTCTGGTTTGAGTGGAGGTACAATTACCTCATCAAGTTCTATTTTCCTCCCACTTACTTCTTTCAAGAGAAACTCTTTCTCGAGAAAGGATCCATTCTTGGCAACAAAGACTTTGCCTTCGGATCTTAGTTAGAAGGTATACCCAATAGTCTCTTTGGGATATCCTATGAAGACACACTTTTCCGCTTTGGGTTCAAGCTTCTCAGGTTGAAGTTTCTTCACATAAGCATTGCATCCCCAAAATTTTAGAAATGACAGATTAGGTTTCTTTCCAAACGATAATTCATACGGTGTCGTCTCAACGGACTTTGACGGTGCCCTGTTTAAAGTGAATGTGGCAGTCTCTAATGCATATCCCCAAAATGATAGCGGTAAGTCGGTAAGAGACATCATAGATCGCACCATATCCAATAGAGTGCAATTATGACGTTCAGACACACCATTTTGCTGAGGTGTGCCAGGCGGCGTAAGTTGTGAAACAATTCCACATTTCCTTAGGTGCGTGCCAAACTCGTGACTCAAATATTCTCTGCCACGATCAGATCGTAGGCACTTTATTTTTCTGTCACGTTGATTCTCTACCTCGCTCTGATATTCCTTGAACCTTTCAAAGGTTTCAGACTTGTGTTTCATTAAGTAGACATAATCATATCTGCACAAGTCATGAGTGAGGGTGAGAACATAACGGTAGCCACCGCGAGCCTCGACGCTCATCAGATAGCATACATCGGTATGTATTATCTCCAACAAGTTAGTTGCTCGCTCCATTGTTCCAGATAATGGAGTCTTAGTCATCTTTCCCATGCGGCATGGTTCGCACGTGTCAAATGATTCAAAATCAAGAGACTCCAAAAGTCCATCAGCATTGAGTTCATGCGTTTGATACCAATATGACCAAGGCGGCACTGCCACATGTAAGTGGGACAATCGTAATCAACCTTAAACTTTTTGGTACTCATAGTATGGACATGTGTAACATCACATTTGAGATTCATTAAAAAGAAACCATTGACCAACACGGCATGACCATAAAACATTTCTCTCATATAAATAGAACAACCATTATTATCAGATTTAAATGAGTAGCCATCTCGCATCAAACGAGATCCAGATACAATGTTCATGCTCAAAGCTGGTACTAAATAACAATTATTGAGTTTTAAAACTAATCCCGAAGGTAGATGTAGAGGTAGCGTGCCGACGGCGATCACATCGACCTTGGAACCATTCCCGACGCGCATCATCACCTCGTCCTTTGCCAGCCTCTTCTTATTCCGCAGCTCCTGCTTCGAGTTACAATTGTGAGCAACTGCACTGGTATCAAATACCCAGGAGCTACTATGAGCGTTGTTAGGTACACATCAATAACAAGTATGTCACATATATCTTTACCGTTTCTGGCCTTCTTATCCGCTAAGTACTTGGGGCAGTTCCGCTTCCAGTGACCGGCACCCTTCCAATAAAAGTACTCAGTCTCAGGCTTGGGTCCATTCTTGTTCTTCTTCCCGGCAACTTGCTTACCGGGCGTGGCAACAACTTTGCTGTCCTTCTTGAAGTTCTTCTTACCCTTGCCTTTCTTGAAACTAGTGGTCTTATTCACCATCAACACTTGATGCTCCTTTTTGATCTCGACCTCCGCTGATTTCAGCATCGAGTACAACTCAGGAATGGACTTCTCCATACCCTGCATGTTGTAGTTCATCACAAAGCTCTTGTAGCTAGGTGGAAGCGAGTGGAGGATTCTGTCAATGACCGAGTCATCCGGGAGATTAACTCCTTGCTGAGTCAAGCGGTTGTGCAACCCATACATTTTGAGTATGTGCTCACTGACAGAACTATTCTCCTCCATCTTACAGCTGAAGAACTTGTCGGAGACGTCATATCTCTCGACCTAGGCATGAGCTTGGAAAACCAGTTTCAGCTCCTGAAACATCTCATATGCTCCGTGTTGCTCAAAACTCTTTTGGAGCCCCGTTTCTAAACTATAAAGCATGCCACACTGAACAAGGGAGTAATCATCATAGCACGACTGCCAAGCATTCATAACGTCTTGGTCCACTGGGAAGATGGGTGTGTCACCTAGCGGTGCATCAAGGACATACAATATTTTGGAAGCTGTGAGGATAATCCTCAAGCTACGGACCCAGTCCACGTAGTTGCTTCCATCATCTTTCAGCTTGGTTTTCTCTAGGAACGCGTTGAAGTTGAGGGTGACATTAGCGTTGGCCATTGGATCTACAATATAGATTGTAAAGACAATTATAGACTAATTTCATGATAATTAAGTTCACATAATAAAATTATTTAATGAACTCCCACTTAGATAGACATCTCTCTAGTCATCCAAGTGATACATGATCCATGTCAACTAGCCCGTGTCCGATCATCACGTGAGACGGACTAGTCATCCATGGTGAACATCTCCATGTTGATCGTATCTTCTATACGACTCATGTTCGACCTTTCGGTCTTCCGTGTTCCGAGCCCATGTCTGTACATGCTAGGCTCGTCAAGTCAACCTAAGTTTTTCGCATGTGTAAATCTGGCTTACACCCGTTGTATGCGAACCTTAGAACCTATCACACCTGATCATCACGTGGTGCTTCAGAACAACGATCCTTAGCAACGGTGCACAGTTAGGGTGAACGCCTTTCTTGAAATTTTATTGAGAGATCATCTTATTTACTACTGTCGTTCTAAGCAAATAAGATGTAAAGATGATAAACATCACATGCAATCAATATAGTGACATGATATGGCCAATACCATCTTGCTCCTTTGATCTCCATCTTCGGGGCACCATGATCATCATTGTCACCGGCACGACACCATGATCTCCATCATCGTGTCTTCATGAAGTTGTCTCGCCAACTATTACTTATACTACTATGGCTAATGATTAGCAATAAAGTAAAGTAGTTACATGGCGTTTATGATTGACACGCAGGTCATACAATAAATTAAGACCACTCCTATGGCTCTTGCTGGTTGTCATACTCATCGACATGCAAGTCATGAATCCTATTACAATAACATGATCAATCTCATACATCACAATGCATCACATCACACCCTTTTGGCCATATCACATCACAAGGCATACGCTGCAAAAACAAGTTAAACGTCCTCTAATTTGTAGTTGCAAGTTTTTACGTGGCTGCTATCGGTTTCTAGCAAGAACGTTTCTTACATACTCCAAAACCACAACGTGATATGCCAATCGCTATTTACCCTTCATAAGGACCCTTTTCATCGAATCCAATCTGACTAAGGTGGGAGAGACAGACACCCGCTAGCCACCTTATGCAACAAGTGCATGTCAGGCGGTGGAACCGGTCTCACGTAAGCGTACGTGTAAAGTTGGTCCGGGCCGCTTCATCCCACAATACCACAGAATAAAGATAAGACTAGTAGTGCACAGATTCCCACAACAACTTTGTGTTCTACTCGTGCATAGATTCTACGCATAGACCTAGCTCATGATACCACTATTGGGAGACATAGTAGTAAATCAAAATTTTCCTACGTGTTCACCAAGATCTATCTATGGAGAAACCAACAACGAGTGGGAAGAGATTGCATATTCATACCTTTGAAGATCACTAAGCAGAAGCTTTACTTGAACGTGGTTGGTGGATTCAGATCGCGGTGGATTCCAATCTAAGCGCCGAACAACGGCGTCTCCGCATTCAACACACGTGCAGCCCGGTGACGTCTCCTACGCCTTGATCCAGCAAGGAGGAAGGAGAGGTTGGGGAAGAGCTCCGGCAGAACGACGGCGTGGTGATGGTGGAGCAGCGTGATCTCCGGCAGGGCTTCGCCAAGCACTATGGAGAACGAGGAGAGGGAGGAGTAGGGCTGCGCCGAGAGGAGAGGAACTCGTGTGTCAGGCAGCCCCCAAAACCCCACATATATATAGGGGAAGGAGGAGGGATGCGACAGACTTAGGGTTCCCTCCCCAGGGCCGGCGGCCAACCCTAGATCAATCTAGGGCGGCGGCCAAGGAGGGAGTGGGAGGGGTGACGCCCTAGGTGGGCCTAGGGCCCATCTGCCTCTAGGGTTTGCCCCCTTCCCACCTCAAGCTGTGCCTTGGGCCCCTTGTGAGGGCGCATTAGCCCACCTAGGGCTGGTTCCCTCCCACCTGTGGCCCGTGCAGCCCTCCTATGCTGGTGGCACCACTTGGTGGACCCCCGGAACCCTTCCGGTGGTCCCGGTACGTTACCAGTGATGCCACAAACTCTTCCGATGACCAAAACCTCACTTCCTATGTATGAATCTTTATGTCCGGACCATTCTAGAACTCCTTGTGATGTCCGGGATCTCATACGGGACTCCGAACAACCTTCGGTAACCACGTACACTATTTCCCTATAACCCTAGCGTCATCGAACCTTAAGTGTGTAGACCCAACGGGTTCGGGAGGCACATAGACATGACCGAGACACCTCTCCGATCAATAACTAACAACGGGATCTGGATACCCATGTTGGATCCCACATGCTCCACGATGAACTCATCGGATGAACCACGATGTCGGGGATTCAATCAATTCCGCATACAATTCCCTTTGTCTACTGCTACTTCTTGAGCTTGCGTTGGTTTTTCCCTTGAAGAGGAAAGGGTGATGCAGCAATGTAGAGATAAGTATTTCCCTTAGTTTGAGAACCAAGGTATCAATCGAGTAGGAGTATCAAGATGAGGCAACAAGGTACCTACACAAAAACAACAAACTTGCACCCAACGCGATAAAGGGGTTGTCAATCCCTTTATGATTACTTGCAAGGTGAGATCTGATAGTGATAATAGGTAAATATAAATAAATAAATAAAAGTGCAGCAAGGTATTTTTCGTATTTTTGTATGTATATCTGAATATATAATATGTAAAATAGACCCGGGGGGCCATAGTGTTCACTAGAGGCTTCTCTGATGATAGCAAGTATTACGGTGGGAGAACAAATTACTGTCGAGCAATTGATAGAATCGCGCAAAGTCATGAAGATATCTAAGGCAATGATCATACATATAAGAATCATGTCCGAGACAAGTAGACCGATACTTTCTGCATCTACTACTATTACTCCACACATCGACCGCTATCCAGCATGCATCTAGTTTATTAAGTTCATAACAAATAGAGGAACGCCTTAAGTAAGATGACATGATGTAGAGGGATAGATTCATGCAATATGATATAAACCCCATATTTTTACCCTTGATGGCAACAACACGATGCGTGCCTCGCTACCCCTTCTGTCACTAGGTGAGGACACCGCACGGTATGAACCCAAAAGCAAGCACTTCTCCCATTGCAAGAATTATAGATCAAGTTGGCCAAACGAAACCCATAACTCAAAGAGACTTACAAGGATATGAAATCATGCATATAAGAAATCAAAGAAGACTCAAATAATATTCATAGATAATCTGATCATAAATCCACAATTCATCGGATCTCGACAAACACACCGCAAAAGAGAATTACATCAGATAGATCTCCATGAAGATCATGGAAAACTTTGTATTGAAGATAAAATAGAGAGAAGAAACCATCTAGCTACTAGGTATGGACCCTAAGGTCTATGGTGAACTACTCACGCATCATCGGAGAGGCAATGGTGTTGATGAAGATGGCCACCGGAGATGGATTCCCCTCCGGTAGGGTGCCGGAACGGTCTCCCGATTGGTTTTTGGTGGCTACAGAGGCTTGCGGCGGCGGAACTTTCGATCTAGATTTAGTTCTGGAGGTTTGTGTGTTTATAAGACCAGATGGCGTCGAGAACAAGTCAGGAGGGCCCATGAGGGAGTCACGAGCCCCCTAGGCGTGCCCTAGGGGGGCGCGCCTCCCAGGCTCGTGGCTTCCTTGGGCCTCCTCTCCGGTATGTTTTCCTTCTCGTATTTTTGATATTTTCCATAAAAAATCACGGCAAAAGTTTTATTCCGTTTGGACTCCGTTTGATATTCCTATCTGAAAAAGGTCAAAAACACGGAAAACACAGGAACTGACACTGGGCACTGAGTTAATAAGTTAGTCCCAAAAATAATATAAAATAGCATATTCATGCATATAAAACATCCAAAGTTGATAATATAATAGAATGGAACAATCAAAAATTATAGATACGTTGGAGACGTATCAAGCATCCCCAAGCTTAACTCCTGCTCGTCCTCGAGTAGGGAAGTGATAAAGACCGAATTTTTGATGTGCAATGCTACCAAAATATTTGTTCTTTGTAACTTCTTTATTGTGGCATGAATGTTCAGATCCATAATATTCAAAACAATAGTTTAATATTGACATGAAAACAATAATACTTCAAGTATAATAGCAAACTAATCATGATCTTTTGAAATAACAAGGCCAAAGAAAGTTATCCCTACAAAATCTTATAGTCTGGCTATGCTCCATCATCCCCACACAAAGAATTTAAATCATGCACAACCTCGGTATTGGCCAAGTAATTGTTTTCGCACTCTTACTTTCTCAAACTTTTTCAACTCTAATGCAATACATGAGCGTGAGCCATGGATATAGCACTATAGGTGGAATATAGTGTGGTGGAGGTTGTGAGGCAAAAAGGAGGAGATGGTCACATCGACTCGGCGTATCAATGGGCTATGGAGATGCCCATCAATAGATATCAATGTGAATGAGTAGGGATTGCCATGGAACGGATGCACTAGAGCTATAAGTGCATGAAAGCTCAAAAATAAAAACTAGTGGGTGTGCACCCAACTTTCTTGCTCACATAGACCTAGGGCAATTTTAGGAAGCCCATCATTGGAATATACAAGCCAAGTTATATAATGAAAATTCCCACTAGCATATGAAAGTGACAAAACAAGAGACTCTATCATGAAGAACATGGTGCTATTTTGAAGCACAAGTGCGGAAAAAGATAGTAGCATTGTCCCTTCTCTCTTTTTCTCTCTTTTTTTGTTTGGGCTCTTTGGGCTCTTTTTTTTGGTGGGCATCTTTGGCCTCTTTTTTTATTTCCTCACATGTGACAATGCTCTAATAATGATGACCATCACACTTTTATTTACTTACAACTTGATACTTAGAACAATAATGACTCTATATGAATGAAAGTGATGGCACATGTCATGAGATGGAATGATGGAAGTTGCATGGCAATATATCTCGGAATGGCTATGAAAATGCCATAACAGGTAGGTATGTTGGCTGTTTTGAGGAAGGTATATGGTGGGTCTGTGCACTGACAAAAGTTGCCCGGCACTAGAGAGGCTAGCAATGGTGGAAGGGTGAGAGTGCATCTATACCATGGACTCACATTAGTCATGAAGAACTCATATACTTATTGCGAAAGTTTTATTAGTAATCGAAAAAAATTGCTAAACGCATACTCCTAGGGGAAGGGTTGGTAGGAGTTAACCATTGCGCGATCCTAACCGCCACACAAAGGATGACAATCAATAAATCAATTATGCTCCAACTTCCTAACATAGCGGTTCACCATACATGCATGCTACGGGAATCACTAACCTCAACACAAGTATTTCTAGATTCACAACACCCTACTATCATAACTCTAATATTATCACCTCCATATCTCAAAACAAATCGTGAGGAATCAAACTTCTCTTACTAATCAATGCACTTGAATATGGAAGTTTTTATTATATCCTCTTTGGATGCCGATCATATTTAGGACTAATTTCATAACACACGCCAATTACCAAGTTACTTAGAGAGAGCACTCTCAAAATGATATAAGTGAAGATCGAGAGTTTTTTTTCTACAAAATATGACACCGCCGTGCGCTACAAAGATTTAAGTGAAGCACTAGAGCAAAATTATCTAGCTCAAAAGATATAAGTGAAGCTCAGGGGAGCAAAATTATCAAGCTCAAAAGATATAAGTGAAGCACATATGAGCTAAATTGTCAAGCTCAAAATATATAAGTGAAGCACATGGGAGCAAAATTACTAAACTCAAAATATATAAGTGAAGCACATGTGAGCTAAATCACCGAGATCAAGAGATATAAGTGAAGCACATGTGAGCTAAATTGCCTAACTCAAAAGATATAAGTGAAGCTCATTGAGTATTCTAACAAATTCACGATGAGTGCATGTCCCTCTCAAAAGGTGTGCATCAAGGATGATTGTGATAAAACAAAAATCAAAGACTCCTATAACGCACGACGCTCCAAGCAAAACACATATCATGTGGTGAATAAAAATATAGCTCCAAGTAACGTTACCGATGGATTGAAGACGAAAGAGGGGATGCCTTCTCGGGGCATACCCAAGCTTAGGATTTTTGGTGTCCTTGAATTTTTCTTGGGATGACTTGGGCATCCCCAAGCTTAGGCTCTTTCCACTCTTTATTCTGTTGTCCATAAGAACATCACCCAAAACTTGAAAACTTCACAACACAAAACTTAAACAGAAACTCGTGATAGCATTAGCATAAGAAAAGAAACCACCAACTTTTTAGGTACTGTATTAAACTTAATTTCCATTTAGATTGATGTTATATTACTGTATTCTCACTTTTCCATGGCTCGTACCCCCCAATACTAACCATAGTTTCATCAAAATAAGCAATCAACACAACAAAAACAGAATTTGTCAAAAAGAGAATAGTCTGTAGCAATCTGTATATTTCATATACCTATGCTAACCCAACAATTCTGAAACAATTATGAAAATTAGGAAAATTTTCATATCAATCACCTACAAAAATAATCAACTCAAAATCTCTTTCTGGATAGGAATGAAAAATAATTTCGTGAGCACAAAGTTTTTGTCTTTTTTCAGCGTGATTAAACAACTATCACCAAACTAATCATAAAGGTTCTACTTGGAGCAAACACTAATTAAAACATAAAAAAACAATCATAATAGAATCATTGGTGTGGACTCAACAAAACAGAAAGTCAAAAGAAAAAATAAATCTATTAATTGGGTTGCCTCCCAACAAGCGCTACCGTTTAACGCCCTTAGCTAGGCGTAAGGCAATAGAATCAAGTATTGTCATCTTTAGTGCTCAAACCATAAGTAGCTCTCATAATGGATTGATAAGGCAATTTTATTCTCTTTCTAGGAAATTGTTCCATGCCATTCTTTAATGTAAATTGAAATTTAATATTCCCTTCCTTCATATCAATAACAACACCAATAGTCCTAAGGAAAGGTCTACCAACAATAATGGGACATGTTGGATTGCAATCAATATCAAGCACAATGAAATCTACGGCCGCATAGTTCCTGTTTGCAATAATAAGAACATCATTAATCCTTCCCATAGGTTTTTTAATAGTAGAATCCGCAAGATGCAAATTAAGAGAGCACTCATCAATCTCATTGAAACCTAGAACATCACATAAAGATTTTGGAATTGTGGAAACACTAGCACCCAAATCACACAAAGCATGGCATTCATAATTTTTAATCTTGATTTTTATAGTAGGTTCCCACTCATCATGAAGTTTTCTAGGAATAGATATTTCCAACTCAAGTTTCTCTTCAATAGATTTCATCATAGCATCAACAATATGTTTGGTAAAAGCCTTATTTTGGCTATAAGGATGTGGAGAGTTTAGCATGGATTGCATCAAGGAAATACATTCAATCAAAGAGAAACTATCATAATTAAATTCCTTGAAATCCAAAGTAGTAATTTCATCACTATTCAAAGTTTTGATATCCTCTACTCCACTTTTATTATTTTTAGCATCAAGATAAATAGACTCCGAATCATTGGGGCGTTTCTCAACCAAAGTGGATTCACATCCAGCCCCATCATCATTAAGATTGAAATTAGAAAACAAGGATTCAATAGGAGTCACACCAAGCACCTTAAAATCTTCGTGATTCTCATCACATATTTCAGGTTTAGCAGCCATTTTATTGACTAAGGTAGCTTGTTTATCAGAAATCTGACGTACCAATTTCTCAAGATGAGCAAATTGAGAATTTAACGCAAGGAACTCTTTGGCCATATCATCAACCTCTTTATTCATATATGCCATAAAAGAATTGTGCTCCCTTAGTTCTCTACGAAAGTAATTATTATGATCAAACTGTGTAGACATGAAGCTTTTGACATTAGTTTCAATTTCTTCCAACTTTTTATAGTGAGCATCATAATCATTTGGTTGGGCCATGAGGATAAATAAAATAGCACACACGAGCAAAAAAAAAGCAAGCGAAAGGAAAGGGCGAATGAAAAAGGCAAATAAAGAAAGGCAAATATTTTTGTAAATTTTTGTTTTAGAAGTGGGGAAGAGGAAAACGAGAGGCAAATGGCAAATAATGTAAATGCAAGAGATGAGTTTGCGATAGGTACTTGGTAGATATGCTTCACTTGAATACTCCCCGGCAACGGCGCTAGAAATTCTTCCTACTACTTCTTGAGCTTGCGTTGGTTTTTCCCTTGAAGAGGAAAGGGTGATGCAGCAAAGTAGAGATAAGTATTTCCCTCAGTTTGAGAACCAAGGTATCAATCCAGTAGGAGTATCAAGATGAGGCACCAAGGCACCTGCACAAAAACAACAAACTTGCACCCAACGCGATAAAGGGTTGTCAATCCCTTTACGATTGCTTGCAAGGTGAGATCTGATAGTGATAATAGGTAAATATAAATAAATAAATAAAAGTGCAGCAAGGTATTTTTGTATGTAGATCTGAATATATAATATGTAAAATAGACCCGGGGGCCATAGTGTTCACTAGAGGCTTCTCTCATGATAGCAAGTATTACGGTGGGTGAACAAATTACTATCGAGCAATTGATAGAATCGCGCAAAGTCATGACGATATCTAATGCAATGATCATACATATAGGCATCACATCGGAGACAAGTAGACCGATACTTTCTGCATCTACTACTATTACTCCACACATCGACTGCTATCCAGCATGCATCTAGTGTATTAAGTTCATAACAAACAGAGTAACACCTTAAGCAAGATGACATGATGTAGAGGGATAGATTCATGCAATATGATATAAAACCCATCGTTTTACCCTTGATGGCAACAACATGATGTGTGCCTCGCTACCCCTTCTATCACTAGGTGAGGACACCGCACGGTATGAACCCAAAACCAAGCACTTCTCCCATTGCAAGAATTATAGATCAAGTTGGCTAAACGAAACCCATAACTCTAAGAGACTTACAAGGATATGAAATCATGCATATAAGAAATCAGAGAAGACTCAAATAATATTCATAGATAATCTTATCATAAATCCACAATTCATCGGATCTCGACAAACACACCGCAAAAGAGAATTACATCGGATAGATCTCCATGAAGATCATGGAGAACTTTGTATTGAAGATCAAAGGGAGAGAAGAAGCCATCTAGCTACTAGCTATGGACCCGAAGGTCTGTGGTGAACTACTCACGCATCATTGGACAGGCAATGGTGTTGATGAAGATGGCCACCGGAGATGGATTCCCCTCCGGCAGGGTGCCAGAATGGTGTCCCAATTGGTTTTTGGTGGCTACAGAGGCTTGCGGCAGCGGAACTTTCGATCTAGGTTTAGTTCTGAAGGTTTCTGTCTTTAAAAGAACAGATGGCGTCGAGAACAAGTCAAGAGTGCCCACGAGGGAGTCACGAGCCCCCTAGGCACGCCCTAGGGGGGCCGCGCCTCCCAGGCTCGTGGATTCCTCGGGCCTCCTCTCCGGTATCTTTTCCTTCTGGTATTTTTGATATTTTCCATAAAACATCACTACGAAAGTTTTATTCCGTTTGGACTCCGTTTGATATTCCTATCTGAAAAAGGTCAAAAACGTGGAAAAAACAGGAACTGCCACTGGGCACTGAGTTAATAAGTTAGTCCCAAAAATAATATAGAATAGCATATTCATTCATATAAAACATCCAAAGTTGATAATATAATAGCATGGAACAATCAAAAATTATAGAAACGTTGGAGACGTATGATCTACCGGTATGATACTTGCTCAAGATTCGATCGTAGATATCCCTATACATTGTTCAATCTCGTTACCGGCAAGTCTCTATTCTCGTTCCATAACATATCATCCCGTGGCTAACTCCTTAGTCACATTGAGCTCATTATGATGATGACTTATCGAATGGGCCCAGAGGTACCTCTCCATCACACGGAGTGACAACCCAACAAACATTTCGGAGATACCCGTAGTGCACCTTTATAGCCACCCAGTTACGTACGGTATCTGGGAGTTGCACAATCTCATGGTCTAAGGAAATGATACTTGACATTAGAAAAGCTTTAGTAGACGAACTACATGATCTTGTGCTATGCTTAGGATTGGGTCTTCCCCATCACATCATTCTCCTAATGATGTGATCCCGTTATTAATGACATCCAATGTCCATGGTCATGAAACCGTGACCATCTATTGATCAATGAGCTAGCCAACTAGAGGCTCACTAGGGACATGTTGTGGTCTATGTATTCACACATGCATTACTTTTTCCGGTTAACACAATTATAGCATGAACAATAGACAATTATCATGAACAAGGGAATACAATAATAACCATTTTATTACGGCCTCTAGGGCATAATTCCAACAGAGAAGCTTGTCCAATATCGTCTCAGATGGTTTGGGCATATTCAGTGCAGGCCTCCAGATGCCCCAATGCATAGCGGACGACAAAAGCATGATAATAATGTCAAAAGAGACCGGGGTAGACCAAGCTTGTCATGGGAAGAGTCCATAAAGAGAGATCTGAAGGATTGGAGAATCACCAAATAACTAGCCATGGACAGTGATGCGTGGAAGCTTGCTATTCATGTGTTGGAACCATGAGTTGGTCACGAGATCTTATGGGTTTCACCTCTAGCCTACCCCAACTTGTTTGGGACTAAATGTTTTTGTTGTTGTTGTTGTTGTTGTTGTTGTTGCTGTTGTTGTTGTTGCTGTTGCTGCTATTGCTGTTGTTATTGCTGTTGTTGCTGTTGTTGTTGTTGCTGTTGTTGTTGTTGTTGTTGTTGTTGCTGTTGATGTTGCTGTTGTTGCTGTTGCTGTTGTTGCTGTTGTTATTGCTGTTGTTGCTGTTGCTGTTGCTGTTGCTGTTGTTGTTGTTGTTGTTGCTGTTGCTGTTGTTGTTGTTGTTGTTGTTGTTGTTGCTGTTGTTGTTGTTGTTGTTGTTGTTGTTGTTGTTGTTGTTGTTGCTGTTGTTGTTGTCGTTGTTGTTGTTGTTGTTGTTGCTGCTGCTGCTGTTGTTGCTGCTGTTGTTGCTGTTGTTGTTGCTATTATTGATGTTGCAGTTGCTGTTGTTGCGGTTGTTGCTGTTGTTGTTGCTATTGTTGTTGCTGTTGCTGTTGCTATTGTGCTGTTGCTGTTGATGTTGTTGTTGCTATTGTTGTTGTTGTTGTTGTTGTTGTTGTTGTTGCCACCAAAAAAAATAGGAAAAATAAATAGAAGAGGAACAAAATAAAAAAATAAAAAACAAATACGTCCTCTACTGTGCGAAGCCACCAGAAACGCCCTCTTCGCTGGCTCGCGAAACGGAAGAAACAGAAAACAGCACAAAAAGCCCGCCAAAGGGAGCATCTGTGCGAAGCAGTAGCTAGTTGACGCAATAAGCATCACATAGGAGCTCCCCTAAGCGATATATACATATATATAGCTCTCGCGCATGTCACCAGGCTTGGGTTCGTTGCGGTTCGGTTTGGTCCTCCGATTGATGGTAATATGGCCCAGCCGAGCCGTGGGTTATCCATCCATTGATCCACATAAGAATAGGAGAAAAAAGGGCATGATGGCTAGACCTAGATCGCACTCCCCATCCCTCTTCCGCCGCCGCCGCCCGTCCAACAACGCCAGCTTCGGTTAGTTCGACGGAATAAGCTCTGTTGCAGGTATTGTGGAAGAATCTTCGGTAACATCAGGAGAAGATGAAATACTATAATCTAATTCGTGGTCTCTGTTCTGTAGGAGTGGGAAGAATTAAAATGAAGGCGCGGTAGTTCTTGAATGTGGTGATGCGGAGGTCCGGCAGTGGCAGCATGTACACAGTGGGTCGCATCAAGCCCGGTGAGCACCTCTTCTACCGATCCACGGCGGAAGCGCGGGCGGCCGCAGCTGCGCGACCCATGGAGGAGAATACGACGCCGCCATCATCAGCCGTGGCGCCACCATGGACGGAGAACATCTCACGGATGCCGCCGCCAAGGCTTAGATTGGAAGCATACCGCTTAGACGGCCCAAGGCTCGATTTTTTGCCCTTCTACGGACGAGGTAGGGGCGACGACGGCGATGGTAAGATCATCTCCATGGACTCGGCGGGGCACACGATCCTCTGCAACGCCTTCAGCGGCTCCATCCAGCCCCTTCCCTCCCTTAACGAACCCAAGGGGGACAGCCCCGTCTCCTTGTCTATCACTCGTTCGGAAACCTCCCATCAGGCCTTGTACGTTATAGACAGGTTTCCCGCTGCTCGCGATGCTTTCATCTTCGAAGCCCTCATCTACCGCAAGGATAGCTGGGAGTGGCACCGGCTCCCTCGGCCGCCCTACGTCAAGAACCAATCCTATAACTGCACAGCCATCCAGTCCTACATGTTGCTTGGTGATGGCTCGACCATCTGCATATCCTCCGCTGGGCCAAGCTCCATCGTGTAACATCCCAAATTTTCATTCTGGAATGTTATGAAATATAGCTATGCATCCATCATCATCATTGCTTGAATACATGTATTGTTGAAATGTTTTTTCTGAAATTCTAAAAGCCCTTTCTACTTTCCCTAAGTTGCTTTCACTTATTTGAAATCTTGGTAAAATGTTCAAAATAAGAGGGGAGTAACATGTCACTCCACAACAGGACCCATTTGGTGATCTATTTGAACAAAAATAACTAGGAGTTATTTTGAAAATATTTGCAAAAAGGTTTTAAAAACAATTAGGCAATTTCTAAAAATTATATTTTTTGAAATTGTTCAAATGATAGAATAAAAATGTTCAATCAATTGCATTTATTCTTATGTTAATTCTGATATATAATACTCCTATTTCTAAATATGTTTTGAATGCCTTTAAAGACGTTTTACTACTCTGGTTAATAAAAAAGAGTAACGGTTTTACTATTAAACGGGCTGGCCCACGGGCATTTATTTGCGAAGTTAATACCGATCGGTCGACCGACTCGCAGTAACGTCTCTCTCTCTCTCTCTCGCTGACACCGGGTCCCACCCCGACCGACCGTTAGCCCCGCGCGGTCGCCTTCCTCCTCGCGCGCGCGCCGCCGCATGCAGTTTCCCCCCGGATCTCTCTCCTCTCTCCTCCCCCGCACCACCCGAGCACCCTATATAAGAGCCCCAACTCCCCGCAACCATTTGCCCCCCGAGCCCCCTCTCCCATTGCCAGAACGCCGCCAAATTCCTCGCCGAAGCCCCTGCCACCACCGGAGCTCCCATTGCTCGTGCCAGTCGCTCCACTCTTTCCCTCGCCCCTCCAACCTCACCATTCAACGCCGGACGTCCACCGCAACCGCCCAGACCCTTTCAACGCCTCCCTCGACCACCGGAGACCCTCGCTGACAACCTCGCCACCTCGGAACCCGTCGGAGATTCCCTCGCCGGCGACCCTTTCCTTTGTAAGCTCCCTGGACCGTCGGATCTATAATCAACGCGTTAGATTAGATCGGATTTAATTCCAAACCGGTATCCTCCACCGATCGGTCGCCCGCCGCAAGCACTCGCGCGCACACCCCCTTAGCCACTCACATGCTGCCACGTAGCCCCTGGCCGTCCGATAGTTTTCTGTTTTTTTTTGTTTTGTTTTAGTTAACAGGAGCTTTTCTAAATTTGTTTTACTTATATCTTTTAACCTGTTTAGTGTTTTGAACTAATTCTTTTTGTATTAGCTCACATTTTTCATGTAGTTTCACCCTGTACTTTTAAATTTCAAATTTGACCTGTAACTTTTGAATTGAATCAAATTTGCTCAAATCATTCAAATCTGAATAACTAGAGTTTGAAAATAGATTTTGACATGAATCTTTTTGCTACCGTTTGGTATTGGTTAGGACTATCACCATGTTTAGTTTGAGAATTTTTAGGATGATTATTGTTAGTGTTTTATCTATAAACAGAATCTGCCTAGTATTATAGTATAGTTTTATTTACTTAGTTTTAGTTAGCTGATGCTGGAGATGGCTAGTATTCACGCGAAAAGATCCACCCAGGCACAAAGAGATGGATGGTTGCTTCAAGACCCAAGGCTTACCTGCACAGCCACAAGTCATAATGGGCTCTGGCTTGGTTGGATATCGTGGTAACCCTGGACAGGCGGTGCTACGAGATGTAGAAGAACGGTAGGAAAGGATGGGTACCGACAGAGTCGGAGGGAAACCCTTTGGAAGACCATGTTTTGGTCATCCGTTTCTCAAACACCCTGAAGTGCGAGAAATCAAACAGAGGCGACCAAATCTTGTGGGGAACGTGTGCAAAACTCTACAGAGTACTCAAACCTAATTGATTAGCCGTGTCCACGGTCATGGACGATTTGAGCCAAAGGAACTGAAACTTCCGGAACTCTCAACACAATTTAATATGATGATGTGGGTATTAATGACTTGGGTATGAGAATTGGTTGGTGGAACCATCTCATTAATCAACCAACTTAGTAATATTTTTGCTTAGCCCTCTCTTGATGTAGGACAAACTTGGCTTTACGCAAAAACTTACCACCCCACCTGCCATATATGCATGTAGAACTAGATGATTATCTTTTCACCCCTCTCTTGTGACTTTGCCGGCATATTCCATATGCTGACCTACACGGCTGCAACGTATCATGTTGCAGAGTACTTTTCCGACCAGGAGTGAGGACACGTTCTACGCTCGGTGAGATTCCCTTGGAGTCAGATGGACTCATCTACCTTCGACGCTTCTGCAAGATTTAGATATTCTCATGAGTTGGCCTTCAGCCACTTTATTGAAATTTTATTGTAATAAAGGACTCGATATGAGATTTTGATTAATATAATGTTGTGTGATTTCCCTTTGATATATACATTGATGTACCGTGTGTGTACCAGCATGATCTTGGGATGGTACGGAAACACCGGAGATTCGACCTTTCAGGTCGGGTCGCTACAGAAATGGTATCAGAGCACACGCTGATCGTAGGACGTAACCTCTAGGACTGGAAAGCCTTAGGATTGTTTCTCTTTGTTTTTAAAATTCTTATACTCTCATCTATTCGTTTCTGACTCCTCTCCGATTATTTCAAAATTTATAGATGCCCACCTTCATCCCAGTGTTGATCACGGAGTTTTGCCAGCCTGACGCAACAATGCCCTTTGGTAAGGAGCTAATGAGGATTGTCAAGGATGTAAGGATTGCTTTGCCGAGCATCACCGGGATTCCTATCATGTCATTTCTCCAAGATGGACGCTACAGGATCAAGGTGCATATCCCAGGGAAGACCGTTGGGAATCGGAAGGAACCCATCGACTTCAAGTTCGTGGCACCCAGTTGGATACTTGGGAGAGACATGGCCATTCATCAGGACCATGGACGTATTCAGGAGGAATACAGAGGTGGAATCATTTCACCAGGACTCAGAGTGGTTTGTTGCATGGATGTCCATGGAAACATCATAACCCCTCCCACTGTAGACACCACCATTTCCTATATCCAGACCCTGGAGACTCACATCAGGACTCTGGAGCTTCGAGTTCGTGCTGATACGAAGACAATCAAGAATCTGATGAACCGTGAGATTGACCTCAAAACTGACTTACGGGAAGCCAACTATGAACATGAATATGAGGTGAAGGATTTCTTAGAGAGGATCGACAAGCTGAACATTCATATCGCCACTTTGGAGGAACAGATGGACATGGGTGAAAATCTTCATCCTGAGGGAGACTTGGCTCCTTTCATCAGCGATGATGATGACTATGAGGAGAGCACCACTGGAGGAGACACAGTCACCATGTACTTCTGAGGAAAACTTTAGTTATGCCGTCCATGTATCTTTTATTTTTTCAACGTTAAAAGTGTAGGTCTATGCGTAGTTTGATTGAGATTTGTATCCCGATGTTTGACATTGATTGAATAAATGAATGAGTGTTTGGTGTGATGTGTTTGTTGCATTGCATATGGGTAGTGAATTTCTTCTTTTAGGCCCTTGTTCTATTCTAATTCTCACCCCTCTGAAAACAGCAAGATGCCTCCACGACGTGAGTCCGACTTCACCTTCCCGCCGGAACTCACTCAACTTCTTCAGCAGCAGAATGCACTGATGCAGCTATTGATCTAGAATCAGACCAACAACCAGAACTACAACAACCACCATCCACCCCAGGCTGACAATCTCACCCGTTTTCTGAGGTTGAACCCTCCAACTTTCTCCAGCAGCACTAAGCCCATTGTGGCAGACGACTGGCTCTGCAAGATTGAAAGAGAACTCGTCACCGCTGGATGTACTGATGCTGAGAAGGTGCGCTTTGCCGCACATCAACTGGAAGGACCAGCAGCTTCATGGTGGGAGAACTACACCACCACTTATCCTATTGCAGATGTAACTTGGGAGCAATTCAAGCTTGCTTTCCGCACCTCACATGTTTCGACTGGAGCCATGAGTCTGAAGAAGCGGGAGTTTCGCAACTTGCGCCAGGGAAATCGCTCTGTGGCCCAGTACGTGGATGACTTCAGCACATTGGCACGTTATGCACCAGGAGACGTGGCCGATGATGCGGCCAACCAAGAGAAGTTTCTAGAAGGACTCAATGATGAGTTGAGCATGCAGCTGGTAGTGGCTACCTTCAACAACTACCAAGAGCTGGTGGACAAGGCCCTTATTCTATAGGGAAAACAACAGCAAATTGAGAATCGCAAGAGGAAGTACACTCAAGGGAAGTTTAACTCTGGAGCCCATCAGAAGCCCCGCTACTCCCCGTACTCAGGGAATACCGGATCAGGGACCGGTAAGTTTGGAAGGCACACTCATGTCGTGCAGAACCATGGAGGAAATGGGAATGCCTGTCTCAACCATGGCAACTTCAAGACTGACAATGGGAATGGGAACAACAATCAACACTGTCACGTTCCTACTTAGAAGGATCTGAGCCACATCACCTGTTTCAAGTGCCAGAAGATAGGGCACTATGCTACTGAGTGTCCCCAGAGCAAGCAGGAAATGGAAACGGCAACTCCGCAGCCAAGAAGCCCAACCCTTTTCCTCGTGCCCAGGTGAACCACCTCGACGTGGAAGAAGTCTATGATCAACCCGAGACTGTGGTTGGTAAGTTTTTATTGCATTCACGTCTAGTTACAGTACTTTTTGATTCTGGTGCAACTCATTCATTCATATCAAGGGTAGTTGTGGATAAGTATGGTTTGCCCACCAAAACCCTTAGTCAGCCCATTAAGGTCAGTTCCCCAGGAGGTATGATGATGGCAGGGATAGGATGCCATGCCTTGAAACTCAATATAGGAAACCATGTTTTTCCCACCGACCTCATCGTCTTAGAATCCCAGGGATCGGATGTAATCCTAGGCATGGATTGGATGACCAAGTATGAAGGAAATCTTGATTGCCCTAGCAAGTCTGTTTTACTCTCCACCCTGGAGAACAACAGGATTAAGTATGTATCCCGACACACCCAGATGAGTGCTCGGTTAAATTCTCTCACAGGAGTTGTTCAGGAGGAAGTACCTGTGGTAAAGGACTTTCTGGATGTATTTTCGGAAGAATTACCAGGCATGCCACCAGATAGGGAGATTGAGTTCCTAATAGAGCTACAACCAGGGACAACCCCAATTTCCAAGAGACCCTATCGGATGCACGCAAATGATCTGTTGGAAATCTAGAAGCAAATTAAGGAGTTATTGGACAAAGGGTATATTCGCCCAAGTTCTTCACCTTGGGGAGCCCCAGTTCTTTTGGTGGAGAAGAAGGATAAAACCTTGAGAATGGTAGTCGATTATCGTGCCTTGAACGAGGTGACTATCAAGAACAAGTACCCTCTGCCGATGATTAATGACTTGTTTGGTCAGCTAGTAGGCACCAAAGTATTCTCCAAGATCGATCTTCGATCAGGGTATCATCAACTGAAGATTCGTGAACAGGATATACCCAAAACTGCTTTCACCACCAGGTATGGCTTATACGAGTATACAGTCATGTCCTTTGGTTTGACTAATGCTCCTGGCTACTTCATGAATTTGATGAACAAAGTGTTTATGGAATATTTGGACAACTTCGTCGTGGTGTCCATCGATGACATTTTGATATTCTCCAAGAACGAGGAAGAACACAAGGAACATTTGCGTTTAGTTCTGGAGAAGCTAAGAGAGCATCAGTTATATGCCAAGTTCAGCAAATGTGAATTTTGGTTGACGGAAGTCGGATTCCTTGGACATGTTATTTCCGGAGAAGGAATCGCCGTAGACCCCGCTAAGGTTGAAGCCGTCACCGAGTGGAAGTCACCGTCCTCAGTTAAGGAGATCCACAGTTTCCTTGGACTTACCGGATATTACCGGAGATTCATTGAGAATTTCTCAAAGATTGCCAAGCCCATGACAGAGTTGTTGAAGAAAGAATCTAAGTATATTTGGACTGAGGAATGTGAAGCCAGTTTCCAGGAGTTGAAGAAACATTTGGTTACAGCCCTAGTGTTGATTTTGCCCAATATTCGGAAGGACTTCCAGGTTTATTGTGATGCTTCACGTCAAGGACTTGGAGGAGTACTCATGCAAGATGGAAATGTTGTAGCTTATGCATCCGGACAACTACGACCTCATGAGTTGAATTATGCCACCCATGATTTGGAACTAGCAGCCGTAGTGCACGCACTCAAGACCTGGAGACATTTTCTTATCAGAAAGAGTTGTGATGTTTACACCGACCATAAGAGCCTGAAATATATTTTCATGCAGAAAGAGTAGAACCTCAGACAGAGGAGATGGTTAGAGTTAATCAAGGACTATGACATGATATTACACTACCATCCAGGTAAGGCTAATGTTGTAGCCGATGCCTTGAGTCGGAAAACTTATGTAAACACACTCACAGTGGGAGGATTACCCCAAGAGTTAGCCGATGATCTCAGAGAGCTCAAACTAGAGATAGTTCCAAGAGGATATGTTGCTACACTGGAGATCCAGTCCACCTTGACCGAAAGAATTCGTGAAGCCCAGAAATCGGACAAGGAGATAGCTGAGATAAAGAAGAGAATGAAAGATGGTAAAGCCAAAGGTTTTCGTGAGGATGAATACGGAACTTTGTGGTTTGAGAACCGCATCTATGTGCCCAATGACCCAGAGCTCAGGAAGTTGATACTTCGAGAAGCCCACGATTCACCTTACTCGGTACACCCAGGTAATACCAAGATGTATCTGGATTTAAAGGAAAGTTAGTGGTGGACAGGTATGAAGAAAGATATTGTGGAACATGTTGCAGTATGTGATCTTTGTCAGCGAGTAAAGGCAGAACATCAGAAACCAGCAGGGTTACTCCAACCTTTGCCGATACCCAAGTGGAAATGGGAAAAGCTTGGTATGGATTTCATCACAGGACTACCCAGGACCCATTCAGGTTATGATTCCATCTGGGTAGTGGTAGATCGCTTGACCAAGGTAGCTCATTTCATTCCAGTGAAAACCACCTATACCAGTGCTAAGCTAGCCAAGATATATATGACCAGGATTGTATGTCTACATGGAGTTCCGAGGAGTATCGCGTCAGATAGAGGAACACAATTTACCTCAAAGTTTTGGCATCAGTTACATGAAACTTTGGGTACAAGGCTAGAGTTCAGTACAGCTTTTCATCCGTAGACCGATGGACAGACTGAGAGAATCAACCAGATTCTGGAAGACATGTTGAGAGCTCATGCGCTAGATTATGGATCTAGTTGGGATGATAATTTGCCTTACACATAACTCTCTTACAACAACAGTTATCAGACTAGTCTGAAGATGGCCCCTTTCGAAGGTTTATACGGAAGGAGGTGCAGAACACCACTGACGTGGGATGGTGTCGGAGACCGACAACTTTTTGGTCCTGACCTTATCCGAGATTCTGAAGAGAAAGTCAGGTTGATTCTTGACAGACTCAAGATAGCTCAATCTCGACAGAAGAGTTATGCTGACAGCAAACGTAAAGAAGTGACGTATGAAGTGGGAGACCGAGCATATCTTCGTGTGTCCTCGCTTCGAGGAATCAAGAGATTTGGTGTTAAAGGAAAGTTAGCACCCAGATTCATAGGCCCCTACAACATTCTTGAACATAGAGGCGAAGTTGCATACAAGCTGGAATTGCCGGAAGAATTATCCGGAGTTCATAATTTTTTCCATGTTCCCAGCTGAAGAAATGTCATGCTGAGATGGCTGACATTCCTTTGAGAGATACAGTGCCCCTAGAGGCCATACAACTTGACAATGATCTGACTTACGAGGAGAAGCCTGTTAGAATCCTCGAGACTACCAACAGAGTTACCCGCAGCAAGATCATCAAGTTCTGTAAGGTTTTGTGGAGTCACCACACCGAGGAAGAAGCCACCTGGGAACGCGAAGAAGATCTTCGTAGAGACCACCCGCACCTATTTACTAGCCAACCCGAATCTCGAGGGCGAGATTCATCTTAAGGTGGGTAGGTTTGTAACATCCCGAAATTTCATTCTGGAATGTTATGAAATATAGCTATGCATCCATCATCATCATTGCTTGAATACATGTATTGTTGAAATGTTTTTTCTGAAATTTTGAAAGCCCTTTCTACTTTCCCTAAGTTGCTTTCACTTATTTGAAATCTTGGTAAAATGTTCAAAATAAGAGGGGAGTAACATGACACTCCACACCAAGACCCATTTGGTGATCTATCTGAACAAAAATAACTAGGAGTTATTTTGAAAATATTTGCAAAAAGGTTTTAAAAACAATTAGGCAATTTCTAAAAATAATTTTTTTAAAAAGTGTTCAAATGACAGAATAAAAATGTTCAATCGATGTAATTTATTCTTCTGTTAATTCTGATATATAATACTCCTATTTTTAAATATGTTTTGAATGCTTTTAAAGACATTTTACTACTCTGGTTAATAAAAAAGAGTAACGGTTTTAGTATTAAACGGGCCGGCCCACGGGCATTTATTCGCGAAGTTAATACCGATCGGTCGACCGACTCGCAGTAACCCCTCTCTCTCTCGCTAACATCGGGTCCCACCCCGACGGACCGTTAGCCCCGCGCGGTCGCCTTCCTCCTCGCACGCGCGCCGCCGCCGGTAGTTTCCCTCCCCGGATCTCTCTCCTCTCTACTCCCCCGCACCACCCGAGCACCCTATATAAGAGCCCCAACTCCCCGCATCCATTTCCCCCCGAGCCCCCTCTTTCGTCGCCAGAACGCCGCCAAATTCCTCGCCGCAGCCCCTGCCACCACCGGAGCTCCCATTGCTCGTGCCCGTCGCTCCACTCTTTCCCTCGCCCCTCCGACCTCACCATTCAACGCCGGACGTCCACCGCAATCGCCCGGACCCTTTCAACGCCTCCCTCGACCACCGGAGCCCCTCGCCGACGACCTCGCCACCTCGGAACCCGTCGGAGATTCCCTCGCCGGCGACCCTTTCCTCTATAAGCTCCCTGGACCGTCGGATCTATAATCAACGCGTTAGATTAGATCGGATTTAATTCCGAACCGGTATCCTCCACCGATCGGTCGCCCACCCGCAAGCACTCGCGCGCACACCCCCTTAGCCACTCACATGCTGCCACGTAGCCCCTGGCCGTCCGATAGTTTTCTGTTTTTTTGTTTTGTTTTAGTTAACAGGAGCTTTTCTAAATTTGTTTTACTTATATCTTTTAACTGTTTAGTGTTTTGAACTAATTCTTTTTGCATTAGCTCACATTTTTCATGTAGTTTCACCATGTACTTTTAAATTTCAAATTTGACCTGTAACTTTGGAATTGAATCAAATTTGCTCAAATCATTCAAATCTGAATAACTAGAGTTTGAAAATAGATTTTGACATGAATCTTTGTGCTATTGTTTGGTATTGGTTAGGACTATCACCATGTTTAGTTTGATAATTTTTAGGATGATTATTGTTAGTGTTTTAGCTATAAACAGAATCTGCCTAGTATTATAGTATAGTTTTATTTACTTAGTTTTAGTTAGTTTAACTTAGATTTAGTTTTAATTTGTTTAGTAGGTTCTGTTGATTAAACATTTAGTGTTTTACTTACTGTTAATAATAATATTATTTGTTTAGTTTATTTCTTTGTTAATATAGGAATCACAACTTCTTTTCAAATAGGTTTAATTTGATTAAAACAACTAGTTAGTAATAGTTTTGCTTTCAACAAAGTTTTATATAATTTAATTCTGTTTTCTAAGACAAGTTTATTTGTAAATTCTTTTCTGTTAAGAACATGTTTTGCTAATAAGTAATAAGTTTTGTTTTACTCTTTTGTTAGTAGAACTATATCTGTTCCATATAGTGTTTATCAAAACTTTTAAAAACTTTACTAAAGTTTTTCCCAACAAACTTTAATTAATTCAATTCTGTTATTAATAAAATATTTTATTGTTCCTTGCTGTCAACTATTGTTTTGTTATTACAAAATAGTTTTGTTATGTTAGTAGTGGTTTACCCATCACCTTTTGAGAACAAAGCTTTGTGTTTTTTTCTTACTTGTGATTTGTGCATTGTTTTGTCTTGATTGTTTACTAGTTCTTGGTTGATGATTGTGAGTTACAATATTTTGTTGTATGCTTATTTGAGTGCTCTTGTTTGCTTCGTTAGATTATCTGGAGTGCGAAGCTTGTTACTTAGAGTCACTCACGTACGAAGATCATCAATCAGGCAAGTCACCTTGATCATGTTTTACCCATGTTTTATATGCATTAGTTCTACCATCTACCCAATTGCATGCAAGATAGGTTAGTTGGAAACTTGGTTACATTGTTGTAGTATCATGTGGTAGGTACCCTCTCAACCCTTGACACATTGGCCCCGGGAAACGTTGTTTTACTTTTGCTATGCTATTAGTAGACGGGGTTGGTTGTGTGATTCATGAGAGTTGAGAGAGTTAATTATTTCAAGACCTACATAATGATCAAGATTTCAAGACTCCGAGTTTTCAACATACCTCTAGGTGGATGATGGTTGAACGGCACCCTGGAGAAACCAGTGGATTTGCCTAGGTGATGCAGGAGATTGGTAGTATTCACGCGGAAAGATCCACCCAGGCACAAAGAGATAGATGGGTGCTTCAAGACCCAAGGCTTACCTGCACAGCCACAAGTCATAATGGGCTCTGGCTTGGTTGAATATCGTGGTAACCCTGGACAGGCGGTGCTACGAGATGTAGAAGAACGGTAGGAAAGGATGGGCACTGACAGAGTCGCAGGGAAACCCTTTGGAAGACCATGTTTTGGTCATCCGTTTCTCAAACACCCTGAAGTGCGAGAAAACAAACAGAGGTGACCAAATCTTGTGGGGAACGTGTGCAAAACTCTACAGAGTACTCAAACCTAATTGATTAGCCGTGTCCATGGTCATGGACGACTTGAGCCAAAGGAACTGAAACTTCCGGAACTCTCAACACAATTTAATATGATGATGTGGGTATTAATGACTTGGGTATGAGAATTGGTTGGTGGAACCATCTCATTAATCAACCAACTTAGTAATATTTTTGCTTAGCCCTCTCTTGATGTAGGACAAACTTGGCTTTACGCAAAAACTTACCACCCCATCTGCCATATATGCATGTAGAACTAGATGATTATCTTTTCACCCCTCTCTTGTGACTTTGCCGGCATATTCCATATGCTGACCTACACGGCTGCAACGTATCATGTTGTAGAGTACTTTTCCGACCAGGAGTGAGGACACGTTGTACGCTCGGTGAGATGCCCTTGGAGTCAGATGGACTCATCTACCTTCGACGCTTCCGCAAGATTTAGATATTCTCATGAGTTAGCCTTCAGCCACTTTATTGAAATTTTATTGTAATAAAGGACTCGATATGAGATTTCGATTAATATAATGCTGTGTGATTTCCCTTTGATATATACATTGATGTACCGTGTGTGTACCAGCATGATCTTGGGATGGTACGGAAACACCGGAGAGTCGACCTTTCAGGTCGGGTCGCTACATGGTATGTTTGCCCATTCCTACTAGAATTCTAGTTTCAGATGCTGGTGCATATATGTTTCCTACATTTTTGCAAGTTGCGCCACTAGTTTACATTGTATGTTGTGTACTCATGGCTCTTTGCAACTCGGGTTGAAAAGATAGCCACCAGCATATCTGGATGCATAGTACTGGGTATCATTCTGATTTCCTGCCTCTTTGCAAGATTCATGAGCAGTATACGCTGATTGAAGTTGATGTATGTATGTAGGAGTACGTATGTATCAGCTGCTGTGGTTTCTTAGTCGCTCAGAATAAGAAATGATGCATGTAGCTGGAAATGCCTTCTTGCTCGTGATGCATTGAGATGAAAGGATTTTGTGTTTGTGCAGAACCAAGAAGTAGAGAGGAAGATCTGTTAAGAAAATAGTACGCCGAAATGAAAATTCTGAATTTCCAAGGCTTATGTTATGACCTTATTATGCTGAAATGTTGAAGATTTAGTATTGTACTTTTGCCAATCAGAATTATTGAAGGAGCATGAGGCCCTTTTGCATTATCGGAGTGTGACGCGTGGCACGCACCTAGAGGAAGGAAGGGAGACGCGTCCGTAGACGTAGAGCAACCCAGCGGAGCGGCTGTTACCAACGCGCAGTGGAAAGAAGAGGGAAACAAAATGAGCAATGCTAGACTCACGGGGAAATTTGATTAACAATGCCACTTTGTCAAGTAATGCTACACATGCATACGTGGAGTGTTAGGATTGGTATTAGGCGATGGGAAGGGCCCCAGCCCTTGAAGGGCAGAGTGCAATAATGCAAAACATATAAAGACTAACACATAATTACCTGATGACTAGGATTCTTTCTTTCTAAACTAACCCTCCCCTGATTTTCATGGGGTGGGCCTCTCCTTTCTCTTAATATCCAATCAAAACCCAACTGCTTGTAAACCCTACGCAAACCTATGCATGTGTAGCATTACTTGACAAAGTGGCATTGTTAATCAAATTTTGTAAAAGGCCCGTAATTGTTCGTGAGTGTAGTATTATTGAAAAAGATCCTCGTCCCATATTATAAGAGCGTTTTGCAAACTCAGATAGCTTGCAAAATGCTCCCACATTACAAGAGAAAAAGAGCAGCAACTAGAGCTAGATTAAGTGGTTGTTTGGATAACAAGTATTAGAATAAACTTTAGCAAAATCAGTTTTAAGAGGATTTTTGGAAAAGCTAGTTTTAAGTTGTTCTTTTGCTAAAACTAATTTATAAAATATCTTGTTTGGACATCCCTGACTTTTCTTAGGGTTTGGTCAATGCATAGGCCCAAAGTTATGCCATGTAGGATCGGATTTAGTTTTGGATGGTGTAGCGGGATCCTTAAAGAAGAAAAAATGTAGTTCAATGCAAAAAGTTGGTGTGAAAAGTAGAGATGTATGTGTATTGAAACCTTTTTTTTCTTAACGAGGTCCACTGGTAATAGCTTGCATTGGAGAAAATAAATAAATGTAGATGTGTCAAGCTATTTTTTATCATGGGGTGTCTGTATCTATATATCACCATTATACATGTCTTAATGCTTTGACGTTGCAGCTTTTTTTTTGATGTTTCAACTGCTTGGGGTCATCCTCAACCTTGAGAAATAGGCCAAACCATCCGCGTATACATGAGGAGGTCCAGGAGCCACGAGGGTGAGAAATAGTCCAAACCATCCGCGTAGACATGAGGAGAAATAGTCCAAACCATCCGCATAGACATGAAGAGGTCCAGGAGCCATGAGGGTGAGAAATAGCCCAAACCATCCGCGTAGACATGAGGAGAAATAGCCCAAACCATCCGCGTAGACATGAGGAGGTCTAGGAGCCACGAGGGTGAGAAATAGCCCAAACCATCCGCATAGACATGAGGAGAAATAGCCCAAACCATCCGCGTAGATATGAGGAGAAATAGCCCAAACCATCCGCGTAGACATGAGGAGAAATAGCCCAAACCATCCGCGTAGACACGAGGAGGTCCAGGAGCCACGAGGGTGAGAAATAGCCCAAACCATCCGCGTAGACATGAGGAGAAATAACCCAAACCATCCGCGTAGACATGAGGGGGTCGAGAGCCACGAGGGAAAACACCGTGCCGAGCCAGCGCGCCCGACAACGGTGATGTTTGCACTGCTCCCGACAGGCCCTGTCATGGACATGGATCTGAACATGATCGACCACGTCATGGGTGACGGGGAGCTTGGGTACCACGTCGCGCGCATCAACCTCATGCCCCCCACTGAGCTGTGCTGTGGTGAGCATGATGTGCGCCAAGGACATGGAGGGTATGACGGATGCACACAAAGTTCTACGGGGCGTCCCACATGGCGGTGGCCGCACTGTTCCTCGTGTCGGACCAGGCCGACTTCATCAGTGGCCGCAATCTCGTTTCTTCAGTGATCTCCCATCGTTGAGCGGAAGGCCAAAGAGTGCGGGCACGGGACAGAGATGAACCAACCTCTCCTTGAGGAGGCTGCACGTCGTGGCCTGCCTAGCCGCTGCTTGGTCCACACAACACGTCGCAGCACCACCTGCCCGTCCGTGCTCATGAACCCCTTGAGGATTGTTAACATCAAAGTGGAGGACACTGCGGCAGAGGTCGCAGCCGAGGTGGCCTTGTTGGGGCAGCTCCGAAGTTGACGGCCACAACGGCAGGCTTGCCGGTGGCATCGACGTCCTGGATTTGCATCACCTAGCGAACGGTCTTGTCGGTCATTGTCATCGCAAGACCGTAGCGGCACCGAGCACGCCGGCCGGCCCACGGTCAGGAGGACCGCAGCTGTCGTCCTCGCCGAGGAGCAGCAGCCAGAACACATGGTATGGCTGATCTTTGCCGTAATGGACGTACGACGTACTGGATACTGCCCACCGGCATCTCATAGAAGCCCTTTGCGATCGAAACGAAGGATAAGCTAAACTGGTTTATGTCAAAACTATTATTTTTGGAATTCTATAAAAAAATTGGAGGATTGAAATTTTTAGAATTTTTTTTCACGTTTGTTCTTTGATTTATAGGATCGAAACCTTTAGAACCATTTTTTAATGAAATCTTTTGTACTATATTTCATAAAAAAATCTAACATTCACTTAATCTTTTTTTATACAATTCCTTTCTTTTTGTCTGTGACATCAATTATTCATTACTAATCTTATATGATTCAAGTGAACATGTCATTTTAATCATATACTTTTCATATTTTTATAGTTTCAAAATCCGATAAATGAAAAAGGCCCTTAGTCGTTTTTCCAAATACTCGTTTTTTTCGGTTTTTGGGAAACCAATTTTTTCCTATCCAGAGATTAGTTAGACTAACCAAACATGGTTTTGGGTGGTTAGATGTCGAAACATGATTAGCGGAAACTGGTTTGGTATAACCATCATATCCAAAGAATGCAGCATCAGCGTGTGGGCATCAACAAGGATGAACTTTCTGTGCCTGCTCGGGGCCGCTTGCTTTTGCTGCGCTGGCGCCGGCGCCGGACGGCTTCTTGGAGGAAATGCCGAACACGGGGACAATTTTTAAGCTGTTAATTATGGAGTTCAGTTGTTAGACCCGGCGTTACCAACATTTATGACCCAGCATCATCAAAAGATCATAACCCACCAGAGTTTATATAAGTCACCCAGCTTCACAACAATGGAAGTCCGGTTTTACATCAGATGGATTTTCATCCTAATATTTTTATCAAGTTAGCTGGATTCTATTTATTTGACCCGGAGTCACCAACGGAGATGACCCGCCAAGAGCATTGGAAACCGACTCAATGGCATATGGGTGTTCTATTCTCAATATTTTTCAAAGGACACTGGCAAACAAGATGATTATCAAGACGACTCGTTCATATGCAGAAAAGACCCGGATTTCCGAGGAGCCATTTTATAAGCCGGCCAAAGGAACAAGTCGGCCACTTAACATATTTGTTACTCTTATTTCAGGAGCTGAGCGTGAATAAATTCAAACTAACCTGGGGGCTAATAACGGGGATATACCCCGTGGTATGACCCGGCCTGGCGGCTCACAGGAGACCCGATCAAAGACATGACATTTTATTAATGACCCGGCTGGCGGGCCGCAGGACGACCAGGCCCAAGACCCGGCATGTGAGCCGGCGCCAGGCGGCTCACAAGAGAAGGCACAAAGAGAGAAAGACTCCCTACCAAAGGAAACAAGACCCGGAATAGGATTCTAGATAGACGAATCCTAATCCTACTCCTAGTAGGACTCTATTTTAAGCCTACCCTCTCCACTTATATAAGGAGGGGTAGAGCACCCCTAGAGGGACAAGATTCACAAGTCCACAAGTTTAGACAACACAAGGGATTAGAGATAGACAGATTAGAGGCTCTCATGATTAGAGGTAGCAATTAGCACCCTTGTAACCGAGAGATCTTCATCATCATCAGTACCAGACAAGCAGGACGTATGCTTTTACCTGCATCGGAGGGGCCAAACCTGGGTAAACTTCGTGTCTCTCGATTCCGATCAACCCCTTCAAAGCCGCCACGTAAATGCGTCTCGCCCCGAACCTAAGTCCGTTCACCCGGACATCTGCCGTGATAAATCCACGACATGAGTCATATATTAGATATGATCAACATGATGATGTTCACCATTGAAACCACCTCAACTCATGTGATGATCGGACTTGAGTTGTTGAATTTGGATCATGTATCACTCGAATGACCAGAGGGATATCAATTCGAGTGGGAGTTCTTAAGTAATATGATTAATTGAACTCATTATCATGAACATAGTCAGCAGTGACTTTGAAAATTATGTTGGAGATTACTAGCTCACGTTGTAGCTCCCTTGAATTTTTATATGTTCCTAGAGAAATAGAGTTGAAATATGATGGTAGCAATATAGTGGACTGGGTCCGTGATCTGAGGATTGTCCTCATTGCTGCACAGAAGGCTCATGTCCTTAATGCACCGCTCGGTGCGCCACCCCCTCTAGCATCATCTGTAGATGTTGTGAACATCTGACAGACACGTTCCGATGACTACTTGATAGTTCAACGCATCATGGCTTAGAATTGAGGCTCAAAACGTTTTGAACGTCGTGGAACATATGAGATGTTCTAAGAGCTGAAATTAGGATCTCAGGCTCATGCCCGTGTTGTGAGATATGAGATCTCCAACAAGATTCTTTGCCTGCAAGATGAAGGAGAATAGCTCAATCGTTGAGCATGTGCTTAGATTGTTTGGGTACTACAATTGCTTGAATCGAGTGGGATTTAATCTTCTAGATAAGATAGTGATTGATATAGTTCTCCAAGTCACTGTCACTAAGCTACTAGAGCTTCGTGATGAACATTAAATGCCAGGGATAGAAATGATGATCCACGAGCTATTCGTGATGTTTGACACCACAAAGGTAGAAATTAAGAAGGAGCATCAAGTGTTGATGGATAGTAAAACCATTAGTTTTGAGAAGGGCAAGGCCAAGGAGGGAAACTTCATGGACGGCAGGTCAGTTGCTGCTCCAGTGAAGCAACCCAAAGTTGGACCCAAACCCGAGACTAAGTGCTTCTATTATGAGGAGAGCCTTCGCTGAAGCGGAACAACCCTAGATACATGGTAGATAAGAAGGCTGGCAACGTCGATAGAAGTATATTTTGATATACGTGTTATTGATCTATACCTTGCTAGTACTCCTAGTAGCCCTGGGTATAGGATACCGGTTCAATTGCTAAATGTTAGTAACTCGAAGTAATATCTACGGAATAAATGGAGACTAGCTAAGTGTGAGGTGACGATGTGTGTTGGAAATGTTTTCAAGGTTGATGTGATCAACCTTCGGGATGAGTGACAAACCTAAATAAATGTTATTTGGTGTTTGCATTAAGGATGAACATGATTAGATCGTGTTTATTGCAACAAGGTTATTCATTTAAGTTAGAGAATAATGGTTATTCTGTTTTCACGAATAATACCTTCAATGGTCATGCACCCAGTGAGAATGGTTTGTTGAATCTTGATTGTAGTAATACACATGTTCATAACATTGATGCCAAAGGATACAAAGTTAATAATGATATTACCCCATACTTGTGGCATTGCTGCTAAATGTCATATTGGTATAAATCGCATGAAGAAACTCCATCCCGATGGATATTTGGACTCATTCGATTTTGAATCGGTTGAGACATGTGAACCATGCCTCTTGGGCAAGATGACTAAGGACCCCCGTTTTCCGGTTTGATGGAGCGGGCAAGTGATTTATTGGAAATGATACATGTTGATGTATGCAATCCAATGAGTCTTGTATCCTGTGGTGGATATCGTTATTTTCTTACCTTCACTAATGATTTGAGTAGATAATAGTGTACATTTACTTAATGAAACACAAGTCTGAATCGTTTGAAAAGTTCAAGCAAATTCAGAGTGAAGTTTAAGATCATCGTGACAAGAAGACAAAAATGTCTGCGAGTTGATCGTGGAGGTGAATCTCTGAGTTACGAGTTTGGCATACAACTTTAGACAATGTGAAAGTTATTTCACAACTCACGCTACCTGGAACACCATAGTGTGATGGTGTGATCGAACGTCATAGTTGTGGTCTATTGGATATAGTGCATACTATGATGTCTCATATCGTTATCTCATCCGGGACTCCGAACAACCTTCGGTCACCACCATACATAACACTATACTACCGAAACGTCACCGAACCTTAAGTGTGCAGACCCTGCAGGTTCGAGAACTATGTAGACATGACCGAGACACCTCTACGGTCAATAACCAATAGAGGGACCTGGATGCCCATATTGGTTCCTCCATATTCTGTGAAGATCTATATCGGTCGAACCTCTATGTCAAGGATTGAGTTAACCCCGTATGCTGTTCCCTTTGTTCTTCGATATATTACTTTCCCGAGATTCGGTCGTCGGTATCTGTATACCTAGTTCAACCTCGTTGCCGACAAGTCTCTTTACTCTTTACGTAATACAAGATCCCGTGGCTAACTCTTTAGTCACATTGCTGGCAAGGCTTATAGTGATGTTGTTTTACCGAGTGGGCCCTGAGATACCTCTCCGTCACACGGAGTAACAAATCCTAGTCTTGATCCATGCCAACCCAAAAGACACCCTCGGAGATACCTGTAGAGCACCTTTATAGTCACCTAGTTACGTTGCGATGTTTGATACACACAAGGTACTCCTACGGTGTCAGTGAGTTGCATGATCTCATGGTCATAGGAACAGATACTTGACATGCAGAAAACAATAGCTATAAACTGACACGATCATATGCTATGTTTGCAGTTTGGGTCTTTTCCGTCACATCATTCTCCTAATGATGTGATCCCGTTGTCAAATGATATCTCATGTCCATGAATAGGAAACCATAGCCATCTTTGATCAACGAGCTAGTCTATTAGAGGCATACTAGGGACATGGTGTTGTCTATGTATCCACACATGTATGTGAGTTTCCAATCAATACAAATATAGCATGGATAATAAACGATTATCATGAACAAGGAAATATGATAATAACCAATTTATTATAGCCTCTAGGGCATATTTCCAACACCCCATGCCCCTCCACCTATATATAAAGGGGAGAGGGGCGCCCCAAGAGGACACACAAAGCCGTTGGCGCCCCTCTCTCTCCCTAGATCGTTTTCTCCTCCGTTCGCGGTTTCGGTAGCGCTAGGCATGGCCCTACCAGGATAGCACCACCACCGCCATCACCACGCTGTCCTGTTGCCGGAGAACTCATCTACTACTCCGCCCTCACTCGCTTGATCGACGAGGCGGAGATGTCATCGAGCTGTACGTGTGCTGAACGTGGAGGTGTCATCCGTTCGGCCCTAGATCGGGACGGATTATGATTGGACCGCGGGACAGATCGTGATTGGATCGTAAAGATGTTCGACTACATCAACAACAATTCTTAATGCTTCCACTTAGTGATCTACAAGGGTATTTAGACACACTTCCCCTTTCGTAGCTATGCATCTCCATGGATAGATCTTGTGTGTGCGTCAGAATTTTTTTGTTTCCCATGCAACGTTCCCCAACTATGGTATCAGAGCTAGGTCTATGCGTAGATGATATGCATGCGTAGAACACAAAGGAGTTTGTGGGCATTGATATTCAGATTGCTTCCCCCCTCAGTCTTTTCTTGATTCAACGGTATTGTGGGATGAAGCTTCTCAGACCAACCTTACTCATCCACATTCGAGAGACCGGTTCCACTGACTAACATGTGAGTTTGTCGCATAAAGATGGCTGGTGGGTGTCTGTCTCTCCCCCTCTAGTTGGATCTGATTCCACTAAGGCGTTCCTTGTATAAGGTGGAATAGCAAATTTTGTATCAGCGTTGTGGTTTTGCATAGGTAAGAATTGTTCATGCTAGATACCCATAGCAGCCATGTAAAACATGCAACGACAATTAGAGGATGCCTAACTAGTTTTTGCAGGGTATGTTGTGATACAATATAGCCAAAGACATGATGCGATATATATGTGATGTATGATGTGATCATGTGTTGTATAGATTATCACGACTTGCATGTCATTGAGTACGACAACCAGTAGGAGCCATAGGGTTATCTTTAATTATTGTATGACCTGCATGTCAATCATTAGCTAAAAGGTAGCAATACTAGTATAAGCATGTTGGCGCGACAACCCCAATTGAGACACAATGAGGGAGATCATGATGATCTTGATCATGGTGTTATGCCGGTGACGATGTAGATCATGCCGGTGCTTTGGAGATGGAGATCAAAAGCACAAGTTCATGGCCATACCATGTCACTTATGATTTGCATGTGATGGTAATCATTTATGCACCTTGTTTTACTTAGGACGACAGTAGCATTATAAGGTGATCCCTCACTAAAATTTCAAGATAAAATTGTGTTCTCCCCGAGTGGGCACCATTGCGAAAGTTCGTTGTTTCGATGCACCACATGATGATCGGGTGTGATAGACTATACGTTCACATACAACGACTACAAGCTAGTGTTGCACATCTGGAACACTTGGGTTAAACTTGATGAGCCTAGCATGTACAGACTGTTGGGGAACGTTGCATGGAAAACAAAAGTTTTTCGACGCTTCACCAAGATCAATCTAGGAGATGAGCATCTATGAGAGGAGAGATTGGATCCATATACCCTTGTATAAAGCTAAGCGGAAGCGTTAAAGAATGCAGTTGATGTAGTCGTACGTCTCCGCGATCCAAATCGCAAGCCGTCCCACAAACTCCCAATCAAGTCCCGAACGGACGGCACCTCCGTGTTCAGCACACGTGCAGCTCGATGAAGATCTCCGCCTTCTTGATTCAGCAAGAGAGAGCGGAGAGGTATATAGGTTCTCCGGCAGCACGATGACATGACGGTGGCGGTGGTGGAGCTGATCCGGGAGAGCTTCGCTAAGCGTCGTCGAATGAATCTACTAGAAGAGAGGCTATCAAAGAGGGAGGAAGGGCTCCGCCGTGGCTTAAGCTGCGGCTGCCCTTCTCCCTCTCTCATATATACAGGGGGTGGGGAGGGGCGCCCAACCCCTAGGGTTTCCCCTTGGGGCGGCGGCCAAGGGTGGAGGCGCCCTAGGGTAGCTTGCCACTCAAGGCAAGGTGGCGCCAACCCTAGGGTTGGCCCTCCCAGCAACCCCCAGCCGCATGGGCCTAGATGGGAGCTGCATCCAGCCCACAAGGGGATGATGCGCACCCCTATTAGCCCATGTGGCTCCTCTGAGGCTTGAGGCCCCTTCCGGTGGACCCACGGAACACTTCCAACACCCCCGGTATGCTACTGGTGACGCCCGAACTTTATCCAGTGACCATCACGGAACTTCCTATATATGAATATTTACCTCCGAACCATTCTGGAGCTCCTCGTCACATCTGGGATCTCATCCGGGACTCCGAACAACCTCCGGTCACCAGCATACGTAACTCATCTATACTGAAATATCACCGAACGTTAAGTGTGCAGACCGTGCGGGTTCAAGAACAATGTAGACATGATCGAGAAACCTCTACGGTCAATAACCAATAGCGGGACCTAGATGCCCATATTGGTTCCTACATGTCTTACGAAGATCTTTATCGGTCGAACCTCTATGTCAAGGATTCAAACAATCCCGTACGTTGTTCACTTTGTTCTTTGGTACGTTACTTGCCCGAGACTTGATCGTCGGTATCTTCATACCTAGTCCAGTCTCATTACCAACAAGTCTCTTTACTCGTTCCGTAATACAAAATCCCGTGGATAACACTTTGTCACATTTCTTGCCAGGCTCATTGTGATGTTGTATTACCGGGTGGGCCCTGAGATACCTCTCCGTGACATGGAGCAACAAATCCCAATGTTGATCCATGCCAACCCAACAGACACGCTCGGAGATACCTGTAGAGCATTTTTATATTCACCTTGTTACGTTGCGATGTTTGATACACACAAGGTACTCCTTCGGTGTCCGTGAGTTGCATGATCTAATGGTCGTAGGAAAAAATACTTGACATGCAGAAAACCATAGCAATAAACTGACATGATCATATGCTATGTTTGTAGTTTTGATCTTCTCCATCACATCATTCTCACAATGATGTGATAACATTATCAAATGACATCACATGTCCAGGGCTAGGAAACCTTAACCATCTTTGATCAACGAGCTAGTCTGCTAGATTCATACTAGGGACATAGTGTTGTATATATGCCCAAACATGTATTTAGTTTCCAATCAACACAATTATAGCATGGACAATAAACGGTTACCATGAGCAAGGAAATATAATAATAAACACTTTATTTATTGCCTCTAGGGAATATTTCCAACAATCTCCCAGTTGCACTAGAGTCAATAATCTAGCTCACATCACTATGTGATTTACATTGTAATGAATCGAACACCCATACAGTTCTAGTGTTGATCATGTTTAGCCCGTGGAAGAGGTTTACTCAACGGGTCTGCAACATTCAGATCCGTGTGCACTTTTCAAATATTTATGTCCTCCTCCTTGATGTGATCGTGGATGGAATTGAAGTGTCGCTTTATGTGTCTGGTCCTCTTGTGACACCTTGGTTTGTTGGCCACAACAATGGCACCAATGTTGTCACCGAATAGAGCCATTGGATTTAGTGCACATGGCACTACTCCTAGATCTGTCATGAGCTCCTTCATCCAGACACCTTCCTTTGTTGAGTATGAGGCTGCGATGTACTCCGCTTCGCATGTAGAATCGACTACCATGCTTTGCTTGGAATTGCACCAGCTTACTGCTCCTCCATTGAGAATAAATACGTATTTGCGACTTAGAGTCATCCAGATCAGTGTCAAAGCTTGCATCGATGTAACCCTTTATGACGAGTTCTTGATCACCTCCATAAATGAGAAACATTTCCTTAGTCCTTTTGAGGTACTTAAGGATATTCTTGACCGCCGTCCAGTGCTCCATTCCTGGATCACTTTCAAACCTTCCGGCCATACTTATGGCAAGGCTAACATCAGGTCTTCTGCACTGCATTGCATACATGATAGAGCTTATGGCTGAAGCATAGGGGATGACACTCGTCTTTTCTCTATCCTCTGCAGTTACTGGGCTTGAGTCTTACTCAACTTCACACCTTGTAACACAGGCAGGAATCCCTTCTTGGACTGATCCATTTTGAACTTCTTCAAAACTTTATCAAGGTATGTGCACTTTGAAAGTCCTATTAAGCGTCTCGATCTATCTCTATAGATCTTAATGCCTAATATGAAAGCTGCTTCTCCTATGCCTTCATTGAAAAACTCTTGTTCAAATATTCCTTCACGCTTTCCAACATTTTTATATTGTTTCCAATCAGCAATATGTCATCCACATATAATATCAGAAACGCGATAGAGCTCCCACTCACTTTCTTTTAAATACAAGTTTCTCTGTAAACTTGTATAAACCCGAACACTTTGATCACCTCATCAAAGCGCAGATTCCAACTCCGAGATGCTTGCACCAGTCCATAAATGGATCGCTAGAGTTTGCAAACTTTGTTAGCATTCTCTAGATCGATAAAACCTTCCGCTTGTATCATATACAACTCTTCCTTAAGGAAACCGTTAAGGAACGCTGTTTTGCCATCCATCTACCAAGTTTCATGGTCGAAATATGCAGCTATTGCTAACATGATTCTGACGAACTTAAGCATCGCTACAGGAGAGAAGGTATCATTGTAGTCAACTCCTTGAACTTGTGAAAAACCCTTTGCCACAAGTCGAGCTTTATAGATGGTGACATTGCCGTCTGCGTTCGTCTTCCTCTAAAGATCCATTTATTCTGAATGGCCATTCGCCCTTCAGGTAATACTTCCAAAGTCCACACTTTGTTTTCATACATGGATCCCATCTCAGATTTCATGGGCTCTAACCATTTCTCAGAATCCGGGCCCATCATCACCTCAAATAGCTCGTAGGTTCATTGTTGTCTAACAACATGACCTCTAAGACAGGGTTGTCGTACCACTCAGGAGCAGTACGTTCCCTTGTCGACCTACGAGGTTCAATAGCAACTTGATCTGAAGCTTCATGATCATCATCTTTAACTTCCTCTTCAACTGTCGTAGGCTCCACAAAAACATTTTTGTGTGTTGTGCTACTCTCTGGTTGAATCAAAGGTTCAAGAACCTCATCAAGTTCTATCTTCCTCCCACTCAACTCTTTCGAGAGAAACTCTTCCTCAAGAAATGTTCCTTTTTTCGCAACAAACACTTTGCCTTCAGATCTGAGATAGAAGGTATACCCAACTGTCTCTGTCTCTTTTGGGTATCCTATGAAGACGCATTTTTCCGCTTTGGGCTCCAGCTTTTCAGGTTGAAGCTTTTTGACATAAGCATTACATCCCCAAACTTTAAAAAACGACAACTTTGGCTTCTTGCCAACCCATAGTTCATATGGCGTCGTCTCAACATATTTCAAAGTGAATGCAGCTGTCTCTGATGCATAACCCCAAATGATGGGGGCATATCGACAAGAGACATCATAGAACGCACCATATCTAATAAGGTTCGATTACGACATTCAGACACACCATTACGCTATGATGTTCGAGGCGGTGTCAATTGTGAAACAATTCCACATTGTATTAAGTGACTGCCAAACTCAAACTCAAATATTCTCCTCCTCGATCAGATCGTAGGAATTTAATCTTCTTGTTACGATGATTCTCAACTTCACTCTAAAATTGCTTAAACTTTTCAAACGTTTCAGACTTGTGTTTCATTAAGTAAATATACCCATATCTACTTAAGTAATCACTGAAGGTGAGAAAATAACGATATCCACCGCGCGCCTCAATGCTCATCGGACCGCACACATCAGGATGTATGATTTCCAACAAGTCACTTGCCTGTTCCATTGTTCCAGAGAACGGGGTTTTAGTCATCTTGCGCAAGAGGCATGGTTCACATGTGTCAAGTGATTCAAACTCAAGTGACTCCAAAAGTCCGTCAGCATGGAGCTTCTTCATGTGTTTTACACCAATATGACCTAAACAGCAGTGCCACAAGAAGGTGGTACTATCATTATCAACTCTACATCTTTTGGCATCAATGTTATGAACATGTGTGTCATCACTATCAAGATTCAATACGAATAAACCCCTCACATTGGGTCCATGACAAAAAAAGATATTACTCATATAAATAGAACAACCATTATTCTCTTATTTAAATGAGTAACCGTCTCACAATAAACAACATCCAGATATAATGTTCATGCTTAACTCAGGCACTAAATAATAATTATGCCGGTTCATCACTAATCCCGATTGTAATCGAAGAGCGAGCGTGCCGACGGCGATCACATCAACCTTGGAACCATTTCCCACGTGCATCGTCACTTCGTCCTTTGCCAGCCTTCGTCTATTCAATTTTCCCTATTTTGAGTTGCAAATGTGAGCAATCGAACCGGTGTCAAATACCCAGATACTACATCGACAATTGGTAAGGTACACATCAATAACATGTATATCATATATACCTTGTTTGGTGTTGGCCCCCTTCTTGTCGGTCAGATACTTGGGGTAGTCCCGATTCCAGTGACCAGTCCCCTTGCAATGAAAGCACTCAGTTTTTGGCTTGGGTCCAGCCTTGGGTTTCTTCAAGGGAGGGGCAACTGCTTTGCCACCCTTGTTGGCGTTACCCTTCTTTCCCTTGCCATTCTTCTTGAAACTAGTGGTTTTGTTGTGGTTTTCTCACGGCAGATGTCCGGGTGAACGAACTTGGATTTGAGGCCATTGCTAAGGTCATGAACTCAAAGGGGTTGATTGGGACGAAGGACACATGTTTACCCAGGTTCGGCCCCTGAAGTAGAGGTAATAGCACGTCCTGGTTGTGCTTGTATTGTTGTGTATCGATTACAAGGGAGCTGATTGCTTGACCTAGTTCTCGATCGTTCACCGTGGGGCTTGCGCTCGGTGGTGTTGAGTTCTCAAAGGGCAATCTCCTAGGGCTTGAGGGATACGTGGTCAGAAGGATGAACAAGAGTCGCCGCGGCCGGTTCTACATCGACGATGCTGGCTGGGGTCCTTAGGCCGACTCTGTCGAATTTGGATTCCGGATTCCCTTCGGCAGGATCCACGTCTTCAACGGCAAGATCGACGGAGCTACACCTCGGCCAAACATCTGCACCAGCATCATCGAGCCGGCTCGGCGCACACAACCCACCCAATATGTGCGACCCGCCCATGTTAACCCGGGCTGGAAGCACGTCTTCGTGGGCTTTACTCAAGGTATGGATCTTGAAACTTCTGCGTCGTAGGAGACTCTTGTCTAATCAGAGGATGGATCTTCGAGTGGAGAAGCAGAATCGATCTATCACCTTCACAACCACGGGCTCGGGGGCTACGACGAATCTTACCCTGAGTCGGAGCATTCTGAGCCGGACTATCTCGGGTCGCCGGTGTTCGGGAACGTTGCATGGGAAAAAAAAATCCTACGCACACGCAGATCTATCCATGGTGATGATCATCTACAAGAGGGAGAGTGGATCTACATACCCTTGTAGATCGCTAAGCGTGAAGTGTTAAGAAACGCGGTTGTTGTAGTCGAACGTCTTCGCGATCCAAATCGCCGAGCGTCCCACGATCCAATCACGATCCGTCCCGCGATCTAATCATGATCCGTCCCACGAACTTGATCACGATCCGTCCCACGAACTTGATCACGATACGTCCCACGAGCTTGATCACGATCCTTCTGATCTAGCGCCGAAGGGATGACACCTCCGCGTTCAGCACACGTACAGCTTGATGACGATCTCTGCCGTCTTGATCCAGCAAGAGAGAGCGGATAGGAGGAAGAGTTCTCCGGCAGCGTGACGGTGCTCCAGCGATGGTGGTGGAGCAATTCCAGCAGGGCTTCACCTAAGCACTGCAGAAATCCGATCTAGAGGAGAAACTATGCACTGGAGGAATGGGTAGCACGTGGCTGAAAAACTAGTGCCAAAACCCTAAAAACCACCAGTATATATAGGAGGAAGAGAGGAGGAGGCTTGGACCAAGGGCCAAGCCTAGAGGAGTTCGGCCGGTGGAGGTGGAATCCACCTCCAATCCTAGTAGGACTAGGATTCACCCTATTTTTGCCTATTTTCACTTTTTCTCTTTGGATTTTCTTCTCTAGCCACATGGGCCTTGTGTGGGAGTTTCCACCAGCCCACTAAGGGCTGGTTTTCACTCTCCCACAGGCGATGAAGCCTCTTCGGTCGAAATACCCCTCCCGGAGGTCCTCGGTACACTACCGACACTCCCGGTACACTACCGATGAGCCCGAAACTTTTCCGGCGACCAAAACAGGACTTCCTGTACATGAATATTTACCTCCAGACCATTCCGGAGCTCCTCGTGACGTCTGGGATCTCATCCGGGACTCCTAACAACGTTCGTTCACCACCATACATAACTCTATACTACCGAAATGTCACCAAACCTTAAGTGTGCAGACCCTGCGGGTTCGAGAACTATGTAGACATGACCGAGACACCTCTATGGTCAATAACCAATGGCGGGACCTGGATGACCATATTGGTTCCTACATATTCTACTAAGATCTTTATCGATTGTAATTCTATGTCAAGGATTCAGGTAATCCCGTATGATGTTCCCCTTGTTGTTCGGTATGTTACTTGCCCGAGATTCGATCGTCGGTATCTTTATACCTAGTTCAACCTCGTTACTGGCAAGTCTCTTTACTAGTTCCATAATATCCCGTGACTAACATAGAGTCACATTGCTTTCAAGGCTCATTGTGATGTTGTATTACCGAGTGTGCCCTGAGATACCTCTCAGTCACACGGAGTAACAAATCCCAGTCTTGATCCATGCCAACTCAACCGATACCCTCGGAGATACCTGTAGAGTACCTTTATAGCCACCCAGTTACGTTGCGACGTTTGATACACACAAGGCACTCCTCCGATGTCTGTGAGTTGCATGATCTCATGGTTATAGGAACATATACTTGACATGCAGAAAACAGTAGCAATAAACTGACACGATCATATGCTAGGTTTGTAGTTTGGGTCTTGTCCATCACATCATTCTCCTAATGATGTGATCCTGTTATCAAATGACATCTCATGTCCATGGCTGGGAAACCTTAACCATCTTTTGTTCAACGAGCTAGTCTATTAGAGGCATACTAGGGACATGGTTTTGTCTATGTATCCACACATGCATCTAAGTCTCCGATCAACACAATTATAGCATGGATAATAAACGATTATCATGAACAAGGAAATATGATAATAACTAATTTATTATTGCCTCTAGGGCATATTTCCAACAGTCTCCCACTTGCACTAGAGTTAGTAATCTAGTTCACATCACTATATGATTCGCATTGTTATGAATCTAACACCCAATGAGTTCTGGGCTCGATCATGCTTTGCATGTGAGAGAGGTCTTATAGTCAATGGGTCTACGACATTCAGATCCGTGTGTACTTTGCAAATCTCTATCTCAAACCGTAAACACTGCTACCACACTCCACTTGTTACTATTCGAAATGGCTGCTCCACTATATGTATCCAGATTGCCACTACGAGTCATCTGGATTGGTGTTAAAGCTTGCATCGACGTAACTCTTTACGACGGACTCTTTATCACCCCCATAATCGAGAAACATCTCCTTAGTCTATTAGTTACTAAGGATAATCTTGACCGCCGTCCAGTGATCCAATCCTGGATCACTCTTGTACCCCTTGATGGACTCATGGCAAGGCACACACAGGTGCGGTACATAGCATGGCATACTATACAGAGCCTATGGCTAAGGCATAGGGGACGACGTTCGTCGTTTCTCTTTCTTCTGCCGTTGTTGAGCATTGAGTCTCACTCAACTTCACACCTTACAAATCCGGTGAGAACTCTTTCTCTGACTGATCCATTTTGAACTCTTTCAAAATCTTGTCAAGGTATATACTCATTGAAAGTCTCATCGAGCATCTTGATCTATCTCTATAGATCTTGATGCTCAACAGTTAGGTAGCTTTATCCAGTCCTTCCTTTGAGAAACACTTTTCAAACAACCGTCTATGCCTTCCAGAAATTCTACATTATTTGCAATCAACAATATGTCATCCACATATACTTATCAGAAACTCTATAGTGCTCCCACTCACTTTATTGCAAATACAAGTTTCTCGTAAAATTTGTATAGACACAAAAACGTTGATCACCTCATCAAAGTGCATATTCCAACTCTGAGATGCTTGCTTCAGTCCATAGAAGGATCACTCAAGTTTGCTCACCTTTTAGCATCCTTAGTACTGAAAAAACCTTTTAGTTGTATCACATACAACCTTTCCTCAAGTAAACTGTTAAGGAAACGATGTTTCGTCATCCATCTAGTAGATTTCATAATTGAAAAATGCAGCAACTGCTAACATAATTCCAACAGACTTTAGCATCGCTATGAGTGAGAAAGTCTCATTGCAGTCAACTCATTGAACTTGTCGTAAACTTCTTTGCAACAAGTCGAGCTTTATAAATGGTGACATTTACCATCAGCGTCTGTCTTCATCTGAAAGGTCCATTTGTACTCAACGACCAGCCATCCAACGAGAAAGTCTACCAAAGTCTATACTTGGTTTTCATACATGGATCCTTTTTCTCAGATTTCATGGCCTCCAACGATTTGTTGGAATCCGGGCCCATCATCGCTTCTCCATAGCTCGTAGGTTCATTGTTGTCCAACAACATGACCTCTAAGACAGGATTGTTGTACTGCTCAGGAGCAGTACACATCCTTGTCAACCTATGAGGTTCGATAGTAACTTGATCCTGAAGCTTCATGATCATCATCATTAACTTCCTCTTCAACGGATGTTGGTTTCACAGAAACATCTTCCTGTGCTGTGCTACTATCTGGTTGAACAAAGGTTTAACAACCTCATCAAGTTCTATCTTCCTCCCACTCCCTTCTGTTGAGAGAAACTCTTTCTCGAGAAACAACCCGTTTTTAGCAGCAAACACTTTGCACTTGGATCTGAGATAGAAGGTATACCCAATTGTTCTTAGGATATTCTATGGAGATGCATTTGTCCGCTTTGGGTTCGATCTTATTAGATGAAAACACTTTCCACACAAGCGTCGCAGCCCCAAACATTAAGAAATGACAGCTTAGGTTTCTATCAAACCATAATTCACATGGTGTCATCTCAACGGATTTTGATGGTGCCCTATTTAATGTGAATGTAGTTGTCTCTAATGCATAACCCCAAAATTGTAGTAGTAAAACTATAAGAGACATCATAGCACGCACCATATCCCATAGAGGACGACTATGACGTTCGGACACACCATTACACCATGGTGTTCCAGGTGGCGCGAGTTGTGAAACAACTTTCACATTGTCTAAAGTTGTATGCCAAACTCATAACTCAGATATTCACCTCCACGATCACATCCCAGACATTTTTATCTTCTTGTCATGATGATGTTTAAACTTCACTCTGAATTTGCTTGAACCTTTCAAATGATCCAGACTTGAGATTCATTAAGTAAATATCCACTATATCTACTCAAATCATCAGTCAAGGTAAGAAAATAACGATATCCACCGCACGCTACAAGACTCATTGGATTGCATACATCAACATGTATCATTTCCAATGAACCACTTGCCCGCTCCATCAATCCGGAAAATGTGGTCCTTAGTCATCTTGGCCAAGAGGCATGGTTCACATGTCTCAATCGATTTGAAATCGAATGAGCCCAAAGATCAATCTGCATGGAGTTTCTTCATGCGCTTTATACCAATATGACATTTAGCGGCAGTGCCACATGTATGTGGTACTATCATTATTAACTTTGTATCTTTTGGCATCAATGTTATGAACATGTGCATTACTACGATCAAGATTCAACAAACCATTCTCACTGGGTGCATGACCATTGAAGGTATTCTCCATGTAAACAGAATAACCATTATTCTCTAACTTAAATGAATAACCATGTTGCAATAAACACGATCTAATCATGTTCATGCTTAACGCAAACACCAGCAACATTTAGGTTTGTCACTAATCCCGAAGGTAGAGAGAGCGTGCGATGTTGATCACATCAACCTTGGAAACATTTCCAACACACATTGTCACCTCACACTTAGCTAGTTTCCGTTTATTCCGTAGCTTTTATTTGGAGTTACTAACATTTCGCAACGAACCGGTATCCAATACCCAGGCGCTACAAGGAGTACTAGCAAGGTACACATGAATAACACGTATATCAAATATAATTATGTCGATGTTGCCAGCCTTCTTATCTACCAAGTATCTAGGGTTGTTCCGGTTCAGCGACCTCTCACCTCATGATAGAAGCACTTAGTCTCGAGTTTGGGTTCAACTTTGGGTTGCTTCACTGGAGCAGCAACTGTCTTGCCATCCATGAAGTTTCCCTCCTTGCCCTTGCCCTTCTCGAAACTAGTGGTTTTACTAACCATCAACACTTGATGCTCCTTCTTCATTTCTACCTTCGTAGTGTCAAACATCGCGAATAGCTCAGGGATCATCATTTCTATCCCTGGCATTTTATAGTTCATCACCAAGTTCTAGTAGCGTAGTGACAGTGACTTGGAGAACTATATCAATCACTATCTTATCTAGAAGATCAACTCCCACTTGATTCAAGCGATTGTATCACCCAGACAATCTAAGCACATGCTCAATGATTGAGCTATTATCTTTCACCTTGCAGGCAAAGAATCTTGTTGGAGATCTGATATCTCGCAACACGGGCACGAGCCTGAGATCCTAATTTCAGCTCTTAGAAACATATCATATGTTCCGTGACGTTCAAAACATTTTGGAGACTCAATTCTAAGCCATAATGCATGAGGCACTAAACTATCAAGTAGTCATCAGAACGTGCCTGTCAGATGTTCACAACATCTACAAACGACACTAGAGGGGTTGGCGCACTGAGCGGTGCATTAAGGACATAAGCCTTCCGTGCAGCAATGAGGACAATCCTCAGATCATGGACCCAGTCCGCAATATTGCTACCGTCATCTTTCAACTCTATTTCTCTAGGAACATATAAAAATAAAAGGGAGCTACAACGTGAGCTAGTAATCTACAACATAATTTGCAAAGACACTACTGACTATGTTCATGATAATGAGTTCAATTAATCATATTACTGAAGGACTCCCACTCAAATTGACATCCCTCCAGTCATTCGAGTGATACATGATCCAAATTCACCAACTCAAGTCCGATCATCACGTGAGTTGAGGTGGCTGCAATGGTGAACATCATCATGTTGATCATATCTACTATATGACTCATGTTCGACCTTTCGGTCTCTTGTGTTCCGAGGCCATGTCTGTACATGCTAGGCTCGTCAAGTTTAACCCGAGTGTTCTGCATGTGCAACACTATCTTGCACCCGTTGTATGTGAACGTAGAGTCTATCACACCCGATCATCATGCGGTGTCTCAACACGACAAACTTTCGCAACTGTGCACACTCGGGGAGAACACAATTTATCTTCAAATTAAGTGAGGGATCACCTTATAATGCTACCGTCATCCTAAGCAAAACAAGGTGCATAAAAGGATTAACATCACACGCAAATCATAAGTGACATGATATGGCCATGAACTTGTGCTTTTGATCTCCATCTAGAAAGCACTGGCATGATCTCCATCGTCACCGGCATGACACCATGATCTCCATCATCTTGATCTCCATCAACGTGTCGCCATCGGGGTTGTCACGCCTAACATGCTTCTACTACTATTGCTACCTTAGAGATAAAGTAAAGCATTACATAGCGCTTAATGATTGACACGCAGGTCATACAATAATTAAAGAGAACCCTATGGCTCCTGCCGGTTGCCGTACACATCGACATGCAAGTCGTGATAATCTATACATCACATGATCATCTCATACATCAGATATATCATATCATGTAATTGGCCATATCATATCACAACATACCCTGCAAAAACAAGTTAGACGTCCTCTAATTGTTGTTGCATGTTTTACGTGGCTGCTACGGGTATCTAGCAAGAACAATTCTCATCTACGCAAAACCACAACGGTGATACACTAGTTGCTTTTCAACTTTCTCAAGGACCGCCTTTGTCGAATCTGATCCAACTAAAGTGAGAGAAACTGTCACCCGCAAGCCATCTATGCAACAAGTTGCGGTTGAGGGAACCGGTCTCTCGTAAGCGTACGAGTAATGTTGGTCCGGGCCGCTTCATCTCACAATACCGCTGAACCAAAATCTCATCAAGGGAGGAAGGAATCTAAGCATCAACGCCCACAAACCTTTTGTGTTCTACTCGAGATCTCATCTACACATAGACCTAGCTCTTGATGCCACTATTGGGGAACGTTGCATGGGAAACAGAAATTTTCCTACGCACACGCATATCTATCCATGGTGATGAGCATCTAAGAGAGGGAGAGTAGATCTACGTACCCTTGTAGATCGCTAAGCGGGAAGCGTTAAGAAACGCGGTTGGTGTATTCGAACGTCTTCGTGATCCAAATCGCCAAGCGTTACGTGATCCAATCACGATCTGTCCCGCGATCTAATCATGATCCGTCCCACAAACTTGATCACGATCCGTCCCTCGAGCTTGATCACGATCTTTCCGATCTAGCGCCGAACGGACGACACCTCCGCGTTCAGCACACGTACAGCTTGATGACGATCTCCGCCGTATTGATCCAAAAAGAGAGAGCAGAGAGGAGGAAGATTTGTCCGGCAGCATGACGGCGCTCCGTCAATGGTGGTGGAGCAATTCCGGCAGGGCTTCGCCTAAGCACTGCAGAAATCTGATCTAGAGGAGAAACTATGCACTAGAGGAACGGGTAGCACGTGGCTGAAAAACTAGTGCGAAAACCCTAAAAACCACCAGTATATATAGGAGGAAGAGAGGAGGAAGCTTTTACCAAGGGCCAAGCCTAGAAGAGTCGGCCGAACCAAGGGGTGGAGGTGGAATCCACCTCCAATCCTAGTTGGACTAGAATTCACCCTATTTTTGCCTTTTTCCACTTTTTCTCTTTGGATTTTCTTATCTAGGCACATGGGCCTTGTGTGGGAGTTTCCACCAGCCCACTAAGGGCTGATGTTCACTCTACCACAGGCCATGAAGCCTCTTGGGTGGAAATACCCCCCCGGAGCTCCCCGGTACACTACCGGCACTCCCGGTACACTACCGACGAGCCCGAAACTTTTCCGGCGACCAAACTGGGACATCCTATACATGAATCTTTACCTCCGGACCATTCTGGAGCTCCTCGTGACGTCCGGGATCTCATCCAGGACTCCGAACAACCTTCAGTCACCACCATACATAACTCTACACTACCGAAACGTCACCGAACCTTAAGTGTGCAGACCCTGCGGGTTCGAGAACTATGCAGACATGACCGAGACACCTCTACGGTCAATAACCAATGGCGAGACCTGGACGTCCACATGGGTTCCTACATATTCTACGAAGATCTTTATCGGTCGAACCTCTATGTCAAGGATTTAGTTAATCCCGTATAACGTTCCCTTTGTTCTTCGGTATGTTACTTGCCCGAGATTCGATCGTCGGTATCTCCATACCTAGTTCAACCTCGTTACTGGCAAGTCTCTTTACTCGTTCCGTAATACAAGAGCCCATGACTAACACTTAGCCACATTGCTTGCAAGGCTTGTTGTGATGTTGTATTACCGAGTGGGCCCTGAGATACCTCTCCGTCACACGGAGTAACAAATTCCAGTCTCGATCCTTGCCAACTCAACAAACACCATCGGAGATACCTATAGAGCACCTTTATAGTCACCCAGTTACGTTGCGACGTTTGATACACACAAGGCACTCCTCCGATATCCGTGAGTTGCATGATCTCATGGTCATAGGAACATATACTTGACATGCAGAAAACAGTAGCAATAAACTACACGATCATATGCTATGTTTGTAGTTTGGGTCTTGTCCATCACATCATTCTCCTAATGATGTGATCCCGTTATCAAATGACATCTCATGTCCATGGCTAGGAAACCTTAACCATCCTTTGATCAACGAGCTAGTCCATTAGAGGCATACTGGGGACATGGTTTTGTCTATGTATCCACACATGCATTTAAGTCTCCGATCAATACAATTATAGCATGGATAATAAACGATTATCATGAACAAGGAAATATGATAATAACTAATTTATTATTGCCTCTAGGGCATATTTCCAATAGTCTCCCACTTGAACTAGAGTCAATAATCTAGTTCACATCACCATGTGATTCGCATTGTTTTGAATCTAACACCCAATGAGTTTTGGGGCTCGATCATGCTTTGCATGTGAGAGAGGTCTTTTATAGTCAACGGGTATGCGATATTCAGATCCATGTGTACTTTGCAAATCTCTATGTCAAACCGTAAACACTCCTACCACAGTCCACTTGGTACTGCTTCCAAATGGCTGCTCCACTATATGTATCCAGATTGCTACTACTAGTCATCCGGATTAGTGTTAAAGCTTGTATCGACGTAACTCCTTACGACGAACTCTTTATCACCTCCATAATCGAGAAACATCTCCTCAGTCTCTTAGTTACTAAGGATATTCTTGACCGCTGTACAGTGATCCACTCCTGGTTCACTCTTGTACCCCCTGACGGACTCATGGCAAGGCACACACAGGTGCGGTACACAACATGGCATAATATAGAGCCTATGGCTAAGGCATAGGGGACGACGTTCGTCCTTTCTCCTTCTTCTGCCGTTGTCGAGCTTTGAGTCTCACTCAACTTTCACACCTTACGAATCAGGCGAGAACTCTTTCTCTGACCGATCCATTTTGAACTCTTTCAAAATCTTGTCAAGGTATGCACTCATTGAAAGTCTCATCGAACATCTTGATCTATCTCCATAGATTTTGATGCTCAACAATTAGGTAGCTTCATCCAGGTCTTCCTTTGAAAACCACTTTCCAAATGACCGTTTTATGCTTTCCAGAAACTCTACAATATTTCTGATCAACAATATGTCATCCACATATACTTATCAGAAATTCTATAGTGCTCCCACTCACTTTATTGCAAATACAAGTTTCTCGTAAACTTTGTATAAACATCAATACTTTGATCACTTCATCAAAGTGTATATTCCAACTCCGAGATGCTTGCTTCAGTCCATGGAAGGATCACCGAAGCTTGCACACCTTTTAGCATCCTTAGGCCTGACAAAACCTTCTGGTTGTATCACATACAACCTTTCCTCAAGTAAACCATTAAGGAAACAATGTTTTGACATCCATCTGCTAGATTTCATTATTGAAAACACAGCAACTGCTAACATAATTCCAACAGACTTTAGCACCACTACGAGTGAGAAGTCTCATCGTAGTCAACTCCTTGAACTTGTCACAAACATCTTTGCAACAAGTCGAGCTTTACAAATAGTGACATTCACCATCAGTGTCTGTCTTGATTTTAAAGATCCATTTCTACTCAACGACCTGCCGTCCAATGAGCAAGTCTACCAAAGTCTATACTTGGTTTTCATACCTGGATCCTATCTCGGATTTCATGGCCTCCAACCATTTGTCGGAATCCAGGCCCATCATCGCTTCTCCATAGCTCGTAGGTTCATCGTTGTCCAACAACATGACCTCCAAGACTGGGTTGTCGTACCACTTAGGAGCAGTACACATCCTTGTCGACCTACGATGTTTGATAGTAACTTGATCCTGAAGCTTCATGATCATCATCATTAACTTCCTCTTCAACTAACGTAGGCTTCACAGAAACATCTTTCTGCGCTGTGCTACTCTTTGGCTGAACAAAGGTTTAAACCTCATCAAGTTCTATCTTCCTCCCACTCAATTCTTTCGAGAGAAACATTTCCTCGAGAAAGGATCCGTTTAAGCAACAAACACTTTGCACTAGGATCTGAGATAGAAGGTTCACCCAACTGATCTTAGGGTATTCTATGAAGATGCATTTGTCCGCCTTGGGTTCGACCTCATTAGGTGAAAACATTTTCCACACAAGTGTGACAGCCCCAAATATTAAGAAATGACAGCTTAGGTTTCTGTCAAACCATAATTCACACGGTGTCATCTCAACGGATTTAGATGGTGCCCTATTTAAAGTGAATGTAGTTGTCTCTAACGCATAACCCCAAAATTATAGTAGTAAAACGATAAGAGACATCATAGCATGCACCATATCCAATTGAGTAGGACTATGATGTTCGGACACACCATCACACTATGGTGTTCCAGGCGGCGTTAGTTGTGAAACAAATTTCACATTGTCTTAAGTTGTATGCCAAACTCGTAACTCAGATATTCACCTCCACGATCATATCGTAGTCATTTTTATCTTCTTGTCACGATGATCTTAAACTTCACTCTGAATTTGCTTGAACCTTTCAAACGATTCAGACTTGTGTTTCATTAAGTAAATATACACTATATCTACTCAAATCATCAGTGAAGGTAAGAAAATAACGATATCCACTGCACGCCACAAGACTCACTGGATTGCATACATCAACATGTATCATTTCCAATGAATCACTTGCCCGCTCCACCCAACGGGATCCTTTAGTCATCTTGCCCGAGAGGCATGGTTCGCATGTCTCAACCGATTCAAAATCGAATGAGTCCAAATATCCATCAGCATGGAGTTTCTACATGCGCTTTATACCAATATGACATTTAGCGGCAGTGCCACAAGTATGTGGTACTATCATTATTAACTTTGTATCTTTTGACATCAATGTTATGAACATGTGTACCACTACGATCAAGAGATCAACAAACCATTCTCACTGGGTGCATGACCATTGAAGGTATTATTCATGTAAACAGAATAACCATTATTCTCTAACTTAAATGAATAACCGTATTGCAATAAACATGATCTAATCATGTTCATGCTCAATGCAAAACACCAAATAACATTTATTTAGGTTCGTCACTAATCCTGATGGTAGAGAGAGCGTGCGATGTTGATCACATCAACCTTGGAAACACTTCCACACATATCGTCACCTCACCCTTAGCTAGTTCTCCGTTTATTCCGTAGCTTTTATTTCGAGTTACTAACATTTAGCAACCGAACCGGTATCCAATACCCAGGTGCTACTAAGAGTACTAGCAAGGTACACATTAATAACTCGTATATCAAATATACTTCTATTAATGTTGCCAGCCTTCTTATCTACTAAGTATCTAGGGTTGTTCCGCTTCAGCGACCGCTCACCTTATAAGAGAAGCACTTAGTCCCGGGTTTGAGTTCAACTTTGGGTTGCTTCACTGGAGCAGCAACTGACTTGCTATCCATGAAGTTTCCCTCCTTGCTCTTGCCCTTCTCGAAACTAGTGGTTTGATTAACCATCAACACTTGACACTCCTTCTTGATTTCTACCTTCGCGGTGTCAAACATCGCGAACAGCTCAGGGATCAACATTTCTTTCTCTGGCATTTTATAGTTAATCACCAAGTTCTAGTAGCTCAGTGACAGTGACTTGGAGAACTACATCAATCACTATCTTATATGGAAGATCAACTCCCACTCGATTCAAGCGATTGTAGTACCCAGACAGTCTGAGCACATGCTCAACGATTGAGCTATTCTCTTTCATCTTACAGGCAAAGAATCTCGTTGGAGATCCTATATCTCGCAACTCGGGCACGAGCCTGAGATCACAATCTCAGCTCTTAGAACATCTCATATGTTCGGTGACGTTGAAAATGTTTCGGAGCCTCAATTCTAAGCCGTAATGCATGACGCACTAAACTATCAAGTAGTCATCGCAACGTGCCTGTCAGATGTTCACAACATCTACAGACGACGCTAGATGGGGTGGCGCACCGAGCGGTGCATTAAGGACATAAGCCTTCTGTGCAGCAATGAAGACAATCCTCAGATCACGGACCCAGTCCGCAATATTGCTACCATCATCTTTCAATTCTATTTCTCTAGGAACATAAAAAAATACAAGGGAGCTACAGTGTGAGCTAGTAATATACAGCATAATTTGCAAAGACACTTTGACTATGTTCATGATAATGAGTTCAATTAATCATATTACTTCAGAACTCCCACTCAAATTGACATCCCTCCGATCATTCGAGTGATACATGATCCAAATTCACCAACTCAAGTCCGATCATCACGTGAGTTGAGGTGGCTGCAATGGTGAACATCATTATGTTGATCATATCTACTATATGACTCATGTTCGACCTTTCGGTCTCTTGTGTTCTGAGGCCATGTCTGTACATGCTAGGCTCGTCAAGTTTACCCCGAGTGTTCTGCATGTGCAACACTGGCTTGCACCCGTTGTATGTGAACGTAGAGTCTATCACACCCGATCATCAGGTGGTGTCTCAACACGACGAACTTTCGCAACGGTGCACACTCGGGGAGAACACAATTTATCTTGAAATTATGTGAGAGATCACTTTATAATGCTTCCGTCGTCCTAAGCAAAACAAGGTGCATAAAAAGGATTAACATCACATGCAAATCATAAGTGACATGATATGGCCATGAACTTGTGCTTTTGATCTCCATCTAGTAAGCACCGACATGATCTCCATCGTCACCGGCACGACACCATGATCTCCATAATATTGATCTCCATCAACGTGTCGCCATCGGGGTTGTCACGCCCTGCATGGTTCTACTATTATTGCTACCGTAGCGATAAAGTAAAGCATTACATAGCGCTTAATGATTGACACGCGGGTCATACAATAATTAAAGACAACCCTATGTCTCCTGCCGGTTGCCGTATTCAATGACATGCAAGTCGTGAAATTCTATACATCACATGATCATCTCATACATCACATATATCTCATCATGCAATTGGCCATATCACATCACAACATACCCTGCAAAAACAAGTTAGACGTCCTCTAATTGTTGTTGCATGTTTTACGTGGCTGCTACGGGTATCTAGCAAGAACGATTGTCACCTACGCATAAACCACAACGGTGATACATAGATTACTTTTCAACCTTCTCAAGGACCGCCTTTGTCGGATCCGATCCAACTAAAGTGAGAGAAACTGTCACCCGCAAGCCATATAGGCAACAAGTTGCGTCGAGGGAACCGGTCTCTCGTAAGCGTACGAGTAATGTTGGTCCGGGCCGCTTCATCTCACAATCCCGCTGAACCAAAATAAGACCAAGGGAGGAAGCAATCTAAGCATCAACGCCCACAAACCTTTTGTGTTCTACTCGAGATCTCATCGAACCATCAACCTAGCTCATGATGCCACTGTTGGGGAACGTCGCATGGGAAACAAAAAAAAATCCTACGCACACGCAAACCTATCCATGGTGATGAGCATCTACGAGAGGGAGAGTGGATCTACGTACCCTTGTAGATCTCTAAGCGGGAAGCGTTAAGGAACGCGGTTGGTGTAGTCGAACATCTTCGCGATCCAAATCGCCGAGCGTCCTGCGATCTCATCAGGATCTGTCCCGCGATCCCATCACGATCCATCCAGCGATCTCATCACGATCCATCTCACAATATTGATCACGATCTGTCCTGCGAACTCATCACGATCCGTCCCGCGATCTTATCACGATCCTTCTCGCGATCTCGATCACGGTCCTTCCGATCAAGCGCCGAACGGACGGGACCTCCGCGTTCAGCACACATGCAGCTTGATGACGATCTCCACCGTCTTGATCCAGCAAGAGGAGGTGGAGAGGAGAGAGAGTTCACCGGCAGCGTGACGGCGCTCCGGTGATGGTGGTGGAGCAATTCCGGCAGGGCTTCGCCTAAGCGCTGCAGAAAACCGATCTAGAGGAGAAACTATGCACCGGTGGAACGGGTAGCAGGTGGCCGGAAATTCTGTCCAAAAACCACCCAATCCACTAGTATATATAGGAGGAGAGGAGAGGAGAGGAAGCCAAGGCCTTTGGGTCGGCCGAAATAGGAGGTGGGAGCAATCCTACTTCACCTCCAATCCTAGTTGTAGTAGGATTGCCTCCTATTTGCTGATTTTCCACTTTTTGCTTTAGGACTTTCTCTCCTGCGCCATGGGCCTTTGTGGCTGTTTTCCCAGCCCACAAAGGGCTGGTTATTATTCTACCACATCCCATGGACCTCTTGGGGTCGAAATACCCCTCCCGGAGGTCCCTCGGTACACTACCGGCACTCCCGGTACACTACCGATACTCCCGGTACACTACCGATGAGCCCGAAACTTTTCCGGCGACCAAACTGGGACATCCTATATATGAATCTTTACCTCCGGACCATTACGGAGCTCCTCGTGACGTCCGGGATCTCATCCGGTACTCCGAACAACCTTCGGTCACCACCATACATAACTCTACACTACCGAAACGTCACCGAACCTTAAGTGTGCAGACCCTACGGGTTCAAGAACTATGCAGACATGACCGAGACACCTCTATGGTCAATAACCAATGGCGGGACCTGGACGTCCACATTGGTTCCTACATATTCTACGAAGATCTTTATCGGTCGAACCTCTATGTCAAGGATTCAGTTAATCCCGTATAACGTTCCCTTTGTTCCTCGGTATGTTACTTGCCCGAGATTCGATCGTCGGTATCTCCATACCTAGTTCAACCTCGTTACTGGCAAGTCTCTTTACTCGTTCCATAATACAAGATCCCATGAATAACACTTAGCCACATTGCTTGGAAGGCTTGTTGTGATGTTGTATTACTGAGTGGGATCCCAGTCTCGATCCATGCCAACTCAACAAACACCATCGGAGATACCTGTAGAGCACCTTTATAGTCACCCAGTTACGTTGCGACGTTTGATACACACAAGGCACTCCTCCGATATCCGTGAGTTGCATGATCTCATGGTCATAGGAACATATACTTGACATGCAGAAAACAGTAGCAATAAACTGACAAGATCATATGCTATGTTTGTAGTTTGGGTCTTATCCATCACATCATTCTCCTAATGATGTGATCCCATTATCAAATGACATCTCATGTCCATGGCTAGGAAACCTTAACCATCCTTTGATCAACGAGCTAGTCCATTAGAGGCATACTAGGGACATGGTTTTGTCTATCTATCCACACATGCATTTAAGTCTCCGATCAATACAATTATAGCATCGATAATAAACGATTATCATGAACAAGGAAATATGATAATAACTAATTTATTATTGCCTCTAGGGCATATTTCCAATAGGTGGCCCGCCCGGTGGCTCGGGCTTAGGCGGGTCAGGAGCGGGGTTTGGATCCGGCGGCTCAGGGTTCGGTCATCATGGCCAGGGAAGCCAAGGAGGACATCCTCAACACTCTGGAAACAACAATCCGTAGTAGCATAATCAGTATGGGTATCACAGTAATCCAAAGCAGCTCACTTCGGTCCAGTATCATGTTTTTACGACTAGCCTTAACAAGCGGGATCAGAAGTTGCGCAAGCGGGTGGTTAACGCAATCGCACCGGGTCTGCCGCAATACTTAAAGTGGTCTCAGTATGACATAACATGGAGCCGGGAGGATCACCCGCCATGGGTTGATGACCCGGGGTGGCTAGCCCTGGTGGTTGCCCCCCAAGTGGGAGGATATATGGTGAATAAGGTACTCATGTATGGTGGTAGCATCATAAATATCTTGTATTACGATACCTTCCGGCGGATGAAGCTGCTTGACAAACTTTTATCAACAGTTTTTCATGGTGTAGTACCTGGCAAGTCAGCTTACCCAGTGGGTAGGATTTCTTTGGAAGTCGCTTTTGGTGACGAGTACAACTACATGGTGGAATCCTTGTTGTTTGAAGCGCTCAAGATCAAGAGCCCTTATCATGCATTATTTCGGCGGCCGGCTTAGGCCAAGTTCATGGCTAGGCCCTGTTTTGTCTACTTACAACTCAAGATGCCCAGGTTAAAAGGTACGATTACTGTCATGGTGATCGGAATACGACTATTGAGTGCGAGGAAGGGGACACGGCTTATGCGGAATCCAGTTGTGCTGAGGTAGAGCTCAAGTTCTATAAGGAAAATTTTCGGTTGAGCCGCTGAAGAAGCCTACCACAGAGGTTGAGCCGCCCCTCAAATTTTCGGTGGATGATACCAAGGCGGTATATTTCACTCCAGGTGACTCATCCATATAGTTCATTATTGGGGCAAACATGGATCCCAAAATAGGAAAGCACACTCATCAAATTCATCCGTGAGAATCGGGACATCTTTGCATGGAAACCTTCTGACATGTCGGGTGTACCGAGAGAGTTCGCTGAGCATAACCTTAATGTGGATCCTAAGTTTAAACCTGTCAAGCAATTTCTATTGCAGTTCAATGAGGAGAGACGCAAGAACATCGGGGAAGAGGTCGCCCGGCTCTTAGTGGCGGGTTTCATTGTTGAGGTCTTTCACCTGGAGTGGCTTGCTAACCGAGTGCTTGTGCTCAAGAAGAACGGCACATGGCGTATGTGTGTGGACTACACGGATCTTAACAAGGCCTGTCCGGCTGATCCTTATGCTTCCTGGACGCTTATTCGGGATACCATCAGATCAAGATGGCATTTAAGGACCAAGACAAGACGGCTTTCATCACGCCTTTTGGAGCCTTCTGCTATGTGTCCATGCCTTCTGGGCTCAAGAGTGCCCAGGCGACTTATCAATGTTGCGTGCAGAATTGTCTTCACAATCAGATTGGACGCAATGTTCATGCTTATGTGGATGACATTGTGATCAAGACATGGAAGAAGGAGACCCTTCTTGAAGACTTAAAGGAAACCTTTGACAATCTGCGGATCTATAAGATCATGCTTAACCCGGCAAAGTGTGTTTTTGGTGTTCCGGCTGGCAAGCTCTTGGGATTTCTGGTTTCTGAGCATGGTATTGAAGCTAACCCGGATAAGATCAAGGCCATCACCTCCCTGGCTGAGCCGGCTTGTATCAATGATGTCCAACGCCTGACAGGATGGATCGCCACGTTGAGCCGGTTTATAAGCCGCCTTGGTGAGAAATCCATCCCTTTATATCAAATGATGAGGAAGACAGACAATTTTGTCTGGAGTACGGCGGCGGGTGAAGCGTTTGAGGCACTCAAGAAGCAGCTCACTGAGCCACTGGTTTTAGCCACTCTGCCTAAGAAAGAACCCTTGCTCTTATACGTGGTGGCTAACAAGAGGGCTCTCAGCACTGCAATTTTGGTTGAGCGCAAGGAGGTAGGGAAAGAATATCTGGTTTAGAGCCCAGTTTATTATATCAGTGAGGTCCTGACAAAGTCCAAGCAGAGGTATCCACGTTGGCAGAAACTAGTGTATGGGGTGTTCATGGCCAACGACAAATTAAAACATTACTTCCTAGGGCACCAGGTCACCGTGGTCAGCCTTGCTCCGTTGGGGGACATAATTCAAAATAGAGAAGCCACTGGTAGGATTGCTAAGTGGGCATTGGAGCTGGGACCTCTCAATCTGAAATACGTACCTCGTACGGCTGTCCAGTCTCAAGCCCTTGTTGATTTTATAAATGACTGGACAAAGTGTCAGGCGCCCGAAGAAAAGACGGATAACACATACTGGACAATACACTTTGATGGATCCAAGCAGCTGGAAGGATCAGTGGCAGGGGTTGTGTTAACGTCTCCCAAAGGTGACAAGTTCTGTTATGTGCTCCGGTTGATGTTCCCTTGCACTAATAATGTAGCTGAATATGAAGCTCTGCTTCATGGCCTCAGGGTGGCTAAGGAGATGAACTTAAGCCGGGTAAGGTGCTTCACCGACTCAGATCTTGTGGCTGAGCAAGTTTCAGGCACTTGGGATTCCAAGGATCCGCGGATGGCGGCTTATCGTTAGGCGGTAGATGTCATTGCTGGTTACTTCAAGGGTTATCAGGTGGATCATATTGATCGGCGCAGGAATGAGGCGGCTGATGCCCTATCAAGGTTAGGCTATCAGCGAAAGCGGTGCCACCCAATATTTTTTTGGATGTCTTACATCACCCGACTATCAAATTATCCTCAGAGGAAGATTTGGCTGTTCCTGACCCGGAGGGACAATTGGTTGCAGCTCTACATGCTATTCCGGATTGGACTGTGCCATACTTGGCGTATTTGACTCGGGTGAGCTACCTGATGATGAAAATCTGGCCAAACAGATCACCCGACGGTCTAAATCCATGACGATAGTCAATGGCGAGTTACACAAGTGCAACGTCACCGGAGTGTTTCAATGTTGTGTCTCACCAGAGGAGGGTAAGGAAATCTTAAATGAAATTCATGTTGGTGATTGTGGACATCATGCCGGCTCAAAATCTCTGGTGGCCAAGGCTTTCCGGCATGGTTTCTTCTGGTTGACGGCTCACAAGGATGCAGAGGATCTGGTGCGCAAGTGCGACGACTGCCAAAAGTTTGGCCGGCGTGCTCATGTTCCGGCTCAAGAATTGCGCATGATACCAATTACCTGGCCGTTTGCAGTCTGGGCGCTCGATATGGTCGGGCCTTTTAAGAGATCCAAGGACAAGAAGACGCACCTCTTGGTGGCGGTCGATAAATTTACCAAGTGGATAAAGGTTGAGCCGGTCAGCAAGTGTGATGCAACTACGATAGTTCAGTTTATCAAAAAGCTAATCTACCGTTTTGGTTACCCTCACAACATCATCACAGACAATGGCACGAACATATCCAAGGGGGCTATGAAGAAGTTCTATGACCTGGAACACATCCGGCTTGATGTTTCTGCAGTTGCTCATCCACAGCCTAATGGTCAGGCGGAGTGTGCTAACCAAGAAATCTTGAGAGGCATCACGCCCCGGCTTATGGTTCCTTTACAGTGGATGCCGGGTTGTTGGGTGGAGGAATTGCCGTCCGTCATATGGAGCATCAGGACTACCCCCAACAAATCAACATGTTATACACCTTTCTTCATTGTTTATGGTGCAGAGGCCGTGTTACCAAGTGACATCCGGCATGACTCGCCACAAGTGGCGGCTTATGTTGAGATGGGCAATGAGACAACGCGTCAAGACGCGTTGGATGCCTTGGAGGAGGAATGAGAACTGGCAGCTGCTCGTTCGACGATTTATCAACAAGACCCGTGCCGCTATCATAGTCGTAGAGTCAAGACCCGGAAGTTTCAAGCAGGCGACTTAGTGTTGCGGCTGATTCAAGACCAGACAAATATGCATAAGTTGTCTCCTCCATGGGAAGGACCATTCGTGGTCAGTAGAAATGCCAACAACAGGTCGTATTACCTCATTGATGTTCGAGACGATTCTGATACCTTGGGTCAGGAGAGCCGCCAGCCGTGGAACATAGCGCATCTGCGGCCTTACTACACTTAAGTCATTGAGACTCGACATTGTACACTATCATTGTACATATCATATTTATATATGAATAAAATTGGCATCCCTCCTAGCCGGGGCCTTTGCCGTTTCGCATATCTTTGTCCATGCAAGAAAGATCCAAACATGGCCGTGCTGGGGGCTTCCCACCCTCCAGGTGCTGCTTATCAGACCCTATCGGTCGGCTCTTAAGCCAAAAAGTTGACTCCGTCAACATGGCCGTGCCAGGGGCTTCCCACCCTCCAGGTGTAGCTTATCAGACCCTACCGGTCGGCTCTTAAGCCAAAAAGTTGACTCCATCAACATGGCCGTGCTGGGGGCTTCCCACCATCCGGGTGTAGCTTATCAGACCCTATCGGTCGGCTCTTAATCCAAAAAGTTGACTCCGTCAACATGGCCGTGCTGGGGGCTTCCCACCCTCCGTGTGTAGCTTATCAGACCATATCGGTTGGCTCTTAAGCCAAAAAGTTGACTCCGTCAACTTGGCCGTGCTGGGGGCTTCCCACCCTTTGGGTGTAGCTTATCAGACCCTATCGGTCGACTCTTAAGCCAAAAAGTTGACTCCGTCAACATGGCCATGCTGGGGGCTTCCCACTCTCCGAGTGTAGCTTATAAGACCCTATCGGTCGGCTCTTAAGCCAAAAAGTTGACTCCATCAACATGGTCGTGCTGGGGGCTCCCACCCTCCGGGTGTAGCTTATCAGACCCTATCGGTTGGCTCTTAAGCCAAAAAGTTGACTCCGTCAACATGGCCGTGATGGGGGCTTCCCATCCTCCGTGTGTAGCTTAACTATCAGACCCTATCGGTCGGCTCTTAAGCCAAAAAGTTGACTCCGTCAACATGGTCGTACAGGGCGCTTCCTACCCTCCGGGTGTAGCTTATCAGACCCTATCGGCCGGCTCTTAAGCCAAAAAGTTGACTCCGTCAACATGGTTGTCAAGGGGGCTTCTCACCCTCCGGGTGTAGCTTATCAGACCCTATCAGCCGACTCTTAAGCCAAAAAGTTGACTCCACCAATATGGTTGTCCAAGGGGCTTCTCACCCTCCGGATGTAGCTTATCAGACCCTATCAGCTGACTCTTAAGCCAAACAGTTGACTCCATCGACATGGTTGTCCAGGGGGCTTCTCACCCTCCGGGTGTAGCTTATCAGACCCTATCAGCTGGGCTTCTCACGTTAGGAAGATACAACATCTTTGGGTTATGCTTTTAAGCCGCCCTCTTAACAATGTCAAGATACATCTATTCTTGCAGCTCAGTTATGCTACCAAGAGCCGGTAAAGCATCCAATGAGAAGTGCAAGGAAGATGACATATATATGTTAAGCTGGACTATTTAATATGTGCACGATGGCACATTTCAGGCAAAGACAAAGTTACTACCAGTCTATTACATATGCTCTTTGTAGAGCACACAAATATCTTAAAGTATCTTACTCCGCTCACGACAGGTCACAAGAGCCGGCTTATAAAGCGGCATTCACAACTCCATTAGCTGTCCGGTTGTCGTCGTTTCGTCATGGCAAATGCCATGGGTAGCCTTATCGAGAGGAGCCGAAAGATGCCGGCGGGCTCTGGGAGCGGGGTTAGGCACAAGCGGTGGTAGACACATGATGTACCCAGGTTCAGGGCCCCCCGGCGTCTTTCGGCCCCTCTCTATAAGACTACCCATGGCATCTGGCGTGACGAAACCACGACAGTTGGCGCCCACCGTGGGGCCGTCCGCGGCGCCGGCCGGAGTCACGCTCCGGGCGGGGCCCTTCACCACCTCCCCCGGCCGCCTCGCATTCGGGCGGAACCGCGTGCTCGTGGGGCTTGCTCGGCAGGCCTTGCGGGAAACGCGGCCGGCATCTCCGACGAGTGCCTCAGTCGCGACCTCGTGCTCGATGTCGCCGCGCTCGATGAGGTCACGGCCGAGGCACTCGTCGGAGATGCCGGGCGAGTTGCCCACAAGACCTGCCGGAGCATGCCCCACGAGCACGCGGTTCCATCCAGACACGAGGTGGCCGGGGGAGGTGTTGAAGGGCCTCGCCCGGAGCATGACTCCGGATGGCGCCGCGGACGACCCATGGTGGGCGCCAACTATCGTGGTTTTGTCATGGCAAATGCCATTGGCCGAAAGACGCCGGCGGGCTCCGGGAGCAGGGTTAGGCACAAGCGGTGGTAGACACACGATGTACCCAGGTTCAGGGCCCTCCGTGGGAGGTAACACCCCTAGTCCTGCTTAGTCTAGTTGAGACGATGGTGAGATTACGATGGCGCTACTTGAGCTATATGGATCGTCGAGGAAGAAGGAGCTAGCTCGTTGTTCTGCCTCTCTACGTGTATGTGCGGAGTGCACGTGAAGAGAACTGAGAGATTCCCCCCGACCCCTTGAATGGGGGAGGCCCGGGGGGTTTTATAGGCCAACCCCCCGGATTACAATACGAATAGAAGGTCATGGGGGGCCCCAACCGGCAGCCTCTCTGGCCGGCTGTGGGGTCCTATTGCCGATAGGCCCCGCCGGCTAAAAGGTCCCGTCAGGAGCCGATGGGGACCGTGCGGCTGGTCCCGACGCTGCTCATGACATGGCATGGGCCGCCCCTTGTGGCGTCATCTTGCGGCGACCGGCCGAGGTCAGCGGTGTGGCTAGCCACCCTGTACCCATGCCGGGGTAGGTAATGGAGTGGTTGGGGCATGTCGGCACTGCTCGAAGCCCGGTCACCGTCCGCCAGAGTCAGAGGCCCTGACACCTTCACTATGGCCACACGGGCGCTGACCCCCGATGGGATGGGGACCACTGTCTCCATGCATGCCGTGACGATGGTATCCAATGCCCAGCCGGCTGGGGGGCCCCCAGCCGGTCGGGACGTCGTAACGGGCAGGGCATAGCCGGCGGATTCTGGCCAAAGAGCCGCTACCGGCAGGGCGTAGCCGGACCGTAGGGGGAGGCGGCCCGCCGTTTGATTGCGTTAGGAAGCTGGAGCAAGGGGGTGCTTGAGGCTACCCCGGGGTCATCCCCTCGTCACTGGTGAGTCACCCTGCTCCGGGTCTTCAACCTCCTGGATCTCAAGATTGTCCAAGTCCCAGTTGCAGTGGGTTAAAGCTGCAAAACTTCCTTCTTCAAAGAAGGTGGACGGGTCAAGTTCAGAAGCAAAAAGAGTCTTACTGCAGGCAGGCATCAAGTCCTTGGACTCAAAGAGGGGGCCACGAATTCTCTTCTGGTCGGCATTGTAAGCCGCCTGATATGTCTCCAAGTTGACTTCTTCTGCTAACACGGAGGCAAGGAATTTGGAAGCCTTCACACACCTTGCATTGTCAACCTCTGTAAACTCGGAGCCGTCATCTTTTTTTGAGGGAAACCCGTCCATCATGTTGGCAGGAGTCAACTCTGGAGCAAAGGCCAATGCCCGACTTATAGCTGCGATAGCTTCCTGTCGGGCGGCTGATTTCTTCAACTCTACGATTTGTTTCGGCAGCATGGAAAAAAGCTCTAGGACCCCTTTCATAGTTGATGGGGTGGTATCCTTTTAGAGCACAACCTTGATCGTCCAAACAGCTCCATAGTAAAGTTGTTCCGTCAGAGTATAAATTGCCTTCAGGGGCAGCAAGCTGTCGCAAGCAAGTTGGCGGCTGCTTGGACCTACATAAGTGTTGGAAATATGCCCTAGAGGCAATAACAAATTAAGTTATTATCATATTTCCTTGTTCGTGATAATCGTTTATTATCCATGCTATAATTGTATTGATCGGAGACTTAAATGCATGTGTGGATATATAGACAAAACCATGTCCCTAGTATGCCTCTAATGGACTAGCTCGTTGATCAAAGGATGGTTAAGGTTTCCTAGCCACGGACATGAGATGTCATTTGATAATGGTATCACATCATTAGGAGAATGATGTGATGGATAAGACCCAAACTACAAACATAGCATATGATCGCGTCAGTTTATTGCTACTGTTTTCTGCATGTCAAGTATATGTTCCTATGACCATGAGATCATGCAACTCATGGATATCGGAGGAGTGCCTTGTGTATATCAAACGTCGCAACGTAACTGGGTGACTATAAAGGTGCTCTACAGGTATCTCCGATGGTGTCTGTTGAGTTGGCATGGATCGAGACTGGGATTTGTTACTCCGTGTGACGGAGAGGTACCTCAGGGCCCACTCGGTAATACAACATCACAACAAGACTTGCAAGCAATGTGGCTAAGTGTTAGTCACGGGATCTTGTATTACGGAACGAGTAAAGAGACTTGCCGGTAACGGGGTTGAACTAGGTATGGAGATACCGACGATCGAATCTCGGGCAAGTAACCTACCGAAGAACAAAGGGAACGTTATACGGGATTAACTGAATCCTTTACATAGAGGTTCAACCGATAAAGATCTTCGTAGAATATGTAGGAACCAGTGTGGACGTCCAGGTCCCACCATTGGTTATTGACCGTAGAGGTGTCTCGGTCATGTCTACATAGTTCTCGAACCCGCAGGGTCTGCACACTTAAGGTTCGGTGACGTTTCAGTAGTGTAGAGTTATGTATGGTGGTGACCGAAGTTTGTTCCGAGTCCTAGATGAGATCCCGGATGTCACGAGGAGCTCCATAATAGTTCGGAGGTAAAGATTCATATATAGGAAGTCCCAGTTTGGTTTCCGGAAAAGTTTTGGGCTCATCGGTAGTGTACCGGGAGTGCCGATAGTGTACCGGGAGGCCTCCGGGAGGGGTATTTCGACCCCAAGAGGTCCATGTGCTGTGGGAGAATAATAACCAGCCCTTAGTGGGCTGGGAAAACAGCCACAAAGGCCCAGGCGCAGGAGAGAAAGTCCTAAAGCAAAAAGTGGAAAATCGGCGAATAGGAGGCAATCCTACTCCAACTAGGATCGGAGGTGAAGTTGGATTGCTTCCCACCTCCTATTTCGGCCGACCCAAAGGACTTGGCTGCCTCTCCCCTCCTCTCCTCCTATATATACTAGTGGATTGGGTGGTTTTTGGACAGAATTTCCGGCCACGTGCTACCCGTTACACCGGTGCATAGTTTCTCCTCTAGATCGGTTTTCCGCAGCGCTTAGGCAAAGCCCTGCCGGAATCACTCCACCACCATCACCGGAGCACCGTCACGCTGCCGGTGAACTCTCTATCCTCTCCACCTCCTCTTGCTGGATCAAGACGATGGAGATCGTCATCAAGCTGCACGTGTGCTGAACGCGGAGGTGTCGTCCGTTCGGCGCTAGATCGGAAGGACCGTGATCGAGATCGCGAGACGGTTCGTGATGGGATCGCGGAATGGATCTTGATGAGTTCGCGGGACAGATCGTGATCAAGATCGTGAGACGGATCGTGATGAGATCGCGGGACGGATCGTGATGATTTCACGGGACGGATCGTGATTGGATCGCAGGACGGATCGTGATGAGATCGCGGGACGCTCGGCGATTTGGATCACGAAGATGTTCGACTACATCAACCGCGTTTCTTGACGCATCCCTCTTAGTGATCTACAGGGGTATGTAGATCCACTCTTGCTCTCGTAGATGCTCATCATCATGGATAGGTTTGCGTGTGTGTAGGAAATTTTTTGTTTCCCATGCGACGTTCCCCAAGAGTGGCATCATGAGCTAGGTTTATGGTTCGATGAGATCTCGAGTAGAACACAAAAGGTTTGTGGGCGTTGATGCTTAGATTTCTTCCTCCCTTGGTCGTAGTTTTGGTTCAGCGGGATTGTGAGATGAAGCGGCCCGGAACAACATTACTCGTACGCTTACGAGAGACCGGTTCCCTCGATGCAACTTGTTGCCTAGATGGCTTGCGGGTGACAGTTTCTCTCACTTTAGTTGGATCGGATCCGACAAAGGCGGTCCTTGAGAAGGTTGAAAAGCAACTAGTGTATCACCGTTGTGTTTTTTGCGTAGATGAGATTTTTTCTTGCTAGATACCCATAGCAGCCACGTAAAACATGCAACAACAATTAGAAGACGTCTAACTTGTTTTTGCAGGGTATGTTGTGATATGATATGGCCAATTACATGATGTGATATATGTGATGTATGAGATGATCATGTGATGTATATATTATCACGACTTGCATGTCGATGAGTACGGCAACCGGCCGGAGACATAGGGTTATCTTTAATTATTGTATGACCTGCGTGTCAATCATTAAGCGCTATATAATGCTTTACTTTATCGCTGTGGTAGCAATAGTAGTAGAAGCATGCAGGGCATGACAACCCCGATGGCGAAACGTTGATGGAGATCAAGATGATGGAGATCATGGTGTCATGCCAGTGATGATGGAGATCATGCCGGTGCTTCCATGATGGAGATCAAAAGCACGAGATCATGGCCATATCATGTCACTTATAATTTGCATGTGATGTTAATCCTTTTCTGCACCTTGTTTTGCTTAGGACGACGGTAGCATTATAAGGTGATCCCTCACTTAATTTCAAGATAAATTGTGTTCTCCCCGAGTGTGCACTGTTGCAAAAGTTCGTCGTGTTGAGACACCGTGTGATGATCGGGTGTGATAGACTCTACGTTAACATACAACGGGTGCAAGCCAGTGTTGCACACGCAGAACACTCGGGTTAAACTTGACGAGCCTAGCATGTACAGACATGGCCTCGGAACACGAGAGACTGAAAGGTCGAACATGAGTCATATAGTAGATATGATCAACATAATGATATTCACCATTGCAGCCACCTCAACTCACATGATGATCGGACTTGAGTTGGTGAATTTGCATCATGTATCACTCGAATGACCGGAGGGATGTCAATTTGAGTGGGTGTTCTTAAGTAATATGATTAATTGAACTCATTATCATGAACATAGTCAAAGTGTCTTTGCAAATTATGTTTTAGATTACTAGCTCGCGCTGTAGCTCCCTTGTATTTTTATATGTTCCTAGAGAAATAGAATTGAAAGATGTTGGTAGCAAAATTGCGGACTGGGTCCGTGATCTGAGGATTGTCCTCATTGCTGCATAGAAGGCTTATGTCCTTAATGCACTGCTCGGTGCGCCGACCCCTCTAGCGTCGTCTGTAGATGTTGTGAACATCTGACAGGCACGTTCTGATGACTATTTAATAGTTTAGTGCGTCATGCATTACGGCTTAGAATTTAGGCTCCAAAACGTTTTGAACGTCACGGAACATATGAGATGTTTCTAAGAGCTGAAATTAGGATCTCAGGCTCGTGCCCGTGTTGCGAGATATGAGATCTCCAACAAGATTCTTTGCCCGCGAGATGAAAGAGAATAGCTCAAGCGTTGAGCATGTACTCAGATTGTCTGGGTGCTACAATCGCTTGAATCAAGTGGGAGTTGATCTTCCAGATAAGAAAGTGATTGACATAGTTCTCCAAGTCACTGTCACTAAGCTACTAGAACTTGGTGATGAACTATAAATTGCCATGGATAGAAATAATGATTCCTGACCTGTTCGCGTTGTTTGACACCGCGAAGGTAGAAATCAAAAAGGAGCGTCAAGTGTTGATGGTTAATCAAACCACTAGTTTCGAGAAGGGCAAGAGCAAGGAGGGAAACTTCATGTATAGCAAGTCAGTTGCTGCTTCAGTGAAGTAACCCAAATTTGAACTCAAACCCGAGACTAAGTGCTTCTATTATGAGGTGAGCAGTCGCTGAAGCAGAACAACCCTAGATGCTTGGTAGATAAGAAGGCTGGCAACGTCGATAGAAATATATTTGATATACGAGTTATTAATGTGTACCTTGCTAGTACTCCTAGTAGCACCTGGGTATTGGATTCCGGTTCGGTTGCTAAATGTTAGTAACTCTAAATAAAAGCTACGGAATAAACGGAGAACTAGCTAAGGGTGAGGTGACGATATGTGTTGGAAATGTTTCCAAGGTTGATGTGATCAACATCGCACGCTCTCTTTACCTTCAGGATTAGTGACAAACCTGAATAAATGTTATTTGGTGTTTTGCATTGAGCATGGACATGATTAGATCATGTTTGTTGCAATACGGTTATTCATTTAAGCTAGAGAATAATTTTTATTCTGTTTACATGAATAATACCTTCAATGGTCATGCACCCAGTGAGAATGGTTTGTTGAAAGTTGATCATAGTAATACACATGTTCATAACATTGATGTCAAAAGATACAAATTTAATAATGATAGTACCACATATTTGTGGCACTACCGCAGAATGTCATATTGGTATAAAGCGCATGAAGAAACTCCATGCTGATGGATCTTTGGACTCATTCGATTTGGAATCGGTTGAGACATGCGAACCATGCCTCTTGGGCAAGATGACTAAAGGATCCCGTTGGATGGAGCGGGCAAGTGATTCATTGGAAATGATACATGTTGATGTATGCAATCCAGTGAGTCTTGTAGCGTGTAGTGGATATCGTTATTTTCTTACCTTCACTGATGATTTGAGTAGATATAGTGTATATTTACTTAATGAAACACAAGTCTGAATCGTTTGAAAGGTTCAAGCAAATTCAGAGTGAAGTTTAAGATCATCGTGACAAGAAGATTAAAATGACTGCGATATGATCGTGGAGGTGAATATCTGAGTTACGAGTTTGGCATACAACTTAAGACAATGTGAAATTTGTTTCACAACTAACGCCACCTGGAACACCATAGTGTAATGGTGTGTCCGAACAGCATAGTCATGCTCTACTAGATATGGTGCGTGCTATGATGTCTCTTATAGTTTTACTACTATAATTTTGGGGTTATGCATTAGAGACAACTACATTCACTATAAATAGGGCACCATCTAAATCCGTTGAGATGACATCGTGTGAATTATGGTTTGACAGAAACCTTAGCTGTCATTTCTTAATGTTTGGGGTTGCAATGCTTGTGTGGAAAATGTTTTCACATAATAAGCTAGAACCCAAAGCTGACAAATGTATCTTCATAGAATACCCTAAGAATAGATGGGTATGCCTTCTATCTCAGATCCGAGTGCAAAGTGTTTGTTGCTAGAACTGGGTCCTTTCTCGAGAAAAAGTTTCTCTCGAAAGAATTGCGTGGGAGGAAGATAGAACTTGATGAGGTTGTTAAACCTTTGTTCAACCAGAGAATAGCGCAGCGCAGAAAGATGTTTCTGTGAAGCCTACGTTAGTTGAAGAGGAAGTTAATGATGATGATCATGGAACTTCAGGATCAAGTTACTATCGAACTTCGTAGGTCGACAAGGATGTGTACTGCTCCTAAGCGGTACGACAACTCTGTCTTGGAGGTCATGTTGTTGGACAACGATGAACCTACGAGCTATGGAGAAGCAATGATGGGCCCGGATTCCGACAAATGGTTGGAGGCCATGAAATCCGAGATAGGATCCATGTATGAAAACCAAGTATAGACTTTGGTAGACTTGCTCGTTGGACAGCAGGTCGTTGAGTACGAATGGATCTTTAAAATGAAGACAGACGCTGATGGTAATTGTCACCATTTGTAAAGCTCGACTTGTTGCAAAGATGTTTGTGACAAGTTCAAGGGGTTGACTGCGATGAGACTTTCTCACTCTTAGCGATGCTAGAGTCTGTTGGAATTATGTTAGCAGTTGCTGCGTTTGCAATTATGAAATCTGGCAGATGGATGTCAAAACATCGTTTCCATGGACTGAAGCAAGCATCTCGGAGTTGGAATATACGCTTTGATGAGTTGATCAAAGTTTTTGAGTTTATACAAAGTTTACGAGAAACTTGTATTTGTAATAAAGTGAGTGGGAGCACTATAGAATTTCTGATAAGTATATGTGGATGACATATTGTTGATCAGAAATAATGTAGAATTTCTGGAAAGCATTAAACAGTTATTTGGAAAGTGATTTTCAAAGGAAGACCTAGATGAAGCTACCTAATTGTTGAGCATCAAAATGTATGGAGATAGATCAAGATGCTCGATGAGACTTTCAATGAGTGCATACCTTGACAAGATTTTGAAAGAGTTCAAAATGGATCAGTCGGAGAAAGAGTTCTCGCCTGATTTGTAAGGTGTGAAAGTTGAGTGAGACTCAAAGCTCGATAACGGCAGAAGAAAGAGAATGGACGAATGTCATCCCCTATGCCTTAGCCATAGGCTCTATATTATGCCATGCTGTGTACCGCACCTGTGTGTGCCTTGCCATGAGTCCGTCAGGGGGTACAAGAGTGAACCAGGAGTGGATCACTGGACTGCGGTCAAGATTGTCCTTAGTAACTAAGAGACTGAGGAGATGTTTCTCGATTATGGAGGTGATAAAGAGTTCGTCGTAAGGAGTTATGTAGATACAAGCTTTAATACTAATTCGGATGACTAGTAGTAGCAATCTGGATACATATAGTGGAGCAGCCATTTGGAAGCAGTACCAAGTGGACTGTGGTAGCAGTGTTTACGGTTTGACATAGAGATTGGCAAAGTACACACGGATCTGAATATCGCACACCCGTTGACTATAAAAGACCTCTCTCACATGCAAAGCATGATCGAGCCCCAGAACTCATTGGGTGTTAGATTCATAACAATGCGAATCACATAGTGATGTGAACTAGATTATTGACTCTAGTGCAAGTGGGAGACTGTTGGAAATATTCCCTAGAGGCAATAATAAATTAGTTATTATCATATTTCCTTGTTCATGATAATCGTTTATTATCCATGCTATAATTGTATTGATTGGAGACTTAAATGCATGTGTGGATACATAGACAAAACCATGTCCCTAGTATGCCTCTAATGGACTAGCTCGTTGATCAAAGGATGGTTAAGGTTTCCTAGCCACGGACATGAGATGTCATTTGATAATGGGATCACATCGTTAGGAGAATGATGTGATGGATAAGACCCAAACTACAAACATAGCATACGATCGTGTCAGTTTACTGCTACCGTTTTCTGCATGTCAAGTATATGTTACTATGACGATGAGATCATGCAACTCACGGATATCGGAGGAGTGCCTTGTGTGTATCAAACGTCGCAATATAACTGGGTGACTATAAAGGTGCTCTACAGTTATCTCCGATGGTGTCTGTTGAGTTGGCATGGATCGAGACTGGGATTTGTTACTCCGTGTGACGAAGAGGTATCTCAGGGCCCACTCGGTAATACAACATCACAACAAGCCTTGCAAGCAATGTGGCTAAGTGTTAGTAATGGGATCTTGTATTACGAAACGAGTAAAGAGACTTGCCGGTAACGGGGTTGAACTAGGTATGGAGATACTGACGATCGAATCTCGGGCAAGTAACATACCTAAGAACAAAGGGAACGTTATACGGGATTAACTGAATCCTTGACATAGAGGTTCAACCGATAAAGATCTTCGTAGAATATGTAGGAACCAGTGTGGACGTCCAGGTCCTGCCATTGGTTATTGACCATAGAGGTGTCTCGGTCATGTCTACATAGTTCTCGAACCCGCAGGGTCTGCACACTTAAGGTTCGGTGACGTTTCGGTAGTGTAGAGTTATGTATGGTGGTGACCGAAGTTTGTTCGGAGTCCTGTATGAGATACCGGACGTCACGAGGAGCTCCGGAATGGTCCGGAGGTAAAGATTCATATATAGTAAGTGCCTGTTTGGTTTCCGGAAAAGTTTCGGGCTCATCGGTTGTGTACCGGGAGTGCCGGTAGTGTACCGGGAGTGCCGGTAGTGTACCGGGAGGCCTCCGGGAGGGGTATTTCGACCCCAAGAGGTCCATGGGCTGTGGGAGAATGATAACCAGCCCTTAGTGGTCTGGGAAAACAGCCACAAAGGCCCATGGCGCAGGAGAGATAGTCGTAAAGCAAAAAGTGTAAAATCAGCCAATAGGAGGCAATCCTACTCCAACTAGGATCGGAGGTGAAGTTGGATTGCTTGCCACCTCCTATTTCGGCCGACCCAAAGGACTTGGCTGCCTCTCCCCTCCTCTCCTCCTATATATACTAGTGGATTGGGTGGTTTTTGGACAGAATTTCCGGCCACGTGCTACCCGTTACACCGGTGCATAGTTTCTCCTCTAGATCGGTTTTCCGCAGCGCTTAGGCAAAGCCCTGCCGGAATCACTCCACCACCATCACCGGAGCACCGTCACGCTGCCGGTGAACTCTCTATCCTCTCCACCTCCTCTTGCTGGATCAAGACGGTGGAGATCGTCATCAAGCTGCACGTGTGCTGAACGCGGAGGTGTCGTCCGTTCGGCGCTAGATCGGAAGGACCGTGATCGAGATCGCGAGACGGTTCGTGATGGGATCGCGGAATGGATCGTGATGAGTTCGCGGGACAGATCGTGATCAAGATCGTGAGACGGATCGTGATGAGATCGCGGGACGGATCGTGATGATTTCACGGGACGGATCGTGATGAGATCGCGGGACGGATCGTGATGATTTCACGGGACGGATCGTGATTGGATCGCAGGACGGATCGTGATGAGATCGCGGGACGCTCGGCGATTTGGATCGCGAAGATGTTCGACTACACCAACCGCGTTTCTTAACGCTTCCCGCTTAGCGATCTACAAGGGTATGTAGATCCACTCCCCCTCTCGTAGATGCTCATCACCATGGATAGGTTTGCGTGTGCGTAGGAATTTTTTTTGTTTCCCATGCGACGTTCCCCAATAGTTTCATCATGAGCTAGGTTTATGGTTCGCTGAGATCTCGAGTAGAACACAAAAGGTTTGTGGGCGTTGACGCTTAGATTGCTTCCTACCTTGGTCGTATTTTTGGTTCAGCGGGATTCTGAGATGAAGCGGCCCGGAACAACATTACTCGTACGCTTACGAGAGACCGGTTCCCTCGACGCAACTTGTTGCCTAGATGGCTTGCGGGTGACAGTTTCTCTCACTTTAGATGGATCGGATCGGACAAAGGCGGTCCTTGAGAAGGTTGAAAAGCAACTAGTGTATCACCGTTGTGGTTTTTGCGTAGATGAGAATTGTTCTTGCTAGATACCCGTAGCAGCCACGTAAAACATGCAACCACAATTAGAGGACGTCTAACTTGTTTTTGCAGGGTATGTTGTGATGTGATATGGCCAATTACATTATGAGATATATGTGATGTATGAGATGATCATGTGATGTATAGAATTTCACGACTTGCATGTCGTTGAGTACCGCAACCGGTAGGAGCCATAGGGTTGTCATTAATTATTGTATGACCTGCGTGTCAATCATTAAGCGCTATGTAATGCTTTACTTTATCGCTAAGCGGTAGCAATAGAAGTAGAAGCAGGGCTGGCGCCACAACCCCAATGGCAACACATTGATGGAGATCAAGATGATGGAGATCATGGTGTTGTGCCGGTGACGATGGAGATCATGCCGGTGTTTCGAAGATTGAGATCTTAAACACAAGTTCATGGCCATATCATGTCACTTATGAATTGCATGAGATGTTAATCCTTTTATGCACCTTGTTTTGCTTAGTACGGCAGTAGCATTATAAGGTGATCCCTCAGTTGAATTTCAAGATGAACTGTGTTCTCCCCGAGTGTGCACCGTTGCGAAAGTTCGTCGTGTTGAGACACCACGTGATGATCGGGTGTGATAGACTCTACGTTCACATACAACGGGTGCAAGCCAGATTTGCACGCGCAGAACACTCGGGTTAAACTTGACGAGCCTAGCATGTACATACATGGCCTCGGAACACAAGAGACCGAAAGGTCGAGCATGAGTCATATAGTGGATATGATCAACATAATGATGTTCACCATTGAATCCAACTTAACTCACGTGATGATCGGACTTGAGTTGGTTAATTTGGATCATGTATCACTCGAATGACCCGAGGGATGTCAATTTGAGTGGGAGTTGCAAATTATCATGAACATAGTCAAAGTGTCTTTGCAAATTATGTTGTAGATTACTAGCTCGCGCTGTAGCTCCCTTGTATTTTTATATGTTCCTAGAGAAATAGAATTGAAAGATGTTGGTAGCAAAATTGCGGACTGGGTCCGTGATCTGAGGATTGTCCTCATTGCTGCACAGAAGGCTTATGTCCTTAATGCACCGCTCGGTGCGCCACCCCATCTAGCATCGTCTGTAGATGTTGTGAACATCTGACAGGCACATTTCGATGACTACTTGATAGTTTAGTGCGTCATGCATTACGGCTTGGAATTGAGGCTCCGAAACATTTTGAACGTCACGGAAGTTATGAGATGTTCTAAGAGCTGAGATTGTGATCTCAGGCTCGTGCCCGAGTTGCGAGATATAGGATCTCCAACGAGATTCTTTGCCTGCAAGATGAAAGAGAATAGCTCAATCGTTGAGCATGTGCTCAGACTGTCTGGGTACTACAATCGCTTGAATCGAGTGGGAGTTGATCTTCCAGATAAGATAGTGATTGATGTAGTTCTCCAAGTCACTTTCACTAAGCTACTAGTACTTGGTGATGAACTATAAAATGCCAGGGAAAGAAATGTTGATCCCTGAGCTGTTCGCGATGTTTGACACCGCGAAGGTAGAAATCAAGAAGGAGCGTCAAGTGTTGATGGTTAATCAAACCAGTAGTTTCGAGTAGGGCAAGAGAAAGGAGGGAAACTTCACTGATAGCAAGTCAGTTGCTACTCCAGTGAAGCAACCCAAAGTTGAACTCAAACCCGAGACTAAGTGCTTCTGTTATGAGGTGAGCGGTCGCTGAAGCGGAACAACCCTGGATACTTGGTAGATAAGAAGGCTGGCAACATTGATAGAAGTATATTTGATATACGAGTTACTAATGTGTACCTTGCTAGTACTCTTAGTAGCACCTGGGTATTGGATACCGGTTCGGTTGCTAAATGTTAGTAACTCGAGATAAAAGCTACGGAATAAATGGAGAACTAGCTAAGGGTGAGGTGACGATATGTGTTGGAAGTGTTTCCAAGCTTGATGTGATCAACATCGCACGCTCTCTCTACCTTCAGGATTAGTGACGAACCTAAATAAATGTTATTTGGTGTTTTGCGTTGAGCATGAACATGATTAGATCATGTTTATTGCAATACGGTTATTCATTTAAGTTAGAGAATAATGGTTATTCTGTTTACATGAATAATACCTTCAATGGTCATGCACCCAGTGAGAATGGTTTGTTGAAATCTTGATCGTAGTATTACACATGTTCGTAACATTGATGTCAAAAGATACAAAGTTAATAATGATAGTACCACATACTTGTGGCACTGCCGCTCAATGTCATATTGGTATAAAGCGCATGTAGAAACTCCATGCTGATGGATATTTGGACTCATTCGATTTCGAATCGGTTGAGACATGCGAACCATGCCTCTTGGGCAGGATGACTAAAGGACCCCGTTGGATGGAGCGGGCAAGTGATTCATTGGAAATGATACATGTTGATGTATGTAATCTAGTGAGTCTTGTAGCGTGCAGTGGATATCGTTATTTTCTTACCTTCACTCATGATTTGAGTAGATATAGTGTATATTTACTTAATGAAACACAAGTCTGAATCGTTTGAAAGGTTCAAGAAAATTCAGAGTGAATTTTAAAGATCATCGTGACAAGAAGATAAAAATGACTGCGATATGATCGTGGAGGTGAATATCTGAGTCACGCATTTGGCATACAACTTAAGACAATGTGAAAGTTGTTTCACAACTAAACGCCACCTAGAACACCATAGTGTGATGGTGTGTCCGAACATCATAGTTATGCTCTATTGGACATGGTGCGTGCTATGATGTATCTTGTCGTTTTACTACTATAATTTTGGGGTTATGCATTAGAGAAAACTACATTCACTTTAAATAGGGCACCATCTAAATCCTTTGAGATGACACCATGTGAATTATGGTTTGATAGAAACCTAAGCTGTCATTTCTTAATATTTGGGGATGTGACACTTTTGTAGAAAATGTTTTCACCTAGTGAGGTCGAACCCAAGGCGGACAAATTGCATCTTCATAGAATACCCTAAGATCAGTGGGGTGAACCTTCAATCTCAGATCCTAGTGCAAAGTGTTTGTTGCTTAAACGGATCCTTTCTCGAGGAAATGTTTCTCTCGAAAGAATAGAGTGGGAGGAAGATAGAACTTCATGAGGTTGTTAAACCTTTGTTCATCCAGAGAGTAGCGCAGCGCAGAAAGATGTATCTGTGAAGCCTACGTTAGTTGAAGAGGAAGTTAATGATGATGATCATGAAGCTTCAGGATCAAGTTACTATCGAACTTCGTAGGTCGACAAGGATGTGTACTGCTCCTAAGTGGTACGACAACTGTGTCTTGGAGATCATGTTGTTGGACAACGATGAACCTACGAGCTATGGAGAAGCGATGATGGGCCCGGATTCCGACAAATGGTTAGAGGCCATGAAATCCGAGATAGGATCCATTTATGAAAACCAAGTGTAGACTTTGGTAGACTTGCTCGTTGGACGGCAGGTCGTTGAGTACAAATGGATCTTTAAAATGAAGACATACACTGATGGTGAATGTCACTATTTGTAAAGCTCAACTTGTTGCAAAGATGTTTGTGACAAGTTCAAGGAGTTGACTATGATGGGACTTTCTCACTCGTAGTGGTGCTAAAGTCTGTTGGAATTATGTTAGTAGTTGCTGTGTTTTCAATTATGAAATCTGGCAGATGGATGTCAAAACATCGTTTCCTTAACGTTTTACTTGAGGAAAGGTTGTATGTGATACAACCAGAAGGTTTTGTCAGGCCTAAGGATGCTAAAAGGTGTGCAAGCTTCGGTGATCCTTTCATGGTCTGAAGCAAGCATCTCGGAGTTGGAATATACGCTTTGATGAGGTGATCAAAGTTTTAATGTTTATACAAAGTTTACAAGAAACTTGTATTTGCAACAAAGTGAGTGGGAGCACTGTAGAATTTCTGATAAGTATATGTGGATGACATATTGTTGATCGGAAATAATGTAGGATTTCTGGAATGCATAAATGGTTGTTTGGAAAGTGATTTTCAAAGGAAGACATGGATAAAGCTACCAAATTGTTGAGCATCAAGATCTATAGAGATAGATCAAGATGACTTGATGAGACTTTCAATGAGTACATACCTTGACAAAGATTTTGAAAGAGTTCAAAATGGATCAGTTAGAGAAAGAGTTCTCGCCTGATTTGTAACGTGTGAAGTTGAGTGAGACTCAAAGCTCGACCACGGCAGAAGGAAGAGAAAGGACGAACGTCATCCCCTATGCCTTAGCCATAGGCTCTGTATAGTATGCCATGCTGTGTACCGCACCTGTGTGTGCCTTGCCATGAGTCTGTCAAGGGGTACAAGTGTGGTCCAGGAGTGGATCACCGGACAGCGGTCGGAATTATCCTTCGTAACTAGAGGACTAAGCAAATGTTTCTTGATTATGGAGGTGATAAAGAGTTCGTCGTAAAGAGTTACGTCGATGCAAGCTTTAACACCTATCCGGATGACTAGTAGTAGCAATCTGGATACGTATAGTGGAGCAGCCATTTGGAAATAGTACCAAGTGGAGTGTGGTAGAGTGTTTACGGGTTGACATAGAGATTTGCAAAGTACACATGGATCTGAATATCACAGACCCGTTGACTATAAGACCTCTCTCACATGCAAAGCATGATCAAGCCGCAGAAGTCATTGGGTGTTAGATTCATAACAATGCGAATCACATGGTGATGTGAACTAGATTATTGACTCTAGTGCAAGTGGGAGACTGTTGGAAATATTCCCTAGAGGCAATAATAAATTAGTTATTATCATATTTCCTTGTTCATGATAATCGTTTATTATCCATGCTATAATTGTATTGATCGGAGACTTAAATGCATGTGTGGATACATAGACAGAACCATGTCCCTAGTATGCCTCTAATGGACTAGCTCGTTGATCAAAGGATGGTTAAGGTTTCCTAGCCATGGACATGAGATGTCATTTGATAGCGGGATCACATCATTAGGAGAATGATGTGATGCACAAGACCGAAACTACAAACATAGCATATGATCGTGTCAGTTTATTGCTACTGTTTTCTGCATGTCAAGTATATGTTCCTATGACCATGAGATCATGCAACTCACGGACATCGGAGGAGTGCCTTGTGTATATCAAACGTCACAACGTAACTGGGTGACTATAAAGGTGCTCTACAGGTATCTCCGATGGTGTCTGTTGAGTTGGCATGGATCGAGACTGGGATTTGTTACTCCGTGTGACGGAGAGGTATCTCAGGGCCCACTCGGTAATACAACATCACAACAAGACTTGCAAGCAATGTGGCTAAGTGTTAGTCACGGGATCTTGTATTACGGAACGAGTAAAGAGACTTGCCGGTAACGGGGTTGAACTAGGTATGGAGATACCGACGATCGAATCTCGGGCAAGTAACCTACCGAAGAACAAAGGGAACGTTATACGGGATTAACTGAATCCTTTACATAGAGGTTCAACCGATAAAGATCTTCGTAGAATATGTAGGAACCAGTGTGGACGTCCAGGTCCCACCATTGGTTATTGACCGTAGAGGTGTCTCGGTCATGTCTACATAGTTCTCGAACCCGCAGGGTCTACACACTTAAGGTTCGGTGACGTTTCAGTAGTGTAGAGTTATGTATGGTGGTGACCGAAGTTTTTTCCGAGTCCTAGATGAGATCCCGGATGTCACGAGGAGCTCCATAATAGTTCGGAGGTAAAGATTCATATATAGGAAGTCCCAGTTTGGTTTCCGGAAAAGTTTTGGGCTCATCGGTAGTGTACCGGGAGTGCCGATAGTGTACCGGGAGGCCTCCGGGAGGGGTATTTCGACCCCAAGAGGTCCATGGGCTGTGGGAGAATAATAACCAGCCCTTAGTGGGCTGGGAAAACAGCCACAAAGGCCCATGGCACAGGAGAGAAAGTCCTAAAGCAAAAAGTGGAAAATCAGCCAATAGGAGGGAATCCTACTCCAACTAGGATTGGAGGTGAAGTAGGATTGCTTCCCACCTCCTATTTCGGCTGACCCAAAGGCCTTGTCTGCGTCTCCTCTCCTCTTCTCCTATATATACTAGTGGATTGGGTGGTTTTTGGACAGAATTTCCGGCCACATGCTACCCGTTACACCGGTGCATAGTTTCTACTGTAGATCGGTTTTCTGCAGCGCTTAGGCGAAGCCCTGCCAGAATTGCTCCACCACCATCACCGGAGCGCCGTCACGCTGCTGGTGAATTCTCTATCCTCTCCACCTTCTCTTGCTGGATCAAGACGGTGGAGATCGTTATCAAGCTGCACGTGTGCTGAATGCGGAGGTGCCGTCTGTTCGGCGCTAGATCGGAAGGACCGTGATCGAGATCGCGAGACGGTTCATGATGAGATCACGGAACGGATCGTGATGAGTTCGCGGGACAGATCATGATCAAGATCGTGAGATGGATCATGATGATATCGCGGGACGGATCGTGATGAGTTCACGGGACGGATCGTGATTGGATCACGGGACGGATCGTGATGAGATCGTGGGACGCTCGGCGATTTGGATCGCGAAGATGTTCGACTACACCAACCACGTTTCATAACGCTTCCCGCTTAGAGATCTACAAGGGTATGTAGATCCACTCCCCCTCTCGTAGATGCTCATCACCATGGATAGGTTTGCATGTGCGTAGGAAAGTTTTTGTTTCCCATGCGACGTTCCCCAACAAGAACTCTCTCTCCTCTCCACCTCCTCTTGCTGGATCAAGACGGTGGAGATCGTCATCAAGCTACATGTGTGCTGAACGCGGAGGTGCCGTCCGTTCAGCGCTAGATCGGAAGGACCGTGATCGCGATCGCGAGACGGTTCGTGATGAGATCGCGGAACGGATCGTGATGAGTTCGCGGGACAGATCGTGATCAAGATCGTGACACGGATCGTGATGAGATCGCGGGACGGATCGTGATGAGTTCACGTGACGGATCGTGATTGGATCGCAGGACGGATCGTGATGAGATCGCGGGATGCTCGGCGATTTGGATCGCGAAGATGTTCAACTACACCAACCGCGTTTCTTAACGCTTCCCGCTTAGCGATCTACAAGGGTATGTAGATCCACCCTCCCTCTCGTAGATGCTCATCACCATGGATAGGTTTGCGTGTGCGTAGGAATTTTTTTGTTTCCCATGCGACATTCCCCAACAATAAGATGGATTGTTCATCATAAGTCGCCAGTGCAAGAAGACATACACAATTTAAGTTGAGCTGTCAAATACTTACCGAATATGGCGGCTGGCATCTTTTTGATATGGTGCTTCAAAGATTGCAGCTCGTCTAACACAATCAGCAGTCACTGATCAACATCATCCGCCCGTTGAGTAAGGGTGGCTTGCTCAGTCTGAAGATTTTGTTAGACGGGGGCTAATGAAGGTTAAGCAAGTTTCAAGCAGATTGCAAGCAATATACTTAATAGTCGGGGGCTAATGTCCATTTGGTCTTGAAGATTACAATATAGTTCCGGGTCATTCTTATAAACTTAACCCGGGACATGGGGGCTACAATTGGTTCTATTACCTATTTTCAATAAAGTCCAGACTCAACTTTGACAAGATTGAGCCGGCCCTTGGGGGCTACAATTAGCTTTGTTACCTATCTTCAATAAAGTTTCGACTCAACTTTGACAAGATTGAGGCGGCCCTTGGGGGCTACAATTGGCTCTGTTACCTCTTCAATAAAGCATCGATTCAATGTTATAAACTTTGACCGGCCCTTGGGGGTTAAGAAGAAAGATTTGCGATTACTTGTTAGTAAGTTGAGTCCTACAGGCTAAGTATTTCTACTTCTACCAAGCTATGAAGACCCGGATTATCATCAGCTAATGTTAACCCGACTCTTGGGGGCTATGGAAGGGTATAAGGAGAACGGGAGTACCTCGTATTTCTTCTTCATCAAATTTACAAGCTTGAGCTCTAGGTACCGTCTTGTGGACAGGCGGTTCAAATAACAAGCATGAAGTTCATCTGTTGTCAGTTTCTCTAGTACGGGGAGCTCAAATTCCAAATTCTTGGAGGTTTCAGCCGTCTCACTATGCTTTGTTTGCACATGAGGTGGAGGCGAGTGGAAGCCGGCACCGGTATTCAAGACATCTGGAGTAGTTGTTTCAGTAGCAACCTTGGCAGGGCTTGGCGGCTTGGAATGGTCCTTTGGGGGACTCTCAGGAATCATATCGTCAGCCGCCGGCTCTACAAAAGGACAAGTTTCTTCAGGTGCCTCTTTGGAAGCTGCCGAGGGATCAACATCCGACATGGGAGCATCCGACTTCGCAGGCTCCGGTTCTTGAGCATTAGGGCCAGTGGAGGACTTGTTGGTCTTCCTTCACTTGGCTTGAGCCCTGAAAAGCATGAAGGTTAGAGCCCAAGGTTTATAACCACCAAAGACTCGGATGTAAGGCTTGAAAAATACATACATCGGGTTAATCTTTGGAGGAGGCAGAGCAGTGGCCATAGAGTCACCGGACAAAGGAGATGATCCCTGAAAAGGAGGTCAGGTAATGTAAGGCAATTTTGGAGTTACAACGGAAGGATTAGTGAAGTCAAGCAGGGAAGAAATATATACCTCTGCCAAACGCTTCTTCCGAGCCGGGGAGTTAGGTAACCCGGACATGAGCACGGTAGAGCCAGTGCTCCGGGTCTGGCGTCGGGCGGCTTGCTATTGCTTTTTCAAAAGAAATTGGTGGTCTAAGTAAGCAAGATGATGAGAAAGGGGAACTTTTCGAATGACCCGCCGTATCTTTTGGGGTACAAAGTAGTCTGAGTCGGACGAAACATAAGTTACCTCAAGGGCATGGGCATGGCTGGTCTCTATCTCGCCTTGCAAATAGTTGTTGTTAGTAAGGTGAATAAAGAGGTGGCAAAAATAGTCAAGCTATACCTCTGAGCTGTCGGATTCCGGCTGTTCTTCCGGTTCTTCTTGATGAGTGGTTTTGTTCTTCCTGACCGCGGTCTTCTTCCTTGATTTCTTCAGAGGAGGAACATATTTCTTCTTCCATAAGTTAAATTAGCCTGAAAATATAAGACGGCAAAAGATGAAGAGGATGCCAAGACATAACTAATACAGAGAAGAGAGTATAAAGAGTCGCCCTACATCTGGGGCCGGGTTAGCGGCACAGAAAGGTGCCAACCCGATGGCGCTGCAAGCTCCCCAAGATTCATGGACAAGACTCCGGAGGACAGTTGTAATATCATCCTCTGATAATGTTGTCCGGCTAAAGCAGAGGGAGTCATCATACTGGCCTGGATATTCGCACATAAGCCGACTGCGCCGGCTCAAAGGCATGATCCTCCAGGAAATCCAGCAGCGATCAAATCCAATCCCATTAGTCCATTGGCCATAAGGGCTTTGATTTTGGCATGAGCCGGAGCGTGCTTCGCCCGTTCAGTAGTTGACAGCCATCCAAGAAGTTCAGAGGTCGTCTTGAGCCGGGATGGGCGACAACCCGGCAGGGGATGCTCTCCATCTAGGGAAGTATCTTTACAGTAAAACCAAGTCTTGTTCCAATATTTAGGATGACTCGGCATCTGAACAGCCGAAACGGTTAGCCTCTCAATAGAAATCCTGCCGAGCTCTAAGCTTGGGCCGGCCTTCACGTCTGTCTGGTGGTTTGCATAAAAAACTCACGAATGATTCCAACGGACGGCTCTATTTGCAAGTACACTTCACCGAGCACTTGGAAGTTGCATATGCTAGAAACAGACTTAGGAGCAAGGTCTTGAGGGCACAACTTGTAAAAGTGAAGGACATGTCGAAAGAATTATGAGCCGGGGGGTACAAACCCACATTTGACATGATTTGAAAATACAACTACTTCACCCTCTTGAGGAACGGGCTTTAGCTCATTACCCGGAACCCGCCAATGGATGACATCCTTGGCGGGTATGGTGCCCACATGTACAAAATCCATCAGGAATTCTTCAGTGATGGCAGAGCTGACCCAGTTGCATGAATTGGATGTACGGGCCATGGTGGCAACTCAATACTGCACAAAGTAAACAAGGTGCGGCGGGTCAGAAGATGCCAGGCAGCTAGGGGCAGCTAAAATCCTAAGATTTCATAAGATTAAACCGCCAGGAGATGGTTAGTGAGACCCGAAATTTCATGGTGGGTCAAATTTATGATAATACAAAGAAAAATTTGGCTAAGTGTGGAAAACATATTTCACAACACATCTCTGGGATCACAGATCTTCAAAACAGAGAAACATGGTTTTATTTCAAACCTAGTGACGAACTGTCGAAACGGCGAAAGTTTGAAAATGGCAGGCAGAGCAATTACAGATCTGCGTGGTGCTGCTATCAGTTCCCTATGGTACGCCGCCATGGAGAAAGGATATCATCCAGTTTCAGGTACTAGGCATGGCCGGCATTGGGGAGAAGCTCGTGTTCTAAGCGGCGGAGGAACTCTGCAAAAACCCTACCGAAAGTACGGATCTAGGGGAGGAAAACTTACCGGAGATGCAGCAGCAAACGCGGGCTGAGTTCTGGAGCAAACATGTTGATGCAGCAGCCTCAACGACGATGACGTGAAGATGTCACTGGAACAAGGTGTGCTAGGGCGGCGGCATTGGAAGGAAGAAGAAGAAGAGCTAGCGGGGAGGAAACAAATGCCACCCTTCGCAGTCCTATTTAATAGGCAAAGGTGGAAATAGGCGCGAAAATCCAGGCGACGTATATTGTTTGACCGAGGCGGACACCTCGATTCTCGGACTGTCCATTAAATAAGGGAAGATTCATTGTAGACGTCAGAGGATCTTTCTGACAGATTTGACATGACGTTATGATGGGTTATTGTTTACTTTCAAGTGACATAAGTGAGACTCGCCGCTAATTAACAAGGGGGCAGAAGTGAGCAAGCTCAAATCAACCTGGGGCCTAATGTTGGGGATATAACCCCACAGTGAGACCCACGCTTGAGGCACCGGGTCACACCTGGCGGCTCATACGCCAGCCCAAGGATGGGGCGTGAAGACTTAAGCCCAAGACGTTGGGTGGCTTAACAAGATGGGCCGGGACGTGGCCCGAACGGAGAAGGTGTGAAGACCAGGGTAGGTGAGCCGCCCGGAGACAACTTGATCAGGAAGGCAAGACAATGTAGAGATAGACTCAGACACGATTGTGAGAGTCGATTATGGCTTGTATGACCCATGGTCTTGACCTCCTATATAAAGGCGAGACCTGGGGCGACTTAGAGAGATGAACGATCGAGAACTAGGTAAAGCAATCAGCTGCCTTGTAACCAATACACAAGAAATACAAGCACAAGCAGGACGTAGGCTATTACCTCTACTTGAGGGGTCGAACCTAGGTCCTTCGTCCCAGTCAACCCCTTTGAGTCCATCACCTTAGCGATGGCCTCAAATCCAAGTCCGTTCACCCGGACATCTGCCGTGAGAAAACCACGCCAGGTTTTATTGACCAGCAACACTTGATTTTCTTTCTGGATTTCAGACTCAACGACTTTCAGCATTGCAAACAACTCGGTGACTAACTTGTTCATCCCATGCATGTTATAGTTCAGCTTGAAGCTCTTGTAGATAGGTGGAAATGATTGAAGAACTCTGTCAGTGATTGCCTCTGGTGGAAGGGGCATCCCAAACTCCACCAGACAGGTCGAATACCCAGACATTCTGAGTATATGTTCACTAATAGACCTATTCTCCTCCACCTTACAAGCATAGAACTTATCGGAGGTCTCATACCTCTCAATCTGGGCATTCTTCTTAAATATGAACTCCAACTCATGGAACATCTCATATGCTCCATGACGTTCAAAACATCTTTGAAGTTCCCAGTTCTAAGCCATACAACATTGCACACTGAATTATTGAGTAATCTCCAGAACGTGCCTCCCAAGCGTTCTTAACGTCTTCGGATGACACGGGAACGTGTGGGTCACCAAAGTGGTGCATCAAGGACATAAGCCTCCTGGGAAGCCATGCGTATAATCCTTAGATTACGGGCCCAGTCCACAAAGTTACTTTCACCATCTTTGAACTTAGCTTTCTCTAGGAACGCATTAAAATTCAAGGGTGCTACTGCGCGAGCCATTGATCTACAACATAAATAAGCAAATGTTACTAAGTCTATTGTTCAAGGTAATGAGTTTAGTTAATCAAATTACTAAAGCTCCCACTCAAATTGACAACCCTCGGGTCATCTGAGTGATACCTGATCCAAAGTCACCAACTCAAGTCCGATCATCACGTAAGTTAAGGTGGTTTCAATGGTGAACATCATCATGTTGATCATATCTACTATTTGACTCAAGTTCGACCTTTTAGTCTCTTGTGTTCCGAGGCCATGTCTGTACATGCTAGGCTTGTCAAGTTTAACCTGAGTGTTCCACATGTGCAACACTGTCTTGCACCGGTGGTATACGAACATAGAGTCTATCACACCCGATCATCACGTGGTGTCTCGACACAACAAACTTTCACAACAGTGCACACTCGGGGAGAACACAATTTATCTTGAAATTTAAGTGAGGGATCACCTTATAATGCTACCGTCATTCTAAGCAAAACAAGGTGCATAAAAGGATTAACATCACATGCAAATCATAAGTGACATGATATGGCCATGAACTTGTGCTTTTGATCTCCATCTCCAAAGCACCAACATGATCTCCATCCTCACCGGCATAACACCATGATCTCCATCATCATGATCTCTATCATTGTGTCGCCATCAGGGTTGTCGCGCCCACCATGCTTATACTACTATTGCTACCGCTTAGCGCTAAAGTAAAACATTACACAGCGCTTAATGATTGACACGTAGGACATACAATAATTAAAGGGAACCATATGGCTCCTGCCGGTTGCCATACCCATCGACATGCAAGTCCTGATATTCTATACAAAACATGACCATCTCATACATCACATATATCTCATCATGTGTTTGACCATATCTTATCACAACATACCCTACAAAAACAAGTTAGACGTCCTCTAATTGTTGTTGCATGTTTTACATGGCTGCTATGGGTATCACGCCAGAACAATTCTTACGTACGCATAAACCACAAGGGTGATACTCAAACTGCTTTTCAACCTTGTCAAGGACCGGATTTGTCTAATCCGAGCCAACTAAAGTGGGACAGACAGACACCCGCCAGCCATTTTTGTGCAACAGAGTTACACGTTAGTCGATGGAACTGGTCTCCTGTAAGTGTACGAGTAAGGTTGGTCCCGACCGCATCATCCCACAATACCTCTGAATCAAAACACGACCAAGGGACAAAGAAATCTAAGCATTAATGCCCACAAACTCTTTTGTGTTCTACTCATGATCTCATCTACACATAGACCTAGCTCACGATGCCACTGATGGGGAACGTTGCATGGGAAACAAAAAATTTCCTATGCTTCACCTAGATCAATCTAGGAGATGCGCATCTACGAGAGGAGATATTGGATCTACAAACCCTTGTAGATCGCTAAGCGGAAACCTTAAAGAACATGGTTGATGTAGTCGTACGTCTCCGCGATCAAAATTGCGAGCCATCTCACGAACTAGCGATCAAGTGTCGAATGGATGACACCTCCGTGTTCAACACACGTGCAGCTCGATGACGATCTCTTCCTTCTTGATCAAGCAAGAGAGAGCGGACAGGTATACGGGTCCCCCGGCAGCACGACGGCGTGAGAGCGGTGGTGGTGGAATTGATCTGGCAGAGCTTCGCTAAGAGTCGCCGAATCAATCTACTAGAGGAGAGGCTATCGGAGAGGGAGGAACGGCTGCACCGTGTCCTAAGGTGTTGCTGCCCTCCTCCCTCTCTCGTATATATAGGGGAGGGGAGGGGTACCCAACCCCTAGGGTTTCCCCTTGGGGGCGGTGGCCAAGGGTGGAGGCTCCCTAGGGTGGCTTCCCACCCAAGGCAAGGTGGCGCCAACCCTAGGGTTGGCCCTCCCACCACCCCCCTGCCGCATGGGCCTAGGTGGGAGCTATGCCCAGCCCACCAGGGGCTGGTGCGCACCCCTCTCAGCCCAGGTGGCCGCTCCTTGGATGGAGGCCCCTTCCGATGGACCCCTGGAACACTTCCGACACCCCCTGTACGCTACTGGTGACGCCCGAACTTTTTCCTGTGACTATCGTGAATCTTTCGATATATTAAACTTTACCTCTGGACCATTCCAGAGCTCCTCGTCATTCCTGGATCTCATCCAGGACTCGGAACAACCTTCGGTCACCAGCATACATAACTCATCTATACTGAAACGTCACTCAACCTTAAGTGTGTAGACCTTGCGGGTTCGAGAATAATGTAGACATGACCGAGACACCTCTATGGTCAATAAGAAATAGCGGTACCTAGATGCCCATATTGGTTCCTACATGTCCTACGAAGATCTTTATCGGTCGAACCTATATGTCAAGGATTCAGACAATCCCGTGCGTTGTTCCCTTTGTTCTTTGGTATGTTACTTGCCCTAGACTCGATCGTCAGTATCTTCATACCTAGTCCAGTATCTTTACCGGCAAGTCTCTTTACTCATTCCGTAATACAATATCCTGTGGCTAACACTTAGTCACATTGCTTGCAAGTCACAATTTTGGAGGTTGGCGGAGCCGAGGTGTGCCGCATAGCGGGGACGGGTATCTGGTGGGCATGCCGAAGAAATTTGAAAAGTGGACTTCGGAATGGTTTTACATTGAAGACGTCCCCCTGTTCGAGCCAACTCGAATAGGTATTCCCAAATACTCCAACACTCTCATGAAGAATATAGACAACTAGTGGCCGAGGAGTTCTTCCCAGGAGGAAAGCGCCGAAGTACGAAACCTAGCAACTCAGGTGCGGATGCTTTGCCACCACCGGCTAACCATGATCGACGTCATGGTCGCCGGCATCTCCCGATGTGTGCAGACCCTCCAATAGAGGGTACACCCCCTGTGGCAATACAACAAGTCGAGTGATACCACACGCTCCCGAAGAATAGGGCCCGCCGATTCGACGGCGTTGGCTGTTGCACTTGCCGATCCGTATAAAGGAGAGCAAGAGGACTACGTTCGGCGGGAAACCAAGGAAGGATATTCGGCCCACAATCCCATCTAATGGGTAAGCCTTTATTTTTCAAACATGAAAAAGTTTGGGGTTTCCGTTCCGCACTCTATTTGACCGAAGCCTGGCTGAACTGGAATGGAGGAGTTTCATCGAGACAGTCAACTATTCGGCTCCTCAGCCTGAGGACCATTCACGCGACAATGATCCAGGTTTCAACGAGGACCCGGATCTTCTACTTGATTTCATGGACGGAGTCTATTTCCAAGATAGCATCGACCAATCCCCGGTGGCTATCCTAGTTGATAACCCCGGGTCATCCCCCATCCCCACAACGAGCAAAAAGAAGAAGAGTTCGTCCCGCAAGACGCAAGCTGCCCATAGCGCCCCGGGTGCCCCGGCCCCCACTCCCAAGGGTCGTCGATCCGTGCGCCATACACCGGCAACAAAAGTCGCGGTCGAGTCGGAGGCACATAGGGATTCTCCCAAAGAGCCGGCTACGGAGACGAATCCGCCTACGCGCTCATCCCGAAGGTACATTGTTTGGTTATCTGCTGATTGTTGCGATTAATAGAGTCTTACAACAGTTTGTTTCATTGAAATACTTAGGCAAAATGCCCAATCCTCTCCTACTAAAGGGGTTACCCGGGTTTCAAGAGACGCCCGAAGTTCCCGGGCCACGGTCCAAGCGGCTTCTGCTACACAAGCCCCAATGGTCAATCCGACGACCGCCGATTTTGGTGATGGTGTATCCGTCACCAAATCGGAGGTGGAGAGTGCCATGCATCATCGGCGACTATGGGAAAGCATGCCTCACCCAATTTTTTCTGAACAGGAGTTCGGCACCCTATGCTCGGCAGATGCGCACCTTGGTGCCGCCCGAGCTGGGTTCGGTGAAACTATGAAGTTAATAACAACCAGCATACACGTAAGCTATAACAGCCCAGGACCGATGCTCCAGAAGTTTCCCCTTTTATTTTCATTCTTGTCTGTGTTTATTTTGGTTGTTGCATTCATCATCGAATCATTCGCAACATCTTCCATAGCACCGTCACTCGTTTTCGAAAACTTGCATCCGTTCATATTCGCCGGTTCTGTCTATTCTTGTCGTCGACCGTTTTGAGACCAACCACACATGCACGTGCCCGCGACATCGTTAAAAAAACCATTTTTAAAGCGCGTGAAAAATATTCTCCAATTGGGTTGGAAGTTGGCGTGCATTCTTGTTTTATTGTAGGTAGACTGCCTTCCAAATTTCATCACAATCAGAGTTTGTTTGATATCTGAACGGTCAATCGTAGCAGTGCGGTTATCGATTTATTGTCGGACGTTTTTTGGTGTATGAAACCTCTGTCATGGGCCACCATATCCCTCTCTCCTTAGTCTACATACCCTCTACATAGCCCACTAAGACCATCAAACCCAGCTCTCCGATCAAACCGTTCGATCGCGATCAGAGGGTCGAAAATCCCCCTAACCATAAACCTGCCTATTTAAGGACCCCTCTAGTCCATTTTTGGGCCTAACCCTAGCCCCCACCTCAAATTTGGCGCAACCAGCCCCAACCACCTCGGAGACGCCGCACCCTTGCTTCGTTTTCCACGTCGGCGCATCCACCACCGCCACTTGGCGCCATCCGATTGGGCAGCCGCCACCGCGCCGCCGCTTGTAGCGTACCACAATCTGCCACGTCGCTTCCTCCACCTCCCACCTCAGCGCGGCCCACTCGGGCCCACCTCCGGCCCGCTCCGGGCCGAACCGGCCCCGAGCGCGCCCGTATAGCGCCGCCGCTCTCTCGAATCCCATAGCCCCACTAGAGATTGCCAAGGCCTCACCCGTGGCCCACCTATGCCCTGAGCCGCCACGGTGTGCCATCCCCGCTCGCCGGAGCCGCGCTGTCAGCGACCAAGGACCCCCGTCGCCAGTCAACCCTCTCCCTTCCCTCCCATTCTTCCTCCCCTCTCCCTCTCCTGTAACCTCCCAGCCGGCCTTCTGTCTCCTTGCAGGTCGCCCGTCTGCCATGGACGCTGCAGGAGCTCGCTACTGCGCCGTGGATCCCGCCGCCGGCGAGATCTGACCGGACCCGGATCGAGGGAACCATCCCTGCCTCTGGTCGTCGTGCCGCCTATCGGAGTGGCACAACTCCACCCGTAGTTCACATCGCCATGGACGAGCGCATGCTCGATTCCACGCCCGTGTTGACCCACTCGCCTTTGGACGCATGGGCCCTGCTGCAACGTCGCGGCTCAGCCTCGCCTGGTTGCCCCAGCCGGCCTCCCCTGCCTCACCATGTGGTCTAAGGCCCATGAGGTGAGCCTAGTGCCCCCCGCGTGTTCTTTGTTTTTTTTTCCTGTTTAGGCCCATGCAATTTTATTTTAATTTCAGAATGATTGCCCGTTTTAAAATTGCTATATCTAATGAACCGTGCGGTCGAATAAACCGTTTTATATATGTAAGATGCTCAGAAAACATGTAGATTAATAATATGACGTTTTCATCCATGTTTGAAATACCTAAGCTCGTTGTTTGCATCATTGTTGCACAAATGCCATGTTTACAGGACGTATAATTATTTAACATGCATCGGAATGTAATCCAACGATATGTTAAAAATGTTTTTATTATCGGCATCACATTTTCATGCATGACAAACTTGTCCATTGTAACATTTGCATTTAACTTGTATTTATAATTGCTAAAAGGGGATTAGGCCATAACCTTGCATAATTAATTGTATATATGTTTCGGGGTAGAAAAATCCACAGAATTTATGTGCTTATTTAATTTTGTCGTTTGAGCATTTTTGTGTGCATGTCATTTTTGTTGTGATGCTCTTTTGTCTATTTCGTGTGATTTAATCCATAAATGATATAAAATAATTTTGACCATGAGATATGCCCTTTGACATGTGCACTAGCCCTTGATCATTTTGGTTGCCATGATAACCCATGTTTAGGTGTTGTTTTCTCATTGCCAACACGCTATAAAAGTATTGCTGTTTTGAGGGGTCTAAATATTTCTAAGTCTGGAATCTATAACATTTCTTTGCTGTCTTGCCATGTGTTTTGCTAGTGATATAGAACCCCTTTGGGGTTGGTGTAGTGGAGTTATTTGTAGATGATAATGTCCACTACCATGCTGTCAATTTTCATGCCATAATATGCCCTGTAGCATATAGTTTTATTGCTGTCAGTATGACTTCGTGATAAAAACTTGCACTATCAAAACTGCTATTTTCACTAAGTCTGAAACTATTTTCAATTAGCCATGTTGTGAGCTTCTTATCATGTGATCCATGCCTCTTTTGAGGATGATATGTGAATTTGAAATGAAGTGTGTGTTATATTCTACTGTCCTATGATTAGTTTGTGCATTTTAAGATCTTGTAGCTTGTAATTTTCCTGTGTGCAAAATGCTATGTTGCTGTTTTCGGCAGATTTGCACTAAACTTGTGTTGGTTATTGTGGTTGAACCGTTGCTCCGTTTTGGGCATGCCATATATGAAAATTGCTTAGAATTTCATGTAGTATCATAATGTTTGCTGCATTCATGATTTGAAATGCTTGTGGTTGTCATTTTCATGTATTTTGCATTCATGTCATATTATCTTGTGCGGGTCATAACTTTTAGATCGTAGCTCTGTTTGAGATGTTCCATATATGTAAATCGACTAGGATGACATGTAGAATTGCATGGTATACTTTATTATGTTTTTTCAAAATTATAAAATATGGTTAGTTCAGATCTGGACCAATTGAAATTAACATATGGGGTCATTTCGGAAATGCTATAAGTTGTTTCCGGCCTCATTTAAGATGCCTAGGTAGATAGTTTAGTTATGCTTCACCTCTTGCCATGTTTAACAACATTTAATATTGTCGTGTACCTAACGAGATTGAACTAAATAATTCGAATGTGAAGTTTCGTCAATATGCAACTCATTGCATATTGAGCTTCACTTAATTTTTAGAAGTTGATTGTTATGCTAGCCCTGCCTTGCATAACTAAACCGGACATGTATCATATTTGTTTGTGCATCATGTCATGCATATGTTGTGGTGTACCATGTGTTGATTGTTTTTTCAGATTTTTCCTTCTCGATAGAGTTCCAAAAGCGTTCAGAGTGTGAGGCTTCATTCATCCACTTCACGGATGGTCTTCTTCATGGATTCGTTCTTCTTCCAAGTGGGATCTCAGGCAAGATGACACATTTCCCTGGATACCACTACTATCATTGCTATGCTAGTTGTCCCGCTTTTATCATTATGTCTTGCTACCTACCACTTGTTTGACAAGCCTCCCAACATTGCCATGATAAGCCTCTAACCCTATACCTCCCAGCAAACCATTGTTTGGCTATGTTACTGCTTGCTCAGCCCTTCTTATAGTGTTTCTAGATGCAGGTGTAATTGCTTCCATATGTCAACATGGACATTTATTTTAATGCACATATATACTTCGTAAAGGGTGGAAGGCTTGTCCTTTTTCTCGATGTTTTGTTCCACTCGTGTCGCCCTAGTTACTTGTGAACCGGTGTTATATATGTTCCATAATTGAGCGCTCCTAACATGTTCGGGATTGTTATGGGGACCCCCTTGATTTTCGTTTTAGGAGAAAACTTGTCTGGCAAGGCCCAACATTGGTACTACATTTTCCCAACATAATAATACTGAACACTGTTACTAAAGCATAGGGCATCATGAACCCGAGGAGTAATTTAACATAATACGGGGGCGGGGGGTAGTGCTGCTGGTGCTGGTCCAAAACAACGCACTATGTAGGGCCACCCCGGGGCAACTCGAGGGATTTCTATCAGGCCTCCGTTTGCGTAGCTTATCTGCCGTGGCCTGAGAACGAGATAAGCGACTCCTATTGGGATTGTCAGCACGTCGGGCGGCCTTGCTGGACTTGTTTTACCTTTCACGAATGTCTTGCACGTGGAATTTTGACGACACTTCGGGCTATCTAGAAGTTGAGATTTTCCATCGGGATTCTGCAAATACTACGGGTGATTCCGCGGTTGAGGAATTCCAACACAGCGTGTGGTTAATTTGTGATGGACTAGTTGGAGCACCCCTGCAGGGTTAAATCTTTCGAAAAGCCGTGACCGCGGTTATGTGGCAACTTGGAAACTTTGTTTAACACCCGGTAATAGCAAACATGAAGTAAATTCTAATAAAATACACCAACTATGTGAGTAACCATGACTGTCTCTTCTCGCGAGTCCTTATCCGAGAGAGAACACGGTGGGGTTATGTTTGACGTAAGTAGGTGTTCAGGATCACCTAGTGATCATTACTAGTTCGCGTCCATTATGCGTAGACCACCATACTTTACTTTATGTATTCATAAGTTAGCCACTCAAATACATGCTGAGTTTGCTTGCTGCAGGCTCATCACTTAACCATACCTCACCCATTAAGCTTTGCTAGTCTTGATACCCTTCGAAATGAGATTGCTGAGTCCTTGTGGCACACAGATTACTACAACAACTGTTGCAGGTACAGGTAATGCGTTGCTTTGACATGAGCGCGATGCTTGTTTTCAGTTGGAGTTCTTCTTCTTATTCTTCATCAATCTAGGATGGGTTCTAGGCAGCACCCTGTGATAGAAAGGATGTATGTCATTTATTCGTTTGTTTTCGTCCGTAGTCGGACCCTGCTCTTCTGTATGATGTTTGAATATGTTGTAGTCTTCATGTGATCTTGATGTAGCGTGTGGCGAGTGTAAGCCAATTCCCTATACTCATCTCTTCTGTACATGTACTTGTAATGGTATCCATTCTTATGAAACGGCAAGATGCGCTCCTATCCCTCTCGAGGCCCTTGTGCCAAAATAAGGATAGGATCGCATCTTGGGCGTTACAAGTTGGTATCAGAGCCAGGTTCCGACCTAGGAGCCCCTTTGATTGATCAAACTTGGCCTAGTCGAGTCTAGAGAAAAAACTATTTTGAGTCTTGTTGGGGATATAAACCCATGGTAAGATCCGCCCAGGAGGGTCCGGGTCATACCTGGCGGCCTGTTATCAGATGGGCTAGAAGAGGAAGATTGGGTCGCACGACGGTTCACGAGATGGGCTGAGACGGAGGCCTAGAGACGGAAAGAAGACATGAGACCCAGGCAGGTGAGCTGCCCGGAGATAGCCTGCTAGAATAGGCAAGGCGGATTAGAGATGGAGTCAGACACATTATAAGAGTTAGTTTGAGACTTGTGTAACCCAGGGTCTTGACCTCCTATATAAAGGCGAGACCCAAGGACGGCTTAGACAGAAACCAATCAATCGAGAGCTAGGTCAAGTGAATACGCTCCCTTGTAATCGATACTCCAATCAATACACAAAAAGTAGGACGTAGGCCTTTACCTCCTCTCGAGGGGCCGAACCTGGGTAAATCCATGTCTTTCGTCCCGACCAACCCCTTTGAGTCCACCACCTTTGCTATGGCCTCGAACATAAGTCTTCGGACATCTGCCGTGACAAAACCATTTGACATTTGTGAGAAATCACTTTGAGTCCATAGGAAAGCCAATACTACTAAAAGGGGATAATGTTTTGATTGTGAACAATATGCTCACATGTGCACAAGTGACAGTCACCAAAACATCCACAAACTCTCCCACCAAAGACTATCCAAAGCCAAATATGCAAAATCGCTACAACCAACATTCCTATCCTGGTGCCACCTGACGAGGATATGTACCTAGGGTAGGGTCCTAGGTCTGAGCTACATACCCTACCTAAGGACACTACATTGGAGGACTTGAAGCTCACAAGTAAGCTTTCGACTAGATTCCCAGTGGCGCTCAAGTCACTCAACGGACAATCCACTCGGAGACTTCTTCCTCCACTCGACAATCATCTGTCACTCGGAAGACCTCACTTCCAGTCGACGCTAGAAGACCAGAAGCCACCCCTAGGAGTTCAATAGTAAGGCGTTAGGCCTTTCGTCATTAGTAGCTTTTATTATGTACGTTACCAGTAACGCTAGTCTTTAAACCCACGATCAGACCCTTGGATGCCAAGCAATTATGAGGGGCAGCAAACTCTATATATGTCGCCCCTCCCCTCTGGCACAAGGGTTCGAAACCACTATAATATCAACACTCCACACGACAAAGCTCCAGAGCACTGAGACGTAGGGCTGTTACGTCCATGAGAGGGGCCAGAACTCATACATTCGTGTGTACATCCTCGCCATAGCTAGGACTCTGCCCTCTCCTTTCGTACCCCTACCTTCTACTGTCAGGCTCGTTCCCACGACAGTTGGCGCCCACCGCGGGGTAGGAGTCTAAGCGACTTCCGGCGAGGTTGCATTTTTCCTCCTTCGACATGTCTTCCGGCGGTGTTCTTGCTCGGGGCCACGAGATCCGTTTTGGAGCCCTCACCTTCATCGTCGACGATTCGGCATGGCTTTAGGAAGCACCTCTCAAAATCGAGGCGCTCCCAGTTCGTGGGGACGCGCAGTTCCGCGCGAGTCCCTGCGGCGTGCTTCTACATCAACCATCGACTCCATACTTGTCGACTCCCCCCGCTGATCGTCGTCGGAAGCATTCTAGTCACTCACGACTCCAGCGCTGGGTCAGGCATGCAGTGGCTCGCCAAACATCTCCATAGATTGCAGCGCTCGAGCCCTCTGAGTCCCTTCACGGCGTGTTCGAGTCGGACTCCGATCCGTCCGATGTTCCTTTCGAGTGCGAGAGCTGCGATCCTGCAATGGAGGTCCTAATGGAGGATTCCCATCAAAGCCTGCTGCCGGTCTTTGGCCACAGCAAGCACGATGTCGGCGGCCCGTCGAGTGAATCGCCGCGTCGCGATGGTGAAGTCCTTCATACTTCCATGGTCGGTACGACCGCCGAGGCCTAGGCCTTGGAGGCCACACATATTCCATTGGAAGAGCTCTAGAGAGAACTTGACGAGCGCACTCACCAGCGCCCACCAGTTTCCGATCGACGTCAGCGATAGCTATTTACGACTAGATCTCAAAACAACGTTGAGGTATATCATACTCCTGTGTTAAACATTGCAGATACGGCTAGGGTAGCAGATTCTATTCAACTGTCATGGTCAGAGGCTGGAAGAGTGTTGATGCAGATCAGAGCTTTGCTAGATGCAGTGCAACGTCAGAATTCTGTCGTTTCATAGTCGCGTAACAGGATACACATCAACTCACCCAGGGCAGAAACCGTTCATTTGGCACACAGCCCTAGATCGCCCTTGCAATGAAGGAGTGAAGGTTTTCTTGAAGATCAAGTCAGAGATCAGTTTCACCGCGAAGACCACCGTTGAGTGCCCACTCCTCCGCAGGGTGGTTCGCGCGTGCCCCGGCACCCAAAGAAAAGGCGCTCGTTCGGTGATGAGCGGAATGCAGGGTTTGATGCTTGTGATCTCCTCACTTAGAGTCGGATCGACAGGGGCAGAGCCCGCAGAGAAGGGCAAGACAGAGATATTCCAAGTGGCATCTCAGCTGTGATTTCTGGTCCTGAGTGTTCTAGGAGGGCCATCCGTTCTACAATGATTCCCCCCCAACTTGAGGTTGGCGGCTGGGATCAGGAAGTTTATAGGCGAGTCAAAGCTAGAGACTTGGTTGGATGATTACTGAGTGGCTGTTCAGATTGGTGGCGGCAATGATAATGTCACGCTGAAACTCCTTTCCTTGATATTGGATGGTTCAGCTCGTGCTTGGTTGAATTGGTTTGCTCCATCCAGTATATATTTCTAGGAAGAACTTGCCTGAGTGTTTGTCCGAACCTTCGAGGGCACTTGCAAGCATCCTGCCGGGCTGGTCGACTTTCAACATTGTGTCTAGAAGCCCAATGAGACCTTGAGGGATTACATTCAGTGTTGGTACACTCTGCATCATATAGTGGAGAATGTTTCCGAACATCAAGCTGTGTGTGTGCCTTTATCGTCGTTTTCTCACGGCAGATGCCATGGGGTGGATTATCGTAAGTGGTTGGGGCCAAAGGATGCCAATGGGCTCCGGGTGCGAGATTGGGCACAACCGGCGAAGACAGATGTCGTACCCAGGTTCGGGGCCCTCTATGGGGGGTAACACCCCTAGTCCTACTTGGTCCAGTTGGATGGATGGGTATGTGTACAAGGATGCTCCTGGAGCTGTGTCTTGAGGAGGAAGAAGGAGCAACCGGCTCAACTTCCTCCACTAGAGAGGGGGTATGAGAGTTCCGTGAGTGTGTGTCCGCGATCATCCATCCGTCCCCATTGCATGGGGGGCTCGGCGGGTTTTATAGGCCAACCCCCCGTCTCTTACAATATGCTTTAAGTACCAAGGTGGAGGGACCCGGCTAGCCAGAGGGTCCCATCGCGCGCATCGTCTCGTCATGGTGGGGCCCGCTGGTCGAGTGGTCCCATCTCCCATTGGGGCCTCCCAGCCAGCTCTGCGATTGGCCCTCGCCCACCTGCCGCGGCATGGGCCGCCCGGGGAGCATCGTCTAGCGCCAACCGGCTGAAGTCTCCGGTACAGCTGGCGGCACTGTAGCCACGCCGGGGCAGGTAATCAAGTGGAGAAGGTGTGTCGAGACTATTCCCCCGCCCAGTCACAGTAGTGCGTAAGCGGCCATTGTAGCCATAGGGCCGCCCGTCGTGCCCGTCACGTCGCGTCGTCATACCCGTGGACAGAGGGACGGACGAGGCACGTCCATCCCAAAGCCAACGGAAGAGCTGGCCCTTGGGCAGCCGGCCACGCCAAGCCGGTGAGGGCCCAACCGACTCCTTGATCAGCCGGCCGGGGCGCCAGCCGGCACTGGCTTGCGTCAGAAGTCCTTCAGCCTACCACGGCCAGCCAGCCACGTGGTTTTTCTTCGAAGTGAAAGGGGGAGGCCCCCGTTGCTTGGGCCTACCTAGGGGTAATAACCCCGTGAGTAGCCCCCGAAGCCGGCGGGGGCCCGCGTCCGGCGGATGGTAGGGACCCGTTGGCTTCCCCTCAGCACCACCCGCCTCCGGCTCGAAGGCGAAGAGGCAGCCGGGTTGGCCGTTGGACCCGACGCCTCGGGTTCCGGAGCGCTGCCCCGGGACCCGCGACGGCACGCGGCACGCCATGCAGCGAGTAATGACGCGGTGGGTCCCACGCACGCGGGGAGACGGGACGTCACCTGAGCCTAGCCCGCTAAGACCCAGGCGTAGCCCAATAGGCCTCGGGGCACAGGGCCAGATCCTCTGCGCCCCGAAGCGGCCGTTACGGCCCAGGACCACCCACGCATGCGGAGTTTCCAGGGGGAGTGGGCACAATAGATCCCACGTCCCCTGGTCGTGGCCTCCCCTATAAAAGGGGAGGAAGGGTAGGAGGCGGAGGTACTCGCGCCCCACTTGCCTCCTCGCTGCCCTCCTTCGCTGTCGCTCTTCTTTCTCAGCACGGCGTCGCACCCGAGCCTGCACCCGCATCCGCACACCGCACCGCTGCCGCGATGGCCGACGGACGCAGCGGCAGCAGGGGTGGCTCTTCGTCACCAAGGCAGACATCGCCGTGCTGTGCCGGGCACACATGCTTCCGTCGATGGAGCGGGTGGCCGCACGCGCGCCAGGCGGCGAGGTAGCGCCAGTGCTACAGCCACGGGAACGCGCGTGTTCCTCTGGCACTTCTCTCGAGGCTTCGGGCTTCCGGTGAGCATCTTCTTCCGCCTTCTCCTCGACACTTTTGACCTCCACCCACACAACCTCGGTCCAAACTCGATTTTGTACCTCTCCGTCTTCATGACATTGTGCGAGCGGTACCTTGGCGTCCTCCCTTTCCTTGATCTTTTCAATGCCCTCTTCTATCTCAAGCCTTTGAAGAGCGACGCGTGCGGGGGCACGATGGTGTGCTACCGCGGCGTCGCTCGCTTTCCCCCCTCTCTCTCTGATCGACTCCGTCAAGGGGTGGCACAGAATGTTCTTCTATGTGAAGAACATCGACCCGAAGACGGATAACTTCTGGCTACCGTCGTTCGAGGACACGCAGTCCTCTCAGCAGAACTGACTAGGGTCTGCCCCACGCGGTGTGGCCTTGGATGAGCTCGCCCTTCAACGTGTAGATGTAAGACGACACCTTCCCTTAGAGTTTTTAGTGGGGGCGCACGAGCGCACCCACTGGGTGGAGCCCCCAAGATGCGGGCCGGCTGACCGACTGATGGGCAGTCGGGCTGGATCTCCTTTGAGCATGTCTTGACGTTTGCTTCTTTTTTTGTGATAGGAGGGAACCTCCCTGCGGCAGAAGCTCTTCGTGGAAGCGGTCACCATCCATGACTGCGGCAAGTTTGGCTTGTACCTCCTGGAGGAGGAGCTGGCGCACGCAAGGTAGGTTGCACTTCGTAGGAGGGACATATAGCCCCCAGGAGTCGGCTGCTGCCACTGCCCACTGACGTTGGTTGTGTCTTGCAGGCGAGCTGGCCACCCTTCAGGGGGAGAAGACCGGGCTCGTCACCGAATGGGACCGGCTGTCGCGGGACGTTCAGGCGGCCGCACAAGAGACGGACCGGATGGCCACGCTGCTAATCGACGGGGAGGCGGCCTGGGACCGACTCATGTCCGAGGCGGCAAATGAGGTGGATGCCTGGGAGGCAGCCGTCAAGGAGGTGGCTGACGCCGCCCTGAGGACCCACTAGTAGAAAACATGGCATTCGTTCGGACCAGGCTAGCCCATTAGTCCAGGTTCAGTGACGAACTGGGACCAATGGGGGCAATGGTCCCAGTTCATGAGGCCAGGGGGCCGGGCGGTCCACGTGGGGCATTGGTCCCGGTTCGTAGGGCACCTTTGGTCCCGGTTCCAAACACGAACCGGGACCAATGTGCCTCGCTCCTGGCCCACAACCATTGGTCCCTGTTCATGGCTGGAACCGGGACAAAAGGGGGTCCTTTAGTCTTGGTTTCATCCACGACCCGGGACCAATGAGATGCCTATATATACCCCCTCGGCGGCAAGCAGAGCAGTCCACACTGCTCAATTTTGTGGTGCTCTAGCTCACCTCCTATGCACATGAGGTGTTTGATGAAATGACCAAGCCAAACTTAAGTTTTCTCCTCTCGAAACTCCTTGTCCAAACTGCATTTTCGTCAAGATTTGTCTAGGTTTTGGCGGTCCGAAACCGCCATCGATCGCCCGTGCATGATGAGCCTCTTGGTCTTATCTTTCTTGCTGAAAGAAAATATACTTACTCATATGATTTTCTTACTTTAATTATTGTTTGTTATTATGTAGTGCCATGGTTATGGTATCCGCCCACATCGGCCCTCGTCCAGTCTATGATTCAGATGTGGTATATTATATTTTATATAACTATTTCACACATCTAATGTCTATGACAATTAATTATGCCACCAACTTGTCGTACATGTTTTTATCTACAGGAAGTAGTTGAACCAGAAATTCCAACCGACTATGCAATTCTGCTCGACAAGTTAACTAAAGCTGAAAAAGAAATCGATCATTTGAAAGAAAAATTTAAAAGATGGATGCAATGCGCTTGAAGCATAGGAAGATTAGAAAATATGCCATTCATAATGAGGCTTGGTATCATTATGCCGTTGGATCAATTGGTACCTTAGTAGCGGATATGATTGCATTTGTTGTTGCATTTAATTTTTTTACATAGTTTCGTTGTATGTTTTAATTAGATGCTCTAGAGAGCTATATGTTGTTCTATAATGACAACTATGTATGAACTGTACGTATTTATTTTGGTCATTATTGTACTTTGACTTTAATGCAATGACGTATTTCTATTAATTTGGTCACTTCTCTATTCATGATATGTTGTAATGGTTTTAATACACTTTATTATATAGACGCACGCAGATGAAACGGCAATGGATGTACGGTGACCAAAGCACCTCCGAGTATATTAAGGGCCTACATAATTTCCTCGAAGCGGCTGATGCAAACAAGCAGAATGGTTTTATGCCTTATCCATGTACTGCTTGTGAGAATACGAAGTCTTTCTCCAATTCTAAAACCCTTCACTTCCACCTACTTCAGAAGGGTTTTGTGCCACACTATAATGTTTGGACCAAGCACGGAGAAAGAGGGGTTATGATGGAAGACTACGAAGAAGAAGAGGATGACGACAACTACCCTCCCCCTGAATACGGTGATGCTGCAATGGGGGAAGATGAAGATCAAGAGGAACCAGACGATGTGCCTGATAATGATCTTCGCTGGATCATTGTTTATGCAGAGAGAGAATGCAAAAGTGAAAGGGAGAAGTTGAAGTTCGATCGCCTGTTAGAGGTTCACAAAAAAGGGTTGTACCCAAATTGCGAAGATGAAAACAAAAAGCTCGGTACCACACTGGAATTTCTGCAATGGAAGGCAAACAATGGTGTATCTGACAAGGGATTTAGTCTGCTACTAAAAATAATGAAGAAGAAGCTTCCAAAGGATAATGAACTGCTCGATAGTACGTACGCAACAAAGAAGGTTCTATGCCCTCTAGGATTGGAGGTGCAGAACATACATGCATGCCCTAATGACTGCATCCTCTACCGTGATGAGTACGAGGAACGGAACATTATAGTATAAGATCAAAAGAGATGACCATGGTGATGTTGAGGGCCAGTGCACCGGGAAGAGGGTTCCTGCCAAGGTGATGTGGTATGCTCCTATAATACCACGGTTGAAACATCTGTTCAGAAACAAAAAGCATGCCGAGTTGATGCAATGGCACAAAAAAGACTGTAATAAAGACGGGAAGTTGAGAGGACCTGCTGACGGGTCGTAGTGGAGAAAGATCGAGAGAAATTGGAGCGACTTTACAGGTGACCCGAGGAACGTATGGTTTGGTTTAAGTGCAGATGGCGTTAATCCTTTTAGGGACCAGAGCAGCCAGCATAGCCCATGTCTTGTGACTCTATGTATGTATAACCTTCCTCCTTGGTTGTGCATGAAGCGGAAGTTCATGATGATGCCAGTGCTCATCCAAGGCCCTAAGCAACCCGGCAATGACATTGATGTGTACCTAAGGCCATTAGTTGATGAACTTTTATAGCTATGGAATGGAAGCGGTGGGATGAGAACGAACAGGACAATTTTGACCTACATGCGTTGTTGTTGGTAACCAACAATGATTGGCCTGCTCTCAGTAACCTTTCAGGATAGACAAAGAAGGGATACCACGCATGCACACACTGTTTAGATGACACCGACAGTATATATTTGGAAAAATGCACGAAGAATGTGTACGTGGGGCATCATCGATTTCTTCTGACCAACCATCAATGTCGAAAGAAAGGAAAGCATATCAAAGGTGAGGCAGATCACCGGAAAAAGCCCGCCCTCCATACTGGTGATCACATACTTGATATGGTCAATGATTTACAAGTATTATTTGGAAAGGGTCCTGGCGGACTATCTGTTCCAAATGACGCTGACAAACGCGCACCCATGTGGAAGAAGAAATCTATATTTTGGGACCTACCCTATTGGAAAGACCTAGAGGTCCACTCTACAATCGACGTGATGCACATGACGAAGAATCTTTATGTGAACCTTCTAGGCTTCTTGGGAGTGTATGGGAAGACAAAACATACACCGGAGGCACGGGAGGAACAACAACGTGTTCATGAAAAAGATAACATGCATCCAAAGTTGTATGAAGGTCCTACCAGCTACGCTCTTACCAAAGAAGAGAAGGAAATCTTCTTTGAATGCCTGCTCAGTATGAAGGTCTCATCTGGTTTCTCGTCGAATATAAAGGGAATAATAAATATGGCAGAGAAAAAGTTCCAAAACCTAATGTCTCATGACTGCCATGTGATTATGATGCAACTGCTGCCGGTTGCATTGAGGGGGCTTCTACCGGAAAACGTTCGATTAGCCATTGTGAAGCTATGTGCATTCCTCAATGCAATCTCTCAGAAGGTGATGAATCCAGAAATCCTGCCAAGGTTAAAGACTGATTTGGTGCAATGTCTTGTTAGTTTCGAGCTGGTGTTCCCAACGTCCTTCTTCAATATCATGACTCATGTCCTAGTTCATCTAGTCGACGAGATTGCCGTTCTGGGCCTTGTATTTCTACACAATATGTTCCCCTTTGAGAGGTTCATGGGAGTCTTACAGAAATATGTTCGTAACTGCACTAGGCCAGAAGCAAGAATCTCCATGGGCCATCAAACAGAGGATGTCATTGGGTTTTGTGTTGACTTCATTCCTGACCTTAAGAAGATTGGTCTCCCTCAATCGCGGTATGAGGGAAGACTGACTGGAAAAGGCACGCTAGGAGCGGACTCAATAATATGTAGGGACGGGCATTCTTGGTCTCAAGCACACTACACAGTTCTACAGAACTCCACATAGGTGACCCCGTATGTCGATGAACACAACATATTCTGACCTCCAAACACCCGGAGCAGTGTGACGATTGGATTACATATGAACACATCAGGACTTTCGACAGTTGGTTGCAAACACGTCTCATGGGTGACAACACTGTTTCCGATGAGCTGTACTCGTTGGCCATGGGACCATCTTCGACTGTATTGACTTACAAAGGGTACGAGATAAATGGGAATACATTTTACACGATCGCCCAAGATGAAAGAGCACCAACCAAAACAGCAGTGTCCACTTTGATGTAGCAACCAAGAGGGGAAAGGACACATATTATGGTTACATAGTGGACATATGGAAACTTGACAATGGACATGATTTCAAGGTCCCTTTATTTTAGTGCAAATGGCTAATCTGTCAAGAGGCGGGGTACAAGAAGACCCACGGTACGGAATGAAAACAGCGGATATGAACAATCTTTGGTACACAAACGAACCATTCGTCCTACCCAATGATGTGGAACATATTTTCTATGTGAAGGACATGTCTACCATACCGAGAAAAACTAAAAATAAGGAAGCGAATACATCATACAATGAGCCAAAGAGCCACATAGTTCTTTCAGGAAAAAGAGACATCGTGGGATTGGAGGGCAAGACAGACATGTCTGAAGATTATGAAAAGTTTCATGAAATTCCTCCCTTCAAAGTCAAGGCTGACCCAAGCACGCTGTTAAACAATGAAGATTATCCATGGTTACGATGCAGTAAGCAAAGGACACAAGCGCAGAAAAAGTGAAGACTTTCTCTCCACAACTATATCATTGTAGTGACATGTGAAGAAATGAAATGCCTTTTGTAACATGCTATGTGGGTGAAATGATGATACCATGCCAACTTTCAACCTTTTCAGAGTTCATTTGAAGTGCTTATCAATTTCAGGGTCATTTAGGTCAAAAAAATTAGTAAGTGCATGAAAAATACCAAATGAAGTCACAAAGGGTTGAAAATTGATGACGTGGCTTTCAATGGTGCATTTTGAACACGCAAAAAGCCTGGAGTTCAAATCAGTTCAAGAAAATGAAATGCCTTTTGTAACCGATGAGTTTTTGTCTGAAACCCCGATACTTCGAAAGAAACTGTCCATTTTGTACACGAAGTGCATCCTGCTTCTGCCGTAACCCTCTCCACTTTTCAGCACATGCTATTTGGGTGAAATGATGATACCATGCCAACTTTCAACCTTTTCAGAGTTCAGTTGAATTGCTTTTCAATTTCAGGGTCATTTAGCACAAAAAAATCAGTAAGTGCATGAAAAATACCAAATGAAGTAAGAAAGGGTTGAAAATTGATGATGTGGCTTTCAATGGTCCATTTTGAACACAAACAAAGCCTAGAGTTCAAATAAGTTCAAGAAAATGAAATGCCTTTTGTAATCGATGAGTTTCCGTCCGAAACCCCGATATTTTGAAAGAGACTGTCCATTTTGTACATGAAGTGCATCCTGCCTTTGTCGTAACCCTCTCAACTTTTTGGCACATGCTATGTGGGTGAAATGATGACACCATGCCAACGTTAAACCTTTTCAGAGTTCATTTGAATTGGTTTTCAATTTTAAGGTCATTTAACTCAAAAAAATCAGTAAGTGCATGAAAAATACCAAATGAAGTTAGAAAGGGCTGAGAATTGATGATGTGGCTCTGAATGTTGCATTTCGAACACACGAAAGCCTAGAGTTTAAATGAGTTCAAAAAATGAAATCCCTTTGTAACAGATGAGTTTTCCTCCGAAACCCCGATACTTTGAAAGAGATTGTCCATTTTGTACACGAAGTGCATCCTGCATTTGCCGTAACCCTCTCAACTTTTTAGCACATGCTATGTGGATGAAATGATGATACCATGCCAACTTTCAACCTTTTCAGAGTTCGTTTGAAGTGCGTTTTAATTTCTTTCAAATCATCGTGGGAGTGGATTTCAAAAAAGGGTCACCTAAAAAGCAAGAAACAAAACAAAATAATGGAAATTATGCAATTAAAATTATCAAAGTATTTATTAGATAAAAAGAATTAACTAAAATAATAGAAGAAAAATATTGCAAAAAATGAAAAAAATAAATAAAGCAAAAAACAAAACATTTTTTTAATATGCCGCTTACTGGGCCACCACAGCCTGAATACGACTAGAAACCCAACAACTAGTTGGGCCAGGATTCAGGCCCGCAGAAGGACCAGTAGGCCCACAGGCAGAGGAGAGTGTTGGCACAGCAATGCTCATAAACAACTCTCGAGCCCTCTCGGCTAGCGAGGTGGGACTAAACACTTGTCCCCGGGCAGCACCACCTTCTGGTCCCAGTTGGTCGCATGAACCGGGACCAGTGCCACCCTTTAGCCCCGGTTGTTGCCACCAACCGGGACAATGCCCACCTTTAGTCCCGGTTGTTGCCGCCAACCGGGACCAATGGTCTCTGCTTCCGGTCCTTTGGGCTGCCAAAAAGAGACCTTTGGTCCCGGTTGGTGCCACCAACCGGGACTAAAGGGGGCATTGGTCCCGGTTGGTGGCACCAACCGGGACCAATGCTCTGTATATATAAGCGACAGTTTAGATTTTTTCAGATTTCATCTAGCACTTGCCCCGACGACGCCGAGCACATCGATGCCACCAGGCTGCTCGAGCTTGCCATCGACGCCCTCTGCCCTGAAGCCCCCTGCCCCGACACGCTGCCCTGCCCGACGCACCGCCCCGTGCCCCGACGCGGTGCCCTGCCCCGATGCGCCGCCCCTGCCCGACGCGCACCTTTGCCCCGATGCTGACGCCACTCCCCGACGCCACCCCGCGCCACAGTCCTGCCCCGACGATGCCGCCCCTCCTCCCCGTTCGGTCCGGCCGGCCCCTTAATTTCCTCCATGTACTATTTTGCTGATTTAATTTGATGATATATATTTATAGATGGTAGATGATATATGATAGTTAGATTATGATGGTGATGATAGCTGATGATGTTGATGATAGATGATGTATGTTTTTTTTGTTCATATAATTTTTCTATAGCATTTTTGGTCAATGTATATATGTGTGTGTATATGGATGGATGGATGGTGGATGTATATATATAGAAAATTATCATATGATATAAAAAAATATCGTAGCTTCCTGTTTTTTTCCATGGATGTATGTTATGACCCACAAGTATAGGGGATCTATCGAAGTCCTTTCGATAAGTAAGAGTGTCGAACCCAATGAGGAGCAGAAGGAAATGATAAGCGGTTTTCAGCAAGGTATTCTCTGCAAGCACTGAAATTGTCAGTAGCAGATAGTTGTGTGATAAGATAATTTTTAACGGGTAGCAAGTAACAATAGTAAAGAAGGTGCAGAAATATGGACCAATCCCTTTTGTAGCAAGGGACAAGCCTAAATGAACTCTTATATAAAGTAAAGTGCTCCCAAGGAAACATGGGAATTATTTTCAAGCTAGTTTTCATCAAAATCGAGGCGCTCCCAGTTCGTGGGGACGCGCAGTTCCGCGCGAGTCCCTGCGGCGTGCTTCTACATCAACCATCGACTCCATACTTGTCGACTCCCCCCGCTGATCGTCGTCGGAAGCATTCTAGTCACTCACGACTCCAGCGCTGGGTCAGGCATGCAGTGGCTCGCCAAACATCTCCATAGATTGCAGCGCTCGAGCCCTTTGAGTCCCTTCACGGCGTGTTCGAGTTGGACTCCGATCCGTCCGATGTTCCTTCCGAGTGCGAGAGCTGCGATCCTGCAGTGGAGGTCCTAACGGAGGACTCCCATCAAAGCCTGCTGCCGGTCTTTGGCCACAGCAAGCACGATGTCGGCGGCCCGTCGAGTGAACAGCCGCGTCGCGATGGTGAAGTCCTTCATACTCCCATGGTCGGTACGACCGCCGAGGCCTAGGCCTTGGAGGCCACACATATTCCATTGGAAGAGCTCTAGAGAGAACTCGACGAGTGCACTCACCAGCGCCCACCAGTTTCCGATCAACGTCAGCGACAGCTATTTCCGACTGGATCTCAAAACAACGTTGAGGTATATCATACTCCTGTGTTAAACATTGCAGATACGGCTAGGGTAGCAGATTCTATTCAACCATCATGGTCAGAGGCTGGAAGAGGGTTGATGCGGAATAGAGCTTTGCTAGATGCAGTGCAACGTCAGAATTCTGTCGTTTCATAGTCGCGTAACAGGGTACACATCAACTCACCCAGGGCAGAAACCGTTCATTTGGCACACAGCCCTAGATCGCCCTTGCAATGAAGGAGTGAAGGTTTTCTTGAAGATCAAGTCAAAGATCAGTTTCACCGCGAAGACCACCGTCGAGTGCCCACTCCTCTGCAGGGTGGTTCGCGCGTGCCCCGGCACCCAAAGAAAAGGCGCTCGTTCGGTGATGAGCGGAATGCAGGGTTTGATGCTTGTGATCTCATCACTCAGAGTCGGATCGACAGGGGCAGAGCCCGCAGAGAAGGGCAAGACAGAGATATTCCGAGTGGCATCTCAGCTGTGATTTCTGGTCCTGAGTGTTCTAGGAGGGCCATCCGTTCTACAATGATTCCCCCCCAACTTGAGGTTGGTGGCTGGGATCGGGAAGTTTATAGGCGAGTCAAAGCTAGAGACTTGGTTGGATGATTACTGAGTGGCTGTTCAGATTGGTGGCGGCAATGATAATGTCACGCTGAAACTCCTGTCCTTGATATTGGATGGTTCAGCTCGTGCTTGGTTGAATTGGTTTGCTCCATCCAGTATATATTTCTAGGAAGAACTTGCCTGAGTGTTTGTCCGAACCTTCGAGGGCACTTGCAAGCATCCTGCCGGGCTGGTCGACTTTCAACATTATGTCTAGAAGCCCAATGAGACCTTGAGGGATTACATTCAGTGTTGGTACACTCTGCATCATATAGTGGAGAATGTTTCCGAACATCAAGCTGTGTGTGTGCCTTTATCGTCGTTTTCTCACGGCAGATGCCATGGGGTGGATTATCGTAAGTGGTTGGGGCCAAAGGATGCCAATGGGCTCCGGGTGCGAGATTGGGCACAACCGGCGAAGACACATGTCGTACCGAGGTTCGGGGCCCTCTATGGGGGGTAACACCCCTAGTCCTACTTGGTCTAGTTGGATGGATGGGTATGTGTACAAGGATGCTCCTGGAGCTGTGTCTTGAGGAGGAAGAAGGAGCAACCGGCTCAACTTCCTCCACTAGAGAGGGGGTATGAGAGTTCCGTGAGTGTGTGTCCGCGATCATCCATCCGTCCCCATTGCATGGGGGGCTCGGCGGGTTTTATAGGCCAACCCCCCGTCTCTTACAATATGCTTTAAGTACCAAGGTGGAGGGACCCGGCTAGCCAGAGGGTCCCATCGCTCGCATCGTCTCGTCATGGTGGGGCCCGCTGGTCGAGTGGTCCCATCTCCCATTGGGGCCTCCCAGCCGGCTCTGCGATTGGCCCTCGCCCACCTGCCGCGGCATGGGCCGCCCGGGGAGCATCGTCTAGCGCCAACCGGCTGAAGTCTCCGGTACAGCTGGCGGCACTGTAGCCACGCCGGGGCAGGTAATCAAGTCGAGAAGGTGTGTCGGGACTGTTCCCCCGCCCAGTCATAGTAGTGCGTAAGCGGCCATTGTAGCCATAGGGCCGCCCGTCGTGCCCGTCACGTCGCGTCGTCATACCCGTGGACAGAGGGACGGACGAGGCACGTCCATCCCAAAGCCAACGGAAGAGCTGGCCCTTGGGCAGCCGGCCACGCCTAGCCGGTGAGGGCCCAACCGACTCCTTGATCAGCCGGCCGGGGCGCCACCCGGCACTGGCTTGCGTCGGAAGTCCTTCAGCCTACCACGGCCAGCCGGCCGCGTGGTTTTTCTTCGAAGTGAAAGGGGGAGGCCCCCGTTGCTTGGGCCTACCTAGGGGTAATAACCCCGTGAGTAGCCCCCAAAGCCGGCGGGGGCCGCGTCCGGCGGATGGTAGGGACCCGTTGGCTTCCCCTCAGCACCGCCCGCCTCCGGCTCGAAGGCGAAGAGGCAGCCGGGTTGGCCGTTGGACCCGACGCCTCGGGTTCCGGAGCGCTGCCCCGGGACCCGCGATGGCACGCGGCACGCCATGCAGCGAGTAATGACGCGGTGGGTCCCACGCACGCGGGGAGACGGGACGTCACCTGAGCCTAGCCCGCTAGGACCCAGGCGTAGCCCAATAGGCCTCGGGGCACAGGGCCAGATCCTCTGCGCCCCGAAGCGGCCGTTATGGCCCAGGGCCACCCACGCATGCGGAGTTTCCAGGGGGAGTGGGCACAATAGATCCCACGTCCCCTGGTCGTGGCCTCCCCTATAAAAGGGGAGGAAGGGCAGGAGGCGGAGGTACTCGCGCCCCACTTGCCTCCTCGCTGCCCTCCTTCGCTGTCGCTCTTCTTTCTCAGCACGCCGTCGCACCCGAGCCTGCACCCGCATCCGCACACCGCACCGCTGCCGCGATGGCCGACGGACGCAGCGGCAGCTGGGGTGGCTCTTCGTCACCAAGGCAGACATCGCCGTGCTGTGCCGGGCACACATGCTTCCGTCGATGGAGCGGGTGGCCGCACGCGCGCCAGGCGGCGAGGTAGCGCCAGTGCCACAGCCACGGGAACGCGCGTGTTCCTCTGGCACTTCTCTCGAGGCTTCGGGCTTCCGGTGAGCATCTTCTTCCGCCTTCTCCTCGACACTTTTGACCTCCACCCACACAACCTCGGTCCAAACTCGATTTTGTACCTCTCCGTCTTCATGACATTGTGCGAGCGGTACCTTGGCGTCCTCCCTTTCCTTGATCTTTTCAATGCCCTCTTCTATCTCAAGCCTTTGAAGAGCGACGCGTGCGGGGGCACGATGGTGTGCTACCGCGGCGTTGCTCGCTTTCCCCCCCTCTCTCTCTGATCGACTCCGTCAAGGGGTGGCACAGAATGTTCTTCTATGTGAAGAACATTGACCCGAAGACGGATAACTTCTGGCTACCGTCGTTCGAGGACAGGCAGTCCTCTCACCAGAACTGACTAGGGTCTGCACCACGCGGTGTGGCCTTGGATGAGCTCGCCCTTCAACGTGTAGATGTAAGACGACACCTTCCCTTAGAGTTTTTAGTGGGGGCGCACGAGCGCACCCACTGGGTGGAGCCCCCAAGATGCGGGCCGGCTGACCGACTGATGGGCAGTCGGGCTGGATCTCCTTTGAGCATGTCTTGACCTTTGCTTCTTTTTTTGTGATAGGAGGGAACCTCCCTGCGGCAGAAGCTCTTCGTGGAAGCGGTCACCATCCATGACTGCGGCAAGTTTGGCTTGTACCTCCTGGAGGAGGAGCTGGCGCGCGCAAGGTAGGTTGCACTTCGTAGGAGGGACATATAGACCCCAGGAGTCGGCTGCTGCCACTGCCCACTGACGTTGGTTGTGTCTTGCAGGCGAGCTGGCCACCCTTCAGTGGGAGAAGACCGGGCTCGTCACCGAATGGGACCGGCTGACGCGGGACGTTCAGGCGGCCGCACAAGAGACGGACCGGATGGCCACGCTGCTAATCGACGGGGAGGCGGCCCGGGACCGACTCATGTCCGAGGCGGCAAATGAGGTGGATGCCTGGGAGGCAGCCGTCAAGGAGGTGGCTAACGCCGCCCTGAGGACCCACTAGTAGAAAACATGGCATTCGTTCGGACCGGGCTAGCCCATTAGTCCAGGTTCTGTGACGAACTGGGACCAATGGGGGCAATGGTCCCAGTTCATGAGGCCAGGGGGCCGGGCGGGCCACGTGGGGCATTGGTCCCGGTTCGTAGGGCACCTTTGGTCCCGGTTCCAAACACGAACCGGGACCAATGTGCCTCGCTCCTGGCCCACAACCATTGGTCCCTGTTCATGGCTGGAACCAGGACCAAAGGGGGTCCTTTAGTCTTGGTTTCATCCACGACCCGGGACCAATGAGATGCCTATATATACCCCCTCGGCGGCAAGCAGAGCAGTCCACACTGCTCAATTTTCAGGCGGCAAGGGGAGACATTTGTGGTGCTCTAGCTCACCTCCTATGCACATGAGGTGTTTGATGAAATGACCAAGCCAAACTTAAGTTTTCTCCTCTCGAAACTCCTTGTCCAAACTGCATTTTCGTCAAGATTTGTCTAGGTTTTGGCGGTCCAAAACCGCCATCGATCGCCCGTGCATGATGAGCCTCTTGATCTTATCTTTCTTGCTGAAAGAAAATATACTTACTCGTATGATTTTCTTACTTTAATTATTGTTTGTTATTATGTAGTGCCATGGTTATGGTATCCGCCCACATCGGCCCTCGTCCAGTCTATGATTCAGATGTGGTATATTATATTTTATATAACTATTTCACACATCTAATGTCTATGACAATTAATTATGCCACCAACTTGTCGTACATGTTTTTATCTACAGGAAGTAGTTGAACCAGAAATTCCAACCGACTATGCAATTCTGCTCGACAAGCTAACTAAAGCTGAAAAAGAAATCGATCATTTGAAAGAAAAATTTAAAAGAACTGAAGATGACAAGATGGGATTGGAGTTGCATGTTGCCGATATCATCGACGATCACAAGACCAAGATGGATGCAATGCGCTTGAAGCATAGGAAGATTAGAAAATATGCCATTCATAATGAGGCTTGGTATCATTATGCCGTTAAATCAATTGGTACCTTAGTAGCGGATATGATTGCATTTGTTGTTGCATTTAAATTTTTTACATAGTTTCGTTGTATGTTTTAATTAGATGCTCTAGAGAGCTATATGTTGTTCAATAATGACAACTATGTATGAACTGTACGTATTTGTTTTGGTCATTATTGTACTTTGACTTTAAAGCAATGACGTATTTCTATTAATTTGGTCACTTCTCTATTCATGATATGTTGTAATGGTTTTAATACACTTTATTATATAGACGCACGCAGATGAACCGGCAATGGATGTACGGTGACCAAAGCACCTCCGAGTATATTAAGGGCCTGCATAATTTCCTTGAAGCGGCTGATGCAAACAAGCAGAATGGTTTTATGCCTTATCCATGTACTGCTTGTGAGAATACGAAGTCTTTCTCCAATTCTAAAACCCTTCACTTCCACCTACTTCAGAAGGGTTTTGTGCCACACTATAATGTTTGGACCAAGCACGGAGAAAGAGGGGTTATGATGGAAGACTACGAAGAAGAAGAGGATGACGACAACTACCCTCCCCCTGAATACGGTGATGCTGCAATGGGGGAAGATGAAGATCAAGAGGAACCAGACGATGTGCCTGATAATGATCTTCGCTGGATCATTGTTTATGCAGAGAGAGAATGCAAAAGTGAAAGGGAGAAGTTGAAGTTCGATCGCCAGTTAGAGGTTCACAAAAAAGGGTTGTACCCAAATTGCGAAGATGAAAACAAAAAGCTCGGTACCACACTGGAATTTCTGCAATGGAAGGCAAACAATGGTGTATCTGACAAGGGATTTAGTCTGCTACTAAAAATAATGAAGAAGAAGCTTCCAAAGGATAATGAACTGCTCGATAGTACGTACGCAACAAAGAAGGTTCTATGCCCTCTAGGATTGGAGGTGCAGAACATACATGCATGCCCTAATGACTGCATCCTCTACCGTGATGAGTACGAGGAACGGAACATTATAGTATAAGATCAAAAGAGATGACCATGGTGATGTTGAGGGCCAGTGCACCGGGAAGAGGGTTCCTGCCAAGGTGATGTGGTATGCTCCTATAATACCACGGTTGAAACATCTGTTCAGAAACAAAAAGCATGCCGAGTTGATGCAATGGCACAAAAAAGACCGTAATAAAGACGGGAAGTTGAGAGGACCTGCTGACGGGTCGTAGTGGAGAAAGATCGAGAGAAATTGGAGCGACTTTACAGGTGACCCGAGGAACGTATGGTTTGGTTTAAGTGCAGATGGCGTTAATCCTTTTAGGGACCAGAGCAGCCAGCATAGCCCATGTCTTGTGACTCTATGTATGTATAACCTTCCTCCTTGGTTGTGCATGAAGCGGAAGTTCATGATGATGCCAGTGCTCATCCAAGGCCCTAAGCAACCCGGCAATGACATTGATGTGTACCTAAGGCCATTAGTTGATGAACTTTTATAGCTATGGAATGGAAGCGGTGGGATGAGAACGAACAGGACAATTTTGACCTACATGCGTTGTTGTTGGTAACCAACAATGATTGGCCTGCTCTCAGTAACCTTTCAGGATAGACAAAGAAGGGATACCACGCATGCACACACTGTTTAGATGACACCGACAGTATATATTTGGAAAAATGCACGAAGAATTTGTACGTGGGGCATCATCGATTTCTTCTGACCAACCATCAATGTCGAAAGAAAGGAAAGCATATCAAAGGTGAGGCAAATCACCGGAAAAAGCCCGCCCTCCATACTGGTGATCACATACTTGATATGGTCAATGATTTACAAGTATTATTTGGAAAGGGTCCTGGCGGACTATCTGTTCCAAATGACGCTGACAAACGCGCACCCATGTGGAAGAAGAAATCTATATTTTGGGACCTACCCTATTGGAAAGACCTAGAGGTCCACTCTACAATCGACGTGATGCACATGACGAAGAATCTTTATGTGAACCTTCTAGGCTTCTTGGGAGTGTATGGGAAGACAAAACATACACCGGAGGCACGGGAGGAACAACAACGTTTTCATGAAAAAGATAACATGCATCCAAAGTTGTATGAAGGTCCTACCAGCTACGCTCTTACCAAAGAAGAGAAGGAAATCTTCTTTGAATGCCTGCTCAGTATGAAGGTCTCATCTGGTTTCTCGTCGAATATAAAGGGAATAATAAATATGGCAGAGAAAAAGTTCCAAAACCTAATGTCTCATGACTGCCATGTGATTATGATGCAACTGCTGCCGGTTGCATTGAGGGGGCTTCTACCGGAAAACGTTCGATTAGCCATTGTGAAGCTATGTGCATTCCTCAATGCAATCTCTCAGAAGGTGATGAATCCAGAAATCCTGCCAAGGTTAAAGACTGATTTGGTGCAATGTCTTGTTAGTTTCGAGCTGGTGTTCCCAAAGTCCTTCTTCAATATCATGACTCATGTCCTAGTTCATCTAGTCGACGAGATTGCCGTTCTGGGCCTTGTATTTCTACACAATATGTTCCCCTTTGAGAGGTTCATGGGAGTCTTACAGAAATATGTTCGTAACTGCACTAGGCCAGAAGCAAGAATCTCCATGGGCCATCAAACAGAGGATGTCATTGGGTTTTGTGTTGACTTCATTCCTGACCTTAAGAAGATTGGTCTCCCTCAATCGCGGTATGAGGGAAGACTGACTGGAAAAGGCACGCTAGGAGCGGACTCAATAATATGTAGGGACGGGCATTCTTGGTCTCAAGCACACTACACAGTTCTACAGAACTCCACATTGGTGACCCCGTATGTCGATGAACACAACATATTCTGACCTCCAAACACCCGGAGCAGTGTGACGATTGGATTACATATGAACACATCAGGACTTTCGACAGTTGGTTGCAAACACGTCTCATGGGTGACAACACTGTTTCCGATGAGCTGTACTCGTTGGCCATGGGACCATCTTCGACTGTATTGACTTACAAAGGGTACGAGATAAATGGGAATACATTTTACACGATCGCCCAAGATGAAAAGAGCACCAACCAAAACAGCAGTGTCCACTTTGATGTAGCAACCAAGAGGGGAAAGGACACATATTATGGTTACATAGTGGACATATGGAAACTTGACAATGGACATGATTTCAAGGATCCTTTATTTTAGTGCAAATGGCTAATCTGTCAAGAGGCGGGGTACAAGAAGACCCACGGTACGGAATGAAAACAGCGGATATGAACAATCTTTGGTACACAAACGAACCATTCGTCCTACCCAATGATGTGGAACATATTTTCTATGTGAAGGACATGTCTACCATACCGAGAAAAATTAAAGATAAGGAAGCGAATACATCATACAATGAGCCAAAGAGCCACATAGTTCTTTCAGGAAAAAGAGACATCGTGGGATTGGAGGGCAAGACAGACATGTCTGAAGATTATGAAAAGTTTCATGAAATTCCTCCCTTCAAAGTCAAGGCTGACCCAAGCACGCTGTTAAACAATGAAGATTATCCATGGTTACGATGCAGTAAGCAAAGGACACAAGCGCAGAAAAAGTGAAGACTTTCTCTCCACAACTATATCATTGTAGTGACATGTGAAGAAATGAAATGCCTTTTGTAACATGCTATGTGGGTGAAATGATGATACCATGCCAACTTTCAACCTTTTCAGAGTTCATTTGAAGTGCTTATCAATTTCAGGGTCATTTAGGTCAAAAAAATTAGTAAGTGCATGAAAAATACCAAATGAAGTCACAAAGGGTTGAAAATTGATGATGTGGCTTTCAATGGTGCATTTTGAACACGCAAAAAGCCTGGAGTTCAAATCAGTTCAAGAAAGTGAAATGCCTTTTGTAACCGATGAGTTTTTGTCTGAAACCCCGATACTTCGAAAGAAACTGTCCATTTTGTACACGAAGTGCATCCTGCTTCTGCCGTAACCCTCTCCACTTTTCAGCACATGCTATTTGGGTGAAATGATGATACCATGCCAACTTTCAACCTTTTCAGAGTTCACTTGAATTGCTTTTCAATTTCAGGGTCATTTAGCTCAAAAAAATCAGTAAGTGCATGAAAAATACCAAATGAAGTCAGAAAGGGTTGAAAATTGATGATGTGGCTTTCAATGGTGCATTTTGAACACACACAAAGCCTAGAGTTCAAATAAGTTCAAGAAAATGAAATGCATTTCGTAATCAATGAGTTTCCGTCCGAAACCCCGATATTTTGAAAGAGACTGTCCATTTTGTACACGAAGTGCATCCTGCCTTTGTCGTAACCCTCTCAACTTTTTGGCACATGCTATGTGGGTGAAATGATGACACCATGCCAACGTTAAACCTTTTCAGAGTTCATTTGAATTGGTTTTCAATTTTAGGGTCATTTAACTCAAAAAAATCAGTAAGTGCATGAAAAATACCAAATGAAGTTAGAAAGGGCTGAGAATTGATGATGTGGCTTTGAATGTTGCATTTCGAACACACGAAAGCCTAGAGTTTAAATGAGTTCAAAAAATGAAATCCCTTTGTAACAGATGAGTTTTCCTCTGAAACCCCGATACTTTGAAAGAGATTGTCCATTTTGTACACGAAGTGCATCCTGCATTTGCCGTAACCCTCTCAACTTTTTAGCACATGCTATGTGGCTGAAATGATGATACCATGCCAACTTTCAACCTTTTCAGAGTTCGTTTGAAGTGCGTTTTAATTTCTTTCAAATCATCGTGGGAGTGGGTTTCAAAAAAGGATCACCTAAAAAGCAAGAAACAAAATAAAATAATGGAAATTATGCAATTCAAATTATCAAAGTATTTATTAGATAAAAAGAATTAACTAAAATAATAGAAGAAAAATATTGCAAAAAATGAAAAAAATAAATAAAGCAAAAAACAAAACATTTTTTTAATAAGCCGCTTACTGGGCCACCACGGCCTCAATACGACTAGAAACCCAACAACTAGTTGGGCCAGGATTCAGGCCCGCAGAAGGACCAGTAGGCCCACAGGGAGAGGAGAGTGTTGGCACAGCAATGCTCATAAACAACTCTCGAGCCCTCTCGGCTAGCGAGGTGGGACTAAACACTTGTCCCCGGGCAGCACCACCTTCTGGTCCCAGTTGGTCGCATGAACCGGGACCAGTGCCACCCTTTAGTCCCGGTTGTTGCCACCAACTGGGACAATGCCCACCTTTAGTCCCGGTTGTTGCCGCCAACCGGGACCAATGGTCTCTGCTTCCCGTCCTTTGGGCTGCCAAAAAGAGACCTTTGGTCCCGGTTGGTGCCACCAACCGGGACTAAAGGGGGCATTGGTCCCGGTTGGTGGCACCAACCGGGACCAATGCTCTGTATATATAAGCGACAGTTTAGATTTTTTGAGATTTCATCTAGCACTTGCCCCGACGACGCCGAGCACATCGATGCCACCAGGCTGCTCGAGCTTGCCATCGACGCCCTCTGCCCTGAAGCCCCCTGCCCCGACACGCTGCCCTGCCCCGACGCACCGCCCCGTGCCCCGACGCGGTGCCCTGCCCCGATGCGCCGCCCCTGCCCCGATGCTGACGCCGCTCCCCGACGCCACCCCACGCCACAGTCCTGCCCCGACGATGCCGCCCCTCCTCCCCGTTCGGTCCGGCCGGCCCCTTAATTTCCTCCATGTACTATTTTGCTGATTTAATTTGATGATATATATTTATAGATGATAGATGATATATGATAGTTAGATTATGATGGTGATGATAGCTGATGATGTTGATGATAGATGATGTATGTTTTTTTTGTTCATATAATTTTTCTATAGCATTTTTGGTCAATGTATATATGTGTGTGTATATGGATGGATGGATGGTGGATGTATATATATAGAAAATTATCATATGATATAAAAAAATATCGTAGCTTCCTGTTTTTTTCCATGGATGTATGTTATGACCCACAAGTATAGGGGATCTATCGAAGTCCTTTCGATAAGTAAGAGTGTCGAACCCAATGAGGAGTAGAAGGAAATGATAAGCGGTTTTCAGCAAGGTATTCTCTGCAAGCACTGAAATTGTCAGTAGCAGATAGTTGTGTGATAAGATAATTTTTAACGTGTAGCAAGTAACAATAGTAAAGAAGGTGCAGAAATATGGCCCAATCCCTTTTGTAGCAAGGGACAAGCCTAAACGAACTCTTATATAAAGTAAAGTGCTCCCAAGGACACATGGGAATTATTTTCAAGCTAGTTTTCATCAAAATCGAGGCGCTCCCAGTTCGTGGGGATGCGCAGTACCGCGCGAGTCCCTGTGGCGTGCTTCTACATCAACCATCGACTCCATACTTGTCGACTCCCCCCGCTGATCGTCGTCGGAAGCATTCTAGTCACTCACGACTCCAGCGCTGGGTCAGGCATGCAGTGGCTCGCCAAACATCTCCATAGATTGCAGCGCTCAAGCCCTTTGAGTCCCTTCACGGTGTGTTCGAGTCGGACTCCGATCCGTCCGATGTTCCTTCCGAGTGCGAGAGCTGCGATCCTGCAGTGGAGGTCCTAAAGGAGGACTCCCATCAAAGCCTGCTGCCGGTCTTTGGCCACAGCAAGCACGATGTCGGCGGCCCGTCGAGTGAACAGCCGCGTCGCGATGGTGAAGTCCTTCATACTCCCATGGTCGATACGACCGCCGAGGCCTAGGCCTTGGAGGCCACACATATTCCATTGGAAGAGCTCCAGAGAGAACTCGACGAGCGCACTCACCAGCGCCCACCAGTTTCTGATCGACGTCAGCGATAGCTATTTCCGACTGGATCTCAAAACAACGTTGAGGTATATCATACTCCTGTGTTAAACATTGCAGATACGGCTAGGGTAGCAGATTCTATTCAACCATCATGGTCAGAGGCTGGAAGAGGGTTGATGCAGATCAGAGCTTTGCTAGATGCAGTGCAACGTCAGAATTCTGTCGTTTCATAGTCGCGTAACAGGATACACATCAACTCACCCAGGGCAGAAACCGTTCATTTGGCACACAGCCCTAGATCGCCCTTGCAATGAAGGAGTGAAGGTTTTCTTGAAGATCAAGTCAGAGATCAGTTTCACCGCGAAGACCACCGTTGAGTGCCCACTCCTCCGCAGGGTGGTTCGCGCGTGCCCCGGCACCCAAAGAAAAGGCGCTCGTTCGGTGATGAGCGGAATGCAGGGTTTGATGGTTGTGATCTCCTCACTCAGAGTCGGATCGACAGGGGCAGAGCCCGCAGAGAAGGGCAAGACAGAGATATTCCGAGTGGCATCTCAGCTGTGATTTCTGGTCCTGAGTGTTCTAGGAGGACCATCCGTTCTACAATGATTCCCCCCCAACTTGAGGTTGGCGGCTGGGATCAGGAAGTTTATAGGCGAGTCAAAGCTAGAGACTTGGTTGGATGATTACTGAGTGGCTGTTCAGATTGGTGGCGGCAATGATAATGTCACGCTGAAACTCCTGTCCTTGATATTGGATGGTTCAGCTCGTGCTTGGTTGAATTGGTTTGCTCCATCCAGTATATATTTCTAGGAAGAACTTGCCTGAGTGTTTGTCCGAACCTTCGAGGGCACTTGCAAGCATCCTGCCGGGCTGGTCGACTTTCAACATTGTGTCTAGAAGCCCAATGAGACCTTGAGGGATTACATTCAGTGTTGGTACACTCTGCATCATATAGTGGAGAATGTTTCCGAACATCAAGCTGTGTGTGTGCCTTTATCGTCGTTTTCTCACGGCAGATGCCATGGGGTGGATTATCGTAAGTGGTTGGGGCCAAAGGATGCCAATGGGCTCCGGGTGCGAGATTGGGCACAACCGGCGAAGACACATGTCGTACCCAGGTTCGGGGCCCTCTATGGGGGGTAACACCCCTAGTCCTACTTGGTCCAGTTGGATGGATGGGTATGTGTACAAGGATGCTCCTGGAGCTGTGTCTTGAGGAGGAAGAAGGAGCAACCGGCTCAACTTCCTCCACTAGAGAGGGGGTATGAGAGTTCCGTGAGTGTGTGTCCGCGATCATCCATCCGTCCCCATTGCATGGGGGGCTCGGCGGGTTTTATAGGCCAACCCCCCGTCTCTTACAATATGCTTTAAGTACCAAGGTGGAGGGACCCGGCTAGCCAGAGGGTCCCATCGCTCGCATCGTCTCGTCATGGTGGGGCCCGCTGGTCGAGTGGTCCCATCTCCCATTGGGGCCTCCCAGCCGGCTCTGCGATTGGCCCTCGCCCACCTGCCGCGGCATGGGCCGCCCGGGGAGCATCGTCTAGCGCCAACCGGCTGAAGTCTCCGGTACAGCTGGCGGCACTGTAGCCACGCCGGGGCAGGTAATCAAGTGGAGAAGGTGTGTCGAGACTGTTCCCCCGGCCAGTCACAGTAGTGCGTAAGCGGCCATTGTAGCCATAGGGCCGCCCGTCGTGCCCGTCACGTCGCGTCGTCATACCCGTGGACAGAGGGACGGACGAGGCACATCCATCCCAAAGCCAACGGAAGAGCTGGCCCTTGGGCAGCCGGCCACGCCCAGCCGGTGAGGGCCCAACCGACTCCTTGATCAGCCGGCCGGGGCGCCAGCCGGCACTGGCTTGCGTCAGAAGTCCTTCAGCCTACCACGGCCAGCCGGCCGCGTGGTTTTTCTTCGAAGTGAAAGGGGGAGGCCCCCGTTGCTTGGGCCTACCTAGGGGTAATAACCCCGTGAGTAGCCCCCGAAGCCGGCGGGGGCCCGCGTCCGGCGGATGGTAGGGACCCGTTGGCTTCCCCTCAGCACCACCCGCCTCCGGCTCGAAGGCGAAGAGGCAGCCGGGTTGGCCGTTGGACCCGACGCCTCGGGTTCCGGAGCGCTGCCCCGGGACCCGCGACGGCACGCGGCACGCCATGCAGCGAGTAATGACGCGGTGGGTCCCACGCACGCGGGGAGACGGGACGTCACCTGAGCCTAGCCCGCTAAGACCCAGGCGTAGCCCAATAGGCCTCGGGGCACAGGGCCAGATCCTCTGCGCCCCGAAGCGGCCGTTACGGCCCAGGACCACCCACGCATGCGGAGTTTCCAGGGGGAGTGGGCACAATAGATCCCACGTCCCCTGGTCGTGGCCTCCCCTATAAAAGGGGAGGAAGGGCAGGAGGCGGAGGTACTCGCGCCCCACTTGCCTCCTCGCTGCCCTCCTTCGCTGTCGCTCTTCTTTCTCAGCACGGCGTCGCACCCGAGCCTGCACCCGCATCCGCACACCGCACCGCTGCCGCGATGGCCGACGGACGCAGCGGCAGCTGGGGTGGCTCTTCGTCACCAAGGCAGACATCGCCGTGCTGTGCCGGGCACACATGCTTCCGTCGATGGAGCGGGTGGCCGCACGCGCGCCAGGCGGCGAGGTAGCGCCAGTGCCAGAGCCACGGGAACGCGCGTGTTCCTCTGGCACTTCTCTCGAGGCTTCGGGCTTCCGGTGAGCATCTTCTTCCGCCTTCTCCTCGACACTTTTGACCTCCACCCACACAACCTCGGTCCAAACTCGATTTTGTACCTCTCCGTCTTCATGACATTGTGCGAGCGGTACCTTGGCGTCCTCCCTTTCCTTGATCTTTTCAATGCCCTCTTCTATCTCAAGCCTTTGAAGAGCGACGCGTGCGGGGGCACGATGGTGTGCTACCGCGGCGTCGCTCGCTTTCCCCCCTCTCTCTCTGATCGACTCCGTCAAGGGGTGGCACAGAATGTTCTTCTATGTGAAGAACATCGACCCGAAGACGGATAACTTCTGGCTACCGTCGTTCGAGGACAGGCAGTCCTCTCAGCAGAACTGACTAGGGTCTGCCCCACGCGGTGTGGCCTTGGATGAGCTCGCCCTTCAACGTGTAGATGTAAGACGACACCTTCCCTTAGAGTTTTTAGTGGGGGCGCACGAGCGCACCCACTGGGTGGAGCCCCCAAGATGCGGGCCGGCTGACCGAGTGATGGGCAGTCGGGCTGGATCTCCTTTGAGCATGTCTTGACCTTTGCTTCTTTTTTTGTGATAGGAAGGAACCTCCCTGCGGCAGAAGCTCTTCGTGGAAGCGGTCACCATCCATGACTGCGGCAAGTTTGGCTTGTACCTCCTTGAGGAGGAGCTGGCGCGCGCAAGGTAGGTTGCACTTTGTAGGAGGGACATATAGCCCCCAGGAGTCGGCTGCTGCCACTGCCCACTGACGTTGGTTGTGTCTTGCAGGCGAGCTGGCCACCCTTCAGGGTGAGAAGACCGGGCTCGTCACCGAATGGGACCGGCTGACGCGGGACGTTCAGGCGGCCGCACAAGAGACGGACCGGATGGCCACGCTGCTAATCGACGGGGAGGCGGCCCGGGACCGACTCATGTCCGAGGCGGCAAATGAGGTGGATGCCTGGGAGGCAGCCGTCAAGGAGGTGGCTAACGCCGCCCTAAGGACCCACTAGTAGAAAACATGGCATTCGTTCGGACCGGGCTAGCCCATTAGTCCAGGTTCAATGACGAACTGGGACCAATGGGGGCAATGGTCCCAGTTCATGAGGCCAGGGGGCCGGGCGGGCCACGTGGGGCATTGGTCCCGGTTCGTAGGGCACCTTTGGTCCCGGTTCCAAACATGAACCGGGACCAATGTGCCTCGCTCCTGGCCCACAACCATTGGTCCCTGTTCATGGCTGGAACCGGGACCAAAGGGGGTCCTTTAGTCTTGGTTTCATCCACAACCCGGGACCAATGAGATGCCTATATATACCCCCTCGGCGGCAAGCAGAGCAGTCCACACTGCTCAATTTTCAGGCGGCAAGGGGAGACATTTGTGGTGCTCTAGGTCACCTCCTATGCACATGAGGTGTTTGATGAAATGACCAAGCCAAACTTAAGTTTTCTCCTCTCGAAACTCCTTGTCCAAACTGCATTTTCGTCAAGATTTGTCTAGGTTTTGGCGGTCCGAAACCGCCATCGATCGCCCGTGCATGATGAGCCTCTTGATCTTATCTTTCTTGCTGAAAGAAAATATACTTACTCGTATGATTTTCTTACTTTAATTATTGTTTGTTATTATGTAGTGCCATGGTTATGGTATCCGCCCACATTGGCCCTCGTCCAGTCTATGATTCAGATGTGGTATATTATATTTTATATAACTATTTCACACATCTAATGTCTATGACAATTAATTATGCCACCAACTTTTCGTACATGTTTTTATCTACAGGAAGTAGTTGAACCAAAAATTCCAACCGACTATGCAATTCTGCTCGACAAGTTAACTAAAGCTGAAAAAGAAATCGATCATTTGAAAGAAAAATTTAAAAGAACTGAAGATGACAAGATGGGATTGGAGTTGCATGTTGCCGATATCATCGACGATCACAAGACCAAGATGGATGCAATGCGCTTGAAGCATAGGAAGATTAGAAAATATGCCATTCATAATGAGGCTTGGTATCATTATGCCGTTGGATCAATTGGTACCTTAGTAGCGGATATGATTGCATTTGTTGTTGCATTTAAATTTTTTACATAGTTTCGTTGTATGTTTTAATTAGATGCTCTAGAGAGCTATATGTTGTTCAATAATGACAACTATGTATGAACTGTACGTATTTATTTTGGTCATTATTGTACTTTGACTTTAATGCAATGACGTATTTCTATTAATTTGGTCACTTCTCTATTCATGATATGTTGTAATGGTTTTAATACACTTTATTATATAGACGCACGTAGATGAACTGGCAATGGATGTACGGTGACCAAAGCACCTCCGAGTATATTAAGGGCCTGCATAATTTCCTCGAAGCGGCTCATGCAAACAAGCAGAATGGTTTTATGCCTTATCCATGTACTTCTTGTGAGAATACGAAGTCTTTCTCCAATTCTAAAACCCTTCACTTCCACCTACTTCAGAAGGGTTTTGTGCCACACTATAATGTTTGGACCAAGCACGGAGAAAGAGGGGTTATGATGGAAGACTACGAAGAAGAAGAGGATGACGACAACTACCCTCCCCCTGAATACGGTGATGCTGCAATGGGGGAAGATGAAGATCAAGAGGAACCAGACGATGTGCCTGATAATGATCTTCGCTGGATCATTGTTTATGCAGAGAGAGAATGCAAAAGTGAAAGGGAGAAGTTGAAGTTCGATCGCCTGTTAGAGGTTCACAAAAAAGGGTTGTACCCAAATTGCGAAGATGAAAACAAAAAGCTCGGTACCACACTGGAATTTCTGCAATGGAAGGCAAACAATGGTGTATCTGACAAGGTATTTAGTCTGCTACTAAAAATAATGAAGAAGGAGCTTCCAAAGGATAATGAACTGCTCGATAGTACGTACGCAACAAAGAAGGTTCTATGCCCTCTAGGATTGGAGGTGCAGAACATACATGCATGCCCTAATGACTGCATCCTCTACCGTGATGAGTACGAGGAACGGAACATTATAGTATAAGATCAAAAGAGATGACCATGGTGATGTTGAGGGCCAGTGCACCGGGAAGAGGGTTCCTGCCAAGGTGATGTGGTATGCTCCTATAATACCACGGTTGAAACATCTGTTCAGAAACAAAAAGCATGCCGAGTTGATGCAATGGCACAAAAAAGACCGTAATAAAGACGGGAAGTTGAGAGCACCTGCTGACGGGTCGTAGTGGAGAAAGATCAAGAGAAATTGGAGCGACTTTACAGGTGACCCGAGGAACGTATGGTTTGGTTTAAGTGCAGATGGCGTTAATCCTTTTAGGGACCAGAGCAGCCAGCATAGCCCATGTCTTGTGACTCTATGTATGTATAACCTTCCTCCTTGGTTGTGCATGAAGCGGAAGTTCATGATGATGCCAGTGCTCATCCAAGGCCCTAAGCAACCCGGCAATGACATTGATGTGTACCTGAGGCCATTAGTTGATGAACTTTTATAGCTATGGAATGGAAGCGGTGGGATGAGAACGAACAGGACAATTTTGACCTACATGCGTTGTTGTTTGTAACCAACAATGATTGGCCTGCTCTCAGTAACCTTTCAGGATAGACAAAGAAGGGATACCACGCATGCACACACTGTTTAGATGACACCGACAATATATATTTGGAAAAATGCACAAAGAATGTGTACGTGGGGCATCATCGATTTCTTCTGACCAACCATCAATGTCGAAAGAAAGGAAAGCATATCAAAGGTGAGGCAGATCACCGGAAAAAGCCCGCCCTCCATACTGGTGATCACATACTTGATATGGTCAATGATTTACAAGTATTATTTGGAAAGGGTCCTGGCGGACTATCTGTTCCAAATGACGCTGACAAACGCGCACCCATGTGGAAGAAGAAATCTATATTTTGGGACCTACCCTATTGGAAAGACCTAGAGGTCCGCTCTACAATCGACGTGATGCACATGACGAAGAATCTTTATGTGAACCTTCTAGGCTTCTTGGGAGTGTATGGGAAGACAAAACATACACCGGAGGCACGGGAGGAACAGCAACGTGTTCATGAAAAAGATAACATGCATCCAAAGTTGTATGAAGGTCCTACCAGCTACGCTCTTACCAAAGAAGAGAAGGAAATCTTCTTTGAATGCCTGCTTAGTATGAAGGTCTCATCTGGTTTCTCGTCGAATATAAAGGGAATAATAAATATGGCAGAGAAAAAGTTCCAAAACCTAAAGTCTCATGACTGCCATGTGATTATGATGCAACTGCTGCCGGTTGCATTGAGGGGGCTTCTACCGGAAAACGTTCGATTAGCCATTGTGAAGCTATGTGCATTGCTCAATGCAATCTCTCAGAAGATGATGAATCCAGAAATCCTACCAAGGTTAAAGACTGATTTGGTGCAATGTCTTGTTAGTTTCGAGCTGGTGTTCCCAACGTCCTTCTTCAATATCATGACTCATGTCCTAGTTCATCTAGTCGACGAGATTGCCGTTCTGGGCCTTGTATTTCTTCACAATATGTTCCCCTTTGAGAGGTTCATGGGAGTCTTACAGAACTATGTTCGTAACTGCACTAGGCCAGAAGCAAGAATCTCCATGGGCCATCAAACAGAGGATGTCATTGGGTTTTGTGTTGACTTCATTCCTGACCTTAAGAAGATTGGTCTCCCTCAATCGCGGTATGAGGGAAGACTGACTGGAAAAGGCACGCTAGGAGCGGACTCAATAATATGTAGGGACGGGCATTCTTGGTCTCAAGCACACTACACAGTTCTACAGAACTCCACATTGGTGACCCCGTATGTCGATGAACACAACATATTCTGACCTCCAAACACCCGGAGCAGTGTGACGATTGGATTACATATGAACACATCAGGACTTTCGACAGTTGGTTGCAAACACGTCTCATGGGTGACAACACTGTTTCCGATGAGTTGTACTCGTTGGCCATGGGACCATCTTCAACTGTATTGACTTACAAAGGGTACGAGATAAATGGGAATACATTTTACACGATCGCCCAAGATGAAAAGAGCACCAACCAAAACAGCAGTGTCCACTTTGATGTAGCAACCAAGAGGGGAAAGGACACATATTATGGTTACATAGTGGACATATGGAAACTTGACAATGGACATGATTTCAAGGTCCCTTTATTTTAGTGCAAATGGGTAATCTGTCAAGAGGCGGGGTACAGGAAGACCCACGGTACGGAATGAAAACAGCGGATATGAACAATCTTTGGTACACAGGCGAACCATTCGTCCTACCCAATGATGTGGAACATATTTTCTATGTGAAGGACATGTCTACCATACCGAGAAAAATTAAAGATAAGGAAGCGAATACATCATACAATGAGCCAAAGAGCCACATAGTTCTTTCAGGAAAAAGAGACATCGTGGGATTGGAGGACAACACAGACATGTCTGAAGATTATGAAAAGTTTCATGAAATTCCTCCCTTCAAAGTCAAGGCTGACCCAAGCACGCTGTTAAATGAAGATTATCCATGGTTACGACGCAGTAAGCAAAGGACACAAGCGCAGAAAAAGTGAAGACTTTCTCTCCACAACTATATCATTGTGGTGACATGTGAAGAAATGAAATGCCTTTTGTAACATGCTATGTGGGTGAAATGATGATACCATGCCAACTTTCAACCTTTTCAGAGTTCATTTGAAGTGCTTATCAATTTCAGGGTCATTTAGGTCAAAAAAATTAGTAAGTGCATGAAAAATACCAAATGAAGTCACAAAGGGTTGAAAATTGATGATGTGGCTTTCAATGGTGCATTTTGAACACGCAAAAAGCCTGGAGTTCAAATCAGTTCAAGAAAATGAAATCCCTTTTGTAACCGATGAGTTTTTGTCTAAAACCCCGATACTTCGAAAGAAACTGTCCATTTTGTACAAGAAGTGCATCCTGCTTCTGCCGCAACCCTCTCCACTTTTCAGCACATGCTATTTTGGTGAAATGATGATACCACGCCAACTTTCAACCTTTTCAGAGTTCAGTTGAATTGCTTTTCAATTTCAGGGTCATTTAGCTCAAAAAAATCAGTAGGTGCATGAAAAATACCAAATGAAGTCAGAAAGGGTTGAAAATTAATGATGTGGCTTTCAATGGTGCATTTTGAACACAAACAAAGCCTAGAGTTCAAATAAGTTCAAGAAAATGAAATGCCTTTTGTAATCGATGAGTTTCTGTCCGAAACCCCGATATTTTGAAAGAGACTGTCCATTTTGTACACGAAGTGCATCCTGCCTTTGTCGTAACCCTCTCAACTTTTTGGCACATGCTATGTGGGTGAAATGATGACACCATGCCAACGTTAAACCTTTTCAGAGTTCATTTGAATTGGTTTTCAATTTTAGGGTCATTTAACTCAAAAAATTCAGTAAGTGCATGAAAAATACCAAATGAAGTCAGAAAGGGTTGAAAATTGATGATGTGGCTTTGAATGTTGCATTTCGAACACACGAAAGCCTGGAGTTTAAATGAGTTCAAAAAATGAAATCCCTTTGTAACAGATGAGTTTTCCTCCGAAACCCCGATACTTTGAAAGAGATTGTCCATTTTGTACACGAAGTGCATCCTGCATTTGCCGTAACCCTCTCAACTTTTTAGTACATGCTATGTGGATGAAATGATGATACCATGCCAACTTTCAACCTTTTCAGAGTTCATTTGAAGTGCTTATCAATTTCAGGGTCATTTAGGTCAAAAAAATTAGTAAGTGCATGAAAAATACCAAATGAAGTCAGAAAGGGTTGAAAATTGATGATGTGGCTTTCAATGGTGCATTTTGAACACGCAAAAAGCCTGGAGTTCAAATCAGTTCAAGAAAATGAAATGCCTTTTGTAACCGATGAGTTTTTGTCTAAAACCCCGATACTTCGAAAGAAACTGTCCATTTTGTACACGAAGTGCATCCTGCTTCTGCCGCAACCCTCTCCACTTTTCAGCACATGCTATTTTGGTGAAATGATGATACCACGCCAACTTTCAACCTTTTCAGAGTTCAGTTGAATTGCTTTTCAATTTCAGGGTCATTTAGCTCAAAAAAATCAGTAGGTGCATGAAAAATACCAAATGAAGTCAGAAAGGGTTGAAAATTGATGATGTGGCTTTCAATGGTGCATTTTGAACACAAACAAAGCCTAGAGTTCAAATAAGTTCAAGAAAATGAAATGCCTTTTGTAATCGATGAGTTTCTGTCCGAAACCCCGATATTTTGAAAGAGACTGTCCATTTTGTACACGAAGTGCATCCTGCCTTTGTCGTAACCCTCTCAACTTTTTGGCACATGCTATGTGGGTGAAATGATGACACCATGCCAACGTTAAACCTTTTCAGAGTTCATTTGAATTGGTTTTCAATTTTAGGGTCATTTAACTCAAAAAAATCAGTAAGTGCATGAAAAATACCAAATGAAGTCAGAAAGGGTTGAAAATTGATGATGTGGCTTTGAATGTTGTATTTCGAACACACGAAAGCCTGGAGTTTAAATGAGTTCAAAAAATGAAATCCCTTTGTAACAGATGAGTTTTCCTCCGAAACCCCGATACTTTGAAAGAGATTGTCCATTTTGTACACGAAGTGCATCCTGCATTTGCCGTAACCCTCTCAACTTTTTAGTACATGCTATGTGGATGAAATGATGATACCATGCCAACTTTCAACCTTTTCAGAGTTCGTTTGAAGTGCGTTTTAATTTCTTTCAAATCATCGTGGGAGTGGATTTCAAAAAAGGATCACCTAAAAAGCAAGAAACAAAAAAAAATAATGGAAATGATGCAAATAAAATTATCAAAGTATTTATTAGATAAAAAGAATTAACTAAAATAATAGAAGAAAAATACTGCAAAAAATGAAAAAAATAAATAAAGCAAAAAACAAAACATTTTTTTAATATGCCGCCTACTGGGCCACCACGGCCTGAATACGACTAGAAACCCAACAACTAGTTGGGCCAGGATTCAGGCCCGCAGAAGGACCAGTAGGCCCACAGGCAGAGGAGAGTGTTGACACAACAATGCTCATAAACAACTCTCGAGCCCTCTCGGCTAGCGAGGTGGGACTAAACACTTGTCCCCGGGCAGCACCACCTTTTGGTCCCAGTTGGTGGCATGAACCGGGACCAGTGCCACCCTTTAGTCCCGGTTGTTGCCACCAACCGGGACAATGCCCACCTTTAGTCCCGGTTGTTGCCGCCAACCGGGACCAATGGTCTCTGCTTCCCGTCCTTTGGGCTGCCAAAAAGAGACCTTTGGTCCCGGTTGGTGCCACCAACCGGGACTAAAGGGGGCATTGGTCCCGGTTGGTGGCACCAACCGGGACCAATGCTCTGTATATATAAGCGACAGTTTAGATTTTTTCAGATTTCATCTAGCACTTGCCCCACGACGCCGAGCACATCGATGCCACCAGGCTGCTCGAGCTTGCCGTCGACTCCCTCTACCCTGAAGCCCCCTGCCCCGACACGCTGCCCTGCCCCGACACACCGCCCCGTGCCCCGACGCGGTGCCCTGCCCCGATGCGCCGCCCCTGCCCGACGCGCACCTTTGCCCCGATGCTGACGCCGCTCCCCGACGCCACCCCGCGCCACAGTCCTGCCCCGACGATGCCGCCCCTCCTCCCCGTTCGGTCCGACCGGCCCCTTAATTTCCTCCATGTACTATTTTGCTGATTTAATTTGATGATATATATTTTTAGATGATAGATGATATATGATAGTTAGATTATGATGGTGATGATAGCTGATGATGTTGATGATAGATGATGTATGTTTTTTTTGTTCATATAATTTTTCTATAGCATTTTTGGTCAATGTATATATGTGTGTGTATATGGATGGATGGATGGTGGATGTATATATATAGAAAATTATCATATGATATAAAAAAATATCGTAGCTTCCTGTTTTTTTCCATGGATGTATGTGATGACCCACAAGTATAGGGGATCTATCGAAGTCCTTTCGATAAGTAAGAGTGTCGAACCCAAGGAGCAGAAGGAAATGATAAGCGGTTTTCAGCAAGGTATTCTCTGCAAGCACTGAAATTGTCAGTAGCAGATAGTTGTGTGATAAGATAATTTTTAACGGGTAGCAAGTAACAATAGTAAAGAAGGTGCAGAAATATGGCGAATCCCTTTTGTAGCAAGGGACAAGCCTAAACGAACTCTTATATAAAGTAAAGTGCTCCCGAGGACACATGGGAATTATTTTCAAGCTAGTTTTCATCATGTTCGTATGATTCGCGTTCGCTACTTGGATAGTTTGATATGTGGGTGGACCGGTGCTTGGGTGCTGTCCTTACTTGGACAAACATCCCACTTATGATTAACCCCTCTCGCAAGCATCCGCAACTACGAAAGAAGAATTAAGACAAAGTCTAACCATAGCATTAAACTAGTGGATCCAAATCAGCCCCTTGCGATGCAACGCATAAACTAGGGTTTAAGCTTCTGTCACTCTAGCAACCCATCATCTACTTATTACTTCTCAATGACTTCCTCTAGGCCAAAATAATGGTGAAGTGTCAAGTAGTCGACGTTCACATAACACCACTAGAGGAGAGACAACATACAACGCATCAAAATATCGAACGAATACCAAATTCACATGACCCCTAGTAGCAACACTTATCCCATGTCCTCAGGAACAAACGTAACTACTCACAAAGCATAATTATGTTCATGATCAGAGAGGATTTGAATAGAATTAAGGATTTGCACATATGATCTTCCACCAAGTAAACCAACTAGCATCAACTACAATAAGTAATTAACACTACTAACAACCTTACAAGTACCAATCGGAGTCGCGAGACGGAGATTGGTTAAAAGAGATGAAGTAGCGTTTGGAGATGATATGATGCTGAGGAAGATGTTGATGGAGATGAGTACCCTCCGATGAGAGGAGTGTTGGTGACGACGATGGCGACGATTTCCCCCTCCGGGAGAGAAGTTTCCCCGGCAGGACGGCCCTGCCAGAGCTCTAGATTGGTTCTGCTCAAGTTCTGCCTAGTGGCGGTGGCGTCTCTTCCCGAAAGCTCTATATTACGGGGGGCCCACGAGCCCCCCAGGCGCGCCTAGGGGGTAGGGCGCGCCTGGCAGGCTCGTGGCCTCCTGGTGGCTCCCCTCTAGTATATCTTCCACCCAGTATTTTTTATATATTCCAAAATAATTCCTCGCTGATTTTCACGGCTTTTGGAGTTGTGCAGAATAGGCATCTCAAACTTTCTCCTTTTCTAGCCCAGAATTCCAGCTGTCGGCATTCTCCCTCTTCATGTAAACCTTGTAAAATAAGAGAGAAAATGCATAAGTATGGTACCATAATGTGTAATAACAACTCATAATGCAATAAATATCAATATAAAAACATGATGCAAAATGGATGTGTCAACTCCCCCAAGCTTAGACCTCGCTTGTCCTCAAGCGGAAACCGAGATCGATAAATATGCTCACATGTTTAGAGATAGAGGTGTCGATAAAATAAAATACGGACATGCAGGCATCATGATCATATTTAGAACAGCAATATCGTCATATAATCCCTTATGCCAAAGTGACAATTCATTCACAATGTAAAACATTCATCAAGAACCTTATTGAGAATTAACAACCAATAGTCTTTAGTCATTGAAGCAATTGCAATTTATCATAACATCGGAAAGAGTCAAATAAGAGCTTGTAATGAAAATTCACATACTCAATCATCTTTTAGTCTTCTACAATTGCGAAAACTCATGCGGTACTCATGCGATCAAAGTTTCAGTTGAACACAGAGAAAGATAGGGGCTTATAGTTTCGCCTCCCAACTATTTACCTCAAGGGTAATGTCAACAATAATAATTCATTATTACTTACTTCCAAGTTGATATATGAATATAGATCTTTCCCTAGCACATGACGCTTGCCAAGATAATAGCAAAATAAGGAATTGGTGTCGATCACCATGACTCTTTTAAAGATAAAAAGTAAAGGTACAGGATAGGCTCTTCGCAGAGGGAAGCAGAGGTTGTCATGAACTTTTGAGGTTTGGATGTGTGATTTCTTAGTGTGAAAGAGCGTCACTTTATATTGCCTCATGTGATAAAGAACTTTATTATGTAGTCTGTCGCTTTTATGTCTTCCTCATCACAGGTTCGTACAAAGCTTATTTTCAACACACTAATAGATCATACATATTTAGGGAGCAATTTTTATTGCTTGCACCGATGACAACTTACTTGAAGGATCTTATTCAATACATAGGTAGGTATGGTGGAATCTCATGGCAAAACTGGGTTAAGGGTTTTGTGGATGCACAAGTAGTATCTCTAATTAGTGTGGAATTTTTAGCTAATATGGGGTGGAAGCAAGCATCACATGCTAAAGTATCCATAATCATATAACATTGTTCGAAACTGAGCAAACATAATTCATTATGTTGTCTTGCTTGTCCGACATCTACTTCTTAGCATGTAATAGTTTAATGAGTGTTCACAATCATAGATGGTGTCAAACATGATATATTTATATGTGAACCTCTCTTTCTTTATTACTTCTTATTAATTGCAACAATGACCAAGGCCTACGTTTGTCTACCCACAACAAGTTTCAGTCAACATTCTTTTTATATGTGAAGTCATCACTTCCCATAAGATCATCACATGATCTTTCATGCTTTTGTTCTTTTATTATTATTTCCTTTAGATCATGGCAAGAAGCAAAGCCCTTAACTAAAACACTCTTTATTATATAACTCACGAACTCGATTACATTGGGGGTAACACAAAGCAAAACTTAAGCCTAGATCATGCTAAGAACTTTATTCTACTAGATAAAGATATTAGCAAAAGGATCGAACTAATATAAAGGTAAAGGCAAAAGATGTGATGGTGATCTGATACCGGGGCAACTCTCCCAAGCTTGGCACAAGCCAAGGGGGTGCCCATACCCGTGTGTTTAATTGTCTTCCTTCGGAGGTGGTGGTGGTGAAGTTGGGATACCGGTCGGCTTGCTCAAGCTGCCCTTCAGATCCAGTAACTCATTGAGCACGCACTGAATCATAATGGTGTTCTTCTAGATTTCTTCTAGAAGGTGTTTGCTGGTCGGCCCCCATGAGTTTTCTCCTATATTCCTTTCACTGTGTAGCGGCCTCCTAGGAAGGAGCCCTTCTCGTGCTTGCTGGCCTCCGTGATTGTTGATAGTGGCCATGGCCTGAGGAGGATTTGGAGTAGTGGAGATGCCAGCAAAAGTGCCCCGCTTCGAAGCCGGAGGGTACACCTCACAGGAATCCCCGACATCTTCCTCCATGTTTGTCTCATCAACTTCTTATCCTTGAGACTCCATCTGCATCAACCAAGCATCATCGCGCACTTGATTGGAGGCGGAAGACGACATGATGCTTGACTCTTCGGAATCCTGATAAAAAACAGCTCGAAACGAAAACAGAGGATATTTGCGTGATACGAGGGTCAGACCTTTCAGGAGATTATATAATGAATTTTTATCGACCATAAGGAGTGTTCCACAAGAAAACGGAGTCTGGGAGGCACACGAGGTGCTCACGAGCCCCCTAGGCACGCCAAGGGGGTAGGGCCGCGCCTGGCAGGCTCGTCGCCTCCTCGTGCGCTTTCCGGACTACCTTAAATTTTTATATTTTTCTAAATATTCCAAAACGGGGAAAAATTGCTATTGGAAAAGTTTTGGAGTCGGTTTGCTTACCGTATAACACACCTCTTAATTTTCGGAGTCTGAAACAGGCTGGTAAACATCCCTTATGTACTCCTCCGGGGTTATGGTATTAATTATATTGCTTTCTACATCTATGGGAGTAACTAAGATATAATGCTTGATTCTTTGCCCATTCATAACTCCCGGAAAAGTGCCTTCCGCGTTGTTGATTTTGATGACGCCGGAACGATATACTTCTTCGACAATATAAGGACCTTCCCATTTAGAGAGAAGCTTACCTGCAAAAAATCTTAAACGAGAATTGTATAGCAAGACATAATCACCTACATTGAACTCACGTTTTTGTATCCTTTTATCATGCCACCTCTTGACTTTCTGTTTAAACAACTTGGCATTTTCATATGCCTGAGTTCTCCATTCATCAAGCGAGATAATATCAAATAACCTCTTCTCACCAGCAAGTTTGAAATCAAAGTTGAGCTCTTTGATTGCCGAATAATACTTATGCTCTAGCTCAATAGGTAAATGACATGCTTTACCGTAAACCATTTTATAAGGAGACATGCCCATGGGATTCTTATAAGCGGTTGTATAAGCCCATAGTGTAGCAGCAAGTTTCTTAGACCAATTCTTCCTAGACCTATTAACAGTCTTTTGTAGAATTAATTTAATTGTTCTATTACTTAACTCTACTTGACCACTAGACTGAGGATGATAAGGAGATGCAATTCTATGGTTGACATCATACTTAGCAAGCATTTTATGGAACGCACCATGAATAAAATGTGAACCACTATCAGCCATTAAATATCTAGGGACTCCAAATCTAGGGAAAATAACTTCTTTAAGCATCTTAATAGAGGTGTTATGATCAGCACTACTAGTTGGAATAGCTTCTACCCACTTAGTAACGTAATCAACAACAACTAAAATATGAGTATACCCATTGGACTTTGGAAAAGGTCCCATAAAATCAAAACCCCAAACATCAAATGGTTCAACAACAAGTGAATAATTCATAGGCATTTCCTAACATTTACTAATATTACCTATTCTTTGACATTCATCACAAGACAAGACAAACTTATGTGCATCCTTAAAGAGAGTAGGCCAATAAAAACCGGATTGCAATACCTTGTGTGCAGTTCTATCTCCAGCATGGTGTCCTCCGTAAGCCTCGGAACGGCACTTCTGTAGGATATGTCCCTTTTCATGCTCAGGTACATAACGTCTAATAACACCATCTACTCCTTCTTTATACAGGTGAGGATCATCCCAAAAGTAATATCTCAAATCATAAAAGAACTTTTTCTTTTGTTGGTACGTGAAACTAGGTGGTATATATTTAGCAACAATGTAATTAGCATAATCAGCATACCATGGTGTAATGCATGAAGCATTGATGACATTCAATTGTTCATCAGGAAAGCTATCATCAATAGGTTGTGGGTCATCAAGAACATTCTCTAACCTAGAGAAGTTATCTGCTACGCAGTTCTCAGCACCCTTCCTATCAACAATATGCAAGTCAAATTCTTGTAGCAAGAGAACCCATCTAATAAGTCTAGGTTTAGCATCTTTCTTTTCCATGAGATATTTAATAGCAGCATGATCAGTGTGAATATTAACTTTAGAATCAATAATATAAGATCTGAATTTATGACATGCAAACACAACTGCTAAAAATTCTTTTTCAGTAGTAGTGTAATTTCTTTGGGCATTGTCTAGAGTTTTACTAGCATAATGAGTAACATTTAATTTCTTATCAACTCTTTGTCCTAGGACAGCACCAGTAGCATAATCACTAGCATCACACATAATTTCAAAAGGTAGGTTCGAATCAGGTGGTTGAACAATAGGTGCAGTTATCAAGGCCTTCTTGAGTATCTCAAAGGCTTCTTCACAATCATCATCAAAAACAAAAGGAATATCTTTTTGCAAGATATTAGTGAGAGGCCTAGAAATCTTAGAGAAGTCTTAAATAAACCTTCTATAGAAAACAACATTACCAAGGAAACTTATTATACCTTTAATGTCTTTGGGCCATGGCATCTTCTCAATGGCATCAACTTTAGCCTTATCAACTTCAATACCTCTTTTGGAAATTTTATGTCCCAAGACAATGCCTTCATTAACCATAAAGTGGCACTTCTCCCAATTCAAGACACGGTTAGTATATTTACATCTATGGAAAACTCGATCAAGGTTGCTCAAGCAATCATCAAAAGAAGATCCGTAAACGGAGAAATCATCCATGAAAACCTCAACAATCTTTTCACAAAAGTCAGAGAATATAGCCATCATACATCTTTGAAAGGTAGCATGTGCATTACATAAACCAAAAGACATACGTCTAGAAGCAAAGGTACCAAAAGGGCAAGTAAAAGTGGTTTTCTCCTGATCATATTGTGGAACAGGTATTTGGGAGAAACCAGAATAACCATCTATAAAGAAAAATTGTGTATGTTTAGATAATCTTTCTAGCATTTGATCGATAAAAGGTAAAGGGTAATGATCTTTCTTAGTAGCTTTATATAATTTCCTAAAATCAATTACCATCCTATAGCCAGTAACAATTCTTTGTGGGATCAATTCATCTTTATCATTAGGGACAATGGTAATACCTCCCTTTTTAGGGACATAATGCACAAGACTTACCCAATCTCTATGAGCAACAGGGTAAATAATACCTGCTTCCAGGAGCTTTAATATTTCTTTTCTTACCACCTCTGTCATCTTAGGAGTCAGTCTTCGTTGGGGATCGGCAACTGGTTTGGAATCAGGATCAGTTTTAATTTTATGCTGGCATAGAGTGGGACTAATGCATTTAAGATCATCAAGAGTATATTCAATAGCATCACGGTGCTTCCTGAAAGTTTTCAATAATTTCTTTTCTTCATGCTCTGAAAGGTTAGCACTAATAATAAAAGGATATATCTCTTTTTCATCAAGATAAGCATACTTAGAGTATCAGGTAATTGTTTAAGCTCAAACACAGGATCACCCTTGGGTGGAGGTGGATCTCCAAGTAATTCAACAGGCAAATTATTCTGAAGGATAGGACGTTGTTCAAAGATAATTCTATCTATCTCATTCCTTTCATCCATATGCATATCATTTTCATGTTCAAGCAAGTATTGCCCTAAAGGATCAGTAGGAGGCACAACAATAGAAGTAAGAGCAATAATTTCATCCTTACTAGACAATTTTTTTTCATGAGGTTGTCTACCAAACTTAGAAAAAATAAATTCATGTGACACACCTCCAAAGCCAACGGTAATAGTTTGTTTCTCACAATCAACTTGAGCATTAATAGTATTGAGGAAAGGTCTACCAAATATGATGGGACAAAAGCTATCTTGTGTGGTAGTAAGAATGAGAAAATCAGTAGGATACTTAGTTTACCACACAAGACTTCAACATCTCTAACAATTCCCATGGGGCAGATAGTATCTCTATTAGCAAGTTTAATAGTAACATCAATAAATTCCATCTCGACAGCTGCAATCTTATCTTTAATTTCATTATATAAAGATTGAGGTATTGCACTAACACTAGCACCCACGTCACATAAACCGTGATAACAATGATCTCCCATCTTAACAGAAACAACAGGCATGCCAACTACAGGTTTATGTTTGTCTCTAGTATGAGGTTTAGAAATTCTAGTAGAAGCTTCATAGAATTGAATAACATGCCAGTCAACATTATCGGCCAAGAGATCTTTAATAATAGAAATACTAGGTTCAACTTTGATCTGCTCAGGGGGTGTAGGTGTTATAATATAGCCCTTACATATCATAGTTGAAGCTTTATCATGATCCTTTATTCTAACAGGGAAAGGTGGTTTCTCAATGTAAGCAGTAGGAACAATAGAATCATTATAAGCAATAACTTTCTCTTCAACTGAAATGGGTTTAGCTACATTAACTTCTATGGGAGGATGATATTTAAACCACTTATCCTTAGGGAGATTAATATGAGTAGAAAATGATTCACATAAAGAAGCTACTATCTCAGAGTCAAGTCCATGTTTAGCACTAAAATCAAGAAAAGTATTTGTTTCTACGAAGGATTTAACGCAATCGAACTTAAGATTCATACTTGACTCCTTACCTTCATCAAACTCCCAATCTTCAGAATTGCATTGAATTCTTTCCAATATATCCCATCTTAAGTCAATATCTCTCTTCATAAAAGAACCGGTAAAAGAAGTGTCAAGCATGGTGTGATTGTCATGAGAAAGCGGAGCATGGAAGTTCATAATAATAATCTCTCTAGGGAGCTCATGGTTGGGGCATGAATATAAAATTGACTTAAGCCTCCCCCAAGCTTGAGAGATACTTTCTCTATCACGAGGCCAAAAATTATAGATATAATTCCGATCATGATGTACCAAATGCATAGGATAAAACTTTTGAGGAAATTCCAATTTCAATCGGTTGTAGTTCCATGATCCAGTATCATCACATAGCCTATACCATGTCAATGATTTATCCCTCAAAGATAAGGGAAAGACCTTCTTCTTGATCTCATCCTCGGGAAAACTTGCAAGCTTAAATAAACCACAAACTTCATCTACATAGATTAGATGCGAGTCGGGATGTAATGTTCCATCTCCTGTAAAAGGATTAGCCAACAGTTTCTCTAGCATACACGAAGGAATCTCAGAATAAATATTTTTAGTAGGTGCAGTAGGTTGAGGAGAAACATTTTGTTCTTCTGGTCGAGGTGAAGATACCCCGAACAAGCCCCTCAAAGGACTAGTTTCCACAATGACAACTGACAATAAACTTCAGCACACTATATAAATGTTTCCTTACCAAATTCCACTTACCAAAGGCGCTTCACTCCCCGGCAATGGCGCCACAAAAGAGTCTTGATGACCCACAAGTATAGGGGATCCATCGAAGTCCTTTGGATAACTAAGAGTGTCAAACCCAACGAGGAGCAGAAGGAAATGATAAGCGGTTTTCAGCAAGGTATTCTCTGGAAGCACTGAAGTTGTCGGTAACAGATAGTTGTGTGATGAGATAATTTCTAATGGGTAGCAAGTAACAATAGTAAGAAGGTGCAGCAATATGGCCCAATCCCTTTTGTAGAAAGGGACAAGCCTGAACGAACTTTTATATAAAGTAAAGTGCTCCCGAGGACACATGGGAATTATTGTCAAGATAGTTTCATCATGTTCGTATGATTCGCGTTCGCTACTTGGATAGTCTGATATGTGGGTGGACCGGTGCTTGGGTGCTGTCCTTACTTGGAAAAACATCCCACTTATGATTAACCCCTCTCGCAAGCATCCGCAACTACAAAAGAAGAATTAAGACAGAGTCTAACCATAGCATTAAACTAGTGGATCCAAATAAGCCCCTTGCGACGCAACGCATAAACTAGGGTTTAAGCTTCTGTCACTCTAGCAACCCATCATCTACTTATTACTTCCCAATGCCTTCCTATAGGCCCAAATAATGGTGAAGTGTCATGTAGTCGACGTTCACATAACACCACTAGAGGAGAGACAACGTACAACGCATCAAAATATCGAACGAATACCAAATTCACATGACTACTAGTAGCAAGACTTATCCCATGTCCTCAGGAACAAACGTAACTACTCACAGAGCATAATTATGTTCATGATCAGAGAGGATTTGAATAGCATTAAATATCTGAACATATGATCTTCCACCAAGTAAACCAACTAGCATCAACTACAATAAGTAATTAACACAACTAGCAACCTTACAAGTACAAATCGGAGTCGCGAGACGGAGATTGGTTACAAGAGATGAACTAGGGTTTGGAGATGAGATGGTGCTAATGAAGATGTTGATGGAGATGAGTCCCCTCCGATGAGAGGAGTGTTGGTGATGACGATGGCGACGATTTCCCCATCCAGGAGAGAAGTTTCCCCGGCAGGTCGTCCCTGCTGGAGCTCTAGACTGGTTCTGCTCAAGTTCCGCCTCGTGGCGGCGGTGTCTCCTCCCAAAAGCTCTATATTGATTTTTCCTGTGACAAAACCTTTCTTATAGGCGAAGAGGGGGGCCAGAGGGGCTATAGGGGGCCCGCGAGCCCCCTAGGCGCGCCTAGGGGGGTAGGGCGCACCTGGCAGGCTCGTGGCCTCCTGGTGGCTCCCCTCTGGTATTTCTTCCGCCCAGTATTTTTTATATATTACAAAATAATTCCTCGCTGATTTTCACGGCTTTTGGAGTTGTGTAGAATAGGCATCTCAAACTTGCTCCTTTTCCAGCACAGAATTCCAGCTACCGGCATTCTCCGTCTTCATGTAAACCTTGTAAAATAAGAGAGAAAAGGCATAAGTATGGTACCATAATGTGTAATAACAACTCATAATGCGATAAATATCAATATAAAAACATGAAGCAAAATGGACGTATCAGTATGCTAAAGAAAATTATGAAAGAGCCAGAAAATAAGTTATGCCATATTTTTGTATATATGATATATGTATTTTGTTGGCAGAAAGTAAGTTGGCTAAAAAGAAGTTCCTTGACGAAGGAGTTTTACTCTGCCTAAATCGGGGAGGGGCAACATCACTAAACATTCATGATTTTCTTATTCATATTAAGAAAGAGCGTAAATCAAGGAAAATGAGGGGGGAGGAGTCCGCAAGTCCCCTAATTATCTCGGGAAAATGAGTAAGAAAATATCCGCAAAACCTAGAAGTGTTGTCGAGGCCACCCCAAACCCTAGAAGCGTTGTCGAGGCCAACCAAATTTACCAAGTTAAATGAGTTAAAAGAGTGTTCTCGAGGCCACCCCAAACCCTAGAAGAGTTGTCGAGGCCAACCAATTTTACCAAGTTAAATGAGTTAAAAGAGTGTTGTCGAGGCCACCCCAAACCCTAGAAGAGTTGTCGGACATTCATGAGAGAGGCGGTTCGGACGTCAGACATTCATGTTTGTATATTGATTGCCATGTTGTAATATTTCCAGAAACTATGGATCCAAGACACGAAGAACAAGAACAGTTGTTGGGGGACATAATCAATGGGGGACATCATATCGACTCGTATCTCAACTTAATCACCGATTGTCTGGAAGGAGTGGATTATGACATCTCTGGTGATCGAACAATGGAGGTGGAAGGACATGATCAAGATGGCTCTGGTGACCGAATGCCGGAGGAAGAAGGAGACCATGATGACGGCTCTGGTGGCCGATCGGTGGAGGGAGCTATTGCAAAGTCCGGCGAGGTATATATATTAATTAAGCCTGTGCTCACTGGCTAATTGATTCATTAATTGTTTTGGTATGTACATATATTAATTAACTCTTCTTTCTTCTATATCATAGCCCTCCGGAGTGAGCCAAACTTCATTGACGAGACGAGGCCCGAAGAAGAGGTTGCACAAGGATGAAAAGTTCACGATCACAGCACTCATGGACGATGGCCTACCGCTTGAAACAAAGCAGACCAAGGACGCATTTTCTGCTCAGTGCGGAGCTATTGTTAGGGACAACATCACGATCAGCATCAAGCATTGGAATAAGCCTAAGGACGGCGCCCTTGAAGGTGATTATATCTCCGATAGACAGAAAGAAGATCTTTGGACCACGTGGAAGTCAAATTTCACCTTACCACTAGAGGAGGGTCCGAATAAGCCAGTTATAGAGCCACGGGTCAAGGCGTGTGCTCTTAAGAAGATGGCAGATCTATTCAAGAGGGGGATGAATGAGTTGAAATCAAAGTTTGTCGACAAAAGGAAGACTCCAGAATTCATCGGCCGATATGAGAAGATAGTAGATTACTGGCCCGCATTTGTGGCCTACAAGACATCGGAGAAGAGTAAAAAAATGTCTGAGACAAACAAGATCAATGCTGCAAAGAAGTAGTATCACCATCACATGGGGTCAGGTGGCTACCTCAAAGCCCGGCCGTTGTGGGACAAAGCTGAGAATGACCTGCTCGCTAAAGGGGTCCAACCATAGACATATAAGTGGCCAGACCGTTCAAGGACTTGGTTCTTCGGGGTTGGGGGAACATTGGACCCTTAAAAAGGGAAGTGCCGTTGGACGGACGAGCAACTTGCAATACCCATGAAAAAGCTTTAGAAGTATATCGCCACAGCACAAGAAGGGACGTTCATTCCCGATAGAGAGAAGGACGAGCTGACTAAGGCCCTAGGGAATGCTGAGCACAGTGGATGAACACGAGGCACACTAGGCTCCGTTCCATGGAAGGTTGGGTTTCCCGATGCAGGCGGTTACAGAAGCTGGGAGAGAAAGAGGAAAGCGGAGCTGAGCGAAATTCAGAAGCTCAATGCAAGACCACAAAAGCTAGAGGAAACTGAGAGCGAGTGAGCTACCGGACAACCATCTCAGCGGCACGAAGCTACCCTAGAAGCTACTACCCCACCATCTCAGCGGAGAAGCAGCGTTGCTTCCATGGAGCCTGTTCAGCCCGACTTCACAGCTCCTAGCTACCCCGTGGATACTATGACGGAGGCTCAACATTAGGAGCTTATGACGAAATGCTGGAACCTCACTTTCCAGGCGGCTGTCGGCTCTGTTGCACCTCCTCAACCCAACGGAACTTTTCACTGCCGTCTGTTTCCACATGGCTATGCTGTTGTGATGGTGGATGAAGTAATGTCGGACTTTGAGGAGCTCGATCCTGACCACTGTACAGGTGAAGGAGAAAATAAGCTGGTTCGTTCCCTGAGGAGTACATTTCTATGGCATAAGGAGTACATCAAGCTTCCAAAGTGGACGCCTCTGCCTCCTCCTTCTCCTCAGGCGAATCAGGGCACTCCGGCTCCTCCTCCTCTGGCGAGTGGTCAGGGAACTCCGCCTCCTCCTCCTCCTAAGGCGAGTGATTAGGGCTCTTCAGCTCCTCCTCCTCCGGCGAGTGATCATCAAGGCGCACCACCTCCTTCTCCGGCTCGTATGATGCGTGGGGGCACTCCGCCACCTCCTTCACCTACTCCGGCACATCGGACCAGTACGCCTCCTCCTCAGCCTTGTCGAAAATAGCGGAAGGCAGCCACCGCCGCTCCGGCTCCTCCCACGCCTAGTAAGAAACGACGGAAGGGAGCAGACGCCGCCCCCGCAGCTAGCAGTACAAGCATAGGTAGGAGGGAATACAAAGACGGTCCATATCTCAAGCCTCCGGAAAAGTTACCATATGAGAGGAACGAGTCTGAAAACAAGGAGATAAGTCAGGCCGAAGTGAGGGAGCATTTTGCAAAGAAAACTCCAGCTCCAAAGGAGAAGATAGATCCGATGAAAGCAATGCACACTATCAATGCCCTGAAGCGACCACCACCGCCACCATTGAATTCCAACTATGTTCGCAGTGTTAAAAAGGCATATCAAGAGGCACGGTGGTCAGGAAGTACTTCCAGTGATGCAAAGTTAGTAGAATGAAGAAGTGGGAAAAAAATTCCCCAGCTCGGCGAACAGGCGAACCAATCGTGCCCCTCGCTCAAGGTTTCTAGCGATATCATTGGTAATCATCCAGGGATCATCTCCGGTACCAAACCTGGTGATTACCTGAGCGATGATGTACTGTTTGACCAGTTGGAGGTGGACGATTTCAAATACCTGTACGGGCATCCTCTCGTCAAACCTGATCCTCCTCCTCTAACAACGATGATGCGAAGATTCCATGAATGGTACCTGCAACACTGCCGCGAGTCTGGGAGGGAATCTTTGGTACTGATAGTTAAAGAGGAGCACGCTTCTTTGGAACTGAAATGTTGAATATTGAATTTGAGGAGATATTCCAGTTATACAATCAGAAGGACATTGACAAAACAATCATGCTTTGCTAATGTCTGTAAGTACTACTTCTGTAATTAAGTCTCTCTATGTATATTGCTCAGCTCTTTCATTGCATGTATATATAATTATCCTCACTACTATATTATGCAGATTGAAGATCGTCGCATGCAGAAAGCACAAATGTATGATATTGGGTTCATTAACCAAGATATCCTGCATGGGCATAATTTTAAAAATTATCCCGCAGAAACCAAGAAGAACTTGCTACAATCGTTGCTTAAAAATCAAAACAAAGGGACAATACTCTTTCCTTACAACTTCAAGTGACTGTTACTGTCTTCTGCATATTCGGTTTCCCTTACATTACTCGAGGTTTATAGTAATGTAATTGATGAGTTATGCATGCGTACGCAGTTTCCACTTTATTCTGCTAGAGATTCAGGTTGAGCGGGGAGTAGTAACCGTCTTAGACTCGAAATCAAAAGATCCCTAGCAATATGCGAGCATGACTTAAATTCTCCAGAAGTAAGTTTAATCGATCATTATCGCATCATATTGGCAACTTTGTTCATTTCCTGATATCAAGTAATTATTTTCTTTATCTGGTAGGGTTTGGAAAGAGTTCACAACAATTGTTCCGTCACTGCTGGGGGAGCTGTGATTTACGCACCCGAAAGTAAGTACTACTAGCTAATTCCGCGCATCTCCCATAGATTCTAGTTTCATCAATACCATTTATCATGCTTGATTATCAGTTTGATTGAACTCTATTTCTCGTAAAGTGCTTGTGGCAGGAAGACGGGACTACTTATGTGGATACTATGTTTGCGAGTTCATCTACAATGCGACGACCCCTCAGCGGGGCTACTCTAAAAAACAATTTGAAGTGGGTAAGCAATAATATTCACACTTTTATTTTAATTACCATATATATGTATTGACACCCTTCTTCAAATTTGATGTGGAAGATGCGGAGTGAACTCCTACCACATGATCACATACGAGCAATTCAAGAACAATTGACGGGATTCTTTCTTGACCACGTCATAAATAAAGCCGGAGAATACCATCTGAAATTGGAGATTAGATGTTAGGGATTGTAAGAGATCTTATATTTTATATATGTAGCTAGTAGCATCGTATATATATATATATGAAAACTTGTTATACGACCAATCTCTCGGAGAAAGAGAGGTCGATCACTCTTATCTCTATATGTTCATGACGATCTTCTGTACTTAATGGTTCCTTCATTTGCTTACTAGCTAGCGTGTCGAGTTCTCTCTATAGTAGCTAGCGTCGACCAAGCACGGAGAAAGAGAGGAAACTTCTCTCTATCAATTAGCTAGCTATAACAATATAAAACCCCTAAATTAACCGTCCAAAACCCCCTAAACCCCCTCCCTTAAAAAAGCAACTGCCAGATGCTGACGCGTGGATGCCTTTTAGTCCTGGTTGGTGTTACAAACAGGGACTAAAGGTTCTCCTGCCTGGGCTCCCTGCAGAGGCCACGTGGAGCCCCTTCTATCCCGGTTCATAAGAGAACCAGGACTAAAGGTTTAGGGCTTTAGTCCCGACCCTTTAGTCCCGGTTCCAGAACCGGAACTAATGGGCCTATGGAACCGGGATAAATGGGCCGTTTTCTACTAGTGACCGCCACCTTTCAACGCGAGGTGATCTGCCTCGAGAGGATGCTCAAGGAGCTCAAGAGTTCCCTTGCCGCCTTAGAGGCGGCCCGGAAATTAGAGCGCGAGGCGGCGCTCCACTTTGCCATCGGAGTGGACGACGCGATTGAAGGTAGGAGCCAACCTCTCTCCTTCCCCAGCCGGTTGCTCTTTCTTTTGCCGCTTCTCGTGTTTCATCTTGCTTTCTCCTTCTCTTCTTCTTATTTCTAGTGTGTTTCCCGGAAACTCATCGCTCGCGCTCCGCATGCCATTGAGGAGCACCGGGAATACCTTCAGGAGTGCGGTCGCTCCATCGAGGAGCACGCCACATGGGACATGGAAGAGATAGGGATTGCCGTCGAGATGCGGATGACCCATCTCGAGCGGAGCGTGGAGTGGCTCAAGACCGCCGGCAAGGAGGTCATCGCCACGCAGTGGCCGGGCCGCGGGGGAGCTCTGACGCACTACATGGCTCAGTGGCTGGAGCAAGCCGTCCCCTACCTCGAGGCCTGGAAGGCATCGGCCGCCCGAGCAGGGGTGCAAATGGCGCTCTGGTTCTTCACGTCTTGGAACGATGCCGTGGAAAGCCGTCCGGCTCGCCCGCAGGTCTTCTATCTTCAGCCCTAGCTTATGCATCATGTAGAGGTAGAGAATGTTGATGCTGCTGCCGCCATCTATCAGCACCCGCGAGAAGGGGCAAGCTTGCTCCTTGGCGGCGCTGGTGGGGTCGAGGACCAAGGCATAGCTGCCAGGATTCGACATCATGGCAGGGTGGTCGGCCTGGCTCCAAGTGATCGGCTTCTCCGACTAGTGCATGAACTGGGGAGTTGCCGGCATGGTGGCGTTCACCTCACGGCGGAGCCGACGCTGAGCGTGTTTGCTCGTCTCTTCACTGGTGAAGACGACGTAGCAACCATCCTTGTTAGGGAAGTAGTCGATTAGACGACCGTCGTTCGGATCCGTTGCCAGTGTCGGGGCGGTAGCTTGGGCCGGGGCCGGCGCACGGGCTGGCGGCACGGGAGGAGCCGGAAGGCCGTTGTGATAGCCCAAGTGTCGTCCCTACCTTTTATGGCATTGTAACCTCTTGTATGAACCTTGTGCCATGAGTTATGAAATGATTTGCACCTTGTCATCCATGTGTTGTTTTGCATTCATGCATCATGCATCATAGCATTCATCATGCCATGCTTGATTTTCTTGTGACCTTGTATGGTGTGGGTGTTATGAGTGTGGCTTGTTGGTTTGAGTGTGGTTGGATCAAGTGAGCAACTCTTTCTCTTCCCCTCTCTTTTCCTTTGCAACAAAACCTTCCAATAACCCCCCTTTTATTCATGTTATTTTATCAACAGAATTAAGTTGTTTTAAATTTTTTTAAAAATGTTCAAGAGGTAGCCCTATATATATTATTAATTAAGAGTGTGGCTCTTTTGATGTTTGGAGTTGTATGCTTGTGTGCTTTAAATAAAACAGGGGCTGTTATTTTTAAATATTAAAATTACTTGTCCTAAAAATTGTCTTAACATTTTTATTAAAGAGTGCATATTATTTTCTTTACAAAAGTATTTTTGTTTGCACCAAAGACCTTTTATTTTACCTTGGGGTTTTTCTTTTGTGTGGCTGTGTTTTGAAAAAATGGGAAAAAACCCTTCTCTGTTATTGTTTTGAGAGAGAGAGAGAGAGACAGGTCGGCCTCGCCTCTCCCGCGGCCTAGCCCGCTCGAGGGAGACGGTCACCTGCTCTCGTTCCCCTCCGTCAGTTCGGAGAGTAGCAGTGCGCTCTGCCGTCTTGCTTTTCGGTCGCCGTCACCGTCAGACCATGGGTATATAGCTCCCCCTCGGCGTGCGTTCCCCCTCAGCTAGGGTTCCACACTTCCCCGCCGCCGCCGCAGCTCCCATCTTCCCCACCATCTCTCTCCCTCCTCTCTTCTTCCCCCCTGTCAGGTAAGGTTTCAGAGAGAGCAGTGAGGTTTAGAGAGTGTTGCCGGTCGTCGATGCCACGTCTCCGGTGGGTCTCGTCCCCGGTGGTGATGGCGTGGAGCTCGGCGGTTCCCCCCGCATTCCATTCCCACCGCTAGGAGGTGAGGTGTACCTCCCCGTGGTGCCAATTGGCGTCGCTGCCGTCTGCAAGGAGTGGGTTATCGCCGGCTTCTTCCTGCTCGTCACCATCGCGTCCCCGCCTCTCCTTCCTCTTTGCGTGTCAGGGTCGCTGTGGCCCTCCCCTAGGTGTGAAGTCGACGTGTCGTCCTCCTTCCTTTTGCCTGAGCGTCACCGTCGTGTTCCTCGCCGTTGGGCCCCTGTTCGAGCTCGGGGTGCTCGGTTGCCAGGGTCTCCTCCGTGCCTGAGTGCGGGTATGGAGTCCCCGTTCTCCCCGCGTGCCCCGCGTCCTTCCTATCGCGCGCTAGTGCCATAGATCGCCGGAGCCACTCGCCGTCGTTGCTCTGTCGCCGTGCGGTGCAGTTTCAGTTTCGTTAGTAGCTTAGTGCGTGTGTGTGTGTATATATCAAAGGCAGTGCCCCTCCTCTGTTAACGATCTGGCGCGTAGTAGAGTGGTTGCTCATGGGTGGTATGACCCGGGAGGTCTTGGGTTTGAGCCCGAGAACTTCCCCTTTTTATTTTTGTTTTCCATTTGGTTTCCACTTGTTTTTCTTCCTTGCAATTTACATGTGTGTGTGTAGATGCAGATTTGAGATGTGTAGGTGTTTGTTATTTTTTATGTAGGTGTGTGTGTGCTTGGTGCACACATATATGTATGTGAGTGGCACATTACACCCATGTGGTGTGAGTGTATGTGGATGTGTGTGTAGGTAGAGTGTGTGTATGCCTAATTGTATAGATTGCATGTGCGCGCGTGTGTGTGTGTGGTAGGCACTATGCAAGTGCATATATGTGTGTAGGTGTTTTGTGTGTATGTGCATGGGTAGTGTAAGTGTGTATTGCATGTGTTCTTGTGTGCATGTGTGTGTGTGTTGCCATATACATATGCATATGCATATATGCATTGTGCATATATGTATGTATATGTGTGTGGATGACCACCCACACACATGAGCTTGTGTTTGTGTGTGTATGTGCCATATTCTTATTCATACATGGTGCATGCGAGTGTGTGTTTGGTGAACACCACCTTCTTGGGTGGTATGTTCATGGTGGTGTTTGAGCTCATATGCCTTGGGCATATATAGAGCATGTGTGTGTGTGCTTGTAGACACTAGTAGAATGTCGAACTTTAGTCCCGGTCGGGATGGTCCTTTAGTACCGGTTCCCCAACCGGTACTAAAGGCTCGGGACTAAAAGTCCAGACCTTTAGTACTGGTTGGCCCACGGACCGGTACTAAAGGCCCACCACGTGGCTGCCTACATGGGCTGGTGGTGGAGGACCTTTAGTATCGGTTGGTGATACCAACCGGTACTAAGTGTTTTTAATTAGGTTTTATTTTTCCTCTCTATTTATTGTGTTTTCCATTCATTTAAAATTTATTTTATGGTCCTACATACTGTAAACATTACACAAGTTGACGCGGGCGGCGTCGAGGCGGCGCGCGGCGTTGGGCGGCGGGCTCGGGGAGGCGCGCGGCGTAGGGGCGGTAGGCCGCGGCGATGGCGGATTCCGGCAGCCTGGCGGCACGCAAATGAGCTTCTACCGGTGCGTGGCTCGTACCGGGACGAGGCCTCCACTATTTATACGTGGAGGACCTTTAGTACCTTTGTTAATTAGATAATAGAGAGAATTAACATCTCTTATCTCCGTGCTTGGTCATGATGCTACGTACTATACTTATATATAGAACATATAACACAATTTAATCATCATTTTCGTCAATGAGACAGCATACAACAAGTTGGTGAGTAGTCATAATCACAACTCCTCCTCCTCATCATCATCATCAACTCTAACACATTTTAGCACTTAATAACACATTGTACCTAGGACCTAGGTACTCCTATCTCGTATGACCTACTCTACCCTCTCTTAGGTGCAATATCATAAAACAAGATAGGCTCTGACTCTCCATTATGGAGAACGGAGATCATCCAGTCTCCCATTCCTGGCCTACGCACAATGTTGCTTCCAAGTAGCTCTCTACGATTGAGCATAAATTTTTTCCAATCTTTGATTGTCATGACTCCATTGGTTTTAGAAATCCGGTATGGACAGGAGTGATGCGTTGGCTGACCTGGCCATGGTGGCCCTAAGCTCGTAACAAGAACGCGACCTCTTGAAAACATCAGATGAGTCACACAATTCTTCGGGATTTTCTGTTGAAAAATATAGTAATAACTTTGTAGTTAGCAATGTAGTTTAGTTTTAGAAGAATTTATGCAAAAGATGCGCGGCTGTCGTAATAGTAGAATTAAAATCTTACCATGCAATCTCCATGGATGTTACCGTAGTTCACCACGTGCACTAGTGGCAGGTATTAACCATAATGTGCAGGAGTTTTATAATAGATATTGTAATTCCAAGATGACTAAGAAATGCGGTAAGATGATATTTCTCCTTATAAGTTAATTTTGCTTCGTCACTATAGTAGTAGGTTCTATCTACCATCTTCCGTACATTTTGTGAAGAATGAAAATAAGCTGTCAATGAAAATAAGTTGTCAACTATTTTTCAATAAACAATATAAATTACTTAATAAATATGGTTGAGAAACTCACATAATGGTAGAACTGGAGGCATCTGCACATCGACCTAGATGTCGATATTACCTTCAATTTCATCTTCCGGACGAATATCAAAGATGATAAGCATATTAGGCTCAAATGCATAAGCCTTGGATAGTGCTTGCCAACTTTTGCATTAAAAATAGCAATAGGTGTCTGCATGGTATAATTTTACCGGAAAAGTAAAACCATGCTCGGTCCTCAAGTGAACTATCTTTACCTCCATATCTTTTTTAGTATTGAAACCAATTTTATCCAAGACAACAATAGTTGCATGGCAGGGGATACGCTAGTAGAAAATTACAAAATTAAAATTAATTATAAGTTCAAGAAAAAGAGTTCGAAGTCCTCCTTAATCACGAAAAAAGACTTGTCATTGTGACTTAGTGTATCCACTTCGAAGGTCTCATGATGCTGAAGCACCTACCATCAACTAGGAAAGTCTTGTCACACAGGCCGCGCTCGTCTTCGTAGTATTCGCACGTACCAAATTCACTTTCGTCTTCAGACATTTCCTGTGTTCATAGTTGAAACATTTAAAATCGATCGAAGGAAACTACGAGAAAACTGATCAACACACATATCACTATTACTCAATATGCAACGGGTTGACTTTAGGTCTGTCGAGTCTTTCCTTCCTAAACTCTCGTCTCACATATATGGTGGCCACTCCCTCTGATATTGCGACCGTCGGTGATGGTGTCTCCTCCATTCGTCCCAGAGTGCATTACACCAAAATGTCTAGCACACTAGAACGAAGGAGAAGCGACCCCCACGACAACAGTCGGGATTCTTCCTCTCTCTCTCATATACATATATATATATATATATATATATATATATATATATGGTGGACACTCGCTCACTAAAAGACACACAAGGAGCTGAAATAGACCTAAAGTCAACCCGTTTCATATATCGAGCAATGACATAGAAAAAATTCCCAATGTTTTACCGAAATGACTTGCAAATCACAAATACATTTATAATGAACTCGAATATAATATCGCTAATACTTCATCCCGAATAAGCCAGTTCCAAAATTACGGCACGCTTTGGATCTTAATTAATGCGTGTGTGACTTTCGGTCTGTCGAGGCTTTCCTTAAATAACTCTCATATCTCATGGTGTGTTGGTGCGAACTCTCTCACATTGATATGGTGGTGCATATATGTTGGTGGACAGTCTCTCACAGTAATAGTTCGACCGCAGGTGATGGACGCCCACCCTCTTCTCTTCTTGCGCAATATATCGACGAGTATATCGCAAAGAAGAGAAAAAAGAGGAGGCGCCCCCACGACAACAGTCGGGTTTCCTCCATCAAGAACACACATGAAAGTCAGACAAGGAGCAACGACAGACCGAAAGTCACACATGCATTATACCGATAAAATATCACTAATACATTAATATTTCTAATGACCTCGAATATAATATCACTAATACATCATACTTAATAATCCAGTTAATGCATCATCAAATATTAACTAATACAACTCGAATATTATCATATAAGATCACTAATACAGATCGAATATCCTAGAATGCAAAATGGAGGACGGTGAACTCGGTTCACTAGCGGTCTCTGAGTTGCCGGCGGCGGACACCCAAAGATAAGGAACCATCACGGGATCATAACTCAAGTGAGATCCCTGAAGGATCTGCCAAGTATTGTCAAACCGGGCGTCCAACGCCACCATGCAACGACGGACGTGCTCGTCCTCCTCCCTGACACGACGACGTACCACCTCCGCAGGTGCCCGCTCCCTCCGCACCAAAAGTGGGCCATGTGACCGCCACCACAGAAGGTCCGGGTCGATGACGATACCTGCATTCCTCACTAACCTTCGAGCCGGCGGAGCTCATTCCCATACATGGCGCCTATCAAGTAGGCTCTCGCGAACTACTCGACGACGAGGAAGCAGGCCGGGCACCATCGACAAATTGCTATGAGAACGTTTTCTTATCGTTTAATCACTAATTTTTTATAAAACCCAAAATTTGTCTGTAATCTAACATACACCGACAATCTAAATAAACCTAAACAAAATCTAGCGGAGGGGGGGGTTAAACTAAACCGAAACTAAATCTAAAACTAAACTAAACCTAAACTAACATAAAACTAGACCTAAACCTAAACCTAATTAAACAAAATCTAAATTAAACCTAATTTAAACAAAATCTAAATTAAACAAAATCTAAATTAAACAAAATCTAAATTAAACAAAATCTAAATTAGACCTTAAAAATAGAGGGCGGACTCATGGCGGTTGGCGGTAGGGCGGGGGCAGCCGGCGGCGAGGGCAGGGCGGCCGGCGGCTGGGGCGGGGGCGGCCGGCGGGGCAGCGGGTGGTGTCGGGGCGGCGCGTGGCGTCGGGGCGGCGCACGGCGGCAACGGAGGATTCTGGCAGCCTGGCAGCGCGCAAATGAGCTCTCCTGGTGCGTGGCTCGCACAGGGACGAGCCCTCCACTATTTATACGTGGAGGACCTTTAGTACCGGTGCGTGGCCCGGAATCGGTACTAAAGACCCTTTAGTACCGGCTCGAACCACACACCGGTACTAAAGGTCCACCCCAAAAATGCGCGGGGCGATGAGGCTTTAGTACCGGTGCGTGGCTCGTGCTGGTACTAAAGGTTTTGGACGAAAACTCATCTATTACAAAGAGATTTCCTTTTTAATAACTTATTTTAACTCCATACTTTTTGTGTGTTCAATGTGCACCATTCAAAGGCACATCATCAATGTTCAACTTTTTCTGACTTCATTTGATATTTCTCATGCGTTTAATGATTTATTTTGAGCTAAATGACACTAAATTTGAAAAGCAGTACAAATGAACTCTGAAAAGGTTGTAAGTAGGCATGACATCATAATTTCACCCACATAGCAACTTCTAAAGAGTTGAGAGAGTTACGGCAAAAACTGGATGCACTTCGTGTACAAATTGGACAATCTCTTTCGAAGCATGAGGGTTTCGGACGAAAACTCATCTATTACAAAGGGATTTCATTTTTAAAAACTTATTTCAACTCCATAAATTTTGTGTGTTCAATATGCACCATTTAAAGGCACATCATCAATTTTCAACCCTTTCTGACTTCATTTGATATTTCTCATGCATTTAATGATTTATTTTGAGCCAAATGACCCTAATTTGAAAAGCAGTACAAATGAACTCTGAAAAGGTTGTAACTTGGCATGACATCCTAATTTCACCCACATAGTAACTTCTAAAGAGTTGAGAGGGTTATGGCTAAAACTAGATGCACTTCGTGTACAAATTGGACAATCTCTTTCGAAGCATGAGGGTTTTGGACGAAAACTCATCTATTACAAAGGGATTTCATTTTTAATAAGTTATTTTAACTCCATAATTTTTGTGTGTTCAATATGCACCATTCAAAGTCACATCATCAATTTTGAACCCTTTCTGACTTCATTTGGTATTTCTCATGCATTTAATGATTTATTTTGACCTAAATGACCCTAAATTTGAAACGCAGTTCAAATGAACTTTGAAAAGGTTGTAACTTGGGATGACATCATAATTTCACCCACATAACAACTTCTAAAGAGTTGAGAGGGTTACGGCAAAAACTGGATGTACTTCGTGTACAAATTGGACACAATGTCTTTCGAAGCATGAGGGTTTCGCACGAAAAGTCATCTATTACAAAGGGATTTCATTTTTAATAACTTATTTTAACTCCATAATTTTTGTGTGTTCAGGGCTAACCCACATAACTTCTAAAGAGGTGCGAACGGCTATGCGCTTTTCCCCCTGGCGATGCCCATCGCGGTGGTGTAGTCGATCAGCCAATCCTTGGGTTTGGCGGCCCCATTGTATTTCGGGGTGTCCCCGGGGAGCGTGAAGCCGGGTGGGAACGGCTGTGCGAATCCGGGGGCCGAAGCAGGCCGGACCAATCGAGCCCTCCTCCTCGAGGACGGAGGATTGCTCGAGTTTGTTGATGCAGTTCCGGGCGTCATTCTCGCTGCGGGGGACGCGTGGTCCGAGCCGAGCCAATAGTTCAGGACGGACGGTGGGTGGCACCGACTGCCGCAACTCGCGCCGTGGAGGCGGCATGTGCCCTTGGTTGTGCTGGCTACGGGATGCCGGTGCTCGTTGGTGTGCCAGCTGCTAATAGCCGGCTGCTCACTCCCCGGCGTCTGAGAGGGCCGGGTGTTGTTCACCTCGGCCCGGCAGCTGGAGACACGAGGGGAGTAGGAGTACTGGGCCACCTGGCGGCCGTTAGTTCCTGTGCCCTTGCGCTCGAGCCGGGGGCCTTCAGTGGCGGCGCTCCCTGTTGCGAGGAGATGCTGCTACGCATCAGCAGCATAGATGAGCTCCCTGATGTGGCGCTCGTGGCCGGCACGCTCTTTGCCCTCCAAGCAGGCCAATTACTCGTAGGCCACCTTGAGAGCCCGCAGGTTAGCATTTTGCCGCCGAGAATTTCAACAACCATGCGCCCGCGGTCCCGCACAGCCCCACGCCGTCTGGGCTCGGCGCCAGCCGGGGTGAGACTGTAGGCGGAAGCGTGCTCCCGCTGTGCCGCCTACATGCGGTGCCACGTGGCCGCGAGGCGGTGGCATCCTCGAACAGGATGCGGCAAGCCGCCTCGAGGTTGGCCGCGGCGGTGTCGGTGTTCACCGTCGGGGCGATCGGAGTGCTTAATCCCCGAAGGGCCGCACCGAGCGGGTCGGACATGCCGACGCGGGAGGCAACAGCGGTAGCCGTGACCCGCGCCCATCTGTATGCGGTGGAGGAAGTGGTGGACATCACCCCAGGCGATCATGGGACCCGCTAGGCTGAGCTGCAGCAAGCGTGCCCACTGCTGTGGGCGGACCAACGCAGACGAGCACCCCCATGGGGTACTCGTCGACAGCAGGAGCCTCGACGAGGGTGAGCCTGCCGAAGCGCTCTGTGAGCGCGTCGATGTAGGCCGTGAGGCCGATGGAGTTGCCCGTCGGGCGTGCTGAGGCAAGCCCCACGAGCTCCCCACGGTTTCGTCGGGACGAGCGGCGATGGCAGGGTATGGCGAGGGGTCCTTCCCGGAGCATGAATCCGAACGGCGCCATGTATGGCCCCACGGTGGGCACCAAATGTCGTTGTTTTCTCACGGAATATGCCATGGTGGCTTACCATAAGTGGTTGGGGCCAGAGGACATCGACGGGCTCCAGGTGCGAGATTGGACACAAGCGGCGGTGACACTCATCGTACCCAGGGTCGGGGCCCTCCGTGGGAGGTTACACCCCTAGTCCTACTTGGTCTAGTTGGATGGATGTGTATGTGTACAATGATGCTCCTGAAGCTGTGTCTTGAGGAGGAAGAAGGACCAAATGGCTCGTCTTCCTCCACTACGGGGGGGGGGGTATGAGAGTTCTTTGGGTGTGTGTCCGCGATCATCCATCCGTCCCCATTGCATGGGGGGCTCGGGGTTTTTTATAGGCCAACCCCCTTGCTCTTACAATATGATTTTAAGTACTAAAGTGGAGGGACCCGGCTGGAAGTCTCTCCAGCTAGCCAGAGGGTCCCACCGCTCGCGTCGTCTCGTCATGGGCGCGGCCCGCTGGCCGAGCGGTCCCATCTCCCGTTGGGGCCCGCCTGCCGGCTCTGCGATTGGCCCTCACCCACCTACCACGGCACGGGCTGCCTAGGAGAGTGTCGTCTAGTGCCAGCCGGCCGAAGTCTCCGGTATGGCCAGCGGCACTGTAGCCATGCCGGGTAGGTAATCGAGTGGCGAAGGCATGTCGACACTGTTCCCCCGCCTAGTCGCGCTCACCGGGGTTAGCGGCCGGGACGGTTGGACTGTAGCCGTACACAGTGGTGCGTAAGCGGCCACTGTAGCCACAGGGCCTCCCGTCGTGCTGGTCACATCGCGTCGCCGTCCCCACGGACAGAGGGACGGGACGGGGCACGTCCGTCCCAAAGTCAACGGAAGAGCCGGACCATGGGCAGCTGGCCACACCCACCCGGCCGAGGGCCCAACCGACTGCTTGATCAGTCGGTCGGGGCACCATCCGGCTCTGGCTTGCGCTGGAAGTCCTTCAGCCGGCCATGGCCAGCCGGCCGCGTGGTTTGTCTTCGAAGCGAAAGGGGGAGGACCCCGTTGCTTGGACCTACCTAGGGATAATAACCCCATCAGCCTTCAAGGCTGGTGCGAAATACAGAGAGCTTTACTTGAATTTCGGTCGAACGGGTGACGTATCACTCAGCAAGATGATGGAAATCGCCACTCGGTATGCCAATGGTGAGGAAGAAGACCGCCTCCATAGCGGCAAAGGGAAAGCAATCATAAGTGACGCTGGCGGTAAGTCCAATCGGAAGCAAAAGTGGAAAGCTGATGGTCCGGTCCAAGCAGAGGCATCCACACTAGCGACTTAGGCAAAGAATAAGGGGAAAGCTAAAGGATAGTTTGCCCCTAAGAAAGGAGAGAATCAGTTAGGGGCTGATGTGATGGATCAGTCGTGTGTAATCCACACGAGGAAAGATAAGGAAGATAATGTGATTTTTCCCAAGCACACCACTCGAGAGTGTCGAACACTTATCCAGCAGTTCAAAGAAACTCCACCGAGTGATAAGACTCCTGAGAAGGATGATGAAGATAAAGAAACATTCCCAGATGTCACCGCTACGCTTGTGATTTTCGCTGATGTAGAAAGCAAGAGTCGATTGAATGTTATAAACAGGGAAGTCAACATGGCTGTACCTGCCACCCCCACCTACCTCAAGTGGTCCCAGTATGCCACCACATTCGACCAAACAGATCATCCTGCTCATGTGGCCTCTCGCGGTCGACAGGCTCTAGTGTTTGATCCGGTGGTGGGGGCACTCGACTCCGAAAGGTCCTCATGGACTGTTGCAGTGGTCTGAACATCCTCAATGCAGATACCCTCAAAGGGATGGGCATTCCGATGTCTGACTGAGTGAAAGGAACATGCAATTTCATGGAGTCAACCAAGGGAAGAAGGCCAAGTCACTCGGCCAGATTGCATTGGACGTGACTTTTGGGAACGATAAAAAATTTCGAAACGAAAATTTGACGTTTCAAGTCGTGGATTTCTAGAGTGCTTATTATGCCATTTTGCGTCGACCCGCATATCCTCGTTTCATGGCCCGTCCATGTTACGTGTATCTCAAGTTGAAGATGTCGGGCCCTAAGGGTGTGATCACGGTCACTCGCAATTGACAGCGTGCTGAAGAATGCCTCCAGCAAGGCTCCAAGATCGCTGATCATCAGATGGCTATGGTCGAGCTGGAAGAATACAAGAAGAGCGCTGAACCTGCTGATTTGCTCCGTGCAAAGAAGCCCAATTCCGAGTCGGCAGGGGTGGTGAAGAAAGTGCACATCCACCCAATGGATCCAACTACTGCACCGACCAATATATCATCAACACTCAATAGTAAATAGGAAGACGAGCTCATCCAGTTCCTCCGTGAGAACTGGGATATCTTTGCATGGAAGCCTGCTGTCATGCCAGGGGTTCCCAGGGGGCTGGCTGAGCACCGTCTGAGAGTCGATCCGAAAACTAAACCCGTCAGGGAGAATTTGCGTCAATCGGCGGCAGATAAGCGTAAAGCAATCAGTGAAGAAGTGGGCTGTCTCATGCAGGCCAAGTTCATTCGGGAGATTTACCACTCCGAGTGGCTTTCAAATATTGTTATGGTGCCCAAGAAGGATAAGTTGTTGCGTATGTGCATTGACTTCAAACATATCAATCGGGTCTGCCCGAAGGAACATTTTCTGCTCCCCCACATAGATAAGATTGTTGACTCTACTGCGGGATGCGAGCGTTTATCATTTATAGATGCTTACTCTGGGTACCATCAGATCCGTCTGCATGGCCCAGATGAAATAAAAACAACCTTCATCACGCCATTCGGGTGTTTTTGCTACATCACTATAGCATTCGGTCTGAAAAATGCCGACCCTAGTTTCATGCACCTGATTCAGAAGTGTTTACTCGACTAGATCCCTCGGAATGTCGAGGCATAGATGGATGATATAGTTGTAAAGTCCCGCAAAGGTTTCGACCTGCTGGCTGACTTGGCCAAAACATTCGCCATCCTAAGGAGATAAGATATAAAGCTGAATCCGGCCAAGTCTACTTTTGGCGTCCCTCGCGGCAAGTTACTCTGTTTTCTCGTTTCCGAGCGAGGACCGACGTCAACCCTTAGAAAATCAGCGCCATTACCCGAATGAAGACTCCCGTGCGAGTGCACGATGCTCAGAAACTCACAGGTTGCTTGGCAGCATTGAGTCGATTCATTTCTCGTCTCGTTGAGAAGGCACTGTCTTTGTACCGACTGATGAAGAAGTATGACACGTTCGAGTGGACTCTTGAAGCCGAGGCAGCGTTTGTTGAACTCAAAGCCATGCTCTCCACCCAGCCGGTGCTCGCCGCTCCTTGCAGCAAAGAGCCCTTGCTCCTGTACATCGCAGCCACTATTTAGGTCGTCAGTACAGTGCTAACTGTCGAGCGAGAATAGGAGGGTAAAGCTTACAAAGTCCAACGACCAGTTGATTAGGTTTCCAAGGTTTTGACTCCCTCAAAGCAAAGATATCCAGACTACCAGAACCTGGTTTATGGTATTTACCTGTCAGCAAAGAAGGTGGCACATTATTTTCAAGACCACTCAATTTCAGTCGTTAGTGATGCTCCGTTATCCAAGATTTTCAACAATCAAGACGCATCTGGTCAAGTGGCTAAGTGGGCAATCAAAATCTTATACTTTGACATTAAGTTTGAAGCCAAGAAAGCAATCAAGTCTCAGAACCTTGCAGATTTTATTGCTGAGTGGATTGAACAGCAACAGCCAACCCAGATTCACTGAGCACACTGGACCATGTTTTTTGATGGCTATAAAAAGTTGAATGGGTCCGGTGCTGGTGTTGTCCTGATATCTCCAAAGGGCGACAAGCTCAGTTACATCTTGCAAATTCACTTTGGTTCCTCCAACAATGAGGGAGAATATGAAGCACTTTTGTATGGGCTACGCATGGCTATCTCACTTCGCGTCAAGCGCCTGATGGTTTATGGCCACTCAGATTTGGTGGTAAATCAGGCGCTAAAGGAGTGGGATGTTCGAAACCCCGCTATGACTGGGTACTGTAGTGCTATTAGAAAGTTGGAAAATAAATTCGAACGCCTGGAACTTCATAATGTTCCCCAACTAAAGAACCAAGCTGCCGATGAACTAGCAAAGATTGGGTCCACTAGACGGCCTATCCCTAGTAATGTGTTTTTAGAGCACCTACATACTCCTTCGGTGCAAGAAGATCCTTTCACCGAAGAGTCCCCGCAAGCTATGAGCTCCACTGATCCGACTGAAGTCGATGTCCCTATAGTAATTGATTTGGTCATGGAGATTCTAGTTGTCATTCCACTACTAGGGAAAACCTTATAGACAGAAGCCTACTAGTAGCGCTGGACAAATAAAACCACTGCTGCTAATTACCAGTAAAGCTGTATTCCTGCAGCGCTACAACTAAGGGCTTAGTAGTAGCGCTGGGTGCTAAGAAAGTGCTACTGATAAGGTGGCCCCGCCGGCCCTACCGACACTATTTATAGTAAAAATGTTGGGTGGAAGGAAGCGCTACTGCTAAGAAAATAGCAGTAGTGCATTTTCCTCACAAGCGCTACTGCTATTTCTACTTAACCCAGCGCGGCCTCAAAATTTTGCTAAGTCCTTTCACGCCTCTCCCCCAACTCCTCTATCGCCGCCGTCAATCGCCCTGCCTGATCTCACCCCCGTCGCCCTCGGCCGCCCTCGACCTCACTGCCGCCGCCTGAGGGTGCCCTCGACCTCACCGCAGCTGCCCGAGGTCGCCCTCGACCTCACCGTCACCGCCCTCAACCTCACAGACACCGCCCTCGACCTCACCGCCGTTGTCCAAGCCCGCACAAGACCACCGCCGCCCGAGCCCGAGCCCGCCCGAGCCCAAGCCCGCCCGAGCCGCCGATCGTAAGGCTCTCCCTCTCCTCTCCCCTGCCCTCCTCTCTCTCTTTGACGTGATGATGTTCATATGAACCCTAGGTGTTCATATGAACCCTAGGTGTTGATATGAACCCTAGACTTGTGCTGCAATGTAGGACATATCGAGTGCTTCTGATTTTCCACAACGGGAATTCAATGATATTCCGGTAAAACATAAGGCATTTTTTCTATGTCATTGCTCGATATATGGAATGGGTTGACTTTGGGAGTGCCCACCATATACGTGAGATGAGATTTTAGGAAGGAAAGACTCGACAGACTAAAAGTCAACCCGCTGCATATTGAGTAATAGGGATCTGTGTGTTGATCAGTTTTCTCATACTTTACTTCAATCGATTTTAAATGTTTCAACTGTGAACATAGGAAATGTCTAACGATGAAAGGGAATTCACTATGTGTGAATACTGCGAAGATGAGCGCGGCCTGTGTGACAAGCCTTTCCTAGTTGATGGTAGGCGCTTCAACATCATGCTAGATGAGACCTTCGAAGTGGATACAGTAAGTCACAATGACATGTCTTTTTTCGTAATTAAGCATGACTTCTGCTTCTTTTGCTTCAACTTATAATTTTAATTTTTTACTATTCTACTAGCGTATCACCTGCCATGCAATAATTGCTGTCTTGGATAAGATTTGTTTCAATACTAAAAAAGATATGGAGGTAAAGATAGTTCACTTGAGGATCGAGCAGGGTTTTACTTTTGCGGTAAAATTGTACCATGCACACACTACCTACTGCTATTTTGAATGCAAAAGTTGTAGAGCACTATGCAAGGCTTATGCATTTGAGCCTAATATGCTTATCACCTTTGATATTCGTCCGGAAGATGAAATTGAAGGTAATATCGACATTTGGGTCGATGTGGAAACGCCTCTAGTTCTACCATTATGTGAGTTTCTCAACCATATTTATTAAGTAATTTATATTGTTTATTTAAAAATAGTTGACAACTTATTTTCATTTTTCAAAAAATGTACGGAAGATGGTAGACAGAACCTACTACAATAGTGATGAAGCAGAATTAACTTATAAGGAGAAAGATCATCTTTCCTACATTTCTTAGTTATCTTGAGAATTACAATAGCTATTATCAAACTCCTCCACATTATGATCAATATGTGCCACTAGTGCATGTGGTGAACTACGGTAACATGCATGGAGGTTGCATGGTAAGATTTTCTACTATTACGACATCCGTGCATCTTTTGCATAAATTCTTCTAAAACTAAACTACATTGCTAAATACAAAGTTATTACTATGTTTTTCAACAGAAAATCCCGAAGGATTGTGTGCCTCGTCTAATGTTTCTGAGAGGTCGTGATGTTGTTATGAGCTTAGGGCCACCACGGCCAGGTCAGCCTACGCATCACTCCTATCCATACCGGATTTCTAAAACTGATGAAGACATGACTGCTACTTCTTGAGCTTGCGTTGGTTTTTCCCTTGAAGAGGAAAGGGTGATGCAGAAAAGCAGAGGTAAGTATTTCCCTTAGTTTGAGAACCAAGGTATCAATCCAGTAGGAGTATCAAGATGAGGCACCAAGACACCTGCACAAAAACAACAAACTTGCACCCAACGCGATAAAGGGGTTGTCAATCCCTTTATGATTACTTGTAAGGTGATATCTGATAGTGATAGTAGCTAAAGATAAATAAGTGAATAAAAGTGCAGCAAGGTATTTTCTGTATTTTTGTATGTCGATCTGAATATATAATATGTAAAATAGACCCGGGGGCCATAGTGTTCACTAGAGGCTTCTCTCATGATAGCAAGTATTACGATGGGTGAACAGATTACTATCGAGCAATTGATAGAATCACGCAAAGTCATGACGATATCCAAGGAAATGATCATACATATAGGCATCACGTCCGAGACAAGTACACCAATACTTTCTGCATCTACTACAATTACTCCACACATCAACCGCTATCCATCATGCATCTAGTGTATTAAGTTCATAACAAACAGGGTAACGCCTTAAGCAAGATGACATGATGTAGAGGGGTAGATTCGTGCAATATGATATAAACCCCATATTTTTACCCTTGATGGCAACAACATGATGCGTGCCTCGCTACGCCTTCTATCACTAGGTAAGGACACCGCACGGTATGAACCCACACCCAAGCACTTCTCCCACTTCAACAATTATAGATCAAGTTAGCCAAACGAAACCCATAACTCGAAGAGACTTACAAGGATATCAAATAATGCATATAAGAAATTAGAGGAGACTCAAATAATATTCATAGATAATCTGATCACAAATCCAAAATTCATCGGATCTCGACAAACACACCGCAAAAGAGAATTACATCGGATAGATCTCCATGAAGATCACAGAGAACTTTGTATTGAAGATCAAATAGAGAGAAGAAGCAATCTAGCTACTAGATATGGACCCGAAGGTCTGTGGTGAACTACTCACGAATCATCGGAGAGGTAATGATGTTGATGAAGATGGCCACTAGAGATGGATTCCCCTCCGGCAAGATGCCGGAACGGTTTCCCGATTGGTTTTTGGTGGCTACACAGGCTTGTAGCGGCGGAAATTTCGATCTAGGTTTAGTTCTGGAGGTTTCTGTATTTATAAGACCAGGTGGCGTCGAGAACAAGTCAGGAGGACCCACGAGGGAGTCACGAGCCCCCTAGGCGCGCCCTAGGGGGGCGCCTCCCAGGCTCGTGGCCTCCTTGGGCATCCTCTCCGATATCCTTTCCTTCTGGCATTTTTGATATTTTCCATCAAAACTCACGGTGAAAGTTTGATTCCGTTTGGACTCCGTTTGATATTCCTATCTGAAAAAGGTCAAAAACACGAAAAAAACAGAAACTGGCACTGGGCACTGAGTTAATAAGTTAGTCCCAAAAATAATATAAAATAGCATATTCATGCATATAAAACATTCAAAGTTGATAATATAATATCATGGAACAATCAAAAATTATAGATACGTTGGAGACGTATAGATGACAATCAAAGATTGGAAAAAATGTATGGTCAATCGTAGAGAGCTACTTGGAAGCAATCGTAGTGAGTCAGGGCCTATCTTCTTTATGATATTATACCTAAGAGAGGGTAGAGTAGGTCCTACGAGAGAGTACTAGGTCCTATGTACAATGTGTTATTATGTGCTACAATGTGTTAGAGTTGATGATGATGACGAGGAGGAGTTGTAATTATGACTAGTGACCAACTTGTTATATGATGTCTCATTGACGAAAATGATGATGATGAGGAGTTCTTATATGACAATGATGTATTATGATGATCTCACGAAACTACTGTATATAGATCATGTATAAATACATCACAAATACGTAGAGGGTGTAAATCTGCGAAAGCAGGAATACTAGCAGTAGCGCTGGAAATCATCTAATAGTAGCACTGGATTAGCAGTAGCGCTTTGGTCGTCCAAGCGCTAGAGCTAGTTAGCAGTAGCGCTTTCCAGGCAAGCGCTACTGTTAACAGCACATAGTAGTAGCGCTTGCCAGGCCAGCGCTAGTGATAAAACTTAGCTGTAGCACGATAGCAGTAGCGCTGGACCTAATGCAACTACTATGCATATTTTGAGCGCTACTACTAGGGTTTTCCCTAGTAGTGTTCCCGATTGGAAGGTGCCCTACATTGCCTATATCTCCTGGAGGAAGAGCAAGAGATGGCTCTGATCCGCACTACAGCTTATCAACAAGATCTGTGACGTTTCCATGTGAAGAATGTCAAGAGTCGATCATTTCATGGGGGAGACTTGGTACTACGAGTGGATCAATAGCGATCCCACAAGCTTTCTCCAGCGTGGGAAGGTCCCTTCGTCGCCACCAAAGTGTTGAAAAACGTAGCCTGTCACCTGTACAACCTCAAGAAACAGATAGATGAGCTAGGGTTCTGGAATGCAGATCTCCTCCGATGGTTTTATACTTAGAGACAAAAGAGTTTTTGATGTAATAAAAGTACTTCATCTATGCAAATCAGACTTCCACAGTTTGTTGTCGATTTCGATCATACAGTTTCACATTTGGGAATTCTTCGAGTGTCGAGCAATCCTCACACTCGGGGGCTTAGCTGTGAACATTCTTTCGCCTAAGTTGAAAACCCTGTCGGGTGGATAGAAGTCCATTCACTCAACGACTTAGTTACGAACCAGCCTTTGTCTAAGATGAAAACCCATCTCCGAGTGTCGAGCAATCCTCACACTCGGGGGCTTAGCTGCGAACATGCTTTCGCCTAAGTTAAAAACCCTATCGGTGATAGCAGTCCATTCACTCGACGACTTAGCTACGAACCAGCCTTCGTCTAATTTCAAAATTCTTCTCCGAGTGTCATGCAACCTTCACACTCGGGGGGGGGGGGTAGCTGCGAACATGCTTTCGCCTAAGTTAAAATCCCTGCCGAGTGGATAGTAGTCCATCCACTTGAAGACCTATTTGCAAATCAGTCTTCGCTTAGGTTCAAAGATACTCCATGTGTTGAGCAATCCTCACACTCGGGGGCTTAGCTGTGAACATGCTTTCGCCTAAGTTAACCTGCTGAGTGGATAGTAGTCCATGCACTCGACGACCTATTTGCGAATCAGTCTTCAATTAAGTTCAAAGATACTCCGAGTGTTGAGCGATCCTCACACTCGAGGGCTTAGCTGCGAACATGCTTTCGCCTAAAGTAAAACTGTTACCGAGTGGATAGTAGTCCAACACTTGACGACCTCTTTGCGAATCAGTCTTCGCTTAGGTTCAAAGATAGTCCGAGTGTTAAGCGATCCTCATACCCGGGGACTTAGCTGCGAACATGCTTTCGCCTAAGTTAAAATACCCACCGAGTGAATAGTAACCCATCCACTTAATGTCCTGGCTGCGAATAAGTCTTTGCCTAGGTTCGAAAGCTACATCGAGTGTTGGGCAATCCTCACACTCGGGGGCTTAGACGCGAACCAGCTTTCACCAAAGATAGAAAACAAATTCAGTCGAATAAATGATTGAAAGCCAAATTAAGATAAATCCAAAGGTTTAATCGCAGATAAATGTTTCGCGAGAAAGAAAACGTGCTCAGGCTTAAGGACTGAATGAAGTTTTAAAGTTGATACAATTCCACTTGGCATACCGAGGCAAATGAAGTTTCTCTCTCAGAGATCAAGTTTTTCAAGCACCCGCCGGGCTGGCTGGCTCGACGAACGTGTCCAAGTCGATGTCCTCTGCGATCCTGGTGGCCGCGTCGATGAAGGTCTCCATGAAATCTTCAAACTGAAGTTTCTTCATGTTAACCACTCGGAGCTCCTTCAACTTGTCTTCCCTCGCATCCTTGTAATGGACCCTAACGAGGGAGAGTGCCATGTCAGCTCTGCAGTGAGCAGCAGATATCTTCCAGGCTTGCACTCGACTGGGGAGGTCGTTCAGGCGTGCCATCATAGATGTTAGGTCGAGGTGAAGAGTGTCTTCAGGCCACAGTTCCTTGTCGATCCTTTCCATCGCACATTTCAGTTGGATGACATATGCTTGAACACCCTGGAGCCTGAAGTTGAGTCTGAGCATGTTCATGGCCACCGCATCTCCAAGAGGTGACTTGGTGGGATCCAAATTGGCTCGATCTCCTTAGTCTCTTTTTCAAAGTCCTGGCAGAATTCTATTGGGAAGAAGGAATGAGAAGAGGATTGATGAGATTTAGTCGTCAAAGATTTTATAAAGTTCAGTCCACAGAGATACTCACCGTCGAGCATGATGTACTTCTTCCTTGAGAACTCCCCCAAGTGCTTCCCCAGGCCATTGCTCCTCTTTGTTAGCTGCTCAGTTCTCTTGATGAGGTCCACACGCTCCTGCTTCAGTTTCGAGTTCTCCTCCTCCATCTTCTTGGTAGCAGTCAGCTTTTGGTCGGTAGCTTTAGATTTCTCCTTCGCCACCCATTGGGCATCAGCAAGCGCTTTGTCCTTGTCCTCCAGCACTTTCTTCATGGTATCTAAAGAAACATTAATTTTGAGTCGCGCTTGGACTCGATGATTTTCATTGCGTACATTTGTTCGAGTGAAAGCACTCGGTTCAACGCATCGAAAGTGAGGATGAGAATGTAGTGGGTCGACATAAGTTACCTCCCATAGTTTTCAGTTCATCCCACACTTGCTCCAAAGCATTGTTGGACGCTTCCAAATCCACGCGCAACCGGTTCCTTTCATCTTCAAGGTCCTTGTACTGCGTGCCAAGTTCACAAGCCCTCTAAAATCAACAAAGAAAAAAATTTGATGGACAAGAAATACCAGCACTGCGAAGTGCATCAGACCAAAGTCGGTCGACTAGGCATCGCGCACCGCCCTGCCCCATTATTTGGAATAGCGCCATATCATGCTTGTGCAATGATATCCATGAAACCTGCGTCCAGGGGAATAAGAATTCAACCAAAAGTCCACTGGACATGTCGAGTGGCTAATGTACTCTGCGCACCGTAAACAAATTCAAGACAATATCTATCAGACAACCGCCAGTGCTAGCACTCGACGACGGTCTCGGGGACTACACCCAGTGGGTGCACTCAGAGTGCCCCCACTGGAAAGGTTAACGCTTGATCTGTCGAGTGATCCGACGACCCCACTCCGCACCTTGGAAGCAGCATCATATAATGGTTGATCAAATGATGTCCATAAAACCTATAAGGTAACTTCGGTGCGGGACGACTAAGGAAAATAAAATACATTCGACATGTCGAGTGATGACCGTACTCCACGTACGACAAAAATTCTGATTTCAAGTTTTCAAGACTACTATTTATCGTCTGCGATCGACAGTAGCCTCGGGGACGACACCCAGCGGATGCACTCAGCGTGCCCCCACTAGTTACTAGAATAGTTGACAAGGTTTGCCCTGTCGGAGCATTCAACGGTCTCTATCAGACCCCCGCCGGTGCAAGCACCCGATGGGGGTCTCGGGGACTACACCCAGTGGGTGCACTTAGCGTTCCCCCACTAGTTCTGCCAACTCTTGACCTGTCGAGTGGCATAGAATATCCATAACTGGAACACTCATCACTCGATCTGTCGAGTGACATGCCACCCCACTCTGCACTACTGGAATAGCGTCATATCATGGTTGATCAATGATATCCATGAAACATACAAGGTAGTGTCGGGGTGGTGCGATCAACGGCAAATGTATCCCTAATACGAAAAACTCTAAGACCTCTATCGGTGCAAGCACTCGACAGCGGTCTCGGGGACTACACCTAGTGGGTGCACTCGGAGTGCCCCCACTGAACCAAAACCTACTCGATTAAAGACCTGATCTATTCGAGTGGAGAACCTTAAAACATTGTACAAATGGAAAACAAACACCCAGTGGATGTACAACCAAAGAAGACAGGAATTCAATCGGAAATGTACTTATAATCGAACTTACTCGGACATTGGTGCGAAGTGCTGTGCTAGCGTCATAGGGCAACTTGCTGGCTTCGTACGCTTGTTTGGTGCGTAGCATCATCTGCTCTGCCTGGATCATGGCATCCTTTGCAGCTCCGGTCTGGTCTTCCAAAACACGGTGCAGAGGAAAAGCCGTCACTGGCGGGGTCAACATAATGGCTGGGGCAGTCGAGGTGGTCTGAGCAGGTTCGGTTGGAGTTGACGTCACGATAGTCAAAACAGCTGGTGGGGCACTCGACAGAGGCACTGTGGGGTCAGCTCCGACCCGTGTCTAGTCGCTTATCTCCAGGGAAGATCCGGTGCTCGACCACTAAGGCGTCTGCACGGACAAAGTTCTTCGAGTACGTATGCACGGGGTGCCTAGGATCTCACCTCTGCCTCCCATGTCCCCAAGGTGTTCCTCGTCATCTTCTAGCTAGATGATTTCTGCAGTTGTGAATCGGTAATATTAACTTTTGCAATCGACAAACCATATTCGAGAAGCAGAACTAAAGATTTGGTTACCTTTGTGAGAAGTGGCTGCATCGGCAGTGTCTACGTCCATTGCTTCCCCTCGGTCACGTTGATGTGATGTCACTGAAGTAACATCTCTGATAGATCAACACTCGGTCAACAAGAGTTCAAAGTCACAATCGACAGCGAGAATTCAAAAGTAAATACTCACGTGGAGAGGACAGGCACATCCATCCTCATGCGAGGCAGGGCTTTGCGAGGTTTTGTTACATTCGGCTTAGGTTGCTTCGCCGATCGCTCACTTGACTCGTCGGTTGAAGGTCGGCTCCGCTTCGGGTTCTTCTCACTTGGGCCTGGGGCCTTGTCCTCAGCAGTCGCAGGGTGTTGGCGAGACTTGGAGCAGCGTTCGGTGCAAGGAGGAGACTTGACTTATTCCTCCCTCCCTCCCTCCCTCGCAGCGTTCGGTTCGGTGTTGGCAAGTCTTCATATTCGTGTTAGGAGTCATAAGAGCCGTCGACATCCATGCTGCCTCCCTCGCTCTCCTTGCCATCTTTAGGTCGGTTCCCATTGGGTACAGGTGAGTACATATGTGTCCACTCCTGCATGATTCAAAGAAGGAAGACAGTCAATAAATCAATCGATCACTCGACAGTACAACTACTTCCGTCGACAAAGTATAACTTACCAGATTCTTCGGCGGGTTTTTGGCCGAGTAAGGTCGGATCCTCTTGGCTCCTAAGGGATTGTCGCATGCCCCGGTGATACTGTGAAGCCATTGCTCGACAATCTTTTGCGGAACCTCTTCTGGGTGCATCCTGATCGAATCCTCGGGGCCTGCATAGTGCCACATGGTGTGATCCCTGGCTTGGAGCGGCTGAATCTGTCGACTGAGGAATGTTTCCAAGAGATCCATGCCGGTCACTTCACCCCGAATAAGTTTCACCACGACATCCACCAAGATTCCCACTTGGAATTGTTCCTTTTCCGACACCTTTAGAAACTTGGGGATGGCTGGACAATCAGATGTGAAATGGGAAAGACCAGTCGACATGTTGGGAGAAACTACGTCATTGCAATAAAACCATGTCGACTGCCAGCCTCTAACAGATTCAGGAAAGGTCATAGAAGGGAAAGAACTATGAGCTCTCTTTTGAAGTCCTAGACCCCCACACAGCAGCAATACATGAGTTTTCCCATCCTCAGGGAGGGCTTTATTTAAAGTCTGAGATCTAACTGTGAAGATGTGCTTGAATAGTCCCCAATGAGGAGGACAGCCCAGGAAGCACTCGCACAAGGTGATGAAAGCAAACATGTAGGAAATTGCATTCGGCGGAAAGTGGTGGAGCTGAGGACCTAAGAAATTCAGAAACCCTCTAATGAACGGGTGGGGAGGCATAGAAAAACCTGTTTCGACGTGGGAGAGGAGGAGAACCCGCTCTCCTTCATGTTGGTCCAGCTCGCTCTCTCCCTTCGACAACCTCCAGGCACCAAGCACCACAAGCCCATCGGCAACCAGGTCGCCGATGTCCGCTTGAGTGACCACCGATGGGAGAAAATCTCCCTGGATCCATCCCGATGACGCTGTGAACCGAGCGGTCGAGGTCTTCGTGCCCTTTACTTTCGCCACCCCCTTCTTGGCACGCTCTCACTTCTCTGTGGTTCCCTTCGTCATCGCAGTGGATGCTCTCATCGGAGAAGAGCGGAGTGTTGCGCTGAGGAAAGAGGAGGCGGAGGAGAACATGAAGTTTGGGGGAGATTACTGTGCAATCCAAAGTGCTTCAGGATTTATACCCCATCGAATGCCTCGCTAATGGGTGGGCCTGCAAGATCACCGCACACGTCAACCACAGACGATGCCCTATAGATGGCGAAATGACCAGCGCAAGAATCGAGGCGTCACGCCCCCACTTGCCCCGATCGTGGCGTCATCGTAGCAGGCGCGTGCGCTACCCAAATTTTCGTATCCCGCAAGATCAGGGCCTGACAGACCGACCAGTCACCTCCAAAGATTCCTTTAGATCACACGGAACAAAATTGGTATTGAACATTCACTCGGGCACTTTCAAGGCTGAACTGATTCGGGCGAATGACGAAGAGTTCAGTCAACGCAAGTTTCGTTGAAGCCCCGAATGTCATTCGGAAGATTTGGTGTCTTGTTTTGAACTGACATCGATATCCCCATTCACCACTCGAACCCTGATCCATTCGACGGCTAATGACGAGGATATGTACCTAGGGTAGGGTCCTAGGCCTGACCTACATACCCACCTAAGGACACTACATGGGAGGACTTGAAGATCACAAGTAAGCTTCCAACTGGATTCTCGATGGCGCTCATGTCACTCGACAGGCAATCCACTCGGAGACTTCTTCCTCCACTCGACAGTCGTGTGTCACTCGGAAGACCTCACTTCCAGTCGACGCCAGAAGACCAGAAGCCACCCCTAGGAGGTGAACAGGCAGGCGTTAGGCCTTTTGTCATTAGTAGCTTTTATTATGTACGTTACCTGTAACGCTGGTCTTTAAACCCATGACTGGAGCCTTGGATGCCGGGCAATTATAAGGGGCAGCAAAATCTATATAAGCCGCCCCTCCCCTGTGGCACAAGGGTTCGAAACCACTCTAATCTCAATATTCCACACAACAAAGCTCCAAAGCACTGAGACGTAGGGTTGTTACCTCCACGAGAGGGGCCTAAACTCATACATCCGTGTGTACATCCTCGCTGTAGCTAGGACTCTGCCTTCTCCTTTTGTACCCCTACCTTCTACTGTCAGGATCGTTCCCATGACACAACTGACACTACACTCTAGACAGACTCAGCCAAACCATAACACTTTGATGCAACCGACACTACACTCGATGCCACCGAGTTGGGTTGCCAAGTTTCTCTTATGCAAGTTGACAATTTTGGTCCGTCCGAAAATGGCAAATTGGCGTCACTGAGATTGGAAAATCTGACCGTTGGTCACCCTGTCGATGCAACCGAGAATTGTATATCGGTCCCTCCGAGGTTCAAAAGTTGCCACTTTTGGTCACTTCGCGCGGTGTCCCCGAGATGGTCATTTTGTGTGTAACGGTTGGATTTTCGGGGATGCCTATATATAACCCTTCACCACCACCCACTCGAAAGAGAAGCACTCAGAACTATTCCATACCTATCCTACTCAGTTTTATGAGAGGGAACCACCTACCATTGTGTTGAGGTCAAGATCTTCCTCTCCAACCATTTGGATCTTGATTTCTAGCCTCCCCAAGTTGCTTTCCACCAATCCCATCTCTTCTACCAAGCCAAATCTATGAGAGAGTGATTGTGTGTTGAGGAGTCTATCATCTTGAAGCACAAGAGCAAGGAGTTCATCGTCATTATCGAGCCTATTACCTTTTGGAGGGTGGTGCCTCCTAGATTGGTTAGGTGTCGCTTGGGAGCCTCCAACTTCATATTGTGGAGTGAACCAAGAAGTTTATAAGGGAAAGGAGATTGCCTACTTCATGAAGATCTACCCATAGTTAGGCTAGCCCTTCGTGGACGGAAGCTGCATGGAATAGTCAAGGTTGCTACTTCGTGGAACCCTCCGTGGACTCTCGCAATTGTTACCGTCCGTGGGTTGAAGATTGCATGAACGTGGGCGTACGATGGCACCACCTACCGGAACCACCGGAAAAATCATCATGTCATTCCTAACCCTCTCTTTACTTACGTGTGCAATGTCTTTACTTTCTGCTGCTACACTCTGAGACATGCATGTGTAGGGTGTTACTTGATATGCTATGAATGCTAAAACTTGCCAAGAATTAAAATTGGGAAAAAGGAAAAACTTTTATTTGGTCGAGTAGTCTAATCACCCCCCTCTAGACCTACTTTCGATCCTACAGATGGCGGCTTATCGACAGGAGGTGGATATCGTCGCTGGCCATTTCAAGGGTTATTAGGTAGATCATATTGATTGTCGCAAGAACAAAGCGGCTGATGCATTGTCAAGACTGGGCTCTCAGTGTAAGCCAGTGCCGCCTAACGTTTTCTTAGACATATTTTATCACCTGTCTGTTAAGCTACCTTCAGAGGAGGATCTAGCCATACCTAACCCGAAGGGGCAGCTAGTGGTGGCTTTACATGCTATTCCGGACTGGACGGCGCCGTACCTGGCGTACCTGACCCGAGGCGAGTTACCTGAGGATGAGACTCTGGCATGGAAAATCATGAGGCGTTCTAAATCCATGACCATCATTAACGGTGAGCTGCACAAGTGCAATGTTACCGGCATCTTCCAGCATTGTGTTTCTCCGGAGGAAGGCAGGTAAATTCTATATTAAATACATGCTGGTGATTGCGTACATCACGCCGGGTCAAAGTCATTTGTGGCTAAGGCTTTTCGACCTGGTTTCTTATGGTTGACGGCTCATAAGGACGCAGAGGATTTGGTTGCTAAGTGGGACGGGTGTCAAAAGTTCGGAAGACGTGCTCATGTGCCTGCTAAGGAGTTAAGGATGATACCGATCACCTGGCCGTTTGCAGTATGGGGGCTTGATATGGTTGGACCTTTCAAGCGGTCTAAGGATAAGAAGACCCACCTCTTGGTGGCAGTGGACATGTTCACCAAGTGGGTGGAGGTTGAGCTGGTCAGTAAATGTGATGCGGCCGTGGCGGTCCAATTTTCCAGAAAGTTGATCTACCGATTTGGATACCCTCATAGCATCATCATAGATAACGACACAAATTTATCCAAGGGGGCTATGAAGGTGTTATGTGAAAACGAGCAAATCCGGCTTGATGTTTCGGCTGTTGCTCATCCACAATCCCACGGTTAGGCAGAGTGGGCCAATCAGGTAGTCCTGAGAGGTATCAAGCCCCGGCTTATGGTTCCTTTACAGAAAACGCTGGGTTGTAGGGTTGAGGAGCTACCTTCCGTCCTCTGGAGCACCAATACTATGCCTAATAGGTCGACGGGTTACACGCCCTTTTTCATCGTTTACGGTGCGAAGGCCATGTTACCAAGTGAGATACGTCATGACTCACCGTGGGCGGTGGCTTAGTGGAAGCTGACCGTGAGACGGCGCATCAGGATGCGTTGGATGCTCTGGACGAAGCGCGAGATCTTGCAGCAGCTTGGTCGGTGATTTATCAACAAGACATGCATCGTTACCATAGCCGCAGGGTCCGGACCTGGACGTTCCAAGAAGGTGACTTGGTGTTGCATTTGATTCAAGATCAGACATATGTGCACAAGTTATCTCCCACATGGGAAGTACCTTTCATGGTTAGCAAGAATCTGAACAGTGGGTCATACTATCTCATTGACGTACGGGACGAGTCTCGTACATCCGTTCAGGAGACTCACCGGCTGTGGAACATCGCTCATCTGCAACCTTACTATACTTGAGTCATCGACTCCCATCTTTGTACATACATACTTCGTTGTATTTATATTTCTCATTTAGTAAAGTTAGCATCCCTACAAGATGGGGCCTCTGCCTTTTTCCTTTTTGCATTACAGATTTGTGCAAAAGATGAAGACTTCTACAAGGTCACTTGGTGGATTCTAACCCGCTGGGCTTAGCTCGCTCACCCTTTTTTGACCAGCTCTTCAGCCAAAATAGCACCATTGCACGACGGCTAACAGGACGGCAGATCATAAGACGGCGACTTACCAGTTGGCGGTGCACATGACGGCGGTGTGCAAGATGGTGCAATGGTTGGCCCTGCCAACAAGGTCGTTTGGGGGCTTTCAACCTTCCGGGTTAAGCTTCGACCCTCTTGATCGGCTCTTGAGCCACTTCAAGGCGGGTCTTGGACTCAAAATGTTGACTCCGTCAACAAGGTCATTTGGGGGCTTTCCAACTTCCGGTTTAAAGCTTCGACCCTCTCGATCGGCTCTTCAGCCACCGTAAGGCGGGTCGCGGACCCAAAATAAGGTCAGGAGGGGGTTAAGGTCGCCCCCCTCTTGGTCGGCTTTTCAGCCGTTGTAAGGCTGAGTTATACCTTCCTGTATGCAACGGCCGCTCTGCCAGGGGTGCAGCAAGCTGTCAACTCACCCCCTGCGAGGGTCATATAGCGGCCTGGGAAACACTCTCATCTGCTATGTAATCTCCACCAAGTGGCCCATCATACTCTCAAGGTTCAAATGACGGATTTATGTCACGTGATAAGTAGCTTATGAGCCTGGGGCACTCACCCCGTTGCGAATTTTGGTAGGTTGCGCCCTTAACAATTAATCTCGCCTAGAGACCCTGAGCCGTTCAAGATTGGCGGTCACTCTCGTTAGAGTGCCTATACTATTAGGTAGTTCAAAGTAACAGTTCCCCTAGAAGGGACAACAATGAGTTTCCGAAAAATGAAAAGGGGAAAGCAAGAACATCATACATTGCATCATGCGTTGCATCATAAACTACATCACATATTGCATCATACATTGCACACATATCATAAGCCCGGTCAGAGGAGGATTATGAAAGAAGAAGCAAGGCTATGTAGATATTAAACATCTCCAGTTTATGCTTTTTTAAGCCGCCCATACAAACATCACAGGATATTTTCTGTTTTGTTTTTTGCAGGCTTTATCTCTAAAAGATGAGTCCCTGTTAAGATATCATAAGAAGATTGCAAGATATATTACAAAACTCTCCAAGATCTCAAAAGACGAAGCACTTAAAGTTTTTCATACACTTCTTCATCTCGGCGGTTCAGCTGGCCGGGTTATATTCCGTTGAGAACAACAAAAATTTTAACTAGCTGGTGGGTCATCTTGCGCCGGGTCTTCGAGGTCTTCAATCTGAAGATTATCCACATCCCAGTTACAGGTTAATAAGTCTTTGAATTAAGGATCGTCGAAAAGTGGAGACGGATCAACATCAGGGGCGAAGAGCGGCTTACGACATGCAGGGATTAAATTCTTGGCTTCAAAGGTTGGGCAGCGCAGCCGTTGGTTCTTCTCATCGTAAGCCGCATGATAAGGAGTCAAATCCGTCTTATCAACCAGTATGGAGGCAAGCCTCCGGGAGGCCTTAACGCATTTGGCGTAATCCGCTTCAGTAAAATCTGAACCGTCATCCTTCTTGTAGGGGAAGTCGTTCATCATTTCTTCGGCAGTTAACTCAGGAGCAAATGCCAGGGACTGGCGCAGCGCAGCTATGGCCCCCCTCATGGCGGCTGATCACCTTATTTCATCCACTTGCTTAGGCAGAGTTGATAAGATTTCTATGACACCCTTCATAAATTTGGGGACATACTTGGCCTTCATCATGGCCTTGATGGTACAGAGGGCTCCTCAAAGTATAGACTGCCTTCAATTTCATCAAACTATTAGAGGATAGTTGGCGGATCCTCTCGCCTACAAGAGAAAGGTCAAAGTTACAAGTCGCCGGGCTAGTATTTCTTTAATAAGGGATTTTTTTAAGCCGTATGTGCTTACCAAAGATAGCGGCAGTCATGTTGGATATGTGGTCTTTGAGAGTCTTCAGCTCTGCTGATGGAACATTTAGTTGCTCCTCGGTATCGATGGCACACTTGGACAAGGCAGCTTGTTTAGCCTCAACAGTCTTTTTATATGCAGTGAAGTCGACCTGAAGTTTCTCAAGTTGTTCGACAGCCACCCGTAATTTCTCTTCTGCGGCGGCTCGGGCGTTTTGTTGCGTGGTCAGGTTTTCCCTTAAGCCGGCACGTTCAGGCTCGGCTGCATCTAGCGCCTCCTATATTACACAAGTGAAAGATTGAAAATATTAAGTCGCCAGGGTGGAGCTATTTTTTGATATAAGTCCCAAGCAGATTTCAAACAATGTACTTGGCACTTGGGGGCTAATGTCTGTAATTTCGCTCCAAGTCTAAGGTGAAATTCTGGCTCATCATTGTCATGATACTCCAGACTTGGGGGCTACACCCGGCGAACTTCTCAAATATGAAAGATCCGGCTCATTATTGTCATGATACTCTGGACTTGGGGGCTACACCCAGCGAACTTCTCATATATGAAAGATCCGGTTCAGCATTGTCATGATACTCCAGACTTGGGGGCTACACTTGGATCTATGATTGAATATAAAGTACCGGGTTATATGCAATTTAACCCGTTACTTGGGGGTTACATGTTAAGTTCTACAAAGCATGTCAAAGGTTTGGAAGACCAGGTCCATTATTTGCAATATTAACCCAGTTCTTGGGGGCTATGTACGGGTATAAGAGAAATGTAGAAGATGAAAGATACCTCATATTTTCTCTTCATTAAACCAACAAGTTTGGTCTCCATGTTGCGACTAGTAGAAAGGCGGTTTACATAACCGGCATGCAGGTCATCTGCAGTGATCTTCTCCAAGATGGGGAACTCAAAGCTAAGCTTCTCTAGAGAGCAAGTATCAATCTTGCTTGAATGTCTTACCAATGTATGATGTGTTGGGGATTGATAACCCGTCCCGGTGATGGTAACATCAGGGAGAGATGAGTCTTCGGCGGTAGGATTGGGCTTCTTAGGGTCAGTCGCTGGACTATTGGAAGCTGCCATATGATGACCCGCCAATTCTGAGGGCGGGGGAGAATGCTGAGGTGTTTCCTTGTTAGCGTCAGAAGGTTCAACATGAGGGGAGAGAGATGGATCAACAGGATCCGGTAGTTGAGTGGTAGGAGTGACGGTAGACCCGCCTGTCTTCCTACGTTTGGCTTGCGCCATGAATATGCAAGGAGTCAGCACACAGTGCAAAGGTAATACAAGTAATGTACACACAGCAGGGTGAAAGTATACTCTCGGTTGATCTTCATGGGAGGAAGTTTGGAGGCAGTCAAGTCGCCACAAGAAGGAGGTGACTCCTATAAATTAAGTCAATAAAACACAATAGTAAGACATCATTACCGAAATATAAGACAAATATTAGGTTCCTGATAAGTACCTCAGCGGGACGTTTTCACGGTGCTGGGGAGTTGGGTAAGCCGGCCATAAGATCCCGAGAGTCGGTGCTCCAGGTCTGACGCCAAGAGTCATATTGTTGTTTTTTAAGGAAAATTTGGGATCTAAGTAAGCACGAGGATGCGAAAAAGGAACTTTTCGGATGACCCGCTGTATCTTCTCTTGTGGTAAGATTTTGACTCGGAAGAAAGATAAGTTACCTCAGGGGCGTTGGCATGGCTTGTCTCTGTCTCCTCCCGTGTACAGTCATTGTCAATAAGTTGCATAAAAAGACGGCTAAGGGAGTCAAGTTCTACCTCTGAGTCATCAGGTTCAAGCAGGTTTTGAGACGATGTTTCTGGCTTGCGGCCGCGGATGTTACCCGCCTAAGACTTCTTCTTCACAGGGGAATATATTTTTTCTTCGAGAATTTGGAGCTGGCCTGTAGGCAAAGCCGCCAAAAGATTTAAGGTTGCCATATATATAAATTCAAGAGATAGAGAAAGCAAATTTGAAAGCCGTCCTTATGTCTGGAGCTAGATTTGTGACGCAGAAGGGTCTTAACCCGACTGTACGACAAGCCTCTTGGGATTCGCGGGTATGTACTTTGACTGCGAAGATAATGTTTTCTTCTATCAGGTGTGTGTGGTTGAAGCACAGAGGATCGTTTACGTCGCCTCTGTATTCACACATAAGCCGATCGTGCCGGCTTAGTGGTAAGACTTTCCATGAAATCCAACAACAGGTTAAGTCAACTCCCGTCAACCCGTTCGCAAGAAGAACCTTGATTTTGACGAAAGTCGGAGCATACTTTGCTTGTTTTGTAGCCGACATCCGATCCGAAAGCTCAGTAGAGGGGCAGAGCCGGGTAGGACCATTACCCGACAATTGATTTTCTCCCTCTGGAGAGGTGTCTCTGCAGTACAACCAAGTTCTGTTCCAGTCTTTGGGATGGCTTGGCATTTGGATAGCCGGTGAAGCCATATCTCTTTGTCTTAGGATAGAGACTCTGCCGAGCTCCAAGCTTGGACCGGCGGCCACTTCCGTTTGGCGGTTTACATAGAAGAAATCGTGGAAGAGGTCGACGGATGGATCTTCTTGCAAGTAAACTCACATATGACTTGAAAGTTGCACAGGTTGGAGACAGAATTTGGGGCAATGTCTTGAGGATGAAGTTTAAAGAAATGGAGGACATCTCGGAAGAATTTTTATCTAGGCAGGCTGAAACCACGGATAATATAGTCGGCGAAGATAACAATTTCTCCCTCTTTTGGGGTGGGTTTCTTCTTTGGCCCCGGAACCCGCTAGTGAATGATATCCTGAGCCGGTAATGTGCCTGCCTCTATGAAATCCAATAAAAACTGCTCGTTGATTCCAGAGCCGACCCAATCACTGGATGCAGATGCTGGAGACATGATGGCGGGTTAAACTATGAAAGGGGAAGGACACGGCAGGTCCGAAAGCGACCAGACAACCAAGACGACTGATGAAATTAAAAAGTGTGACGTTAAGCCTCCGGTATAGTTTATCAAAAGAGATGGTGATTTGATGATGGGTTGAGTGAACAATGGCATGCTACAAATATTATTAAGGACATACAGACAGGTTTCACATATTTGACCGTGATTACAAGATCTATAGGCAGTAAAAAATAAAATTTATTCCAACACTAAAAAAAGGGGGCCGAAGAAGAACATGCAGTTGGTGCAAGAATTGGAGCAGTATACGGATCTAAGATAAGACGTAGTTGGATTTACAAGGGCGATCGCAGTGGATTAAACAATATTTCGAGAATCAGAAGGTTATTTATTGGTCTGCATTGCGAGGGCGATTGGATGAACAAGCGAACCTCGATAATGGAGGTCCGACGAAGTCGAAGGGGCTCAAGGGAAGTGATTACAGATCGGGCAAGAGATGACGGGGGTACCTTGCAGATGCGGTCGATGCGGACGAAAATCTGGACTATTCATGTTGATGCAGCGGCCAAGACTGATGATGACGACGAGGTCCCATCGGCACGATGGATCTCATGAAGTGTAGGCATCAGAAGGAGGAAGAATAAGGGTGGCGGCAAAGAAAACAAAAAGACCTTCCCCTCGTGGCCCTATTTAAGGAGATGGAAGGCCAAACGGGCACACGGGAATCGAGGGATGAAATGATAATTAACCGAGACGGATTCCTCGATTTTCAGGCCGACCGTTTAATAAGAGGATCTACTTCATACGTCACAGAATCTTGTCGGCATATCTGAAGTTGACATCACGGCGGGTTATGTGTTCTTTTTGAGGTGACGAGGATGTTAGACTCGCCGCTGGATAAAGTGAAGATTGACATGAGCAATCTAAAATCAATCTGGGGCCTAATGTTGTGGATATAACCCCATGGTAAGACCCCCCAGGAGGGGCCGGGTCATACCTGGCGGCTCGCTATCATCTAGGCTGGAAGAGGAAGATTGGGCAGCATGGCGGTTCACCAGATGGGCTGAGACGGAGTCCCAGAGACGGGAAGAAGACACGAGACCCGGGCGGGTGAGCCGCCCGAAGACATATTAGAATAGGCAAGGCGGATTAGATACGGAGTCACACACGTTATAAGAGTCGGTTTGAGACTTATGTGACCCAGGGTCTTGACCTCCTATATAAAGGTGAGACCCAGGGACGGCTTAGACAGAAACCAATCAATCGAGAGCTAGGTAAAGCGAATACGCTCCCTTGTAATCGATACTCCAATCAATACACACAAAGCAGGACATAGGATTTTACCTCCTCTCGAGGGGCTGAACCTGGGTAAATCTGTTTCTTTCGTCTCAAACAACCCCTTTGAGTCCACCACCTTAGCGATGGCCTCGAATCTAAGTCTTCGAACATTTGTCGTGAAAAAACCACGACAAGTCTAGTTATATCGGAGAGTAGGATTCTTTTATTCCTCTTGTATACTCTGGTGAGGAATTATGACTTAGGAATTTTGATGCTACCCACTTCTCACTCAAAAAAATTTAGGATCATGCAGATATTTTGGAATCTATATGATGCCGATGTGACAGAGTTCTATACTTGGTGCTTCTTGTTATCGAGGAGTTGAGCTCCAGATGGTTCTGGACACATCGTCATCTTTCAGTTTCCTTAGTATCTCGGGACTAAGGACATTCAAAATTGCTTCAATACTTCTCGTGGCGAGATAAGATCGGAGTCACCCGATACTGGGGAGGCGTCCGGGGTACTGCCATGTTTCGTATCATTGTGTTTTTGAGGGTCCGAGATAGATGGAGTTCCGAAGCCTCTGGTTATGTGTTGGCGGATGGATACAGTGGGAGGGTAGGGCTTGTTACTTGTGTGAGATATTTTCCTTCCATGTATCCCCAACAACCGGTTGCATAAGCGAAAGATTTAGGATATTTTGCTTCCATGTATCCTTTGGTTTTGTATATGGTAATTCGAGTTGCTTAGATGTCAAGTGGTGATTTCATATCTTTCCTAAATAGTGTTCTCATATTTCCATGTGTTTGCTAATCCTTTGGATCGACCAGAGTTTTCATAACAATTCTTTTCATCCGGTGCGCTCTCTTCAAGTGAATTCTATCCTCTTCAATATTGCAAGATCAATCCTCATACTTCGTTCCGGAGTTTGTTTCATCTGTTCCAAGTTTTCTTTGTCTTTCCCACCCTCCCACCCTTTTTCTTCAATGATGAAATTCTCATCCAAGTGTCTTTTCTATTCATGTAATGCTTCTGCTATCTTTTCTTATGTTTTGTTTCCGGTGATTCCTTGTGGATATTCTCAGGAGTTTCAATTTTCAGGATCTACCCTCCTATTCTTGTTCTTGTTGTTATTCTTCTCCAGTGGATTCAATTCAAGCTCTCGACGTTCATCTCCTTTCTTGGATCGCATCTAAATCTTTTTCATCATTGGCTCAACCTTTGTTTCTTCATTATTTCAGAGTGTATTAGTACTTCATGGTGTTGTTTCTCGACATCATTCTCAGCATTGAAGACTGAAGAAGAGTTTCTCTTACATCTTTGCTCGTTCTCTTGAAGATTCATGGCCTCAGCTTCGTGCTATCCTCTCAATTGTTTCCATTCATGAGAAATTTCTCCCATATCTATCCATTGCTTTCAGAATTGTTTTCATTTTTTTTATCCTACCGAAGGCCATCATTTCAGAAGATTCCTAGTTCTCAGCTATCAGCTTTCGTTCTCAAATTCTTCTCAATTGTTGTCCCGTCGTTCGTATCTCAATCATTCCCATGCCTCGTGAAGTTTTCCATTAGGTGGGTCATGATCTCTTCGTTCCCATGTATCTTCCTTCAATCTTAGTATCCTCATTCGTTTGTGAATTCTTACCGGTGTTCTCGTTCAAGACTTCTTCAAGTTTGTGATCTATCTCTCTCTCTCTTCAATTCTTTGCAAGAAGAATAAGTGTTGTGCGAAATCCATTGCTTGTCATCAATTTAACTTGATGAAGGATAAGCACAACATAATTCTTATTCTTGTTGGTCAAGGTGATTTGAATCCTTCTTCCGGAGTGTTCATGTCATCAAATTCTTCGTTATAAGTTTTTCATCTTTTCTTCCGGAGTTCCATGTTTTTCTCAAGCATATCTTCGTGAAGCTTCATCTAAATGTTTGCAGAGTCATAATATATTCTTTTCAACCGATTCTTTTGATCGTCCTTTCATCGTGGTGTTCGCCAAGAGGTCCTTCATGGCGGTTTGCTAAGGATGTAATTCTTTCTCGAAGTGTTCTTCAAGATTCTTGTTGGAGAAGCTCAAGCATTCTTTCTCTCATTTCTAAGTTCAATTCCTTCTCCATGGTCTTTTGAGATGGTGTTATTAAATTCTTTATTATGAGGAGTCTCGAAGGAAATTGTCAAGAATAAGATAAGTAAACTCATCTTGTCTTCTCATAGTTATCTTGGGCTGGATTTCACCTAAAGCATTTCTGAAGGATTGTTGCTATCATGGTGTTATAAATGATTCAAGGGTCTCCTCCACCTCTTGGTGTAAGAAGCTTTGCATATCTTGTTGCTCTAAAGCAATAAAAAAATTCTATTGTGGCAGGTTGTCACCTCATAATTTTGAGATGTTTTCCATAAGCCCGTAACAAGCTATTCTTTTTGTTGTTGATTCTCCATCAACTCCGTTCAACCATGCTTTTCAAATCCAATGGTTGTAGAATTTGTCATTTTCTTGTCCGTTCTCTTTTCTCCAAAGATCTAGCTTCTATTCTTTTGTTCCGGAGGCATTGTGGTGTTTTTTCCAACTCACAACTAGTTTGATTAAGATCATGTCCTTCCCTTGTTTGTGCATTAACCGGAGTGCTATAAAATAGTTTCACGATCCTTCCATCTTATGAAGTTTTGTTTCTAATCCAGTCGAAGTCTAGTGTCTTTCTTTCAATTTATTTCCATCATATGAAAATTTACCCCTCTATCCTATCGAAGTGTTGCCGAAATCTTCTTGTCAATTCTTGCTTGTTCCTCATGTCATTCCTCATCTCTTTGTAACCTTCAAGATTCATTGGTTTCACTCATTTGTCAAAGAAGTAACTAAGTTTACCTATTGCTCTTTCTCTTCCTGTTCTCGTTCTGAGATCTTGGGACGAGATCCTCTTGTAGTGTGGGAGAGTTGTAATAGCGCGGGACCGACACTCCAGAAGATTCCTCTTTTATTTTCATTCTCGTATGTGTTTCGTTTCATTGTTGCACTCATCATCGCATGATTCACATCATCTTGAATAGCATCGTCACTCGTTTTCGGAAACATGCATCCGTTCGTATTCACCGGTTCTCTCTATTCTTGTCGTCGACCGTTTTGAGACCAACCACACATGCACGCGCCCGCGGTATCATTAAAAGACCATTTTAAAAGTGCATGAAAAATATTATCGGATTGGGTTGGAAGTTGGCGTGTGGTCTTGTTTTATTGTCGGTAGACCGCCTGCCAAATTTCATCGCAATCAGAGTTCGTTTGATACCCGAACGGTCAACCATAGTAGTGCGGTTATCGGTTTATTGTCGGACTTTTTCGGTGTTTGAAACCTCTGTCACAGGCCACCATCTCCCTCTCTCCTCTATCTACATCCCCTCTACACATCCCACTAAGCCCATCAAACCCACCTCTCTGATAGGACCGTTCGATCGCGATCGGAGGGTAAAAAAAACCTAACCCTAAACCTGCCTATTTAAGGACCCCTCTAATACATTTTTGGGCCTAACCCTAGACCCCACCTCAAATTTCGCGCAGCAACCCTCCCACCTCGAAGCTGCCGCACCCTAGCTTCGTTTTCCATGCCGGCACATCCACCACCGCCACTTGGTGCCATCCGATTGGGCAGCCACTGCCGCTTGGAGCCTTCCATGTCGCCTCCTCCACCTCCCACCTCACCGCGGTGCGCCCGAGCCCGCCTCCGGCCCGCTACGGGCCGAACCGGGCCCGAGGTCGCCCGGATCATGTCGCCGCTCTCCCGAATCCTACAGCCCCACCAGAGATTGCCGCCGCCTCGACCGTGGCCTGCCTGTGCCCTGAGCCGCTGTCGTGTGCCGTCCCTGCTCAACGGAGCCACATCGCCGGTGACCAAGTTGCCCTGGCGCCAATCGACCTCTCCCTTACCTCTCATTCTTCCTCCTCTCCCCCTCTCCTCTAACCTCCTAGCTGGCCTTCTATATCCTCGCAGGTCGCCCATGTGCCATGGATGCTACAGCAGCTCGCCGCTGGGTCATGGATCCCACCGCCGGCCAGATCCGACCGGACCCGAATTGGGGGAACCATCCCCGCCTCCAGCCATCGCAGCACCTGCCGGAGTGGCCCAGCTCCACCCCTGGTTTGCGTCGCCATGACGAGCGCATGCTCGATCCCATGCCCACGTTGAACCACTCGCCTTCGGTGGCGTGGGCCCCGCTGCAGCGCCACGACCTAGCCCCGCCTCGCCTAGTTACCCCAACCGGCCTCCCCTGCCTCACCAATTGGGCCAAGGCCCACGAGGTGAGCCCATTTTAAAATTGCTATATCTAATGAACCGTGCGGCGGAATAAAATGTTTCATATATAATAGATGCTCAGAAAAACATGTAGATTAATAATATGTCGTTTTCATCCATATATAAAATACCTAAGATCGTTGTTTGCATCATTGTTGCACAAATGCCATGTTTTGTATCTTGCATAATTCTTTAACATGCATCGGAATTTAATCCAACAATATGTTAAAAATGTTCGTCTTACCGGCATCGCATTTTGATGCATGACAAACTTGTCCATTGTAACATTTGCATTTAACTTGTATTTATAATTGCTAAAAGGGGATTAGGACATAACCTCGCATAATTAATTGTGAAATATTTTCCTACATGAACCTATCATATTATATATGTTTGGGGGTAGAAAAATCCATAGAATTTATCTATGTATTTAGTTTCGTCATTTGATCATTTTTGTGTGCATAACATTTTGCTGTGATGCCCTTTTGTCTATTTCGTGTGATTTATTCCATCCATGATATGAAATAATTTTGAACATGACATATGCCCTTTGACATGTGCACTAGCCCCTGGTCATTTTGGTTTCCATGATAATCCATGGTAGATGTTGTTTTCTTGTTGCCAAAATGCTATAAGAATATTGCTGTTTTGATGGGTCAAAATATTTCCATGTCTGGAATCTATAACATTTTGTTGCTGTCTTGCCATATGTTTTGCTAGTGATCTAGAACCCCTTTACGGTTGGTGTAGTGGAGTTATTTGTAGCTTATAATGTCGACTACCATGCTGTTAATTTTCATGCCATAATCTGCCGTTTATCATATTGTTTCACTGCTGTCAATATGTCTTCGTCATAAAAAAACTGCACTGTCAAAACTGCTATTTTCACCAAGTCTGAAACTGTTTTCAATTAGCCATGTTGGGAGCTTCCTACCATGTGATCCATGACTCTTTTGAGTATCATATGTGAAGATGAAATGAAGTGTATGTTATATGCTATGGCCCCATGCTTAGTTTGTGCATTTTAGGATCTTGTAGCTTCTTGTTTTCCTGTGTGCAAAATCCTATGTTGCTGTTTTGGGCAGATTTGCACTAAACTTGTGTTGGTTGTTGTGGTTGAACCGCAGCTCCGTTTTGGGCTTGCCATATATGAAACTTGCTTAGAATTTCATGTAGTATCATAATGTCTTCCTGCATTCTTGATTTGAAATGCTTGTGGTTATCATTTTCATTCATTTTTGCGTTCATGTCATATTTACTTGTGCGGGTCATAACTTTTAGACCGTAGCTCCGTTGGAGATGTTCCATATATGTAAATCGGCGAGGATGACATGTAGAATTGCATGGTATACTTTATTCTTTTGTTTAATAAATTTCAAATATGGTTATTATAGATCTGGACCAATTTCAAAATTAACATATGGGGTCATTTGGGAAATGTTATAAGTTGTTTCCGGCCTCATTTAAGATGCCTAGATAGATAGTTTACTTATATTCATCTATTGCCATGTTTAACAACATTTAATATTGTCGTGTACCTAACGAGAGTGAACTAAATAATTCGAATGTGAAGTTTTGTCAATATGCAACTCATTACATATTGAGCTTCACTTAATGTGTAGAAGTTGATTGTTATGCTTGCCATGCCTTGCATAATTGAACCGGACATGCATCATATTTGTTTGTGCATCATGTCACACATATGTTGTGGTGTACCATGTGTTGATTGTTGTTTCGGATTGTTCCTTCTCGATAGAGTTCCGAAAGCGTTCGGAGTGTGAGGATTCATTCGTCTACTTCACAGATCGCCTTCTTCGTGGATTCGTTCTTCTTCCAAGAGGGATCTCCGGCAAGATGATACATTTCCCTAGATACCATTACTATCATTGCTACGCTAGTTGTCCCGCTACCTACCACTTGTTTGACAAGCCTCCCAACATTGGCATGGTAAGCCTCTAACCCTCTACCTCCCAACAAACTATTGTTTGGCTATGTTACAGCTTGCTCAACCCTTCTTACAGCGTTTCTAGCTAAAGGTGCAATTGTTTCCATATGTCAACATGGACATTCTTTTGTTATCACAATATTATTGCTATTTAATTTCATGCACATATATAGTTGGTAAAGGGTGGAAGGCTTGGCCTTTTGCTCGATGTTTTTTTTCACTCTTGACGCCCTAGTTACTTGTGAACTGGTGTTATGTTCCATAATTGAGCGCTCTTAACATGCTCGGGGTTGTTATGGGGACCCCCTTGATTTTCGTTTTAGGATAAATCTTGTCTGGTAAGGCCCAACATTGGTACTACATTTGCCCAACATAATAATACTGAACCCCGTTACTAAAGCATAGGGTGTCATGAACCCGAGGAGTCATTTAACATAATACAGGGGGCGGTAGTGCTGCTGGTGCTGGTCCAAAACACATCACTTTGCAGGGCCACCTCGGGGCAACTCGAGGGATTTCGATCAGGCATCCGTATACATAGCTTATCCACCGTGGCCTAAGAAAAAGATATGCGGCTCCTATCGGGATTGTTGGCACGTCAGATAACCTTGCTGGACTTGTTTTACCTTTCGCGAACGTCTTGCGCGTGGGATTTTGACGACAGTTCGAGCTATCTCGAAGTTGAGATTTTCCATCGGGGTTCCGCAAATACTACGGGTGATTCCGCGGTTGAGGAATTCCAACGCGGCGTGTGGTTAATTTCTGATGGACTAGTTGGAGCACCCCTGTAGGGTTAAATCTTTCGGAAACCATGCCTACGGTTATGTGGCAACTTCAAAACTTTGTTTAGCACCCGTTAATACAAAACATGAAGTAAATTCTAATAAAATAAACCAATTGTTTGAGTAACCATGACTGTCTCTTCTCGTGAGTCCTTATTTGAGAGAGAACACGGTGGGGTTATGTTTGACGCAAGTAGGTGTTCAGGATCACTTAGTGATCATTACTAGTTCACGTCCATTATGCGTAGAGCACCATACTTTACTTTCTGTATTTGTAAGTTAGCCACTCAAATACATGCTTAGTTTTCTTGCTGCAGCCTCACCACTTAACCATACCTCACCCATTAAGCTTTGCTAGTCTTGATACCCTTGGAAATGAGATTGCTGAGTCCATGTGTCTCACAGTTTACTACAACAACAGTTGCAGGCACAGGTAATGCGATGCTTTGACGTGAGCGTGATGCTTGTTTTGATTTGGAGTTCTTCTTCTTCTTCTTGTTCATCAATCTAGGATGGCTTCCACGCGGCAACCTGGGATACCAAGGATGGATGTCATTTATTCGTTTGTTTTCATTCGTAGTCGGACCCTGCCCTTCTGTATGATGTCTGAATATGTTGTAGTATTGATGTGATCTTGATGTAGGTTGTGGCGAGTGTAAGCCAATTGCATATACTCATCTCTTCTGTACATGTACTTGTAATAATATCCATTCTTGTGAAACGACGAGATGTGCTTCTATCCCTGTGGAGGCCCTCGTCCCAAAATAAGGATGGGATCGCATCTTGGGAGTTACATAAGCGACTAATTTTGATAAAATACGGACATTTGTGTAAGCCCAGTAGCCCCCGACCCTTAATTTGGTTTGAAACAAATGAATTAAGAATCTCCGCATTGTTTGACTGCTAACGTGGGCCTCAAAGCAACAGTCTTAGCAAATGGCCAAGGATCTCGAGGAAAGCTGCAAGGAAGTACAATCCGTGAAGGCTGAACTGGCACATGTAAAGAGTTTCACGCGGGAAGCCCATGGTGAGTGTACATTAATTGCTAGTCGTAATTTAGCATCGTGCTTGACACACGGATTCCATGTAGCAACCGAATCAATAGGGCACATGGAAAGTGTCGTGGATATACCCCGCGGTATGATGCGGCCTCGCGACTCACAACAGAACTGGTCAAGACATGGCGTTTTATTGGTGACCCGGCAGGCGGGTCGCAGGACGACCATGCCCAAGACCCGGCATGTAAGCCGGCGCCAGGCGGCTCACAAGAGAAGGCCCAAAGGAGAGAGGATTCCTTTACAAGAGAAACAAGACCCGGATTAGCACTAGTCCTAGTTCTATAGGGAGTAGGACTCTATTTGTAAACATACCCTCTCCACTTATATAAGGAGGGGTAGAGCACCCCTAGAAAGACATGTTCACAAGTTGAAGTCATTAGAGATAGATGGATTAGAGGCTCTCGAGATTAGAGGTAGCAAGACAACACCCATCTAACCGAGAGATATTCCTCATCATCAATACAAGACAAGTAGGATGTAGGGTTTTACCTCCATTGGAGGGGCCGAACCTGGGTAAAACTCGCGTCTCTCAATTCCGACCAACCCCTCTCAATCCGCCAGACAGTTGCAACCACCTCGAACCCAAGTCCATTCACCCGGACATCTGCCGTGACAAATCCACGACAGTTGGTGCCCACCTTGGGGCCTACACACAGAGGTGTTGTCTTCTTGGAGGGAATTCTCTTTCAAGGATCAAGAAACTCACAATTTTCCGGATGAAGAAGAGCTGGCGTGAAAGGATTTACATCAGTAACAATTTCATAAGTCGAGATGAGAAGTTTTGGCGATGCCGTATGTCAGTTTTGATCTAATCTCGAGAGGCTAGCAATTGGTTGTACAAGGAAAGTTCAAAGCGCTGCCCAGCCACAAAACAAAAACATATAAGGAAACTCCATGAGTGGAAGGCCTTCGCACCGGGCTACACCATATATACGTGCACTCACACTCCACATCTGCAACGTTGGGTCGTCTCCGCCTCGGTCACGGCTTTGCCATCGCCGTGTTGCTGGTCCGACTTGCCACCACGGCTCCATCTTCGAATCGTCCTTGCTCCAAGCCGCTTCACCCGCACCTAACTCGCCATCGTAGTTTTCGTCTCTGGATCAGCCTCGTCTTGGTTTCAAATCACCATCTTGCATGCCGGTTCTGCCTCAACATCATCGCCTCCACTGAGCCGCCATGATAGTCGTGGCTCTCCCACTGGCATTGTGCTGTCGGTCGCCGTGGGCGGACGCGCTTGCTTCACCTTGGCCGTAAGCCGCCGCGCTGCTGAGCCGGCCCCGTTCCGAGTCGCCCGCTGTGCCTCCTGTCCGCCGTGTCGCACCTCGCCGCTGCACTGTGCCCGCCACTAGGCTGTGATTGTTTCTCATCGCCTTGAGCCGGCCTCCGCCGCCATGGGTGCTCACTCCCAAGCTGACAGGTACTAGCCATGCCCCGCCGTGCCCGCCGGCTCACCGCTCCGCGCCATGCCTCAAGTTGCCGCACCTGCTGCCGCTGGGTCTCTGCCTTCGCGCCGCTATTGCTAAAACGCCAAGTGAGAGCCACCACACGCCCCTTGTGTCACCGCCACAATTCTCCTCCACTGAAGGCTCCGTTCTGCCCGTGTCTATCGGCTTCGCCCTAGTTCCCACCCCCGCACCTCTGCTGGCTCTATGTTGCATGAGCCGCTGTCGCTTCACCCCCAGCGCCTATACAACCGTGTGATCGTGTGCCTCACCTCCGTCATGGGTTTTCTTCGAGCCGCCCTCGCCTCGCGTCGCCCTTGCTTTGCCCCTTGGCCTGCTGCGGCCGCCTTGCCTCACCTTTGCCATGGCTAAGCCGCCGCCGCAAGCCGCCGCTTCCGAGATGCCCGAGACCGCCCTGTGTTGCGCCAAGGCTGCGAGCGCCTCCTGCTCCGCTCAAGCCGCCATGAGGTCGCCCGCGCTGCTCCAGACCGGCGTGGCTGTGACGCCCCGCCGCTGGCTAGTTGTTGCCTCGCTTCCACTACAGCGTCGTCTCCCGCACGCCCTCAAGCCGCCCCTCGCTGGTTCCTTGCTGCCCCTGTCGCCAGGTGCCCCCTGATATTCAATTGCCCACACGAGGAAGGAGCAGTGGGAGCCAGGTGTTAAAAAAAGGATCGATGGCAGCATCTGGCAGGGTCCTTGAGGGGGTCAACAAAGATACCCTTTGTATACATATATGGATTATAAAGAATTCGGTAGCTGTACCAAAAGGTTATTTACAGACACTCTGTACGGATCATTCCCGTCGTCCAGATGAATCAGGTGAAATCCATCCGATTTATTTTTGATGTATTTTTTATTTAGAGAAACAACTACTCTGGCTTTCGGTATTTTTTTATGCAGGACAATTGTTCATTGCGAAGAGCAATGGCCGTATCATGGATATGCAGCTCGCACTACCATTATCAAGAGCTGGCATCTGACCGTGCCGTAATGATCAACAAGTGTATGTGCAAGCCGCTGCCTCGGCGGCTCAATCTACATCAACACGCAAAGGGCCGCATACACCAGTACGAGCCACCCAACGGACGAGTGCAAGACGCTACCCACGGTCTCATCTACATCAGTATATCGGTGTAGTGTTCGCCCGCATGAGCCGCCCGATGGACATGCGCACCAGTCGCTGCCACTGCGGTTGGTTAATTTCAACAACCACCCACGATGAACCGTCGACCGGATTACCGAAAAAAATCATACGGGATCGTCTATAACCCGCCACGGTGAACCTCAACCTTCAGTGGAGATTCTAAAGCAGCCTCTTCAAGTCAACTTAAGACTCGGGGGCTACAAACATGGCGAGACACATTTTGTCGTTTTTCAAAGAGAACCCTGGGTCTTTGCAAGAGAAAACCCAAATTCCGGGGGCTATTACATTATTGGCGGAAGAATTAAAATTTTCCCAAGAGGACGAGTCGCCATGATGTACCGTTCAAACATGGGTATCCTGATTTATTTGATCATCATAAAGTAACTTGGAGTTTTTGCTATTTATGCATTTCAGATTGTGCACATGTGGATACTTCCACATGGTCACTTGGGGGCTTACAACCCGCCGGGTTTAGCTTACTCACCCTTTTTGACCGGCTCTTCAGCTAAAACAGCATCATCGTGCGACGACTTACAAGATGGCGACTTACAAACCGGTGGCCCAAGAGGTGATGGTGTGCAAGACGGCGAGAGGCTTAAGGTCACCCAAGAGGACGAGCCGCCATGTTGCGAGCCGTTGAAACATGGGTGCACCGTTTTACTCATGAAAGATTTAAGGTTACTCAAGAGGGTGAGCCGCCATGTTGCGAGCCATTAAAACATGGGTGCCTTACCTTATCGACGTAAGATCTCGAGTCACTCAAGAGGGCGAGCCGCCATGTTGTGAGCCATTCAAACATAGGCGCTAAGTCGTTCATGAGGACAAGCCACCATGATGCGAGCCGTTCAAACATGGGTGCCAAGCCGCTCAAGTGGGCGAGCCACCATGAAGTGACTCGTTCAAACATGGGCGCTAAATCGCTTAAGACGACGAGCCAACATGATGCAAGACGCTCAAACATGGGTGCCATGGGAGCCAAAGAGGATGAGACGCCAGGATGCGAGCCGTTCAAACATAGGTCCCATGCGGTAAGATGGGTCGTGGACCAGTGCAAGGTGCCATAGTGGGTGAAGGCTGCTCCCCACTTTGGCGGAGTCGGTGCCTGCCTGTATGTAGTTGCTGCTCGCCCAGGGGTGCAGATAGCTGTCAACTCACCCCCTCCGAGGGCCTCATACAACAACGAGGGAAAACTCTCTCTCATCTTCTACGTACTCTCCACCAAGTGGCCCGTCATACTCTTAACAAGTGACGTTGTTTAAGGTTCAAATGACGTATTTATGTCACGTGAGAAGTAGCTTATGGGCCCCGAGGCACTCACTCCGTTATAAATTCTGGTCTGAAGGGCCAGAATATGAGTTTTCGAAAAACAAAAAAACAATGGGAAAGCTAGACCAGCATGCATTACATATTGCATCATACATTGGATCATACATATTGCACCATACATTGCATTCATGTTATAAGTCAGGCTAGAGCAAGATTGTGAAATATGAAGCAAGGTTATATAAGATCTCCTGGTTATGCTTTTTCAAGCCGCCCTCATAGCAATGCAGAACATATTCTGTCTTGTTTATTTTTGGAGGTCTTCTCTATTAAGATGAGCTGTCGTTAGATTGGAAAGTTGATTATTCTTGAAGAGCCTCCCTATCAGATATAATGTCGTCTCATCTACTTGACCGGTTCTCAGATTTCTTCAATTGTGTGTTGTAGTAATCTACAATACTCATGGATTTATCAAATATATATTTGTCGGGTTGCACCACAATCGTGAGCAGTTGTTTCATGTCAAAGACAAAGGAATTATTCCAGGATATTCATTTCGGGTTATATTACAGCCACGATCAAGGACTCTTTCAAATCGGATGACTACCAGTTCCAGAGAAGTTCTGAGGTGCATTATGATGGTTTTTATCACACAGTCCCAAGTCACCGCAAGCGTGCGACCCGTCAATTGGGGACTACACTATTCAGATCAAAATTGTTAATCTTTGCAAGTCACCGCAGGCATGCGGCCCGCCCCTTGGGGCCTGCATTATTAAATTCCAGTTTTTGTCAAGTATGCATGTCCCATGTCGCTGCAAGCATGCACCACGACACTTGGGGGCTAATGCAAGCCGGTTTTCAAATCATTACATTGTCAGCAAGACCCTATTATATCATTGAGATGAGCCGACCTTTATATATTTTTCTAAGTCCCAGCCCAATAATTCTTACTAACCCGACACTTGGGGGCTACACCGCTCAGGTCAAAATTCTTTCAAAGTCCCAAGTCTCTGTAGGCGTGCCACCCGGCATTTGGGGGCTACAACACTCAGCTGTTTGAGAGATTAAGAGGTTCAAATGGAGGACACGACGCATCACATTCTGATGAGCCGGCCCTTGGGGGCTACACCAGCTGAAGGTTCATAAGGTATAAAACATTTATAAGTCCCAGATTGCTGTAGGCAGGACAACCTAGCATTTGGGGGCTACACAGTCCAATATATTATTGCAAAGCACCAAGTCATCATGGATAATCTTGGAGCTTGGGGGCTACAGGTAATATGGACATATCAAAAACTTTGAGGAGAATTTTCAAGATGTTAATTATGGAGTTCAGTTGTTAGACACGACGTCACCAACACAAATTACTCGACGTTATCAAAAGATCATAATCCGCGAGAGTTTATATAAGCCGCCCTGCTTCACATAAATGGAGGTCCGGATCTACGTCATGAGGATCTCTTATTTTCCAGATTTTCATTAAGCCTATGTATTGGAAGCTGACTCAATGGCATATGGGTATTCTATTCCCAATATTTTTCAAAGAACACTGACAAGCAAGGTGATTTTCAAGATGACTCATTCATATGCAGAAAAGACCCGGATTTCCGAGGAGCCAATTCATAAGCCGACCAAAGCAGCAAGCCGGCCACTTAACACATTTACTATTCCTATTTCAGGAGGTTACCGTGAATAAATTCAAGCTAACCTGGGGGATAATGTCGGGGATATAGCCTGTGGTATGACCCGGCCTAGCGACTCACATGGGACCTGGTCAAGACATGGCGTTTTATTGGTGACCCGGTAGGCGGTTCGCAAGACGACTAGGCCCAAGACCCGGCATGTAAGCCGGCACTAGGCGGCTCACAAGAGAAGGCCCAAAGGAGAGAGGATTCCCTTACAAGAGGAACAAGCCCTAGATTAGGATTCATGCTAGACTAGTCCTATTCCTACTAGGAGTAGGACTCTATTTGTAAACCTACCCTCTCCACTTATATAAGGAGGGGTAGAGCACCCCTAGAAAGACAAGTTCACAAGTTGAAGTAATTAGAGATAAACGTATTAGAGGCTCTCGAGATTAGAGGTAGCAAGACAACACCCTTGTAATTGAGAGATCTTCCTCATCATCAATACAAGACAAGCAGGACGTAGGCTTTTACCTCCATCGGAGGGGCCGAACCTGGGTAAAACTCGTGTCTCTTGATTCCAACCAACTCCTCTCAAGCCACCACACAGTTGCGACTGCCCCGAACCCAAGTCTGTTCACCCAGACATCTGCCGTGATAAATCCACGATAGGAAGGCAATTGGAAGAAGCTTGAGACTCTCAGGGGTATGCCGAGTCCCAGCACCAGGCTGGCTGCCTTGTTGTGCAAAAGCAAGCCAAGGAAATTAAGAGTTTTAAGATTCAATTGGCCCAAGCTCAAGAAGAAAACCAAAAACAGGGGGACCTGCTGAAGGAGCTGACCTCTCTCCACGGGCGCGCGCGGAAAGTGATGAAAGGAATGGTGAAGGCAATGTGGCCTGCCGAACAGCCACCTGATGGTCTAGCGGTACTCGTGGATCGACTCAAGGGGCTCGAAATAGGTTTGAGTTGTGGAAGACTTCGTGTAATGCCCAACATGCGTGCCTATCCTTATTTAGGCACGGGGGGGGGGGGGGGCTCGACAGGGATAGAGGCGCATCTCGTCATTTCGCAAGTGAAGTAAACATTGCTTACATGTAGGAAGAGATGAGTATATCAATTGGCTTACACTCGCCACAAGCTAAATTACAAGCTCACCCAATTATTCAAATATCATACAGAAGACAAGAAGCAATGAAAATCTGCCTTGCTATCCCAAAGATCACGATCATGGACTCTCTACTCATTGGGGTACGTGACATACATCCTGCCACGTTCTTCATCATACTCCCACTGGAGCTGGGTCACATCACACTAGTAGAATGTTGATCGGTATTCCCGGTCGGGATGTGCCTTTAGTACCGGTTCCCCAACCGATGCTAAAGGGTCACGACTAAAGGTCCAGACCTTTAGTACCGGTTGGCCCACGGACCGGTACTAAAGGCCCTCCACATGGCTGCCTGCGTGGGCTGGTGGTGGAGGACCTTTAGTACCGGTTGGTAATACCAACCCGTACTAAGTGTTCCACGTGGCTGCCTGCATGGGCTGGTGGTGGAGGACCTTTAGTACCGGTTGGCGATACCAACCGGTACAAAGTGTTCTGTTTTTTCCGCTTTTAATTAGGTTTTAGTTTTCCTCTCTATTTATTGTGTTTTCCATTCATTTCAAATTTATTTTACGGTGCTCCATACTGTAACATTGATTACACAAGTTGATGCATCTACATATATGTAATATAATATATAATATCTCATACACAGTATATATAAAAATGGAATTACGCGTCCATATATATTCTGGACCTATAACTTAAGGCCCAAAACCTGGTCGGGACTAGCTAGCTAGTGCTCCGGATGAAATCTTAGTTTTCTACTACTGATTTGCTAGCATTATTGACGCGGCGATAAGTAATAGTGCTCCCCGTTTACATCAATGACATGTTGAAGAAGAAATTCCGCAAATTCGTCTTGAAGTGTTATGAAGCGTTTCTCGGGTGAGAGCTTCGACAACATCTACCAAAGCTGGAGTTGTCTTTCACGTGCTCCTCTGCAACATATACGGCCTTCGGTCTGGATGCGAATGTTCTCGCAGAGGAAGTATCAACATAAATTTGTCCCCTGTGGCTGGTTCGCGCACTTTGCAAAAGAATACATTTCAATAAGATAATTAATAATCAAGCATGATAATGGTATTGAAAATAGAATTAAAGTGATGTGCGGACCTAGTAGTACTACTTAATTACCTGCATCTTTTTCCACTTTAGCTTCGTGGTCCATTGATGATCGTGATGGGTTTTTTCTATCATCTTCTTGCAAACACTACGCGGCAAATAAAAAGAACGAAAGAGTTATTATAATTACTTTTGATATCAAGAAATAATGAAAGAAAGCGAGGTCGATAAAGATTGAAATTACCGTGTGATACGTCTCCAATGTATCTATAATTTTTGATTGTTCCATTCTATTATATTATCAACTTTGGATGTTTTATATGCATGAATATGCTATTTTATATTATTTTTGGGACTAACTTATTAACTCAGTGCCCAGTGCCAATTTCAGTTTTTTCCGTGTTTTTGACCTTTTTCAGATAGGAATATCGAACAGAGTCCACACGGAATAAAACTTTTGCCATGATTTTTTATGGAAAATATCAAAAATACCAGAAGGAAAAGATACCGGAGAGGATGCCCGAGGATATCAAAAATACCAGAAGGAAAAATTCCGCTAGAATTGGCAAACTACAGGATGTTATAACCAACTTGAGTTCCGCTTTTGCTGCCATTCAGAACACTCCAAATTTTGCCCACACTAAGGCCACTAAGCTTGTTTATGTTCCTAAAAATAATGGTCAACCATCTAGTAAGAGAGATGACGATCTTAAAATGTTGAGTGTTCACCCTACTTATCTTGATATCTTAAGAGCACCTATCATCACTAAAGATTATCTTTGTTGCCTATCTAGGAGTATAATTATTGATAAAATTAAAGAACTCCCTAATAATGATGAGGACAAGGAAAACTTTACTAGCAAGTTAATAAAAAAAATTATGAATCCATTATGAGATCTACTTATGGTTTGAGCACTAAAGATGACAATACTTGATTCTATTGCCTTACGCCTAGCTAAGGGCGTTAAACGATAACGCTTGTTGGGAGGCAACCCAATGAATAGATTTATTTTTGCCTTTTACTTTCTGTTTTATTGAGTCCAGACCATCATGATTCTGTTATGAGAGTATTTTTTATGTTTTACTTAGTTTTTTTGCCAAGTAGAACCTTTATGATTAGTTTTGGTGATAGTTGTTTAATCACGCTGAAAAAAGACAGAAACTTTGTGCTCACGAAATTATTTTTCTTTCCTATCCAGAAAGAGATTTTGAGTTCATTATTTTTTATGATGATTTATATGCAAGTTTCCCTAATGTTCATAATTTTTACAGAATTTTTGGGTTGGCAGAGATATACGAAATATACAGATTGCTACAAATTGTTCTGTTTTTGACAGATTCTTTTTTTGTTGTGTTGATTGCTTATTTTGATGAAACTATGGTTAGTATCGGGGGGTATGAGCCATGGAAAAGTGAGAATAAAGTAATATAACATCAATCTAAATGGAAATTAAGTTTACTACAGTACCTAAAAAGTTGGTGGTTTGTTTTCTTATGCTAATGCTATCACGAGTTTCTGTTTAAGTTTTGTGTTGTGAAGTTTTCAAGTTTTGGTTGATGTTCTTATGGACAATGGAATAAAGAGTGGAAAGAGCCTAAGCTTGGGGATGCCCAAGTCATCCCAAGCCAAATTCAAGGACACAAAAAAGCCTAAGCTTGGGGATGCCCCGGGAAGGCATCCCCTCTTTCGTCTTCAATCCATCGGTAACGTTACTTGGAGCTATATTTTTATTCACCACATGATATGTGTTTTGCTTGGAGTGTCATATATTATAGGAGTCTTTGATTTTTTTATCACAATCATCCTTGCTGCACACATTCTGAGAGGGACATGCACTCATCGTGAATTTGTTAGAATACTCAATGAGCTTCACTTATATCTTTTGAGTTAGGTAATTTAGCTCACATGTGCTTCACTTATATATTTTGAGCTCGGTGATTCAGCTCTCATGTGCTTCACTTATATCTTTTGAGATTAGCAATTTATCTCACACGTGCTTCACTTATATCTTTTGAGCTTGATAATTTTGTTCACATGTGCTTCACTTATATCTTTTGAGCTTGGTAATTTTGCTCCCATGTGCTTCACTTATATCTTTTGAGCTAGATAAATTTTGCTGTAGTTCATCACTTAAATCTTTGTAGAGCACGACGATGTCATATTTTGTGGAAATAAAAACTCTCGAATCTTCACTTATATCATTTTGAGAGTGCTCTCTCTAAGTAACTTGGTAATTGGCGTGTGTTATGAAATTAGTCCTAAATATGATAGGCATCCAAGGAGGATATAATAAAAACTTTCATATTCAATTGCATTCATTAGTAAGAGAAGTTTGATCCCTCATGATTAGTTTTGAGATATGGAGGTGATAATATTAGAGTTATGATAGTAGGGTGTTTTGAATCTATAAATACTTGTGTTGAGGTTAGTGATTCCCGTAGGATGCATGTATGGTGAACCGCTATGTTAGGAAGTCGGAGCATAATTGGTTTATTGATTTTCATCCTTTGTGTGGCGGTCGGGATCGCGCGATGGTTAACTCCTACCAACCCTTCCCTTAGGAGTATGCGTTTAGCACTTTGTTTCGATTACCAATAAAAATTTCGCAATAAGTATATGAGTTCTTCATGACTAATGTGAGTCCATGGTATAGATGCACTCTCACCCTTCCACCATTGCTACCCTCTCTAGTGCCGCGCAACTTTCGCCAGTGCACAAACCCACCATATACCTTCCTCAAAACAGCCACCATACCTACCTATTATGGCATTTTCATAGCCATTCCGAGATATATTGCCATGCAACTTCCACCGTTCTGTCTCATGACATGTGCCATCACTTTCATTCATATAGAGTCATTATTGTTCTAAGTATCTAGTTGTAAGTAAATAAAAGTGTGATTCTCATCATTATTAGAGCATTGTCCCATGTGAGGAAATAAAAAAAAAGAGGCCAAAGAGCCCAAACAAAAAAAAAGAGGCCAAAGAGCCCAAACAAAAAAATGAGAGAAAAAGAGAGAAGGGACAATGCTACTATCTTTTTCCACACTTGTGCTTCAAAATAGCACCATGTTCTTCATGATAGAGAGTCTCTTGTTTTGTCACTTTCATATGCTAGTGGGAATTTTAATTATGTAACTTGGCTTGTATATTCCAATGATGGGCTTCCTCAAATTGCCCTAGGTCTTCGTGAGCAAGCAAGTTGGGTGCACACCCACTAGTTTTTATTTTTCAGCTTTCATACACTTATAGCTCTAGTGCATCCGTTGCATGGAAATCCCTACTCATTCACATTGATATCTACTGATGGGTATCTCCATAGCCCATTGATATGCCGAGTCAATGTGACCATCTCCTCCTTTTTGCCTCACAACCTCCACCACACTCTATTCCACCTATAAGTGCTATATCCATGGCTCACGCTCATGTATTTCGTCAGAGTTGAAAAAAGTTTCAGAAAGTAAGAGTGCGAAAACAATTACTTGGCGAATACCGAGGTTGTGCATGATTTAAATTCGTTGTGTGGGGATGATGGAGCATAGCCAGAATATATGATTTTGTAGGGATAACTTTCTTTGGCCTTGTTATTTCGAAAGTTCATGATTACTTTGCTATTATACTTGAAGTATTTTTTTTCATGTCAATATTAAACTATTGTTTTGAATCTTATGGATCTGAACATTCATGCCACAATAAAGAAGTTACATAGAACAAATATGTTAGGTAGCATTCCACATCAAAAATTCGGTCTTTATCACTTCCCTACTCGAGGACGAGCAGGAGTTAAGCTTGGGGATGCTTGATACGTCTCCAACGTATCTATAATTTTTGATTGTTCCATGCTATTATATTATCAACTTTGGATGTTTTATATGCATGAATATGCTATTTTATATTAGTTTTGGGACTACCTTATTAACTTAGTGCCGAGTGCTAGTTTCTGTTTTTTTCGTGTTTTGACCTTTTTCAGATAGGAAATCACACAGAGTCCAAACGGAATAAAACTTTCGCCGTGATTTTTGATGGAAAATATCAAAAATACCAGAAGCAAAAGATACTGGAGAGGAGGTCACGAGCCTGGGAGGTGCGCCCCCCCCCAAGGGCGTGCCTAGGGTGCTCATGACTCCCTCGTGGGCCCTCTTGACTTGTTCTCGGCGCCATCTGGTCTTATAAATACGGAAACCTCCAGAACTAAACCTAGATCGAAAGTTCCATTGACGCAAGCCTCTGTAGCCACAAAAAACCAATCGGGAGACCATTCCGGCACCCTGCCGGAGGGGAATCCATCTCCGATGGCCATCTTCATCAACACCATCGCCTCTCTGATGATGCGTGAGTAGTTCACCACAGACCTTCGGGTCCATAGCTTGTATCTAGATGGCTTCTTCTCTCTCTTTGATCTTCAATACAAAGTTCTCCATGATCTTCCTGGAGATCTATCCGATGTAATTCTCTTTTGCGGTGTGTTTGTTGAGATTCGATAAATTGTGGATTTATGAGCAGATTATCTATGAATATTATTTGAGACTTCTGTTATTTCTTATATGCATGATTTCATATCTTTGTATGTCTCTTCGAGTTATGGGTTTCGTTTGGCCAACTTGATCTATAATTCTTGCAATGGGAGAAGTGCTTGGTTTTGGGTTCATACCGTGCGGTGTCCTCGCCTAGTGACAGAAGGGGTAGCGAGGCACGCATCGTGTTGTTGCCATCAAGGGTAAAAATATGGGGTTTATATCATATTGCATGAATCTATCCCTCTACATCATGTCATCTTGCTTAAGGCGTTACTCCATTTGTTATGAACTTAATACAGTAGATGCATGCTGGATAGCGGCCGATGTATGGAGTAATAGCAGTAGATGCAGATAGTATCAGTCTACTTGTCTCGGACGTGATGCCTATATGTATGATCATTGCCTTAGATATCGTCATGACTTTGCGCGATTCTATCAATTGCTCGATCGTAATTTGTTCACCCACCGTAATACTTGCTATCATGAGAGAAGCCTCTAGTGAACACTATGGCCCCCGAGTATATTTTACACATTATATATTCAGATCTACATATAAAAACACCAAAAATACCTTGCTTCACTTTTATTTACTTATTTATATTTACCTATTATCACTATCAGATCTCACCTTGCAAGTAATCGTAAAGGGATTGAGAACCCCTTTATCGCGTTGGGTGTTTTTGTGCAGGTTCCTTGGTGCCTCATCTTGATACTTCTACTGGATTGATACCTTGGTTCTCAAACTGAGGGAAATACTTATCTCTACTTTGCTGCATCACCCTTTCCTCTTCAAGGGAAAAGCCAACGCAAGCTCAAGGAGTAGCACCGTTCTATCATAAAATACAAGTCCACATATGATTGTTCTGGTGTATTTAGTGAGTCGTACACTTGAACAAGTCCATCCGCGAGTTCAATATATAGGAAGATATAGTGGACTCTACGCAGAAGTTTATATAATTAAGCAGGCATGCATATAACTCATCTACTACACTTGACAGCGAGGTAGTAAGCAAAAATAGAATTTGTAGTATACAAGGGAGTAAACACTCACCCCATGTTGTAAGGAAATATTATAGTAGATTTGGTATTTATTAGTGCCTCTAGAAAATTTTCCAAGAGATCTGTAGCGACCCGACTCAAAACGAGTCAAGCCTTTGTGTTTGCTATGCCATCCCTGGATCAGTATGCTGGCACACACAGTACATCAATGTATATATCAAAGTGCAATCACATGTAATTAACGCAAAACTTATATATACCTTAGAATAGCAGCGGAGACAGTCAACGGGAGTGGAGTCCCAATAACACCAACGGCGAGTTGAGTGCAGACCGTAACCCTGAATCGTACTCTTACCCGTCGTAGAAGAGTATCTGCAACATGATACGTTGCAGCCATATAGGTCAGTACATTGAATGTACCGGCAATATCACCATAGTAGAACAGAAGAATAAAGACTATTCTATATGCAAAGGATTTGTGGCTCTATGTCTAAGTTTTTGCGTAAAAGCTGATTTTATTTTCCTACAACAAAAGGGAATATCAGGTATTTCACTATGGAATTACCTATCATGACATGGTTCCGCCAACCAATGTCTCAATACCCACAAGTATCTTAAGTTGCCCACAATTAAGTTCTCAGTCCAGTGTTGAGAGTTCTGAGATAGATCCATGACCAGAGGCTCAAATTGTCCGTAACCGGGGACACGGCTAATCGATTAGGTTTAACTCTGCAGAGTGTTGTGTACTTTACCCACAAGATTCTTTCCCTCCTGGTAAGTCCTCGCACTACCTGGTGTTTGAGAACAGGATGAAAGAAACATGGTCTTTCAGAGTGCTTCCCTGACTGTCCGACCGTGCCCATCCCAATCCTAACGTTGACTACATCTCGTAGCACTGCCCAGCAGAGTCACAACAAAGATCAACCAAGCCAGAGCCCATAATGACTTGTGGCTACACAGGTAAGCTTCCGGGCATGAAGTATTCATCCTTCTCTTTGAGTCTGGGTGAAGCTTTCCGCAAGATGTCATGGCGCTTCTCCATGCATCCCGGCCATCCACTGGTTTCTCCAGGGATGCCCAATCAACCATCCTTCACCCAGTAGTGTGTATTGAAAACTTGTCTTCTCGAGTCTTGAAGTCTTGAGGACTTGAAAATGCAGGACTTGAAGATGTCTTCATGAAGTTGTCGACTTGACGTAGAGTCCTTCTTCACACCACTCACGAACACTCATACCAATCCCCGTCTACTTTAGCATAGCATAAAAATAACTAACGTTCCCGGGGCTTTAGTAACATGTGGTGGGTTCCTACCTCATGCATTCTACTCAACTACAAGGATTTCAATAACACTACGGGAGGGATTTGTTGAATGATGTCACTACATGCAATAAAACATAGGTATGAAATAGATGGTCAAAGTGAACTTGCGTGTACTGTTGATGAAGATAAGATATCGCTCTCAGAAATAACTGGATAGAACTATTCGTCACTCTCCGATGGAAAATCTATCGTAAGCAAATAACATTCAATAAACATTCATGCCAAAACAAAGAACCAAAAGAACGCAAGAACAAAACATGTCTTGGAGCGAATATAACAACATACTAAGGTTAAAATAAGACAAGATAGGTTCTTATGGGGTTGTAAGGTGAAAGGTGAAGGAATCAACTCAAAGGAGTTAATGGATGATGAACTATTACTATATAAGCTTAGGTTGGAGAGACTACGAAAGACGATCCAAAGTATGGGAGAACAACAAGAAAGTTGTTTGACAAATAGTATAAGACATAAGAATTTATTTGTAGAAAAGAGTTTAATTAAAATGGAGCACTACAACACAAGTTATAGCGAATTGAAGTATGAAATAAATTGTAAATTCAAGTATGAATTGAATCTGAATTCACAAAGGTCAAAAGAAGTTGAACCGAAGTAGGATGGTTATGAATAGAAATACATGACACGAGTATTTAGGGGCAAAAAGAATCAATTGAAAAGATGTTACATTTTGCAAGATATGATCAAATGAAGGTTCGGATTCAAATTGAATCGCTCCAATTTGAAAGGTTCAAAGATTGAAACTAATGATGTTACTATATATGGGAAGTCAATATGAACGTGTAGAAAAAGAATTACTAGGTTCAAAATGACGGATCAAAAGTTATAAGCAATTCAATATGGCATTGAGTTAGCTTAGTACAGTGTATGAACACATTTTGGGGACTAATAGAGAAGTATGAGCAACATCAAAATTATATGTTGAAACGATAACACTAAGGATGTGAACGGAAAGATTACTTTGATACGGATCCGTCGCAATTGGATTGATCGGAAACGGAGCTACGGATAAAAAGATATGATCAAAAGAAGTTTGAACATAAATCTGAATAAATTTTGAAATTTGAAATTTTGAAAAAAATTGACGTGATAGGTTGATTGGATAGGTGAAAGCAAGACGAAACTCTAGGCGTTGGTTTCATCTAATTCTGATAAACGAGTAAAAAGTTATGGCTATTTGAAAAATCTGGGCCAAGCTGTTATACGAAGGAAAAATGCTATGTCTAAAATAATTCTAGGACTAATGAGTAAATACGGAGACTAATTAATAATCTAATTACTCTACCTTATAGTACTATAGAAATACTAGTCTAGGGATATTAAACTACAGGAGTATGAAAGAAAATACGAAGAGAATACCTTTATATGCAGAGAAGATATAAATCCAAAGAGGAGACGACTTCCAGAAATCCCGCCGGAGAGAAGAAAATATTTTTTTTATAAAGCTAGTCAAACCGAAACGATTCGATTCAACCCGAAGTGGATGACTTTTGGGTGCACCCATGGTTCTATATTTATTGGTGAAAGGAAGGTGCAAACATCCAAAGCTAAGCAAGGTGGGACTAAAATAGGGAAAGAGAGAAGAAGAAGAGGGCCACCCGGATGGGCTGATTCAGCCGGCCTGTTTTTTTTTTTTAAATACTCGGATGAACAGTGTACCGGCATGAATAGTGTTCCCTTGTTTTTTTTTTAAAAAAAAAACAGCAAAGGAAAAAAATAAAAATAGACAAACATTTTATATAGTCATATTATATATCAAAATTTTCATAAAAATATTTCCTAAAACATGAACATTTTCTTAAGGCCGAATAAAATACTTTTGAAAAAAAATATTTTTTTGCAATAACTCCAAAATGAAAAGAAACTAGAATTTCAAATAAATGGCAAATAGTTTTTATTTTCAAATTTGAGTCAAAACATTTTATCTGATTTTTGAGTGTTATTTACCTCCTCTCATTTGATTTTATAAGAGGGTTTTGAAAATATTTGAACTCAAAATTGAATAGGGATTCGAAATAGAAAATTTTGGGAAAGTCATTTTATTCCCTCTCATTAAAATTTCAAAAGTTTCAAAATTCCACTCAATTTCACACAATCAATCACATAACATTCAAGCAAACAATCCTACTTATTTATTTAATATAACATTCCAAAATTTAGAATTTTGGGATGTTACAAACTACCACACTTAAAATGAATCTCGTCCTCGAGATTCGAAAAGGCTAGAAAGAAAAGGTCAGGGTTTTAGGGATCTTCTTAGCAAATCAATTGACCAAGAAAGCGTGGGTCTACCACACTTAAAATGAGAGTTACTGGTCCCTCAAATCATGACACGCCTTTGGGTGCATCTGTCTGTTCACATTCTTCACGGTAGCTTCTTCGGTGATGCTCCTCCGTTATATCAAAATCTTGTGTCCTCACAACAAGGTGTACTTCCTCCGAAACTGGGTCTTCTTAACTGACAGGTCTCACGATCATTCTAAATAACTTATCGAAGATCTCATGGTGGTCTACCATTAGTGGTTATCCTGCAGTGAAACATGGGTCGTGGCTTCATTCCTCACCGTAAAATTCCTACGGGTGACAGCAACTGCCGTATACAAGGGGTTTACATCATACCATTCTAAGGCTTCAACAAAAGCTTTCAAAGAACGTCGTCTCTTTACTATGGTTAAGTCACTCAGATTTACCATTCCGAATAGCAAGAGAATGATAAGAGTAAGTCGTCATGGTGGCCAAGCCATGTCGCACTGAAATCATTACATTGTATAAGGTTTAGTAATCTCGTATTCTAGCACTTGGGCTCCCTCACAAGCATTGCAGAAATTTCTCTTGTCAACGAACAAAGTTCGGATAAATCCATTAATTCTGCAAGCTAAGCAAAAACATCTATCGTTTCTTCACAATTCTCAGGTTATCGTAAACTCCTAAGAAAAACGTTTGATAGTCAGTCGTAGCTTCTTCCAAGTTTCTTCCTTCACCAAGGTGAGGCTTGATCCTTATCAATCCTGAAGTCAGTGACTTGTGGATTCACTTGAATACTTGAACAACTTCATCTCACCCGTGGGGTGACTATCGATCCATATTCCAGCATTACCTTCAGTTCACTCCATTATACCCTTGAGGTAACAAATCACAGACTTATTTTTGTTTAGATTCCACTCTGCAGAATCCATTTTCCTTTCCATTGGTCTGTTTAACCCTGGGTATGGTTTCATCACAATCATTCCTTTTCTCAATATTCCAACTTCAAAGACACGTTCTCACAAGTTTATCATCCACATATTTTGCGGTGGTTCCTCATTCTCTTCATCTGCATTCACTTATCCAAACTCCTTAATTCGGGGAAGGTACCTGTGGTTTCTACCACACTTAAAATGAAATGAAATCATGTTTGCATAGACCATATTTTCTCATATCCTCGAAAATGGTCGGAGATTTTGGGTCATAGAGTAACAACTCATGTAATACATCATAAGATAAATCATAACACCATAAATTCCATTGATTCATGAATTTATTTACAACTCTGAGGCTTCCGTTACAAGATAAGCTCATGAAAAACAAAGGTGCTTCATGATACGTGTATTTCCATCTTCAAAACTTAACTATCCCATTCTAGCTTTCTTCTCATATTCAATCCTTGGTTACATCCTCAATCACTTCTAAAAACTCCTAGAAAGTACTTTATTACAAATGCTGCCATCCGCATAGTTTGGTATGGTCTAGCATCAACTCTCAACTTTATTCATTCATCTCCCCTTGGAGATATTTTAGTACCACTGAAAATTTCCGATGTGCTCCTTGAAATCCTCCATTTTTTCCTTGATTAGGGTGGACATGAGCTTCATCTCCATCATCTCCGTATGCACCTCTTGCAGGTATTCCTGAGTATGACGGAGTCTTGCTTCAAGTATTTCTCCAATATGGCGTATGGGTTCCATGACAGCTTCACGAACAGCGTCAAAGAAAATAGCTTGTGGTACACGAGATATGTAAAAGTATTGTCCAGTAGTCTTTGGGCAAACTCCATTTGCACGGTGCAGGTGTACCTCCACATACCAAAGTTTCACTCCATTATCCATGAATGGGTAGCCTTTGTAGACTGCATCTCCTTCAAGATGGATGTGCTTCATCATATCCTTCAGGATCCTTGGGTAGTCATGATCACTGGTCAGGGTCATGATTGTTTCCGGGCCTTTGAGGAAAGACTCATAAAGGGTGGTCATCTGCGTGTGTCAGAAAAGGTACTCAGAATTGACATATGTCTCGACTTGGGTAAACATCCATGTTATCCAAAATCAAACTTCAAATTCACTTTCCAACATCTTTAGAGAGTATTGTCATCCTTAAAACAAATGGATTATCCATTACATAACTTCAAGGATAAGAGTGCTACCTATTACATTTATTACTTCCGAACTCAAACTACTCATGCTTAGCATTCTTCTCTGGGCAGGTATAGGAGTAGGGTCATTTCTTCTTGCACCGAAAACAGATGATTTCTGACAAATCTCAGGGCTTCTTGATGTTGGTGCTTGCTCCTTGGGTTCTTGATTCCTTTCTTGGGCACTTATTGGCATAGTGGCCCATATCCTTACACTTGTAACATCTAATATGACTCAGGTCCTTCTGTTCAGGGGCTCGTCTCTTCCTAAGGTTCTTTGTTCCGATCAAAGCTTCAATTTCTTGTGGATCAAACTCCACTTCTTTTGTCGGGAAGTTTCCCAGATACTCTTTTCTCTCCTTCATACAGTCCTGTGAGAAATGTCCTTCTTCTCCACATGTATAGCAGACATTTGAGTAAAATCTGGTTAATCCTTCTCCATCAGGGTCTTCAATATCTTTCTTCATCAAAAATTCTTCAAATTCTCCTCTGAAGGCTTCCTTCATGGCTTCCTTCTGTTGTTTGATGACTTCCTGTACCTTGGGGTACATTTGGCATTGAGCCGGGTAGTGGTTGGTTCCTTCACACAAGAAACATGTCACCTGCCCAGTTGGGCATTCCTCAGCAGGGTGATTTTCTTCACAATAAGGACATCCTTCCTTGTGTTCTTCTTGGGTGTGTCCTATCTCTCCACAGATTTTGCATGCTCGGGTCTTCTTCATCGGGATAACACAATGCTTCTGAATGAGACGGGATCTTAACAGAGTCTTCTTGAGTTCTTCCCAATTCTTTGCTCCATTAAATCCTTGTATGGCGTGATGCATTTTCCACCAAGTTGCGGCACTTTGGGTAAAGTGCTGGAGGGCATATTGAACCTCATACTTCTGTGCTATCGAGTTGCTCCGGAAGTGATTCTCCATGTTGTGAATCCATACTTCTGCCTCTAGCTGGGTCATTGGTCCAGAAAGTACAAGTCCAGCTTCATGTGCCATCTATTGGGTTCAAGGTTTTGGGATGAGATGGTAGAGAGAAAGGAGGAGATACACACAATACAAACAATGGTTTTGAAAATAGATTTTTTTTTTGTTGTGGCTGTCAAAAATTAAAACTTACACACAAATGACAGCTCACAAATCATCGTATCTAACGTAAGTATACAACATGGGTTTGGTCTTCTGGGGCATAACTTGGAAATTCTTCATAGTCTTCAATTTCTTCGAGTCTTCACAGTCTTCAACTCGGGTAGCTTCAACTCTTTTAATGCATGGTGAAATCTTCTTTACTTTGAAGTGGCCATCAGTTGTTTTCGATATCTTGTCCTTCTCGAAGTGGTCTTAGTTGATCCTTAGTGTGGTCAAGGGGAAAAGGGTATTTTCTAACTCTTGATAAAACTCAGAAGGGATGAGAAGTAGAAGGTCTTTTGAAAACAAAGTTTTTGAGAAATCATTTCCTAAGGGCTTTCCAGTTTCTAGGGTTACGTCCTACAGTCAACATGTGCTCTAATACCATTTCTGTAGCGACCCGACTCAAAACGAGTCAAGCCTCTGTGTTTGCTATGCCATCCTTGGATCAGTATGCTGGCACACACAGTACATCAATGTATATATCAAAGTGCAATCACATGTAATTAACGCAAAACTGATATATACCTTAGAATAGCAGCGGATACAGTCAACGGGAGTGGAGTCCCAATAACACCAACGGCGAGTTGAGTGCAGACCGTAACCCTGAATCGTACTCTTACCCGTCGTAGAAGAGTATCTGCAACATGATACGTTGCAGCCATATAGGTCAGTACATTGAATGTACCGGCAAGATCACCATAGTAGAACAGAAGAATAAAGACTATTCTATATGCAAAGGATTTGTGGCTCTGTGTCTAAGTTTTTGCGTAAAAGCTGATTTTATTTTCCTACAACAAAAGGGAATATCAGGAATTTCACTATGGAATTACCTATCATGACATGGTTCCGCCAACCAATGTCTCAATACCCACAAGTATCTTAAGTTGCCCACAATTAAGTTATCAGTCCAGTGTTGAGTGTTCTGAGATAGATCCATGTCCAGAGGCTCAAATTGTCCGTAACCGGGGACACGGCTAATCGATTAGGTTTAACTCTGCAGAGTGTTGTGTACTTTACCCACAAGATTCTTTCCCTCCTGGTAAGTCCTCGCACTGCCTGGTGTTTGAGAACAGGATGAAAGAAACATGGTCTTTCAGAGTGCTTCCCTGACTGTCCGACAGTGCCCATCCCAATCCTAACGTCGACTACATCTCGTAGCACTGCCCAGCAGAGTCACAACAAAGATCAACCAAGCCAGAGCCCATAATGACTTGTGGCTACACAGGTAAGCTTCCGGGCATGAAGTATTCATCCTTCTCTTTGAGTCTGGGTGAAGCTTTCCGCAAGATGTCATGGCGCTTCTCCATGCATCCCGGCCATCCACTGGTTTCTCCAGGGATGCCCAATCAACCATCCTTCACCCAGTAGTGTGTATTGAAAACTTGTCTTCTCGAGTCTTGAAGTCTTGAGGACTTGAAAATGCAGGACTTGAAGATGTCTTCATGAAGTTGTCGACTTGACGTAGAGTCCTTCTTCACACCACTCACGAACACTCATACCAATCCCCGTCTACTTTAGCATAGCATAAAAATAACTAACGTTCCCGGGGCTTTAGTAACATGTGGTGGGTTCCTACCTCATGCATTCTACTCAACTACAAGGATTTCAATAACACTACGGGAGGGATTTGTTGAATGATGTCACTACATGCAATAAAACATAGGTATGAAATAGATGGTCAAAGTGAACTTGCCTGTACTGTTGATGAAGATAAGATATCGCTCTCAGAAATAACTGGATAGAACTATTCGTCACTCTCCGATGGAAAATCTATCGTAAGCAAATAACATTCAATAAACATTCATGCCAAAACAAAGAACCAAAAGAACGCAAGAACAAAACATGTCTTGGAGCGAATATAACAACATACTAAGGTTAAAATAAGACAAGATAGGTTCTTATGGGGTTGTAAGGTGAAAGGTGAAGGAATCAACTCAAAGGAGTTAATGGATGATGAACTATTACTATATAAGCTTAGGTTGGAGAGACTACGAAAGACGATCCAAAGTATGGGAGAACAACAAGAAAGTTGTTTGACAAATAGTATAAGACATAAGAATTTATTTGTAGAAAAGAGTTTAATTAAAATGGAGCACTACAACACAAGTTATAGCGAATTGAAGTATGAAATAAATTGTAAATTCAAGTATGAATTGAATCTGAATTCACAAAGGTCAAAAGAAGTTGAACCGAAGTAGGATGGTTATGAATAGAAATACATGACACGAGTATTTAGGGGCAAAAAGAATCAATTGAAAAGATGTTACAGTTTGCAAGATATGATCAAATGAAGGTTCGGATTCAAATTGAATCGCTCCAATTTGAAAGGTTCAAAGATTGAAACTAATGATGTTACTATATATGGGAAGTCAATATGAACGTGTAGAAAAAGAATTACTAGGTTCAAAATGACGGATCAAAAGTTATAAGCAATTCAATATGGCATTGAGTTAGCTTAGTACAGTGTGTGAACACATTTTGGGGACTAATAGAGAAGTATGAGCAACATCAAAATTATATGTTGAAACGATAACACTAAGGATGTGAACGGAAAGATTACTTTGATACGGATCCGTCGCAATTGGATTGATCGGAAACGGAGCTACGGATAAAAAGATATGATCAAAAGAAGTTTGAACATAAATCTGAATAAATTTTGAAATTTGATATTTTGAAAAAAATTGACGTGATAGGTTGATTGGATAAAAATTGACGTGAATTAAACAAAATCTAAACTAAACAAAATCTAAACTAAACCTAAATTAAACAAAATCTCAACTAAAACTAAACTAAACCTAAAATAAACCTAAACTAAACAAAATCTAAACTAAATTAAACCTAAACTAAACCTAAACTAAACAAAATCTAAATCTAAACCAAATTAAACCTAAACTAAACAAAATCTAAACTAAACCTAAATTAAGCAAAATGTAAACTAAAAATAAACTAAACCTAAACAAAATTAAACCTAAACTAAACCTAAACTAAACTAAACAAAATCTAAACTAAACCTAAACTAAACAAAATCTAAACTAAAACTAAACTAAACTAAACTAAAACTAAACAAATTAATCACATCAACATTTTCTATGAACATATGAAAATTCTATGAACATAAAAAATTCATCCATCCATCCATCGATCTTGAGCATAGTAGATTCTATGAACATATGAAAATTCTATGGACAAATCCATACATACATAAACATATGAAAATTCTATGAACATAAAACATTCTATGAAGGAAAATGAATTCATCGTATCTACATTTTCTATGAAGATATGATAATTATGTGAACAAATCCATCCATACAACAAAATATGAAAATTATATGAACAAAAACGAATCCATCCATCCATCCATCATTACCACTGTTAGGCAACGAGGCGCGGGCTCGGGGACAGCTCGGAGGCAAGCGACGGTGGGGCCAGGCGCGAGGAAGGCGTCGGCAATGTCGACGTAGGGGCAAGGCAACTTCGGGGCGGAACGTGGCGTTGGAGCGGCAGCGTCGGGGCGGCACGCGGCGGCTGGCTCGGGATGGCGCACGGCGTCAGGGCGGCGGGCGGTGGTGACGGCGATTTCAATAGCCTGGCGGCGCGCAAATGACTTCTCCCAGTGCGTGGCTCGGCCCGGGACGAAGGGATCTATATTTGTACCTAGCAACCTTTAGTACCGGTGCGTGGCACGCGCCGGTACTAAAGACCCTTTAGTACCGGTGTGAGCCACGCACCGGTACTAAAGGTCCTCCCCCAAAAAAGCGCAGGGCAGTAGACCTTTAGTACCCGTGCGTGGCTCCCACCGGTACTAAAGGGTTTTTTAATTCACTATTAGTTATTATTTTCAGAAAAACCCGTAAACTTTAGAAAATCATAGAATAAAATTTATGACTCCAATGGCAATAAATAATATATGAAAACATACCAAAAAAATATAAAGAATCTGTTTATGGCATTTCCATGCATGTTTGAACAACTTCAACTACTGTATAAGACAATTTCATTAAATGAAATTTGAAATGTCATCTCTCAAGTTTGAAAAGCAATACAAATTAACTCTGGAAATGTTCTAACTTGGCATGACATCATAATTTCACCCACATAGCAACTTCTAGAGAGTTGAGAGGGTTACGGCAAAAACTGGATGCACTTCGTGTACCAATTGGACAATCTCATAAGGAGTATGAGGGTTCCGGACGAAAACTCATCTATTACAAAGGGATTTCATTTTTAATAACTTATTTTAAATCCATCTTTTTGTGTGTTCAATATGCACCATTCAAAGGCACATCATCAATTTTCAACCCTTTCTGACTTCATTTAATATTTTTCATGCATTTAATGATTTATTTTGAGCTAAATGACCCTGAATTTGAAAAGCAGTAGAAATGAACTCTGAAAAGGTTGTAACTTGGCATGCCATGATAATTTCATCGACATAGAAACTTCTAAAGAGTTGAGAGGGTTACGGCAAAACTGGATGCATTTCGTGTACAAAATGGACAATCTCATAAGAAGTATGAGAGTTTCGAACGAAAACTCATCTATGACAAAGGGATTTCATTTTTAATAACTTATTTTAACTCCATAGTTTTTGTGTGTTAAATATGCACCATTCAAAGGCACATCATCAATTTTCAACCCTTTCTGACTTCATTTGATTTTTTTCATGCATTTAATGATTTATTTTGAGCTAAATGACCCTGAATTTGAAAAGCAGTACAAATGAACTCTAAAAAGGTTGTAACTTCGCATGACATCATAATTTCACCTGCATAGCAACTTCTAAATAGTTGAGAGGGTTACGACAAAAACTGGATGCACTTCGTGTACAAATTGGACAATATCATAAGAAGTATAAGGGTTTTGAACGAAAACTCATCTATTACAAAGGGATTTCATTTTTAATAACTTATTTCAACTCCATACTTTTTGTGTGTTCAATATGTACCATTCAAAGGCACATCATCAATTTTCAACCCTTTCTAACTTCATTTGATATTTTTCATGCATTTAATGATTTATTTTGAGCTAAATGACCCTTAATTTGAAAACCAGTACAAATGAACTCTAAAAAGGTCGTAACTTGGCATGGCATCATAATTTCACCCTCATATCAACTTCTAAAGAGTTGAGAGGGTTACATCAAAAACTGGTTCCCCTTCGTGTATAAATTGGACAATATCATAAGAAGTATAAGGGTTTTGAACGAAAACTCATCTATTACAAAGTGATTTGATTTTTAATAACTTATTTTAACTCCATACTTTTTGTGTGTTCAATATGCATCATTCAAAGGCACATCATCAATTTTCAACCCTTTCTGACTTCATTTGATATTTTTCATGCATTTAATGATTTATTTTGAGCTAGATGACCCCGAATTTGAAAAGCAGTACAAATGAACTCTAAAAAGGTTTTAACTTGGCATGACATCATAATTTCACCCACATAGCAACTTGTAAAGAGTTGAGAGGGTTACGGCAAAAACTGGATGCACTTTGTGTACAAATTGGACAATCTCTTTCGAAGTATGAAGCTTTCGGACGAAAACTCATATTTACAAAGGGATTTCACTTTTAATAAATTATTTTAACTCCATACTTTTTGTATGTTCAATATGCACCATTCAAAGGCACATCATCAATTTTCAACCCTTTCTGACTTCATTTGATATTTTGCATGCATTTAATGATTTATTTTGAGCTAAATGACCCTGAATTTGAAAAGCAGTACAAATGAACTCTAAAAAGGTTGTAACTTCGCATGACATCATAATTTCACCCACATAGCAACTTCTAAATAGTTTTGAGGATTTTGGAAAAAACTGGATGCACTTCGTGTACAAATTGGACAATCTCATAAGAAGTCGGAGGGTTTCAGACGAAAACCCATCGATTACAAAGGGATTTCATTTTTAAAAACTTATTTTAACTCAATACTTTTTGTGTGTTTAATATGCACCATTCAAAGGCACATCATCAATTTTCATCCCTTTCTGAGTTCATTTGATAATTTTCATGCATTTAATGATTTATTTTGAGCTAGATGACCCTGAATTGGAAAAGCAGTACAAATGAACTCTGAAAAGGTTTTAACTTATCATGACATCATAATTTCACCCACATGGAAACTTCTAAAGATTTGAGAGGGTTACGGCAATAACTGGATGCACTTCGTGTGCAAATTAGACAATCTCTTTCGAAGTATGAGGTTTTCGGACGAAAACTCATCTATTGCAAAGGGATTTCATTTTTAATAACTTATTTAACTCCATACTTTTTGTGTATTCAATATGCACCATTCAAAGGCACATCATCAATTTTCGACCCTTTCTGACTTCATTTGATATTTTCAAGCACTTAATGATTTATTTTGAGCTAGATGACCGCGAATTTGAAAAGCAGTACAAGTAAACTCTGAAAATGTTTTAACTTGGTATGACATCATAATTTCACCCACATAGCAACTTATAAAGAGTTGTGAGGGTTACGGCAAAAACTGAATGCACTTCGTGTACAAATTGGACAATCTTTTTCGAAGTATGAGGCTTCCGGACGAAAACTCATCTATTACAAAGGGATTTCATATTGAATAACTTATTTTAACTCAATACTTTTTGTGTCGTCAATATGCACCATTCAAAGGCACATCATCAATTTTCAACCCTTTCTGACTTTATTTGATATTTTTCATGCATTTAATGATTTATTTTGAGCTAAATGACCCTGAATTTGAAAAGCAGTACAAATGAACTCTAAAAAGGTTGTAACTTGGCGCGACATCATAATTTCACCCACATAGCAACTTCTAAAGAGTTGAGAGGGTTACGGCAAAAGCTGGATGCACTTCATGTACAAATTGGACAATCTCAGGTTTCGAATGAAAACTCATCTATTACAAAGGGATTTCATTTTTAATAACTTATTTTAACTCCATACTTTTTGTGTGTTCAATATGCACCATTCAAAGGCACATCATCAATTATCAACCCTTTCTGACTTAGCTTGATATTTTTCATGCATTTAATGATTTATTTTGAGCTAGAGGACCCTGAATTTGAAAAGCAGTACAAGTGAACTCTCAAAAGGTTTTAACTTGGCATGACTTCATAATTTCACCCACATAACAACTTCTAAAGAGTTGAGAGGGTTACAAAAAAACTGGATGCACTTCGTGTACAAATTGGACAATCTCTTTCGAAGTATGAGGGTTTGGGACGAAAACTCATCTATTACGAAGGGATTTCATTTTTAATAACTTATTTTAACACTAGACTTTTTGTATGTTTAATATGCACCATTCAAAGGCACATCATCAATTTTCAACCCTTTCTGACTTCATTTGATATTTTTCATGCATTTAATGATTTATTTTGAGCTAGATGACCCTGAATTTGAAAAGCAGTACAAATGAACTCTGAAAAGGTTTTAACTTGACATGACATCATAATTTCACCCACATGGCAACTTCTAAAGAGTTGAGAGGGTTACGGCAAAAACTTGATGCACTCCGTGTACAAATTGGACAATCTCTTTCGAAGTATGAGGTTTTCGAACGAAAACTCATCTATTACGAAGGGATTTCATTTTTAATAACTTATTTTAACTCCATACTTTTTGTGTGTTCAATATGCACCATTCAAAGGCACATCATCAATTTTCGACCCTTTCTGACTTCATTTGATATTATTCATGCACTTAATGATTTATTTTGAGCTAGATGACCCCGAATTTGAAAAGCAGTACAAATGAACTATGAAAATGTTTTAACTTGGCATGACATCATAATTTCACCCACATAGAAACTTCTATAGAGCTGTGAGGGTTACGGCAAAAACTGGATGCACTTCGTGTACAAATTGGACAATCTTTTTCGAAGTATGAGGCTTTCGGACGAAAACCCATCTATTACAAAGGGATTTCATTTTGAATAACTTATTTTAACTCCATACTTTTTGTGTTGTCAATATGCACCATTCAAAGGCACATTATCAATTTTTAACCCTTTCTCACTTCATTTGATATTATTCATGCATTTATTGATTTATTTTGAGCTAAATGACCCTGAATTTGAAAAGCAGTACAAATGAACTCTAAAAAGGTTGTAACTTGGGATGACATCATAATTTCACCCACATAGCAACGTCTAAAGATTTGAGAGGGTTACGGCAAAAACTGGATGCACTTCGTGTACAAATTGGACAATCTCGTAAGAAGTATGAGGGTTTCGAACGAAGACTCATCCATTACAAAGGGATTTAATTTTTAATAACTTATTTTAACTCCATACTTTTTGTGTGTTCAATATGCACAATTCAAAGGCACATCATCAATTTTCAACCCTTTCTCACTTCATTTGATATTTTTCATGCATTTAATGATTTATTTTTGGCTAGATGACCCTGAATTTGGAAAACAGTACAAATGAACTCTGAAAAGGTTTTAACTTTGCATGACATCATAATTTCAACCACATAGGAACTTCTAAAGAGTTGAGAGGGTTACGGCAAAAACTGGATGCACTTTGTTTACAAATTGGACAATCTCTTTCGAGGTATGAGGATTTCGGACGAAAACTCATCTATTACGAAGGGATTTCATTTTTAATAACTTATTTTAACTCCATACTTTTTGTGTGTTCAATATGCACCATTCAAAGGCGCATCATCAATTTTCGACCCTTTCTGACTTATTGTTATATTTTCATGCAATTAATGATTTATTTTGAGCTAGATGATCCTGAATTTCAAAATCAGTACAAATGAACTCTGAAAATGTTTTAACTTGGCATGACATCATAATTTCACCCACATAGAAACTTCTAAAGAGTTGTGCGGGTTACGGCAAAAACTGGATGCACTTCGTGTACAAATTGGACAATCTTTTTCGAAGTATGAGGCTTTCGGACGAAAACTCATCTATTACAAAGTGATTTCATTTTTAATAACTGATTTTAACTCCATAATTTTTGTGTGGTCAATATGCACCATTCAAAGGCACATCATCAATTTTCAACCCTTTCTCACTTCATTTGATAATTTTCATGCATTTAATGATTTATTTTGAGCTAAATGACCATGAATTTGAAAAGCAGTACAAATGAACTCTAAAAAGGTTGTAACTTGGAATGACATCATAATTTCACCCACATAGAAACTTCTAAAGAGTTGAGAGGGTTACGGCAAAAACTGGATGCACTTCGTGTACAAATTGGACAATCTCATAAGAAGTGTGAGGGTTTCGGACGAAAACTCATCTATTACAAAGGGATTTCATTTTTAATAAATTATTTTAACTCCATACTTTTTGTGTGTTCAATATGCACCATTCAAAGGCACATCATCAATATTCAACCCTTTCTGACTTCATTTGATTTTTTTCATCCATTTAATGATTTATTTTGAGCTAAATGACCCTGAATTTGAAAACCAGTACATATGAAGTCGAAAAAGGCTGTAACTTGGAATGACATCATAATTTCACCCACATAGCAACTTCTAAAGAGTTGAGAGCGTTATATCAAAAACTGGTTGCACTTCGTGAATAAATTGGACAATCTCATAAGTATAAGGGTTTCGAACGAAAACTCATCTATTACAAAGGGATTTGATTTATAATAACTTATTTTAACTCCATACTTTTTGTGTGTTCAATATGCACCATTCAAAGGCACATCATCAATTTTCAACCCTTTCTGACTTCATTTGATATTTTTCATGCATTTAATGATTTATTTTGAGCTAGATGACCCTGAATTTGAAAAGCAGTACAAACGAACTCTCAAAAGGTTTTAACTTGGCATGACATCATAATTTCACCCACATAGCAACTTCTAAAGAGTTGAGAAGGTTACGGCAAAAACTGGATGCACTTCGTGTACAAATTGGACAATCTCGTAAGTATGAGGATTTTGAACGAAAACTCATCCATTACAAAGGGATTTAATTTTTAATAACATATTTTAACTCCATGCTTTTTGTGTGTTCAATATGCACAATTCAAAGGCACATCATCAATTTTCAACCCTTTCTGACTTCATTTGATATTTTTCATGCATTTAATGATTTATTTTTGGCTAGATGACCCTGAATTTGGAAAGCAGTACAAATGAACTCTGAAAAGGTTTTAACTTCGCATGACATCATAATTTCACCCACATAGGAACTTCTAAAGAGTTGAGAGGGTTACGGCAAAAACAGGATGCACTTTGTTTACAAATTGGACAATCTCTTCCGAGGTATGTGGATTTCGGACGAAAACTCATCTATTACGAAGGGATTTCATTTTTAATAACTTATTTTAACTCCATACTTTTTGTGTGTTCAATATGCACCATTCAAAGGCACATCATCAATTTTCGACCCTTTCTGACTTATTGTTATATTTTCATGCAATTAATGATTTATTTTGAGCTAGATGACCCTGAATTTCAAAAGCAGTACAAATGAACTCTGAAAATATTTTAACTTGGCATGACATCATAATTTCACCCACATAGAAACTTCTAAAGAGTTGTGAGGGTTACGGCAAAAACTGGATGCACTTCGTGTACAAATTGGACAATCTTTTTCGAAGTATGAGGCTTTCGGACGAAAACTCATCTATTACAAAGTGATTTCATTTTTAATGACTGATTTTAACTCCATACTTTTTGTGTGGTCAATATGCACCATTCAAAGGCACAGCATTAATTTTCAACCCTTTCTCACTTTATTTGATAATTTTCATGCATTTAATGATTTATTTTGAGCTAAATGACCATGAATTTGAAAAGCAGTACAAATGAACTCTAAAAAGGTTGTAACTTGGAATGACATCATAATTTCACCCACATATCAACTTCTATTGAGTTGAGAGGGTTACGGCAAAAACTGGATGCACTTTGTGTACAAATTGGACAATCTCATAAGAAGTGTGAGGGTTTCGGACGAAAACTCATCTATTACAAAGGGATTTCATTTTTAATAACTTATTTTAACTCCATACTTTTTGTGTGTTCAATATGCACCATTCAAAGGCACATCATCAATATTCAACCCTTTCTGACTTCATTTGATATTTTTCATCCATTTAATGATTTATTTTGAGCTAAATGACCCTTAATTTGAAAACCAATACATATGAACTCTAAAAAGGCTGTAACTTTGCATGACATCATAATTTCACCCACATAGCAACTTCTAAAGAGTTGAGAGGGTTACATCAAAAACTGGTTGCACTTCGTGAATAAATTGGACAATCTCATAAGTATAAGGGTTTCGAACGAAAACTCATCTATTACGAAGGGATTTGATTTATAATAACTTATTTTAACTCCATACTTTGTGTGTGTTCAATATGCACCATTCAAAGGCACATCATCAATTTTCAACCCTTTCTGACTTCATTTGATTTCATGCATTTAATGATTTATTTTGAGCTAGATGACCCTGAATTTGAAAAGCAGTACAAATGAACTCTAAAAAGGTTGTAACTTGGCATGACATCATAATTTCACCCACATAGCAATTTCTAAAGAATTGAGATGGTTACGGTAGAAACTAGATGCACTTCGTGTACAAATTGGACAATCTCGTAAGAAGTATGAGGGTTTCGAACGAAAACTCATCCATTACAAAGGGATTTCATTTTTAATAACTTATTTTAACTCCATACTTTTTGTGTGTTCAATATGAACAATTCAAAGGCACATCATCAATTTTCAACCCTTTCTGACTTCATTTGATATTTTTCATGCATTTAATGATTTATTTTTGGCTAGATGACCCTGAATTTGGAAAACAATACAAATGAACTCTGAAAAGGTTTTAACTTCGCATGACATCATAATTTCACCCACATAGGAACTTCTAAAGAGTTGAGAGGGTTACGGCAAAAACAGGATGCAGTTTGTTTACAAATTGGACAATATCTTTCGAGGTATGTGGATTTCGGACGAAAACTCATCTATTACGAAGGGATTTCATTTTTAATAACTTATTTTAACTCCATACTTTTTGTGTGTTCAATATGCACCATTCAAAGGCACATCATCAATTTTCGACCCTTTCTGACTTATTGTTATATTTTCATGCAATTAATGATTTATTTTGAGCTAGATGACCCTGAATTTCAAAGGCAGTACAAATGAACTCTGAAAATGTTTTAACTTGGCATGACATCATAATTTCACCCACATAGAAACTTCTAAAGAGTTGTGAGGGTTACGGCAAAAACTGGATGCACTTCGTGTATAAATTGGACAATCTTTTTCGAAGTATGAGGCTTTCGGACGAAAACTCATCTATGGCAAAGTGATTTCATTTTTAATAACTGATTTTAACTCCATACTTTTTGTGTGGTCAATATGCACCATTCAAAGGCACATCATCAATTTTCAACCCTTTCTCACTTTATTTGATAATTTTCATGCATTTAATGATTTATTTTGAGCTAAATGACCATGAATTTGAAAAGCAGTACAAATGAACTCTAAAAAGGTTGTAAATTGGAATGACATCATAATTTCACCCACATAGCAACTTCTAAAGAGTTGAGAGGGTTACGGCAAAAACTGGATGCACTTCGTGTACAAATTGGACAATCTCATGAGAAGTGTGAGGGTTTCGGACGAAAACTCATCTATTACAAAGGGATTTCATTTTTAATAACTTATTTTAACTCCATACTTTTTGTGTGTTCAATATGCACCATTCAAAGGCACATCATCAATATTCAACCCACATAGCAACTTCTAAAGAGTTGAGAGGGTTACATCAAAAACTGGTTGCACTTCGTGAATAAATTGGACAATCTCATAAGTATAAGGGTTTCGAACGAAAACTCATCTATTACCAAGGGATTTGATTTATAATAACTTATTTTAACTCCATACTTTTTGTGTGTTCAATATGCACCATTCAAAGGCACATCATCAATTTTGAACCCTTTCTGACTTCATTTGATTTCATGCATTTAATGATTTATTTTGAGCTTGATGACCCTGAATTTGAAAAGCAGTACAAATGAACTCTAAAAAAGTTGTAACTTGGCACGACATCATAATTTCACCCACATAGCAATTTCTAAAGAATTGAGATGGTTACGGCAGAAACTGGATGCACTTCGTGTACAAATTGGACAATCTCGTAAGAAGTATGAGGGTTTCGAACGAAAACTCATCCATTACAAAGGGATTTCATTTTTAATAACTTATTTGAACTCCATACTTTTTGTGTGTTCAATATGCACAATACAAAGGCACATCATCAATTTTCAACCCTTTCTGACTTCATTTGATATTTTTCATGCATTTAATGATTTATTTTTGTCTAGATGACCCTGAATTTGGAAAACAGTACAAATGAACTCTGAAAAGGATTTAACTTCGCATGACATCATAATTTCACCCACATAGGAACTTCTAAAGAGTTGAGAGGGTTACGGCAAAAACAGGATGCACTTTGTTTACAAATTGGACAATATCTTTCGAGGTATGTGGATTTCGGACGAAAACTCATCTATTACGAAGGGATTTCATTTTTAATAACTTATTTTAACTCCATACTTTTTGTGTGTTCAATATGCACCATTCAAAGGCACATCATCAATTTTCGACCCTTTCTGACTTATTGTTATATTTTCATGCAATTAATGATTTATTTTGAGCTAGATGACCCTGAATTCCAAAAGCAGTACAAATGAACTCTGAAAATGTTTTAACTTGGCATGACATCATAATTTCACCCACATAGAAACTTCTAAAGAGTTGTGAGGGTTACGGCAAAAACTGGATGCACTTCGTGTACAAATTGGACGATCTTTTTCGAAGTATGAGGCTTTCGGACGAAACCTCATCTATTACAAAGTGATTTCATTTTTAATAACTGATTTTAACTCCATACTTTTTGTTTGGTCAATATGCACCATTCAAAGGCACATCATCAATTTTCAACCCTTTCTCACTTCATTTGATAATTTTCATGCATTTAATGATTTATTTTGAGCTAAATGACCATGAATTTGAAAAGCAGTACAAATGAACTCTAAAAAGGTTGTAACTTGGAATGACATCATAATTTCACCCACATAGCAACTTCTAAAGAGTTGAGAGGGTTACGGCAAAAACTAGATGCACTTCGTGTACAAATTGGACAATCTCATAAGAAGTGTGAGGGTTTCGGACGAAAACTCATCTATTACAAAGGGATTTCATTTTTAATAACTTATTTTAACTCCATACTTTTTGTGTGTTCAATATGCACCATTCAAAGGCACATCATCAATATTCAACCCTTTCCGAGTTCATTTGATATTTTTCATCCATTTACTGATTTATTTTGAGCTAAATGACCCTGAATTTGAAAACCAGTACATATGAACTCTAAAAAGGCTGTAACTTGGCATGACATCATAATTTCACCCACATAGCAACTTCTAAAGAGTTGAGAGGGTTACATCAAAAACTGGTTGCACTTCGTGAATAAATTGGACAATCTCATAAGTATAAGGGTTTCGAACGAAAACTCATCTATTACAAAGGGATTTGATTTATAATAACTTATTTTAACTCCATAGTTTTTGTGTGTTCAATATGCACCATTCAAAGGCACATCATCAATTTTCAACCCTTTCTGACTTCATTTGATATTTTTCATGCATTTAATGATTTATTTTGAGCTAGATGACCCTGAATTTGAAAAGCAGTACAAATGAACTCTAAAAAGGTTGTAACTTGGCATGACATCATAATTTCACCCACATAGCAACTTCTAAAGAATTGAGATGGTTACGGCAGAAACTGGATGCACTTCGTGTACAAATTGGACAATCTCGTGAGAAGTATGAGGGTTTCGAACGAAAACTCATCCATTACAAAGGGATTTCATTTTTAATAACTTATTTTAACTCCATACTTTTTGTGTGTTCAATATGCACAATTCAAAGGCACATCATCAATTTTCAACCCTTTCTGACTTCATTTGATATTTTTCATGCATTTAATGATTTATTTGGGGCTAGATGACCCTGAATTTGGAAAAGAGTACAAATGAACTCTGAAAAGGTTTTAACTTCGCATGACATCATAATTTCACCCACATAGGAACTTCTAAAGAGTTGAGAGGGTTACGGCAAAAACTGGATGCACTTTGTTTACAAATTGGACAATCTCTTTCGAGGTATGTGGATTTCGGACGAAAACTCATCTATTACGAAGGGATTTCATTTTTAATAACTTACTTTAACTCCATACTTTTTGTGTGTTCAATATGCACCATTCAAAGGCACATCATCAATATTCAACCCTTTCCGACTTCATTTGATATTTTTCATCCATTTAATGATTTATTTTGAGCTAAATGACCCTGAATTTGAAAACCAGTACATATGAACTCTAAAAAGGCTGTAACTTTGCATGACATCATAATTTTACCCACATAGCAACTTGTAAAGAGTTGAGAGGGTTACATCAAAAACTGGATGCACTTCGTGAATAAATTGGACAACCTCATAAGTATAAGGGTTTCGAACGAAAACTCATCTATTACAAAGGGATTTGATTTATAATAACTTATTTTAACTCCATAGTTTTTGTGTGTTCAATATGCACCATTCAAAGGCACATCATCAATTTTCAACCCTTTCTGACTTCATTTGATATTTTTCATGCATTTAATGATTTATTTTGAGCTAAATGACCCTGAATTTGAAAAGCAGTACAAATGAACTCTAAAAAGGTTGTAACTTGGCATGACATCATAATTTCACCCACATAGCAACTTCTAAAGAATTGAGATGGTTACGGCAGAAACTGGATGCACTTCGTGTACAAATTGGACAATCTCGTCAGAAGTATGAGGGTTTCGAACGAAAACTCATCCATTACAAAGGGATTTCATTTTTAATAACTTATTTTAACTCCATACTTTTTGTGTGTTCAATATGCACAATTCAAAGGCACATCATCAATTTTCATCCCTTTCTGACTTCATTTGATATTTTTCATGCATTTAATGATTTATTTTGGGCTAGATGACCCTGAATTTGGAAAAGAGTACAACTGAACTCTGAAAAGGTTTTAACTTCGCATGACATCATAATTTCACCCACATAGGAACTTCTAAAGAGTTGAAAGGGTTACGGCAAAAACTGGATGCACTTTGTTTACAAATTGGACAATCTCTTTCGAGGTATGTGGATTTCGGACGAAAACTCATCTATTACGAAGGGATTTCATTTTTAATAACTTACTTTAACTCCATACTTTTTGTGTGTTCAATATGCACCATTCAAAGGCACATCATCACTTTTCGAACCTTTCTGAGTTATTGTTATATTTTCATGCAATTAATGATTTATTTTGAGCTAGATGACCCTAAATTTCAAAAGCAGTACAAATGAACACTGAAAATGTTTTAACTTGGCATGACATCATAATTTCACCCACATAGAAAGTTCTAAAGAGTTGTGAGGGTTACGGCAAAAACTGGATGCACTTCGTGTACAAATTGGACAATATTTTTCGAAGGATGAGGCTTTCGGACGAAAACTCATCTATTACAAAGTGATTTCATTTTTAATAACTGATTTTAACTCCATACTTTTTGTGTGGTCAATATGCACCATTCAAAGGCACATCATCAATTTTCAACCCTTTCTCACTTCATTTGATAATTTTCATGCATTTAATGATTTATTTTGAGCTAAATGACCATGAATTTGAAAAGCAGTACAAATGAATTCTAAAAAGGTTGTAACTTGGAATGACATCATAATTTCACCCACATAGCAACTTCTAAAGAGTTGAGAGGGTTACGGCAAAAACTGGATGCACTTCGTGTACAAATTGGACAATCTCATAAGACGTGTGAGGGTTTCGCACGAAAACTCATCTATTACAAAGGGATTTCATTTTTAATAACTTATTTTAACTCCATACTTTTTGTGTGTTCAATATGCACCATTCAAAGGCACATCATCAATATTCAACACTTTCCGACTTCATTTGATATTTTTCATCCATTTAATGATTTATTTTGAGCTAAATGACCCTGAATTTGAAAACCAGTACATATGAACTCTAAAAAGGCTGTAACTTTGCATGACATCATAATTTCACCCACATAGCAACTTCTAAAGAGTTGAGAGGGTTACATCAAAAACTGGTTGCACTTCGTGAATAAATTGGACAATCTCATAAGTATAAGGGTTTCGAACGAAAACTCATCTATTACAAAGGGATTTGATTTATAATAACTTATTTTAACTCCATACTTTTTGTGTGTTCAATATGCACCATTCAAAGGCACATCATCAATTTTCAACCCTTTCTGACTTCATTTGATATTTTTCATGCATTTAATGATTTATTTTGAGCTAGATGACCCTGAATTTGAAAAGCAGTACAAATGAACTCTAAAAAGGTTGTAACTTGGCATGACATCATAATTTCACCCACATAGCAACTTCTAAAGAATTGAGATGGTTACGGCAGAAACTGGATGCACTTCGTGTACAAATTGGACAATCTCGTAAGAAGTATGAGGGTTTCGAACGAAAACTCATCCATTACAAAGGGATTTCATTTTTAATAACTTATTTTAACTCCATAATTTTTGTGTGTTCAATATGCACAATTCACAGGCACATCATCAATTTTCATCCCTTTCTGACTTCATTTGATATTTTTCATGCATTTAATGATTTATTTTGGGCTAGATGACCCTGAATTTGGAAAATAGTACAACTGAACTCTGAAAAGGTTTTAACTTCGCATGACATCATAATTTCACCCACATAGGAACTTCTAAAGAGTTGAGAGGGTTACGGCAAAAACTGGATGCACTTTGTTTACAAATTGGACAATCTCTTTCGAGGTATGTGGATTTCGGACGAAAACTCATCTATTACGAAGGGATTTCATTTTTAATAACTTACTTTAACTCCATACTTTTTGTGTGTTCAATATGCACCATTCAAAGGCACATCATCAATTTTCGACCCTTTCTGAGTTATTGTTATATTTTCATGCAATTAATGATTTATTTTGAGCTAGATGACCCTGAATTTCAAAAGCAGTAAAATGTTTTAACTTGGCATGACATCATAATTTCACCCACATAGAAAGTTCTAAAGAGTTGTGAGGGTTACGGCAAAAACTGGATGCACTTCGTGTACAAATTGGACAATCTTTTTCGAAGTATGAGGCTTTCGGACGAAAACTCATCTATTACAAAGTGATTTCATTTTTAATAACTGATTTTAACTCCATACTTTTTGTGTGGTCAATATGCACCATTCAAAGGCACATCATCAATTTTCAACCCTTTCTCACTTCATTTGATAATTTTCATGCATTTAATGATTTATTTTGAGCTAAATGACCATGAATTTGAAAAGCAATACAAATGAACTCTAAAAAGGTTGTAACTTGGAATGACATCATAATTTCACCCACATAGCAACTTCTAAAGAGTTGAGAGGGTTACGGCAAAAACTGGATGCACTTCGTGTACAAATTGGACAATCTCATAAGAAGTGTGAGGGTTTCGGACGAAAACTCATCTATTACAAAGGGATTTCAATTTTAATAACTTATTTTAACTCCATACTTTTTGTGTGTTCAATATGCACCATTCAAAGCCACATCATCAATATTCAACCCTTTCTGACTTCATTTGATATTTTTCATCCATTTAATGATTTATTTTGAGCTAAATGACCCTGAATTTGAAAACCAGTACATATGAACACTAAAAAGGCTGTAACTTGGCATGACATCATAATTTCACCCACATAGCAACTTCTAAAGAGTTGAGAGGGTTACATCAAAAACTGGTTGCACTTCGTGAATAAATTGGACAATCTCATAAGTATAAGGGTTTCGAACGAAAACTCATCTATTACAAAGGGATTTGATTTATAATAACTTATTTTAACTCCATACTTTTTGTGTGTTCAATATGCACCATTCAAATGCACATCATCAATTTTCAACCCTTTCTCACTTCATTTGATAATTTTCATGCATTTAATGATTTATTTTGAGCTAAATGACCATGAATTTGAAAAGCAGTACAAATGAACTCTAAAAAGGTTGTAACTTGGAATGACATCATAATTTCACCCACATAGCAACTTCTAAAGAGTTGAGAGGGTTACGGCAAAAACTGGATGCACTTCGTGTACAAATTGGACAATCTCATAAGAAGTGTGAGGGTTTCGGACGAAAACTCATCTATTACAAAGGGATTTCATTTTTAATAACTTATTTTAACTCCATACTTTTTGTGTGTTCAATATGCACCATTCAAAGGCACATCATCAATATTCAACCCTTTCTGACTTCATTTGATATTTTTCATCTATTTAATGATTTATTTTGAGCTAAATGACCCTGAATTTGAAAACCAGTACATATGAACACTAAAAAGGCTGTAACTTGGCATGACATCATAATTTCACCCACATAGCAACTTCTAAATAGTTGAGAGGGTTACATCAAAAACTGGTTGCACTTCGTGAATAAATTGGACAATCTCATAAGTATAAGGGTTTCGAACGAAAACTCATCTATTACAAAGGGATTTGATTTATAATAACTTATTTTAACTCCATACTTTTTGTGTGTTCAATATGCACCATTCAAATGCACATCATCAATTTTGAACCCTTTCTGACTTCATTTCATATTTTTCATGCATTTAATGATTTATTTTGAGCTAGATGACCCTGAATTTGAAAAGCAGTACAAATGAACTCTCAAAAGGTTTTAACTTGGCATGACATCATAATTTCACCCACATAGCAACTTCTAAAGAGTTGAGAGGGTTACGGCAAAAACTTGATGCACTTGGTGTACAAATTGGACAATCTCTTTCGAAGTATGAGGCTTTCGCACGAAAACTCATCTATTACAAAATGATTTCATTTTCAATAACTTATTTTAACTCCATACTTTTTGTGTGTTCAATATGCACCATTCAAAGGCACATCATCAATTTTCAACCCTTTCTGACTTCATTTGATATTTTTCATGCATTTAATGATTTATTTTGAGCTAGATGACCCTGAATTTGAAAAGCATTACAAATGAACTCTAAAAAGGTTGTAACTTGGCATGACATCATAATTTCACCCACATAGCAACTTGTAAACAGTTGTGAGGGTTACGGAAAAAGCTGAATGCACTTCGTGTACAAATTGGACAATCTCATAAGAAGTATGAGGGTTTCGGACGAAAACTCATCTATTACAAAGGGATTTCATTTTTAAGAACTTATTTCAACTCCATACTTTTTGTGTGTTCAATATGCACAATTCAAAGGCACATCATCAATTTTCAACCCTTTTTGACTTCATGTGATGTTTTTCATGCATTTAAGATTTATTTTTGGCTAGATGACCCTGAATTTGAAAAACAGTACAAATGAACTCTGAAATGGTTTTAACTTGGCATGACATCATAATTTCACCCACATAGCAACTTCTACAGAGTTGAGAGGGTTACGACAAAAACTGGATGCACTTCGTGTACAAATTGGACAATCTCTTTCGAAGTATGAGGGTTTGGGACGAAAACTCACCTATTACGAGGGGATTTCATTTTTAATAACTTATTTTAACACCATAATTTTTGTGTGTTCAATATGCACCATTCAAAGGCACATCAGCAATTTTCAACCCTTTCTGACTTCATTTGATATTTTTCATGCATTTGATGATTTATTTTGAGCTAGATGACCCTGAATTTGAAAAGCAGTACAAATAAACTCTGAAAAGGTTTTAACTTGGCATGACATCATAATTTCACCCACATGGGAACTTCTAAAGAGTTGAGAGGGTTATGGCAAAAACTTGATGCACTTCGTGTACAAATTGGATAATCTCTTTCGAAGTATGAGGTTTTCGAACGAAAACTCATCTATTACAAAGGGATTTCATTTTTAATAACTTATTTTAACTCTATTCTTTTTGTGTGTTCAATATGCACCATTCAAAGGCACATCATCAATTTTTGACCCTTTCTGACTTCATTTGATATTTTTCATGCACTTAATGATTTATTTTGAGCTAGATGACCCCGAATTTGAAAAGCAGTACAAATGAACTCTGAAAATGTTTTAACTTGGCATGACATCATAATTTCACCCACATAGAAACTTCTAAAGAGCTGTGAGGGTTACGGCAAAAACTGGATGCACTTCGTGTACAAATTGGATAATCTTTTTCGAAGTATGAGGCTTTCGGACGAAAACTCATCTATTACAAAGGGATTTCATTTTGAATAACTTATTTTAACTCCATACTTTTTGTGTGTTCAATATGCACCATTCAAAGGCACATCATCAATTTTTGACCCTTTCTGACTTCATTTGATATTTTTCATGCATTTAATGATTTATTTTGAGGTAAATGACCCTAAATTTGAAAAGCAGTACAAATGAACTTTAAAAAGGTTGTAACTTGGCATGACATCATAATTTCACCCACACAGCAACTTCTAAAGAGTTGAGAGGGTTACAGCAAAAACTGGATGCACTTCGTGTACAAATTGGACAATCTCGTAAGAAGTATGAGGGTTTCGAACGAAAACTCATCCATTACGAAGGGATTTCATTTTTAATAACTTATTTTAACTCGATACTTTTTGTGTGTTCAATAGGCACCATTCAAAGGCACATCATTAATTTTCGACCCTTTCTGACTTATTTTTATATTTTCATGCAATTAATGATTTATTTTGAGCTAAATGACCCTGAATTTGAAAAGCATTACAAATGAACTCTAAAAAGGTTTTAACGTGGCATGACATCATAATTTCACCCACATAGCAACTTCTAAAGAGTTTAGAGGGTTACGGCAAAAACTAGATGCACTTCGTGTACCAATTGGACAATCTCTTTCGAAGTGTGAGGGTTTCGGACGAAAACTCATATATTACAAACGGATTTCGTTTTTAATAACTTATTTTAACTCCATAGTTTTTGTGTGTTCAATATGCACCATTCAAAGGCACATCATCAATTTTCAACCCTTTCTGACTTCATTTGATCTTTTTCATGCATTTAATGATTTATTTTGAGCTAGATGACCCTGAATTTTAAAAGCAGTACAAATGAACTCTGAAAAGGTTTTAAGTTGGCATGACATCATAATTTCACCCACATGGAAACTTCTAAAGAGTTGAGAGGGTTACGGTAAAAACTTGATGCACTTCGTGTACAAATTGGATAATCTCTTTTGAAGTATGAGCTTTTCGAACGAAAACTCATCTATTACAAAGGGATTTCATTTTTAATAACTTATTTTAACTCCATACTTTTTTTGTGTTCAATATGCACCATTCAAAGGCACATCATCAATTTTCGACCCTTTCTGACTTCATTTGATATTTTTCATGCACTTAATGATTTATTTTGAGCTAGATGACCCCGAATTTGAAAAGCAGTACAAATGAACTCTGAAAATGTTTTAACTTGGCATGACATCATAATTTCACCCACATAGAAACTTCTAAAGAACTGTCAGGGTTACAGCAAAAACTGGATGCACTTCGTGTACAAATTGGACAATCTTTTTTCGAAAGATGAGGCTTTCGGACGAAAACTCATCTATTACAAAGGGATTTCATTTTGAATAACTTATTTTAACTCCATAATTTTTGTGTTGTCAATATGCTGCATTCAAAGGCACATCATCAATTTTCAACCCTTTCTGACTTCATTTGATATTTTTCATGCATTTAATGATTTATTTTGAGCTAAATGACCCTGAATTTGAAAAGGAGTACACTTGAACTCTAAAAAGGTTGTAACTTGGCATGACATCATAATTTCACCCACATAGCAACTTCTAAAGGGTTGAGAGGGTTACGGGTAAAACTGGATGCACTTCGTGTACAAATTGGACAATCTCGTAAGAAGTATGAGGGTTTCGAACGAAAACTCATCCATTACAAAGGCATTTCATTTTTAATAACTTATTTTAACTCCATACTTTTTTTGTGTTCAATATGCACAATTCAAAGGCACATCATCAATTTTCATCCATTTATGACTTCATTTGATATTTTTCATGCATTTGATGATTTATTTTGTGCTAGATGACCCTGAATTTGAAAAGCAGTACAAATGAACTCTGAAAAGGTTGTAACTTGGCATGACATCATAATTTCACCCACATGGCAACTTGTAAAGAGTTGAGAGGGTTACGGCAAAAACTTGATGCACTTCGTGTACAAATTGGATAATCTCTTTCGAAGTATGAGGTTTTCGAACGAAAACTCATCTATTACAAATGGATTTCATTTTTAATAACTTATTTTAACTCCATACTTTTTTTGTGTTCAATATGCACCATTCCAAGGCACATCATCAATTTTTGACCCTTTCTGACTTCATTTGATATTTTTCATGCACTTAATGATTTATTTTGAGCAAGATGACCCCGAATTAAAAAAGAAGTACAAATGAACTCTGAAAATGTTTTAACTTGGCATGACATCATAATTTCACCCACATAGAAACTTCTAAAGAGCTGTCAGGGTTACGGCAAAAACTGGATGCACTTCGTGTACAAATTGGACAATCTTTTTCGAAGTATGAGGCTTTCGGAAGAAAACTCATCTATTACAAAGGGATTTAATTTTGAATACCTTATTTTGACTCCATACTTTTTCTGTTGTCAATATGCACCATTCAAAGGCACATCATCAATTTTCAACCCTTTCTGACTTCATTTGATATTTTTCATGCATTTAATGATTTATTTTGAGCTAAATGACCCTGAATTTGAAAAGCAGTACAAATGAACTCTAAAAAGGTTGTAACTTGGCATGACATCATAATTTCACCCACATTGCAACTTCTAAAGAATTAAGATGGTTACGGCAGAAACTGGATGCACTTCGTGTACAAATTGGACAATCTCGTAAGGAGTATGAGGGTTTCGAACGAAAACTCATCCATTACAAAGGGATTTCATTTTTAATAACTTATTTTAACTCCATACTTTTTGTGTGTTCAATATGCACAATTAAAAGGCACATCATCAATTTTCATCCCTTTCTGACTTCATTTGATATTTTTCATGCATTTAATGATTTATTTTGGGTAGATGACCCTGAATTTGAAAAACAGTACAAATGAACTCTGAAAAGGTTTTAACCTTGCATGACATCATAATTTCACCCACATAGAAACTTCTAAAGAGTTGAGTGGGTTACGGCAATAACTGGATGCACTTCGTGTACAAATTGGACAATCTCTTTCAAAGTATGAGGATTTCGGACAAAAACTCATCTCTTACGAAGGGATTTCATTTTTAATAACTTATTTTAACTCTATACTTTTTGTATGTTCAATATGCACCATTCAAAGGCACATCATTTATTTTCGACCCTTTCTGACTTATTTTTATATTTTCATGCAATTAATGATTTATTTTGAGCTAACTGACCCTAAATTTGAAAAGCATTACAAATGAACTCTAAAAGGTATTAACATGGCATGACATCATAATTTCACCCACACAGCAACTTCTAAAGAGTTTAGAAGGTTACGGCAAAAACTAGATGCACTTCGTGTACCAATTGGACAATCTCGTAAGAAGTATGAGGGTTTCGAACGAAAACTGATCCATTACAAAGGGATTTCATTTTTAATAACTTACTTTAACACCATACTTTTTGTGTGTTCAATATGCACAATTCAAAGGCACATCATCAATTTTCATCCCTTTGTGACTTCATTTGATATTTTTCATGCATTTAATGATTTATTTTGGGTAGATGACCCTGAATTTGAAAAATAGCACAAATGAACTCTGAAAAGGTTTTAACTTGGCATGACATCATAATTTCACCCACATAGAAACTTCTAAAGAGTTGAGTGGGTTACGGCAAAAACTTGATGCACTTCGTGTACAAATTGGACAATCTCTTTCAAAGTATTAGGATTTCGGACGAAAACTCATCTCTTACGAAGGGATTTCATTTTTAATAACTTATTTTAACTCTATACTTTTTGTATGTTCAATATGCACCATTCAAAGGCACATCATTAATTTTCGACCCTTTCTGACTTATTTTTATATTTTCATGCAATTAATGATTTATTTTGAGCTGAATGACCCTGCATTCGAAAAGCATTACAAATGAACTCTAAAAAGGTTTTAACGTGGCATGACATCATAATTTCACCGACATAGCAACTTCTAAAGAGTTTAGAGGGTTACGGCAAAAACTAGATGGACTTCGTGTACCAATTGGACAATCTCGTAAGAAGTATGAGGGTTTCGAACGAAAACTCATCCATTACCAAGGGATTTCATTTTTAATAACTTATTTTAAGTCCATACTTTTTGTGTGTTCAATATGCACAATTAAAAGGCACATCATCAATTTTCATCCCTTTATGACTTCATTTGATATTTTTCATGCATTTGATGATTTATTTTGAGCTAGATGACCCTGAATTTGAAAAGCAGTACAAATGAACTCTGAAAAGGTTTTAACTTGGCATGACATCATAATTTCACCCACATGGCAACTTCTAAAGAGTTGAGAGGGTTACGGCAAAAACTTGATACACTTCGTGTACAAATTGGATAATCTTTTTCGAAGTATGAGGCTCTCGGAAGAAAAGTCATCTATTACAAAGGGATTTCATTTTGAATAAATTATTTTAACTCCATACTTTTTGTGTTGTCAATATGCACCATTCAAAGGCACATCATACATTTTCAACCCTTTCTGACTTCATTTGATATTTTTCATGCATTTAATGATTTATTTTGAGCTAAATGACCCTGAATTTGAAAAGCAGTACAAATGAACTGTAAAAAGGTTGTAACTTGGCATGACATCATAATTTCACCCACATAGCAACTTCTAAAGAATTGAGAGGGTTACGGCAAAAACTAGATGCACTTCGTGTACAACTTGGAAAATCTCGTAAGAAGTATGAGGGTTTCGAACGAAAACTCATCCATTACAAAGGGATTTCATTTTTAATAACTTATGTTAACTCCATACTTTTTGTGTGTTAAATATTCACAATTCAATGGCACATCATCAATTTTCATCCCTTTCTGACTTCATTTGATATATTTCATGCATTTAATGATTTATTTTGGGCTAGATGACCCTGAATTTGAAAAACAGTACAAATGAACTCTGAAAAGGTTTTAACGTGGCATGACATCATAATTTCACCCACATAGCAACTTCTAAAGAGTTTACAGGGTTACGGCAAAAACTAGATGCAGGTCGTGTAGCAATTGGACAATCTCTTTCGAAGTCTGAGGGTTCCGGACGAAAACTCATATATTACAAACGGATTTCGTTTTTAATATCTTAGTTTAACTCCATAGTTTTTGTGTGTTCAATATGCACCATTCAAAGGCAATCATCAATTTTCAACCCTTTCTGACTTCATTTGATATTTTTCATGCATTTAATGATTTATTTTGAGCTAGATGACCTTGAATTTGAAAAGCAGTACAAATGAACACTGAAAAGGTTTTAACTTGGCATGACATCATAATTTCACCCACATGGCAACTTCTAAAGAGTTGAGAGGGTTACGACAAAAACTTGATGCACTTCGTGTACAAATTGGATAATCTCTTTTGAAGTATGAGGTTTTCGAATGAAAACTCATCTATTACAAAGGGATTTCATTTTTAATAACTTATTTTAACTCCATACTTTTTGTGTGTTCAATATGCACCATTCAAAGGCACATCATCAATTTTCGACCCTTTCTAACTTCATTTGATATTTTTCATGCACTTAATGATTTATTTTGAAATAGATGACCCCGAATTTGAAAAGCAGTACAAATGAACTCTGAAAATGTTTTAACTTGGTATGACATCATAATTTCACCCACATAGAAACTTCTACAGAGCTGTGAGGGTTACGGCAAAAACTGGATGCACTTCGTGTACAAATTGGACAATCTTTTTCGAAAGATGAGGCTTTCGGACGAAAACTCAGCTATTACAAAGGGATTTCATTTTGAATAACTTATTTTAACTCCATACTTTTTGTGTTGTCAATATGCACCATTAAAAGGCACATCATCAATTTTCAACCCTTTCTGACTTCATTTGATATTTTTCATGCATTTAATGATTTATGTTGAGCTAAATGACCCTGAATTTGAAAAGCAGTACAAATGAACTCTAACAAGGTTGTAACTTGGCATGACATCATAATTTCACCCACATAGCAACTTCTAAAGAATTGAGAGGGTTACGGCAAAAACTAGATGCACTTCATGTACAAATTGGACAATCTCGTAAGAAGTATGAGGCATTCGAACGAAAACTCATCCATTACAAAGGGATTTCATTTTTAATAACTTATTTTAATTCCATACTTTTTGTGTGTTCAATATGCACAATTCAAAGGCACATCATCAATTTTCATCCCTTTCTGACTTCATTTGATATTTTTCATGCATTTAATGATTTATTTTGGGTAGATGACCCTGAATTTGAAAAACAGTACAAATGAACTCTGAAAAGGTTTTAACTTGGCATGACATCATAATTTCACCCACATAGAATCTTCTAAAGAGTTGAGTGGGTTACGGCAAAAACTTGATGCATTTCGTGTACAAATTGGACAATCTCTTTCAAAGTATTAGGATTTCGGACGAAAACTCATCTATTACGAAGGGATTTCATTTTTAATAACTTATTTTAACTCTATACTTTTTGTATGTTCAATATGCACCATTCAAAGGCACATCATTAATTTTCGACCCTTTCTGACTTATTTTTATATTTTCATGCAATTAATGATTTATTTTGAGCTGAATGACCCTGCATTCGAAAAGCATTACAAATGAACTCTAAAAAGGTTTTAACGTGGCATGACATCATAATTTCACCGACATAGCAACTTCTACAGAGTTTAGAGGGTTACGGCAAAAACTAGATGGACTTCGTGTACCAATTGGACAATCTCGTAAGAAGTATGAGGGTTTCGAACGAAAACTCATCCATTACCAAGGGATTTCATTTTTAATAACTTATTTTAAGTCCATACTTTTTGTGTGTTCAATATGCACAATTAAAAGGCACATCATCAATTTTCATCCCTTTATGACTTCATTTGATATTTTTCATGCATTTGATGATTTATTTTGAGCTAGATGACCCTGAATTTGAAAAGCAGTACAAATGAACTCTGAAAAGGTTTTAACTTGGCATGACATCATAATTTCACCCACATGGCAACTTCTAAAGAGTTGAGAGGGTTACGGCAAAAACTTGATACACTTCGTGTACAAATTGGATAATCTTTTTCGAAGTATGAGGCTTTCGGAAGAAAAGTCATCTATTACAAAGGGATTTCATTTTGAATAAATTATTTTAACTCCATACTTTTTGTGTTGTCAATATGCACCATTCAAAGGCACATCATACATTTTCAACCCTTTCTGACTTCATTTGATATTTTTCATGCATTTAATGATTTATTTTGAGCTAAATGACCCTGAATTTGAAAAGCAGTACAAATGAACTGTAAAAAGGTTGTAACTTGGCATGACATCATAATTTCACCCACATAGCAACTTCTAAAGAATTGAGAGGGTTACGGCAAAAACTGGATGCACTTCGTGTACAACTTGGAAAATCTCGTAAGAAGTATGAGGGTTTCGAACGAAAACTCATCCATTACAAAGGGATTTCATTTTTAATAACTTATTTTAACTCCATACTTTTTGTGTGTTAAATATTCACAATTCAATGGCACATCATCAATTTTCATCCCTTTCTGACTTCATTTGATATATTTCATGCATTTAATGATTTATTTTGGGCTAGATGACCCTGAATTTGAAAAACAGTACAAATGAACTCTGAAAAGGTTTTAACGTGGCATGACATCATAATTTCACCCACATAGCAACTTCTAAAGAGTTTAGAGGGTTACGGCAAAAACTAGATGCAGGTCGTGTAGCAATTGGACAATCTCTTTCGAAGTGTGAGGGTTTCGGACGAAAACTCATATATTACAAAAGGATTTCGTTTTTAATAACTTAGTTTAACTCCATAGTTTTTGTGTGTTCAATATGCACCATTCAAAGGCAATCATCAATTTTCAACCCTTTCTGACTTCATTTGATATTTTTCATGCATTTAATGATTTATTTTGAGCTAGATGACCTTGAATTTGAAAAGCAGTACAAATGAACACTGAAAAGGTTTTAACTTGGCATGACATCATAATTTCACCCACATGGCAACTTCTAAAGAGTTGAGAGGGTTACGACAAAAACTTGATGCACTTCGTGTACAAATTGGATAATCTCTTTTGAAGTATGAGGTTTTCGAATGAAAACTCATCTATTACAAAGGGATTTCATTTTTAATAACTTATTTTAACTCCATACTTTTTGTGTGTTCAATATGCACCATTCAAAGGCACATCATCAATTTTCGACCCTTTCTAACTTCATTTGATATTTTTCATGCACTTAATGATTTATTTTGAGCTAGATGACCCCGAATTTGAAAAGCAGTACAAATGAACTCTGAAAATGTTTTAACTTGGTATGACATCATAATTTCACCCACATAGAAACTTCTACAGAGCTGTGAGGGTTACGGCAAAAACTGGATGCACTTCGTGTACAAATTGGACAATCTTTTTCGAAAGATGAGGCTTCCGGACGAAAACTCATCTATTACAAAGGGATTTCATTTTGAATAACTTATTTTAACTCCATACTTTTTGTGTTGTCAATATGCACCATTCAAAGGCACATCATCAATTTTCAACCCTTTCTGACTTCATTTGATATTTTTCATGCATTCAATGATTTATTTTGAGCTAAATGACCCTGAATTTGAAAAGGAGTACACATGAACTCTAAAAAGGTTGTAACTTGGCATGACATCATAATTTCACCCACATAGCAGCTTCTAAAGAGTTGAGAGGGTTACGACAAAAACTAGATGCACTTCGTGTACCAATTGGACAATCTCGTAAGAAGTATGAGGGTTTCGAACGAAAACTCATCCATTACAAAGGCATTTCATTTTTAATAACTTATTTTAACTCCATACTTTTTTGTGTTCAATATGCACAATTCAAAGGCACATCATCAACTTTCATCCATTTATGACTTCATTTGATATTTTTCATGCATTTGATGATTTATTTTGTGCTAGATGACCCTGAATTTGAAAAGCAGTACAAATGAACTCTGCAAAGGTTTTAACTTGGCATGACATCATAATTTCATCCACATGGCAACTTCTAAAGAGTTGAGAGGGTTACGGCAAAAACTTGATGCACTTCGTGTATAAATTGGATAATCTCTTTCGACGTATGAGGTTTTCGAACGAAAACTCATCTATTACAAAGGGATTTCATTTTTAATAACTTATTTTAACTCCATACTTTTTTTGTGTTCAATATGCACCATTCAAAGGCACATCATCAATTTTTGACCCTTTCTGACATCATTTGATATTTTTCATGCACTTAATGATTTATTTTGAGCTAGATGACCCTGAATTTGAAAAGCAGTACAAGTGAACTTTGAAAATGTTTTAACTTGGCATGACATCATAATTTCAGCCACATAGAAACTTCTAAAGAGCTGTGAGGGTTACGGTAAAAACTGGATGCACTTCGTGTACAAATTGGACAATCTTTTTCGAAGTATGAGGCTTTCGGAAGAAAACTCATCTATTACAAAGGGATTTCATTTTGAATAACTTATTTTAACTCCATACTTTTTGTGTTGTCAATATGCACCATTCAAAGGCACATAATCTATTTTCAACCCTTTCTGACTTTATTTGATATTTTTCATGCATTTAATGATTTATTTTGAGCTAAATGACCCTGAATTTGAAAAGCACTACAAATGAACTCTAAAAAGGTTGTAACTTGGCATGACATCATAATTTCACCCACATAGCAACTTCTAAAGAATTGAGAGGGTTACGGCAAAAACTGGATGCACTTCGTGTACAAATTGGAAAATCTCGTAAGAAGTATGAGGGTTTCGAACGAAAAATCATCCATTACAAAGGGATTTCATTTTCACTAACTTATTTTAACTCCATACTTTTTGTGTGTTCAATATTCACAATTCAAAGGCACATCATCAATTTTCATCCCTTTCTGACTTCATTCGATATTTTTCATGCATTTAATGATTTATTTTGGGCTAGATGACCCTGAATTTGAAAAACAGTACAAATGAACTCTGAAAAGGTTTTAACGTGGCATGACATCATAATTTCACCCACATAGCAACTTCTAAAGAGTTTAGAGGGTTACGGCAAAAACTAGATGCACTTCGTGTACCAATTGGACAATCTCTTTCGAATGTGAGGGTTTCGGACGAAAACTCATCTATTACAAAGGGATTTCATTTTGAATAACTTAATTTAACTCCGTACTTTTTGTGTTGTCAATATGCACCATTCAAAGGAAGATCATCAATTTTCAACCCTTTCTGACTTCATTTGATATTTTTCATGCATTTAATGATTTATTTTGAGCTAAATGACCCTGAATTTGAAAAGCAGTACAAATGAACTCTAAAAAGGTTGTAACTTGGCATGACATCATAATTTCACCCACATAGCAACTTATAAAGAATTGAGAGGGTTACGGCAAAAACTGGATGCACTTCATGTACAAATTGGAAAATCTCGTAAGAAGTATGAGGGTTTCGAACGAAAACTCATCCATTACAATGGGATTTCATTTTTAATAACTTATTTTAACTCCATACTTTTTGTGTGTTCAATATTCACAATTCAAAGGCACATCATCAATTTTCATCCCTTTCTGACTTCATTTGATATTTTTCATGCATTTAATGATTTATTTTGGGCTAGATGACCCTGAATTTGAAAAACAGTACAAATGAACTCTGAAAAGGTTTTAACGTGGCATGACATCATAACTTCACCCACATAGCAACTTCTAAAGAGTTTAGAGGGTTACGGCAAAAACTAGATGCACTTCGTGTACCAATTGGACAATCTCTTTCGAAGTGTGAGGGTTTCGGATGAAAACTCATATATTACAAACGGATTTCGTTTTTAATAACTTATTTTAACTCCATACTTTTTTTGTGTTCAATATGCACCATTCAAAGGCACATCATCAATTTTTGACCCTTTCTGACTTTATTTGATATTTTTCATGCACTTAATGATTTATTTTGAGCTAGATGACCCCGAATTTTAAAAGCAGTACAAATGAACTCTGGAAATGTTTTAACTTGGCATGACATCATAATTTCACGCACATAGAAACTTCTAAAGAGCTGTGAGGGTTACGGCAAAAACTGGATGCACTTCGTGTACAAATGGGACAATCTTTTTCGAAGTATGAGGCTTTCGGAAGAAAACTCATCTATTACAAAGGGATTTCATTTTGAATAACTTATTTTAACTCCATACTTTTTGTGTTGTCAATATGCACCATTCAAAGGCACATCATCAATTTTCAACCCTTTCTGACTTCATTTGATATTTTTCGTGCATTTAACGATTTATTTTGAGCTAAATGACCCTGAATTTGACAAGCAGTACAAATGAACTCTAAAAAGGTTGTAACTTGGCATGACATCTTAATTTCACCCACATAGCAACTTCTAAAGAATTGAGAGGGTTACGGCAAAAACTGGATGCACTTCGTGTACAAATTGGAAAATCTCGTAAGAAGTATGAGGGTTTCGAACGAAAACTCATCCATTACAAAGGGATTTCATTTTTAATAACTTATTTTAACACCATACTTTTTGGGTGTTCAATATTCACAATTCACAGGCACATCATCAATTTTCATCCCTTTCTGACTTCATTTGATATTTTTCATGCATTTAATGATTTATTTTGGGCTAGATGACCCTGAATTTGAAAAGCAGTACAAATGAACTCTGAAAAGGTTTTAACTTGGCATGACATCATAATTTCACCCACATGGCAACTTCTAAAGAGTTGAGAGGGTTACGGCAAAAACTTGATGCACTTCGTGTACAAATTTGATAATCTCTTTTGAAGTATGAGGTTTTCGAACGAAAACTCATCTATTACAAAGGGATTTCATTTTTAATAACTTATTTTAACTCCATACTTTTTGTGTGTTCAATATGCACCATTCAAAGGCACATCATCACTTTTTGACCCTTTGTGACTTCCTTTGATATTTTTCATGCACTTAATGATTTATTTTGAGCTACATGACCCCGAATTTGAAAAGCAGTACAAATGAACTCTGAAAATGTTTTAACTTGGCATGACATCATAATTTCACCCACATAGAAACTTCTACAGAGCTGTGAGGGTTACGGCAAAAACTGGATACACTTCGTGTACAAATTGGACAATCTTTTTCGAAGTATGAGGCTTTCGGAAGAAAACTCATCTATTACAAAGGGGTTTCATTTTGAATAACTTATTTTAACTCCATACTTTTTGTGTTGTCAATATGCACCATTCAAAGGCACATCATCAATTTTCAACCCTTTCTGACTTCATTTGATTTTTTCATGCATTTAATGATTTATTTTGAGCTAAATGACCGTGAATTTGAAAAGCAGTACAAATCAACTCTAAAAAGGTTGTAACTTGGCATGACATCATAATTTCACCACATAGCAACTTCTAAAGAATTGAGAGGGTTACGACAAAAACTGGATGCACTTCGTGTACAAATTGGAAAATCTCGTAAGAAGTATGAGGGTTCCGAACGAAAACTCATCCATTACAAAGGGATTTCATGTTTAATAACTTATTTTAACTCCATACTTTTTGTGTGTTCAATATGCACAATTCAAAGGCACATCCTCAATTTTCATCCCTTTGTAACTTCATTTGATATTTTTCATGCATTTAATGATTTATTTTGGGCTAGATGACCCTGAATTTGAAAAACAGTACAAATGAACTCTGGAAAGGTTTTAACTTGGCATGACATCATAATTTCACCCACATAGAAACTTCTAAAGAGTTGAGAGGGTTACGGCAAAAACTGGATGCACTTCGTGTACAAAATGGACAATCCCTTTCGAAGTATGAGGATTTCGGACGAAAACTCATCTATTACGAAGGGATTTCATTTTTAATAACATATTTTAACTCCATAATTTTTGTGTCTTCAATATGCACCATTCAAAGGCACATCATCACTTTTTGACCCTTTCTGACTTCATTTGATGTTTTTCATGCACTTAATGATTTATTTTGAGCTAGATGACCCCGAATTTGAAAAGCAGTACAAATGAACCCTGAAAATGTTTTAACTTGGCATGACATCATAATTTCACCCACATAGAAACTTCTACAGAGCTGTGAGGGTTACGGCAAAAACTGGATGCACTTCGTGTACAAATTGGACAATCTTTTTCGAAGTATGAGGCTTTCGGAAGAAAACTCATCTATTACAAAGGGGTTTCATTTTGAATAACTTATTTTAACTCCATACTTTTTGTGTTGTCAATATGCACCATTCAAAGGCACATCATCAATTTTCAACCCTTTCTGACTTCATTTGATTTTTTCATGCATTTAATGATTTATTTTGAGCTAAATGACCGTGAATTTGAAAAGCAGTACAAATCAACTCTAAAAAGGTTGTAACTTGGCATGACATCATAATTTCACCCACATAGCAACTTCTAAAGAATTGAGAGGGTTACGACAAAAACTGGATGCACTTCGTGTACAAATTGGAAAATCTCGTAAGAAGTATGAGGGTTCCGAACGAAAACTCATCCATTACAAAGGGATTTCATGTTTAATAACTTATTTTAACTCCATACTTTTTGTGTGTTCAATATGCACAATTCAAAGGCACATCCTCAATTTTCATCCCTTTGTAACTTCATTTGATATTTTTCATGCATTTAATGATTTATTTTGGGCTAGATGACCCTGAATTTGAAAAACAGTACAAATGAACTCTGGAAAGGTTTTAACTTGGCATGACATCATAATTTCACCCACATAGAAACTTCTAAAGAGTTGAGAGGGTTACGGCAAAAACTGGATGCACTTCGTGTACAAAATGGACAATCCCTTTCGAAGTATGAGGATTTCGGACGAAAACTCATCTATTACGAAGGGATTTCATTTTTAATAACATATTTTAACTCCATAATTTTTGTGTCTTCAATATGCACCATTCAAAGGCACATCATCACTTTTTGACCCTTTCTGACTTCATTTGATGTTTTTCATGCACTTAATGATTTATTTTGAGCTAGATGACCCCGAATTTGAAAAGCAGTACAAATGAACCCTGAAAATGTTTTAACTTGGCATGACATCATAATTTCACCCACATAGAAACTTCTACAGAGCTGTGAGGGTTACGGCAAAAACTGGATGCACTTCGTGTACAAATTGGACAATCTTTTTCGAAAGATGAGGCTTTCGGACGAAAACTCATCTATTACAAAGGGATTTCATTTTTAATAACTTATTTTAACTCCATACTTTTTGTGTGTTCAATATGCACAATTTAAAGGCACATCATCAATTTTCATCCATTTATGACTTCATTTGATATTTTTCATGCATTTGATGACTTATTTTGTGCTAGATGACCCTGAATTTGAAAAGCAGTACAAATGAACTCTGAAAAGGTTTAAACTTGGCATGACATCATAATTTCACCCACATGGCAACTTCTAAAGAGTTGAGAGGGTTATGACAAAAACTTGATGCACTTCGTGTACAAATTGGATAATCTCTTTCGAAGTATGAGGTTTTCGAACGAAAACTCATCTATTACAAAGGGATTTCATTTTTAATAACTTATTTTAACTCCATACTTTTTTTGTGTTCAGTATGCACCATTCAAAGGCACATCATCAATTTTTGACCCTTTCTGACTTCATTTGATATTTTTCATGCACTTAATGATTTGTGTTGAGCTAGATGACCCCGAATTTGAAAAGTGGTACAAATGAACTCTGAAAATGTTTTAACTTGGCATGACATCATAATTTCACCCACATAGAAACTTCTAAAGAGCTGTGAGGGTTATGGCAAAAACTTGATGCACTTCGTGTACATATTGGACAATCTGTTTCGAAGTATGAGGCTTTCGGAAGAAAACTCATCTATTACAAAGGGATTTCATTTTGAATAACTTATTTTAACTCCATACTTTTTGTGTTGCCAATATGCACCATTCAAAGGCACATCATCAATTTTCAACCCTTTCTGACTTCATTTGATATTTTTCATGCATTTAATGATTTATTTTGAGCTAAATGACCCTGAATTTGAAAAGCAGTACAAATGAACTCTAAAAAGTTTGTAACTTGGCATGGCATCACAATTTCACCCACATAGCAACTTCTAAAGAATTGAGAGGGTTACGGCAAAAACTAGATGCACTTCGTGTACAAATTGGACAATCTCGTAAGAAGTATGAGGGTTTCGAACGAAAACTCATCCATTACAAAGGGATTTCATTTTCAATAACTTTTTTTAACTCCATACTTTTTGTGTGTTCAATATGCACAATTCAAAGGCACATCATCAATTTTCATCCCTTTCTGACTTCATTTGATATTTTTCATGCATTTAATGATTTATTTTGGGCTAGATGACCTTGAATTTGAAAAACATTACAAATGAACTCTGAAAAGGTTTTGACTTGGCATGACATCATAATTTCACCCACATAGAAACTTCTAAAGAGTTGAGAGGGTTACGGCAAAAACTGGATGCACTTCGTGTCCAAATTGGACAATCTCTTTCGAAGTATGAGGATTTCGGACAAAAACTCATCTATTACGAAGGGATTTCATTTTTAATAACTTATTTTAACTCCATACTTTTTGTGTGTTCAATATGCACCATTCAAAGGCACATCATTAATTTTCGACCCTTTCTGACTTATTTTTATATTTTCATGCAATTAATGATTTATTTTGACCTAAATGACCCTGAATTTGAAAAGCATTACAAATGAACTCTAAAAACGTTTTAACGTGGCATGACATCATAATTTCACCCACATAGCAACTTCTAAAGAGTTTAGAGGGTTACGGCAAAAACTGGATGCACTTCGTGTACCAATTGGACAATCTCTTTCGAAGTGTGAGGGTTTCGGATGAAAACTAATATATTACAAACGGATTTCGTTTTTAATAACTTATTTTAACTCCATAGTTTTTGTGTGTTCAATATGCACCATTCAAAGGCACATCATCAATTTTTGACCCTTTCTGACTTCATTTGATATTTTTCATGCACTTAATGATTTATTTTGAGCTAGATGACCCCAAATTTGAAATGCAGTACAAATGAACTCTGAAAATGTTTGAACTTGGCACGACATCATAATTTCACCCACATAGAAACTTCTAAAGAGCTGTGAGGCTTACGGCAAAAACTGGATGCACTTCGTGTACAAATTGGACAATCTTTTTCGAAGTATGAGGCTTTCGGACGAAAACTCATCTATTAAAAGGGATTTCATTTTGAATAACTTATTTTAACTCCATACTTTTTGTGTTGTCAATATGCACCATTCAAAGGCACATCATCAATTTTCAAACCTTTTTGACGTCATTTGACATTTTTCATGCATTTAATGATTTATTTTGGGCTAAATGACCCTGAATTTGAAAAGGAGTACAAATGAACTCTAAAAAGGTTGTAACTTGGCATGACATCATAATTTCACCCACATAGCAACTTCTAAAGAGTTGAGAGGGTTACGGCAAAAACTGGATGCACTTCGTGTACAAATTGGACAATCTCGTAAGAAGTATGAGGGTTTCGAACGAAAACTCATCCATTACCAAGGGATTTCATTTTTAATAACTTATTTTAACTCCATAATTTTTGTGTGTTCAATATGCACAATTCAAAGGCACATCATCAATTTTCAGCCCTTTCTGACTTCATTTGATATTTTTCATGCATTTAATGATTTATTTTGGGCTAGATGACCCTGAATTTGAAAAATAGTACAAATGAACTCTGAAAAGGTTTTAACTTGGCATGACATCATAATTTCACCCACATAGAAACTTCTAAAGAGTTGAGAGGGTTACGGCAAAAACTGGATGCACTTCGTGTACAAATTGGACAATCTCTTTCGAAGTATGAGGATTTCGGACGAAAACTCATCTATTACGAAGGGATTTCATTTTTAATAACTTATTTTAACTATATACTTTTTTTGTGTTCAATATGCACCATTCAAAGGCACATCATTAATTTTCGACCCTTTCTGACTTCTTTTTATATTTTCATGCAATTAATGATTATTTTGAGCTAAATGACCCTGAATTTGAAAAGCATTACAAATGAACTCTAAAAAGGTTTTAACGTGGCATGAAATCATAATTTCACCCACATAGCAACTTCTAAAGAGTTTAGAGGGTTACGGCAAAAACGAGATGCACTTCGTGTACCAATTGGACAATCTCGTAAGAAGTATGAGGGTTTCGAACGAAAACTCATCCATTACAAAGGGATTTCATGTTTAATAACTTATTTTAACTCCATACTTTTTGTGTGTTCAATATGCACAATTCAAAGGCACATCATCAATTTTCATCCCTTTGTAACTTCATTTGATATTTTTCATGCATTTAATGATTTATTTTTGGCTAGATGACCCTGAATTTGAAAAACAGTACAAATGAACTCTGGAAAGGTTTAAACTTGGCATGACATCAGAATTTCACCCACATAGAAACTTCTAAAGAGTTGAGAGGGTTATGGCAAAAACTGGATGCACTTCGTGTACAAAATGGACAATCCCTTTCGAAGTATGAGGATTTCGGACAAAAACTCATCTATTACGAAGGGATTTCATTTTTAATAACATATTTTAACTCCATAGTTTTTGTGTGTTCAATATGCACCATTCAAAGGCACATCATCACTTTTTGACCCTTTCTGACTTCATTTGATATTTTTCATGCACTTAATGATTTATTTTGAGCTAGATGACCCCGAATTTGAAAAGCAGTACAAATGAACTCTGAAAATGTTTTAACTTGGCATGACATCATAATTTCACCCACATAGAAACTTCTACAGAGCTGTGAGGGTTACGGCAAAAACTAGATGCACTTCGTGTACAAATTGGACAATCTTTTTCGAAGTATGAGGCTTTCGGAAGAAAACTCATCTATTACAAAAGGATTTCATTTTGAATAACTTATTTTAACTCCATACTTTTTGTGTTGTCAATATGCACCATTCAAAGGCACATAATCAATTTTCAACCCTTTCTGACTTCATTTGATATTTTTCATGCATTTAATGATTTATTTTGAGCTAAATGACCCTGAATTTGAAAAGCAGTACAAATGAACTCTAAAAAGGTTGTAACTTGGCATGACATCATAATTTCACCCACATAGCAACTTCTAAAGAATTGAGAGGGTTACGGCAAAAACTGGATGCACTTCGTGTACAAATTGGAAAATCTCCTAAGAAGTATGAGGGTTCCGAACGAAAACTCATCCATTACAAACGGATTTCATGTTTAATAACTTATTTTAACTCCATACTTTTTGTGTGTTCAATATGCACAATTAAAAGGCACATCATCAATTTTCATCCCTTTGTAACTTCATTTGATATTTTTAATGATTTATTTTGGGCTAGATGACCCTGAATTTGAAAAACAGTACAAATGAACTCTGGAAAGGTTTTAACTTGGCATGACATCATAATTTCACCCACATAGAAACTTCTAAAGAGTTGAGAGGGTTACGGCAAAAACTGGATGCACTTCGTGTACAAAATGGACAATCCCTTTCGAAGTATGAGGATTTCGGACGAAAACTCATCTATTACGAAGGGATTTCATTTTTAATAATATATTTTAACTCCATACTTTTTGTGTGTTCAATATGCAACATTCAAAGGCACATCATTACTTTTCGACCCTTTCTGACTTATTTTTATACTTTCATGCAATTAATGATTTATTTTGAGCTAAATGACCTTGAATTTGAAAAGCATTAGAAATGAACTCTAAAAAGGTTTTAACGTGGCATGACATCATAATTTCACCCACATAGCAACTTCTAAAGAGTTTAGAGGGTTACGGCAAAAACTAGATGCACTTCGTGTACCAATTGGACAATCTCTTTCGAAGTGTGAGGGTTTCGGATGAAAACTCATATATTACAAAAGGATTTCATTTCTAATAACTTATTTTAACTCCATAGTTTTTGTGTGTTCAATATGCACCATTCAAAGGCACATCCTCAATTTTTGACCCTTTCTGACTTCATTTGATATTTTTCATGCAGTTAATGATTTATTTTGAGCTAGATGATCCCGAATTGTAAAAGCAGTACAAATGAACTCTGAAAATGTTTTAACTTGGCATGACATCATAATTTCACCCACATAGAAACTTCTACAGAGCTGTGAGGGTTACGGCAAAAACTCGATGCACTTCGTGTACAAATTGGACAATCTTTTTCGAAGTATGAGGCTTTCGGAAGAAAACTCATCTATTACAAAGGCATTTCATTTTCAATAACTTATTTTAACTCCATACTTTTTGTGTTGTCAAAATGCACCATTCAAAGGCAAATCATCAATTTTCAAACCTTTCTTACTTCATTTGAAATTTTTCATGCATTTAATGATTTATTTTGAGGTAAATGACCCTGAATTTGAAAAGCAGTACAAATGAACTCTAAAAAGGTTGTAACTTGGCATGACATCATAATTTCACCCACATAGCAACTTCTAAAGAATTGAGAGGGTTACGGCAAAAACTGGATGCACTTCGTGTACAAATTGGAAAATCTCGTAAGAAGTATGAGGGTTCCGAATGAAAACTCATCCATTACAAAGGCATTTCATGTTTAATAACTTATTTTAACTCCATACTTTTTGTGTGTTCAATATGCACAATTCAAAGGCACATCATCAATTTTCATCCCTTTGTAACTTCATTTGATATTTTAAATGCATTTAATGATTTATTTTGGGCTAGATGACCCTGAATTTGAAAAACAGTACAAATGAACTCTGGAAAGGTTTTAACTTGGCATGACATCATAATTTCACCCACATAGAAACTTCTAAAGAGTTGAGAGGGTTACGGCAAAAACTGGATGCACTTCGTGTACAAAATGGACAATCCCTTTCGAAGTATGAGGATTTCGGACGAAAACTCATCTATTACGAAGGGATTTCATTTTTAATAACATATTTTAACTCCATACTTTTTGTGTGTTCAATATGCACCATTCAAAGGCACATCATTAATTTTCGACCCTTTCTGACTTATTTTTATACTTTCATGCAATTAATGATTTATTTTGAGCTAAATGACCTTGAATTTGAAAAGCATTACAAATGAACTCTAAAAAGGTTTTAACGTGGCATGACATCATAATTTCACCCACATAGCAACTTCTAAAGAGTTTAGAGGGTTACGGCAAAAACTAGATGCACTTCGTGTACCAATTGGACAATCTCTTTCGAAGTGTGAGGGTTTCGGATGAAAACTCATAGATTACAAATGGATTTCCATTTTAATAACTTATTTTAACTCCATAGTTTTTGTGTGTTCAATATGCACCATTCAAAGGCACATCATCAATTTTTGACCCTTTCTGACTTCATTTGATATTTTTCATGCACTTAATGATTTATTTTGAGCTAGATGATCCCGAATTGTAAAAGCAGTACACATGAACTCTGAAAATGTTTTAACTTGGCATGACATCATAATTTCACCCACATAGAAACTTCTAAAGAGCTGTGAGGGTTACGGCAAAAACTGGATGCACTTCGTGTACAAATTGGACAATCTTTTTCGAAGTATGAGGCTTCCGGACGAAAACTCATCTATTACAAAGGGATTTCATTTCGAATAACTTATTTTAACTCCATACTTTTTGTGTTGTCAATATGCACCATTCAAAGGCACATCATCAATTTTCAAACCTTTCTGACTTCATTTGACATTTTTCATGCATTTAAAAGCAGTACAAATGAACTCTAAAAAGGTTGTAACTTGGCATGACATCATAATTTCACCAACATAGCAACTTGTAAAGAGTTGAGAGGGTTACGGCAAAAACTGGATGCACTTCGTGTACAAATTGGACAATCTCGTAAGAAGTATGAGGGTTTCGAACGAAAACTCATCCATTACCAAGGGATTTCATTTTTAATAACTTATTTTAACTCCATACTTTTTGTGTGTTCAATATGCACAATTCAAAGCCACATCATCAATTTTCATCCCTTTCTGACTTCATTTGATATTTTTCATGCATTTAATGATTTATTTTGGACTGGATGACCCTAAATTTGAAAAACAGTACAAATGAACTCTGAAAAGTTTTTAACTTGGCATGACATCATAATTTCACCCACATAAAAACTTCTAAAGAGTTGAGAGGGTTACGGCAAAAACTGGATGCACTTCGTGTACAAATTGGACAATCTGGTAAGAAGTATGAGGGTTTCGAACGAAAACTCATCCATTACCAAGGGATTTCATTTTTAATAACTTATTTTAACTCCATAATTTTTGTGTGTTCAATATGCACAATTCAAAGCCACATCATCAATTTTCATCCCTTTCTGACTTCATTTGATATTTTTCATGCATTTAATGATTTATTTTGGACTAGATGACCCTGAATTTGAAAAACAGTACAAATGAACTCTGAAAAGGTTTTAACTTGGCATGACATCATAATTTCACCCACATAAAAACTTCTAAAGAGTTGAGAGGGTTACGGCAAAAATTGGATGCACTTCGTGTACAAATTGGACAATCTCTTTCGAAGTATGAGGATTTCGCACGAAAACTCATCTATTACGAAGGGATTTCATTTTTAATAACTTATTTTAACTCCATACTTTTTGTGTGTTCAATATGCACCATTCAAGGGCACATCATTAATTTTCGACCCTTTCTGACTTATTTTTATATTTTCATGCAATTAATGATTTATTTTGAGATAAATGACCCTGAATTTGAAAAGCATTACAAATGAACTCTAAAAAGGTTTCAACGAGGCATGACATCATAATTTCACCCACATAGCAACTTCTAAAGAGTTTAGAGGGTTACGCCAAAAACTAGATGCACTTCGTGTACCAATTGGACAACCTCTTTCGAAGTGTGAGGGTTTCGGACGAAAACTCATATATTACAAACGGATTTCGTTTTTAATAACTTATTTTAACTCCATAGTTTTTGTGTGTTCAATATGCACTATTCAAAGGCACATCATCAATTTTTGACCCTTTCTAACTTCATTTGATATTTTTCATGCACTTAATGATTTATTTTGAGCTAGATGATCCCGAATTGTAAAAGCAGTACAAATGAACTCTGAAAATGTTTTAACTTGGCATGACATCATAATTTCACCCACATAGAAACTTCTAAAGAGCTGTGAGGGTTACGGCAAAAACTGGATGCACTTCGTGTACAAATTGGACAATCTTTTTCGAAGTATGAGGCTTCCGGACGAAAACTCATCTATTACAAAGGGATTTCATTTTGAATAACTTATTTTAACTCCATACTTTTTGTGTTTTCAATATGCACCATTCAAAGGCACATCATCAATTTTCAAACCTTTCTGACTTCATTTAACATTTTTCATGCATTTAATGATTTATTTTGAGCTAAATGACCCTGAATTTGAAAAGCAGTACAAATGAACTCTAAAAAGGTTGTAACTTGGCATGACATCATAATTTCACCAACATAGCAACTTGTAAAGAGTTGAGAGGGTTACGGCAAAAAATGGATGCACTTCGTGTACAAATTGGACAATCTCGTAAGAAGTATGAGGGTTTCGAACGAAAACTCATCCATTACCAAGGGATTTCATTTTTAATAACTTATTTTAACTCCATACTTTTTGTGTGTTCAATATGCACAATTCAAGGCCACATCATCAATTTTCATCCCTTTCTGACTTCATTTGATATTTTTCATGCATTTAATGATTTACTTTGGACTAGATGACCCTGAATTTGAAAAACAGTACAAATGAACTCTGAAAAGGTTTAAACTTGGCATGACATCATAATTTCACCCACATAAAAACTTCTAAAGAGTTGAGAGGGTTACGGCAAAAACTGGATGCACTTCGTGTACAAATTGGACAATCTCTTTCGAAGTATGAGGATTTCGCACGAAAACTCATCTATTACGAAGGGATTTCATTTTTAATAACTTATTTTAACTCCATACTTTTTGTGTGTTCAGTATGCACCATTCAAGGGCACATCATTAATTTTCGACCCTTTTTGACTTATTTTTATGTTTTCATGCAATTAATGATTTATTTTGAGATAAATGACCCTGAATTTGAAAAGCATTACAAATGAACTCTAAAAAGGTTTCAACGTGGCATGACATCATAATTTCACCCACATAGCAACTTCTAAAGAGTTTAGAGGGTTACGGCAAAAACTAGATGCACTTCGTGTACCAATTGGACAACCTCTTTCAAAGTGTGAGGGTTTCGGACGAAAACTCATATATTACAAACGGATTTCGTTTTTAATAGCTGATTTTAACTCCATAGTTTTTGTGTGTTCAATATGCACCATTCAAAGGCACATCATCAATTTTTGACCCTTTCTAAGTTCATTTGATATTTTTCATGCAGTTAATGATTTATTTTGAGCTAGATGATCCCGAATTGTAGAAGCAGTACAAATGAACTCTGAAAATGTTTTAACTTGGCATCACATCATAATTTCACCCACATAGAAACTTCTAAAGAGCTGTGAGGGTTACGGCAAAAACTGGATGCACTTCATGTACAAATTGGACAATCTTTTTCAAAGTATGAGGCTTCCGGACGAAAACTCATCTATTACAAAGGGATTTCATTTTTAATAACTTATTTTAACTCCATACTTTTTGTGTTTTCAATATGCACCATTCAAAGGCACATCATCAATTTTCAAACCTTTCTGACTTCATTTGACATTTTTCATGCATTTAATGATTTATTTTGAGCTAAATGACCCCGAATTTCAAAAGCAGTACAAATGAACTCTAAAAAGGTTGTAACTTGGCATGACATCATAATTTCACCAACATAGCAACTTGTAAAGAGTTGAGAGGGTTACGGCAAAAACTGGATGCACTTCGTGTACAAATTGGACAATCTCGTAAGAACTATGAGGGTTTCGAACGAAAACTCATCCATTACCAAGGGATTTCATTTTTAATAACTTATTTTAACACCATACTTTTTGTGTGTTCAACATGCACAATTCAAAGCCACATCATCAATTTTCATCCCTTTCTGACTTCATTTGATATTTTTCATGCATTTAATGATTTATTTTGGACTAGATGACCCTGAATTTGAAAAACAGTACAAATGAACTCTGAAAAGGTTTTAACTTGGCATGACATCATAATTTCACCCACATAAAAACTTATAAAGAGTTGAGAGGGTTACGGCAAAAAATGGATGCACTTCGTGTACAAATTGGACAATCTCTTTCGAAGTATGAGGATTTCGCACGAAAACTCATCTATTACGAAGGGATTTCATTTTTAATAACTTATTTTAACTCCATACTTTTTGTGTGTTCAATATGCACCATTCAAGGGCACATCATTAATTTTCGACCCTTTCTGACTTATTTTTATATTTTCATGCAATTAATGATTTATTTTGAGATAAATGACCCTGAATTTGAAAAGCATTACAAATGAACTCTAAAAAGGTTTCAACGTGGCATGACATCATAATTTCACCCACATAGCAACTTCTAAAGAGTTTAGAGGGTTACGGCAAAAACTAGATGCACTTCGTGTACCAATTGGACAACCTCTTTCGAAGTGTGAGGGTTTCGGACGAAAACTCATATATTACAAACGGATTTCGTTTTTAATAACTTATTTTAACTCCATAGTTTTTGTGTGTTCAATATGCACCATTCAAAGGCACATCATCAATTTTTGACCCTTTCTGACTTCATTTGATATTTTTCATGCACTTAATGATTTATTTTGAGCTAGATGACCCCAAATTTGAAAAGGAGTACAAATGAACACTGAAAATGTTTTAACTTGGCATGACATTATAATTTCACCCACATAGAAACTTCTAAAGAGTTGAGAGGGTTACGGCAAAAACTGGATGCACTTCGTGTACAAATTGGACAATCCCTTTCGAAGTATGAGGATTTTGGACGAAAACTCATCTATTACGAAGGGATTTCATTTTTAATAACTTATTTTAACTCCATAATTTTTGTGTGTTCAATATGCACCATTCAAAGGCACATCATTAATTTTCGACCCTTTCTGACTTATTTTTATATTTTCATGCAATTAATGATTTATTTTGAGCTAAATGACCCTGAATATGAAAAGCATTACAAATGAACTATAAAAAGGTTTTAACGTAGCATGAAATCATAATTTCACCCACATAGCAACTTCTAAAGAGTTTAGAGTGTTACGGCAAAAACTAGATGCACTTCGTGTACCAATTGGACAATCTCTTTCCAGGTGTGAGGGTTTCGGATCAAAACTCATATATTACAAACGGATTTCATTTTTAATAACTTATTTTAACTCCATAGTTTTTTTGTGTTCAATATGCACCATTCAAAGGCACATCATCAATTTTTGACCCTTTCTTACTTCATTTGATATTTTTCATGCACTTAATGATTTATTTAGAGCTAGATGACCCCGAATTTTAAAAGCAGTACAAATGAACTCTGAAAATGTTTTAACTTGGCATGACATCATAATTTCACCCACATAGAAACTTCTAAAGAGCTGTGAGCGTTACGGCAAAAACTGGATGCACTTCGTGTACAAATTGGACAATCTTTTTCGAAGTATGAGGCTTTCGGACGAAAACTCATCTATTACAAAGGGATTTCATTTTCAATAACTTATTTTAACTCCATAATTTTTGTGTTGTCAATATGCACCATTCAAAGGCACATCATCAATTTTCAAACCTATCTGACTTCATTTGATATTTTTCATGCATTTAGTTATTTATTTTGAGCTAAATGACCCTGAATTTGAAAAGCAGTACAAATGAACTCTAAAAAGGTTGTAACTTGGCATGACATCATAATTTCACCCACATAGCAACTTCTAAAGAGTTGAGAGGGTTACGGAAAAACCTGGATGCACTTCGTGTACAAATTGGATAATCTCGTAAGAAGTATGAGGGTTTCGAACGAAAACTCATCCATTACCAAGGGATTTCATTTTTAATAACTTATTTTAAATCCATACATTTTGTGTGTTCAATATGCACAATTCAAAGGCACATCATCAATTTTCATCCCTTTCTGACCTCATTTGATATTTTTCATGCATTTAATGATTTATTTTGGGCTAGATGACCCTGAATTTGAAAAACAGTACAAATGAACTCTGAAAAGGTTTTAACTTGGCATGACATCATAATTTCACCCACATAGAAACTTCTAAAGAGTTGAGAGGGTTACGGCAAAAACTGGATGCACTTCGTGTACAAATTGGACAATCTCTTTCGAAGTATGAGGATTTCGGACGAAAACTCATCTATTACGAAGGGATTTCATTTTTAATAACTTATTTTAACTCTATACTTTTTGTGTGTTCAATATGCACCATTCAAAGGCACATCATTAATTTTCGACCCTTTCTGACTTATTTTTATATTTTCATGCAATTAATGATTTATTTTGAGCTAAATGACCCTGAATTTGAAAAGCATTACAAATGAACTCTAAAAAGTTTTTAACGTGGCATGACATCATAATTTCACCCACATAGCAACTTCTAAAGAGTTTAGAGGGTTACGGCAAAAACTAGATGCACTTCGTGTACCAATTGGACAATCTCGTAAGAAGTATGAGGGTTTCGAACGAAAACTCATCCATTACCAAGGGATTTTATTTTTAATAACTTATTTTAAGTCCATACTTTTTGTGTGTTCAATATGCACAATTCAAAGGCACATCATCAATTTTCATCCCTTTATGACTTCATTTAATATTTTTCATGCATTTGATGATTTATTTTGAGCTAGATGACCCTGAATTTGAAAAGCAGTACAAATGAACTGTGAAAAGGTTTTAACTTGGCATGACATCATAATTTCACCCACATGGCAGCTTCTAAAGAGTTGAGAGGGTTACAGCAAAAACTTGATGCACTTCGTGTACAAATTGGATAATCTCTTTCGAAGTATGAGGTTTTCGAACGAAAACTCATCTATTACAAAGGGATTTCATTTTTAATAACTTATTTTAACTCCATACTTTTTTGTGTTCAATATGCACCATTCAAAGGCACATCGTCACTTTTTGACCCTTTCTGACTTCATTTGATGTTTTTCATGCACTTAATGATTTATTTTGAGCTAGATGACCCCGAATTTGAAAAGCAGTACAAATGAACTCTAAAAATGTTTTAACTTGGCATGACATCATAATTTCACCCACATAGAAACTTCTACAGAGCTGTGAGGGTTACGGCAAAAACTGGATGCACTTCGTGTACAAATTGGACAATCTTTTTCGAAGTAGAGGCTTTCGGAAGAAAACTCATCTATTACAAAGGGATTTCATTTTGAATAACTTATTTTAACTCCATACTTTTTGTGTTGTCAATATGCACCATTCAAAGGCACATCATCAATTTTCAACCCTTTCTGACTTCATTTGATATTTTTCATGCATTTAATGCTTTATTTTGAGCTAAATGACCCTGAATTTGAAAAGCAGTACAAATGAACTCTAAAAAGGTTGTAACTTGGCATGACATCATAATTTCACCCACATAGCAACTTCTAAAGAATTGAGAGGGTTACGGCAAAAACTGGATGCACTTCGTGTACAAATTGGAAAATCTCGTAAGAAGTATGAGGGTTCCGAACGAAAACTCATCCATTACAAAGGGATTTCATTTTGAATAACTTATTTTAACTCCATACTTTTTGTGTGTTCAATATGCACAATTCAAAGGCACATCATCAATTTTCATCCCTTTCAGACTTCATTTGAAATTTTTCATGCATTTAATGATTTATTTTGGGCTAGATGACCCTGAATTTGAAAAACAGTACAAATGAACTCTGAAAAGGTTTTAACTTGGCATGACATCATAATTTCACCCACATAGAAACTTCTAAAGAGTTGAGAGGGTTAGGGCAAAAACTGGATGCACTTCGTGTACAAATTGGACAATCCCTTTCGAAATATGAGGATTTCGGATGAATACTCATCTATTATGAAGGGATTTCATTTTTAATAACTTATTTTAACTCCATACTTTTTGTGTGTTCAATATGCACCATTCAAAGGCACATCATTAATTTTCGACCCTTTCTGACTTATTTTTATATTTTCATGCAATTAATGATTTATTTTGAGCTAAATGACCCTGAATTTGAAAAGCATTACAAATGAACTCTAAAAAGGTTTTAACGTGGCATGACATCATAATTTCACCCACATAGCAACTTCTAAAGAGTTTAGAGGGTTACGGCAAAAACTAGATGCACTTCGTGTACCAATTGGACAATCTATTTCGAAGTGTGAGGGTTCCGGATGAAAACTCATATATTACAAACGGATTTCATTTTTAATAACTTAGTTTAACTCCATAGTTTTTGTGTGTTCAATATGCACCATTGAAAGGCACATCATCAATTTTTGACCCTTTCTGACTTCATTTGATATTTTTCATGCACTTAATGATTTATTTTGAGCTAGATGACCCCGAATTTGAAAAGCAGTACAAATGAACTATGAAAATGTTTTAACTTGGCATGACATCATAATTTCACCCACATAGAAACTTCTAAAGAGCTGTGAGGGTTACGGCAAAAACTGGATGCACTTCGTGTACAAATTGGACAATCTTTTTCGAAGTATGAAGCTTTCGGACGAAAACTCATCTATTACAAAGGGATTTCCTTTTGAATAACTTATTTTAACTCCATACTTTTTGTGTTGTCAATATGCACCATTCAAAGGCACATCATCAATTTTCAAACCTTTCTGACTTCATTTGATATTTTTCATGCATTTAATGATTTATTTTGAGCTAAATGACCCTGAATTTGAAAAGCAATACAAATGAACTCTAAAAAGGTTGTAACTTGGCATGCCATCATAATTTCACCCACATAGCAACTTGTAAAGAGTTGAGAGGGTTACGGCAAAAATAGGATGCACTTCGTGTACAAATTGCACAATCTCGTAAGAAGTATGAGGGTTTCGAACGAAAACTCATCCATTACCAAGGGATTTCATTTTTAATAACTTATTTTAACTCCATACTTTTTGTGTGTTCAATATGCACAATTCAAAGGCACATCATCAATTTTCATCCCTTTCTGACTTCATTTGATAGTTTTCATGCATTTAATGATTTATTTTGGGCTAGATGACCCTGAATTTGAAAAACAGTACAAATGAACTCTGAAAAGGTTTTAACTTGGCATGACATTATAATTTCAGCACATAGCAACATCTAAAGAGTTTAGAGGGTTACGGCAAAAACTAGATGCACTTCGTGTACCAATTGGACAATCTCTTTCGAAGTATGAGGATTTCGGACGAAAACTCATATATTACAAACGGATTTTGGTTTTAATAAAATATTTTAACTCCATAATTTTTGTGTGTTCAATATGCACCATTCAAAGGCACATCATCAATTTTCATCCCTTTATGACTTCATTTGATATTTTTCAGGCAATTAATGATTTATTTTGAGATAAATGACCCTGAATTTGAAAAACATTACAAATGAACTCTGAAAAGGTTTTAACTTGGCATGACATCATAATTTCACCCACATAGCAACTTCTAAAGAGTTGAGAGGGTTACGACAAAAACTGGATGCACTTCGTGTACAAATTGGACAATCTCTTTCGAAGTATGAGGATTTCGGACGAAAACTCATATATTACAAACGGATTTCGTTTTTAATAAATTATTTTAACTCCATAATTTTTGTGTGTTCAATATGCACCATTCAAAGGCACATCATCGATTTTCGACCCTTTCTGACTTATTTTTATATTTTTAGGCAATTAATGATTTATTTTGAGATAAATGACCCTGAATTTTAGCACCATACTTTTTGTGTGTTCAATATGCACCATTCCAAGGCACGTCATCAATTTTCGACCCTTTCTGACTTCATTTGATGTTATTCATGCATTTTATGATTTATTTTGAGCTAAATGACCCTGAATTTGAAAATCAGTACAAATGAACTCTAAAAAGGTTGTAACTTGGCATGACATCATAATTTCACCCACATAGCAACTTCTAAAGAGTTTAGAGGGTTACGGCAAAAACTAGATGCACTTCGTGTACCAATTGGACAATCTCTTTCGAAGTGTGAGGGTTTCGGACAAAAACTCATATATTACAAACGGATTTCGTTTTTAATAACTTATTTTAACTCCATAGTTTTTGTGTTGTCAATATGCACCATTCAAAGGCACATCATCAATTTTCAACCCTTTGTGACTTCATTTGTTATTTTTCATGCATTTAATGATTTATTTTGAGCTAGATGACCCTGACTTTGAAAAGCAGTACAAATGAACTCTGAAAAGGTTTTAACTTGGCATGACATCATAATTTCACCCACATGGCAACTTCTAAAGAGTTGAGAGGGTTACGGCAAAAACTTGATGCACTTCGTGTACAAATTGGATAATCTCTTTTGAAGTATGAGGTTTTCGAACGTAAACTCATCTATTACAAAGGGATTTCATTTTTAATAACTTATTTTAACTCCATACTTTTTGTGTGTTCAATATGCACCATTCAAAGGCACATCATCAATTTTCGATCCTTTCTGACTTCATTTGATATTTTTCATGCACTTAATGATTTATTTTGAGCTAGATGACCCCAAATTTGAAAAGCAGTACAAATGAACTCTGAAACTGTTTTAACTTGGCATGACATCATAATTTCACCCACATGGAAACTTCTAAAGAGCTGTGAGGGTTACGGCAAAAACTGGATGCATTTCGTGTACAAATTGGACAATCTTTTTCGAAAGATGAGGCTTTCGGACGAAAACTCATCTATTACAAAGGGATTTCATTTTGAATAACTTATTTTAACTCCATACTTTTTGTGTTGTCAATACGCACCATTCAAAGCCACATCATCAATTTTCAACCCTTTCTGACTTCATTTGATATTTTTCATGCATTTAATGATTTATTTTGAGCTAAATGACCCTGAATTTGAAAAGGAGTACACATGAACTCGGAAAAGGTTGTAACTTGGCATGACATGATAATTTCACCAACATAGCTACTTCTAAAGAGTTGAGAGGGTTACGGCAAAAACTGGATGCACTTCGTGTCCAAATTGGACAATCTCGTAAGAAGTATGAGGGTTTCGAACGAAAACTCATCCATTACAAAGGTATTTCATTTTTAATAACTTATTTTAACTCCATAATTTTTGTGTGTTCAATATGCACAATTCAAAGGCACATCATCAATTTTCATCCCTTTATGAGTTCATTTCATATTTTTCATACATTTGATGATTTATTTTGAGCTAGATGACCCTGAATTTGAAAAGCAGTACAAATGAACTCTGAAAATGTTTTAACTTGGCATGACATCATAATTTCACCCACATAGAAACTTCTAAAGAGCTGTGAGGGTTACGGGAAAAACTAGATGCATTTCGTGTACAAATTGGACAATCTTTTTCGAAAGATGAGGCTTTCGGACGAAAACTCATCTATTACAAAGGGATTTCATTTTGAATAACTTATTTTAACTCCATACTTTTTGTGTTGTCAATATGCACCATTCCGAGGCACATCATCAATTTTCAACCCTTTCTGACTTCATTTGATATTTTTCATGCATTTAATGATTTATTTTGAGCTAAATGACCCTGAATTTGAAAAGGAGTACACATGAACTCGAAAAAGGTTGTAACTTGGCATGACATCATAATTTCACCCACATAGCAACTTCTAAAGAGTTGAGAGGGTTACGGCAAAAACTGGATGCACTTCGTGTACAAATTGTACAATCTCGAAAGAAGTATGGGGGTTTCGAACGAAAACTCATCCATTACAAAGGTATTTCATTTTTAATAACTTATTTTAACTCCATACTTTTTGTGTGTTCAATATGCACAATTCAAAGGCACATCATCAATTTTCATCCCTTTATGACTTCATTTGATATTTTTCATGCATTTGATGATTTATTTGGAGCTAGATGACGCTGAATTTGAAAAGCAGTACAAATGAACTCTGAAAAGGTTTTAACTTGGCATGACATCATAATTTCACCCACATGGCAACTTCTAATGAGTTGAGAGGGTTATGGCAAAAACTTGACGCACTTCATGTACAAATTGGATAATCTCTTTCGAAGTATGAGGTTTTCGAACGAAAACTCATCTATTACAAAGGGATTTCATTTTTAATAACTTATTTTAACTCCATAATTTTTGTGTGCTCAATATGCACCATTCAAAGGCACATCATCAATTTTCGATCCTTTCTGACTTCATTTGATATTTTTCACGCACTTAATGATTTATTTTGAGCTAGATGACCCCGAATTTGAAAAGCAGTACAAATGAACTCTGAAAATGTTTTAACTTGGCATGACATCATAATTTCACCCACATAGAAACTTCTAAAGAGCTGTGAGGGTTACGGCAAAAACTGGATGCATTTCGTGTACAAATTGGACAATCTTTTTCGAAAGATGAGGCTTTCGGACGAAAACTCATCTATTACAAAGGGATTTCATTTTGAATAACTTATTTTAACTCCATACTTTTTGTGTTGTCAATATGCACCATTCAAAGCCACATCATCAATTTTCAACCCTTTCTGACTTCATTTGATATTTTTCATGCATTTAATGATTTATTTTGAGCTAAATGACCCTGAATTTGAAAAGGAGTACACATGAACTCGAAAAAGGTTGTAACTTGGCATGACATGATAATTTCACCCACATAGCAACTTCTAAAGAGTTGAGAGGGTTACGGCAAAAACTGGATGCACTTCGTGTCCAAATTGGACAATCTCGTAAGAAGTATGAGGGTTTCGAACGAAAACTCATCCATTACAAAGGTATTTCATTTTTAATAACTTATTTTAACTCCATACTTTTTGTTTGTTCAATATGCACAATTCAAAGGCACATCATCAATTTTCATCCCTTTATGACTTCATTTCATATTTTTCATGCATTTGATGATTTATTTGGAGCTAGATGACCCTGAATTTGAAAAGCAGTACAAATGAACTCTGAAAAGGTTTTAACTTGGCATGACATCATAATTTCACCCACATGGCAACTTCTAATGAGTTGAGTGGGTTATGGCAAAAACTTGACGCACTTCATGTACAAATTGGATAATCTCTTTCGAAGTATGAGGTTTTCGAACGGAAACTCATCTATTACAAAGGGATTTCATTTTTAATAACTTATTTTAACTCCATAATTTTTGTGTGCTCAATATGCACCATTCAAAGGAACATCATCAATTTTTGACCCTTTCTGACTTCATTTGATATTTTTCATGCACTTGATGATTTATTTTGACCTAGATGACCCCGAATTTGAAAAGCAGTACAAATGAACTCTGAAAATGTTTTAACTTGGCATGACATCAAAATTTCACCGACATAGAAACTTCTAAAGAGCTGTGAGGGTTACGGCAAAAACTAGATGCACTTCGTGTACAAATTGGACAATCTCGTAAGAAGTATGAGGGTTTCGAACGAAAACTCATCCATTACAAAGGGATTTCATTTTTAATAACTTATTTTAACTCCATACTTTTTGTGTGTTCAATATGCACAACTCAAAGGCACATCATAAATTTTCATCCCTTTATGACTTCATTTGATATTTTTCATGCATTTAATGATTTATTTTGGGCTAGATGACCCTGAATTTGAAAAACAGTACAAATGAACTCTGAAAAGGTGTTAACTTGGCATGACATCAGAATTTCACCCACATAGCAACTTCTAAAGAGTTGAGAGGGTTGCGGCAAAAACTGGATGCACTTCGTGTACAAATTGGACAATCTCTTTCGAAGTATGAGGATTTCGGACGAAAACTCATATATTACAAACGGATTTCGTTTTTAATAAATTATTTTAACTCCATAATTTTTGTGTGTTCAATATGCACCATTCAATAGCACATCATCAATTTTCATCCCTTTATGACTTCACTTGATATTTTTCATGAATTTAATGATTTATTTTGAGCTAAATGACCCTGAATTTGAAAAGCATTACAAATGAACTCTAGAAAGGTTTTAACGTGGCATGACATCATAATTTCACCCACAAAGCAACTTCTAAAGAGTTTAGAGGGTTACGGCAAAAACTGGATGCACTTCGTGTCCAAATTGCACAATCTCGTAAGAAGTATGAGGGTTTCGAACGAAAACTCATCCATTACAAAGGTATTTCATTTTTAATAACTTATTTTAACTCCATACTTTTTGTGTGTTCAATATGCACAATTCAAAGGCACATCATCAATTTTCATCCCTTTATGACTTCATTTCATATTTTTCATGCATTTGATGATTTATTTGGAGCTAGATGACCCTGAATTTGAAAAGCAGTACAAATGAACTCTGAAAAGGTTTTAACTTGGCATGACATCATAATTTCACCCACATGGCAACTTCTAATGAGTTGAGAGGGTTATGGCAAAAACTTGACGCACTTCATGTACAAATTGGATAATCTCTTTCGAAGTATGAGGTTTTCGAACGGAAACTCATCTATTACAAAGGGATTTCATTTTTAATAACTTATTTTAACTCCATAATTTTTGTGTGCTCAATATGCACCATTCAAAGGCACATCATCAATTTTTGACCCTTTCTGACTTCATTTGATATTTTTCATGCACTTGATGATTTATTTTGACCTAGATGACCCCGAATTTGAAAAGCAGTACAAATGAACTCTGAAAATGTTTTAACTTGGCATGACATCAAAATTTCACCGACATAGAAACTTCTAAAGAGCTGTGAGGGTTACGGCAAAAACTGGATCCACTTCGTGTACAAATTGGACAATCTCGTAAGAAGTATGAGGGTTTCGAACGAAAACTCATCCATTACAAAGGGATTTCATTTTTAATAACTTATTTTAACTCCATACTTTTTGTGTGTTCAATATGCACAACTCAAAGGCACATCATAAATTTTTATCCCTTTATGACTTCATTTGATATTTTTCATGCATTTAATGATTTATTTTGGGCTAGATGACCCTGAATTTGAAAAACAGTACAAATGAACTCTGAAAAGCTGTTAACTTGGCATGACATCAGAATTTCACCCACATAGCAACTTCTAAAGAGTTGAGAGGGTTGCGGCAAAAACTGGATGCACTTCGTGTACAAATTGGACAATCTCTTTCGAAGTATGAGGATTTCGGACGAAAACTCATATATTACAAACGGATTTCGTTTTTAATAAATTATTTTAACTCCATAATTTTTGTGTGTTCAATATGCACCATTCAATAACACATCATCAATTTTCATCCCTTTATGACTTCACTTGATATTTTTCATGAATTTAATGATTTATTTTGAGCTAAATGACCCTGAATTTGAAAAGCATTACAAATGAACTCTAGAAAGGTTTTAACGTGGCATGACATCATAATTTCACCCACAAAGCAACTTCTAAAGAGTTTAGAGGGTTACGGCAAAAACTAGATGCACTTCGTGTACCAATTGGACAATCTCTTTCGGAGTGTGAGGGTTTCGGACGAATACTCGTATATTACAAACGGATTTCGTTTTTAATAAATGATTTTAACTCCATAATTTTTGTGTGTTCAATATGGACCATTCAAAGGCACATCATCAATTTTCAACCCTTTCTGACTTCATTTGATATTTTTCAGGCATTTAATGATTTATTTTGACCTAGATGACCCAGAATTTGAAAAGCAGTACAAATGAACTCTCAAAAGGTTTTAACTTGGCATGACATCATAATTTCACCCACATGGCAACTTCTAAAGAGTTTAGAGTGTTACGGCAAAAACTAGATGCACTTCGTGTACAAATTGGATAATCTCATAAGAAGTATGAGGGTTTCGGACGAAAACTCATCTATTACAAAGGGATTTCATTTTTAATAACTTATTTTAACTCCATACTTTTTGTGTGTTCAATATGCACCATTCAAAGGCACATCATCAATTTTCGACCCTTTTGTGACTTCATTTGATATTTTTCATGCACTTAATGATTTATTTTGAGCTAGATGACCCCAAATTTGAAAAGCAGTACAAATGAACTCCGAAAAGATTTTAACTTGGCATGACATCATAATTTCACCAACATAGAAACTTCTAAAGAGATGTGAGGGTTACGGCAAAAACTGGATGCACTTCGTGTACAAATTGGACAATCTTTTTCGAAAGATGAGGCTTTCGGACGAAAACTCATCTATTACAAAGGGATTTCATTTTGAATAACTTATTTTAACTCCATACTTTTTGTGTTGTCAATATGCACCATGCAAAGGCACATCATCAATTTTCAACCCTTTCTGACTTCATTTGATATTTTTCATGCATTTAATGATTTATTTTGAGCTAAATGACCCTGAATTTGAAAAGGAGTACACATGAACTCTAAAAAGGTTGTAACTTGGCATGACATCATAATTTCACCCACATAGCAACTTGTAAAGAGTTGGGAGGGTTACGACAAAAACTGGATGCACTTTGTGTACAAATTGGACAATCTCGTAAGAAGTATGAGGGTTTCGAACGAAAGCTCATCCATTGCAAAGGGATTTCGTTTTTAATAACTTATTTTAACTCCATAATTTTTGTGTGTTCAATATGCACAATTCAAAGGCACATCATCAATTTTCATCCCTTTATGACTTCATTTGATATTTTTCATGCATTTAATGATTTATTTTGGGCTAGATGACCCTGAATTTGAAAAAAGGAAAAATTAACTCTGAAAAGGTTTTAACTTGGAATGACATCATAATTTCACCCACATAGCAACTTCTAAAGAGCTGTGAGGGTTACGGCAAAAACTAGATGCATTTCGTGTACAAATTGGACAATCTCTTTCGAAGTATGAGGATTTCGGACTTAAACTCATCTATTACTAAGGGATTTCATTTTGAATAACTTATTTTAACTCCATACTTTTTGTGTTGTCAATATGCACCATTAAAAGGCACATCATTAATTTTCGACCCTTTCTGACTTATTTTTATATTTTCATGCAATTAATGATTTATTTTGAGCTAGATGACCCTGAATTTGAAAAGCAGTACAAATGAACTCTGAAAAGGTTTTAACGTGGCATGACATCATAATTTCACCCACATAGCAACTTCTAAAGAGTTTAGAGGGTTACGGCAAAAACTAGATGCACTTCGTGTACCAATTGGACAATCTCTTTCGGAGTGTGAGGGTTTCGGACGAAAACTCATATATTAGAAACGGATTTCGTTTTTAATAACTTATTTTAACTCCATAATTTTTGTGTGTTCAATATGCACCATTCAAAGGCACATCATCAATTTTCAACCCTTTCTAACTTCATTTGATATTTTTCATGCATTTAATGATTTATTTTGAGCTAGATGACCCAGAATTTGAAAAGCAGTACAAATGAACTCTAAAAAGGTTTAAACTTGGCATGACATCATAATTTCACCCACATGGCAACTTCTAAAGAGTTGAGAGGGTTACGGCCAAAACTTGATGCACTTCGTGTACAAATTGGATAATCTCTTTCGAAGTATGAGGTTTTCGAACGAAAACTCATCTATTACAAAGGGATTTCATTTTTAATAACTTATTTTAACTCCATACTTTTTGTGTGTTCAATATTCACCATTCAAAGGCACATCATCAATTTTTGACCCTTTCTGACTCCATTTGATATTTTTCATGCACTTAATGATTTATTTTGAGCTAGATGACCCCGAATTTGAAAAGCAGTACAAATGAACTCTGAAAAGGTTTTAACTTGGCATGACATCGTAATTTCACCCACATGGAAACTTCTGAAGAGTTGACAGGGTTACGACAAAAACTTGATGCACTTCGTGTACAAATTGGATAATCTCTTTTGAAGTATGAGGTTTTTGAACGAAAACTCATCTATTACAAAGGGATTTCATTTTTAATAACTTATTTTAACTCCATACTTCTTGTGTGTTCAATATTCACCATTCAAAGGCACATCATCAATTTTTGACCGTTTCTGACTCCATTTGATATTTTTCATGCACTTAATGATTTATTTTGAGCTAGATGACCCCGAATTTGAAAAGCAGTACAAATGAACTCTGAAAAGGTTTTAACTTGGCATGACGTCATAATTTCACCCACATGGCAACTTCTAAAGAGTTGAGAGGGTTACGGCAAAAACTTGATGCACTTCGTGTACAAATTGGATAATCTCTTTTGAAGTATGAGGTTTTCGAACGAAAACTCATATATTAGAAACGGATTTCGTTTTTAATAAATTATTTTAAGTCCATAATTTTTGTGTGTTCAATATGCACCATTCAAAGGCACATCATCAATTTTGAACCCTTTCTGACTTCATTTGATATTTTTCATGCATTTAATGATTTATTTTGAGCTAGATGACCCAGAATTTGAAAAGCAGTACAAATGAACTCTGAAAAGGTTTAAACTTGGCATGACATCATAATTTCACCCACATGGCAACTTCTAAAGAGTTGAGAGGGTTACGGCAAAAACTTGATGCACTTCGTGTACAAATTGGATAATCTCTTTCGAAGTATGAGGTTTTCGAACGAAAACTCATCTATTACAAAGGGATTTCATTTTAAATAACTTATTTTAACTCCATACTTTTTGTGTGTTCAATATTCACCATTCAAAGGCACATCATCAATTTTTGACCCTTTCTGACTTCATTTGATATTTTTCATGCAGTTAATGATTTATTTTGAGCTAGATGACCCAGAATTTGAAAAGTAGTACAAATGAACTCTGAAAAGGTTTTAACTTGGCATGACATCATAATTTCACCCACATGGCAACTTCTAAAGAGTTGAGAGGGTTACGGCAAAAACTTGATGCACTTCATGTATAAATTGGATAATCTCTTTTGAAGTATGAGGTTTTCGAACGAAAACTGATATATTAGAAACGGGTTTCGTGTTTAATAACTTATTTTAACTCCATAATTTTTGTGTGTTCAATATGCACCAGTCAAAGGCACATCATCAATTTTCAACCCTTTCTGACTTCATTTGATATTTTTCATGCATTTAATGATTTATTTTGAGTTAGATGACCCAGAATTTGAAAACCAGTACAAATGAACTCTGAAAAGGTTTAAACTTGGCATGACATCATAATTTCACCCACATGGCAACTTCTAAAGAGTTGAGAGGGTTACGGCAAAAACTTGATGCACTTCGTGTACAAATTGGATAATCTCTTTTGAAGTATGAGGTTTTCGAACGAAAACTCATCTATTACAAAGGGATTTCATTTTTAATAACTTATTTTAACTCCATACTTTTTGTGTGTTCAATATTCACCATTCAAAGGCACATCATCAATTTTTGACCCTTTCTGACTTCATTTGATATTTTTCATGCATTTAATGATTTATTTTGAGCTAGATGACCCAGAATTTGAAAAGCAGTACAAATGAACTCTGAAAAGGTTTAAACTTGGCATGACATCATAATTTCACCCACATGGCAACTTCTAAAGAGTTGAGAGGGTTACGGCAAAAACTTGATGCACTTCGTGTACAAATTGGATAATCTCTTTCGAAGTATGAGGTTTTCGAACGAAAACTCATCTATTACAAAGGGATTTCATTTTTAATAACTTATTTTAACTCCATACTTTTTGTGTGTTCAATATTCACCATTCAAAGGCACATCATCAATTTTTGACCCTTTCTGACTTCATTTGATATTTTTCATGCATTTAATGATTTATTTTGAGCTAGATGACCCAGAATTTGAAAAGCAGTACAAATGAACTCTGAAAAGGTTTAAACTTGGCATGACATCATAATTTCACCCACATGGAAACTTCTAAAGAGTTGAGAGGGTTACGGCAAAAACTTGATGCACTTCGTGTACAAATTGGATAATCTCTTTCGAAGTATGAGGTTTTCGAACGAAAACTCATCTATTACAAAGGGATTTCATTTTTAATAACTTATTTTAACTCCATAGTTTTTGTGTGTTCAATATTCACCATTCAAAGGCACATCATCAATTTTTGACCCTTTCTGACTCCATTTGATATTTTTCATGCACTTAATGATTTATTTTGAGCTAGATGACCCCGAATTTGTAAAGCAGTACAAATGAACTCTGAAAAGGTTTTAGCTTGGCATGACATCATAATTTCACCCACATGGCAACTTCTAAAGAGTTGAGAGGGTTACGGCAAAAACTTGATGCATTTCGTGTACAAATTGGATAATCTCTTTCGAAGTATGAGGTTTTCGAACGAAAACTCATATATTAGAAACGGATTTCGTTTTTAATAACTTATTTTAACTCCATAATTTTTGTGTGTTCAATATGCACCATTCAAAGGCACATCATCAATTTTCAACCCTTTCTGACTTCATTTGATATTTTTCATGCATTTAATGATTTATTTTGAGCTAGATGACCCAGAATTTGAAAAGCAGTACAAATGAACTCTGAAAAGGTTTAAACTTGGCATGACATCATAATTTCACCCACATGGCAACTTCTAAAGAGTTGAGAGGGTTACGGCAAAACTTGATGCACTTCGTGTACAAATTGGATAATCTCTTTCGAAGTATGAGGTTTTCGAACGAAAACTCATCTATTACAAAGGGATTTCATTTTTAATAATTTATTTTAACTCCATACTTTTTGTGTGTTCAATATTCACCATTCAAAGGCACATCATAATTTTTTTGACCCTTTCTGACTTCATTTGATATTTTTCATGCATTTAATGATTTATTTTGAGCTAGATGACCCAGAATTTGAAAAGCAGTACAAATGAACTCTGAAAAGGTTTAAACTTGCCATGACATCATAATTTCACCCACATGGCAACTTCTTAAGAGTTGAGAGGGTTACGGCAAAAACTTGATGCACTTCGTGTACAAATTGGATAATCTCTTTCAAAGTATGAGGTTTTCGAACGAAAACTCATCTATTACAAAGGGATTTCATTTTTAATAACTTATTTTAACTCCATACTTTTTGTGTGTTCAATATTCACCATTCAAAGGCACATCATCAATTTTTGACCCTTTCTGACTCCATTTGATATTTTTCATGCACTTAATGATTTATTTTGAGCTAGATGACCCCGAATTTGAAAAGCAGTACAAACGAACTCTGAAAAGGTTTTAACTTGGCATGACATCATAATTTCACCCACATGGCAACTTCTAAAGAGTTGAGAGGGTTACGGCAAAAACTTGATGCACTTCGTGTACAAATTGGATAATCTCTTTCGAAGTATGAGGTTTTCGAACGAAAACTCATCTATTACGAAGGGATTTCATTTTTAAAAACTTATTTTAACTCCATACTTTTTGTGGGTTCAATATGCACCATTCAAAGGCACATCATCAATTTTCGACCCTTTCTGAATTCATTTGATATTTCATGCATTTAATGATTTATTTTGATCTACATGACCCTGAATTTGAAAAGAAATACAAATGAACTCTAAAAAGGTTGTAACCTGGCATGACATCATAATTTCACCCACATAGCAACTTCTAAAGAGTTGAGAGGGTTACGACAAAAACTAGATGCACTTCGTGTACAAATTGGACAATCTCGCAAGAAGTATGAGGGTTTCGAACGAAAACTCATCTATTACAAAGGGATTTCATTTTTAATAACTTATTTTAACTCCATACATTTTGTGTGTTCAATATGCACAATTCAAAGGCACATCATCAATTTTCATCCCTTTCTGACTTCATTTGATATTTTTCATACATTTAATGATTTATTTTGGGCTAGATGACCCTGAATTTGAAAAACAGTACAAACAAACTCTGAAAAGGTTTTAACTTGGCATGACATCATAATTTCACCCACATGGGAACTTCTAAAGAGTTGAGAGGGTTACGGCAAAAACTTGATGCACTTCGTGTACAAATTGGATAATCTCTTTCGAAGTATGAGGTTTTCGAACGAAAACTCATCTATTACGAAGGGATTTATTTTTAATAACTTATTTTAACTCCATAATTTTTGTGTGTTCAATATGCAGCATTCAAAGGCACATCATTAATTTTCGACCCTTTCTGACTTCTTTTGATATTTCTCATGCATTTAATGATTTATTTTGAGCTAAATGACCCTGAATTTGAAAAGCAGTACAAATGAACTCTGTAAAGGTTTTAACTTGGCATGACATCATAATTTCACCCACATGGCAACTTCTAACGAGTTGAGAGGGTTACGGCAAAAACTTGATGCACTTCATGTACAAATTGGATAATCTCTTTCGAAGTATGAGGTTTTCGAACGAAAACTCATCTATTACAAAGGGATTTCATTTTTAATAACTTATTTTAACTCCATACTTTTTGTGTGTTCAATATTCACCATTCAAAGGCACATCATCAATTTTTGACCCTTTCTGACTTCATTTGATATTTTTCATGCACTTAATGATTTATTTTGAGCTAGATGACCCCGAATTTGAAAAGCAGTACAAATGAACTCTGAAAAGGTTTTAACTTGGTATGACATCATAATTTCACCCACATGGCAACTTCTAAAGACTTGAGAGGGTTACGGCAAAAACTTGATGCACTTCGTGTACAAATTGGATAATCTCTTTTGAAGTATGAGGTTTTCGAACGAAAATTCATATATTAGAAACGGGTTTCGTGTTTAATAACTTATTTTAACTCCATAATTTTGTGTGTTCAATATGCACCATTCAAAGGCACATCATCAATTTTCAACCCTTTCTGACTTCATTTGATATTTTTCATGCATTTAATGATTTATTTTGAGCTAGATGACCCAGAATTTGAAAAGCAGTACAAATGAACTCTGAAAAGGTTTAAACTTGGCATGACATCATAATTTCACCCACATGGCAACTTCTAAAGAGTTGAGAGGGTTACGGCAAAAACTTGATGCACTTCGTGTACAAATTGGATAATCTCTTTCGAAGTATGAGGTTTTCGAACGAAAACTCATCTATTACAAAGGGATTTCATTTTTAATAACTTATTTTAACTCCATACTTTTTGTGTGTTCAATATTCACCATTCAAAGGCACATCATCAAAATTTGACCCTTTCTGACTTCATTTGATATTTTTCATGCATTTAATGATTTATTTTGAGCTAGATGACCCAGAATTTGAAAAGCAGTACAAATGAACTCTGAAAAGGTTTAAACTTGGCATGACATCGTAATTTCACCCACATGGAAACTTCTAAAGAGTTGAGAGGGTTACGGCAAAAACTTGATGCACTTCGTGTACAAATTGGATAATCTCTTTTGAAGTATGAGGGTTTCGAACGAAAACTCATCCATTACAAAGGGATTTCATTTTTAATAACTTATTTTAACTCCATACATTTTGTGTGTTCAATATGCACAATTCAAAGGCACATCATCAATTTTCATCCCTTTCTGACTTCATTTGATATTTTTCATACATTTAATGATTTATTTTGGGCTAGATGACCCTAAATTTGAAAAACAGTACAAACAAACTCTGAAAAGGTTTTAACTTGGCATGACATCATAATTTCACCCACATGGGAACTTCTAAAGAGTTGAGAGGGTTACGGCAAAAACTTGATGCACTTCGTGTACAAATTGGATAATCTCTTTCGAAGTATGAGGTTTTCGAACGAAAACTCATCTATTACGAAGGGATTTATTTTTAATAACTTATTTTAACTCCATACTTTTTGTGTGTTCAATATGCAGCATTCAAAGGCACATCATTAATTTTCGACCCTTTCTGACTTCTTTTGATATTTCTCATGCATTTAATGATTTATTTTGAGCTAAATGACCCTGAATTTGAAAAGCAGTACAAATGAACTCTGTAAAGGTTTTAACTTGGCATGACATCATAATTTCACCCACATGGCAACTTCTAACGAGTTGAGAGGGTTACGGCAAAAACTTGATGCACTTCATGTACAAATTGGATAATCTCTTTCGAAGTATGAGGTTTTCGAACGAAAACTCATCTATTACAAAGGGATTTCATTTTTAATAACTTATTTTAACTCCATACTTTTTGTGTGTTCAATATTCACCATTCAAAGGCACATCATCAATTTTTGACCCTTTCTGACTTCATTTGATATTTTTCATGCACTTAATGATTTATTTTGAGCTAGATGACCCCGAATTTGAAAAGCAGTACAAATGAACTCTGAAAAGGTTTTAACTTGGTATGACATCATAATTTCACCCACATGGCAACTTCTAAAGAGTTGAGAGGGTTACGGCAAAAACTTGATGCACTTCGTGTACAAATTGGATAATCTCTTTTGAAGTATGAGGTTTTCGAACGAAAATTCATATATTAGAAACGGGTTTCGTGTTTAATAACTTATTTTAACTCCATAATTTTGTGTGTTCAATATGCACCATTCAAAGGCACATCATCAATTTTCAACCCTTTCTGACTTCATTTGATATTTTTCATGAATTTAATGATTTATTTTGAGCTAGATGACCCAGAATTTGAAAAGCAGTACAAATGAACTCTGAAAAGGTTTAAACTTGGCATGACATCATAATTTCACCCACATGGCAACTTCTAAAGAGTTGAGAGGGTTGCGGCAAAAACTTGATGCACTTCGTGTACAAATTGGATAATCTCTTTCGAAGTATGAGGTTTTCGAACGAAAACTCATCTATTACAAAGGGATTTCATTTTTAATAACTTATTTTAACTCCATACTTTTTGTGTGTTCAATATTCACCATTCAAAGGCACATCATCAAAAATTGACCCTTTTGTGACTTCATTTGATATTTTTCATGCACTTAATGATTTATTTTGAGCTAGATGACCCCAAATTTGAAAAGCAGTACAAATGAACTCCGAAAAGATTTTAACTTGGCATGACATCATAATTTCACCAACATAGAAACTTCTAAAGAGATGTGAGGGTTACGGCAAAAACTGGATGCACTTCGTGTACAAATTGGACAATCTTTTTCGAAAGATGAGGCTTTCGGACGAAAACTCATCTATTACAAAGGGATTTCATTTTGAATAACTTATTTTAACTCCATACTTTTTGTGTTGTCAATATGCACCATGCAAAGGCACATCATCAATTTTCAACCCTTTCTGACTTCATTTGATATTTTTCATGCATTTAATGATTTATTTTGAGCTAAATGACCCTGAATTTGAAAAGGAGTACACATGAACTCTAAAAAGGTTGTAACTTGGCATGACATCATAATTTCACCCACATAGCAACTTGTAAAGAGTTGGGAGGGTTACGACAAAAACTGGATGCACTTTGTGTACAAATTGGACAATCTCGTAAGAAGTATGAGGGTTTCGAACGAAAGCTCATCCATTACAAAGGGATTTCGTTTTTAATAACTTATTTTAACTCCATAATTTTTGTGTGTTCAATATGCACAATTCAAAGGCACATCATCAATTTTCATCCCTTTATGACTTCATTTGATATTTTTCATGCATTTAATGATTTATTTTGGGCTAGATGACCCTGAATTTGAAAAAAGGAAAAATTAACTCTGAAAAGGTTTTAACTTGGAATGACATCATAATTTCACCCACATAGCAACTTCTAAAGAGTTGTGAGGGTTACGGCAAAAACTAGATGCATTTCGTGTACAAATTGGACAATCTCTTTCGAAGTATGAGGATTTCGGACTTAAACTCATCTATTACTAAGGGATTTCATTTTGAATAACTTATTTTAACTCCATACTTTTTGTGTTGTCAATATGCACCATTAAAAGGCACATCATTAATTTTCGACCCTTTCTGACTTATTTTTATATTTTCATGCAATTAATGATTTATTTTGAGCTAGATGACCCTGAATTTGAAAAGCAGTACAAATGAACTCTGAAAAGGTTTTAACGTGGCATGACATCATAATTTCACCCACATAGCAACTTCTAAAGAGTTTAGAGGGTTACGGCAAAAACTAGATGCACTTCGTGTACCAATTGGACAATCTCTTTCGGAGTGTGAGGGTTTCGGACGAAAACTCATATATTAGAAACGGATTTCGTTTTTAATAACTTATTTTAACTCCATAATTTTTGTGTGTTCAATATGCACCATTCAAAGGCACATCATCAATTTTCAACCCTTTCTAACTTCATTTGATATTTTTCATGCATTTAATGATTTATTTTGAGCTAGATGACCCAGAATTTGAAAAGCAGTACAAATGAACTCTAAAAAGGTTTAAACTTGGCATGACATCATAATTTCACCCACATGGCAACTTCTAAAGAGTTGAGAGGGTTACGGCCAAAACTTGATGCACTTCGTGTACAAATTGGATAATCTCTTTCGAAGTATGAGGTTTTCGAACGAAAACTCATCTATTACAAAGGGATTTCATTTTTAATAACTTATTTTAACTCCATACTTTTTGTGTGTTCAATATTCACCATTCAAAGGCACATCATCAATTTTTGACCCTTTCTGACTCCATTTGATATTTTTCATGCACTTAATGATTTATTTTGAGCTAGATGACCCCGAATTTGAAAAGCAGTACAAATGAACTCTGAAAAGGTTTTAACTTGGCATGACATCGTAATTTCACCCACATGGAAACTTCTAAAGAGTTGACAGGGTTACGACAAAAACTTGATGCACTTCGTGTACAAATTGGATAATCTCTTTTGAAGTATGAGGTTTTTGAACGAAAACTCATCTATTACAAAGGGATTTCATTTTTAATAACTTATTTTAACTCCATACTTCTTGTGTGTTCAATATTCACCATTCAAAGGCACATCATCAATTTTTGACCCTTTCTGACTCCATTTGATATTTTTCATGCACTTAATGATTTATTTTGAGCTAGATGACCCCGAATTTGAAAAGCAGTACAAATGAACTCTGAAAAGGTTTTAACTTGGCATGACGTCATAATTTCACCCACATGGCAACTTCTAAAGAGTTGAGAGGGTTACGGCAAAAACTTGATGCACTTCGTGTACAAATTGGATAATCTCTTTTGAAGTATGAGGTTTTCGAACGAAAACTCATATATTAGAAACGGATTTCGTTTTTAATAAATTATTTTAAGTCCATAATTTTTGTGTGTTCAATATGCACCATTCAAAGGCACATCATCAATTTTCAACCCTTTCTGACTTCATTTGATATTTTTCATGCATTTAATGATTTATTTTGAGCTAGATGACCCAGAATTTGAAAAGCAGTACAAATGAACTCTGAAAAGGTTTAAACTTGGCATGACATCATAATTTCACCCACATGGCAACTTCTAAAGAGTTGAGAGGGTTACGGCAAAAACTTGATGCACTTCGTGTACAAATTGGATAATCTCTTTCGAAGTATGAGGTTTTCGAACGAAAACTCATCTATTACAAAGGGATTTCATTTTAAATAACTTATTTTAACTCCATACTTTTTGTGTGTTCAATATTCACCATTCAAAGGCACATCATCAATTTTTGACCCTTTCTGACTTCATTTGATATTTTTCATGCAGTTAATGATTTATTTTGAGCTAGATGACCCAGAATTTGAAAAGCAGTACAAATGAACTCTGAAAAGGTTTAAACTTGGCATGACATCATAATTTCACCCACATGGCAACTTCTAAAGAGTTGAGAGGGTTACGGCAAAAACTTGATGCACTTCGTGTACAAATTGGATAATCTCTTTCGAAGTATGAGGTTTTCGAACGAAAACTCATCTATTACCAACGGATTTCATTTTTAATAACTTATTTTAACTCCATACTTTTTGTGTGTTCAATATTCACCATTCAAAGGCACATCATCAATTTTTGACCCTTTCTCACTCTATTTGATATTTTTCATGCACTTAATGATTTATTTTGAGCTAGATGACCCCGAATTTCAAAAGTAGTACAAATGAACTCTGAAAAGGTTTTAACTTGGCATGACATCATAATTTCACCCACATGGCAACTTCTAAAGAGTTGAGAGGGTTACGGCAAAAACTTGATGCACTTCATGTATAAATTGGATAATCTCGTTTGAAGTATGAGGTTTTCGAACGAAAACTGATATATTAGAAACGGGTTTCGTGTTTAATAACTTATTTTAACTCCATAATTTTTGTGTGTTCAATATGCACCAGTCAAAGGCACATCATCAATTTTCAACCCTTTCTGACTTCATTTGATATTTTTCATGCATTTAATGATTTATTTTGAGTTAGATGACCCAGAATTTGAAAACCAGTACAAATGAACTCTGAAAAGGTTTAAACTTGGCATGACATCATAATTTCACCCACATGGCAACTTCTAAAGAGTTGAGAGGGTTACGGCAAAAACTTGATGCACTTCGTGTACAAATTGGATAATCTCTTTTGAAGTATGAGGTTTTCGAACGAAAACTCATCTATTACAAAGGGATTTCATTTTTAATAACTTATTTTAACTCCATACTTTTTGTGTGTTCAATATTCACCATTCAAAGGCACATCATCAATTTTTGACCCTTTCTGACTTCATTTGATATTTTTCATGCATTTAATGATTTATTTTGAGCTAGATGACCCAGAATTTGAAAAGCAGTACAAATGAACTCTGAAAAGGTTTAAACTTGGCATGACATCATAATTTCACCCACATGGCAACTTCTAAAGAGTTGAGAGGGTTACGGCAAAAACTTGATGCACTTCGTGTACAAATTGGATAATCTCTTTCGAAGTATGAGGTTTTCGAACGAAAACTCATCTATTACAAAGGGATTTCATTTTTAATAACTTATTTTAAATCCATACTTTTTGTGTGTTCAATATTCACCATTCAAAGGCACATCATCAATTTTTGACCCTTTCTGACTTCATTTGATATTTTTCATGCATTTAATGATTTATTTTGAGCTAGATGACCCAGAATTTGAAAAGCAGTACAAATGAACTCTGAAAAGGTTTAAACTTGGCATGACATCATAATTTCACCCACATGGAAACTTCTAAAGAGTTGAGAGGGTTACGGCAAAAACTTGATGCACTTCGTGTACAAATTGGATAATCTCTTTCGAAGTATGAGGTTTTCGAACGAAAACTCATCTATTACAAAGGGATTTCATTTTTAATAACTTATTTTAACTCCATAGTTTTTGTGTGTTCAATATTCACCATTCAAAGGCACATCATCAATTTTTGACCCTTTCTGACTCCATTTGATATTTTTCATGCACTTAATGATTTATTTTGAGCTAGATGACCCCGAATTTGTAAAGCAGTACAAATGAACTCTGAAAAGGTTTTAGCTTGGCATGACATCATAATTTCACCCACATGGCAACTTCTAAAGAGTTGAGAGGGTTACGGCAAAAACTTGATGCATTTCGTGTACAAATTGGATAATCTCTTTCGAAGTATGAGGTTTTCGAACGAAAACTCATATATTAGAAACGGATTTCGTTTTTAATAACTTATTTTAACTCCATAATTTTTGTGTGTTCAATATGCACCATTCAAAGGCACATCATCAATTTTCAACCCTTTCTGACTTCATTTGATATTTTTCATGCATTTAATGATTTATTTTGAGCTAGATGACCCAGAATTTGAAAAGCAGTACAAATGAACTCTGAAAAGGTTTAAACTTGGCATGACATCATAATTTCACCCACATGGCAACTTCTAAAGAGTTGAGAGGGTTACGGCAAAACTTGATGCACTTCGTGTACAAATTGGATAATCTCTTTCGAAGTATGAGGTTTTCGAACGAAAACTCATCTATTACAAAGGGATTTCATTTTTAATAACTTATTTCAACTCCATACTTTTTGTGTGTTCAATATTCACCATTCAAAGGCAGATCATAATTTTTTTGACCCTTTCTGACTTCATTTGATATTTTTCATGCATTTAATGATTTATGTTGAGCTAGATGACCCAGAATTTGAAAAGCAGTACAAATGAACTCTGAAAAGGTTTAAACTTGCCATGACATCATAATTTCACCCACATGGCAACTTCTTAAGAGTTGAGAGGGTTACGGCAAAAACTTGATGCACTTCGTGTACAAATTGGATAATCTCTTTCAAAGTATGAGGTTTTCGAACGAAAACTCATCTATTACAAAGGGATTTCATTTTTAATAACTTATTTTAACTCCATACTTTTTGTGTGTTCAATATTCACCATTCAAAGGCACATCATCAATTTTTGACCCTTTCTGACTCCATTTGATATTTTTCATGCACTTAATGATTTATTTTGAGCTAGATGACCCCGAATTTGAAAAGCAGTACAAACGAACTCTGAAAAGGTTTTAACTTGGCATGACATCATAATTTCACCCACATGGCAACTTCTAAAGAGTTGAGAGGGTTACGGCAAAAACTTGATGCACTTCGTGTACAAATTGGATAATCTCTTTCGAAGTATGAGGTTTTCGAACGAAAACTCATCTATTACGAAGGGATTTCATTTTTAAAAACTTATTTTAACTCCATACTTTTTGTGGGTTCAATATGCACCATTCAAAGGCACATCATCAATTTTCGACCCTTTCTGAATTCATTTGATATTTCATGCATTTAATGATTTATTTTGATCTACATGACCCTGAATTTGAAAAGAAATACAAATGAACTCTAAAAAGGTTGTAACCTGGCATGACATCATAATTTCACCCACATAGCAACTTCTAAAGAGTTGAGAGGGTTACGACAAAAACTAGATGCACTTCGTGTACAAATTGGACAATCTCGCAAGAAGTATGAGGGTTTCGAACGAAAACTCATCTATTACAAAGGGATTTCATTTTTAATAACTTATTTTAACTCCATACATTTTGTGTGTTCAATATGCACAATTCAAAGGCACATCATCAATTTTCATCCCTTTCTGACTTCATTTGATATTTTTCATACATTTAATGATTTATTTTGGGCTAGATGACCCTGAATTTGAAAAACAGTACAAACAAACTCTGAAAAGGTTTTAACTTGGCATGACATCATAATTTCACCCACATGGGAACTTCTAAAGAGTTGAGAGGGTTACGGCAAAAACTTGATGCACTTCGTGTACAAATTGGATAATCTCTTTCGAAGTATGAGGTTTTCGAACGAAAACTCATCTATTACGAAGGGATTTATTTTTAATAACTTATTTTAACTCCATAATTTTTGTGTGTTCAATATGCAGCATTCAAAGGCACATCATTAATTTTCGACCCTTTCGGACTTCTTTTGATATTTCTCATGCATTTAATGATTTATTTTGAGCTAAATGACCCTGAATTTGAAAAGCAGTACAAATGAACTCTGTAAAGGTTTTAACTTGGCATGACATCATAATTTCACCCACATGGCAACTTCTAACGAGTTGAGAGGGTTACGGCAAAAACTTGATGCACTTCATGTACAAATTGGATAATCTCTTTCGAAGTATGAGGTTTTCGAACGAAAACTCATCTATTACAAAGGGATTTCATTTTTAATAACTTATTTTAACTCCATACTTTTTGTGTGTTCAATATTCACCATTCAAAGGCACATCATCAATTTTTGACCCTTTCTGACTTCATTTGATATTTTTCATGCACTTAATGATTTATTTTGAGCTAGATGACCCCGAATTTGAAAAGCAGTACAAATGAACTCTGAAAAGGTTTTAACTTGGTATGACATCATAATTTCACCCACATGGCAACTTCTAAAGACTTGAGAGGGTTACGGCAAAAACTTGATGCACTTCGTGTACAAATTGGATAATCTCTTTTGAAGTATGAGGTTTTCGAACGAAAATTCATATATTAGAAACGGGTTTCGTGTTTAATAACTTATTTTAACTCCATAATTTTGTGTGTTCAATATGCACCATTCAAAGGCACATCATCAATTTTCAACCCTTTCTGACTTCATTTGATATTTTTCATGCATTTAATGATTTATTTTGAGCTAGATGACCCAGAATTTGAAAAGCAGTACAAATGAACTCTGAAAAGGTTTAAACTTGGCATGACATCATAATTTCACCCACATGGCAACTTCTAAAGAGTTGAGAGGGTTACGGCAAAAACTTGATGCACTTCGTGTACAAATTGGATAATCTCTTTCGAAGTATGAGGTTTTCGAACGAAAACTCATCTATTACAAAGGGATTTCATTTTTAATAACTTATTTTAACTCCATACTTTTTGTGTGTTCAATATTCACCATTCAAAGGCACATCATCAAAATTTGACCCTTTCTGACTTCATTTGATATTTTTCATGCATTTAATGATTTATTTTGAGCTAGATGACCCAGAATTTGAAAAGCAGTACAAATGAACTCTGAAAAGGTTTAAACTTGGCATGACATCGTAATTTCACCCACATGGAAACTTCTAAAGAGTTGAGAGGGTTACGGCAAAAACTTGATGCACTTCGTGTACAAATTGGATAATCTCTTTTGAAGTATGAGGGTTTCGAACGAAAACTCATCCATTACAAAGGGATTTCATTTTTAATAACTTATTTTAACTCCATACATTTTGTGTGTTCAATATGCACAATTCAAAGGCACATCATCAATTTTCATCCCTTTCTGACTTCATTTGATATTTTTCATACATTTAATGATTTATTTTGGGCTAGATGACCCTGAATTTGAAAAACAGTACAAACAAACTCTGAAAAGGTTTTAACTTGGCATGACATCATAATTTCACCCACATGGGAACTTCTAAAGAGTTGAGAGGGTTACGGCAAAAACTTGATGCACTTCGTGTACAAATTGGATAATCTCTTTCGAAGTATGAGGTTTTCGAACGAAAACTCATCTATTACGAAGGGATTTATTTTTAATAACTTATTTTAACTCCATACTTTTTGTGTGTTCAATATGCAGCATTCAAAGGCACATCATTAATTTTCGACCCTTTCTGACTTCTTTTGATATTTCTCATGCATTTAATGATTTATTTTGAGCTAAATGACCCTGAATTTGAAAAGCAGTACAAATGAACTCTGTAAAGGTTTTAACTTGGCATGACATCATAATTTCACCCACATGGCAACTTCTAACGAGTTGAGAGGGTTACGGCAAAAACTTGATGCACTTCATGTACAAATTGGATAATCTCTTTCGAAGTATGAGGTTTTCGAACGAAAACTCATCTATTACAAAGGGATTTCATTTTTAATAACTTATTTTAACTCCATACTTTTTGTGTGTTCAATATTCACCATTCAAAGGCACATCATCAATTTTTGACCCTTTCTGACTTCATTTGATATTTTTCATGCACTTAATGATTTATTTTGAGCTAGATGACCCCGAATTTGAAAAGCAGTACAAATGAACTCTGAAAAGGTTTTAACTTGGTATGACATCATAATTTCACCCACATGGCAACTTCTAAAGAGTTGAGAGGGTTACGGCAAAAACTTGATGCACTTCGTGTACAAATTGGATAATCTCTTTTGAAGTATGAGGTTTTCGAACGAAAATTCATATATTAGAAACGGGTTTCGTGTTTGATAACTTATTTTAACTCCATAATTTTGTGTGTTCAATATGCACCATTCAAAGGCACATCATCAATTTTCAACCCTTTCTGACTTCATTTGATATTTTTCATGCATTTAATGATTTATTTTGAGCTAGATGACCCAGAATTTGAAAAGCAGTACAAATGAACTCTGAAAAGGTTTAAACTTGGCATGACATCATAATTTCACCCACATGGCAACTTCTAAAGAGTTGAGAGGGTTGCGGCAAAAACTTGATGCACTTCGTGTACAAATTGGATAATCTCTTTCGAAGTATGAGGTTTTCGAACGAAAACTCATCTATTACAAAGGGATTTCATTTTTAATAACTTATTTTAACTCCATACTTTTTGTGTGTTCAATATTCACCATTCAAAGGCACATCATCAAAAATTGACCCTTTCTGACTTCATTTGATATTTTTCATGCATTTAATGATTTATTTTGAGCTAGATGACCCAGAATTTGAAAAGCAGTACAAATGAACTCTGAAAAGGTTTAAACTTGGCATGACATCGTAATTTCACCCACATGGCAACTTCTAAAGAGTTGAGAGGGTTACGGCAAAAACTTGATGCACTTCGTGTACAAATTGGATAATCTCTTTCGAAGTATGAGGTTTTCGAACGAAAACTCATCTATTACAAAGGGATTTCATTTTATGTAACTTATTTTAACTCCATACTTTTTGTGTGTTCAATATTCACCATTCAAAGGCACATCATCAATTTTTGACCCTTTCTGACTCCATTTGATATTTTTCATGCACTTAATGATTTATTTTGAGCTAGATGACCCCGAATTTGAAAAGCAGTACAAATGAACTCTGAAAAGGTTTTAACTTGGCATGACATCATAATTTCACCCACATGGCAACTTCGAAAGAGTTGAGAGGGTCACGGCAAAAACTTGATGCACTTCGTGTACAAATTGGATAATCTCTTTCGAAGTATGAGGTTTTCGAACGAAAACACATATATTAGAAATGGATTTCGTTTTTAATAACTTATTTTAACTCCATAATTTTTGTGTGTTCAATATGCACCATTCAAAGGCACATCATCAATTTTCAACCCTTTCTGACTTCATTTGATATTTTTCATGCATTTAATGATTTATTTTGAGCTAGATGACCCAGAATTTGAAAAGCAGTACAAATGAACTCTGAAAAGGTTTAAACTTGGCATGACATCATAATTTCACCCACATGGAAACTTCTAAAGAGTTGAGAGGGTTACGGAAAAACTTGATGCACTTCGTGTACAAATTGGATAATCTCTTTCGAAGTATGAGGTTTTCGAACGAAAACTCATCTATTACAAAGGGATTTCATTTTTAATAACTTATTTTAACTCCATACTTTTTGTGTGTTCAATATGCACCATTCAAAGGCACATCATCAATTTTCGACCTTTTCTGACTTCATTTGATATTTCATGCATTTAATGATTTATTTTGATCTACATGACCCTGAATTTGAAAAGAAATACAAATGAACTCTAAAAAGGTTGTAACCTGGCATGACATCATAATTTCACCCACATAGCAACTTCTAAAGAGTTGAGAGGGTTACGGCAAAAACTGGATGCACTTCGTGTACAAATTGGACAATCTCGCAAGAAGTATGAGGGTTTCGAACGAAAACTCATCCATTACAAAGGGATTTCATTTTTAAAAACTTATTTTAACTCCATACATTTTGTGTGTTCAATATGCACAATTCAAAGGCACATCATCAATTTTCATCCCTTTCTGACTTGATTTGATATTTTTCATACATTTAATGATTTATTTTGGGCTAGATGACCCTAAATTTGAAAAACAGTACAAACAAACTCTGAAAAGGTTTTAACTTGGCATGACATCATAATTTCACCCACATGGGAACTTCTAAAGAGTTGAGAGGGTTACGGCAAAAACTTGATGCACTTCGTGTACAAATTGGATAATCTCTTTCGAAGTATGAGGTTTTCGAACGAAAACTCATCTATTACGAAGGGATTTATTTTTAATAACTTATTTTAACTCCATACTTTTTGTGCGTTCAATATGCACCATTCAAAGGCACATCATTAATTTTCGACCCTTTCTGACTTCATTTGATATTTATCATGCATTTAATGATTTATTTTGAGCTAAATGACCCTGAATTTGAAAAGCAGTACAAATGAACTCTGTAAAGGTTTTAACTTGGCATGACATCATAATTTCACCCACATTGCAACTTCAAACGAGTTGAGAGGGTTACGGCAAAAACTTGATGCACTTCATGTACAAATTGGATTATCTCTTTGGAAGTATGAGGTTTCCGAACGAAAACTCATCTATTACAAAGGGATTTCATTTTTAATAACTTATTTTAACTCCATATATTTTGTGTGTTCAATATTCACCATTCAAAGGCACATCATCAATTTTTGACCCTTTCTGACTTCATTTGATATTTTTCATGCACTTAATGATTTATTTTGAGCTAGATGACCCCGAATTTGAAAAGCAGTACAAATGAACTCTGAAAATGTTTTAACCTGGCATGACATCATAATTTCACCCACATAGAAACTTCTAAAGAGCTGTGAGGGTTACGGCAAAAACTGGATGCACTTCGTGGACAAATTGGACAATCTTTTTCGAAGTATGAGGCTTTCGGACGAAAACTCATCTATTACAAAGGGATTTCATTTTGAATAACTTATTTTAACTCCATACTTTTTGTGTTGTCAATATGCACCATTCAAAGGCACATCATCAATTTTCAACCCTTTCTGACTTCATTTGATATTTTTCATGCATTTAATGATTTATTTTGAGCTAAATGACCCTGAATTTGAAAAGCAATACAAATGAACTCTAAAAAGGTTGTAACCTGGCATGACATCATAATTTCACCCACATATCAACTTCTAAAGAGTTGAGAGGGTTACGGCAAAAACTGGATGCACTTCGTGTACAAATTGGACAATCTCGCAAGAAGTATGAGGGTTTCGAACGAAAACTCATCCATTACAAAGGGATTTCATTTTTAATAACTTATTTTAACTCCATACATTTTGTGTGTTCAATATGCACAATTCAAAGGCACATCATCAATTTTCATCCCTTTCTGACTTCATTTGATATTTTTCATACATTTAATGATTTATTTTGGGCTAGATGACCCTGAATTTGAAAAAACAGTACAAACAAACTCTGAAAAGGTTTTAACTTGGCATGACATCATAATTTCACCCACATGGCAACTTCTAAAGAGTTGAGAGGGTTACGGAAAAAACATGATGCACTTCGTGTACAAATTGGATAATCTCTTTCGAAGTATGAGGTTTTCGAACGAAAACTCATCTATTACGAAGGGATTTCATTTTAAATAACTTATTTTAACTCCATACTTTTTGTGTGTTCAATATGCACCATTCAAAGGCACATCATTAATTTTCGACCCTTTCTGACTTCATTTGATATTTCTCATGCATTTAATGATTTATTTTGAGCTAAATGACCCTGAATTTGAAAAGCACTACAAATGAACTCTGAAAATGTTTTAACTTGGCATGACATCATAATTTCACCCACATGGCAACTTCTAACGAGTTGAGAGGGTTACGGCAAAAACTTGATGCACTTCGTGTACAAATTGGATAATCTCTTTCGAAGTATGAGGATTTCGAACGAAAACTCATCTATTACAAAGGAATTTCATTTTTAATAACTTATTTTAACTCCATACTTTTTGTGTGTTCAATATTCACCATTCAAAGGCACATCGTCAATTTTTGACCCTTTCTGACTTCATTTGATATTTTTCATGCACTTAATGATTTATTTTGAGCTAGATGACCCCGAATTTGAAAAGCAGTACAAATGAACTCTGAAAATGTTTTAACTTGGCATGAAATCATAATTTCACCCACATAGAAACTTCTAAAGAGCTGTGAGGGTTACGGCAAAAACTGGATGCACTTCGTGGACAAATTGGACAATCTTTTTCGAAGTATGAGGCTTTCGGACGAAAACTCATCTATTACAAAGGGATTTCATTTTGAATAACTTATTTTAACTCCATACTTTTTGTGTTGTCAATATGCACCATTCAAAGGCACATCATCAATTTTCAACCCTTTCTGACTTCATTTGATATTTTTCATGCATTTAATGATTTATTTTGAGCTAAATGACCCTGAATTTGAAAAGCAATACAAATGAACTCTAAAAAGGTTGTAACCTGGCATGACATCATAATTTCACCCACATAGCAACTTCTAAAGAGTTGAGAGGGTTACGGCAAAAACTAGATGCACTTCGTGTACAAATTGGACAATCTCGTAAGAAGTATGACGGTTTCGAACGAAAACTCATCCATTACAAGGGGATTTCATTTTTAATAACTTATTTTAACTCCATACATTTTGTGTGTTCAATATGCACAATTCAAAGGCACATCATCAATTTTCATCCCTTTTTGACTTCATTTGATATTTTTCATGCATTTAATGATTTATTTTTGGCTAGATGACCCTGAATTTAAAAAACAGTACAAATGAACTCTGTAAAGATTTTAACTTGGCATGACATCATAATTTCACCCACATAGAAACTTCTTAAGAGTTGAGAGGGTTACGCCAAAAATTGGATGCACTTCATGCACAAATTGGACAAAGTCTTTCGAAGCATGAGGATTTCGGACGAAAACTCATCTATTACAAAGGGATTTCATTTTTAATAACTTACTTTAACTCCATACTTTTTGTGTGTTCAATATGCACCATTCAAGGGCACATCATTCATTTTCGACCCTTTCTGACTTATTTTTATATTTTCATGCAATTAATGATTTATTTTGCGCTAAATGACCCTGAATTTGAAAAGCATTACAAATGAACTCTAAAAAGGTTTTAACGTGGCATGACATCATAATTTCACCCACATAGCAACTTCTAAAGAGTTTAGAGGGTTACGGCAAAAACTAGATGCACTTCGTGTACCAATTGGACAATCTCTTTCGAAGTGTGAGGGTTTCGGATGAAAACTCATATATTACAAACGGATTTCGTTTTTAATAACTTATTTTAACTCCATAATTTTTGTGTGTACAATATGCACCATTCAAAGGCACATCATCAATTTTCAACCCTTTCGGACTTCATTTGATATTTTTCATGCATTTAATGATTTATTTTGAGCTAGATGACCCTGAATTTGAAAAGCAGTACAAATGAACTCTGAAAAGGTTTTAACTTGGCATGACATCATAATTTCACCCACATGGCAACTTCTAAAGAGTTGAGAGGGTTACGGCAAAAACTTGATGCACTTCGTGTACAAATTGGATAATCTCTTTTGAAGTATGAGGTTTTCGAACGAAAACTCATCTATTACAAAGGGATTTCATTTTTAATAACTTATTTTAACTCCATACTTTTTGTGTGTTCAATATGCACCATTCAAAGGCACATCATCAATTTTCGACCCTTTCTGACTTCATTTGATATTTTTCATGCACTTAATGATTTATTTTGAGCTAGATGACACCGAATTTGAAAAGCAGTACAAATGAACTCTGAAAATGTTTTAACTTGGCATGACATCATAATTTCACCCACATAGAAACTTCTAAAGAGCTGTGAGGGTGACGGCAAAAACTGGATGCACTTCGTGTAGAAATTGGACAATCTTTTTCGAAGTATGAGGCTTTCGGACGAAAACTCATCTATTACAAAGGGATTTCATTTTAAATAACTTATTTTTAACTCCATACTTTTTGTGTTGTCAATATGCACCATTCAAAGGCACATCATCAATTTTCAACCCTTTCTGACTTCATTCGATATTTTTCATGCATTTAATGATTTATTTTGAGCTAAATGACCCTGAATTTGAAAAGGAGTACACATGAACTCTAAAAAGGTTGTAACTTGGCATGACATCATAATTTCACCCACATAGCAACTTCTAAAGAGTTGAGAGGGTTACGGCAAAAACTGGATGCACTTCGTGTACAAATTGGACAATCTCGTCACAAGTATGAGGGTTTCGAACGAAAACTCATCCATTACAAAGGGATTTCATTTTTAATAACTTATTTTAACTCCATACTTTTTGTGTGTTCAATATGCACAATTAAAAGGCACATCATCAATTTTCATCCCTTTATGACTTCATTTGATATTTTTCATGCATTTAATGATTTATTTTGGGCTAGATGACCCTGAATTTGAAAAATAGTACAAATGAACTCTGAAAAGGTTTTAAGTTGGCATGACATCATAATTTCACCCCCATAGCAACTTCTAAAGAGTTGAGAGGGTTACGGCAAAAACTGGATGCACTTCGTGTACAAATTGGTCAATCTCTTTCGAAGTATGACGATTTCGGACGAAAACTCATCTATTACTAAGAGATTTCATTTTTAATAACTTATTTTAACTCCATACTTTTTGTGTGTTCAATATGCAGCATTCAAAGGCACATCATTAATTTTCGACCCTTTGTGACTTATTTTTATATTTTCATGCAATTAATGATTTATTTTGAGCTAGATGACCCTGAATTTGAAAAGCAGTACAAATGAACTCTGAAAAGGTTTTAACGTGGCATGACATCATAATTTCACACACATAGCAACTTCTAAAGAGTTTAGAGGGTTACGGCAAAAACTAGATGCACTTCGTGTACCAATTGGACAATCTCTTTCGAAGTCTCAGGGTTTCAAACGAAAACTCATATATTACAAACGGATTTCGTTTTTAATAACTTATTTTAACTCCATAATTTTTGTGTGTTCAATATGCACCATTCAAAGGCACATCATCAATTTTCAGCCCTTTCTGACTTCATTTGATATTTTTCATGCATTTAATGATTTATTTTGGGCTAGATGACCCTGAATTTGAAAAACAGTACAAACAAACTCTGAAAAGGTTTTAACTTGGCATGACATCATAATTTCACCCACATAGCAACTTCTAAAGAGTTGAGAGGGTTACGGCCAAAACTGTATGCACTTCGTGTACAAATTGGACAATCTCTTTCGAAGTATGAGGCTTTCGGACGAAAACTCATCTATTACAAAGGGATTTGATTTTTAATAACTTATTCTAACTCCAGACTTTTTGTGTGATCAATATACACCATTCAAAGACACGTCATCAATTTTCAACCCTTTCTGAGTTCATTTGATATTTTTCATGCATTTAATGATTTATTTTGAGCTAAATGACCCTGAATTTGAAAAGGAGTACACATGAACTCTAAAAAGGTTGTAACTTGGCATGACATCATAATTTCACTCACATAGCAACTTCTAAAGATTTGAGAGGGTTACGGCAAAAACTGGATGCACTTCGTGTACAAATTGGACAATCTCGTAAGAAGTATGAGGGTTTCGAACGAAAACTCATCCATTACAAAGGGATTTCATTTTTAATAACTTATTTTAACTCCATACATTTTGTGTGTTCAATATGCACAATTCAAAGGCACATCATCAATTTTCATCCCTTTCTGACTTCATTTGATATTTTTCATGCATTTAATGATTTATTTTGGGCTAGATGACCCTGAATTTAAAAAACAGTACAAATGAACTCTGAAAAGGTTTTAACTTGGCATGACATCATAATTTCACCCACATAGAAACTTCTTAAGAGTTGAGAGGGTTACGGCAAAAATTGGATGCACTTCGTGTACAAATTGGACAATCTCTTTCAAAGCATGAGGATTTCGGACGAAAACTCATCTATTACGAAGGGATTTCATTTTTAATAACTTATTTTAACTCCATACTTTTTGTGTGTTCAATATGCACCATTCAAAGGCACATCATTAATTTTCGACCCTTTCTGACTTATTTTTATATTTTCATGCAATTAATGATTTATTTTGAGCTAAATGACCCTGAATTTGAAAAGCATTACAAACAAACTCTAAAAAGGTTTTAACGTGGCATGACATCATAATTTCACCAACATAGCAACTTCTAAAGAGTTTAGAGGGTTACGGCAAAAACTAGATGCACTTCGTGTACCAATTGGACAATCTCTTTCGAAGTGTGAGTGTTTCGGATGAAAACTCATATATTACAAACGGATTTCGTTTTTAATAACTTATTTTAACTCCATAATTTTTGTGTGTACAATATGCACCATTCAAAGGCACATCATCAATTTTCAACCCTTTCTGACTTCATTTGATATTTTTCATGCATTTAATGATTTATTTTGAGCTAGATGACCCTGAATTTGAAAAGCAGTACAAACGAACTCTGAAAAGGTTTTAACTTGGCATGACATCATAATTTCACCCACATGGCAACTTCTAAAGAGTTGAGAGCGTTACGGCAAAAACTTGATGCACTTCGTGTACAAATTCGATAATCTCTTTTGAAGTATGAGGTTTTCGAGCGAAAACTCATCTATTACAAAGGGATTTCATTTTTAATAACTTATTTTAAGTCCATACTTTTTGTGTGTTCAATATGCAGCATTCAAAGGCACATCATTAATTTTCGACCCTTTGTGACTTATTTTTATATTTTCTTGCAATTAATGATTTATTTTGAGGTAGATGACCCTGAATTTGAAAAGCAGTACAAATGAACTCTGAAAATGTTTTAACGTGGCATGACATCATAATTTCACACACATAGCAACTTCTAAAGAGTTTAGAGGGTTACGGCAAAAACTAGATGCACTTCGTGTACCAATTGGACAATCTCTTTCGAAGTCTGAGGGTTTCAGACGAAAACTCATATATTACAAACGGATTTCGTTTTCAATAACTTATTTTAACTCCATAATTTTTGTGTGTTCAATATGCACCATTAAAAGGCACATCATCAATTTTCAGCCCTTTCTGACTTCATTTGATATTTTTCATGCATTTAATGATTTATTTTGGGCTAGATGACCCTGAATTTGAAAAACAGTACAAACAAACTCTGAAAAGGTTTTAACTTGGCATGACATCATAATTTCACCCACATAGCAACTTCTAAAGAGTTGAGAGGGTTACGGCCAAAACTCTATGCACTTCGTGTACAAATTGGACAATCTCTTTCGAAGTATGAGGCTTTCGGACGAAAACTCATCTATTACAAAGGGATTTGATTTTTAATAACTTATTCTAACTCCAGACTTTTTGTGTGATCAATATACACCATTCAAGGACACGTCATCAATTTTCAACCCTTTCTGACTTCATTTGATATTTTTCATGCATTTAATGATTTATTTTGAGCTAAATGACCCTGAATTTGAAAAGGAGTACACATGAACTCTAAAAAGGTTGTAACTTGGCATGACATCATAATTTCACCCACATAGCAACTTCTAAAGATTTGAGAGGGTTACGGCAAAAACTGGATGAACTTCGTGTACAAATTGGACAATCTCGTAAGAAGTATGAGGGTTTCGAACGAAAACTCATCCATTACAAAGGGATTTCATTTTTAATAACTTATTTTAACTCCATACATTTTGTGTGTTCAATATGCACAATTCAATGGCACATCATCAATTTTCATCCCTTTCTGACTTCATTTGATATTTTTCATGCATTTAATGATTTATTTTGGGCTAGATGACCCTGAATTTAAAAAACAGTACAAATGAACTCTGAAAAGGTTTTAACTTGGCATGACATCATAATTTCACCCACATAGAAACTTCTTAAGAGTTGAGAGGGTTACGGCAAAAATTGGATGCACTTCGTGTACAAATTGGACAATCTCTTTCAAGGCATGAGGATTTCGGACGAAAACTCATCTATTACGAAGGGATTTCATTTTTAATAACTTATTTTAACTCCATACTTTTTGTGTGTTCAATATGCACCATTCAAAGGCACATCATTAATTTTCGACCCTTTCTGACTTATTTTTATATTTTCATGCAATTAATGATTTATTTTGAGCTAGATGACCCTGAATTTGAAAAGCAGTACAAATGAACTCTGAAAAGGTTTTAACTTGGCATGACATCATAATTTCACCCACATGGCAACTTCTAAAGAGTTGAGAGGGTTACGGCAAAAACTTGATGCACTTCGTGTACAAATTGGATAATCTCTTTTGAAGTATGAGGTTTTCGAACGAAAACTCATCTATTACAAAGGGATTTCATTTTTAATAACTTATTTTAACTCCATACTTTTTGTGTGTTCAATATGCACCATTCAAAGGCACATCATCAATTTTCGACCCTTTCTGACTTCATTTGATATTTTTCATGCACTTAATGATTTATTTTGAGCTAGATGACCCCCAATTTGAAAAGCAGTACAAATGAACTCTGAAAATGTTTCAACTTGGAATGACATCATAATTTCACCCACATAGAAACTTCTAAAGAGCTGTGAGGGTTACGGCAAAAACTGGATGCACTTCGTGTAGAAATTGGACAATCTTTTTCGAAGTATGAGGCTTTCGGACGAAAACTTATCTACTACAAAGGGATTTCATTTTGAATAACTTATTTTTAACTCCATACTTTTTGTGTTGTCAATATGCACCATTCAAAGGCACATCATCAATTTTCAACCCTTTCTGACTTCATTCGATATTTTTCATGCATTTAATGATTTATTTTGAGCTAAATGACCCTGAATTTGAAAAGGAGTACACATGAACTCTAAAAAGGTTGTAACCTGGTATGACATCATAATTTTACGCACATAGCAACTTCTAAAGAGTTGAGAGGGTTACAGCAAAAACTGGATGCACTTCGTGCACAAATTGGACAATCTCGTCAGAAGTATGAGGGTTTCGAACGAAAACTCATCCATTACAAAGGGATTTCATTTTTAATAACTTATTTTAACTCCATTATTTTTGTGTGTTCAATATGCACAATTCAAAGGGACATCATAAATTTTCATCCCTTTATGACTTCATTTGATATTTTTCATGCATTTAATGATTTATTTTGGGCTAGATGACCCTGAATTTGAAAAACAGTACAAATGAACTCTGAAAAGGTTTTCACTTGGCATGACATCATAATTTCACCCTCATAGCAACTTCTAAAGAGTTGAGAGGGTTACGGCAAAAACTGGATGCACTTCATGTACAAATTGGACAATCTCTTTCGAAGTATCAGGATTTCGGACGAAAACTCATCTATTACGAAGGGATTTCATTTTTAATAACTTATTTTAACTCCATACTTTTTGTGTGTTCAATATGCACCATTCAAAGGCACATCATTAATTTTCGACCCTTTCTGACTTATTTTTATATTTTCATGCAATTAATGATTTATTTTGAGCTAGATGACCCTGAATTTGAAAAACAGTACAAATGAACTCTGAAAAGTTTTAAACGTGGCATGACATCATAATTTCACACACATAGCAACTTCTAAAGAGTTTAGAGGGTTACGGCAAAAACTAGATGCACTTCGTGTACCAATTGGACAATCTCTTTCGAAGTGTGAGGGTTTGGACGAAAACTCATATATTACAAACGGATTTCGTTTTTAATAACTTATTTGAACTCCATAATTTTTGTGTGTTCAATATGCACCATTCAAAGGCACATCATCAATTTTCAACCCTTTGTGACTTCATTTGATATTTCATGCATTTAATGATTTATTTTGAGCTAGATGACCCTGAATTTGAAAAGCAGTACAAATGAACTCTGAAATGGTTCTAACTTGGCATGACATCATAATTTCACCCACATAGCAACTTCTAAAGAGTTGAGAGGGTTACGGCAAAAACTGGATGCACTTCGTTTACAAATTGGACAATCTCGTAAGAAGTATGAGGGTTTCGAACGAAAACTCATCCATTACAAAGGGATTTCATTTTTAATAACTTATTTTAACTCCATACTTTTTGTGTGTTCAATATGCACAATTCAAAGGCACATCATCAATTTTCAACCCTCTCTGACTTCATTCGATATTTTTCAAGCATTTAATGATTTATTTTGGGCTAGATGACCCTGAATTTGAAAAACAGTACAAATGAACTCTGAAAAGGTTTTAACTTGGCATGACATCATAATTTCAACCAAATAGCAACTTCTAAAGAGTTGAGACGGTTATGGCAAAAACTGGATGCACTTTGTTTACAAATTGGGCAATCTCTTTCAAAGTATGAGGATTTCGGGCGAAAACTCATCTATTAGGAAGGGATTTCATTTTTAATAACTTATTTTAACTCCATAATTTTTGTGTGTTCAATATGCACCATTCAAAGGCACATCATCAATTTTCGACCCTTTCTGACTTATTTCTATATTTTCATGCAATTAATGATTTATTTTTAGCTAGATGACCCTGAGTTTGAAAAGCATTACAAATGGACTCTAAAAAGGTTTTAACTTGGCATGACATCATAATTTCACCCACATAGAAACTTCTAAAGAGTTGTGAGGGTTACGAAAAAAACTGGATGCACTTCGTGTACAAATTGGACAATCTTTTTCGTAGTATGAGGGTTCCTGACGAGAAGTCATCATTTACAAAGAGATTTCATTTTTAATAAATTATATTAACTCCATACCGTTTGTGTGTTAAATATGCACCATTCAAAGGCACACCATCAATTTTCAACCCTTTCTGACATCATTTGATATTTTTCATGCATTTAATGATTTATTTCGATCTAAATGACCCTGAATTTGAAAAGCCATACAAATGAACTCTAAAAAGGTTGTAACTTGGCATGATATCATAATTTTACCCACATAGCACGTTCTAAAGAGTTGAGAGGGTTACGGCAAAAACTGGATGCACCTCGTGTACAAATTGGACAATCTCATAAGAAGTATGAGGGTTTTGGAAAAAAACTCATCTATTACAAAGGGATTTCATTTTTAATAACTGATTTTAACTCCATACTTTTTTTGTGTTCAATATGCACCATTCAAAGGCACATCATTAATTTTCGACCCTTTCTGACTTATTTTTATATTTTCATGCAATTAATGACTTATTTTGAGCTAAATGACCCTGAATTTTAAAAGCATTACAAACGAACTCTAAAAAGGTTTTAACGTGGCATGACATCATAATTTCACCCACATAGCAACTTCTAAAGAGTTTAGAGGGTTACGGCAAAAACTAGATGCACTTCGTGTACCAATTGGACAATCTCTTTCGAAGTGTGAGGGTTTCGGATGAAAACTCATATATTACAAACGGATTTCGTTTTTAATAACATATTTTAACTCCATAATTTTTGTGTGTACAATATGCACCATTCAAAGGCACATCATCAATTTTCAACCCTTTCTGACTTCATTTGATATTTTTCATGCATTTAATGATTTATTTTGAGCTAGATGACCCTGAATTTGAAAAGGAGTACAAAGGAACTCTGAAAAGGTTTTAACTTGGCATGACATCATAATTTCACCCACAAGGCAACTTCTAGAGAGTTGAGAGGGTTACGACAAAAACTTGATGCACTTCGTGTACAAATTGGATAATCTCTTTTGAAGTATGAGGTTTTCGAACGAAAACTCATCTATTACAAAGGGATTTCATTTTTAATAACTTATTTAAACTCCATACTTTTTGTGTGTTCAATATGCACCATTCAAAGGCACATCATCAATTTTCGACCCTTTCTGACTTCATTTGATATTTTTCATGCACTTAATGATTTATTTTGAGCTAGATGACCCCGATTTGAAAAGCAGTACAAATGTACTCTGAAAATGTTTTAACTTGGCATGACATCATAATTTCACCCACATAGAAACTTCTAAAGAGCTGTGAGGGTTACGGCAAAAACTGGATGCACTTCGTGTAGAAATTGGACAATCTTTTTCAAAGTATGAGGCTTTCGGACGAAAACTCATCTACTACAAAGGGATTTCATTTTGAATAACTTATTTTTAACTCCATACTTTTTGTGTTGTCAATATGCACCATTCAAAGGCACATCATCAATTTTCAACCCTTTCTGACTTCATTCGATATTTTTCATGCATTTAATGATTTATTTTGAGCTAAATGACCCTGAATTTGAAAAGGAGTACACATGAACTCTAAAAAGGTTGTAACCTGGCATGACATCATAATTTTACCCACATAGCAACTTCTAAAGAGTTGAGAGGGTTACAGCAAAAACTGGATGCACTTCGTGCACAAATTGGACAATCTCGTCAGAAGTATGAGCGTTTCGAACGAAAACTCATCCATTACAAAGGGATTTCATTTTTAATAACTTATTTTAACTCCATACTTTTTGTGTGTTCAATATGCACAATTCAAAGGCACATCATCAATTTTCAACCCTTTATGACTTCATTTGATATTTTTCATGCATTTAATGATTTATTTTGGGCTAGATGACCCTGAATTTGAAAAACAGTACAAATGAACTCTCAAAAGGTTTTAACTTGGCATGACATCATAATTTCACCCACATAGAAACTTCTAAAGAGTTGAGAGGGTTACGGCAGAAACTGGATGTACTTCGTGTACAAATTGGACAATCTCTTTCGAAGTATGAGGATTTCGGACGAAAACTCATCTATTACGAAGGGATTTCATTTTTAATAGCTTATTTTAACTACATACTTTTTGTGTGTTCCATATGCACCATTCAAAGGCACATCATTAATTTTTGGTCCTTTCTGACTTATTTTTATATTTTCATGCAATTAATGATTTATTTTGAGCTAGATGACCCTGAATTTGAATAGCAGTACAAATGAACTCTGAAAATCTTTTAACTTGGCATGACATCATAATTTCACCCACATAGAAACTTCTAAAGAGTTGTGAGGGTTACGTCAAAAACTGGATGCACTTCGTGTACAAATTGGACAATCTTTTTCGAAGTATGAGGCTTTCGGACGAAAACTCATCTATTACAAAGGGATTTCATTTTTAATAACTGATTTTAACTCCATAATTTTTGTGTGGTCAATATGCACCATTCAAAGGCACATCATCAATTTTCAACCCCTTCTCACTTTATTTGATATTTTTCATGCATTTAATGATTTATTTGGAGCTAAATGACCATGAATTTGAAAAGCAGTACAAATGAACTCTAAAAAGGTTGTAACTTGGCATGACATCATAATTTCACCGACATAGCAACTTCTAAAGAATTGAGAGGGTTACGGAAAAAACTTGATGCACTTTGTGTACAAATTGGACAATCTTTTTCGAAGTATGAGGCTTTCGGACGAAAACTCATCTATTACAAAGGGATTTCATTTTTAATAACTTATTTTAACTCCATACTTTTTGTGTGTTCAATATGCACCATTCAAAGGCACATCATCAATTTTCAACCCTTTCTCACTTCATTTGATATTTTTGATGCATTTAATGATTTATTTTGAGCTAAATGGCCCTGAATTTGAAAAGCATTACAAATGAACTCTAAAAAGGTTGTAACTTGGCATGACATCATAATTTCACCCACATAGCAACTGCTAAAGATTTGTGAGGGTTACGGAAAAAACTGAATGCACTTCGTGTACAAATTGGACCGTCTCATAAGAAGTATGTGGGTTTCGGACGAAAACTCATCTATTACAAAGGGATTTCATTTTTAATAACTTATTTTAACTCCATACTTTTTGTGTGTTCAATATGCACCATTCAAAGGCACATCATTAATTTTCAACCAATTTTGACTCCATTTGATATTTTTCATGCATTTAATGATTTATTTTGAGCTAAATGACCCTGAATTTGAAAAGCAGTAGAAATGAACTCTATAAAGGTCGTAACTTGGCAAGAAATCAAAATTTCACCCACATAGAAACTTCTAAAGAGTTGAGAGGGTTAGGCAAAAACTGGTTGCACTTCGTGTACAAATTGGACAATCTCATAAGAAGTATGAGGGTTTCGGACGAGAAGTCATAAATTACAAAGGGATTTCATTTTTAAGAACTTATTTTAACTCCATACTTTTTGTGTGTTCAATATGCATCATTCATAGGCACGTCATCAATTTTCGACCCTTTCGGACATCATTTGATATTTTTCATGCAGTTAATGATTTATTTTGAGTTTGATGACCCCGAATTTGAAAAGCAGTAGAAATGAACTCTGAAAATGTTTTAACTGGGTATGACATCATAATTTCACCCACATAGCAACTTGTAAAGAGTTGTGAAGGTTACGCTAAAAACTGGATGCACTTCGTGTACAAATTGGACAATCTATTTCGAAGTATGAGGCTTTCGGATGAAAACTCATCTATTACAAAGGGATTTCATTTTTAATAAATTATTTTAACTCCATACTTTTTGTGTGTTAAATATGCACCATTCAAAGGCACATCATCAATTTACAACCCTTTGTGACTTAATTTGATATTTTTCATGCATATAATGATTTGTTTTGATCTAAATGACCCTGAATTTGAAAAGCACTACAAATGAACTCTAAAAAGGTTGTAACTTGGCATGACATCATAATTTTACCCACATAGCAACTTATAAAGAGTTGAGAGGGTTACGGCAAAAACTGGATGCACCTCGTGTACAAATTGGACAATCTCATAAGAAGTATGAGGGTTTCGGACGAAAACACATCTATTACAAAGGGATTTCATTTTTAATAACTTATTTTAAATCCATACTTTTTTGTGTTCAATATGCACCATTCAAAGGCACACCATAAATTTTCAACCCTTTGTGACTTCATTTGATATTTTTCATGCATTTAATGATTTATTTTTACCTAGATGACCCTAAATTTGAAAAGAATTAGAAATGAACTCTGAATATGTTTTAACTTCGCATGACATCGTAATTTCACCCACATAGCAACTTTCTAAAGAGTTGAGAGGGTTACGGCAAAAACTAGATGCACTTCGTGTACAAATTGGACAATCTTTTTCGAAGTATGAGGCTTTGGGACGAAAACTCATCTATTACAAAGGGATTTGATTTTTAATAACTTATTCTAACTCTAGACTTTTTGTGTGATCAATATACACCATTCAAATACACATCATAAATTTTCAACCCTTTCTGACTTCATTCGATATTTTTCATGCATTTAATAATTTATTTTGACCTAATGACCATGAATTTGAAAAGCAGTACAATTGAACTCTAAAAAGGTTGTAACTTGGCTTGTCATCATAATTTCACCCACATAGCAACTTCTAAAGAGTTGAGAGGGTTACGGCAAAAACTGGATACACCTAGTGTACAAAATTGACAATCTCATAAGAAGTATGAGGGTTTCGGGCAGAAAATCATCTATTACAAAGGGATTTCATTTTCAATAACTTATTTTAACTCCATACTTTTTGTGTGTTTAATATGCATCATTCAAAGGCACATCATCAATTTTCAACCATTTCTGACTTCATTTGATATTTTTCATGCATTTAATGATTTATTTTGAGCTAGATGACCCTAAATTTGAAAAGCAGTACAAATGAACTCTGAAAAGTTTTTAACTTCGCATGACATCATAATTTCACCCACATAGCAACTTCTAAATAGTTGACAGGGTTACGGAAAAAACTGGATGCACTTCGTGTACAAACTGGACAATCTCTTTCAATGTATGAGGCATTCGGACGAAAACTCATCTATTACAAAGGGATTTCATTTTTAATAACTTATTTTAACTCCATACTTTTTGTGTGTTCAATATGCAACATTCAAAGGCACATCATCAATTTTCAACCCTTTCTGACTTCATTTGATAGTTTTCATGCATTTAATGATTTATTTTGAGCTAAATGACCCTGAATTTGAAAAGCATTACAAATAAACTCTAAAAAGGTTGTAACTTGGCATGACATCATAATTTGACGCACATAGCACCTTCTAAAGAGTTGAGAGGGTTACGGCAAAAACTGGAAGCACTTCGTGTACAAATTGGACAATCTCTTTCGAAGTGTGAGGGTTTCGGACGAAAACTCATCTATTACGAAGGGATTTCATTTTTAATAGCTGATTTTAACTCCATACTTTTTTTGTGTTTCATATGCACCATTCAAAGGCACACCATCAATTTTCAACCCTTTCTAACTTCATTTGATATTTTTCATGCATTTAATGACTTATTTTGAGCTAGATGACCCTGAATTTGAAAAGCAGTACAAACAAACTCTGAAAAGGTTTTAACTTGGCACGACATCATAATTTCACCCACATAGCAACTTCTAAGGAGTTGAGAGGGTTACGGCCAAAACTGTGTGCACTTCGTGTACAAATTGGACAATCTCTTTCGAAGTATGAGGCTTTCGAACGAAAACTCATCTATTACAAAGGGATTTGATTTTTAGTAACTTATTCTAACTCCAGACTTTTTGTGTGATCAATATACACCATTCAAAGACACATCATCAATTTTCAACCCTTTCTGACATCATTTGATATTTTTCATGCATTTAATAATTTATTTTGAGCTAAATGACCCTGAATTTGAAAAGCAGTACAATTGAACTCTAAAAAGGTTGTAACATGGCTTGTCATCATAATTTCACCCACATAGCAACTTCTAAGGAGTTGAGAGGGTTACGGCAAAAACTGGATACACTTCGTGTACAAATTGGACAATCTCATAAGAAGTATGAGGGTTTCGGGCGGAAAATCATCTATTACAAAGGGATTTCATTTTCAATAACTTATTTTAACTCCATACTTTTTGTGTAGTTAATATGCATCATTCAAAGGCACATCATCAATTTTCAACCATTTCTGACTTCATTTGATATTTTTCATGCATTTGATGATTTATTTTGAGCTAGATGACCCTGAATTTGAAAATCAGTACAAATGAACTCTAAAAAGGTTTTAACTTTGCATGACATCATAATTTCACCCACATAGCAACTTCTAAATAGTTGACAGGGTTACGGAAAAAACTGGATGCACTTCGTGTACAAATTGGACAATCTCTTTCAATGCATGAGGCTTTCGGACGAAAACTCATCTATTACAAAGGGATTTCATTTTTAATAACTTATTTTAACTCCATACTTTTTGCGTGTTCAATATGCACCATTCAAAGGCACATCATCAAATTTCAACCCTTTCTGACTTCATTTGATATTTTTCATGCATTTAATGATTTATTTTGAGCTAAATGACCCTGAATTTTAAAAGCATTACAAATAAACTCTAAACAGGTAGTAACTTGGCACGACATCATAATTTCACCCACATAGAAACTTCTAAAGAGCTATGAGGGTTACGGCAAAAACTGGATGCACTTCGTGTACAAATTGTACAATCTTTTTCGAAGTATGAGGCTTTTGGGACAAAAACACATCTATTACAAAGGGATTTCATTTTGAATAACTTATTTTAACTCCATAGTTTTTGTGTTGTCAATATGCACCATTCAAAGCCACATCATCAATTTTCAACCCTTTGTGACTTCATTTGATATTTTTCATGCATTTAATGATTTATTTTGAGCTAAATGACCCTGAATTTGAAAAGCAGTACAAATGAACTCTAAAAAGGTTGTAACTTGGCATGACATCATAATTTCACCCACATAGCAACTTCTAAAGAGTTGAGAGGGTTACGGCAAAAACTGGATGCACTTCGTGTACAAATTGGACAATCTCGTAAGAAGTATGAGGGTTTCGAACGAAAACTTATCCATTACAAAGGCATTTCATTTTCAATAACTTATTTTAACTCCATACTTTTTGTGTGTTCAATATGCACAATTCAAAGGCACATCATCAATTTTCAACCCTTTCTGACTTCATTTGATATTTTTCATGCATTTTATGATTTATTTTGGGCTAGATGACCCTGAATTTGAAAAACAGTACAAATGAACTCTCAAAAGGTTTCAACTTGGCATGACATCATAATTTCACCCACATAGAAACTTCTAAAGAGTTGAGAGGGTTACGGCAAAAACTGGATGCACTTCGTGTACAAATTGGACAATCTCTTTCGAAGTATGAGGATTTCAGACGAAAACTCATCTATTACGAAGGGATTTCATTTTTAATAACTTATTTTAACTCCATACTTTTTATGTGTTCAATATGCACCATTCAAAGGCACATCATTAATTTTCGATCCTTTCTGACTTATTTTTATATTTTCATGGTATTAATGATTTATTTTGAGCTAGACGACCCTGAATTTGAATAGCAGTACAAATGAACTCTGAAAATGTTTTAACTTGGAATGACATCATAATTTCACCCACATAGAAACTTCTAAAGAGTTGTGAGAGTTACGGCAAAAACTGGATGCACTTCGTGTACAAATCGGACAATCTTTTTCGAAGTATGAGGCTTTCGGACGAAAATTCATCTATTACAAAGGGATTTCATTTTTAATAACTGATTTTAACTCCATAATTTTTGTGTGGTCAATATGCACCATTCAAAGGCACATCATCAATTTTCAACCCTTTCTCACCTCATTTGATATTTTTCATGCATTTAATGATTTATTTGGAGCTAAATGACCATGAATTTGAAAAGCAGTACAAATGAACTCTAAAAAGGTTGTAACTTGGCATGACATCGTAATTTCACCGACATAGCAACTTCTAAAGATTCGACAGGGTTACAGCAAAAACTGGATGCACTTTGTGTACAAATTGGACAATCTTTTTCGAAGTATGAGGCTTTCGAACGAAAACTCATCTATTACAAAGGGATTTCATTTTTAATAACTTATTTTAACTCCATACTTTTTGTGTGTTCAATATGCACCATTCAAAGGCACATCATCAATTTTCAACCCTTTCTGACTTCATTTGAGATTTTTGATGCATTTAATGATTTATTTTGAGCTAAATGACCCTGAATTTGAAAAGCAGTACAAATGAACTCTATAAAGGTCGTAACTTGGCAAGAAATCAAAATTTCACCCACATAGCAACTTATAAAGAGTTGAGAGGGTTAGGCAAAAACTGGATGCACTTCGTGTACGAATTGGGCAATCTCATAAGAAGTATGGGGGTTTCGGATGAGAAGTCATAAATTACAAAGGGATTTCATTTTTAATAACTTATTTTAACTCCATACTTTTTGTGTGTTCAATATGCATCATTCATAGGCATGTCATCAATTTTCGACCCTTTCGGACATCATTTGATATTTTTCATGAATATAATGATTTATTTTGATCTAAATGACTCTGAATTTGAAAAGCAATACAAATGAACTCTCAAAAGGTTGTAACTTGGCATGACATCATAATTTTACCCACATAGCAACTTATAAAGAGTTGAGAGGGTTACGGCAAAAACTGGATGCACCTCGTGTACAAATTGGACAATCCCATAAGAAATATGAGGGTTTAGGACGAAAACTCATCTATTACAAAGGGATTTCATTTTTAATAACTTATTTTAACTCCATACTTTTTTTGTGTTCAATATGCACCATTCAAAGGCACATCAGCAATTTTTAACCCTTTCTGACTTCATTTGATATTTTTCATGTATTTAATGATTTATTTTGACATAGATGACCCTGAATTTGAAATGCAGTACAAATGAACTCGGAAAAAGTTTTAACTTGGCATGACGTCGTAATTTCACCCACATAGAAACTTCTTAAGAGTTGAGAGGGTTACGGCAAAAACTAGATGCACTTCGTGTACAAATGGTCAATCTTTTTCGAAGTATGAGGGTTTCGGACGAAAACTCATCTATTACAAAGGGATTTCATTTTTAATAACTTATTTTAACTCTATACTTTTTGTGTGTTAAATATGCACAATTCAAAGGCACATCATTAATTTTCAACCCATTCCGACTTTATTTGATATTTTTCATGCATTTAATGATTTATTTTGAGCTAAATGACCCTAAATTTGAAAAGCAATACAAATGAATTCTAAAAAGGTTGTAACTTGGCATGACTTCAAAATTTCACGCACATAGCAACTTCAAAAGAGTTGAGAGGGTTACGGCAAAAACTGGATGCACTTCGTGTACAACTTGGACAATCTCATAAGAAGTATGAGGATTTCGGACGAGAAGTCATCAATTACAAAGGGATTTCATGTTTGATAACTTATTTTAAATCGATACTTTTTATGTGTTCAATATGCATCATTCAAAGGCACATCATCAATTTTCGACCCTTTCGGACTTCATTTGATATTTTTCATGCACTTAATGATTTATTTTGAGCTAGATGACCCTGAATTTGAAAAGCAGAAATAAACTCTGAAAATATTTTAAGTGGGAATGACATCGTAATTTCACCCACATAGCAACTTCTAAAGAGTTGTGAGGGTTACGGCAAAAACTAGATGAACTTAATGTACAAATTGGACAAACTTTTTCGAAGTATGAGGCTTCCGGATGAAAACTCATCTATTACAAAGGGATTTCATTTTTAATAACTTATTTTAACTCCATACTTTTTGTGTGTTCAATATGCACCATTCAAAGGCAAATCATCAATTTTCAACCCTTTCTGACTTGATTTGATATTTTTCATGCATGGAATGATTTATTTTGATCTAAATAACCCTGAATTTGAAAAGCAATAGAAATGAACACTAAAAAGGTTGTAACTTGTCATGACATTATAATTTCACCCACACAGCAACTTCTAAAGAGTTGAGAGGGTTACGAAAAAATTGGATGCATTTTGTGTACATATTGGACAATCTCATAAGAAGTATGAGGGTTTCGGACGAAATTCATCTATTAGAAAGGGATTTCATTCTTAATAACTTATTTTAACTCCATAGTTTTTGTGTGTTCAATATGCAGCATTCAAAGGCACATCATCAATTTTCAAACCTTTCTGACTTCATTTGATATTTTTCATGCATTTAATGATTTATTTTGAAATAGATGACCCTGAATTTGTAAAGCAGTACAAATGAACTCTGAAAATGTTTTAACTTGGCATGACATCATAATTTCACCCACATAGCAACTTCTAGAGAGTTGAGAGGGTTACGGCAAAAACTAGATGCACTTCGTGTACAAATTGGACAATCTTTTTCGAAGTATGAGGGTTTCGGACGAAAACTGATCTATTACAAAGGGATTTCATTCTTAATAACTTAGTTCAACTCCATACTTTTTTTGTGTTCAATATGCACCATTCAAAGGCACATCATCAATTTTCAACCCTTTTTGACTTCATTTGATATTTTTCATCTATTTAATGATTTATTTTGAGCTAAATGACCCTGAATTTGAAAAGTAGTACAAATGAACTCTAAAAAGGTTGTAACTTGGCATGACATCATAATTTCACCCACATAGCAACTTCTAAAGAGTTGAGAGGGTTACGGCAAAAACTAGATGCACTTCGTGTACAAATTGGACAATCTCATAAGAAGTATGAGGGTTTCGGACGAAAAGTCATCTATTACAAAGGGATTTCATTCTTAATAACTTATTTTAACTCCATACTTTTTGTGTATTCAATATGCACCATCCAAAGGTACATCACTAATTTTCAACCCATTCTGACTTCATTTGATATTTTTCATGCATTTAATGATTTATTTTCAGCTAAATGACCCTGAATTTGAAAAGCAATACAAATGAACTCTAAAAAGGTTGTAACTTGGCATGACATCAAAATTTCACCCACATAGCAACTTCTAAAGAGTTGAGAGGGTTACGGCAAAAACTAGATACACTTCTTGTACAAATTGGACAATCTCATAAGAAGTATGAGGGTTTCGGATGAGAAGTCATCAATTACAAAGGGATTTCGTTTTTCATAACTTATTTTAACATCCTAATTTTTGTGTGTTAAATATGCACCATTCAAAGGCACATCGTCAATTTTCAACCCTTTCTGACTTCATTTGATATTTTTCATGCATTTAATGATTTATTTTGAGATAGATGACCCTGAATTTGAAAAGCAGTACGAATGAACTCTGAAAACGTTTTAAATTGGCATGACATCACAATTTCACCCACATAGCAACTTCTAAAGAGTTGAGAGGGTTACGGCTAAAACTGGAAGCACTTCATGTACAAATTGGACAATCTCATAAGAAGTATGAGGGTTTCGAACGAAAACTCATCTATTACAAAGGGATTTCATTTTTAATAACTTATTTTAACTCCATACTTTTTGTGTGTTCAATATGCACCATTCAAAGGCACATCAGCAATTTTTAACCCTTTCTGACTTCATTTGATATTTTTCATGTATTTAATGATTTATTTTGACATAGATGACCCTGAATTTGAAATGCAGTACAAATGAACTCGGAAAAAGTTTTAACTTGGCATGACGTCGTAATTTCACCCACATAGAAACTTCTTAAGAGTTGAGAGGGTTACGGCAAAAACTAGATGCACTTCGTGTACAAATGGTCAATCTTTTTCGAAGTATGAGGGTTTCGGACGAAAACTCATCTATTACAAAGGGATTTCATTTTTAATAACTTATTTTAACTCTATACTTTTTGTGTGTTAAATATGCACCATTCAAAGGCACATCATTAATTTTCAACCCATTCCGACTTTATTTGATATTTTTCATGCATTTAATGATTTATTTTGAGCTAAATGACCCTAAATTTGAGAAGCAATACAAATGAATTCTAAAAAGGTTGTAACTTGGCATGACTTCAAAATTTCACGCACATAGCAACTTCAAAAGAGTTGAGAGGGTTACGGCAAAAACTGGATGCACTTCGTGTACAAATTGGACAATCTCATATGAAGTATGAGGATTTCGGACGAGAAGTCATCAATTACAAAGGGATTTCATTTTTAATAACTTATTTTAACATCATAATTTTTGTGTGTTCAATATGCACCATTCAAAGGCACATCATCAATTTTCAACCCTTTCTGACTTCAGTTGATATTTTTCATGCATTTAATGATTTATTTTGAGCTAGATGACCCTGAATTTGAAAAGCAGTACGAATGAACTCTAAAAAGGTTTTAACTTGGCATGACATCAAAATTTCACCCACATAGCAACTTCTAAAGAGTTGAGAGGGTTACGGCAAAAACTGGCAGCACTTCGTGTACAAATTGCACAATCTCATAAGAAGAATGAGGGTTTCGGACGAGAAGTCATCAATTACAAAAGGATTTCATTTTTAATAACTTACATTAACTCCATACTTTTTGTGTGTTCAATATGCAGCATTCGAAGGCACATCATGAATTTTCAACCCTTTCTGAATTCATTTGATATTTTTCATGTATTTCATGATTTATTTTGAGCTAAATGTCCCTGAATTTGAAAAGTAGTACAAATGAACTCTAAAAAGGTTGTAACTGGGCATGACAACCTAATTTCACCCACATAGCAACTTATAAAGAGTTGAGAGGATTACGGCAAAAACTGGGTGCACTTCGTGTACAAATTGTACAATCTCACAAGAAGTATGAGGGTTTCGGACGAGAAGTCATCAATTACAGAGGTATTTCATTTTCAGTAACTTATTTTAACTCCATACTTTTTGTGTGTTCAATATGCACCATTCGAAGACCATCATCAATTTTCGACCCTTTCTGACTTCATTTGATATTTTTCATACACTTAATGATTTTTTGAGCTAGATGACCCCGAATTTCAAAAGCAGTAGAAATGAACTCTGAAAATGTTTTAACTGGGTATGACATCATAATTTCACCCACATGGCAACTTCTAAAGGGTTGTGAAGGTTACGCCAAAAACTGGATGCACTTCGTGTAAACATTGGACAATCTTTTTCGCAGTATGAGGCTTTTGGACAAAAACTCATCTATTACAAAGGGTTTCATTTTTGATAACTTATTTGAACTCCATAATTTTTGTGTGTTTAATATGCACCAACCAAAGGCACATCATTAATTTTCAACCCATTCTGACTTCATTTGATATTTTTCATGCATTTAATGATTTATTTTGAGCTAAATGACCCTGAATTTGAAAAGCAGTACAAATGAACTCGAAAAATGTTGTAACTAGGCATGACATCAAAATTTCACCCACGTAGCAACTTCTAAAGAGTTGAGTGGGTTACGGCAAAAACTGGATGCATTTCGTGTACAAATTGGACAATCTCATAACTAGTATGAGGGTTTCGGACGAAAACTCATCTATTACAAAGGGATTTCATTTTTAATAACTTATTTTAACTACATACTTTGTGTGTGTTCAATATGCACCATTCAAAGGCACATCATCGATTTTCAACCCTTTCAGACATCATTTGATATTTTTCAAGCATTTAATGATTTATTTTGACATAGATGACCCTTAATTTGAAAAGCAGTACAAATGAACTCTAAAAAGGTTATAACTTGGCATGACATCATAATTTCACCCACATAACAACGTCTAAAGAATTTAGAGGGTTACGGCAAAAACTAGATGCACTTCATGTACAAATTGGACAATCTCTTTTGAAGTATGAGGGTTTCCGACGAAAACTCATCTACTACAAAGGGATTTCATTATTAATAACTTATTTTAACACCATACTTTTTGTCTGTTCAATATACACCATTCAAAGGCACACCATCAATTTTCAACCCGTTCTGACTTCATTTGATATTTTTCATGCATATTATGATTCATTTTGAGCTAAATGACTCTGAATTTGAAAAGTAGTACAAATGAACTCTAAAAAGGTTGTAACTTGGCATGACATCATAATTTCACCCACATACAAACTTTTAAAGAGTTGAGAGGGTTACGGCAAAAACTGGATGCACTTCGTGTACAAATTGGACAATCTCATAAGAAGTATGAGGGTTTTAGACGAAAACACATCTATTACAAAGGGATTTCATTTTTAATAACTTATTTTAACTCGAAACTTTTTGTTTGTTCTATATACACCATTCAAAGGCACATCATGATTTTTTCAACCCTTTCTGACTTCATTTGATATTTTTTATGCATTTAATGATTTATTTTGAGCTAAATGACCCTGAATTTGAAAAGCAGTACAAATGAACTCTTGAAAGGTTGTAACTTGGCATGACATGATAATTTCACCCACATAGCAACTTCTAAAGAGTTGAGAGGGTTACAGCAAAAACTGGATGCACTTCGTGTACAAATTGGACAATCTCATAAGAAGTATGAGGGTTTTAGACGAGAACTCATATATTACAAAGGGATTTCATTTTTAATAACTTATTTTAACTCCAAACTTTTTGTTTGTTCAATATACACCATTCAAAGGCACATAATCAATTTTCAACCCTTTCTGAGTTCATTTGATATTTTTCATGCATTTAATGATTTATTTTGAGCTAAATGACCCTGAAGTTGAAAATCAGTACAAATGAACTCTACCAAGATTGTAACTTGGCATGACATCATAATTTCACCCACATAGTTACTTATAAAGAGTTGAGAGGATTACGGCAAAAACTGGATGCACTTCATGTAGAAATTGGACAATCAAATAAGAAGTATGATTAGGGTTTCGGACGAGAACTCATCAATTAAAAAGGGAGTTCGTTTTTAATAACATATTTTAACTCCATAATTTTTATGTGTTCAATATGCACCATTCAAAGGCACATCATCAATTTTCAACCCTTTCTGACTTCATTTGATATTTTTCATGCATTTAATGATTTATTTTGAGCTAAATGACCCTGAATTTGAAAAACAGTACAAATGAACTCTGAAAATGTTTTAACTGGGAATGACATCATAATTTCACCCACATAGCAACTTCTAAAGAGTTGAGAGGGTTACGGCAAAAAATGGATGCACTTCGTGTACCAATTGGACAATCTCTTTCGAACTATGAGGGTTTCGGACGAAAACTCATCTATTACCAAGGGATTTCATTTTTAATAACTTATTTTAACTACATAATTTTTGTGTGTTCAATATGCACCACTCAAAGGCACATCATCAATTTTCAACCCTTTCAGACTTCATTTGATATTTTTCATGCATTTAATGATTTATTTTGAGCTAAATGACCCTGAATTTGAAAAGTAGTACAAATGAACTCTAAAAAGGTTGCAACTTGGCATGACATCAAAGTTTCACCCACATAGCAACTTCTAAAGAGTTGAGAGGGTTACGGCAAAAACTGGATGCACTTCATGTACAAATTGGACAATCAAATAAGAAGTATGATTAGGGTTTCAGATGAGAACTCATCAATTAAAAAGGAAGTTCGTTTTTAATAACTTATTTTAACTCCAAAAATTTTATGTGTTCAATATGCACCATTCAAAGGCACATCACTAATTTGCAACCCATTCTGACTTCATTTGATATTTTTTATGCATTTAATGATTTATTTTCAGCTAAATGACCCTGAATTTCAAAAGCAATAGAAATGAACTCTAAAAAGGTTGTAACTTGGCATGACATCATAATTTCACCCACATACAAACTTTTAAAGAGTTGAGAGGGTTACGGCAAAAACTGGATGCACTTCGTGTACAAATTGGACAATCTCATAAGAAGTATGAGGGTTTTAGACGAAAACACATCTATTACAAAGGGACTTCATTTTTAATAACTTATTTTAACTCGAAACTTTTTGTTTGTTCTATATACACCATTCAAAGGCACATCATGATTTTTTCAACCCTTTCTGACTTCATTTGATATTTTTTATGCATTTAATGATTTATTTTGAGCTAAATGACCCTGAATTTGAAAAGCAGTACAAATGAACTCTTGAAAGGTTGTAACTTGGCATGACATGATAATTTCACCCACATAGCAACTTCTAAAGAGTTGAGAGGGTTACAGCAAAAACTGGATGCACTTCGTGTACAAATTGGACAATCTCATAAGAAGTATGAGGGTTTTAGACGAGAACTCATATATTACAAAGGGATTTCATTTTTAATAACTTATTTTAACTCCAAACTTTTTGTTTGTTCAATATACACCATTCAAAGGCACATAATCAATTTTCAACCCTTTCTGAGTTCATTTGATATTTTTCATGCATTTAATGATTTATTTTGAGCTAAATGACCCTGAAGTTGAAAATCAGTACAAATGAACTCTACCAAGATTGTAACTTGGCATGACATCATAATTTCACCCACATAGTTACTTATAAAGAGTTGAGAGGATTACGGCAAAAACTGGATGCACTTCATGTAGAAATTGGACAATCAAATAAGAAGTATGATCAGGGTTTCGGACGAGAACTCATCAATTAAAAAGGGAGTTCGTTTTTAATAACATATTTTAACTCCATAATTTTTATGTGTTCAATATGCACCATTCAAAGGCACATCATCAATTTTCAACCCTTTCTGACTTCATTTGATATTTTTCATGCATTTAATGATTTATTTTGAGCTAAATGACCCTGAATTTGAAAAACAGTACAAATGAACTCTGAAAATGTTTTAACTGGGAATGACATCATAATTTCACCCACATAGCAACTTCTAAAGAGTTGAGAGGGTTACGGCAAAAAATGGATGCACTTCGTGTACCAATTGGACAATCTCTTTCGAACTATGAGGGTTTCGGACGAAAACTCATCTATTACCAAGGGATTTCGTTTTTAATAACTTATTTTAACTACATAATTTTTGTGTGTTCAATATGCACCACTCAAAGGCACATCATCAATTTTCAACCCTTTCAGACTTCATTTGATATTTTTCATGCATTTAATGATTTATTTTGAGCTAAATGACCCTGAATTTGAAAAGTAGTACAAATGAACTCTAAAAAGGTTGCAACTTGGCATGACATCAAAATTTCACCCACATAGCAACTTCTAAAGAGTTGAGAGGGTTACGGCAAAAACTGGATGCACTTCATGTACAAATTGGACAATCAAATAAGAAGTATGATTAGGGTTTCAGATGAGAACTCATCAATTAAAAAGGAAGTTCGTTTTTAATAACTTATTTTAACTCCAAAAATTTTATGTGTTCAATATGCACCATTCAAAGGCACATCACTAATTTGCAACCCATTCTGACTTCATTTGATATTTTTTATGCATTTAATGATTTATTTTCAGCTAAATGACCCTGAATTTCAAAAGCAATAGAAATGAACTCTAAAAAGGTTGTAACTTGGCATGACATCAAAATTTCACCCACATAGCAACTTCTAAAGAGTTGAGAGGGTTATGGCAAAAACTGGATACACTTCTTGTACAAATTGAACAATCTCATAAGAAGTATGAGGGTTTCGGACGAGAATTCATCAATTACAAAGGGATTTTGTTTTTAATAACTTATTTTAACATCCTAATTTTTGTGTGTTAAATATGCACCATTGAAAGGCATATCGTCAATTTTCAACCCTTTCTGACTTCATTTGATATTTTTCACGCATTTAATGATTTATTTTGAGCTAGATGACCCTGAATTTGAAAAGCAGTACAAATGAACTCTGAAAACGTTTTAACTTGGCATGACATCACAATTTCACCCACATAGCAACTTCTAAAGAGTTGAGAGGGTTACGGCTAAACTGGAAGCACTTCGTGTACAAATTGGACAATCTCATAAGAAGTATGAGGGTTTCGCACGAAAACTCATCTATTACAAAGGGATTTCATTTTTAATAACTTATTTTAACTCCATACTTTTTGTGTGTTCGATATGCACCATTCAAAGGCACATCATCGATTTTCAACCCTTTCTGAGTTCATTTGATATTTTTCATGCACTTAATGATTTATTTTGAGCTAAATGACCCTGAATATGAAAAGCAGTACAAATGTACTCTAAAAAGGTTGTAACTTGGCATGACATCATAATTTCACCCACATAGCAACTTTTGAAGAGTTTATAGGGTTACGGCAAAAACTGGATGCACTTCGTGTACAAATTGGAAAATCTCATAAGAAGTATGAGGGTTTCGGACGAGAACTGATCAATTGCAAACGGATTTCATTTTTAATAACTTATTTTAACTCCATAATTTTTGTGTGTTCAATATGCACCATTCAAAAGCACATCATCAATTTTCAACCCTTTCTGACTTCATTTGATATTTTCAAGCATTTAATGATTTATTTTGAGCTAGATGACCCTGAATTTGAAAAGCAGTACAAATGAACTGTGAAAAGGTTTTAACTTGGCATGCCATCATAATTTCACCAACATAGCAACTTCTAAAGATTTAAGAGCGTTACGGCAAAAACTGGATGCACTTCGTGTACAAATTGGACAATCTTTTTCGAAGAATGATGGTTTCGAACAAAAACTCATCTATTACAAAGGGATTTCATTTTTAATAACTTATTTTAACTCCATACTGTTTGTGTGTTCAATATGCACCATTCAAAGGCACATCAGATATTTTCAACTCTTTGTGACTTCATTTGATAATTTTCATGCATTTAATGATTTATTTTGAGCTAAATGACCCTGAATTTGAAAAGCAGTACAAATGAACTCTGAAAAGGTTGTAACTCGGCATGACATCATAATTTCACCCACATAGAAACTTCTAAAGAGTTGAGAGGGTTACAGCAAAAACTGGATGCACTACGTGTATAAATTGGACAATCTCCTTCGAAGTATGAGGGTTTCGGAGGAAAACTCATCTACTACAAAGGGATTTCATTTTTAATAACTTATTTTAACACCATACTTTTTGTGTGTTCAATATGCACCATTCAATGGCACATCATCAATTTTCAACCCTTTCTGACTTCATTTGATATTTTTCACGCATTTTATGGTTTATTTTGGGCTAAATGACCCTGAATTTGAAAAGCAGTACAAATGAACTCTAAAAAGGTTTTAACTTGGCATGACATGATAATTTCATCCACATAGCAACTTCTAAAGAGTTGAGAGGGTTACGGCAAAAACTGGATGCACTTCGTGTACAAATTGGACAATCTCATAAGAAGTATGAGGGTTTTAGACGAAAACTCATCTATTACAAAGGGATTTCATTTTTTAATAACTTATTTTAACTCCAAACTGTTTGTTTGTTCAATATACACCATTCAAAGGCACATCATCAATTGTCAACCCTTTCTGAGTTCATTTGATATTTTTCATGCATTTAATGATTTATTTTGAGCTAAATGACCGTGAAGTTGAAAATCAGTACAAATGAACTCTAAAAAGATTGTAACTTGGCATGACATCATAATTTCACCCACATAGTTACTTCTAAAGAGTTGAGAGGGTTACAGCTAAAACTGGATGCACTTCATGTACAAATTGGCCAATCAAATAAGAAGTATGATCAGGGTTTCGGACGAGAACTCATCAATTAAAAAGGGAGTTCGTTTTTAATAACTTATTTTGACTCCATAATTTTTATGTGTTCAATATGCACCATTCAAAGGCACATCATCAATTTTCAACCCTTTCTGACTTCATTTGATATTTTTCATGCATTTAATGATTTATTTTGAGCTAGATGACCCTGAATTTGAAAAACAGTACAAATGAACTCTGAAAAGGTTTTAATTTGGCATCACATCAAAATTTCACCCACATAGCAACTTCTGAAGAGTTGAGAGGGTTACGGCAAAAAATGGATGCACTTCGTGTACAAATTGGACAATCTCCTTCGAAGTATGAGGGTTTCGAAGGAAAACTCATCTACTACAATGGGATTTTATTTTTAATAACTTATTTTAACACCATGCTTTTTGTGTGTTCAATATGCACCATTCAAAGGCACATCATAAATTTTCAACCCTTTCTGACTTCATTTGATATTTTTCATGCATTTAATGATTTATTTTGAGCTAAGTGACCCTGAATTTGAAAATCAGTACAAATGAACTCTAAAAAGATTGTAACTTGGCATGTCATCATAATTTCACCCACATAGTTACTTCTAAAGAGTTGATAGGGTTTCAGCAAAAACTGGATGGACTTCACGTACAAATTGGACAATCAAATAAGAAGTATGATCAGGGTTTCGGACGAGAACTCATCAGTTAAAAAGGGATTTCGTTTTTAATAACTTATTTTTACTCCCTAATTTTTATGTGTTCAAGATGCACCATTCAAAGGCACATCATCAATTTTCAACCCTTTCTGACTTCATTTGATATTTTTCATGCATTTAATGACTTATTTTGAGCTAAATGACCCTGAATTTGAAAACTAGTACAAATGAACTCTAAAAAGGTTGTAACTTGGCATGACTTCATAATTTCACCCACATAGCAACTTCTACAGAGTTGAGAGGGTTACATCAAAAACTGGTTGCACTTCGTGTATCAATTGTACAATCTCATAAGAAGTATAAGGGTTTCGGACGAAAACTCATCTATTACAAAGGGATTTCATTTTTCATAACTTATTTTAACTCCATACTTTTTGTTTATTCAATATGCACCATTCAAAGGCACATCATCAATTTTCAACCCATTCTGACTCCATTTGATATTTTTCATGCATTTAATGATTTATTCTAAGCTAGATGACCCTGAATTTGAAAAGTTGTACAAATGAACTCTGAAAAGGTTTTAACTTGGCATGACATTATAATTTCACAGACATAGGAACTTCTAAAGAGTTGAGAGGGTTACGGCAAAAACTGGATGCACTTCGTGTACAAATTGGACAATCACTTTCGAAGTATGAGGGTTTCGGTGGAAAACTCATCTACTACAAAGGGATTTCATTTTTAATAACTTATTTTAAAACCATACTTTTTGTGTGTTCAATATGCACCATTCAATGGCACATCATCAATTTTCAACCCTTTCTGACTTCATTTGATATTTTTCACGCATTTTATGGTTTATTTTGGGCTAAATGACCCTGAATTTGAAAAGCAGTACAAATGAACTCTAAAAAGGTTTTAACTTGGCATGACATGATAATTTCATCCACATAGCAACTTCTAAAGAGTTGAGAGGGTTACGGCAAAAACTGGATGCACTTCGTGTACAAATTGGACAATCTCATAAGAAGTATGAGGGTTTTAGACGAAAACTCATCTATTACAAAGGGATTTCATTTTTGAATAACTTATTTTAACTCCAAACTGTTTGTTTGTTCAATATACACCATTCAAAGGCACATCATCAATTGTCAACCCTTTCTGAGTTCATTTGATATTTTTCATGCATTTAATGATTTATTTTGAGCTAAATGACCGTGAAGTTGAAAATCAGTACAAATGAACTCTAAAAAGATTGTGACTTGGCATGACATCATAATTTCACCCACATAGTTACTTCTAAAGAGTTGAGAGGGTTACAGCTAAAACTGGATGCACTTCATGTACAAATTGGCCAATCAAATAAGAAGTATGATCAGGGTTTCGGACGAGAACTCATCAATTAAAAAGGGAGTTCGTTTTTAATAACTTATTTTGACTCCATAATTTTTATGTGTTCAATATGCACCATTCAAAGGCACATCATCAATTTTCAACCCTTTCTGACTTCATTTGATATTTTTCATGCATTTAATGATATATTTTGAGCTAGATGACCCTGAATTTGAAAAACAGTACAAATGAACTCTGAAAAGGTTTTAATTTGGCATGACATCAAAATTTCACCCACATAGCAACTTCTGAAGAGTTGAGAGGGTTACGGCAAAAAATGGATGCACTTCGTGTACAAATTGGACAATCTCCTTCGAAGTATGAGGGTTTCGAAGGAAAACTCATCTACTACAATGGGATTTTATTTTTAATAACTTATTTTAACACCATGCTTTTTGTGTGTTCAATATGCACCATTCAAAGGCACATCATAAATTTTCAACCCTTTCTGACTTCATTTGATATTTTTCATGCATTTAATGATTTATTTTGAGCTAAGTGACCCTGAATTTGAAAATCAGTACAAATGAACTCTAAAAAGATTGTAACTTGGCATGTCATCATAATTTCACCCACATAGTTACTTCTAAAGAGTTGATAGGGTTTCAGCAAAAACTGGATGCACTTCACGTACAAATTGGACAATCAAATAAGAAGTATGATCAGGGTTTCGGACGAGAACTCATCAGTTAAAAAGGGATTTCGTTTTTAATAACTTATTTTTACTCCCTAATTTTTATGTGTTCAATATGCACCATTCAAAGGCACATCATCAATTTTCAACCCTTTCTGACTTCATTTGATATTTTTCATGCATTTAATGACTTATTTTGAGCTAAATGACCCTGAATTTGAAAACCAGTACAAATGAACTCTAAAAAGGTTGTAACTTGGCATGACTTCATAATTTCACCCACATAGCAACTTCTACAGAGTTGAGAGGGTTACATCAAAAACTGGTTGCACTTCGTGTATCAATTGTACAATCTCATAAGAAGTATAAGGGTTTCGGACGAAAACTCATCTATTACAAAGGGATTTCATTTTTCATAACTTATTTTAACTCCATACTTTTTGTTTATTCAATATGCACCATTCAAAGGCACATCATCAATTTTCAACCCATTCTGACTCCATTTGATATTTTTCATGCATTTAATGATTTATTCTGAGCTAGATGACCCTGAATTTGAAAAGTTGTACAAATGAACTCTGAAAAGGTTTTAACTTGGCATGACATTATAATTTCACAGACATAGGAACTTCTAAAGAGTTGAGAGGGTTACGGCAAAAACTGGATGCACTTCGTGTACAAATTGGACAATCACTTTCGAAGTATGAGGGTTTCGGACAAAAACTCATCTATTACAAAGGGATTTCATTTTTAATAAATTATTTTAACACCATACGTTTTGTGTGTTCAATATGCACCATTCAAAGGCACACCATCAATTTTCAACCCTTTTTGACTTCATTTTATATTTTTCAAGCATTTTATGATTTATTTTGAGCTAAATGACCCTGAATTCGAAAAGCAGTACAAATGAACTCTAAAAAGGTTGTAACTTGGCATGACATCATAATTTCACCCACAGAGCAGCTTTTCAAGAGTTGAGAGGGTTATGGCAAAAACTGGATGCACTTCGTGCACAAATTTGACAATCTCATAAGAAGTATGAGGGTTTCGGACGAAAACTCATCTATTACAAACGGATTTCATTTTTCATAACTTATTTTAACTCCATAATTTGTGTGTGTTCAAAATGCACCATTCAAAGGCACATCAGCAATTTTCAACCCTTTCTGACTATATTTGATATTTTTCATGCATTTAATTATTTATTTTGACCTAGATGACCCTGAATTTGAAAAGCAGTACAAATGAACTCTGAAAAGGTTTTAACTTGGCATGACATCATAATTTCACCCACATAGCAACTTCTAAAGAGTTTAGAGGGTTACGGAAAAAATTGGATGCACTTCGTGTACCAATTGGACAATCTCTTTCGAAGTACGAGGGTTTCGGACGAAAACTCACCTACTACAAAGGGATTTCATTTTTAATAACTTATTTTAACACCATACCTTTTGCGTGTTCAATATGCACCATTCAAAGGCACATCATAAATTTTCAACCCTTTGTGACTTCATTTGATATTTTTCATGCATTTAATGATTTATTTTGAGCTAAATGACACTGAATTTGAAAATCAGTACAAATGAGCTCTAAAAAGATTGTAACTTGGCATGTCATCATAATTTCACCCACATAGTTTCTTCTAAAGAGTTGATCGGGTTTCGGCAAAAACTGGATGCACTTCACGTACAAATTGGACAATCAAATAAGAAGTATGATCAGGGTTTCGGACGAGAACTCATCAATTAAAAAGGGATTTCGTTTTTAATAACTTAATTTTACTCCATAATTTTTGTGTGTTCAATATGCACCATTCAAAGGCACATCATCAATTTTCAACCCTTTCTGACTTCATTTGATATTTTTCATGCATTTAATGATTTATTTTGAGCTAGATGACCCTGAATTTGAAAAACAATACAAATGAGCTCTGAAAAGGTTTTAACTTGGCATGACATCATAATTTCACCCACATAGCAACTTGTAAAGAGTTGAGAGGGTTACGGCAAAAACTAGATGCACTTCGTGTACCAATTGGACAATCTCTTTCGAACTATGAGGGTTTCGGACGAAAACTCATCTATTACAGAGGAATTTAATTTTTAATAACTTATTTTAATGCCATAATTTTTGTGTGTCCAATATGCACCACTCAAAGGCACATCATCAATTTTCAACCCTTTCTGACTTCATTTGATATTTTTCATGCATTATTGATTTATTTTGAGCTAAATGACCCTCAATTTGAAAACCAGTACAAATGAACTCTACAAAGGTTGTAACTTGGCATGACATCATAATTTCACCCACATAGCAACTTTTAAAGAGTTGAGAGGGTTACGTCAAAATTTGGATGCACTTCGTGTAGAAATTGGACAATCTCATAAGAAGTATAAGGGTTTCTGACGAAAACTCATCTATTACAAAGGGATTTCATTTTTAATAACTTATTTTAACACCATACTTTTTGTGTGTTCAACATGCACCATTCAAAGTAACATCATCAATTTTCAACCCTTTCTGACTTCATTTGATATTTTTCATGCATTGAATGACTTATTTTGAACTAGATGACCCTGAATTTGAAAAGCAGTACAAAAGAACTCTGAAAAGGTTTTAACTTGGCATGACATCATAATTTCACCCACATAGCAACTTCTAAAGAGTTTAGAGGGTTACAGCAAAAACCGGATGCACTTCGTGTACCAATTGGACAATCTCTTTCGAAGTATGTGGGTTTCGGACGAAAACTCATCTATTACAAATGGATTTCATTTTTAATAACTTATTTTAACACCATACGTTTTGTGTGTTTAATGTGCACCATTCAAAGGCACATCATCAATTTTCAACCCTTTCTTACTTCATTTGATATTTTTTATCCATTTTATGATTTATTTTTAGCTAAATAACCCTGAATTCGAAAAGCAGTACAAATGAACTCTAAAAGGTTGTAACTTGGCATGACATCATAATTTCCCCCAAATACCAACTTTTAAAGAGTTGAGAGGGTTATGGCAAAAATTGGATGCACTTCGTGTACAAATTGGACAATTCCATAAGAAGTATGAGGGTTTCGGATGAGAACTCATCAATTACAAACGGATTTCATTTTTAATAAATTATTTTAACTCCATAATTTTTGTGTGAGCAATATGCACCATTCAAAGGCACACCATAAATTTTCTTCCCTTTCTCACTTCATTTGATATTTTTCAACCATTTAATGATTTCTTTTGAGCTAAATGATCCTGAATTTGAAAATCAGTACAAATGAACTCTAAAAAGATTGTAACTTGGCATAACATCATAATTTCACCCACATAGCAACTTCTAAAGAGTTGAGAGGGTTGCGGCAAAAAACTAGATGCACTTCATGTACAAATTGGACAATCAAATAAGAAGTATAATTAGGGTTTCAGACGAGAACTCATCAATTAAAAAGGGATTTCGTTTTTAATAACTTATTTTAACTCCATAATTTTTGTGTGTTCAATATGCACCATTCAAAGGCACATCATCAATTTTCAACACTTTCTGACTTCATTTGATATTTTTCATGCATTTAATGATTTATTTGGAGCTAAATGACCCTTAATTTGAAAATCAGCACAAATGAACTCTAAAAAGGTTGTAACTTGGCATGAAATCATAATTTCACCCACATAGCAACTTCTAAAGAGTTGAGAGGGTTACGACAAAAACTGGATGCACTTCATGTACAAATTGGACAATCAAATAAGAAGTATGATTAGGGTTTCGGACGAGAACTCATCAATTAAAAAAGGATTTCGTTTTTAATAACTTATTTTAACTCCATATTTTTTGTGTGTTCAATATGCACCATTCAAAGGCACGTCATAAATTTTCAACGCTTTCTAACTTCATTTGATATTTTTCATGCATTTAATGATTTTTTTGAGCTAGATGACCCTAAATTTAAAAAACAGTACAAATGAATTCTGAAAAGGTTTTAATTTGGCATGAACTCACAATTTCACCGACATAGCAACTTCTACAGACTTGAGAGGGTTACGGCAAAAACTGGATGCACTTCGTGTAGCAATTGGACAATCTTTTTCGAAGAATGAGGGTTTCGGACGAAAACTCATCTATTACAAAGGGATTTCATTTTTAATAACTTATTTTAACTCCATACTTTTTGTGTGTTCAATATGCACCACTCAAAGACACATCATCAATTTTCAACCCTTTCTGACTTCATTTGATATTTTTCATGCATTTAATGATTTGTTTTGAGCTAAATGACCCTGTATTTGAAAACCAGTACAAATGAACTCTAAAAAGGTTGTAACTTGGCATGAAATCATAATTTCACCCACATAGCAACTTCTAAAGAGTTACGAGGGTTACATCAAAAACTGGTTGCACTTCGTGTATAAATTGGACAATCTCATAAGAAGTATAAGGGTTCCGGACGAAAACTCATCTATTACGAAGGGATTTCATTTTTAATAACTTATTTTAACTCCACACTTTTTGGGTGTTCAATATGCACCATTCAAAGGCACATCACCAATTTTCAACCCTTTCTGACTTCATTTCATAATTTTCATGCATTTACTGATTTATTTTGAGCTAAATGACCCTGAATTTGAAAAGCAGTACAAATGAACTCTAAAAAGGTTGTAACTTGGCATGACATCATAATTTCACCCACATAGCAACTTTTAAAGAGTTGATAGGGTTACGGCAAAAACTGGATGCACTTCGTGTACAAATTGGACAATCTCATAAGAAGTATGAGGGTTTCGGACGAGAACTCATCAATTACAAATGGATTTCATTTTTAATAACTTATTTTAACTCAGTAATTTTTGTGTGTTCAATATGCACCATTCAAAGGCACATCATCAATTTTCAACCCTTTCTGACTTCATTTGATATTTTTCATGCATTTAATGATTTATTTTGAGCTAGATGACCCTGAATTTGAAAAACAGTACAAATGAACTCTGAAAAGGTTTTAACTTGGCATGACATCATAAATTCACCCACCTAGCAACTTCTACAGACTTGAGAGGGTTACGACAAAAACTGGATGCACTTCGTGTAGCAATTGGACAATCTTTTTCGAAGAATGAGGGTTTCAGACGAAAACTCATCTATTACAAAGGGATTTCATTTTTAATAACTTATTTTAACTCCATACTTTTTGTGTGTTCAATATGCACCACTCAAAGGCACATCATCCATTTTCAACCCTTTCTGACTTCATTTGATATTTTTCATGCATTTAATGATTTATTTTGAGCTAAATGACCCTGTATTGGAAAACCAGTACAAATGAACTCTAAAAAGGTTGTAACTTGGCATGAAATCATAATTTCACCCACATAGCAACTTCTAAAGAGTTACGAGGGTTACATCAAAAACTGGTTGCACTTCGTGTATAAATTGGACAATCTCATAAGAAGTATAAGGGTTCCGGACGAAAACTCATCTATTACGAAGGGATTTCATTTTCAATAACTTATTTTAACTCCACACTTTTTGGGTGTTCAATATGCACCATTCAAAGGCACATCACCAATTTTCAACCCTTTCTGACTTCATTTGATAATTTTCATGCATTTACTGATTTATTTTGAGCTAAGTGACCCTGAATTTGAAAAGCAGTACAAATGAACTCTAAAATGGTTGTAACTTGGCATGACATCATAATTTCACCCACATAGCAACTTTTAAAGAGTTGATAGGGTTACGGCAAAAACTGGATGCACTTCGTGTACAAATTGGACAATCAAATAAGAAGTATGATTAGGGTTTCACACGAGAACTCATCAATTAAAAAGGGATTTCGTTTTTAATAACTTATATTAACTCCATAATTGTTGTGTGTTCAATATGCACCATTCAAAGGAACATCATCAATTTTCAACCCTTTCTGACTTCATTTGATATTTTTCATGCATTTTATGATTTATTTTGAGTTAAATGACCCTGAATTTGAAAGGCAGTACAAATGAACTCGAAAAATATTGTAACTTGGCATGACATCATAATTTCACCCACATACCAACTTCTAAAGAGTTGAGAGGGTTACAGCAAAAACTGGATGCACTTCGTGTACCAATTGGACAATCTCTTTCGAAGTATGAGGGTTTCGGACGAAAACGCATCTATCACAAAGGGTTTCATTTTTAATAACTTATTTGAACTCCATACTTTTTGTGTGTTCAATATGCACCACTCAAAGGCACATCATCAATTTTCAACCCTTTCTGACTTCATTTGATATTTTTCATGCATTTAATGATTCATTTTGAGAAAAATGACCCTGAATTTCAAAACCAGTACAAATGAACTCTAAAAAGGTTGTAACTTGGCATGACATCATAATTTCACCCACATACCAACTTCTAAAGAGTTGAGAGGGTTAAGGTAAAAACTAGATGCACTTCATGTACAAATTGGACAATCTCATAAGAAGTATGAGGGTTTCGGACGAGAACTCATCAATAACAAACGGATTTCATTTTCAATAACTTATTTTAACTCCATAATTTTTGTGTGTTCAATATGCACCATTCAAAGGCACATCATCAATTTTCAACCCTTTCTTACTTTATTTGATATTTTTCATGCATTTAATGATTTATTTTGAGCTAGATGACCCTGAATTTGAAAAGTAGTACAAGTGAACTCTGAAAAGGTTTTAACTAGCATTACATCATAATTTCACCCACATAGCAACTTATAAAGAGTTTAGAGGGTTAGGGCAAAAACTCGATGCACTTTGTGTACCAATGGGACAATCTGTTTCGAAGTATGAGGGTTTCGGACGAAAACTCATCTAGTACAAAAGGATTTCGTTTTTAATAACTTATTTTAACACCATACTTTTTGTGTGTTCAATATGGACCATTAAAAGGCACATCATCAATTTTCAACGCTTTCTGACTTCATTTGATATTTTTCATGCATTTAATGATTTATTTTGAGCTAAATGACTCTGAATTTGAAAATCAGTACAAATGAACTCAAGAAATATTGTAACTAGGCATGGAATCATAATTTCACCCACATAGCAACTTCTAAAGAGTTGAGAGGGTTACGGCAAAAACTGGATGCACTTCACGTACAAATTGGACAATCAAATAGGAAGTATGATCAGGGTTTCGGACGAGAACTCATCAATTAAAAAGGGATTTCGTTTTTAATAACTTATTTTTACTCGATAATTTTTGTGTGTTCAATATGCACCATTCAAAGGCACATCATCAATTTTCAACCCTTTCTGACTTCATTTGATATTTTTCATGCATTTAATGATTTATTTTGAGCTAGATGACCCTGAATTTGAAAAACAGTACAAATGAACTCTGAAATGGTTTTAACTCTGCATGACATCATAATTTCACCCACCTAGCAACTTCTAAAGAGTTGAGAGGGTTATGGCAAAAACACGATGCACTTCGTGTACCAATTGGACAATCTGTTTCGAAGTACGAGGTTTCCGGACGAAAACTCACCTACTACAAAGGGATTTCATTTTTAATAACTTATTTTAACACCATGCTTTTTGTCTATTCAATATGCACCATTCAAAGGCACATAATAAATTTTCAACCCTTTCTGACTTCATTTGATATTTTTCATGCATTTAATGATTTATTTTGAGCTAAATGACCCTGAATTTGAAAATCCGTACAAATGAACTCTAAAAAGATTGTAACTTGGCATGTCATCATAATTTCACCCACATAGTTACTTCTAAAGAGTTGATAGGGTTTCGGCAAAAACTGGATGCACTTCACGTACAAATTGGACAATCAAATAAGAAGTATGATCACGGTTTCGGACGAGAAGTCATTAGTTAAACAGGGATTTCGTTTTTAATAACTTATTTTTACTCCCTAATTTTTGTGTGTTCAATATGCACCATTCAAAGGCACATCATCAATTTTCAACCCTTTCTGACTTCATTTGATATTTTTCATGCATTTAATGATTTATTTTGAGCTAAATGACCCTGAATTTGAGAAGCAGTACAAATGAACTCTAAAATGGTTGTAACTTGGCATGACATCATAATTTCACCCACATAGCAACTTCTAAAGAGTTGAGAGGGTTACGGCAAAAACTGGATGCACTTCGTGTACAAATTGGACAATCTCATAAGAAGTATGAGGGTTTCGGACGAGAACTCATCAATTACAAATGGATTTCATTTTTAATAACTTATTTTATATCCATAATTTTTGTGTGTTCAATATGCACCATTCAAAGGCACATCATCAAGTTTCAACCCTTTCTCACTTCATTTGATATTTTTCATGCATTTAATGATTTATTTTGAGCTAGATGACCCTGAATTTGAAAAGATGTACAAATGAACTCTGAAAAGGTTTTAACGTGGCATGACTTCATAATTTCACCCACATAGCAACTTCTAAAGAGTTTAGAGGGTTACGACAAAAACTAGATGCACTTCGTGTACCAATTGGACAATCTCTTTCGAAGTATGAGGGTTTCGGACGAAAACTCATCTACTACAAAGGGATTTCATTTTTAATAACTTTTTTTAACACCATACCTTTTGTGTGTTCAATATGCACCATTCAAAGGCACATCATCAGTTTCCAACCCTTTCTGACTTCATTTGATATTTTTCATGCATTTAATGATTTATTTTGAGCTAAATGACCCTGAATTTGAAAATCAGTACAAATGAACTCTAAAAAGATTGTAACTAGGCATGACATCATAATTTCACCCACATAGCAACTTCTAAAGAGTTGAGAGGGTTACGGCAAAAACTGGATGCACTTCATGTACAAATTGGACAATCAAATGAGAAGTATGATGAGGGTTTCGGACGAGAACTCATCAATGAAAAAGGGATTTCGTTTTTAATAACTGATTTTAACTCCATAATTTTTGTGTGTTCAATACGCACCATTCAAAAGCACATCATCAATTTTCAACCCTTTCTGACTTCATTTGATATTTTTCATGCATTTAATTATTTATTTTGAGCTAGATGACCGTGAATTTGAAAAACAGTACAAATGAACTCTGAAAATGTTTTAACTTGGCATGACATCATAATTTCACCCACATAGCAACTTCTAAAGAGTTGAGAGGGTTACGGCAAAAACTGGATGCACTTCGTGTACCAATTGGACAATCTCTTTCGAAGTATGAGGGTTTCAGACGAAAACTCATCTATCACAAAGGGTTTCATTTTTAATAAGTTATTTGAACTCCATACTTTTTGTGTGTTCAATATGCACCACTCAAAGGCACATCATCAATTTTCAACCCTTTCTGACCTCATTTGATATTTTTCATGCATTTAATGATTCATTTTGAGAAAAATGACCCTGAATTTCAAAACCAGTACAAATGAACTCTAAAAAGGTTGTAACTTGGCATGACATCATAATTTCACCCACATACCAACTTCTAAAGAGTTGAGAGGGTTAAGGTAAAAACTAGATGCACTTCATGTACAAATTGGACAATCTCATAAGAAGTATGAGGGTTTCGGACGAGAACTCATCAATAACAAACGGATTTCATTTTCAATAACTTATTTTAACTCCATAATTTTTGTGTGTTCAATATGCACCATTCAAAGGCACATCATCAATTTTCAACCCTTTCTTACTTTATTTGATATTTTTCATGCATTTAATAATTTATTTTGAGCTAGAAGACCCTGAATTTGAAAAGTAGTACAAATGAACTCTGAAAAGGTTTTAACTAGCATTACATCATAATTTCACCCACATAGCAACTTATAAAGAGTTTAGAGGGTTAGGGCAAAAACTGGATGCACTTCGTGTACCAATGGGACAATCTGTTTCGAAGTATGAGGGTTTCGGACGAAAACTCATCTAATACAAAAGGATTTCGTTTTTAATAACTTATTTTAACACCATACTTTTTGTGTGTTCAATTTGGACCATTAAAAGGCACATCATCAATTTTCAACCCTTTCTGACTTCATTTGATATTTTTCATGCATTTAATGATTTATTTTGAGCTAAATGACCCTGAATTTGAAAATCAGTACAAATGAACTCAAGAAATATTGTAACTAGGCATGGAATCATAATTTCACCCACATAGCAACTTCTAAAGAGTTGAGAGGGTTACGGCAAAAACTGGATGCACTTCACGTACAAATTGGACAATCAAATAGGAAGTACGATCAGGGTTTCGGACGAGAACTCATCAATTAAAAAGGGATTTCGTTTTTAATAACTTATTTTTACTCCATAATTTTTGTGTGTTCAATATGCACCATTCAAAGGCACATCATCAAGTTTCAACCCTTTCTCACTTCATTTGATATTTTTCATGCATTTAATGATTTATTTTGAGCTAGATGACCCTGAATTTGAAAAACAGTACAAATGAACTCTGAAATGGTTTTAACTTGGCATGACATCATAATTTCACCCACCTAGCAACTTCTAAAGAGTTGAGAGGGTTATGGCAAAAACACGATGCACTTCGTGTACCAATTGGACAATCTGTTTCGAAGTACGAGGGTTTCGGACGAAAACTCACCTACTACAAAGGGATTTCATTTTTAATAACTTATTTTAACACCATGCTTTTTGTCTATTCAATATGCACCATTCAAAGGCACATAATAAATTTTCAACCCTTTCTGACTTCATTTGATATTTTTCATGCATTTAATGATTTATTTTGAGCTAAATGACCCTGAATTTGAAAATCCGTACAAATGAACTCTAAAAAGATTGTAACTTGGCATGTCATCATAATTTCACCCACATAGTTACTTCTAAAGAGTTGATAGGGTTTCGGCAAAAACTGGATGCACTTCACGTACAAATTGGACAATCAAATAAGAAGTATGATCACGGTTTCGGACGAGAAGTCATTAGTTAAACAGGGATTTCGTTTTTAATAACTTATTTTTACTCCCTAATTTTTGTGTGTTCAATATGCACCATTCAAAGGCACATCATCAATTTTCAACCCTTTCTGACTTCATTTGATATTTTTCATGCATTTAATGATTTATTTTGAGCTAAATGACCCTGAATTTGAGAAGCAGTACAAATGAACTCTAAAATGGTTGTAACTTGGCATGACATCATAATTTCACCCACATAGCAACTTCTAAAGAGTTGAGAGGGTTACGGCAAAAACTGGATGCACTTCGTGTACAAATTGGACAATCTCATAAGAAGTATGAGGGTTTCGGACGAGAACTCATCAATTACAAATGGATTTCATTTTTAATAACTTATTTTATATCCATAATTTTTGTGTGTTCAATATGCACCATTCAAAGGCACATCATCAAGTTTCAACCCTTTCTCACTTCATTTGATATTTTTCATGCATTTAATGATTTATTTTGAGCTAGATGACCCTGAATTTGAAAAGATGTACAAATGAACTCTGAAAAGGTTTTAACGTGGCATGACTTCATAATTTCACCCACATAGCAACTTCTAAAGAGTTTAGAGGGTTACGACAAAAACTAGATGCACTTCGTGTACCAATTGGACAATCTCTTTCGAAGTATGAGGGTTTCGGACGAAAACTCATCTACTACAAAGGGATTTCATTTTTAATAACTTTTTTTAACACCATACCTTTTGTGTGTTCAATATGCACCATTCAAAGGCACATCATCAGTTTCCAACCCTTTCTGACTTCATTTGATATTTTTCATGCATTTAATGATTTATTTTGAGCTAAATGACCCTGAATTTGAAAATCAGTACAAATGAACTCTAAAAAGATTGTAACTAGGCATGACATCATAATTTCACCCACATAGCAACTTCTAAAGAGTTGAGAGGGTTACGGCAAAAACTGGATGCACTTCATGTACAAATTGGACAATCAAATGAGAAGTATGATGAGGGTTTCGGACGAGAACTCATCAATGAAAAAGGGATTTCGTTTTTAATAACTGATTTTAACTCCATAATTTTTGTGTGTTCAATACGCACCATTCAAAAGCACATCATCAATTTTCAACCCTTTCTGACTTCATTTGATATTTTTCATGCATTTAATTATTTATTTTGAGCTAGATGACCGTGAATTTGAAAAACAGTACAAATGAACTCTGAAAATGTTTTAACTTGGCATGACATCATAATTTCACCCACATAGCAACTTCTAAAGAGTTGAGAGGGTTACGGCAAAAACTGGATGCACTTCGTGTACCAATTGGACAATCTCTTTCGAAGTATGAGGGTTTCAGACGAAAACTCATCTATCACAAAGGGTTTCATTTTTAATAAGTTATTTGAACTCCATACTTTTTGTGTGTTCAATATGCACCACTCAAAGGCACATCATCAATTTTCAACCCTTTCTGACCTCATTTGATATTTTTCATGCATTTAATGATTCATTTTGAGAAAAATGACCCTGAATTTCAAAACCAGTACAAATGAACTCTAAAAAGGTTGTAACTTGGCATGACATCATAATTTCACCCACATACCAACTTCTAAAGAGTTGAGAGGGTTAAGGTAAAAACTAGATGCACTTCATGTACAAATTGGACAATCTCATAAGAAGTATGAGGGTTTCGGACGAGAACTCATCAATAACAAACGGATTTCATTTTCAATAACTTATTTTAACTCCATAATTTTTGTGTGTTCAATATGCACCATTCAAAGGCACATCATCAATTTTCAACCCTTTCTTACTTTATTTGATATTTTTCATGCATTTAATAATTTATTTTGAGCTAGAAGACCCTGAATTTGAAAAGTAGTACAAATGAACTCTGAAAAGGTTTTAACTAGCATTACATCATAATTTCACCCACATAGCAACTTATAAAGAGTTTAGAGGGTTAGGGCAAAAACTGGATGCACTTCGTGTACCAATGGGACAATCTGTTTCGAAGTATGAGGGTTTCGGACGAAAACTCATCTACTACAAAAGGATTTCGTTTTTAATAACTTATTTTAACACCATACTTTTTGTGTGTTCAATTTGGACCATTAAAAGGCACATCATCAATTTTCAACCCTTTCTGACTTCATTTGATATTTTTCATGCATTTAATGATTTATTTTGAGCTAAATGACCCTGAATTTGAAAATCAGTACAAATGAACTCAAGAAATATTGTAACTAGGCATGGAATCATAATTTCACCCACATAGCAACTTCTAAAGTGTTGAGAGGGTTACGGCAAAAACTGGATGCACTTCACGTACAAATTGGACAATCCAATAGGAAGTACGATCAGGGTTTCGGACGAGAACTCATCAATTAAAAAGGGATTTCGTTTTTAATAACTTATTTTTACTCCATAATTTTTGTGTGTTCAATATGCACCATTCAAAGGCACATCATCAAGTTTCAACCCTTTCTCACTTCATTTGATATTTTTCATGCATTTAATGATTTATTTTGAGCTAGATGACCCTGAATTTGAAAAACAGTACAAATGAACTCTGAAATGGTTTTAACTTGGCATGACATCATAATTTCACCCACCTAGCAACTTCTAAAGAGTTGAGAGGGTTATGGCAAAAACACGATGCACTTCGTGTACCAATTGGACAATCTGTTTCGAAGTACGAGGGTTTCGGACGAAAACTCACCTACTACAAAGGGATTTCATTTTTAATAACTTATTTTAACACCATGATTTTTGTCTATTCAATATGCACCATTCAAAGGCACATAATAAATTTTCAACCCTTTCTGACTTCATTTGATATTTTTCATGCATTTAATGATTTATTTTGAGCTAAATGACCCTGAATTTGAAAATCCGTACAAATGAACTCTAAAAAGATTGTAACTTGGCATGTCATCATAATTTCACCCACATGGTTACTTATAAAGAGTTGATAGGGTTTCGGCAAAAACTGGATGCACTTCACGTACAAATTGGACAATCAAATAAGAAGTATGATCACGGTTTCGGACGAGAACTCATCAGTTAAACAGGGATTTTGTTTTTAATAACTTATTTTTACTCCCTAATTTTTGTGTGTTCAATATGCACCATTCAACGGCACATCATCAATTTTCAACCCTTTCTGACTTCATTTGATATTTGTCATGCATTTAATGATTTATTTTGAGCTAAATGACCCTGAATTTGAGAAGCAGTACAAATGAACTCTAAAATGGTTGTAACTTGGCATGACATCATAATTTCACCCACATAGCAACTTCTAAAGAGTTGAGAGGGTTACGGCAAAAACTGGATGCACTTCGTGTACAAATTGGACAATCTCATAAGAAGTATGAGGGTTTCGGACGAGAACTCATCAATTACAAATGGATTTCATTTTTAATAACTTATTTTAAATCCATAATTTTTGTGTGTTCAATATGCACCATTCAAAGGCACATCATCAAGTTTCAACCCTTTCTCACTTCATTTGATATTTTTCATGCATTTAATGATTTATTTTGAGCTAGATGACCCTGAATTTGAAAAGATGTACAAATCAACTCTGAAAAGGTTTTAACGTGGCATGACTTCATAATTTCACCCACATAGCAACTTCTAAAGAGTTTAGAGGGTTACGACAACAACTAGATGCACTTCATGTACCAATTGGACAATCTCTTTCGAAGTATGAGGGTTTCGGACGAAAACTCATCTACTACAAAGGGATTTCATTTTTAATAACTTTTTTTAACACCATACCTTTTGTGTGTTCAATATGCACCATTCAAAGGCACATCATCAGTTTCCAACCCTTTCTGACTTCATTTGATATTTTTCATGCATTTAATGATTTATTTTGAGCTAAATGACCCTGAATTTGAAAATCAGTACAAATGAACTCTAAAAAGATTGTAACTAGGCATGACATCATAATTTCACCCACATAGCAACTTCTAAAGAGTTGAGAGGGTTACGGCAAAAACTGGATGCACTTCATGTACAAATTGGACAATCAAATAAGAAGTATGATCAGGGTTTCGGACGAGAACTCATCAATGAAAAAGGGATTTCGTTTTTAATAACTGATTTTAACTCCATAATTTTTGTGTGTTCAATACGCACCATTCAAAAGCACATCATCAATTTTCAACCCTTTCTGACTTCATTTGATATTTTTCATGCATTTAATGATTTATTTTGAGCTAGATGACGCTGAATTTGAAAAGCGGTACAAATGAACTCTGAAAAGGTTTTAACGTGGCCTGACATCATAATTTCACCCACATAGCAACTTCTAAAGAGTTTACAGGGTTACGGCAAAAACTAGATGCACTTTGTGTACCAATTGGACAATCTCTTTCGAAGTGTGAGGGTTTCAGACGAAAACTCATCTAGTACAAAGGGATTTCATTTTTAATAAGTTATTTTAACACCATACTTTTTGGGTGTTCAATATGCACCATTCAAAGGCACATCATAAATTTTCAACCCTTTTTGACTTCATTTGATATTTTTCATGCATTTAATGATTTATTTTGAACTAAATGACCCTGAATTTGAAAATCAGTACAAATGAACTCTAAAAAGATTGTAAATTGGCATGACATCATAATTCCACCCACATAGCAACTTCTAAAGAGTTGAGAGGGTTACGGCAAAAACTGGATGCACTTCATGTACAAATTGGACAATCAAATAAGAAGTATGATTAGGGTTTCACACGAGAACTCATCCATTAAAAAGGGATTTCGTTTTTAATAACTTATATTAACTCCATAATTGTTGTGTGTTCAATATGCACCATTCAAAGGCACATCATCAATTTTCAACCCTTTCTGACTTCATTTGATATTTTTCATGCATTTAATTATTTATTTTGAGCTAGATGACCGTGAATTTGAAAAACAGTACAAATGAACTCTGAAAAGGTTTTAACTTGGCATGACATCATAATTTCACCCACATAGCAACTTCTAAAGAGTTGAGAGGGTTACGGCAAAAACTGGATGCACTTCGTGTACCAATTGGACAATCTCTTTCGAAGTAAATAGGTTTCGGACGAAAACTCATCTATCACAAAGGGTTTCATTTTTAGTAACTTATTTGAACTCCATACTTTTTGTGTGTTCAATATGCACCACTCAAAGGCACATCATCAATTTTCAACCCTTTCTGACTTCATTTGATATTTTTCATGCATTTAATGATTTATTTTGAGCTAAATGACCCTGAATTTGAAAATCAGTACAAATGAACTCAAGAAATATTGTAACTAGGCATGGCATCATAATTTCACCCACATAGCAACTTCTAAAGAGTTGAGAGGGTTACGGCAAAAACTGGATGCACTTCACGTACAAATTGAACAATCAAATAGGAAGTATGATCAGGGTTTCGGACGAGAACTCATCAATTAAAAAGGGATTTCGTTTTTAATAACTTAATTTTACTCTATAATTTTTGTGTGTTCAATATGCACCATTCAAAGGCACATCATCAATTTTCAACCCTTTCTGACTTCATTTGATATTTTTCATGCATTTAATGATTTATTTTGAGCTAGATGACCCTGAATTTGAAAAACAGTACAAATGAACTCTGAAATGGTTTTAACTTGGCATGACATCTTAATTTCACCCACCTAGCAACTTCTAAAGAGTTGAGAGGGTTATGGCAAAAACACGATGCACTTCGTGTACCAATTGGACAATCTGTTTCGAAGTACGAGGGTTTCGGACGAAAAATCACCTACTACAAAGGAATTTCATTTTTAATAACTTATTTTAACACCATGCTTTTTGTCTATTCAATATGCACCATTCAAAGGCACATAATAAATTTTCAACCCTTTCTGACTTCATTTGATATTCTTCATGCATTTAATGATTTATTTTGAGCTAAATGACCCTGAATTTGGAAATCCGTACAAATGAACTCTAAAAAGATTGTAACTTGGCATGTCATCATAATTTCACCCACATAGTTACTTCTAAAGAGTTGATAGGGTTTCGGCAAAAACTGGATGCACTTCATGTACAAATTGGACAATCAAATAAGAAGTATGATCACGGTTTCGGACGAGAACTCATCAGTTAAACAGGGATTTCGTTTTTAATAACTTATTTTTACTCCCTAATTTTTGTGTGTTCAATATGCACCATTCAAAGGCACATCATCAATTTTCAACCCTTTCTGACTTCATCTGATATTTTTCATGCATTTAATGATTTATTTTGAGCTAGATGACCCTGAATTTGAAAAACAGTACAAATGAACTCTGAAAAGGTTTTAACTTGGCATGACATCATAATTTCACCCACATAGCAACTTGTAAAGAGTTGAGAGGTTTACGGCAAAAACTAGATGCACTTCGTGTACCAATTGGACAATCTCTTTCGAACTATGAGGGTTACGGACGAAAACTCATCTATTACAGAGGGATTTCATTTTTAATAACTTATTTTAACGCCATACTTTTTGTGTGTCCAATATGCACCACTCAAAGGCACATCGTCAATTTTCAACCCTTTTTGACTTCATTTGATATTTTTCATGCATTTAGTGATTTATTTTGAGCGAAATGACCCTGAATTTGAAAACCAGTACAAATGAACTCTACAAAGGTTGTAACTTGGCATGACATCATAATTTCACCCACATAGCAACTTCTAAAGAGTTGAGAGGGTTACATCAAAAACTGGTTGCACTCCGTGTATAAATTGTACAATCTCATAAGAAGTATAACGGTTTCGGACGAAAACTCATCTATTACAAAGGGATTTCATTTTTAATAACTTATTTTAACTCCATACTTTTTGTGTGTTCAATATGCACCATTCAAAGGTATATCATAAATTGCAACCCTTTTGACTCCATTTGATATTTTTCATGCATTTAATGAGTTATTTTGAGCTAGATGACCCTGAATTTGAAAAGCAGTACAAATGAACTCTGAAAAGGTTCTAACTTGGCATGACATCATAATTTCGCCCACATAGCAACTTCTATAGAGTTGAGAGGGTTACGGCAAAAACTGGTTGCACTTCGTGTACAAATTGGACAATCTCTTTCGAAGTATGAGGGTTTCGGACGAAAACTCATCTATTACAAAGTGATTTCATTTTTAATAACTTATTTTAACACCATACGTTTTGTGTGTTCAATATGCGCCATTCAAAGGCACATCATCAATTTTCAACCCTTTGTGACTTCATTTGATATTTTTCATGCATTTCATGATTTATTTTGAGCTAGATGACCCTGAATTTGAAAACGGTACAAATGAACTTTGAAAAGGTTTTAACTTGGCATGAAATCATAATTTCACCCACATAGTTACTTCTAAAGAGTTTATACGGTTACGGCAAAAACTGGATGGACTTCATGTACAAATTGGACAATCAAATAAGAAGTATGATCATGGTTCCGGATGAGAACTCATCAATTAAAAAGGGATTTCATTTTTAATAACTTATTTTAACTCCATAATTTTTGTGTGTTGAATATGCACCATTCAAAGGCACATCATCAATTTTCAACCCTTTCTGACTTCATTTGATATTTTTCATGCATTTAATTATTTATTTGTGCTAAATGACCCTGAATTTGAAAATCAGTACAAATGAACTCTAAAACGATTGTAACTTGGCATGACATCATAATTTCACCCACATAGCAACTTCTAAAGAGTTGAGAGGGTTACGGCAAACACTAGATGCACTTCGTGTACAAATTGGACAATCTCATAAGAAGTATCAGGGTTTCGGACGTAAACTCATCTATTACAAAGGGATTTCGATTTTAATAACTTATTTTAACTCCATACTTTTTGCGTGTTCAATATGCACCATTCAAAGGCGCATCATCAATTTTCAACCCTTTCTGACTTCATTTGATATTTTTCATGCATTTAATGATTTATTTTGAGCTAAATGACCCTCAATTTGAAAAGCAGTACAAATGAACTCGAAAAATATTGTAACTTGGCATGACATCATAATTTCACCCACATAGCAACTTCTAAAGAGTTGAGAGGGTTACAGCAAAAACTGGAAGCACTTGATGAACAAATTGGACAATCTCTGTCAAAGTATGAGGGTTTTGGATGGAAACTCATCTACTACAAAGGGATTTCATTTTTAATAACTTATTTTAACTCCATACTTTTTGTGTGTTCAGTATGCACCAATCAAAGGCACATCAGCAATTTTCAACCCTTTCTGACTTCATTTGATATTTTTCATGCATTTAATGATTTATTTTGAGCTAGATGACTCTGTATTTGAAAAGCTGTATAAATGAACTCTGAAACGGTTTTAACTTGGCATGACATCGTAATTTCCCCGACATATCAACTTCTAAAGAGTTTAGAGGGTTACGGCAAAAACTAGATGCACTTCGTGTAGCAATTGGACAATCTTTTTCGAAGTATGAGGGTTTCGGACGAAAACTCATCTACTACAACGGGATTTAATTTTTAACAACTTACTTTAACACCATACTTTTTGTGTGTTCAATATGCACCATTCAAAGGCACATCATCAATTTTCAACCCTTTCTGACTTCATTTGATATTTTTCATGCATTTAATGATTTATTTTGAGCTAAATGACCCTGAATTTGAAAATCAGTACAAATGAACACTAAAATGGTTGTAACTTGGCATGACATCATAATTTCACCCACATAGCAACTTCTAAAGAGTTGAGAGGGTATGGCAAAAACTGGATGCACTTCGTGTACAAATTGGACAATCTCAGAAGAAGTATGAGGGTTTCGGACGAAAACTCATCGATTACAAAGGGATTTCATTTTTAATAACTTATTTTAACTCCATAATTTTCGTGTGTTCAATATCCACCATTCAAAGGCACATAATAAGTTTTCAACCCTTTCCGACTTCATTTGATATTTTTCATGCATTTAATGATTTATGTTGAGCTAGATGACCCTGAATTTGATGATTAGTACAAATGAACTATGAAAAGGTTTTAACTTGGCATGACATCATAATTTCACCCACATAGCAACTTCTAAAGAGTTTAGAGGGTTACAGCAAAAACTGGATGCACTTCGTGTACCAATTGGACAATCTCTTTTGAAGTATGAGGGTTTCGGACGAAAACTCATCTACTACAAAGAAATTTCATTTTTAATAACTTATTTTAACACCATACTTTTTGTGTGTTCAATATGCACCATTCAAAGGCACATCATCAATTTTCAACCCTTTCTGACTTAATTTGATATTTTTCATGCATTTTATGATTTATTTTGAGTTAAATGACCCTGAATTTGAAAGGCAGTACAAATGAACTCGAAAAATATTGTAACTTGGCATGACATCATAATTTCACCCACATACCAACTTCTAAAGAGTTGAGAGGGTTACAGCAAAAACTGGGCGCACTTGATGAACAAATTGGAAAATCTCTTTCGAAGTATGAGGGTTTTGGACGGAAACTCATCTACTACAAAGGGATTTCATTTTTAATAACTTATTTTAACTCCATACTTTTTGTGTGTTCAATATGCACCAATCAAAGGCACATCAGCAATTTTCAACCCTTTCTGACTTCATTTGATATTTTTCATGCATTTAATGATTTATTTTGAGATAGATGACTCTGTATTTGAAAAGCAGTATAAATGAACTCTGAAACGGTTTTAACTTGGCATGACATCGTTATTTCCCCGACATATCAACTTCTAAAGAGTTTAGAGGGTTACGGCAAAAACTAGATGCACTTCGTGTAGCAATTGGACAATCTTTTTCGAAGTATGAGGGTTTCGGACGAAAACTCATCTACTACAACGGGATTTAATTTTTAACAACTTATTTTAACACCATACTTTTTGTGTGTTCAATATGCACCATTCAAAGGCACACAATCAATTTTCAACCCTTTCTAACTTCATTTGATATTTTTCATGCATTTAATGATTTATTTTGAGCTAAATGACCCTGAATTTGAAAATCAATACAAATGAACACTAAAATGGTTGTAACTTGGCATGACATCATAATTTCACCCACATAGCAACTTCTAAAGAGTTGAGAGGGTTCTGGCAAAAACTGGATGCACTTCGTGTACAAATTGGACAATCTCATAAGAAGTATGAGGGTTTTGGAGGAAAACTCATCTATTACAAAGGAATTTCATTTTTAATAACTTATTTTAACTCCATAATTTTTGTGTGGTCAATATGCACCATTCAAAGGCACATAATAAATTTTCAACCCTTTTTGACTTCATTTGATATTTTTCATGCATTTAATGATTTATTTTGAGCTAGATGACCCTGAATTTGAAAATTAGTACAAATGAACTATGAAAAGGTTTTAACTTGGCATGACATCATAATTTCACCCACATAGCAACTTCTAAAGAGTTTAGAGAGTTACAGAAAAACTGGATGCACTTCGTGTACCAATTGGACAATCTCTTTTGAAGTATGAGGGTTTCGGACGAAAACTCATCTACTACAAAGAAATTTCAGTTTTAATAACTTATTTTAACACCATACTTTTTGTGTGTTCAATATGCACCATTCAAAGGCACATCATCAATTTGCAACCCTTTCTGACTTCATTTGATATTTTTCATGCATTTTATGATTTATTTTGAGTTAAATGACCCTGAATTTGAAAGGCAGTACAAATGAACTCGAAAAATATTATAACTTGGCATGACATCATAATTTCACCCACATAGCAACTTCTAAAGAGTTGAGAGGGTTCCAGCAAAAACTGGGCGCACTTGATGAACAAATTGGAAAATCTCTTTCGAAGTATGAGGGTTTTGGACGGAAACTCATCTACTACAAAGGGATTTCATTTTTAATAACTTATTTTAACTCCATACTTTTTGTGTGTTCAATATGCACCAATCAAAGGCACATCAGCAATTTTCAACTCTTTCTGACTTCATTTGATATTTTTCATGCATTTAATGATTTATTTTGAGATAGATGACTATGTATTTGAAAAGCAGTATAAATGAACTCTGAAACGGTTTTAACTTGGCATGACATCGTAATTTCCCCGACATATCAACTTCTAAAGAGTTTAGAGGGTTACGGCAAAAACTAGATGCACTTCGTGTAGCAATTGGACAATCTTTTTCGAAGTATGAGGGTTTCGGACAAAAACTCATCTACTACAACGGGATTTAATTTTTAACAACTTATTTTAACACCATACTTTTTGTGTGTTCAATATGCACCATTCAAAGGCACACAATCAATTTTCAACCCTTTCTGACTTCATTTGATATTTTTCATGCATTTAATGATTTATTTTGAGCTAAATGACCCTGAATTTGAAAATCAATACAAATGAACACTAAAATGGTTGTAACTTGGCATGACATCATAATTTCAGCCACATAGCAACTTCTAAAGAGTTGAGAGGGTTCTGGCAAAAACTGGATGCACTTCGTGTACAAATTGGACAATCTCATAAGAAGTATGAGGGTTTTGGAGGAAAACTCATCTATTACAAAGGTATTTCATTTTTAATAACTTATTTTAACTCCATAATTTTCGTGTGTTCAATATGCACCATTCAAAGGCACATAATAAATTTTCAACCCTTTTTGACTTCATTTGATATTTTTCATGCATTTAATGATTTATTTTGAGCTAGATGACCCTGAATTTGAAAATTAGTACAAATGAACTATGAAAAGGTTTTAACTTGGCATGACATCATAATTTCACCCACATAGCAACTTCTAAAGAGTTTAGAGAGTTACAGAAAAACTGGATGCACTTCGTGTACCAATTGGACAATCTCTTTTGAAGTATGAGGGTTTCGGACGAAAACTCATCTACTACAAAGAAATTTCAGTTTTAATAACTTATTTTAACACCATACTTTTTGTGTGTTCAATATGCACCATTCAAAGGCACATCATCAATTTGCAACCCTTTCTGACTTCATTTGATATTTTTCATGCATTTTATGATTTATTTTGAGTTAAATGACCCTGAATTTGAAAGGCAGTACAAATGAACTCGAAAAATATTATAACTTGGCATGACATCATAATTTCACCCACATAGCAACTTCTAAAGAGTTGAGAGGGTTACAGCAAAAACTGGGCGCACTTGATGAACAAATTGGAAAATCTCTTTCGAAGTATGAGGGTTTTGGACGGAAACTCATCTACTACAAAGGGATTTCATTTTTAATAACTTATTTTAACTCCATACTTTTTGTGTGTTCAATATGCACCAATCAAAGGCACATCAGCAATTTTCAACCCTTTCTGACTTCATTTGATATTTTTCATGCATTTAATGATTTATTTTGAGATAGATGACTCTGTATTTGAAAAGCAGTATAAATGAACTCTGAAACGGTTTTAACTTGGCATGACATCGTAATTTCCCCGACATATCAACTTCTAAAGAGTTTAGAGGGTTACGGCAAAAACTAGATGCACTTCGTGTAGCAATTGGACAATCTTTTTCGAAGTATGAGGGTTTCGGACAAAAACTCATCTACTACAACGGGATTTAATTTTTAACAACTTATTTTAACACCATACTTTTTGTGTGTTCAATATGCACCATTCAAAGGCACACAATCAATTTTCAACCCTTTCTGACTTCATTTGATATTTTTCATGCATTTAATGATTTATTTTGAGCTAAATGACCCTGAATTTGAAAATCAATACAAATGAACACTAAAATGGTTGTAACTTGGCATGACATCATAATTTCAGCCACATAGCAACTTCTAAAGAGTTGAGAGGGTTCTGGCAAAAACTGGATGCACTTCGTGTACAAATTGGACAATCTCATAAGAAGTATGAGGGTTTTGGAGGAAAACTCATCTATTACAAAGGTATTTCATTTTAATAACTTATTTTAACTCCATAATTTTCGTGTGTTCAATATGCACCATTCAAAGGCACATAATAAATTTTCAACCCTTTTTGACTTCATTTGATATTTTTCATGCATTTAATGATTTATTTTGAGCTAGATGACCCTGAATTTGAAAATTAGTACAAATGAACTATGAAAAGGTTTTAACTTGGCATGACATCATAATTTCACCCACATAGCAACTTCTAAAGAGTTTAGAGAGTTACAGCAAAAACTGGATGCACTTCGTGTACCAATTGGACAATCTCTTTTGAAGTATGAGGGTTTCGGACGAAAACTCATCTACTACAAAGAAATTTCAGTTTTAATAACTTATTTTAACACCATACTTTTTGTGTGTTCAATATGCACCATTCAAAGGCACATCATCAATTTGCAACCCTTTCTGACTTCATTTGATATTTTTCATGCATTTTATGATTTATTTTGAGTTAAATGACCCTGAATTTGAAAGGCAGTACAAATGAACTCGAAAAATATTGTAACTTGGCATGACATCATAATTTCACCCACATAGCAACTTCTAAACAGTTGAGAGGGTTACAGCAAAAACTGGACGCACTTGATGAACAAATTGGACAATCTCTTTCGAAGTATGAGGGTTTTGGACGGAAACTCATCTACTACAAGGGGATTCATTTTTAATAACTTATTTTAACTCCATACTTTTTGTGTGTTCAATATGCACCATTCAAAGGCACATCATCAATTTTCAACCCTTTCTGACTTCATTTGATATTTTTCATGCATTTAATGATTTATTTTGAGCTAAATGACCCTGAATTTGAAAATCATTACAAATGAACACTAAAATGGTTGTAACTTGGCATGACATCATAATTTCACCCACATAGCAACTTCTAAAGAGTTGAGAGGGTTATGGCAAAAACTGGATGCACTTCGTGTACAAATTGGACAATCTCAGAAGAAGTATGAGGGTTTCGGACGAAAACTCATCTATTACAAAGGGATTTCATTTTTAATAACTTATTTTAACTCCATAATTTTCGTGTGTTCAATATCCACCATTCAAAGGCACATAATAAGTTTTCAACCCTTTCCGACTTCATTTGATATTTTTCATGCATTTAATGATTTATGTTGAGCTAGATGACCCTGAATTTGATGATTAGTACAAATGAACTATGAAAAGGTTTTAACTTGGCATGACATCATAATTTCACCCACATAGCAACTTCTAAAGAGTTTAGAGGGTTACAGCAAAAACTGGATGCACTTCGTGTACCAATTGGACAATCTCTTTTGAAGTATGAGGGTTTCGGACGAAAACTCATCTACTACAAAGAAATTTCATTTTTAATAACTTATTTTAACACCATACTTTTTGTGTGTTCAATATGCACCATTCAAAGGCACATCATCAATTTTCAACCCTTTCTGACTTAATTTGATATTTTTCATGCATTTTATGATTTATTTTGAGTTAAATGACCCTGAATTTGAAAGGCAGTACAAATGAACTCGAAAAATATTGTAACTTGGCATGACATCATAATTTCACCCACATACCAACTTCTAAAGAGTTGAGAGGGTTACAGCAAAAACTGGGCGCACTTGATGAACAAATTGGAAAATCTCTTTCGAAGTATGAGGGTTTTGGACGGAAACTCATCTACTACAAAGGGATTTCATTTTTAATAACTTATTTTAACTCCATACTTTTTGTGTGTTCAATATGCACCAATCAAAGGCACATCAGCAATTTTCAACCCTTTCTGACTTCATTTGATATTTTTCATGCATTTAATGATTTATTTTGAGATAGATGACTCTGTATTTGAAAAGCAGTATAAATGAACTCTGAAACGGTTTTAACTTGGCATGACATCGTTATTTCCCCGACATATCAACTTCTAAAGAGTTTAGAGGGTTACGGCAAAAACTAGATGCACTTCGTGTAGCAATTGGACAATCTTTTTCGAAGTATGAGGGTTTCGGACGAAAACTCATCTACTACAACGGGATTTAATTTTTAACAACTTATTTTAACACCATACTTTTTGTGTGTTCAATATGCACCATTCAAAGGCACACAATCAATTTTCAACCCTTTCTAACTTCATTTGATATTTTTCATGCATTTAATGATTTATTTTGAGCTAAATGACCCTGAATTTGAAAATCAATACAAATGAACACTAAAATGGTTGTAACTTGGCATGACATCATAATTTCACCCACATAGCAACTTCTAAAGAGTTGAGAGGGTTCTGGCAAAAACTGGATGCACTTCGTGTACAAATTGGACAATCTCATAAGAAGTATGAGGGTTTTGGAGGAAAACTCATCTATTACAAAGGAATTTCATTTTTAATAACTTATTTTAACTCCATAATTTTTGTGTGGTCAATATGCACCATTCAAAGGCACATAATAAATTTTCAACCCTTTTTGACTTCATTTGATATTTTTCATGCATTTAATGATTTATTTTGAGCTAGATGACCCTGAATTTGAAAATTAGTACAAATGAACTATGAAAAGGTTTTAACTTGGCATGACATCATAATTTCACCCACATAGCAACTTCTAAAGAGTTTAGAGAGTTACAGAAAAACTGGATGCACTTCGTGTACCAATTGGACAATCTCTTTTGAAGTATGAGGGTTTCGGACGAAAACTCATCTACTACAAAGAAATTTCAGTTTTAATAACTTATTTTAACACCATACTTTTTGTGTGTTCAATATGCACCATTCAAAGGCACATCATCAATTTGCAACCCTTTCTGACTTCATTTGATATTTTTCATGCATTTTATGATTTATTTTGAGTTAAATGACCCTGAATTTGAAAGGCAGTACAAATGAACTCGAAAAATATTATAACTTGGCATGACATCATAATTTCACCCACATAGCAACTTCTAAAGAGTTGAGAGGGTTCCAGCAAAAACTGGGCGCACTTGATGAACAAATTGGAAAATCTCTTTCGAAGTATGAGGGTTTTGGACGGAAACTCATCTACTACAAAGGGATTTCATTTTTAATAACTTATTTTAACTCCATACTTTTTGTGTGTTCAATATGCACCAATCAAAGGCACATCAGCAATTTTCAACTCTTTCTGACTTCATTTGATATTTTTCATGCATTTAATGATTTATTTTGAGATAGATGACTATGTATTTGAAAAGCAGTATAAATGAACTCTGAAACGGTTTTAACTTGGCATGACATCGTAATTTCCCCGACATATCAACTTCTAAAGAGTTTAGAGGGTTACGGCAAAAACTAGATGCACTTCGTGTAGCAATTGGACAATCTTTTTCGAAGTATGAGGGTTTCGGACAAAAACTCATCTACTACAACGGGATTTAATTTTTAACAACTTATTTTAACACCATACTTTTTGTGTGTTCAATATGCACCATTCAAAGGCACACAATCAATTTTCAACCCTTTCTGACTTCATTTGATATTTTTCATGCATTTAATGATTTATTTTGAGCTAAATGACCCTGAATTTGAAAATCAATACAAATGAACACTAAAATGGTTGTAACTTGGCATGACATCATAATTTCAGCCACATAGCAACTTCTAAAGAGTTGAGAGGGTTCTGGCAAAAACTGGATGCACTTCGTGTACAAATTGGACAATCTCATAAGAAGTATGAGGGTTTTGGAGGAAAACTCATCTATTACAAAGGTATTTCATTTTTAATAACTTATTTTAACTCCATAATTTTCGTGTGTTCAATATGCACCATTCAAAGGCACATAATAAATTTTCAACCCTTTTTGACTTCATTTGATATTTTTCATGCATTTAATGATTTATTTTGAGCTAGATGACCCTGAATTTGAAAATTAGTACAAATGAACTATGAAAAGGTTTTAACTTGGCATGACATCATAATTTCACCCACATAGCAACTTCTAAAGAGTTTAGAGAGTTACAGAAAAACTGGATGCACTTCGTGTACCAATTGGACAATCTCTTTTGAAGTATGAGGGTTTCGGACGAAAACTCATCTACTACAAAGAAATTTCAGTTTTAATAACTTATTTTAACACCATACTTTTTGTGTGTTCAATATGCACCATTCAAAGGCACATCATCAATTTGCAACCCTTTCTGACTTCATTTGATATTTTTCATGCATTTTATGATTTATTTTGAGTTAAATGACCCTGAATTTGAAAGGCAGTACAAATGAACTCGAAAAATATTATAACTTGGCATGACATCATAATTTCACCCACATAGCAACTTCTAAAGAGTTGAGAGGGTTACAGCAAAAACTGGGCGCACTTGATGAACAAATTGGAAAATCTCTTTCGAAGTATGAGGGTTTTGGACGGAAACTCATCTACTACAAAGGGATTTCATTTTTAATAACTTATTTTAACTCCATACTTTTTGTGTGTTCAATATGCACCAATCAAAGGCACATCAGCAATTTTCAACCCTTTCTGACTTCATTTGATATTTTTCATGCATTTAATGATTTATTTTGAGATAGATGACTCTGTATTTGAAAAGCAGTATAAATGAACTCTGAAACGGTTTTAACTTGGCATGACATCGTAATTTCCCCGACATATCAACTTCTAAAGAGTTTAGAGGGTTACGGCAAAAACTAGATGCACTTCGTGTAGCAATTGGACAATCTTTTTCGAAGTATGAGGGTTTCGGACAAAAACTCATCTACTACAACGGGATTTAATTTTTAACAACTTATTTTAACACCATACTTTTTGTGTGTTCAATATGCACCATTCAAAGGCACACAATCAATTTTCAACCCTTTCTGACTTCATTTGATATTTTTCATGCATTTAATGATTTATTTTGAGCTAAATGACCCTGAATTTGAAAATCAATACAAATGAACACTAAAATGGTTGTAACTTGGCATGACATCATAATTTCAGCCACATAGCAACTTCTAAAGAGTTGAGAGGGTTCTGGCAAAAACTGGATGCACTTCGTGTACAAATTGGACAATCTCATAAGAAGTATGAGGGTTTTGGAGGAAAACTCATCTATTACAAAGGTATTTCATTTTTAATAACTTATTTTAACTCCATAATTTTCGTGTGTTCAATATGCACCATTCAAAGGCACATAATAAATTTTCAACCCTTTTTGACTTCATTTGATATTTTTCATGCATTTAATGATTTATTTTGAGCTAGATGACCCTGAATTTGAAAATTAGTACAAATGAACTATGAAAAGGTTTTAACTTGGCATGACATCATAATTTCACCCACATAGCAACTTCTAAAGAGTTTAGAGAGTTACAGCAAAAACTGGATGCACTTCGTGTACCAATTGGACAATCTCTTTTGAAGTATGAGGGTTTCGGACGAAAACTCATCTACTACAAAGAAATTTCAGTTTTAATAACTTATTTTAACACCATACTTTTTGTGTGTTCAATATGCACCATTCAAAGGCACATCATCAATTTGCAACCCTTTCTGACTTCATTTGATATTTTTCATGCATTTTATGATTTATTTTGAGTTAAATGACCCTGAATTTGAAAGGCAGTACAAATGAACTCGAAAAATATTGTAACTTGGCATGACATCATAATTTCACCCACATAGCAACTTCTAAAGAGTTGAGAGGGTTACAGCAAAAACTGGACGCACTTGATGAACAAATTGGACAATCTCTTTCGAAGTATGAGGGTTTTGGACGGAAACTCATCTACTACAAGGGGATTCATTTTTAATAACTTATTTTAACTCCATACTTTTTGTGTGTTCAATATGCACCATTCAAAGGCACATCATCAATTTTCAACCCTTTCTGACTTCATTTGATATTTTTCATGCATTTAATGATTTATTTTGAGCTAAATGACCCTGAATTTGAAAATCATTACAAATGAACACTAAAATGGTTGTAACTTGGCATGACATCATAATTTCACCCACATAGCAACTTCTAAAGAGTTGAGAGGGTTATGGCAAAAACTGGATGCACTTCGTGTACAAATTGGACAATCTCATAAGAAGTATGAGGGTTTCGGACGAAAACTCATCTATTACAAAGGGATTTCATTTTTAATAACTTATTTTAACTCCATAATTTTCGTGTGTTCAATATGCACCATTCAAAGGCACATAATAAATTTTCAATCCTTTCTGACTTCATTTGATATTTTTCATGCATTTAATGATTTATTTTGAGCTAGATGACCCTGAATTTGAAAATTATTACAAATGAACTATGAAAAGGTTTTAACTTGGCATGACATCATAATTTCACCCACATAGCAACTTCTAAAGAGTTTAGAGGGTTACAGCAAAAACTGGATGCACTTCGTGTACCAATTGGACAATCTCTTTTGAAGTATGAGGGTTTCGGACCAAAACTCATCTACTACAAAGAAATTTCATTTTTAATAACTTATTTTAACACCATACTTTTTGTGTGTTCAATATGTACCATTCAAAGGCACATCATCAATTTTCAACCCTTTCTGACTTCATTTGATATTTTTCATGCATTTTATGATTTATTTTGAGTTAAATGACCCTGAATTTGAAAGGCGGTACAAATGAACTCTAAAAAGGTTGTAACTTGGCATGACATCATAATTTCACCCACATAGCAACTTTTAAAGAGTTGAGAGGGTTACGTCAAAATGTGGATGCACTTCGTGTAGAAATTGGACAATCTCTTTCGAAGTATGAGGGTTTTGGACGGAAACTCATGTACTACAAAGGGATTTCATTTTTAATAACTTATTTTAACTCCATACTTTTTGTGTGTTCAATATGCGCCAATCAAAGGCACATCAGCAATTTTCAAGCCTTTCTGACTTCATTTGATATTTTTCATGCATTTAATGATTTATTTTGAGCTAGATGACCCTGAATTTGAAAAGCAGTATAAATGAACTCTGAAACTGTTTTAACTTGGCATGACATCGTAATTTCCCCGACATATCAACTTCTAAAGAGTTTAGAGGGTTACGGCAAAACCTAGATGCACTTCGTGTAGCAATTGGACAATCTTTTTCGAAGTATGAGGGTTTCGGACGAAAACTCATCTACTACAACGGGATTGAATTTTTAACAACTTATTTTAACACCATACTTTTTGCGTGTTCAATATGCACCATTCAAAGGCACATCATCAATTTTCAACCCTTTCTGACTTCATTTGATATTTTTCATGCATTTAATGATTTATTTTGAGCTAAATGACCCTGAATTTGGAAATCATTACAAATGAACACTAAAATGGTTGTAACTTGGCATGACATCATAATTTCACCCACATAGCAACTTCTAAAGAGTTGAGAGGGTTGTGGCAAAAACTGGATGCACTTCGTGTACAAATTGGACAATCTCATAAGAAGTATGAGGGTTTCGGACGAAAACTCACCTATTACAAAGGGATTTCATTTTTAATAACTTATTTTAACTCCATAATTTTCGTGTGTTCAATATGCACCATTCAAAGGCACATAATAAATTTTCAATCCTTTCTGACTTCATTTGATATTTTTCATGCATTTAATGATTTATTTTGAGCTAGATGACCCTGAATTTGAAAATTAGTACAAATGAACTATGAAAAGGTTTTAACTTGGCATGACATCATAATTTCACCCACATAGCAACTTCTAAATAGTTTAGAGGGTTACAGCAAAAACTGGATGCACTTCGTGTACCAATTGGACAATCTCTTTTGAAGTATGAGGGTTTCGGACGAAAACTCATCTACTACCAAGAAATTTCATTTTTAATAACTTATTTTAACACCATAATTTTTGTGTGTTCAATATGCACCATTCAAAGGCACATCATCAATTTTCAACCCTTTATGACTTCATTTGATATTTTTCATGCATTTTATGATTTATTTTGAGTTAAATGACCCTGAATTTGAAAGGCAGTACAAATGAACTCTAAAAAGGTTTTAACTTGGCATGACATAATAATTTCACCCACATAGCAACTTTTAAAGAGTTGAGAGGGTTACGTCAAAATTTGGATGCACTTCGTGTAGAAATTGGACAATCTCATAAGAAGTATGAGGGTTTCAGACGAAAACTCATCTATTACAAAGGGATTTCATTTTTAATAACTTATTTTAACTCCATACTTTTTGTGTGTTCAATATGCACCATTCAAAGTAACATCATCAATTTTCAACCCTTTCTGACTTCATTTGATATTTTGCATGCATTGAATGACTTATTTTGAACTAGATGACCCTGAATTTGAAAAGCAGTACAAAAGAACTCTGAAAAGGTTTTAACTTGGCATGACAACATAATATCACCCACATAGCAACTTCTAAAGAGTTTATCGGGTTACAGCAAAAACTTGATGCACTTCGTGTACCAATTGGACAATCTCTTTTGAAGTATGAGGGTTCCGGACGAAAACTCATCTACTACAAAGAAAATTCATTTTTAATAACTTATTTTAACACCATACTTTTTGTGTGTTCAATATGCACCATTCAAAGGCACATCATCAATTTTCAACCCTTTCTGACTTCATTTGATATTTTTCATGCATTTTACGATTTATTTTGAGTTAAATGACCCTGAATTTGAAAGGCAGTACAAATGAACTCTAAAAAGGTTGTAACTTGGCATGACATCATAATTTCACCCACATAGCAACTTTTAAAGAGTTGAGAGGGTTACGTCAAAATGTGGATGCACTCCGTGTAGAAATTGGACAATCTCATAAGAAGTATAAGGGTTTCAGACGAAAACTCATCTATTACAAAGGGATTTCATTTTTAATAACTTATTTTAACTCCATACTTTTTGTGTGTCCAATATGCACCATTCAAAGTAACATCATCAATTTTCAACACTTTCTGACTTCATTTGATATTTTGCATGCATTGAATGACTTATTTTGAACTAGATGACCCTGAATTTGAAAAGCAGTACAAAAGAACTTTGAAAAGGTTTTAACTTGGCATGACATCATAATTTCACCCACATAGCAACTTCTAAAGAGTTTAGAGGGCTACAGCAAAAACTGGATGCACTTCGTGTACCAATTGGACAATCTCTTTTGAAGTATGAGGGTTTCGGACAAAAACTCATCTACTACAAAGAAATTTCATTTTTAATAACTTATTTTAACACCATACTTTTTGTGTGTTCAATATGCACCATTCAAAAGCACATCATCAATTTTCAACCCTTTCTGACTTCATTTGATATTTTTCATGCATTTTATGATTTATTTTGAGTTAAATGACCCTGAATTTGAAAGGTAGTACAAACAAACTCGAAAAATATTTTCACTTGGCATGACATCATAATTTCACCCACATAGCAACTTCTAAAGAGTTGAGAGGGTTACAGCAAAAACTGGACGCACTTGATGAACAAATTGGACAATCTCTTTCGAAGTATGAGGGTTTTGGACGGAAACTCATCTACTACAAAGGGATTTCATTTTTAATAACTTATTTTAACTCCATACTTTTTGCGTGTTCAATATGCACAAATCAAAGGCACATCAGTAATTTTCAACCCTTTCTGACTTCATTTGATATTTTTCATGCATTTAATGATTTATTTTGAGCTAGATGACTCTAAATTTGAAAAGCAGTATAAATGAACTCTGAAACGGTTTTAACTTGGCATGACATCGTAATTTCCCCGACATATCAACTTCTAAAGAGTTTAGAGGGTTACGGCAAAAACTAGATGCACTTCGTGTAGCAATTGGACAATCTTTTTCGAAGTATGAGGGTTTCGGACGAAAACTCATCTACTCCAACGGGATTTAATTTTTAACAACTTATTTTAACACCATACTTTTTGTGTGTTCAATATGCACCATTCAAAGGTACATCATCAATTTTCAACCCTTTTTGACTTCATTTGATATTTTTCATGCATTTAATGATTTATTTTGAGCTAAATGACCCTGAATTTGAAAATCAGTACAAATGAACACTAAAATGGTTGTAACTTGGCATGACATCATAGTTTCACCCACATAGCAACTTCTAAAGAGTTGAGAGGGTTATGGCAAAAACTGGATGCACTTCGTGTACAAATTGGACAATCTCATAAGAAGTATGAGGGTTTTGGACGAAAACTCATCTATTACAACGGGATTTCATTTTTATTAACTTATTTTAACTCCATAATTTTCGTGTGTTAGATATGCACCATTCAAAGGCACATAATAAGTTTTCAGCCCTTTTTGACTTCATTTGATATTTTTCATGCATTTTATGATTTATTTTGAGTTAAATGACCCTGAATTTGAAAGGCAGTAAAAATGAACTCTAAAAAGGTTGTAACTTGGCATGACATCATAATTTCACCCACATAGCAACTTTTAAAGAGTTGAGAGGGTTACGTCAAAATTTGGATGCACTTCGTGTAGAAATTGGACAATCTCATAAGAAGTATACGGGTTTCAGACGAAAACTCAACTACTACAAAGGGATTTCATTTTTAATAACTTATTTTAACTCCATACTTTTTGTTTGTTCAATATGCACCATTCAAAGTAACATCATCAATTTTCAACCCTTTCTGACTTCATTTGATATTTTGCATGCATTGAATGACTTATTTTGAACTAGATGACCCTGAATTTGAAAAGCAGTACAAAAGAACTCCGAAAAGGTTTTAACTTGGCATGACATCATAATTTCACCCACATAGCAACTTCTAAAGAGTTGAGAGGGTTACGGCAAAAACTGGATGCACTTCGTATACAAATTGGACAATCTCTTTCGAAGTATGTGGGTTTCGGACGAAAACTCATCTATTACAAATGGATTTCATTTTTAATAACTTATTTTAACACCATACGTTTTGTGTGTTTAATATGCACCATTCAAAGGCACATCATCAATTGTCAATCCTTTCTTACTTCATTTGATATTTTTTATGCATTTTATGATTTATTTTGAGCTAAATGATCCTGAATTCGAAAAGCAGTACAAATGAACTCTAAAAGGTTGTAAATTGGCATGACAACATAATTTCACCCAAATACCAACTTTTAAAGAGTTGAGAGGGTTATGGCAAAAATTGAATGCACTTCGTGTACAAATTGGACAATTCCATAAGAAGTATGAGGGTTTCGGATGAGAACTCATCAATTCCATATGAGGGTTTTTGTGTGAGCAATATGCACCATTCAAAGGCACATCATAAATTTTCATCCCTTTCTCACTTCATTTGATATTTTTCAAGCATTTAATGATTTATTTTGAGCTAAATGACCCTGAATTTGAAAATCAGTACAGATGAACTCTAAAAAGATTGTAACTTGGCATAACATCATAATTTCACCCACATAGCAAGTTCTAAAGAGTTGAGAGGGTTACGGCAAAAAATGGATGCACTTCATGTACAAATTGGACAATCAAATAAGAAGTATAATTGGACAATCTCTTTCGAAGTATGAGGGTTTCGGACGAAAACTCATCTATTACAAAGGGATTTCATTTTTAATAACTTATTTTAACTCCATACTTTTTGTGTGTTCAATATGCACCACTCAAAGGCACATCATCAATTTTCAACCCTTTCTGACTTCATTTGATATTTTTCATGCATTTAATGATTTATTTTGAGCTAAATGACCCTGTATTTGAAAACCAGTAGAAATGAACTCTAAAAAGGTTCTAACTTGGCATGAAATCATAATTTCACCGACATAGCAACTTCTAAAGAGTTGAGAGGGTTACATCAAAAACTGGTTGCACTTCGTGTATAAATTGGACAATCTCATAAGAAGTATAAGGGTTCCGGACGAAAACTCATCTATTACAAAGGCATTTCATTTTTAATAACTTATTTTAACTCCATACTTTTTGCGTGTTCAATATGCACCATTGAAAGGCACATCACCAATTTTCAACCCTTTCTGACTTCATTTGATAATTTTCATGCATTTACTGATTTATTTTGAGCTAAATGACCCTGAATTTGAAAAGAAGTACAAATGAACTCTAAAAAGGTTGTAACTTGGCATGACATCATAATTTCACCCACATAGCAACTTTTAAAGAGTTGATAGGGTTACGGCAAAAACTGGATGCACTTCATGTACAAATTGGACAATCTCATAAGAAGTATGACGGTTTCGGACGAGAACTCATCAATTACAAATGGATTTCATTTTTAATAACTTATTTTAACTCCATAATTTTTGTGTGTTAAATATGCACCATTCAAAGGCACATCATCAATTTTCAACCCTTTCTGACTTCATTTGATATTTTTCATGCATTTAATGATTTATTTTGAGCTAAATGACTCTTAATTTGAAAATCAGTACAACTGAACTCAAAAACATTGTAACTTGGCATGACATCATAATTTCACCCACATAGCAACTTGTAAAGAGTTGAGAGGGTTACGGCAAAAACTGGATGCACTTCATGTACAAATTGGACAATCAAATAAGAAGTATGATTAGGGTTTCGGACGAGAACTCATCAATTAAAAAAGGATTTCGTTTTTAATAACTTATTTTAACTCCATAATTTTTGTGTGTTCAATATGCACCATTCAAAGGCACGTCATCAATTTTCAAACCTTTCTGACTTCATTTGATATTTTTCATGCATTTAATGATTTATTTTGAGCTAGATGACCCTGAATTTGAAAAACAGTACAAATGAATTCTGAAACGGTTTTAACTTGGCATGACATCATAATTTCACCCACATAGCAACTTCTACAGACTTGAGAGGGTTACGGCAAAAACTGGATGCACTTCGTGTAGCAATTGGACAATCTCTTTCGAAGTATGAGGGTTTCGGACGAAAACTCATCTATTACAAAGGGATTTCATTTTTAATAACTTATTTTAACTCCATACTTTTTGTGTGTTCAATATACACCACTCAAAGGCACATCATCCATTTTCAACCCTTTCTGACTTCATTTGATATTTTTCATGCATTTAATGATTTATTTTGAGCTAAATGACCCTGTATTTGAAAACCAGTACAAATCAACTCTAAAAAGGTTGTAACTTGGCATGAAATCATAATTTCACCCACATAGCAACTTCTAAAGAGTTGAGAGGGTTACATCAAAAACTGGTTGCACTTCGTGTATAAATTGGACAATCTCATAAGAAGTATAAGGGTTCCGGACAAAACTCATCTTTTACAAAGGGCTTTCAGTTTTAATAACTTATTTTAACTCCATACTTTTTGCGTGTTCAATATGCACCATTCAAAGGCACATCACCAATTTGCAACCCTTTCTGACTTCATTTGATAATTTTCATGCATTTACTAATTTACTTTGAGCAAAATGACCCTGAATTTGAAAAGCAGTACAAAGGAACTCTAAAAAGGTTGTAACTTGGCATGACATCATAATTTCACCCACATAGCAACTTTTAAAGAGTTGATAGGGTTACGGCAAAAACTGGACGCACTTCATGTACTAATTGGACAATCTCATCAGAAGTATGACGGTTCCGGACGAGAACTCATCAATTACAAATGGATTTCATTTTTAATAACTTATTTTAACTCCATAATTTTTGTGTGTTAAATATGCACCATTCAAAGGCACATCATCAATTTTCAACCCTTTCTCACTTCATTTTATATTTTTCATACATTTAATGATTTATTTTGACCTAGATGACCCTGAATTTGAAAAGCACTACAAATGAACACTGAAAAGGTTTTAACTTGGCATGACATTATAATTTCACCCAGATAGCAACTTCTAAAGAGTTTATAGGGTTACGGCAAAAACTAGATGCACTTCGTGTACCAATTGGACAATCTCTTTCGAAGTATGAGGGATTCGGACGAAAACTCATCTACTAAAAAGGGATTTCATTTTTAATAACTTATTTTAACACCATACTTTTTGTGTGTTCAATATGCACCATTCAAAGGCACATCATCAAGTTTCAACCCTTTCTTACTTCATTTGATATTTTTCATGCATTTAATGATTTATTTTTAGCTAAATGACGCTGAATTTGAAAATCAGCACAAATGAACTATAAAAAGATTGTAACTTGGCATGACATCATAATTTCACCCACATAGCAACTTATAAAGAGTTGAGAGGGTTACGGAAAAAACTGGATGCACTTCATGTACAAATTGGACAATCAAATAAGAAGTATGATTAGGGTTTCGGACGAGAACTCATCAATGAAGAAGGGATTTCATTCTTAATAACTTATTTTAACTCCATAATTTTTGTGTGTTCAATACGCACCATTCAAAAGCACATCATCAATTTTCAACCCTTTCTCACTTCATTTGATATTTTTCATGCATTTAATGATTTATTTTGAGCTAGATGACCCTGAATTTGAAAAATAGTACAAATGAATTCTGAAAAGGTTATAACTTGGCATGACATCATAATTTCACCCACATAGCAACTTCTAAACAGTTAAGAGGGTTACATTAAAAACTAATTGCACTTCGTGTATAAATTGTACAATCTCATAAGAAGTATAAGGGTTTCGGACGAAAACTCATCTATTACAAAGGGATTTCATTTAGAATAACTTTTTTTAACTCCATACTTTTTGCGTGTTCAATATGCACCATTCAAAGGCACATCATCAATTTTCAACCCTTTCTAACTTCATTTGATATTTTTCATGCATTTAATGATTTATTTTGAGCTAAATGACCCTAAATTTGAATAGTAGTACAAATGAAGTCTAAAAAGGTTGTAACTTGGCATGACATCATAATTTCACCCACATAGCAACTTCTACAGAGTTGAGAGGGTTACGGCAAAAACTGGATGCACTTCGTGTACAAATTGGACAATCTCATAAGAAGTATGAGGGTTTCGGACCAGAACTCATCAATTACAAATGTATTTCATTTTTAATAACTTATTTTAACTCCTTAATTTTTGTGTGTTCAATATGCACCATTCAAGGGCACATCATCAAGTTTCAACCCTTTCTCACTTCATTTGATATTTTTCATGCATTTAATGATTTATTTTGAGCTAGATGACTCTGAGTTTGAAAAGAAGTACAAATGAATTCTGAAAAGGTTCTAACGTGGCATGACTTCATAATTTCACCCACATAGCAACTTCTAAAGAGTTTAGAGGGTTACGGCAGAAACTAGATGCACTTCGTGTACCAATTGGACAATTTCTTTCGAAGTATGAGGGTTTCGGACGAAAACTCATCTACTACAAAGGGATTTCATTTTTAATCAATTTTTGTAACACCATACTTTTTGTGTGTTCAATATGCACCATTCAAAGGCACATCATCAATTTTCAACCCTTTCTGACTTCACTTGATATTTTTCATCCCTTTAATGATTTATTTTGAGCTAAATGACCCTGAATTTGAAAATCAGTACAAATGAACTCTAAAAAGATTGTAACTTGGCATGACATCATAATTTCACCCACATAGCAACGTCTAAAGAGTTGAGAGGGTTACGGGAAAAACTGGATGCACTTCATGTACAATTTGGACAATCAAATAAGAAGTATCATCAGGGTTTCGGACGAGAAATCATCAATGAAAAAGGGATTTCGTTTTTAATAACTGATTTTAACTCCATAATTTTTGTGTGTTCAATACGCACCATTCAAAAGCACATCATCAATTTTCAACCCTTTCTGACTTGATTTGATATTTTTCATGCATTTAATGATTTATTTTGAGCTAGATGACCCTGAATTTGAAAAACAGTACAAAGGAACTCTGAAAAGGTTTTAACTTGGCATGACATCATAATTTCACCCACATAGCAACTTCTAAAGAGTTGAGAGGGTTACATCCAAAACTGGTTGCACTTCGTGTATAAATTGTACAATCTCATAAGTATGATGGTTTCGGACGAAAACTCATCTATTACAAAGGGATTTCATTTTCAATAACTTATTTTAACTCCATACTTTTTGCGTGTTCAATATGCACCATTCAAAGGCACATCACCAATTTTCAACCCTTTCTAACTTCATTTGATATTTTTCATGCATTTAACGATTTATTTTGAGCTAAATGACCCTGAATTTGAAAAGCAGTACAAATGAACTCTAAAAAGGTTGTAACTGGGCATGACATCATAATTTCACCCATATAGCAACTTTTAAAGAGTTGATAGGGTTACGGCAAAAACAAGATGCATTTCGTGTACAAATTGGACAATCTCATAAGAAGTATGAGGGTTTCGGACGAGAACTCATCAATTACAAACGGATTTCATTTTTAGTAACTTATTTTAACTCCATAATTTTTGTGTGTTCAATATGCACCATTCAGAGGCACATCATCTATTTTCAACCCTTTCTCACTTCATTTGATATTTTTCATGCATTTAATGATTTATTTTTAGCTAAATGATGCTGAATTTGAAAATCAGCACAAATGAACTCTAAAAAGATTGTAACTTTGCATGACATCATAATTTCACCCACAAAGCAACCTCTACAGAGTTAAGAGGGTTACGGCAAAAACTGGATGCACTTCATGTACAATTTGGACAATCAAGTAAGAAGTATGATTAGGGTTTCGAACGAGAACTCATCAATGAAAAAGGGATTTCATTTTGAATAACTTATTTTAACTCCATACTTTTTGTGTTGTCAATATGCACCATTCAAAAGCACATCATCAATTTTCAACCCTTTCTGACTTCATTTGATATTTTTCATGCATTTAATGACTTATTTTGAGCTAGATGACCCTGAATTTGGAAAACAGTACAAATGAACTGTGAAAAGGTTTTAACTTGGCATGACATCCTAATTTCACCCACATAGCAACTTCTAAAGAGTTGAGAGGTTAACGTCAAAAACTAGTTGCACTTCGTGTATAAATTGTACAATCTCATAAGAAGTATAAGGGTTTCGGACGAAAACTCATGTATTACAAAGGGATTTCATTTTTAATAACTTATTTTAACTCCATACTTTTTGTGTGTTCAATATGCACCACTCAAAGGCACATCATCAATTTTCAACCCTTTCTTACTTCATTTGATATTTTTCACGCATTTAATGATTTATTTTGAGCTAAATGACCCTGAATTTGAAAACCCATACAAATGAACTCTAAAAAGGTTGTAACTGGGCATGACATCATATTTCACCCACATAACAACTTCTAAAGAGTTGAGAGGGTTACATCAAAAACTGGTTGCACTTCGTGTATAAATTGGGCAATCTCATAAGAAGTATAAGGGTTTCGGACGAAAACTCATCTATTACAAAGGGATTTCATTTTAATAACTTTTTTTAACTCCATACTTTTAGCGTGTTCAATATACACCATTCAAAGGCACATCATCAAATTTCAACCCTTTCTGACTTCATTTGATATTTTTCATGCATTTAATGATTTATTTTGAGCTAAATGACCCTGAATTTGAAAAGGAGTACAAATGAACTCTGAAAAGGTTGTAACTTGGCATGACATCATAATTTCACCCACATAGCAACTTTTAAAGAGTTGAGAGGGTTACGGCAAAAACTAGATGCACTTCGTGTACAAATTGGACAATCTCATAAGAAGTATGAGGGTTTCGGACGAGAACTCATCAATTACAAACGGATTTCATTTTTAATAACTTATTTTACCTCCATAATTTTTGTGTGTTCAATATGCACCATTCAAAGGCACATCATCAATTTTCAACCCTTTCTCACTTCATTTGATATTTTTCAGGCATTTAATGATTTATTTTGAGCTAGATGACCCTGAATTTGAAAAGCGATACAAATGAACTCTGAAAAGGTTTTAACGTGGCCTGACATCATAATTTCACCCACATAGCAACTTATAAAGAGTTTAGAGGGTTACGGCAAAAACTAGATGCACTTCGTGTACCAATTGGACAATCTCTTTAGAAGTGTGAGGGTTTCAGACGAAAACTCATCTACTACAAAGCGATTTCATTTTTATAACTTATTTTAACACCATACTTTTTGGGTGTTCAATATGCACCATTCAAAGGCACATCATAAATTTTCAACCCCTTTTGACTTCATTTGATATTTTTCATGCATTTAATGATTTATTTTGAACTAAATGACCCTGAATTTGAAAATCAGTACAAATGAACTCTAAAAAGATTGTAAATTGGCATGACATCATAATTCCACCCACATAGCAACTTCTAAAGAGTTGAGAGGGTTACGGCAAAAACTGGATGCACTTCATGTACAAATTGGACAATCAAATAAGAAGTATGATCAGGGTTTCAGACGAGAACTCATCAATTAAAAAGGATTTCGTTTTTAATAACTTATATTAACTCCATAATTTTTTTGTGTTCAATATGCACCATTCAAAGGTACATCATCAATTTTCAACCCTTTCTGACTTCATTTGATACTTTTCATGCATTTAATTATTTATTTTGAGCTAGATGACCCTGAATTTGAAAAACAGTACAAATGAACTCTGAAAAGGTTTTAACTTGGCATGACATCATATTTTCACGCACATAGCAACTTCTAAAGAGTTGAGAGGGTTACGGCAAAAACTGGATGCACTTCGTGTACCTATTGGACAATCTCTTTCGAAGTATGAGGGTTTCAGACCAAAACTCATCTATTACAAAGGGATTTCATTTTTAATAACTTATTTCAACTCCATACTTTTCGCGTGTTTAATATGCACCATTTAAAGGCACATCATCAATTTTCAACCCTTTCTGACTTCATTTGATATTTTTCATGCATTTAATGATTTATTTTGAGCTAAATGGCCCTGAATTTGAAAATTAGTACAAATGAACTCTAAAAAGGTTGTAACTTGGCATGACATCATAATTTCACCCACATAGCAACTTTTAAAGATTTGAGAGGGTTATAGTAAAAACTAGATGCACTTCATGTACAAATTGGACAATCTCATAAGAAGTATGAGGGTTTCGGACGAGAACTCATCAATAACAAACGGATTTCATTTGCAATAACTTATTTTAACTCCATAATTTTTGTGTGTTCAATAGGCACATCATCAATTTTCAACCCTTTCTTACTTTATTTGATATTTTTCATGCATTTAATTTTTTATTTTGAGCTAGATGACCCTGAATTTGAAAAGCAGTACAAATGAACTCTGAAAAGGTTTTAACTTGCATTACATCATAATTTCACCCACATAGCAACTTCTAAAGAGTTTAGAGGGTTAGGGCAAAAACTGGATGCACTTCGTGTACCAATGGGACAATCTGTTTCGAAGTATGAGGGTTTCGGACGAAAACTCATCTACTACAAAAAGATTTCATTTTTAATAACTTATTTTAACACCATACTTTTTGTGTGTTCAATATGCACCATTAAAAGGAACATCATCAATTTTCAACCCTTTCTGACTTCATTTGATATTTTTCGTGCATTTAATGATTTATTTTGAGCTAAATGACCCTGAATTTGAAAATGAGTACAAATGAACTCTAGTAAGATTGTAACTTGGCATGACATCATAATTTCACCCACATAGCAACTTCTAAAGAGTTGAGAGGGTTGCGGCAAAAACTGGATGCACTTCATGTACAAATTGGACAATCAAATAAGAAGTATGATCAGGGTTTTGGACGAGAACTCATCAATTAAAAAGGGATTTCGTTTTTAATAACTTATTTTAACTCCATAATTTTTTTGTCTTCAATATGCACCATTTAAAGGCACATCATCAATTTTCAACCCTTTCTGACTTCATTTGATATTTTCATGCATTTAATGATTTATTTTTAGCTAGATGACCCTTAATTTGAAAAACAGTACAAATGAACTCTGAAAAGGTTTTAACTTGGCATGACATCATAATTTCACCCACATAGCAACTTCTAAAGAGTTGAGAGGGTTACGGCAAAAACTGGATGCACTTCGTGTACCAATTGGACAATCTCTTTCGAAGTATGAGGGTTTCGGACGAAAACTCATCTATTACAAAGGGATTTCATTTTTAATAACTTATTTTATCTCCATACTTTTTGTGTGTTCAATATGCACCACTCAAAGGCACATCATCAAGTTTCAACCCTTTCTGAGTTCATTTGATATTTTTCATGCATTTAATGATTTAATTTGAGCTAAATGACCCTGAATTGTAAAACCAGTACAAATGAACTCTAAAAAGGTTGTAACTTGGCATGACATCATAATTTCACCAACAGAGAAACTTCTAAAGAGATGAGAGGGTTACATCAAAAACTGGTTGCACTTCGTGTTTAAATTGGACAATCTCATAAGAAGTATAAGGGTTTCGGACGAAAACTCATCTATTAGAAAGGGATTTCATTTTTAATAACTTTTTTAACTCCATACTTTTTGCGTGTTCAATATGCACCATTCAAAGGCACGTCATAAATTTTCAACCGTTTCTGACTTCATTTGATATTTTTCATGCATTTAATGATTTATTTTGAGCTAAATGACCCTGAATTTGAAAAGCAATACAAATGAACTCTGAAAAGGTTGTAACTCGGCATGACATCATAATTTCACCCACATAGCAACTTTTAAAGAGTTGAGAGGGTTACGGGCAAAACTCGATGCACTTCGTGTACAAATTGGACAATCTCATAAGAAGTATGAGGGTTTCGGACGAGAACTCATCTATTACACAGGGATTTCATTTTTAATAACTTTGTTTAACAGCATACGTTTTGTGTGCAAAATATGCACCATGCAAAGGCACATCATCAATTTTCAACCCTTTCTGACTTCATTTGATATTTTTCATGCATTTTATGATTTATTTTGAGATAAATGACCCTGAATTCGAAAAGCGGTACAAATGAACTCTAAAAAGGTTGTAACTTGGCATGACATCATAATTTCACCCACATAGCAACTTTTAAAGAGTTGATGGTAACGGCAAAAACTGGATGCACTTCGTGTACCAATTGGAGAATCTCTTTCGAAGTATGAGGGTTTCGGACGAAAGCTCATCTACTACAAAAGTATTTCATTTTTAATAACTTATTTTAACACCATACTTTTTTTGTGTCCAATATGCACCATTCAAAGGAACAACATCAATTTTCAACCCTTTCTGACTTTATTTGATATTTTTCATGCATTTAATGATTTATTTTGAGCTAGATGACCCTGAATTAGAAAATCAGTACAAATGAACTCTAAAATGGTGGTATCTTGGCATGCATCATAATTTCACCCACATAGCAACTTGTAGAGAGTTGAGAGAGTTACGGCAAAAACTGGATGCACTTCATGTACAAAATGGACAATCAAATAAGAAGTGTGATCAGGGTTTCAGACGAGAACTCATCAATTAAAAAGGGATTTCGTTTTTAATAACTTATATTAACCCCATAATTTTTCTGTGTTCAATATGCACCATTCAAAGGCACATCATGAATTTTCAACCCTTTCTGACTTCATTTGATATTTTTCATGCATTTAATTATTTATTTTGAGCTAGATGACCCTGAATTTGAAAAACAGTACAAACGAACTCTGAAAAGGTTTTAACTTGGCATGACATCATAATTTCACCCACATAGCAACTTCTAAAGTGTTGAGAGGGTTACGGCAAAAACTGGATGCACTTCGTGTACCTATTGGACAATCTCTTTCAAAGTATGAGGGTTTCGGACGAAAACTCATCTATTACAAAGGGATTTCATTTTTAATAACTTATTTTAACTCCATACTTTTTGTGTGTTCAATATGCACCACTCAAAGGCACATCATCAATTTTTAACCCTTTCTGACTTCATTTGATATTTTTCATGCATTTAATTATTTATTTTGAGCTAGATGACCCTGAATTTGAAAAACAGTACAAATGAACTCTGAAAAGGTTTTAACTTGGCATGACATCATATTTTCACCCACATAGCAACTTCTAAAGAGTTTAGAGGGTTAGGGCAAAAACTGGATGCACTTCGTGTACCAATGGGACAATCTGTTTCGAAGTATGAGGGTTTCAGACGAAAACTCATCTACTACAAAAGGATTTCATTTTTAATAACTTATTTTAACACCATACTTTTTGTGTGTTCAATATGCACCATTAAAAGGCACATCATCAATTTTCAACCCTTTCTGACTTCATTTGATATTTTTCATGCATTTAATGATTTATTCTGAGCTAAATAACCCTGAATTTGAAAATCAGTACAAATGAACTCTAGAAAGATTGTAACTTGGCATGACATTATAATTTCACCCGCATAGCAACTTCTAAAGAGTTGAGAGGGTTACGGCAAAAACTGGATGCACTTCATGTACAAATTGGACAATCAAATAAGAAGTATGATCAGGGTTTCGGACGAGAACTCATCAATTAAAAAGGGATTTCGTTTTTAATAACTTATTTTAACTCCATAATTTTTTTGTCTTCAATATGCACCATTTAAAGGCACATCATGAATTTTCAACCCTTTGTGACTTCATTTGATATTTTTCATGCATTTAATGATTTATTTTTAGCTAGATGACACTGAATTTGAAAAACAATACAAATGAACTCTAAAAAGGTTTTAACTTGGCACGACATCATAATTTCACCCACATAGCAACTTCTAAAGAGTTGAGAGGGTTACGGCAAAAACTGGATGCACTTCGTGTACCAATTGGACAATCTCTTTCGAAGTTTGAGGGTTTGGGACGAAAACTCATCTATTACAAAGGGATTTCATTTTTAATAACTTATTTTAACTCCATACTTTTTGTGTGTTCAATATGCACCACTCAAAGGCACATCATGAAGTTTCAACCCTTTCTGAGTTCATTTGATATTTTTCATGCATTTAATGATTTATTTTGAGCTAAATGACCCTGAATTGTAAAACCAGTACAAATGAACTCTAAAAAGGTTGTAACTTGTCATGACATCATAATTTCACCAACATAGAAACTTCTAAAGAGTTGAGAGGGTTACATCAAAAACTGGTTGCACTTCGTGTATAAATTGGACAATCTCATAAGAAGTATAAGGGTTTCGGACGAAAACTCATATATTACAAAGGGATTTCATTTTTAATAACTTTTTTTAACTCCATACTTTTTGCGTGTTCAATATGCACCATTCAAAGGCACATCTTAAATTTTCAACCCTTTCTGACTTCATTTGATATTTTTCATGCATTTAATGATTTATTTTGAGCTAAATGACCCTGAATTTGAAAAGCAGTACAAATGAACTCTGAAAAGGTCGTAACTCGGCATGACATCATAATTTCACCCACATAGCAACTTTTAAAGAGTTCAGAGGGTTACGGGAAGAACTGGATGCACTTCGTGTACAAATTGGACAATCTCATAAGAAGTATGAGGGTTTCGGACGAGAACTCATCTATTACACAGGGATTTCATTTTTAATAACTTTGTTTAACAGCATACGTTTTGTGTGCAAAATATGCACCATGCAAAGGCGGATCATCAATTTTCAACCCTTTCTGACTTCATTTGATAATTTTCATGCATTTTATGATTTATTTTGAGCTAAATGACCCTGAATTCGAAAAGCGGTACAAACGAACTCTAAAAAGGTTGTAACTTGGCATGACATCATAATTTCACCCACATAGCTACTTTTAAAGAGTTGAGGGTAACCGCAAAAACTGGATGCACTTCGTGTACCAATTGGACAATCCCTTTTGAAGTATGAGGGTTTCGGACGAAAGCTCATCTACTATAAAAGGATTTCATTTTTAATAACTTATTTTAACACCATACTTTTTTGTGTCCAATATGCATCATTCAAAGGCACAGCATCAATTTTCAACCCTTTCTGACTTTATTTGATATTTTTCATGCATTTAATGATTTATTTTGAGCTAGATGACCCTGAATTTGAAAATCAGTACAAATGAACTCTGAAAAGGTTTTAACTTGGCATGACATCATAATTTCACCCACATAGCAACTTCTAAAGAGTTGAGAGAGTTACGGCAAAAACTGGATGCACTTCATGTACCTATTGGACAATCTCTTTCGAAGTATGAGGGTTTCGGACGAAAACTCATCTATTACAAAGGGATTTCATTTTTAATAACTTATTTTAACTCCATACTTTTTGTGTGTTCGATATGCACCATTCAAAGTTACATCAGCAATTTTCAACCTTTCTGACTTCATTTGATATTTTCATGCATTGAATGATTTATTTTGAGCTAAATGCCCCTGAATTTGAAAATCAGTACAAATGAACACTAAAATGGTTGTAACTTGGCATGCCATCATGATTTCACCCACATAGCAACTTCTAAAGAGTTGAGAGGGTTACGGCAAAAACTGGATGCACTTCATGTACAAATTGGACAATCAAATAAGAAGTATGAGGGTTTCGGACGAGAACTCATCAATAACAAACGGATTTCATTTTCAATAACTTATTTTAACTCCATAATTTTTGTGTGTTCAATATGCACCATTCAAAGGCACATCATCAATTTTCAACCCTTTCTTACTTTATTTGATATTTTTCATGCATTTAATTTTTTATTTTGAGCTAGATGACCCTGAATTTGAAAAGCAGTACAAATGAACTCTGAAAAGGTTTTAACTTGCATTACATCATAATTTCACCCACATAGCAGCTTCTAAAGAGTTTAGAGGGTTAGGGCAAAAACTGGATGCACTTCGTGTACCAATGGGACAATCTGTTTCGAAGTATGAGGGTTTCGGACGAGAACTCATCTACTACAAAAGAATTTCATTTTTAATAACTTATTTTAACACCATACTTTTTGTGTGTTGAATATGCACCATTAAAAGGCACATCATCAATTTTCAACCCTTTCTGACTTCATTTGACATTTTTCGTGCATTTAACGATTTATTTTGAGCTAAATGACCCTGAATTTGAAAATCAGTACAAATGAACTCTAGAAAGATTGTAACTTGGCATGACATCATAATTTCACCCACATAGCAACTTCTCAAGAGTTGAGAGGGTTACGGCAAAAACTGGATGCACTTCATGTACAAATTGGACAATCAAATAAGAAGTATGATCAGGGTTTCGGACAAGAACTCATCAATTAAAAAGGGATTTCGTTTTTAATAACTTATTTTAACTCCATAATTTTTTTTGTCTTCAATATGCACCATTCAAAGGCACATCATCAATTTTCAACCCTTTCTCACTTCATTTGATATTTTTCATGCAATTAATGATTTATTTTTAGCTAGATGACCCTGAATTTGAAAAACAATACAAATGAACTCTGAAAAGGTTTTAACTTGGCATGACATCATAATTTCACCCACATAGCAACTTCTAAAGAGTTGAGAGGGTTACGGCAAAAACTGGATGCACTTCGTGTACCAATTGGACAATCTCTTTCGAAGTATGAGGGTTTCGGACGAAAACTCATCTATTACAATGGGATTTCATTTTGAATAACTTATTTTAACTCCATACTTTTTGTGTGTTCAATATGCACCACTCAAAGGCACATCATCAAGTTTCAACCCTTTCTGAGTTCATTTGATATTTTTCATGCATTTAATGATTTATTTTGAGCTAAATGACCCTGAATTGTAAAACCAGTACAAATGAACTCTAAAAAGGTTGTAACTTGGCATGACATCATAATTTCACCAACATAGAAACTTATAAAGAGTTGAGAGGGTTACATCAAAAACTGGTTGCACTTCGTGTATAAATTGGACAATCTCATAAGAAGTATAAGGGTTTCGGACGAAAACTCATCTATTACAAAGGGATTTCATTTTTAATAACTTTTTTTAACTCCATACTTTTTGCGTGTTCAATATGCACCATTCAAAGGCACATCATAAATTTTCAACCCTTTCTGACTTCATTTGATATTTTTCATGCATTTAATGATTTATTTTGAGCTAAATGACCCTGAATTTGAAAAGCAGTACAAATGAACTCTGAAAAGGTTGTAACTCGGCATGACATCATAATTTCACCCACATAGCAACCTTTAAAGAGTTGAGAGGGTTACGGGAAAAACTGGATCCACTTCGTGTACAAATTGGACAATCTCATAAAAAGTATGAGGGTTTCGGACGAGAACTCATCTATTACACAGGGATTTCATTTTTAATAACTTTGTTTAACAGCATACGTTTTGTGTGCAAAATATGCACCATGCAAAGGCACATCATCAATTTTCAACCCTTTCTGACGTCATTTGATATTTTTCATGCATTTTATGATTTATTTTGAGCTAAATGACCCTGAATTCGAAAAGTGGTACAAATGAACTCTAAAAAGGTTGTACCTTGGCATGACATTATTATTTCACCCACATAGCAACTTTTAAAGAGTTGAGGATAACGGCAAAAATTGGATGCACTTCGTGTACCAATTGGACAATCTCTTTCGAAGTATGAGGGTTTCGGACGAAAGCTCATCTACTACAAAAGGATTTCATTTTTAATAACATATTTTAACACCATACTTTTTTTGTGTCCAATATGCACCATCCAAAGGCACAACGTCAATTTTCAACCCTTTCTGACTTTATTTGATATTTTTCATGCATTTAATGATTTATTTTGAGCTAGATCACCCTGAATTTGAAAGTCAGTACAAATGAACTCTAAAATGGTTGTAACTTGGCATGCATCATAATTTCACCCACATAGCAACTTCTAGAGAGTTGAGAGAGTTACGGCAAAAACTGGATGTACTTCGTGTACAAATTCGACAATCTCATAAGAAGTATGAGGGTTTCTGATGAGAACTCATCTATTACAAAGGGATTTTATTTTTAATAACTTATTTTAACTCCATACTTTTTGTGTGTTCAATATGCACCATTCAAAGGCACATCATCAATTTTCAACCCTTTCTGACTTCATTTGATATTTTTCATGCATTTATTGATTTATTTTGAGCTAGATGACCCTGAATTTGAAAACCAGTATAAATGAACACTGAAACGGTTTTAACTTGGCATGACATCATATTTTCACCCACATACCAACTTCTAAAGAGTTTAGAGGGTTACCGCAAAAACTGGATGCACTTCGTGTAGCAATTGGACAATCTCTTTCGAAGTATGAGTGTTTCGGACGAAAACTCACCTACTACAACGGGATTTCATTTTTAACAACTTATTTTAACACGATACTTTTTGTGTGTTCAATATGCACCATTCAAAGGCACATCATCAATTTTAAACCCTTTCTTACTTCATTTGATATTTTTCATGCATTTTATGATTTATTTTGAGCTAAATGACCCTGAATTTGAAAAGCAGTACAAAAAACTCTAAAAAGGTTGTAACTTGGCATGACATCATAATTTCACCCACATAGCAACTTCTAAAGAGTTGAGAGGGTTACGGCAAAAACTGGATGCACTTCGTGTACAAATTGGACAATCACATAAGAACAATGAGGGTTTCGTACGAGAACTCATCAATTACAAAGGCGTTTCATTTTTAATAACTTATTTTAACTCCATAATTTTTGCGTGTTCAATATGCACCATTCAAAGGCACATAATCAATTTTCAACCCTTTCTGACTTCATTTGATATTTTTCATGCATTTAAAGATTTATTTTGACCTAGATGACCCTGAATTTGAAAAGTAGTACAAATGAACTCTGAATTTTTTTAAACTTGGCATAACATCATAATTTCACCCACATACCAACTTCTAAAGAGTCTATAGGGTTACGGCAAAAACTGGATGCACTTCGTGTACCAATTGGACAATCACTTTCGAAGTATGAGGGTTTCGGACGAAAACTCATCTACTACAAAGGGATTTCATTTTTAATAACTTATATTAACACCATACTTTTTGTGTGTTAAATATGCACCATTCAAAGGCACATCATAAATTTTCAACCCTTTCTTACTTCATTTGATATTTTTCTTGCATTTTATGATTTATTTTGAGCTAAATGACCCTGAATTTGAAAAGTAGTACAAATAAACTCTAAAAAGGTTGTAACTTGGCATGACATCATAATTTCACCCACATAGCAACTTTTAAAGAGTTGAGAGGGTTACGACAAAAACTGGATGCACTTCGTGTAGAAATTGGACAATCTCATAAGAAGTATGAGGGTTTCAGACGAAAACTCATCTATTACAAAGGGATCTCATTTTTAATAACATATTTTAACTCCATACTTTTTGTGTGTTCAATATGCACCATTCAAAGGCACATCATCAATTTTCAACCATTTCTGACTTTATTTGATATTTTTCATGCATTTCATGATTTATTTTGCTCTAAATGACCCTGAATTTGAAAAGCAATACAAATGAACTCTAAAAAGGTTGTAACTTGGCATGACATCTTAATTTCACCCACCTACCAACATCTAAAGAGTTTAGAGGGTTACGGCAAAAACTGGATGCACTTCGTGTACCAATTGGACAATCTCTTTCGGAGTATGAGGGTTTCGGACGAAAACTCATCTACTACAAAGGGATTTCATTTTTAATAACTTATTTTAACACCATACTTTTTGTGTGTTTAATATGCACCATTCCAAGGCACATCATCAATTTTCAACTATGTCTGACTTCATTTGATATTTTTCATTCATTTAATGATTTATTTCGAGCTAAATGAGCCTAAATTTCAAAAGTAGTACAAATGAACTCTAAAAAGGTTCTAAATTGGCATGACATCATAATTTCACCCACATAGCAACTTCTAGAGATTTGAGAGGGTGACGGCAAAAACTGGATTCACTTCGTGTATAAATTGGACAATCTCATAAGAAGTATGAGGGTTTTGGACGAAAAATCATCTATTACAAAGGGATTTCATTTTTAATAACTTATTTTAACTCCATACTTTTTGTGTGTTCAATATGCACCATTCAAAGGCAGATCCTCAATTTTCAACCCTTACTGACTTCATTTGATATTTTTCATGCATTAAATGATTTATTTTGAGCTAGATGACCCTGAATTTGAAAAGCAGTACAAATGAACTCTGAAAAGGTTTTAACTTGGCATGACATCATAATTTCACCCACATAGCAACTTCTAAAGAGTTGAGAGGGTTACGGCAAAAATTGGATGCACTTCGTGTACAAATTGGACAATCTCTTTCGAAGTATAAGAGTTTCGCACGAAAACTCATCTACTACAAAGGGATTTCATTTTTAATAACTTATTTTAACACCATACTTTTTGTGTGTTCAATATGAACCATGCAAAGGCACATCATCAATTTTCAACCCTTTCTGACTTCATTTGATATTTTTCATGGAATTTATAATTTATTTTGAGCTAAATTACCCTAAATTTGAAAAGCAGTACAAATGAACTCTAAAAAGGTTGTAACTTGGCATGACATCATAATTTCACCCACATAGTAACTTTTAAAGAGTTGAGAGGGTTACGGCAAAAAATGGATGCACTTCGTGTACAAATTGGACAATCTCATAAGAACTATGAGGGTTTCGGACGAAAACTCATCTATTACAAAGGGATTTCATTTTTAATAACTTATTTTAACTCCATACTTTTTGTGTGTTCGATATGCACCATTCAAAGGCACATCATCAAGTTTCAACCCTTTCTGACTTCATTTGATATGTTTCATGCATTTAATGATTTATTTTTAGCTAAATGACCCTGAATTTGAAAATCAGTACAAATGAACTCTAAAATGGTTTTAACTTGGTATGCCATCATGATTTCATCCACATAGCAACTTCTAAAGAGTTGAGAGGGTTACGACAAAACTGGATGCACTTCATGTACAAATTGGACAATCAAATAAGAAGTATGAGGGTTTCGGACGAGAACTCACCAATTACAAAGGAATTTCATTTTTAATAAATTATTTTAACAACATAATTTTTGTGTGTTCAATATTCACCATTAAAGGAACATCATCAATTTTCAACCCTTTCTGACTTCATTTGATATTTTTCATGCATTTTATGATTTATTTTGACCTAAATGACCCTGAATTTGAAAAGCAGTACAAATGAACTCTGAAAAAGTTTTAACTTGGCATGACATCATAATTTCACCCACATAGAAACTTCTAAAGAGTTGAGAGGGTGACGGCAAAAACTCGATGCACTTCATGTACCAATTGGACAATCTCTTTCGAAGTATGAGGGTTTCAAACGAAAACTCATGTACTACAAAGGGATTTCATTTTGAATTACTTATTTTAACACCATACATTTTGTGTGTTTAATATGCACCATTCAAAGGCACATCATCAATTCTCAACCCTTTGTGACTTCATTTGATATTTTCCATGCATTTTATGATTTATTTTGAGCTAAATCACCCTGAATTTGAAAAGCAGTACAAATGAACTCTAAAAAGGTTGTAACTTGGCATGACATCATAATTTCACCCACATAGCAACTTCTAGAGAGTTGAGAGGGTTACGACAAAAACTGGATGCACTTCGTGTACAAATTGGACAATCTCATCAGAAGTATGAGGGTTTCTTATGAAAACTCATCTATTACAAATGGATTTCATTTTTAATAACTTATTTTAACTCCATACTTTTTGCGTGTTCAATATGCACCATTCAAAGGCACATCATCAATTTTCAACCATTTTTGACTTCATTTGATATTTTTCAGGCATTCAATGATTTATTTTGAGCTAAATGACCCCGAATTTGAAAAGCAGTACAAATGAACTCTAAAAAGATTGTAACTATTCATGACATCATAATTTCACCCACATAGCAACTTTTAAAGAGTTGAGAGGGTTACGGCAAAAAATGGATGCACTTCGTGTACAAATTGGACAATCTCATAAGAACTATGAGGGTTTCGGAAGAAAACTCATCTATTACAAAGCGATTTCATTTTTAATAACTTATTTTAACTCCATACTTTTTGTGTGTTCGATATGCACCATTCAAAGGCACATCATCAATTTTCAACCCTTTCTGACTTCATTTAATATTTTTCATGCATTTAATGATTTATTTTTAGCTAAATGACCCTGAATTTGAAAATCAGTACAAATGAACTCTAAAATGGTTGTAACTTGGTATGCCATCATGATTTCACCCACATAGCAACTTCTAAAGAGTTGAGAGGGTTACGGCAAAACTGGATGCACTTCATGTACAAATTGGACAATCAAATAAGAATTATGAGGGTTTCGGTCGAGAACTCACCAACTACAAAGGAATTTCATTTTTAATAACTTATTTTAACAACATAATTTTTGTGTGTTCAATATTGACCATTCAAAGGCATATCATCAAGTTTCAACCCTTTCTCACTTCATTTGATATTTTTCATGCATTTAATGATTTATTTTGAGCTAAATGACCCTAAATTTGAAAACCAGTACAAATGAACTCTGAAAAGGTTTTAACTTGGCATGGCATCATAATTTCACTCACATAGCAACTTCTAAAGAGTTTAGAGGGTTACGGCAAAAACTGGATGCACTTCGTGTACAAATTAAACAATCTCTTCCGAAGTGTGAGGGTTTCGGACGAAAACTCATCTACTACAAAGGGATTTCATTTTTAATTACTTATTTTAACACCATACATTTTGTGTGTTTAATATGCACCATTCAAAGGGACATCATCAATTTGCAACCCTTCGTGACTTCATTTGATATTTTTCATGCATTTTATGATTTATTTTGAGCTAAATGACCCTCTCAACTTGGTATGCCATCATGATTTCACCCACATAGCAACTTCTAAAGAGTTGAGAGGGTTACGGCAAAACTGGATGCACTTCATGTACAAATTGGACAATTTCATAAGAAGTATGAGGGTTTCGGACGAAAACTCATCTATTACAAATGGATTTCATTTTTGATAACTTATTTTAACTCCATACTTTTTGTGTGTTCAATATGCACCATTCAAAGGCACATCATCAATTTTCAACTCTTTCTGACTTCATTTGATATTTTTTATTCATTTAATGATTTATATCGAGCTAAATGACCCTGAATTTGAAAAGCAATACAAATGAACTCTAAAAAGGTTGTAACTTGGCATGACATCATAATTTAACCCACATAGCAACTTCTAAAGAGTTGAGAGGGTTACAGCAAAAACTGGATGCACTTCGTGTACAAATTGGACAATCTCATCAGAAGTATGAGGGTTTCTTATGAAAACTCATCTATTACAAATGGATTTCATTTTTAATAACTTATTTTAACTCCATACTTTTTGCGTGTTCAATATGCACCATTCAAAGGCACATCATCAATTTTCAACCATTTTTGACTTCATTTGATATTTTTCAGGCATTCAATGATTTATTTTGAGCTAAATGACCCCGAATTTGAAAAGCAGTACAAATGAACTCTAAAAAGATTGTAACTATTCATGACATCATAATTTCACCCACATAGCAACTTTTAAAGAGTTGAGAGGGTTACGGCAAAAAATGGATGCACTTCGTGTACAAATTGGACAATCTCATAAGAACTATGAGGGTTTCGGAAGAAAACTCATCTATTACAAAGCGATTTCATTTTTAATAACTTATTTTAACTCCATACTTTTTGTGTGTTCGATATGCACCATTCAAAGGCACATCATCAATTTTCAACCCTTTCTGACTTCATTTAATATTTTTCATGCATTTAATGATTTATTTTTAGCTAAATGACCCTGAATTTGAAAATCAGTACAAATGAACTCTAAAATGGTTGTAACTTGGTATGCCATCATGATTTCACCCACATAGCAACTTCTAAAGAGTTGAGAGGGTTACGGCAAAACTGGATGCACTTCATGTACAAATTGGACAATCAAATAAGAATTATGAGGGTTTCGGTCGAGAACTCACCAACTACAAAGGAATTTCATTTTTAATAACTTATTTTAACAACATAATTTTTGTGTGTTCAATATTGACCATTCAAAGGCATATCATCAATTTTCAACCCTTTCTCACTTCATTTGATATTTTTCATGCATTTAATGATTTATTTTGAGCTAAATGACCCTAAATTTGAAAACCAGTACAAATGAACTCTGAAAAGGTTTTAACTTGGCATGGCATTATAATTTCACTCACATAGCAACTTCTAAAGAGTTTAGAGGGTTACGGCAAAAACTGGATGCACTTCGTGTACAAATTAAACAATCTCTTCCGAAGTGTGAGGGTTTCGGACGAAAACTCATCTACTACAAAGGGATTTCATTTTTAATTACTTATTTTAACACCATACATTTTGTGTGTTTAATATGCACCATTCAAAGGCACATCATCAATTTGCAACCCTTCGTGACTTCATTTGATATTTTTCATGCATTTTATGATTTATTTTGAGCTAAATGACCCTCTCAACTTGGTATGCCATCATGATTTCACCCACATAGCAACTTCTAAAGAGTTGAGAGGGTTACGGCAAAACTGGATGCACTTCATGTACAAATTGGACAATTTCATAAGAAGTATGAGGGTTTCGGACGAAAACTCATCTATTACAAATGGATTTCATTTTTGATAACTTATTTTAACTCCATACTTTTTGTGTGTTCAATATGCACCATTCAAAGGCACATCATCAATTTTCAACTCTTTCTGACTTCATTTGATATTATTTATTCATTTAATGATTTATATCGAGCTAAATGACCCTGAATTTGAAAAGCAATACAAATGAACTCTAAAAAGGTTGTAACTTGGCATGACATCATAATTTAACCCACATAGCAACTTCTAAAGAGTTGAGAGGGTTACAGCAAAAACTGGATGCACTTTGTGTATAAATTGGACAATCTCATAACAGTATGTAGGTTTCGGACAAAAACTCATCTATGACAAAGGGATTTCATTTTTAATAACTTATTTTAACACCATACTTTTTGTGTGTACAACATGCACCATTCAAAGGCACATCATCAATTTTCAACCCTTTCTGACTTCATTTGATATTTTTCATGCATTTTATGATTTATTTTGAGCTAAATGACCCTGTATTTGAAAAGCAGTACAAATGAACTCTGAAAAGGTTTTAACTTGGCATGACAGCATAATTTCACCCACATAGCAACTTTTAAACACTTGAGAGGGTTACGGCAAAAACCAGATGCACTTTGTGTACAAATTGGACAATCTCATCAGAAGTATGAGGGTTTCGGACGAAAACTCATCTATTACAAAGGGATTTCATTTTTAATAACTTATTTTAACTCCATAATTTTTGTGTGTTCGATATGCACCATTCAAAGTCACATCAGCAATTTTCAACCCTTTCTGACTTCATTTGATATTTTCATGCATTGAATGATTTATTTTGAGCTAAATGCCCCTGAATTTGAAAATCAGTACAAATGAACACTAAAATGGTTGTAACTTGGCATGACATCATAATTTCACCCACATAGCAACTTCTAAAGAGTTGAGAGGGTTACGGCAAAAACTGGATGCACTTCGTGTACAAATTGGACAATCACATAAGAACAATGAGGGTTTCGTACGAGAACTCATCAATTACAAAGGCGTTTCATTTTTAATAACTTATTTTAACTCCATAATTTTTGCGTGTTCAATATGCACCATTCAAAGGCACATAATCAATTTTCAACCCTTTCTGACTTCATTTGATATTTTTCATGCATTTAAAGATTTATTTTGACCTAGATGACCCTGAATTTGAAAAGTAGTACAAATGAACTCTGAATTTTTTTAAACTTGGCATAACATCATAATTTCACCCACATACCAACTTCTAAAGAGTCTATAGGGTTACGGCAAAAACTGGATGCACTTCGTGTACCAATTGGACAATCACTTTCGAAGTATGAGGGTTTCGGATGAAAACTCATCTACTACAAAGGGATTTCATTTTTAATAACTTATTTTAACACCATACTTTTTGTGTGTTAAATATGCACCATTCAAAGGCACATCATAAATTTTCAACCCTTTCTTACTTCATTTGATATTTTTCTTGCATTTTATGATTTATTTTGAGCTAAATGACCCTGAATTTGAAAAGTAGTACAAATAAACTCTAAAAAGGTTGTAACTTGGCATGACATCATAATTTCACCCACATAGCAACTTTTAAAGAGTTGAGAGGGTTACGACAAAAACTGGATGCACTTCGTGTAGAAATTGGACAATCTCATAAGAAGTATGAGGGTTTCAGACGAAAACTCATCTATTACAAAGGGATCTCATTTTTAATAACATATTTTAACTCCATACTTTTTGTGTGTTCAATATGCACCATTCAAAGGCACATCATCAATTTTCAACCATTTCTGACTTTATTTGATATTTTTCATGCATTTCATGATTTATTTTGATCTAAATGACCCTGAATTTGAAAAGCAATACAAATGAACCCTAAAAAGGTTGTAACTTGGCATGACATCTTAATTTCACCCACATACCAACATCTAAAGAGTTTAGAGGGTTACGGCAAAAACTGGATGCACTTCGTGTACCAATTGGACAATCTCTTTCGGAGTATGAGGGTTTCGGACGAAAACTCATCTACTACAAAGGGATTTCATTTTTAATAACTTATTTTAACACCATACTTTTTGTGTGTTTAATATGCACCATTCAAAGGCACATCATCAATTTTCAACTATGTCTGACTTCATTTGATATTTTTCATTCATTTAATGATTTATTTCGAGCTAAATGAGCCTAAATTTCAAAAGTAGTACAAATGAACTCTAAAAAGGTTCTAAATTGGCATGACATCATAATTTCACCCACATAGCAACTTCTAGAGATTTGAGAGGGTGACGGCAAAAACTGGATTCACTTCGTGTATAAATTGGACAATCTCATAAGAAGTATGAGGGTTTTGGACGAAAAATCATCTATTACAAAGGGATTTCATTTTTAATAACTTATTTTAACTCCATACTTTTTGTGTGTTCAATATGCACCATTCAAAGGCAGATCCTCAATTTTCAACCCTTACTGACTTCATTTGATATTTTTCATGCATTGAATGATTTATTTTGAGCTAGATGACCCTGAATTTGAAAAGCAGTACAAATGAACTCTGAAAAGGTTTTAACTTGGCATGACATCATAATTTCACCCACATAGCAACTTCTAAAGAGTTGAGAGGGTTACGGCAAAAATTGGATGCACTTCGTGTACAAATTGGACAATCTCTTTCGAAGTATAAGAGTTTCGCACGAAAACTCATCTACTACAAAGGGATTTCATTTTTAATAACTTATGTTAACACCATACTTTTTGTGTGTTCAATATGAACCATGCAAAGGCACATCATCAATTTTCAACCCTTTCTGACTTCATTTGATATTTTTCATGGAATTTATAATTTATTTTGAGCTAAATTACCCTAAATTTGAAAAGCAGTACAAATGAACTCTAAAAAGGTTGTAACTTGGCATGACATCATAATTTCACCCACATAGTAACTTTTAAAGAGTTGAGAGGGTTACGGCAAAAAATGGATGCACTTCGTGTACAAATTGGACAATCTCATAAGAACTATGAGGGTTTCGGACGAAAACTCATCTATTACAAAGGGATTTCATTTTTAATAACTTATTTTAACTCCATACTTTTTGTGTGTTCGATATGCACCATTCAAAGGCACATCATCAAGTTTCAACCCTTTCTGACTTCATTTGATATGTTTCATGCATTTAATGATTTATTTTTAGCTAAATGACCCTGAATTTGAAAATCAGTACAAATGAACTCTAAAATGGTTTTAACTTGGTATGCCATCATGATTTCATCCACATAGCAACTTCTAAAGAGTTGAGAGGGTTACGACAAAACTGGATGCACTTCGTGTACAAATTGGACAATCAAATAAGAAGTATGAGGGTTTCGGACGAGAACTCACCAATTACAAAGGAATTTCATTTTTAATAAATTATTTTAACAACATAATTTTTGTGTGTTCAATATTCACCATTAAAGGAACATCATCAATTTTCAACCCTTTCTGACTTCATTTGATATTTTTCATGCATTTTATGATTTATTTTGACCTAAATGACCCTGAATTTGAAAAGCAGTACAAATGAACTCTGAAAAAGTTTTAACTTGGCATGACATCATAATTTCACCCACATAGCAACTTCTAAAGAGTTGAGAGGGTGACGGCAAAAACTCGATGCACTTCATGTACCAATTGGACAATCTCTTTCGAAGTATGAGGGTTTCAAACGAAAACTCATGTACTACAAAGGGATTTCATTTTGAATTACTTATTTTAACACCATACATTTTGTGTGTTTAATATGCACCATTCAAAGGCACATCATCAATTCTCAACCCTTTGTGACTTCATTTGATATTTTCCATGCATTTTATGATTTATTTTGAGCTAAATCACCCTGAATTTGAAAAGCAGTACAAATGAACTCTAAAAAGGTTGTAACTTGGCATGACATCATAATTTCACCCACATAGCAACTTCTAGAGAGTTGAGAGGGTTACGACAAAAACTGGATGCACTTCGTGTAGAAATTGGACAATCTCATCAGAAGTATGAGGGTTTCTTATGAAAACTCATCTATTACAAATGGATTTCATTTTTAATAACTTATTTTAACTCCATACTTTTTGCGTGTTCAATATGCACCATTCAAAGGCACATCATCAATTTTCAACCATTTTTGACTTCATTTGATATTTTTCAGGCATTCAATGATTTATTTTGAGCTAAATGACCCCGAATTTGAAAAGCAGTACAAATGAACTCTAAAAAGATTGTAACTATTCATGACATCATAATTTCACCCACATAGCAACTTTTAAAGAGTTGAGAGGGTTACGGCAAAAAATGGATGCACTTCGTGTACAAATTGGACAATCTCATAAGAACTATGAGGGTTTCGGAAGAAAACTCATCTATTACAAAGCGATTTCATTTTTAATAACTTATTTTAACTCCATACTTTTTGTGTGTTCGATATGCACCATTCAAAGGCACATCATCAATTTTCAACCCTTTCTGACTTCATTTAATATTTTTCATGCATTTAATGATTTATTTTTAGCTAAATGACCCTGAATTTGAAAATCAGTACAAATGAACTCTAAAATGGTTGTAACTTGGTATGCCATCATGATTTCACCCACATAGCAACTTCTAAAGAGTTGAGAGGGTTACGGCAAAACTGGATGCACTTCATGTACAAATTGGACAATCAAATAAGAATTATGAGGGTTTCGGTCGAGAACTCACCAACTACAAAGGAATTTCATTTTTAATAACTTATTTTAACAACATAATTTTTGTGTGTTCAATATTGACCATTCAAAGGCATATCATCAATTTTCAACCCTTTCTCACTTCATTTGATATTTTTCATGCATTTAATGATTTATTTTGAGCTAAATGACCCTAAATTTGAAAACCAGTACAAATGAACTCTGAAAAGGTTTTAACTTGGCATGGCATCATAATTTCACTCACATAGCAACTTCTAAAGAGTTTAGAGGGTTACGGCAAAAACTGGATGCACTTCGTGTACAAATTAAACAATCTCTTCCGAAGTGTGAGGGTTTCGGACGAAAACTCATCTACTACAAAGGGATTTCATTTTTAATTACTTATTTTAACACCATACATTTTGTGTGTTTAATATGCACCATTCAAAGGCACATCATCAATTTGCAACCCTTCGTGACTTCATTTGATATTTTTCATGCATTTTATGATTTATTTTGAGCTAAATGACCCTCTCAACTTGGTATGCCATCATGATTTCACCCACATAGCAACTTCTAAAGAGTTGAGAGGGTTACGGCAAAACTGGATGCACTTCATGTACAAATTGGACAATTTCATAAGAAGTATGAGGGTTTCGGACGAAAACTCATCTATTACAAATGGATTTCATTTTTGATAACTTATTTTAACTCCATACTTTTTGTGTGTTCAATATGCACCATTCAAAGGCACATCATCAATTTTCAACTCTTTCTGACTTCATTTGATATTTTTTATTCATTTAATGATTTATATCGAGCTAAATGACCCTGAATTTGAAAAGCAATACAAATGAACTCTAAAAAGGTTGTAACTTGGCATGACATCATAATTTAACCCACATAGCAACTTCTAAAGAGTTGAGACGGTTACAGCAAAAACTGGATGCACTTTGTGTATAAATTGGACAATCTCATAACAGTATGTAGGTTTCGGACGAAAACTCATCTATGACAAAGGGATTTCATTTTTAATAACTTATTTTAACACCATACTTTTTGTGTGTACAACATGCACCATTCAAAGGCACATCATCAATTTTCAACCCTTTCTGACTTCATTTGATATTTTTCATGCATTTTATGATTTATTTTGAGCTAAATGACCCTGTATTTGAAAAGCAGTACAAATGAACTCTGAAAAGGTTTTAACTTGGCATGACAGCATAATTTCACCCACATAGCAACTTTTAAACACTTGAGAGGGTTACGGCAAAAACCAGATGCACTTTGTGTACAAATTGGACAATCTCATCAGAAGTATGAGGGTTTCGGACGAAAACTCATCTATTACAAAGGGATTTCATTTTTAATAACTTATTTTAACTCCATACTTTTTGTGTGTTCGATATGCACCATTCAAAGTCACATCAGCAATTTTCAACCCTTTCTGACTTCATTTGATATTTTCATGCATTGAATGATTTATTTTGAGCTAAATGCCCCTGAATTTGAAAATCAGTACAAATGAACACTAAAATGGTTGTAACTTGGCATGCCATCATGATTTCACCCACATAGCAACTTCTAAAGAGTTGAGAGGGTTACGGCAAAAACTGGATGCACTTCATGTACAAATTGGACAATCAAATAAGAAGTATGAGGGTTTCGGACGAGAACTCACCAATTACAAAGGAATTTAATTTTTAATAACTTATTTTAACAACATAATTTTTGTGTGTTCAATATGCACCATTCAAAGGCACATCATCAATTTTCAACCCTTTCTCACTTCATTTGATATTTTTCATGCATTTAATGATTTATTTTGAGCTAGATGACCCTGAGTTAGAAAAACAATACAAATGAACTCTGAAATGGTTTTAACTTGGCATGACAAAATAATTTCACCCACATAGCAACTTCTAAAGAGTTGAGAGGGTTACGGCAAAAACTAGATGCACTTCGTGTACAAATTGGACAATCTCATAAGAAGTATGAGGGTTTCGGACGAAAACTCATCTATTACAAAGGGATTTCATTTTTAATAACTTATTTTAACTCCATACTTTTTGTGTGTTCGATATGCACCATTCAAAGTCACATCATCAGTTTTCAACCCATTCTCACTTCATTTGATATTTTTCATGCATTTAATGATTTATTTTGAGCTAAATGACCCTGAATTTTAAAATCAGTACAAATGAACTCTAAAATGGTTGTAACTTGGCATGCCATGATGATTTCACCCACATAGAAACTTCTAAAGAGTTGAGAGGGGTACGGCAAAAAGTGGATGCACTTCATGTACAAATTGGCCAATCAAATAAGAAGTATGAGGGTTTCGGACGAGAACTCACCAATTACAAAGGAATTACATTTTTAATAACTTATTTTAACAACATAATTTTTGTGTGTTCAATATGGACCATTCAAGGGCACATCATCAATTTTCAACCCTTTGTCACTTCATTTGATATTTTTCGTGCATTTACTGATTTACTTGAGCTAGATGACCCTGAGTTAGAAAAACAGTACAAATGAACTCTGAAATGGTTTTAACTTGGCATGACATCATAATTTCACCCACATAGCAACTTCTAAAGAGTTGAGAGGCTTTCGGCGAAAACTTTATGCACTTCGTGTACAAATTGGACATTCTCATAAGAAGTATGAGGGTTTCGGATGAGAACTCATCTATTACAATGGAATTTCATTTTTAATAACTTATTTTAACTCCATACTTTTTGTGTGTTTGATATGCACCATTCAAAGGCACATGATCAATTTTCAACCCTTTCTGACTTCATTTGATATTTTTCATGCATTTAATGATTTATTTTGAGCTAGATGACCCTGAATTTGAAAAACAGTACAGATGACCTCTCAAAAGGTTTTAACTTGGCATGAAATCATAATTTCACCCACACTAAAGAGTTGAGAGGGTTACGGCAAAAACTGGATGCACATCGTACACAAATTGGACAATCTCATCCGAAGTATGAGGGTTTCAGATGAAAACTCATCTACTACAAAGGGATTTCATTTTTAATAAATTATTTTAGCACCATACTTTTTGTGTGTTCAATATGCACCATTCCAAGGCACATCATCAATTTTCGACCCTTTCTGACTTCATTTGATGTTATTCATGCATTTTATGATTTATTTTGAGCAAAATGACCCTGAATTTGAAAATCAGTACAAATGAACTCTAAAAAGGTTGTAACTTGGCATGACATCATAATTTCACCCACATAGCAACTTTTAAAGAGTTGAGAGGGTGACGGCAAAAACTGTATGCACTTCGTGTACAAATTGGACAATCTCATAAGAAGTATGAGGGTTTCGGACGAAAACTCATGTATTACAAAGGGATTTCATTTTTAATAACTTATTTTAACTCCATACTTTTTTTGTGTCCGATATGCACCATTCAAAGGGACATCCTCAATTTTCAACCCTTTCTGACTTCATTTGATATTTTTGATGCATTTAATGATTTATTTTGAGCTAGATGACCCTGAATTTGAAAAACAGTACGAACGAACACTGAAAAGGTTTTAACTTGGCATGACATCGTAATTTTACCCACATAGAAACTTCTAAAGAGTTGAGAGGCTTACGGCAAAAACTGGATGCACTTCATGTACAAATTGGACAATCTCATATGAAGTATGAGGGTTTCGGATGAAAACTCATCTATTACAAAGGAATTTCATTTTTAATAACTTATTTTAACTCCATACTTTTTGTGTGTTGGATATCCACCATTCAAAGGCATATCATCAGTTTTCACCCCTTTTTGACTTCATTTGATATTTTTCATGCATTTAATGATTTATTTTGAGCTAGATGACCCTGAATTTGAAAAACAGTACAAATGAACTCTGAAAAGGTTTTATCTTGGCATGACATCATAATTTCACCCACATAGCAACTTCTAAAGAGTTGAGAGGGTTACAGCAAAAAGTGGATGCACTTCATGTACAAATTGGACAATCTCATAAGAAGTATGAGGGTTTCGCACGAGAACTCACCAATTACAAAGGGATTTCATTTTTAATAACTTATTTTAACTCCATAATTTTTGTGTCTTCAATATGCACCATTCAAGGGCACATCATCAATTTTCAACCCTTTCTGACTTCATTTGATATTTTTCAAGCATTTAATGATTTATTTTGACCTAAATGACCCTGAATTTGAAAAACAGTACAAAGGAACTCTGAGAAGGTTTTAACTTGGCATGACATCATAATTTCACCCACATAGCAACTTCTAAAGAGTTGAGAGGGTTACGGCAAAAACTGGATGCACTTCGTGTACAAATTGGACAATCTCATAAGAAGTATGAGTGTTTCGGACGAAAACTCACCTATTACAAATGGATTTCATTTTTAATAACTTATTTTAACTCCATAATTTTTGTGTGGTCAATATGCACCATTCAAAGGCACATAATCAATTTTCAACCCTTTCTAACTTCATTTGATATTTTTCGTGCATTTAATGATTTATTTTGAGCTACATGACCCTGAATTTGAAAAGCAGTACAAACGAACACTGAAAAGGTTTTAACTTTGCATGACATCGCAATTTCACGCACATAGCAACTTCTAAAGAGTTGAGGGGATTACGGCAAAAACTGGATGCACTTCGTGTACAAATTGGACAATCTCATAAGAAGTAGGAGGGTTTCGGACGAAAACTCATCTATTACAAAGGGATTTAATTTTTAATAACTCTTTTTAACTCCATACTTTTTGTGTGTTCACGACGCACCATTCAAAGGCACATCATCAATTTTCAACCCATTCTCACTTCATTTGATATTTTTCATGCATTTAATGATTTATTTTGAGCTAAATGACCCTGAATTTGAAAAGTAGTAAAAATGAACTCTAAAAAGGTTGCAACTTGGCATGACATCATAATTTCACCCACATAGCAACTTCTAAAGAGTTCAGAGGGTTACAACAAAAACTGGATGCACTTCATGTACAAATTGGACAATCTCATAAGAAGTATGAGCGTTTCGCACGAGAACTCATCAATTACAAAGGGATTTCATTTTTAATAACTTATTTTAACTCCATAATTTTTGTATGTTCAATATGCACCATTCAAAGGCACACCATCAATTTTCAACCCTTTCTGACTTCATTTGATATTTTTCATGCATTTAATGATTTATTTTGAGCTAGATGACCCTGAATTTTAAAAGCAGTACAAATGAACTCTAAAAAGGTTGTAACTTGGCATGACATCATAATTTCACCCACATAGCAACTTCTAAAGAGTTTAGAGGGTTATAGAAAAAACTGGATGCACTTCGAGTACAAATTGGACAATCTCATAAGAAGTATGAGGCTTTCGCACGAGAACTCATCAATTACAAAGGGAGTTCATTTTTATAACTTATTTTAACTCCATACTTTTTGTGTGTTCAATATGCACCATTCAAAGGCACATCATTAATTTTCAACCCTTTCTGACATAATTTGATATTTTTCATGCATTTAATTATTTATTTTGAGCTAGATGACCCTGAATTGGAAAAGCAGTACAAATGAACTCCGAAAAGGTTTTAACTTGGCATGACATCATAATATCACCCACATAGCAACTGCTAAAGAGGTGAGAGGGTTACGGCAAAAACTGGATGCACTTCGTGTACAAATTGGACAATCTCATAAGAAGTAGGAGGGTTTCAGACGAAAATTCATCTATTACAAAGGGATTTCATTTTTAATAACTTATTTTAACTCCATACTTTTTGTGTGTTCAATATGCACCATTCAAAGGAACATCATCAATTCTCAACCCTTTCTGACTTCATTTGATATTTTTCATCCATTTAAAGATTTTTTTTGAGCTAAATGACCCTGAATTTGAAAAGCAGTACAAATGAACTCTAAAAATGTTGTAACTTGGCATGACATGATAATTTCACCCACATAGCAACTTCTAAAGAGGTGAGAGGGTTACAGCAAAAACTGGATACACTTCGTGTATAAATTGGACAATCTCATAAGAAGTATGAGGGTTTCAGGCGAAAACTCATCTATTACAAAGGGATTTCACTTATAATAACTTATTTTAACCCCATAATTTTTGTGTCGTCAATATGCACCATTCAAAGGCACATAATCAATTTCAACCCTTTCTGACTTCATTTGATATTTTTCATGCATTTAATGATTAATTTTAGCTAGATGACCCTGAATTTGAAAAGCAGTACAAATGAACTCTGAAAATGTTTTAACTTTGCATGACATCATAGTTTCACCCACATAGCAAGTTCTAAAGAGTTGAGAGGGTTACGGCAAATACTGGATGCACTTCGTGTACAAATTGGACAATCTCATAAAAAGTAGGAGGGTTTCGGACAAAAACTCATCTACTACAAAGGGATTTCATTTTTAATAACTTATTTTAACTCCATACTTTTTGTGTGTTCAATATGCACCACTCAAAGGCACATCATCTATTTTCAACCCATTCTGACTTCATTTGAATTTTTTTCATACATTTAATGATTTATTTTGAGCTAAATGACCCTGAATTTGAAAAGTAGTACAAATGAACTCTAAAAAGGTTGTAACTTGTTATGACATCATTGTTGGGGAACGTCGCATGGGAAACAAACATTTTCCTACGCACACGCAAACCTGTCCATGGTGATGAGCATCTACGAGAGGGAGAGTGAATCTACGTACCCTTGTAGATCGCTAAGCGGGAAGCATTGAGAAACGCGGTTGGTGTAGTCGTACTTCTTCACGATCCAAATCGCTGAGCATCCCGCGATCTAATCATGAACCATCCCGCAAACCAATCACGAATGGTCCAGCGATCTCACCACGATATATCCCGCGATCCAATCACGAACGTCATGTGGCCTTGATCACGATCCTTCCGATCTAGTACCGAACGGACGACACCTCCGCGTTCAGCACACGTGCAGCTTGATGACGATCTCCACCATCTTGATCTAGCAAGAGGAGGCGGATAGGAGGGAGAGTTCACCGGCAGCATGACGGCGCTCCAGTGAAGGTGGTGGAGTTATTCCTCTAGGGCTTCGCCTAAGCACCGCAAAAAACCAATCTAGAGGAGAAACTTTGCACTGGAGGTTAGGGTTGCACGTGGAAGAAAGAACTTGTGCACAAACCCTTGAAACCCTCTAGTATATATAGGAGGAGAGGAGGAGGAGAGGCAGGCTTGTCCTCCAAGGCTAGCTGGTTCGGCCAGCTAGGAGGGAGGAGTCCTCCTCGTTCTACTCCAAGTAGGATTAGGACTCCTTCCTTATATAGCCCCTTTTTGCCTTTTTCCACCTTTTTCCTTTTAGTATTTTTCCCTCCTGGTGCCATGGGACTTTGTGGCTCTTCCACCAGCCCACAAAGGGCTGGTTATTATTCTCCCACAGCCCATGGTCCCTCTAGGGTCGAAATACCTCTCCCGGAGGCCTCTCGGTACACTACCGGCACTCCCGGTACACTACCGATGAGCCCGAAACTTTTTTGGCGACCAAACTGGGACTTCCTATATATGAATCTTTTCCTCCGGACCATTCCGGAGCTCCTCGTGACGTCCGGGATCTCATCCGGGACTCCATACAACCTTCGGTCACCACCATACATAACTCTACACTACCGAAACGTCACCGAACCTTAAGTGTGCAGAACCTGCGGGTTCGAGAACTCTGTAGACATGACTGAGACACCTCTCTGGCCAATAAACAATGGCGGGACCTGGATGTCCACATTGGTTCCTACATATTCTACGAAGATCTTTATCGGTCAAACCTCTATGTCAAGGATTCAGTTAATCCCGTATAACGTTCCCTCTGTTCTTCGGTATGTTACTTGCCCGAGATTCGATCGTCGGTATCTCCATACCTAGTTCAACCTCGTTACCGGCAAGTCTCTTTACTTGTTCCGTAATACAAGATCCTGCAACTAAAAATTAGTCACATTGCTTGCAAGGCTTATTGTGATGTTGCATTACCGAGTGGGCCCCGAGATACCTCTCCGTCACACGGAGTAACAAATCCCAGTCTCGATCCATGCCAAATCAACAGACACCATCGGAGATACCTATAGAGCACCTTTATAGTCACCCAGTTACGTTGCGACATTTGATACACACAAGGCACTCCTCCGATATCCATGAGTTGCATGATCTCATGGTCATAGGAACACATACATCGACATGCAGGAAACAGTAGCAATAAACTGACACGATCATACGCTACGTTTGTAGGTTGGGTCTTTTCCATCACATCATTCTCCTAATGATGTGATCCCGTTATCAAATGACATCACATGTCAATGGCTAGGAAACTCTGACCATCTTTGATCAACGAGCTAGTTCACTAGAGGCATACTAGGGACACAGTGTTGTCTATTTACCCACACATGCAATGTGTTTCCAATCAATACAATTCTAGCATGGATCATAAACGATTATCCTGAACAAGGAAATATGATAAGAAACACTTTATTTATTGCCTCTAGGGCATATTTCCAACAGTCTCCCACTTGCACTAGAGTCAATAATCTAGTTCACATCATTATGTGCTTTACATGGTAATGAATCGAACACCCATACAGTTCTGGTGTTGATCATGTTTAGCCCTTGGAAGAGGTTTAGTCAACTGGTATACAACATTCAGATCCGTGTGCACTTTGCTAATATTTATGTCCTTCTCCTCAATGTAGAACCGGATGGGGTTGAAGCGTCGCTTTATGTGTCTGGTCCTCTTGTGAAACCTTGGTTCCTTGGCTAGAGCAATGGCACGAGTGTTGTCATAGAACAGGTTTATTGGATTCAATGCACTAGGCACTACTCCAAGATCTGTCATGAACTGCTTCATCCAGACACCTTCCTTCGCTGCCTCCGAGGCTGCGTTGTACTCTGCTTCACACGTAGAATCAGCTACCACGCTCTGCTTGGAACTGCACCAGCTTACCACTCCCCCGTTAAGAATAAATACGTATCCGGTTTGTGACTTAGAGTCGTCCCGATGAGTGTCAAAGCTTGCATCGACGTAACCCTTTACGAAGAGCTCTTCATCACCTCCATAAACGAGAAACATCTCCTTAGTCTTGTTAAGGTACTTAAGGATATTCTTGACCGCTTGCCAGTGCTCCATTCCAGGATCACTTTGAAACCTTCTAGCAATACTTATGGCAAGGCTGACATCGGGTCTTGTGCACAACATCGCATACATGATAGAGCCTATGGCTGAAGCATAGGGGATGACGCTCATCTTTTCTTTATCATCTACAGTCACTTGGCATTGAGTCTTACTCAACTTCACACCTTGTAACACAGGCAAGAACCCTTTCTTGGACTGCTCCATTTTGAACTTCTTCAATACCTTATCAAGGTATGTGCTCTGTGAAAGTGCTATTAAGCGTCTCGATCTATCTCTATAGATCCTAATGCCTAATATGAAAGCAGCTTCTCCTAGGTCCTTCATTGAAAAACTCTTATTCAAATATTCCTTCATGCTTTCCAGCATTTCTATATTGTTTCCAATCAGTAATATGTCATCCACATATAATACTAGAAACACTATAGAGCTCCCACTCACTTTCTTGTAAATACAAGCTTCTCCATAAACTTGTATACACCCAAACGCTTTGATCACTTCATCAAAGCGGTTATTCCAACTCTGAGATGCTTGCACCAGTCCATAAATGGATCGTGGAGTTTGCAACCTTTGTCAGCATTCTCTGGATCGACAAAACCTTTGGGTTGCATCATATAGAACTCTTCCTCAAGGAAACCGTTGAGGAACGCCGTTTTGACATCCATCTGCCAAATTTCATAGTCGAAATAAGCAGCTATTGCCAACATGATTCTGACAGACTTATGTTGGGGAACGTCGCATGGGAAACAAAAAATTTCCTATGCACACACAAACCTATCCATGGTGATGAGCATCTACGAGAGGGAGAGTGGATCTACGTACCCTTGTAGATCGCTAAGCGGGAATCGTTAAGAAACGCGGTTGTTGTAGTCGAACTTCTTCACGATTCAAATCGCCGAGCGTCTCGCGATCTAATCACCAACCGTCCCGCGAACCAATCAGGAACCGTCCCGCGATCTCGTCACGATCCGTCCCGCGATCCGATCACGAACGTCCCGTGGCCTTGATCACGATCCTTCTGATTTAGTATCGAACGTACGGCACCTCCGCGTTCAGCACATGTGCAGCTTGATGACGATCTCCACTCTCTTGATCCATCAAGAGAAGGTGGAGAGGAGAGAGAGTTCACCGGCAGCATGATGGCACTCCGGTGATGGTGGTGGTGGAGTAATTCCGGCAGGGCTTCGCCTAAACACTGCGGAAAACTAATCTAGAGGAGCACCGGTGGAACGACTAGCACGTGGCTGCAATTCTCTGCCAAACCCTAGCTATTCCACCAGTATATATAGGAGGAGAGGAGAGGAAAGGCATCCAAGGCCTTTGGTTCGGCCGAATAGGAGGTGGGAAGCAATCCTACTTCACATCCAAACCTAGTTGGAGTAGGATTTCCTCCTATTGGCTGATTTTCCACCTTTTCCTTAGCCTTTTTCTCTCCCTGCGCCATGGGCCTTTTGTGGCTGATTTACCAGACAACTAAGGGCTGGTTAATACTATCCCATAGACCGTGGTCCTTCTAGGGTCGAAATACCCCTCCCGGAGGCCTCCCGGTACACTACCGGCACTCCCGGTACACTACCGATGACCCCGAAACTTTTCCAGAAACCAAACTGGGACTTCCTATATATGAATCTTTACCTCCAGACCATTCCTGATCTCCTCGTGACGTACGGGATCTCATACGGGACTCCGAACAACCTTCGGTCTCCACCATACATAACTCTACACTACCGAAACATCACCGAACCTTAAGTGTGCAGACCCTGCGGGTTCGAGAACTATGTAGACATGACCGAGACACCTCTACGGCAAATAACCAATGACGGGACCTGGACGTCCACATTGGTTCCTACATATTCTACGAAGAACATCATCGGTCGAACCTCTATGTCAAGGATTTAGTTAATCCCGTATAACGTTTCCTTTGTTCTTCGGTATGTTACTTGCCCGAGATTCGATCGTCAGTATCTGCATACCTAGTTCCACCTCGTTACCGGCAAGTCTCTTTACTCATTCCGTAATACAAGATCCCGCAACTAACAATTAGTCACATTGCTTGCAAGGCTTATTGTGATGTTGTATTACCGAGTGGGCCCTGAGATACCTCTCCGTCACATGGAGTAACAAATCCCAGTCTCGATCCATGCCAACTCAACAGACACCATCGGAGATACCTGTAGAGCACCTTTATAGTCACCCAGTTACATTGCAACGTTTGATACACACAAGGCACTCCTCCGATATCCGTGAGTTGAATGATCTCATGGTCATAGGAACATATACTTGACATGCGGAAAACAGTAGCAATAAACTGACACAATCACATGCTACGTTAGTAGTTTGGGTCTTGTCCATCACATCATTCTCCTAATGATGTGATCCCGTTATCAAATGACATCACATGTCAATGGCTAGGAAACCCTAACCATCTTTGATCAACGAGCTAGTTCACTAGAGGCATACTAGGGACACGGTGTTGTCTATTTATCCACACATGCAATGTGTTTCCAATCAATACAATTACAACATGGATAATAAATGATTATTATGCACAAGGAAATATAATAATAAACACTTTATATATTGCCTCTAGGGCATATTTCCAACAGTCTCCCACTTGCACTAGAGTCAGTAATCTAGTTCACATCACTATGTGATTTACATGGTAATGAGTCGAACACCCATACAGTTCTGGTGTTGATCATGTTTAGCCCTTGGAAGAGGTTTAGTCAACGGGTCTACAAAATTCAGATCTTTGTGCACTTTGCAAATATTTATGTCCTTCTCCTCGATGTAGAACCGGATGGAGTTGAAGCATCGGTTTATGTGTCTGGTCCTCTTGTGAAACCTTGGTTCCTTGGCTAGAGCAATGGCACCAGTGTTGTCACAGAACAGGTTTATTGGATTCAGTGCACTGGGCACTACTCCAAGATCTGTCATGAACTGCTTCATCCAGACACCTTCCTTCGCCACCTCCGAGGCTGCGATGTACTCCGCTTCGCACGTAGAACCAGCTTACCGCTCCCCCGTTAAGAATAAATACGTATCCGGTTTGCGACTTAGAGTCGTCCGGATCAGTGTCAAAGCTTGCATCGACGTAACCCTTTACGACGAGCTCTTCATCACCTCCATAAACGGGAAACATGTCCTTAGTCCTGTTAAGGTACTTAAGGATATTCTTGACCGCTTGCCAGTGCTCCACTCCAGGATCACTTTGAAACCTTCCGGCCAAACTTATGGCAAGGCTGACATCGGGTCTTGTGCACAGCATTGCATACATGATAGAGCCTATGGCTAAAGCATAGGGGATGACGCTCATCCTTTCTTTATCTTCTATAGTCACTGGACATTGAGTCTTACTCAACTTCACACCTTGTAACACAGGCAAGAACCCTTTCTTGGACTGCTCCATTTTGAACTTCTTCAAAACTTTATCAAGGTATGTGCTCTGTGAAAGTGCTATTAAGCGTCGCGACCTATCTCTATAGATCTTAATGCCTAATATGAAAGCAGCTTCTCCTAGGTCCTTCATTGAAAAACTCTTATTCAAATACTCCTTCACGCTTTCCAGCATTTCTACACTGTTTCCAATCACTAATATGTCATCTACATATAATACTACAAACGCTATAGAGCTCCCACTCACTTTCTTGTAAATACAAGCTTCTCCATAAACTTGTATAAACTCAAACGCTTTGATCACCTCATCAAAACGCTTATTCGAACTCCGAGATGCCTGCACCAGTCCATAAATGGATCGCTGGAGTTTGCAAACTTTGTTAGCATTCTCTGGATCGACAAAACCTTCGGGTTGCATCATATACAACTCTTCCTCAAGGAAACCGTTGAGGAACGCCATTTTGACATCCATCTGCCAAATTTCATAGTCGAAATAAGCAGCTATCGCCAACATGATTCTAACGGACTTAAGCATCGCTACGGGTGAGAAAGTCTCATCGTAGTCAACTCCTTGAACTTGTGAAAAACCCTTCGCCACAAGTCGAGCTTTATAGACGGTGACATTACTGTCTGCGTCCGTCTTCTTCTTAAAGATCCATTTGTTCTGAATGGCCTTTCCCCCTTCAGGTAGTACTTCCAAAGTCCATACTTTGTTTTCATATATGGATCCCATCTCGGATTTCATGGCCTCTAACCATTTCTCGGAATCCGGGCCCATCACTTCTCCTCCATAGCTCGTAGGTTCGTTGTTGTCTAAAAACATGACCTCCAAGACAGGGTTGCCATACCACTCGGGAGTAGTACGCGCCCTTGTCGACCTACGAGGTTTAATAGCAACTTGATCTGAAGCTTCATGATCATCATCATTAACTTCCTCTTCTACCGTTGTAGGTTCCACAGAAACAACTTTCTGCGCTGCGCTACTTTCCGGTTGAAGTAAAGGTTCAATAACCTCATCAAGCTCTATTTTCCTCCCACTCAATTCTTTCGAGAGAAACTCTTTCTCAAGAAATGTTCCATTCTTAGCGACAAACACTTTGCCTTCGGATCTGAGATAGAAGGTATACCCGACTGTCTCTTTCGGGTATCCTATGAAGAAGCATTTCTCTGCTTTGGGTTCCAGCTTTTCAGGCTGAAGCTTTTTGACATAAGCATCACATCCCCAAACTTTAAGAAACGACAACTTCGGCTTTTTGCCAAACCATAGTTCATATGTCGTGGTCTCAACAGATTTCGATGGTGCCCTATTTAAAGTGAATGCAGCTGTCTCTAATGCATAACCCCAAAACGATAGTGGCAAATCGGCAAGAGACATCATAGAACGCACCATATCTAATAAGGTTCGATTACGACGTTCAGACACACCATTACACTATGGTGTTCCGGGCGGTGTCAACTATGAAACAATTCCACATTGTCTTAAGTGGCTACCAAACTCATAACTCAGATATTCACCTCCTCTATTAGATCACAGAAATTTAATCTTCTTGTTACGATGATTCTCAACTTCACTCTGAAATTGCTTGAACTTTTCAAACCTTTCAGACTTGTGTTTCATCAAGTAAATATACCCATATCTACTCAAGTCATCAGTGAAGGTGAGAAAGTAATGATATCCACCGCGCGTTGCAACATTCATTGGACCGCACACATCAGTATGTATGATTTCCAACAAGTCACTTGCCCGTTCCATTGTTCCAGAGAACGGCGTTTCAGTCATCTTGCCCATCAGGCATGGTTCACATGTGTCAAGTGATTCAAAATCAAGTGACTCCAAAAGGCCATCAGCATGGAGCTTCCTCATGCGTTTTACACCACTATGACCCAAACAGCAATGCCACAAGAAAGTGGTACTATCATTAACAACTCTACATCTTTTGGCATCAATGTTATGAACATGTGTGTCATCACTATCAAGATTCAATATGAATAAACCCCTAACATTGGGTGCATGACCATAAAATATATTACTCATATAAATAGAACAACCTTTATTCTTTGACTTAAATGAGTAACCGTCTCACAATAAACAATATCCAGATATAATGTTCATGCTTAACGCAGGCAATAGATAACAATTATTCAGGTTCATCACTAATCCCGATGGTAATAGAAGAGAGAGCGTGCCAACGACGATCACATCAACCTTGGAACCATTTCCCACGCACATCATCATTTCGTCCTTTGTCAGTCTTCGTTTATTCCGTAGTTCCTGTTTTGAGTTGCAAATGTGAGCAACCGAACTGGTATCAAATACCCAGGCACTACTACGAGAACTAGTAAGGTACACATCAATAACATGTATATCATATATACCTTGTTTGTCGTTGCCGCCTTCTTGTCAGCCAGGTACTTGGGGTAGTTCCGCTTCCAGTGACCAGTTACCTTGCAATGAAAGCACTCAGTTTCTTGCTTAGGTCCATGCTTAGGCTTCTTTGTAGGAGTAGCAACTGCTTTGCCATCCTTCTTGGTTTTACCCTTCTTGCCTTTGCCCTTGCCATTTTTCTTGAAACCAGTGGTTTTATTGACCATCAACACTTGATGTTCTTTCCGGATTTCAGACTCAGCGACTTTCAGCATCACAAACAACTCAGATAATGACTTGTTCATCCCGTGCATGTTATAGTTCATCACAAAACTCTTGTAACTAGGTGGAAGTGATTGAAGAACTCTATCAATGATCGCCTCTTGCAGACGGGCAATTCCCAACTCAGCTAGACGGTTTGAATACCCAAACATTCTGAGTATATGCTCACTGATAGACCCGTTCTCCTCCATCTTGCAAGCATAGAATTTATCAGAGGTCTCATACCTCTCGATCCGGGCATTCTTCTGAAAGATAAACTTCAACTCCTGGAACATCTCATATGCTCCATGATGTTCAAAACGTCTTTGAAGTCCCGGTTCTAAGCCATACAATATTGCACACTGAACTATTGAGTAGTCTCCAGCACGAGCCTCCCAAGCATTCTTAACGCCTTCGGAGGTCATGTCTTCTTGTTGGTCACCAAGCGGTGGATCAAGGACATATTGTTTCTAGGAAGCCGTGAGGATAATCCTCAGATTACGGGCCCAATCAACAAAGTTACTTCCATCATCTTTCAACTTAGCTTTCTCTAGGAACGCATTAAAATTCAGGGGTGCTACTGCGCGAGCCATTGATCTACAACATAAATATGCAAAGGTTACTTAGACTATTGTTCAAGATAATGAGTTTAGTTAATCAAATTACTAAAGCTCCCACTCAAATTGACATCCCTCAGGTCATCTGAGTGTCACATGATCCAAATTCACCAACTCAAGTCCGATCATCACGTGAGTTAAGTTGGTTTCAATGGTGAACATCATTATGTTGATCATATCTACTATATGACTCATGCTCGACCTTTTGGTCTCTTGTGTTCCGAGGCCATGTCTATACATGCTAGGCTCCTCAAGTTTAACCCGAGTGTTCTGCACGTGCAAATCTGGCTTGCACCCGTTGTATGTGAACGTAGAGTCTATCACACCCGATCATCACGTGGTGTCTCAACATGACGAACTTTCGCAATGGTGCACACTCGGGGAGAACACAATTTTATCTTGAAATTTAAGTGAGGGATCACCTTATAATGGTACCGTCGTACTAAGCAAAACAAGGTGCATAAAAGGATTAACATCACATGCAATTCATAAGTGACATGATATGGCCATGAACTTGTGTTTAAGATCTCCATCTTCGAAACACCGGCATGATCTCCATCGTCACCGGCACAACACCATGATCTCCATCATCTTGATCTCCATCAATATGCTGCCATTGGGGTTGTGGCGCCAGCCCTGCTTCTACTTCTATTGCTACCGCTTAGCGATAAAGTAAAGCATTACATAGCGCTTAATGATTGACACGCAGGTGATACAATAATTAAAGACAACCCAATGGCTCCTGCCGGTTGCCATATTGACCGACGTGCAAGTCGTGAAAATCTATACATCACATGATCATCTCATACATCACATATATCTGATCATGTAATTGGCCATATCACATCACAACATACCCTACAAAAACAAGTTAGACGTCCTCTAAATGTTTTTGCATATTTTACGTGGCTGCTACGGGTATCTAGCAAGAACGATTCTCGCCTACGCATAAACCACAACGGTGATACATAGATTGCTTTTCAACCTTCTCAAGGACCGCCTTTGTCGGATCCGATCCAACTAACGTAAGAGAAACTGTCAGCCGCAAGTCATCAAAGCAACAAGTTGCGTCGAGGGAACCGGTCTCTCGTAAGGGTACGAGTAATGTTGGTCCGGGCCGCTTCATCTCACAATCCCGCTGAACCAAAATCCGACCAAGGGAGGAAGCAATCTAAGCATCAATGCCCACAAACCTTTTGTGTTCTACTCGAGATCTCATCGAACCATCAACCTAGCTCATGATGCCACTGTTGGGGAACGTCGCATGGGCAACAAAAACTTTCCTACGCACACGCAAACCTATCCATGGTGATGAGCATCTACGAGAGGGAGAGTGGATCTACGTACCCTTGTAGATCGCTAAGCGGGAAGCATTAAGAAACGCGGTTGGTGTAGTCGAACTTCTTCGCGATTCAAATCACCAAGCGTCTCGCGATCTAATCACCAACCATCCCGCGAACCAATCAGGAACCGTCCCGCGATCTCGTCACGATCCGTCCCGCGATCCGATCACGAACGTCCCGTGGCCTTGATCACGATCCTTCTGATTTAGTACCGAACGGACGACACCTCCGCGTTCAGCACACGTGCAGCTTGATGACGATCTCCACTGTCTTGATCCAGCAAGAGAAGGTGGAGAGGAGAGAGAGTTCACCGGCAGCGTGACGGCGCTCCGGTGATGGTGGTGGTGGAGTAATTCCGGAAGGGCTTCGCCTAAACACTGCGGAAAACTAATCTAGAGGAGCACCGATGGAACGAGTAGCATGTGGCTGCAATTGTAAGACAAACCCTAGATATTCCACCAGTATATATAGGAGGATAGGAGAGGAGAGGCAACCAAGGCCTTTGGTTTGGTCGGATAGGAGGTGGGAAGCAATCCTACTTCACCTCCAATCCTAGTTGGAGTAGGATTGCCTCCTAATAGCTGATTTTTCACCTTTTCCTTAGCCTTTTTCTCTCCCTACGCCATGGGACTTTTGTGGCTGATTTACCAGACCACTAAGGTCTTGTTAATACTCTCCCACAGCCCATGGTTCCTCTAGGGTCGAAATACCCCTCCCGGAGGCCTCCCGGTACACTACCGATGAGCCCGAAACTTTTTCGGAAACCAAACTGGGACTTCCTATATATGAATCTTTACCTCCGGACCATTCCGGAGCTCCTCGTGACGTTCGGATCTCATCCGAGACTCCGAAAAACCTTCGGTCACAACCATACATAACTCTACACTACCGAAACGTCACCGAACCTTAAGAGTGCAGACCCTGCGGGTTCGAGAACTATGTAGACAAGACCGAGACACCTCTACGGCCAATAACCAATGGCAGGACCTGGATGTCCACATTGGTTCCTACATATTCTACGAAGATCTTCATCTGCCAAACCTCTATGTCAAGGATTCAGTTAATCCCGTATAATGTTCCCTTTGTTCTTCGGTATGTTACTTGCCCGAGATTCGATTGTCGGTATCTCCATACCTAGTTCCATCTCGTTACCGGCAAGTCTCTTTACTCGTTCCGTAATACAAGATCTGGCAACTAAGAATTAGTCACATTGCTTGCAAGGCTTATTGTGATGTTGTATTACCAAGTGGGCCCTAAGATACCTCTCCGTCACATGGAGTAACAAATCCCAGTCTCGATCCATGCCAACTCAACAGACACCATTGGAGATACCTGTAGAGCACCTTTATAGTCACCCAGTTATGTTGCGACGTTTGATACACACAAGGCACTGCTCCGATATCCGTGAGTTGCATGATCTCATGGTCATAGGAACATATACTTGACATGCGGAAAACAGTAGCAATAAACTGACACGATCACATGCTACGTTTGTAGTTTGGGTCTAGTCCATCACATCATTCTCCTAATGACGTGATCCCGTTATCAAATGACATCACATGTCAATGGCTAGGAAACCCTGACCATCCATGATCAACGACCTAGTTCACTAGAGGCATACTAGGGACACGATGTTGTCTATTTATCCACACATACAATGTGTTTCCAATCAATGCAATTACAGCATGGATAATAAACGATTATTATGAACAAGGAAATATAATAATAAACACTTTATATATTGCCTCTAGGGCATATTTCCAACAACTTAAGCATCGCTACGGGTGAGAAAGTCTCATCATAGTCAACTCCTTGAACTTGTGAAAAACAGTTTGCCACAAGTCGAGTTTTACAGACGGTTACAATACCGTCCGCGTCTGCCTTCTTCTTAAAGATCCATTTGTTCTGAATGGCCTTTCGCCCTTTAACCATTTCTTGTTGGTCACCAAGATTTCTTAACGTCTTCGGAGGTCATGTATTCTTGTTGGTCACCAAGCGGTGCATCAAGGACATATTGTTTCTGGGAAGCCATGAGGATAATCCTCAGATTATGGGCCCAATCAACAAAGTTACTTCCATCATATTTCAACTTAGCTTTCACTAGGAATGCTTTAAAATTCAGGGGTGCTACTGCGCGAGCCATTGATCTACAACATAAATATGCAAAGGTTACTTAGACTATTGTTCAAGATAATGAGTTTAGTTAATCAAATTACTAAATCTCCCGCTCAAATTGACATCCCTCACGTCATCTGAGTGTCACATGATCCAAATTCACCAACTCAAGTCCGATCATCACGTGAGTTAAGGTGGCTTCAATGGTGAACATCATTATGTTGATCATATCTACTATATGACTCATGTTCGACCTTTCGGTCTCTTGTGTTCCGAGGCCATGTCTGTACATGCTAGGCTCATCAAGTTTAACCCGAGTGTTCTGCACGTGCAAATCTGGCTTGCACCCGTTGTATGTGAACGTAGAGTCTATCACACCCGATCATCACGTGGTGTCTCGACACGACGAACTTTCACAACGGTGCACTCTCAGGGAGAACACAATTTATCTTGAAATTTAAGTGAGGGATCACCTTATAATGCTACCGTCGTACTAAGCAAAACAAGGTGCATAAAAGGATTAACATCTCATGCAATTCATAAGTGACATGATATGGCCATGAACTTGTGTTTAAGATCTCCATCTTCAAAACATCGGCATGATCTCCATCATCAATGGCACGACACCATGATCTCCATCATATTGATCTCCATCAACGTGTCGCCATCGGGGTTGTCACGCCCTGCATGATTCTACTACTATTGCTACTGTAGCGATAAAGTAAAGCATTACATAGTGCCTAATGATTGACATGCAGGTCATACAATAATTAAAGACAACCCTATGGCTCCTACCGGTTGCCGTACTCATCGACATGCAAGTCGTGAAATTCTATACATCACATGATCATCTCATACATCACATATATCTCATCATGTAATTGTCCATATCACATCACAACATACCCTGCAAAAACAAGTTAGACGTCCTCTAATTGTTGTTGCAAGTTTTACGTGGCTGCTACGGGTATCTAGCAAGAACGATTCTCACCTACGCATAAACCACAACGGTGATACATAAGTTGCTCTTCAACCTTCTCAAGGACCGCCTTTGTCGAATCCGGTCCAACTAAAGTAGGAGAAACTGACACCCGCTAGCCATCTGTTGCGACAAGTGCAGTTCGTGTATAAATGTGAGGGTTACGGCAAAAACTCGATGCACTTCGTGTATAAATGGGACAATCTCATAAGAAGTATGAGTGTTTCGGACGAGAACTCATCTATTACAAAGGGATTTCATTTTTAATAACTTATTTTAACTCCATACTTTTTGTGTGTCCAATATGCACCATTCAAAGGCACATCATCAATTTTCAACCCTTTCTGACTTCATTTGATATTTTCATGCATTTAATGATTTATTTTTAGCTAAATGACCCTGAATTTGAAAAGCAGTACAAATGAACTCTGAAAAGGTTGTAACTTGGCATGACATCACAATTTCACCAACATAGCAACTTCTAAGAGTTGAGATGGTTACGGCCAAAACTGGATGCACTTGGTGTACAAATTGGACAATCTCATAAGAAGTAGGAGGGTTTCGGACGAAAACTCATATATTACAAAAAGATTTCGTTTTTCATAACTTAATTTAACTCCATACTTTTTTTGTGTTCAATATGCCCATTCGAGGGCACATCATCAATTTTCAACCCATTCTGACTTCATTTGATATTTTTCATGCATCTAATGATTTATTTTGAGCTAAATGACCCTTAATTTCAAAAGTAGTACAAATGAATTCTAAAAAGGTTGCAACTTGGCATAACATCAAAATTTCACCCACATAACAACTTCTAAAGAGTTGAGAGGGTCACAGCAAAAACTGGATGCACTTCATGTACAAATTGGACAATCTCATAAGAAGTATGAGGGTTTCGCACGAGAACTCATCAATTACAAAGGGATTTCATTTTTAATAACTTATTTGAACTCCATAATTTTTGTATGTTCAGTATGCACCATTCAAAGGCACATCGTCAATTTTCAACCCTTTCTCACTTCATTTGATATTTTTCATGCATTTAATGATTTATTTTGAGCTAGATGACCCTGAATTTGAAAACCAATACAAATGAACTCTGACAAGGTCTTAACTTGGCATGACATCCTAATTTCACCTACATAGCACCTTCTAAAGAGTTGAGAGGGTTACGACAAAAACTGGATGCACTTCGTGTACAAATTGGACAATCTCATAAGAAGTAGGAGGGTTTCGGACGAAAACTCATCTATTACAAAAGGATTTCGTTTTTAATAACTTATTTTAACTCCATACTTTTTATGTGTTCAATATGCCCATTCAAATGCACATCATCAATTTTAAACCCATTCTCACTTCATTTGATATTTTTCATGCATTTAATGATTTATTTTGAGCTAAATGACCCTGAATTTCAAAAGTAGTCAAAATGAACTCTAAAAAGGTTGCAACTTGGCATAACATAATAATTTCACCCACATAGCAACTTGTAAAGAGTTGAGAGGGTTACAGCAAAAATTGGATGCACTTCATGTACAAATTGGACAATCTCATAAGATGTATGAGGGTTTCGCACGAGAACTCATCAATTACACAGGGATTTTATTTTTAATACCTTATTTTAACTCCATAATTTTTGTATGTTAAATATGCACCATTCAAAGGAACATCATCAATTTTCAACCCTTTCTGACTTCAGTTGATATTTTTCATGCATTTAATGATTTATTTTGAGCTAGATGACCCTGAATTTGAAAAGCAGTACAAATGAACTTTAAAAAGGTTTTAACTTGGCATGACATCATAATTTCACCCACATAGCAACTTCTAAAGAGTTGAGAGGGTTACAGTAAAAACTAGATGCAGTTCGTGTACAAATTGGACAATCTCATAAGAAGTAGGAGGGTTTCGGATGAAAACTCATCTATTACAAAGGGATTTCATTTTTAATAACTTATTTTAATTCGATACTTTTTGTGTGTTCAATATGCGCCATTCAAAGGCACATCATCAATTTTCAACCCATTCTGACTTCATTTGATATTTTTCAAGCATTTAAAGATTTATTTTGGGCTAAATGACCCTGAATTTGAAAAGTAGTGCAAATGAACTCTAAAAAGGTTGCAACTTGGCATAACATAATAATTTCACCCACATAGCAACTTCTAAAGAGTTGAGAGGGTTACAGCAAAAACTGGATGCACTTCATGTACAAATTGGACAATCTCATAAGAAGTATAAGGGTTTCCCATGAGAACACATAAATTACACAGGGATTTCATTTTTAATAACTTATTTTAACTCCATAATTTTTGTATATTCGATATCCACCATTCAAAGGCACATCATCAATTTTCAACCCTTTCTGACTTCATTTGATATTTTTCATGCATTTAATGATTTATTTTGAGCTAGATGACCCTGAATTTGAAAAGCAGTACAAATGAACTCTAAAAAGGTTTTAACTTTGCATGACATCATAATTTCACCCACATAGCAACTTCTAAAGAGTTGAGAGGGTTACGGCAAAAACTGGATGCACTTCGTGTACAAATTGGACAATCTCATAAGAAGTAGGAGGGTTTCGGACGAAAACTCGTCTATTTCAAAGGGTTTTCGTTTTTAATAACTTATTTTGACTCCATACTTTTTGTGTGTTCGATATGCCCATTCGAAGGCACATCATCAATTTTCAAACCATTCTAACTTCATTTGATATTTTTCATGCATTCAATGATTTATTTTGAGCTAAATGATCCTGAATTTCAAAAGTAGTACAAATGAACTCTGAAAAGGTTGCAACTTGGCAGAACATCATAATTTCACCCACATAGCAACTTCTAAAGAGTTGAGAGGGTTACAGGAAAAACTCGATGCACTTCATGTACAAATTGGACAATCTCATAAGAAGTATGATGGTTTCGCACGAGAACTCATCAATTACAAAGGGATTTCATTTTTAATAACTTATTTTAACTCCATAATTTTTGTATGTTCAGTATGCACTATTAAAAGGCACATCATCAATCTTCAACCCTTTCTGACTTCATTTGATATTTTTCATGCATTTAATGATTTATTTTGAGCTAGATGACCCTGAATTTGAAAACCAATACAAATGAACTTTGAAAAGGTTTTAACTTGGCATGACATCATAATTTCACCAACATAGCAACTTCTAAAGAGTTGAGATGGTTACGGCCAAAACTGGATGCACTTGGTGTACAAATTGGACAATATCATAAGAAGTAGGAGGGTTTCGGACGAAAACTCATCTATTACAAAAGGATTTCGTTTTTAATAACTTAATTTAACTCCATACTTTTTTTGCGTTCAATATGCCCATTCGAGGGCACATCATCAATTTTCAACCCATTCTGACTTCATTTGATATTTTTCATGCATTTAATGATTTATTTTGAGCCAGATGACCCTTAATTTCAAAAGTAGTACAAATGAACTCTAAAAAGGTTGCAAGTTGGCATAACATCATAATTTCACCGACATAGCAACTTCTAAAGAGGTGTGAGGGTTACGGCGAAAACTGGATGCACTTCGTGTATAAATGGGACAATCTCATAAGAAGTATGAGTGTTTCGCACGAAAACTCATCTATTACAAAGGGATTTCATTTTTAATAACTTATTTTAACTCCATAATTTTTGTGTGTTCAATATGCACCATTCAAAGGCACATCATCAAATTTCAACCCTTTCTCACTTCATTTGATATTTTTCATGCATTTAATGATTTATTTTGGGCTAAATAACCCTGAATTTGAAAAGCGGTACAAATGAACTCTAAAAAGGTTGTAACTTGGGATGACATCATAATTTCACCCACATAGCAACTTCTAAAGAGTTGAGATGGTTACGGCCAAAACTAGATGCACTTGGTGTACAAATTGGACAATATCATAAGAAGTAGGAGGGTTTCAGACGAAAACTCATCTATTACAAAAGGATTTCGCTTTTAATAACTTAATTTAACTCCATAGTTTTTATGTGTTCAAAATGCCCATTCAAATGCACATCATCAATTTTCAACCCATTCTGACTTCATTTCATATTTTCCATGCATTTAATGATTTATTTTGAGCTAAATGACCCTGAATTTCAAAAGTAGTCAAAATGAACTCTGAAAAGGTTTTAACTTTGCATGACTTCATAATTTCACCCACATAGCAACTTCTAAAGAGTTGAAACGGTTACAGCAAAAACTGGATGCACTTCATGTACAAATTGGACAATCTCATCAGAAGTATGAGGCTTTCGCACGAGAACTCATCAATTACAAAGGGATTTCATTTTTAATAAATTATTTTAACTCCATAATTTTTGTATGTTCAATATGCACCATTCAAAGTCACATCATCAATTCTCAACCCTTTCTGACTTCATTTGATATTTTTCATGAATTTAATGATTTATTTTGAGCTAGATGACCCTGAATTTGAAAACCAATACAAATGAACTCTGAAGAGGTTTTAACTTGGCATGACATCATAATTTCACAGACATAGCAACTTCTAAAGAGTTGAGAGGGTTAGGGCAAAAACTGGATGCACTTGGTGTACAAGTTGGACAATCTCATAAGAAGTAGTAGGGTTTCGACGAAAAATCATCTATTACAAAAAGATTTCGTTTTTAAAAATTATTTTAACTCCATACTTTTTGTGTGTTCAATATGCACCATTCAAAGGCACATCATCAACTTTCAACCCTTTCTCACTTCATTTGATATTTTTCATGCATTTAATGATTTACTTTGAGCTAAATAACCCTGAATTTGAAAAGCAGTACAAATGAACTCTAAAAAGGTTGTAACTTGGCATGACATCATAATTTCACCCACATAGCAACAGGTGAGAGGGTTACAGCAAAAACTGGATGCACTTCATGTATAAATTGGACAATCTCATAAGAAGTATGAGGGTTTCGGTCGAAACCTCATCTATTACAGAGGGATTTCATTTTTAGTAACTTATCTTAAATCCATAATTTTTGTGTGGTCAATATGCACCATTGAAAGGCACATAATAAATTTTCAACCCTTTCTCACTTCATTTGATATTTTTCGTGCATTTAATGATTAATTTTAGCTAGATGACCCTGAATTTGAAAAGCAGTACAAATGAACTCTTAAAAGGTTTTAAATTTGCATGACATCATAATTTCACCCACATAGAAACTTCTAAAGAGTTGAGAGGGTTACGGTAAAAACTGGATGCACTTCGTGTACAAATTGGACAATCTCATAAGAAGTAGGAGGGTTTCGGACGAAAACTTATCTATTACAAAGGGATTTCGTTTGTAATAACTTATTTTGACTCCATACTTTTTGTGTGTTCAATATGCAACATTCAAAGGCACATCATCAACTTTCAACACATTCTGACTTCATTTGATATTTTTCATGCATTTAATGATTTATTTTGAGCTAAATGACCCTGAATTTCAAAAGTAGTACAAATGAACTCTGAAAAGGTTTTAACTTGGCATGACATCATAATTTCACCCACATAGCAACTTCTAAAGAGTTGAGAGGGTTACGGCAAAAACTAGATGCACTTCGTGTACAAATTGGACAATCTCATAAGAAGTAGGAGGGATTCAGACGAAAACTCATCTATTACAAAGGGATTTCATTTTTAATAACTTATTTTGACTCCATAATTTTTGTGTGTTCAATATGCACCATTCAAAGGCACATCATCAATTTTCAACCCTTTCTGACTTCATTTGATATTTTTCATGCATTTAATGATTAATTTTAGCTAGATGATCCTGAATTTGAAAAGCAGTACAAATGAACTCTGAAAAGGTTTTAACTTTACATGACATCATAATTTCACCCACATAGAAACTTCTAAAGAGTTGAGAAGGTTACGGCAAAAACTGGATGCACTTCGTGTACAAATTGGACAATCTCATAAGAAGTAGGAGGGTTTCGGACGAAAACTTATCTATTACAAAGGGATTTCATTTGTAATAACTTATTTTGACTCCATAGTTTTTGTGTCTTTAATATGCACTATTCAAAGGCACATCATCAATTTTCAACCCTGTCTGACTTCATTTGATATTTTTCATACATTTAATGATTTATTTTGAGCTAGATGACCCTGAATTTGAAAAGCAGTACAAATGAACTCTGAAAAGGTTTTAACTTGGCATGACATCATAATTTCACCCACATAGCAACTTCTAAAGAGTTGAGAGGGTTACGGCAAAAACTAGATGCACTTCGTGTACAAATTGGACAATCTCATAAGAAGTAGGAGGGTTTCGGACGAAAACTCATCTATTACAAAGGGATTTCTTTTTTAATAACTTATTTTGACTCCATACTTTTTGTTTGTTCAATATGCACCATTCAAAGGCACATCATCAATTTTCAACCCATTTTGACTTCATTTGATATTTTTCATGCATTTAATGATTTGTTTTGAGCTAAATGACCCTGAATTTCAAAAGTAGTACAAATGAACTCTAAAAAGGTTGCAACTTGGCATAACATCATAATTTCACCCACATAGCAACTTCTAAAGAGTTGAGAGGGTTACAGCAAAAACTGGATGCACTTCATGTACAAATTGGACAATCTCATAAGAAGTATGAGGGTTTCGCATGAGAACTCATCAATTACAAAGGGATTTTATTTTTAATAACGTATTTTAAATCCATAATTTTTGTGTGGTCAATATGCACCATTCAAAGGCACATGATCAATTTTCAACCCTTTCTGACTTCATTTGATATTTTTCATGCATTTAATGATTAATTTTAGCTAGATGACCCTAATTTGAAAAGCAGTACAAATGAACTCTGAAAAGGTTTTAACTTTGCATGACATCATAATTTCACCCACATAGCAACTTCTAAAGAGTTGAGAGGGTTACGGCAAAAACTGGATGCACTTCGTGTACAAATTGGACAATCTCATAAGAAGTCGGAGGGTTTCGGACGAAAACTTATCTATTACAAAGGGAATTCGTTTGTAATAACTTATTTTGACTCCATACTTTTTGTGTGTTCGATATGCAACATTCAAAGGCACAACATCAATTTTCAACCCATTCTGACTTCATTTGATATTTTTCATGCATTTAATGATTTATTTTGAGCTAAATGACCCTGAATTTCAAAAGTAGTACAAATGAACTCTGAAAAGGTTGCAACTTGGCATAACATCATAATTTCACCCACATAGCAAATTCTAAAGAGTTGAGAGGGTTACAGCAAAAACAGGATGCACGTCGTGTACAAATTGGACAATCTCATAAGAAGTAGGAGGGTTTCAGACGAAAACTCATCTACTACAAAGGGATTTCATTTTTAATAACTTATTTTCAGTCCATCCTTTTTTGTGTTAAACATGCACCACTCAAAGGCACATCATCTATTTTCAACCCATTCTGACTTCGTTTGATATTTTTCATACATTTAATGATTTTGAGCTAAATGACCCTGAACTTGAAAAGTAGTACAAATGAACTCTAAAAAGGTTGTAACTTGGCATAACATCATATTTTCCCCCACATAGCAACTTGTAAAGAGTTGAGAGGGTGACAGCAAAAACTGGATGCAATTCATGTACAAATTGGACAATCTCATACGAAGTATGAGGGTTTCGCGCGAGAACTCATCAATTACAAAGGGATTTCATTTTTAATAACTTATTTTCACTCCATACTTTTTGTGTGTTCAATATGCACCATTCCAAGGCACATCATCAATTTTCAACCCTGTCTGACTTCATTTGATATTTTTCATACATTTAATGATTTATTTTGAGCTAGATGACCCTGAATTTGAAAAGCAGTACAAATGAACTCTGAAAAGGTTTTAACTTGGCATGACATCATAATTTCACCCACATAGCAACTTCTAAAGAGTTGAGAGGGTTACGGCAAAAACTAGATGCACTTCGTGTACAAATTGGACAATCTCATAAGAAGTAGGAGGGTTTCGGACGAAAACACATCTATTACAAAGGGATTTCGTTTTTAATAACTTATTTTGACTACATACTTTTTGTTTGTTCAATATGCACCATTCAAAGGCACATCATCAATTTTCAACCCATTTTGACTTCATTTGATATTTTTCATGCATTTAATGATTTGTTTTGAGCTAAATGACCCTGAATTTCAAAAGTAGTACAAATGAACTCTAAAAAGGTTGCAACTTGGCACAACATCATAATTTCACCCACATAGCAACTTCTAAAGAGTTGAGAGGGTTACAGCAAAAACTGGATGCACTTCATGTACAAATTGGACAATCTCATAAGAAGTATGAGGGTTTCGCACGAGAGCTCATCAATTACAAAGGGATTTCATATTTAATAACTTATTTTAAATCCATAATTTTTGTGTGGTCAATATGCACCATTCAAAGGCACATAATCAATTTTCAACCCTTTCTGACTTCATTTGATATTTTTCATGCATTTAATGATTAATTTTAGCTAGATGACCTTGAATTTGAAAAGAAGTACAAATGAACTCTGAAAAGGTTTTAACTTTGCATGACATCATAATTTCACCCACATAGAAACTTGTAAAGAGTTGAGAGGGTTACGGCAAAAACTGGATGCACTTCGTGTACAAATTGGACAATCTCATAAGAAGTAGGAGGGTTTCAGACGAAAACTTATCTATTACAAAGGGATTTCGTTTGTAATAAGTTATTTTGACTCCATACTTTTTGTGTGTTCAATATGCAACATTCAAAGGCACATCATCAATTTTCAACCCATTCTGACTTCATTTGATATTTTTCATGCATTTAATGATTTATTTTGAGCTTAATGACCCTGAATTTCAAAAGTAGTACAAATGAACTCTGAAAAGGTTGCAACTTGGCATAACATCATAATTTCACCCACATAGCAACTTCTAAAGAGTTGAGAGGGTTACAGCAAAAACTGGATGCACTTCGTGTACAAATTAGACAATCTCATAAGAAGTAGGAGGGTTTCGGACGAAAACTCATCTACTACAAAGGGATTTCATTTTTAATAACTTAATTTAACTCCATCCTTTTTGTGTGTTCAACATGCATCACTCAAAGGCACATCATCTATTTTCAACCCATTCTGACTTCCTTTGATATTTTTCATACATTTAATGATTTATTTTGAGCTAAATGACCCTGAATTTGAAAAGTAGTACAAATGAACTCTAAAAAGGTTGTAACCTGGCATGACATCAGATTTTCACCCACATAGCAACTTCTAAAGAGTTGAGAGGGTTACAGCCAAAACTGGATGCACTTCATGTACAAATTGGACAATCTCATAAGAAGTATGAGGGTTTCGCGCGAGAACTCATCAATTAGAAAAGGATTTCATTTTTAATAACTTATTTTAACTCCATACTTTTTGTGTGTTCAATATGCACCATTCAAAGGCACATCATCAATTTTCAACCCTTTCTGACTTCATTTGATAATTTTCATCCATTTAATGATTTATTTTGAGCTAGATGACCCTGAATTTGAAAAGAAGTACAAATGAACTCTGAAAAGATTTTAACTTTGCATGACATCATAATTTCACCCACATAGCAACTTCTAAAGAGTTGAGAGGGTTACGGCAAAAACTGGATGCACTTCGTGTACAAATTGGACAATCTCATAAGAAGTAGGAGGGTTTCGGACGAAAACTTATCTATTACAAAGGGATTTCGTTTGTAATAAGTTATTTTGACTCCATAGTTTTTGTGTGTTCAATATGCAAAATTCAAAGGCACATCATCAATTTTCAACCCATTCTGACTTCATTTGATATTTTTCATGCATTTAATGATTTATTTTGAGCTTAATGACTCTGAATTTCAAAAGTAGTACAAATGAACTCTGAAAAGGTTTTAACTTGGCATGACATCATAATTTCACCCACATAGCAACTTCTAAAGAGTTGAGAGGGTTACGGCAAAAACTAGATGCACTTCGTGTACAAATTGGACAATCTCATAAGAAGTAGGAGGGTTTCGGACGAAAACTCATCTATTACAAAGGGATTTCGTTTTTAATAACTTATTTTGACTACATACTTTTTGTTTGTTCAATATGCACCATTCAAAGGCACATCATCAATTTTCAACCCATTTTGACTTCATTTGATATTTTTCATGCATTTAATGATTTGTTTTGAGCTAAATGACCCTGAATTTCAAAAGTAGTACAAATGAACTCTAAAAAGGTTGCAACTTGGCACAACATCATAATTTCACCCACATAGCAACTTCTAAAGAGTTGAGAGGGTTACAGCAAAAACTGGATGCACTTCATGTACAAATTGGACAATCTCATAAGAAGTATGAGGGTTTCGCACGAGAACTCATCAATTACAAAGGGATTTCATATTTAATAACTTATTTTAAATCCATAATTTTTGTGTGGTCAATATGCACCATTCAAAGGCACATAATCAATTTTCAACCCTTTCTGACTTCATTTGATATTTTTCATGCATTTAATGATTAATTTTAGCTAGATGACCTTGAATTTGAAAAGAAGTACAAATGAACTCTGAAAAGGTTTTAACTTTGCATGACATCATAATTTCACCCACATAGAAACTTGTAAAGAGTTGAGAGGGTTACGGCAAAAACTGGATGCACTTCGTGTACAAATTGGACAATCTCATAAGAAGTAGGAGGGTTTCAGACGAAAACTTATCTATTACAAAGGGATTTCGTTTGTAATAAGTTATTTTGACTCCATACTTTTTGTGTGTTCAATATGCAACATTCAAAGGCACATCATCAATTTTCAACCCATTCTGACTTCATTTGATATTTTTCATGCATTTAATGATTTATTTTGAGCTAAATGACCCTGAATTTGAAAAGCAGTACAAATGAACTCTAAAAAGGTTGTAACTTGGCATGACATGATAATTTCACCCACATAGCAACTTCTAAAGAATTGAGAGGGTTACGGCAAAAACTGGATGCACTTCGTGTACAAATTGGACAATCTTTTTCGAAAGATGAGGCTTTCGGACGAAAACTCATCTATTACAAAGGGATTTCATTTTGAATAACTTATTTTAACTCCATACTTTTTGTGTTGTCAATATGCACCATTCAAAGGCACATCATCAATTTTCAACCCTTTCTGACTTCATTTGATATTTTTCCTGCATTTAATGATTTATTTTGAGCTAAATGACCCTGATTTGAAAAGGAGTACACATGAACTCTAAAAAGGTTGTAACTTGGCATGACATCATAATTTCACCCACAAAGAAACTTCTAAAGAGTTGAGAGGGGTACGGCAAAAACTAGATGCACTTCGTGTACCAATTGGACAATCTCGTAAGAAGTATGAGGGTTTCGAACGAAAACTCATCCATTACAAAGGGATTTCATTTTTAATAACTTATTTTAACTCCATACTTTTTGTGTGTTCAATATGCACCATTCAAAGGCACATCATCAATTTTCAACCCTTTCTGACTTCATTTGATAATTTTCATCCATTTAATGATTTATTTTGAGCTAGATGACCCTGAATTTGAAAAGAAGTACAAATGAACTCTAAAAAGGTTGCAACTTGGCACAACATCATAATTTCACCCACATAGCAACTTCTAAAGAGTTGAGAGGGTTACAGCAAAAACTGGATGCACTTCATGTACAAATTGGACAATCTCATAAGAAGTATGAGGGTTTCGCACGAGAACTCATCAATTACAAAGGGATTTCATATTTAATAACTTATTTTAAATCCATAATTTTTGTGTGGTCAATATGCACCATTCAAAGGCACATAATCAATTTTCAACCCTTTCTGACTTCATTTGATATTTTTCATGCATTTAATGATTAATTTTAGCTAGATAACCTTGAATTTGAAAAGAAGTACAAATGAACTCTGAAAAGGTTTTAACTTTGCATGACATCATAATTTCACCCACATAGAAACTTGTAAAGAGTTGAGAGGGTTACGGCAAAAACTGGATGCACTTCGTGTACAAATTGGACAATCTCATAAGAAGTAGGAGGGTTTCAGACGAAAACTTATCTATTACAAAGGGATTTCGTTTGTAATAAGTTATTTTGACTCCATACTTTTTGTGTGTTCAATATGCAACATTCAAAGGCACATCATCAATTTTCAACCCATTCTGACTTCATTTGATATTTTTCATGCATTTAATGATTTATTTTGAGCTAAATGACCCTGAATTTGAAAAGCAGTACAAATGAACTCTAAAAAGGTTGTAACTTGGCATGACATGATAATTTCACCCACATAGCAACTTCTAAAGAATTGAGAGGGTTACGGCAAAAACTGGATGCACTTCGTGTACAAATTGGACAATCTTTTTCGAAAGATGAGGCTTTCGGACGAAAACTCATCTATTACAAAGGGATTTCATTTTGAATAACTTATTTTAACTCCATACTTTTTGTGTTGTCAATATGCACCATTCAAAGGCACATCATCAATTTTCAACCCTTTCTGACTTCATTTGATATTTTTCCTGCATTTAATGATTTATTTTGAGCTAAATGACCCTGATTTGAAAAGGAGTACACATGAACTCTAAAAAGGTTGTAACTTGGCATGACATCATAATTTCACCCACAAAGAAACTTCTAAAGAGTTGAGAGGGGTACGGCAAAAACTAGATGCACTTCGTGTACCAATTGGACAATCTCGTAAGAAGTATGAGGGTTTCGAACGAAAACTCATCCATTACAAAGGGATTTCATTTTTAATAACTTATTTTAACTCCATACTTTTTGTGTGTTCAATATGCACCATTCAAAGGCACATCATCAATTTTCAACCCTTTCTGACTTCATTTGATAATTTTCATCCATTTAATGATTTATTTTGAGCTAGATGACCCTGAATTTGAAAAGAAGTACAAATGAACTCTGAAAAGGTTTTAACTTTGCATGACATCATAATTTCACCCACATAGCAACTTCTAAAGAGTTGAGAGGGTTACGGCAAAAACTGGATGCACTTCGTGTACAAATTGGACAATCTCATAAGAAGTAGGAGGGTTTCGGACGAAAACTTATCTATTACAAAGGGATTTCGTTTGTAATAAGTTATTTTGACTCCATAGTTTTTGTGTGTTCAATATGCAAAATTCAAAGGCACATCATCAATTTTCAACCCATTCTGACTTCATTTGATATTTTTCATGCATTTAATGATTTATTTTGAGCTTAATGACTCTGAATTTCAAAAGTAGTACAAATGAACTCTGAAAAGGTTGCAACTTGGCATAACATCATAATTTCACCCACATAGCAACTTCTAAAGAGTTGAGAGGGTTACAACAAAAACTGGATGCACTTCGTGTACAAATTAGACAATCTCATAAGAAGTAGGAGGGTTTCGGACGAAAACTCATCTACTACAAAGGGATTTCATTTTTAATAACTTATTTTAACTCCATCCTTTTTGTGTGTTCAACATGCATCACTCAAAGGCACATCATCTATTTTCAACCCATTCTGACTTCCTTTGATATTTTTCATACATTTAATGATTTATTTTGAGCTAAATGACCCTGAACTTGAAAAGTAGTACAAATGAACTCTAAAAAGGTTGTAACCTGGCATGACATCAGATTTTCACCCACATAGCAACTTCTAAAGAGTTGAGAGGGTTACAGCCAAAACTGGATGCACTTCATGTACAAATTGGACAATCTCATAAAAAGTATGAGGGTTTCGCGCGAGAACTCATCAATTAGAAAAGGATTTCATTTTTAATAACTTATTTTAACTCCATACTTTTTGTGTGTTCAATACACACCATTCCAAGGCACATCATCAATTTTCAACCCTTTCTGACTTTATTTGATATTTTTCATACATTTAATGTGACATCATAATTTCACCCACATAGCAACTTCTGAAGAGTTGAGAGGGTTACGGCAAAAACTAGATGCACTTCGTGTACAAATTGGACAATCTCATAAGAAGTAGGAGGGTTTCGGACGAAAACTCATCTATTACAAAGGGATTTCGTTTTTAATAACTTATTTTGACTCCATACTTTTTGTGTGTTTAATATGCACCATTCAAAGGCACATCATCAATTTTCAAACCATTTTGACTTCATTTGATATTTTTCATGCATTTAATGATTTATTTTGAGCTAAATGACCCTGAATTTCAAAAGTAGTACAAATGAACTCTACAAAGGTTGCAACTTGGCATAACATCATAATTTCACCCACATAGCAACTTCTAAAGAGTTGAGAGGGTTACAGCAAAAACTGGATGCACTTCATGTACAAATTGGACAATCTCATAAGAAGTATGAGGGTTTCGCACGAGAACTCATCAATTACAAAGGGATTTCATTTTTAATAACTTATTTTAAATCCATAATTTTTGTGTGGTCAATATGCACAATTCAAAGGCACATAATAAATTTTCAACCCTTTCTGACTTCATTTGATATTTTTCATGCATTTAATGATTAATTTTAGCTAGATGACCCTGAATTTGAAAAGCACTACAAATGAACTCTGAAAAGGTTTTAACTTTGCATGACATCATAATTTCACCCACATAGCAACTTCTAAAGAGTTGAGAGGGTTATGGCAAAAACTCGATGCACTTCGTGTACAAATTGGACAATCTCATAAGAAGTAGGAGGGTTTCGGAGGAAAACTCATCTATTACAAAGGGATTTCGTTTGTAATAACTTATTTTGACTCCATACTTTTTGTGTGTTCAATATGCAACATTCAAAGGCACATCATCAATTTTCAACCCATTCTGACATTATTTTATATTTTTCATGCATTGAATGATTTATTTTGAGCTAAATGACCCTGAATTTCAAAAGTAGTACAAATGAACTCTGAAAAGGTTGCAACTTGGCATAACATCATAATTTCACCCACATAGCAACTTATAAAGAGTTGAGAGGGTTACAGCAAAAACGGGATGCACTTCGTGTACAAATTGGACAATCTCATAAGAAGTAGGAGGGTTTTGGACGAAAACTCATCTACTACAAAGGGATTTCATTTTTAATAACTTATTTTAACTCCATCCTTTTTGTGTGTTCAACATGCACCACTCAAAGGCACATCATCTATTTTCAACCCATTCTGACTTCCTTTGATATTTTTCATACATTTAATGATTTATTTTGAGCTAAATGACCCTGAACTTGAAAAGTAGTACAAATGAACTCTAAAAAGGTTTTAACTTGGCATGACATCATATTTTCACCTACATAGCAACTTCTAAAGAGTTGAGTGGGTTACAGCAAAAACTGGATGCACTTCATGTACAAATTGGACAATCTGATAAGAAGTATGAGGGTTTCGCGCGAGAACTCATCAATTACAAAGGGATTTCATTTTTAATAACTTATTTTAACTCCATATTTTTTGTGTGTTCAATATGCACCATTCCAAGGCACATCGTCAATTTTCAACCCTTTCTGACTTCATTTGATATTTTTCATACATTTAATGATTTATTTTGAGCTAGATGACCCTGAATTGGAAAAGCAGTACAAATGAACTCTGAAAAGGTTTTAATTTGGCAGGACATCATAATTTCACCCACATAGCAACTTCTAAAGAGTTGAGAGGGTTATGGCAAAAACTAGATGTACTTCGTGTATAAATGGGACAATCTGATAAGAAGTAGGAGGGTTTCGGACGAAAATTCATCTATTACAAAGGGATTTCGTTTTTTAATAACTTATTTTGACTCCATACTTTTTTTGTGTTCAATATGCACCATTCAAAGGCACATAATCAATTTTCAACCCATTTTGACTTCATTTGATATTTCTCATGCATTTAATGATTTATTTTGAGCTAAATGACCCTTAATTTCAAAAGTAGTACAAATGAACTCTAAAAAGGTTGCACCTTGGCATCACATCATAATTTCACCCACATAGCAACTCTGTAAAGAGTTGAGAGGGTTACGGCAGAAACTGGATGCACTTCATGTACAAATTGGACAATCTCATAAGAAGTATGAGGGTTTCGCACGAGAACTCATCAATTACAAAGGGATTTTATTTTTAATAACTTATTTTAAATCCATAATTTTTGTGTGGTCAATATGCACCATTCAAAGGCACATAATAAATTTTCAACCCTTTCTGACTTCATTTGATATTTTTCATGCATTTAATGAATAATTTTAGCTAGATGACCCTGAATTTGAAAAGCAGTACAAATGAACTCTGAAAAGGTTTTAACTTTGCATGACATCATAATTTCACCCACATAGCAACTTCTAAAGAGTTGAGAGGGTTATGGCAAAAACTCGATGCACTTCGTGTACAAATTGGACAATCTCATAAGAAGTAGGAGGGTTTCGGACGAAAACTCATCTATTACAAAGGGATTTCGTTTGTAATAACTTATTTTGACTCCATACTTTTTGTGTGTTCAATATGCAACATTCAAAGGCACATCATCAATTTTCAACCCATTCTGACTTCATTTTATATTTTTCATGCATTTAATGAGTTATTTTGAGCTAAATGACCCTGAATTTCAAAAGTAGTACAAATGAACTCTGAAAAGGTTGCAACTTGGCATAACATCATAATTTCACCCACATAGCAACTTATAAAGAGTTGAGAGGGTTACAGCAAAAACGGGATGCACTTCGTGTACAAATTGGACAATCTCATAAGAAGTAGGAGGGTTTCAGACGAAAACTCATCTACTACAAAGGGATTTCATTTTTAATAACTTATTTTAACTCCATCCTTTTTGTGTGTTCAACATGCACCACTCAAAGGCACATCATCTATTTTCAACCCATTCTGACTTCCTTTGATATTTTTCATACATTTAATGATTTATTTTGAGCTAAATGACCCTGAACTTGAAAAGTAGTACAAATGAACTCTAAAAAGGTTGTAACTTGGCATGACATCATATTTTCACCCACATAGCAACTTCTAAAGAGTTGAGTGGGTTACAGCAAAAACTGGATGCACTTCATGTACAAATTGGACAATCTGATAAGAAGTATGAGGGTTTCGCGCGAGAACTCATCAATTACAAAGGGATTTCATTTTTAATAACTTATTTTAACTCCATATTTTTTGTGTGTTCAATATGCACCATTCCAAGGCACATTATCAATTTTCAACCCTTTGTGACTTCATTTGATATTTTTCATACATTTAAAGATTTATTTTGAGCTAAATGACCCTGAATTTGAAAAGCAGTACAAATGAACTCTGAAAAGGTTTTAATTTGGCAGGACATCATAATTTCACCCACATAGCAACTTCTAAATAGTTGAGAGGGTTACGGCAAAAACTAGATGTACTTCGTGTATAAATGGGACAATCTGATAAGAAGTAGGAGGGTTTCGGACGAAAACTCATCTATTACAAAGGGATTTCGTTTTTAATAACTTATTTTGACTCCATACTTTTTTTGTGTTCAATATGCACCATTCAAAGGCACATAATCAATTTTCAACCCATTTTGACTACATTTGATATTTTTCATGCATTTAATGATTTATTTTGAGCTAAATGACCCTGAATTTCAAAAGTAGTACAAATGAACTCTAAAAAGGTTGCACCTTGGCATAACATCATAATTTCACCCACATAGCAACTTCTAAAGAGTTGAGAGGGTTACAGCAAAAACTGGATGCACTTCGTGTACAAATTGGACAATCTCATAAGAAGTATGAGGGTTTCCCACGAGAACTCATCAATTACAAAGGGATTTCATTTTTAATAACTTATTTTAAATCCATAATTTTTGTGTGGTCAATATGCACCATTCAAAGGCACATAATAAATTTTCAACCCTTTCTGACTTCATTTGATATTTTTCATGCATTTAATGATTAATTTTAGTTAGATGACCCTGAATTTGAAAAGCAGTACAAATGAACTCTGAAAAGGTTTTAACTTTGCATGACATCATAATTTCACCCACAGAGGAACTTCTAAAGAGTTGAGAGGGTTACGGCAAAAACTGGATGCACTTCGTGTACAAATTGGACAATCTCATAAGAAGTAGGAGGGTTTCGGACGAAATTCATCTATTACAAAGGGATATCATTTGTAATAACTTATTTTGACTCCATACTTTTTGTGTGTTCAATATGCAACGTTCAAAGGCACATCATCAATTTTCAACTCATTCTGAGTTCATTTGATATTTTTCATGCATTTAATGATTTATTTTGAGCTCAATGACCCTCAATTTCAAAAGTAGTACAAATGAACTCTGAAAAGGTTGCAACTTGGCATAACATCATAATTTCACCCACATAGCAACTTCTAAAGAGTTGAGAGGGTTACAGCAAAAACTGGATGCACTTCGTGTACAAATTATACAATCTCATAAGAAGTAGGAGGGTTTCGGAAGAAAACTCATCTACTACAAAGGGATTTCATTTTTAATAACTTATTTTAACTCCATCCTTTTTGTGTGTTCAACATGCACCACTCAAAGGCACATCATCTATTTTCAACCCATTCTGACTTCCTTTGATATTTTTCATACATTTAATGATTTATTTTGAGCTAAATGACCCCGAACTTGAAAAGTAGTACAAATGAACTCTAAAAAGGTTGTAACTTGGCATGACATCATAATTCCACCCACATAGCAACTTCAAAAGAGTTGAGAGGGTTACAGCAAAAACTGGATGCACTTCATGTACAAATTGGACAATCTCATAAGAAGTATGAGGGTTTCGCGCGAGAACTCATCAATTACAAAGGGATTTCATTTTTAATAACTTATTTTAACTCCATAATTTTTGTATGTTCAATATGCACCATTCAAAGGCACATCATCAATTTTCAACCCTTTCTGACTTCATTTGATATTTTTCATGCATTTAATGATTTATTTTGAGATAGATGACCCTGAATTGGAAAACCAATACAAATGAACTCTGAAAAGGTTTTAAGTTGGCATGACATCATAATTTCACCAACATAGCAACCTCTAAAGAGTTGAGATGGTTACGGCAAAAACTGGATGCACTTCGTGTACAAATTGGACAATCTCATGAGAAGTAGGAGGGTTTCGGACGAAAAATCATCTATTACAAAAACATTTCGTTTTTAATAATTATTTTAACTCCATACTTTTTGTGTGTTCAATATGCCCATTCAAAGGCACATCATCAATTTTCAACCCATTCTGACTTCATTTGATATTTTTCATGCATTTAATGATTTATTTTGAGCTAAATGACCCTGAATTTCAATAGTAGTATAAATGACCTCTAAAAAGGTTGCAACTTGGCATAACATCATAATTTCACCCACATAGCAACTTCTAAAGAGTTGAGAGGGTTACAACAAAAACAGGATGCAATTCATGTAAAAATTGGACAATCTCATAAGAAGTATGAGGGTTTCGCACGAGAACTCATCAATTACAAAGGGATTTCATTTTTAATAACTTATTTTAACTCCATAATTTCTGTATGTTCAATATGCACCATTCAAAGGCACATAATAAATTTTCAACCCTTTCTGACTTCATTTGATATTTTTCATGCATTTACTGATTTATTTTGAGCTAGATGACCCTGAATTTGAAAACCAATACAAATGAACTCTGAAAAGGTTTTAACTTAGCATGACATCATAATTTCACCAACATAGCAACTTCTAAAGAGTTGAGAGGGTTACGGCAAAAACTGGATGCACTTGGTGTACAAATTGGACAATCTCATAAGAAGTAGGCGGGTTTCGGACGAAAACTCATCTATTACAAAAGGATTTCATTTTTAATAACTTATTTTGACTCCATACATTTTGTGTGTTCAATATGCCCATTCAAAGGCACATCATCAGTTTTCAACCCTTTTCTGACTTCATTTGATATTTTTCATGCATTTAATGATTTATTTTGAGCTAAATGACCCTGAATTTCAAAAGTAGTACAAATGAACTCTAAAAAGGTTGCAACTTGGCATAACATCATAATTTCACCCACATAGCAACTTCTAAAGAGTTGAGAGGCTTACAACAAAAATTGGATGCACTTCATGTACAAATTGGACAATCTCATAAGAAGTATGAGGGTTTCGCACGAGAACTCATCAATTACAAAGGGATTTCATTTTTAATAACTTATTTTAACTCCATAATTTTTGTATGTTCAATATGCACCATTCAAAGGCACATCGTCAATTTTCAACCCTTTCTGACTTCGTTCGATATTTCTCATGCATTTAATGATTTATTTTGAGCTAGATGACCCTGAATTTGAAAACCAATACAAATGAACTCTGAAAAGGTTTTAACTTGGCATGACATCATAATTTCACCAACATATCAACTTCTAAACAGTTGAGAGGGTTACGCAAAAACTGGATGCACTTGGTGTACAAATTGGACAATCTCATAAGAAGTAGGAAGGTTTCGGACGAAAAATCATTTATTACAAAAAGATTTTGTTTTTAATAATTATTTTAACTCCATACTTTTTGTGTGTTCAATATGCCCATTCAAAGGCACATCATCAATTTTCAACCCATTCTGACTTCATTTGACATTTTTCATGCATTTGATGATTTATTTTGAGCTAAATGACCCTGAATTTCAAAAGTAGTACAAATGAACTCTAAAAAGGTTGCAACTTGGCATAACATCATAATTTCACCCACATAGCAACTTCTAAAGAGTTGAGTGGGTTACAGCAAAAACTGGATGCACTTCATGTACAAATTGGACAATCTCATAAGAAGTATGAGGGTTTCGCACGAGAACTCATCAATTACAAAGGGATTTCATTTTTAATAACTCATTTTAACTCCATAATTTTTGTATGTTCAATATGCACCATTCAAAGGCACATCATCAATTTTCAACCCTCTCTGCCTTCATTTGATATTTTCATGCATTTACTGATTTATTTTGAGCTAGATGACCCTGAATTTGAAAACCAATACAAATGAACTCTGAAAAGGTTTTAACTTAGCATGACATCATAGTTTCACCAACATAGCAACTTCTAAAGTGTTGAGAGGGTTATGGCAAAAACTGGATGCACTTGGTGTACATATTGGACAATCTCATAAGAAGTAGGCGGGTTTCGGACGAAAACTCATCTATTACAAAAGGATTTCGTTTTTAATAACTTATTTTAACTCCATACGTTTTGTGTGTTCAACATGCCCATTCAAAGGCACATCATCAATTTTCAACCCATTCTGACTTCATTTGATATTTTTCATGCATTTAATGATTTATTTTGAGCTAAATGACCCTGAATTTCAAAAGTAGTACAAATGAACTCTGAAAAGGTTTTAACTTGGCATGACATCATAATATCACCCACATAGCAATTTCTAAAGAGTTGAGAGGGTTACGGCAAAAACTGGATGCACTACGTGTACAAATTGGACAATCTCATAAGAAGTAGGAGGGTTTCGGACGAAAACTCATCTATTACAAAGGGATTTCGTTTTTAATAACTTATTTTGACTCTATACTTTTTGTATGTTCAATATGCACCATTCAAAGGCACATCATCAATTTTCAACCCATTTTGACTTCATTTGATATTTTTCATGCATTTAATGATTTATTTTGAGCTAGATGACCCTGAATTTGAAAACCAATACAAATGAACTCTGAAAAGGTTTTAACTTGGCATCACATCATAATTTCACCAACATATCAACTTCTAAAGAGTTGAGAGGGTTACGCAAAAACTGGATGCACTTGGTGTACAAATAGGACAATCTCATAAGAAGTAGGAGTGTTTCGGACGAAAATTCATCTATTACAAAAAGATTTCGTTTTTAATAATTATTTTAACTCCATACTTTTTGTGTGTTCAATATGCCCATTCAAAGGCACATCATCAATTTTCAACCCATTCTGACTTCATTTGACATTTTTCATGCATTTAATGATTTATTTTGAGCTAAATGACCCTAAATTTCAAAAGTAGTACAAATGAACTCTAAAAAGGTTGCAACTTGGCATAACATCATAATTTCACCCACATAGCAACTTCTAAAGAGTTGAGAGGGTTACAGCAAAAAACTGGATGCACTTCATGTACGAATTGGACAATCTCATAAGAAGTATGAGGGTTTCGCACAAGAACTCATCAATTACAAAGGGATTTCATTTTCAAAATAACTTATTTTAACTCCATAATTTTTGTATGTTCAATATGCACCATTCAAAGGCACATCATCAATTTTCAACCCTCTCTGACTTCATTTGATATTTTTTGTGCATTTACTGATTTATTTTGAGCTAGATGACCCTGAATTTGAAAACCAATACAAATGAACTCTGAAAAGGTTTTAACTTAGCATGACATCATAATTTCACCAACATCGCAACTTCTAAAGAGTTGAGATGGTTACGGCAAAAACTGGATGCACTTGGTGTACAAATAGGACAATCTCATAAGAAGTGGGAGGGTTTCGCACGAAAAATCATCTATTACAAAAAGATTTCGTTTTTGATAACTTATTTTAACTCCATACTTTTTGTGTGTTCAATATGCCCATTCAAAGCCACATCTTCAATTTTCAACCCATTCTGACTTCATTTGATATTTTTCATGCATTTAATGATTTATTTTGAGCTAAATGACCCTGAATTTCAGAAGTAGTACAAATGAACTCTAAAAAGGTTGCAACTTGGCATAACATCATAATTTCACCCACATAGCAACTTCTAAAGAGTTGAGAGGGTTACAGCAAAAACTGGATGCACTTCATGTACAAATTGGACAATCTCATAAGAAGTATGAGGGTTTCGCACGAGAACTCATCAATTACAAAGGGATTTCATTTTTAATAACTTATTATAACTCCATACGTTTTGTGTGTTCAATATGCCCATTCAAAGGCACATCATCAATTTTCAACCCATCCTGACTTCATTTGATATTTTTCATGCGTTTAATGATTTATTTTGAGCAAAATGACCCTGAATTTCAAAAGTAGGACAAATGAACTCTAAGAAGTATGAGGGTTTCGCGCGAGAACTCATCAATTACAAAGGGATTTCATTTTTAATAACTTATTTTAACTCCATACTTTTTGTGTGTTCAATATGCCCATTCAGAGGCACATCGTTAATTTTCAACCCTTTCTGACTTCATTTGATATTTTTCGTGCATTTAATGATTTATTTTGAGCTAGATGACCCTGAATTTGGAAACCAATACAAATGAACTCTGAAAAGGTTTTAACTTGGCATGACATCATAATTTCACCAACATATCAACTTCTAAAGAGTTGAGAGGGTTACGCAAAAACTGGATGCACTTGGTGTACAAATTGGACAATCTCATAAGAAGTAGGAGGGTTTTGGACGAAAAATCATCTATTACAAAAAGATTTCGTTTTTAATAACTTATTTTAACTCCATACTTTTTGTGTGTTCAATATGCCCATTCAGAGGCACAACATCAATTTTCAACCCATTCTGACTTCATTTGATATTTTTCATGCATTTAATGATTTATTTTGAGCTAAATGACCCTGAATTTCAGAAGTAGTACAAATGAACTCTAAAAAGGTTGCAACTTGGCATAACATCATAATTTCACCCACATAGCAACTTCTAAAGAGTTGAGAGGGTTACAACAAAAACTGGATGCACTTCATGTACAAATTGGACAATCTCATAAGAAGTATCAGGGTTCCGCACGAGAACTCATCAATTACAATGGGATTTCATTTTTAATAACTTGTTTTAACTCCATACTTTTTGTGTGTTCAATATGCCCATTCAAAGGCACATCATCAATTTTCAACCCATCCTGACTTCATTTGATATTTTTCATGCATTTAATGATTTATTTTGAGCAAAATGACCCTGAATTTCAAAAGTAGGACAAATGAACTCTAAGAAGTATGAGGGTTTCGCGCGAGAACTCATCAATTACAAAGGGATTTCATTTTTAATAACTTATTTTAACTCCATACTTTTTGTGTGTTCAATATGCCCATTCAAAGGCACACCGTCAATTTTCAACCCTTTCTGACTTCATTTGATATTTTTCATGCATTTAATGATTTATTTTGAGCTAGATGACCCTGAATTTGAAAACCAATACAAATGAACTCTGAAAAGGTTTTAACTTGGCATGACATCATAATTTCACCAACATATCAACTTCTAAAGAGTTGAGAGGGTTACGCAAAAACTGGATGCACTTGGTGTACAAATTGGACAATCTCATAAGAAGTAGGAGGGTTTCGGACGAAAAATCATCTATTACAAAAAGATTTCGTTTTTAATAATTATTTTAACTCCATACTTTTTGTGTGTTCAATATGCCCATTCAAAGGCACATCATCAATTTTCAACCCTTTCTGACTTCATTTCATATTTATCATACATTTAATGATTTATTTTGAGCTAGATGACCCCGAATTTGAAAAGCAGTACAAATGAACTCTGAAAAGGTTTTAACTTGGCATGACATCATAATATCACCCACATAGCAATTTCTAAAGAGTTGAGAGGGTTACGGCAAAAACTGGATGCACTACGTGTACAAATTGGACAATCTCATAAGAAGTAGGAGGGTTTCGGACGAAAACTCATCTATTACAAATGGATTTCGTTTTTAATAACTTATTTTGACTCTATACTTTTTGTGTGTTCAATATGCACCATTCAAAGGCACATCATCAATTTTCAACCCATTTTGACTTCATTTGATATTTTTCATGCATTTAATGATTTATTTTGAGCTAAATGACCCTGAATTTCAAAAGTAGCACAAATGAACTCTAAAAAGGTTACAACTTGGCATAACATCATAATTTCACCCACATAGCAACATATAAAGAGTTGAGAGGGTTACAGCAAAAACTGGATGCACTTCATGAACAAATTGGACAATCTCATAAGAAGTATGAGGGTTTCGCACGAGAACTCATCAATTACAAAGGGATTTCATTTTTAATAACTTATTTTAACTCCATAATTTTTGTATGTTCAATATGCACCATTCAAAGGCACATCATCAATTTTCAACCCTTTCTGACTTCATTTGATATTTTTCATGCATTTAATGATTTATTTTGAGCTAGATGACCCTGAATTTGAAAACCAATACAAATGAACTCTGAAAAGGTTTTAACTTGGCATGACATCATAATTTCACCAACATAGCAACCTCTAAAGAGTTGAGAGGGTTACAACAAAAACTGGATGCACTTCATGTACAAATTGGACAATCTCATAAGAAGTATGAGGGTTTCGCACGAGAACTCATCAATTACAAAGGGATATCATTTTTAATAACTTATTTTAACTCCATACTTTTTGTGTGTTCAATATGCCCATTCAAAGGCACATCATCAATTTTCAACCCATTCTGACTTCATTTGATATTTTTCATGCATTTAATGATTTATTTTGAGCAAAATGACCCTGAATTTCAAAAGTAGTACAAATGAACTCTAAAAAGGTTGCAACTTGGCATAATATCATAATTTCACCCACATAGCAACTTCTAAAGAGTTGAGAGGGTTACGGCAAAAACTGGATGGACTTGGTGTACAAATTGGACAATCTCATAAGAAGTAGGAGGGTTTCAGACGAAAAATCATCTATTACAAAAAGATTTCGTTTTTAATAATTATTTTAACTCCATACTTTTTGTGTGTTCAATATGCCCATTCAAAGGCACATCATCAATTTTCAACCCATTCTGACTTCATTTGATATTTTTCATCCATTTAATGATTTATTTTGAGCTAAATGACCCTGAATTTTAGAAGTAGTACAAATGAACTCTAAAAAGGTTGCAACTTGGCATAACATCATAATTTCACCCACATAGCAACTTCTAAAGAGTTGAGAGGGTTACAACAAAAACTGGATGCACTTCATGTACAAATTGGACAATCTCATCAGAAGCATGAGGGTTTCGCACGAGAACTCATCAATTACAAAGGGATTTCATTTTTAATAACCTATTTTAACTCCATACTTTTTGTGTGTTCAATATGCCCATTCAAAGGCACATCATCAATTTTCAACCCATTCTGACTTCATTTGATATTTTTCATGCATTTAATGATTTATTTTAAGCTAAATGACCCTGAATTTCAAAAGTAGTACAAATGAACTCTAAAAAGGTTGCAACTTGGCATAACATCATAATTTCACCCACATAGCAACTTCTAAAGAGTTGAAAGGGTTAGAGCAAAAACTGGATGCACTTCATGTACAAATTGGACAATCTCATAAGAAGTATGAGGGTTTCGCACGAGAACTCATCAATTACGAAGGGATTTCATTTTTAATAACTTATTTTAACTCCATAATTTTTGTATGTTCAATATGCACCATTCAAAGGCACATCATCAATTTTCAACCCTTTCTGACTTCATTTGATATTTTTCATGCATTTAATGATTTATTTTGAGCTAAATGACCCTGAATTTCAAAAGTAGCACAAATGAACTCTAAAAAGGTTACAACTTGGCCTAACATCATAATTTCACCCACATAGCAACATATAAAGAGTTGAGAGGGTTACAACAAAAACTGGATGCACTTCATGAACAAATTGGACAATCTCATAAGAAGTATGAGGGTTTCGCACGAGAACTCATCAATTACAAAGGGATTTCATTTTTAATAACTTATTTTAACTCCATAATTTTTGTATGTTCAATATGCACCATTCAAAGGCACATCATCAATTTTCAACCCTTTCTGACTTCATTTGATATTTTTCATGCATTTAATGATTTATTTTGAGCTAGATGACCCTGAATTTGAAAAGCAATACAAATGAACTCTGAAAAGGTTTTAACTTGGCATGACATCATAATTTCACCAACATAGCAACTTCTAAAGAGTTGAGAGGGTTACGGCAAAAACTGGATGCACTTCATGTACAAATTGGACAATCTCGTAAGAAGTATGAGGGTTTCGCGCGAGAACTCATCAATTACAAAGGGATTTCATTTTTAATAACTTATTTTAACTCCATACTTTTTGTGTGTTCAATATGCCCATTCAAAGGCACATCATCAATTTTCAACCCATTCTGACTTCATTTGATATTTTTCATGCATTTAATGATTTATTTTGAGCTAAATGACCCTGAATTTTAGAAGTAGTACAAATGAACTCTAAAAAGGTTGCAACTTGGCATAACCTCATAATTTCACCCACATAGCAACTTCTAAAGAGTTGGGAGGGTTACAACAAAAACTGGATGCACTTCATGTACAAATTGGACAATCTCATAAGAAGTATGAGGGTTTCGCACGAGAACTCATCAACTACAAAGGGATTTCATTTTTAATAACCTATTTTAACTCCATACTTTTTGTGTGTTCAATATGCCCATTCAAAGGCACATCATCAATTTTCAACCCATTCTGACTTCATTTGATATTTTTCATGCATTTAATGATTTATTTTGAGCAAAATGACCCTGAATTTCAAAAGTAGTACAAATGAACTCTAAAAAGGTTGCAACTTGGCATAATATCATAATTTCACCCACATAGCAACTTCTAAAGAGTTCAGAGGGTTACGGCAAAAACTGGATGCACTTGGTGTACAAATTGGACAATCTCATAAGAAGTAGGAGGGTTTCGGACGAAAAATCATCTATTACAAAGGGATTTCGTTTGTAATAACTTATTTTGACTCCATACTTTTTGTGTGTTCAATATGCACCATTCAAAGGCACATCATCAATTTTCAACCCATTTTGACTTCATTTGATATTTTTCATGCATTTAATGATTTATTTTGAGCTAACTGACCCTGAATTTCAAAAGTAGTAGAAATGAACTCTAAAAAGGTTGCAACTTGGCATAACATCATAATTTCACCCACATAGCAACTTCTAAAGAGTTGAGAGGGTTACAGCAAAAAATGGATGCACTTCATTTACAAATTGGACAAACTCATAAGAAGTATGAGGGTTTCGCACGAGAACTCATCAATTACAAAGGGATTTCATTTTTAATAACTTATTTTAGCTCCATACTTTTTGTGTGTTCAATATGCCAATTCAAAGGCACATCATCAATTTTCAACCCATTCTGACTTCATTTGATATTTTTCATGCATTTAATGATTTATTTTGAGCAAAATGACCCTGAATTTCGAAAGTAGTACAAATGAACTCTAAAAATGTTGCAACTTGGCATAATATCATAATTTCACCCACATAGCAACTTGTAAAGAGTTGAGAGGGTTACGGCAAAAACTGGATGCACTTCGTGTACAAATTGGACAATCTCATAAGAAGTAGGAGGGTTTCGGACGAAAAATCATCTATTACAAAGGGATTTCGTTTTTAATAACTTATTTTGACTCCATACTTTTTGTGTGTTCAATATGCACCATTCAAAGGCACATCATCAATTTTCAACCCATTTTGACTTCATTTGATATTTTTCATGCATTTAATGATTTATTTTGAGCTAGATGACCCTGAATTTGAAAACCAATACAAATGAACTCTGAAAAGGTTTTAACTTGGCATGACATCATAATTTCACCAACACAGCAACCTCTAAAGAGTTGAGAGGGTTACAACAAAAACTGGATGCACTTCATGTACAAATTGGACAATCTCATAAGAAGTATGAGGGTTTCGCACGAGAACTCATCAATTACAAAGGGATTTCATTTTTAATAACTTATTTTAACTCCATACTTTTTGTGTGTTCAATATGCCCATTCAAAGGCACATCATCAATTTTCAACCCATTCTGACTTCATTTGATATTTTTCATGCATTTAATGATTTATTTTGAGCAAAATGACCCTGAATTTCAAAAGTAGTACAAATGAACTCTAAAAAGGTTGCAACTTGGCATAATATCATAATTTCACCCACATAGCAACTTCTAAAGAGTTGAGAGGGTTACGGCAAAAACTGGATGGACTTGGTGTACAAATTGGACAATCTCATAAGAAGTAGGAGGGTTTCAGACGAAAAATCATCTATTACAAAAGAATTTCGTTTTTAATAACTTATTTTAGCTCCATACTTTTTGTGTGTTCAATATGCCCATTCAAAGGCACATCATCAATTTTCAACCCATTCTGACTTCATTTGATATTTTTCATGCATTTAATGATTTATTTTGAGCTAAATGACCCTGAATTTCAGAAGTAGTACAAATGAACTCTAAAAAGCTTGCAACTTGGCATAACATCATAATTTCACCCACATAGCAACTTCTAAAGAGTTGAGAGGGTTACAACAAAAACTGGATGCACTTCATGCACAAATTGGACAATCTCATAAGAAGTATGAGGGTTTCGCATGAGAACTCATCAATTACAAAGGGATTTCATTTTTAATAACTTACTTTAACTACATACTTTTTGTGTGTTCAATATGCCCATTCAAAGGCACATCATCAATTTTCAACCCATTCTGACTTCATTTGATATTTTTCATGCATTTAATGATTTATTTTGAGCAAAATGACCCTGAATTTCAAAAGTAGTACAAATGAACTCTAAAAAGGTTGCAACTTGGCATAATATCATAATTTCACCCACATAGCAACTTCTAAAGAGTTGAGAGGGTTACGGCAAAAACTGGATGCACTTGGTGTACAAATTGGACAATCTCATAAGAAGTAGGAGGGTTTCGGACGAAAAATCATCTATTACAAAAAGATTTCGTTTTTAATTATTATTTTAACTCCATACTTTTTGTGTGTTCAATATGCCCATTCAAAGGCACATCATCAATTTTCAACCCATTCCGACTTCATTTGATATTTTTTTCATGCATTTATTGATTTATTTTGAGCTAAATGGCCCTGAATTTCAAAAGTAGTACAAATGAACTCTAAAAAGGTTGCAACTTGGCATAACATCATAATTTCACCCACATAGCAACTTCTAAAGAGTTGAAAGGGTTACAACAAAAACTGGATGCACTTCATGTACAAATTGGACAATCTCATAAGAAGTATGAGGGTTTCGCACGAGAACTCATCAATTACGAAGGGATTTCATTTTTAATAACTTATTTTAACTCCATAATTTTTCTATGTTCAATATGCACCATTCAAAGGCACATCCTCAATTTTCAACCCTTTCTGACTTCATTTGATATTTTTCATGCATTTAATGATTTATTTTGAGCTAGATGACCCTGAATTTGAAAAGCAATACAAATGAACTCTGAAAAGGTTTTAACTTGGCATGACATCATAATTTCACCAACATAGCAACTTCTAAAGAGTTGAGAGGGTTACGGCAAAAAATGGATACACTTCATGTACAAATTGGACAATCTCATAAGAAGTATGAGGGTTTCGCGCGAGAACTCATCAATTACAAAGGGATTTCATTTTTAATAACTTATTTTTAACTCCATACTTTTTCTGTGTTCAATATGCCCATTCAAAGGCACATCGTCAATTTTCAACCCTTTCTGACTTCATTTGATATTTTTCATGCATTTAATGATTTATTTTGAGCTAGATGACCCTGAATTTGAAAACGAATACAAATGAACTCTGAAAAGGTTTTAACTTGGCATGACATCATAATTTCACCAACATATCAACTTCTAAAGAGTTGAGAGGGTTACGCAAAAACTGGATGCACTTGGTGTACATATTGGACAATCTCATAAGAAGTAGGAGGGTTTCGGACGAAAAATCATCTATTATAAAAAGATTTCGTTTTTAATAATTATTTTAACTCCATACTTTTTGTGTGTTCAACATGCCTATTCAAAGGCACATCATCAATTTTCAACCCATTCTGACTTCATTTGATATTTTTCATGCATTTAATGATTTATTGTGAGCTAAATGACCCTGAATTTAAAAAGTACTACAAATGAACTCTAAAAAGGTTGCAACTTGGCATAACATCATAATTTCACCCACATAGCAACTTCTAAAGAGTTGAGAGGGTTACAGCAAAAACTGGATGCACTTCATGTACAAATTGGACAATCTCATAAGAAGTATGAGGGTTTCGCACGAGAACTCATCAATTACAAAGGGATTTCATTTTTAATAACTTATTTTAACTCCATAATTTTTGTATGTTCAATATGCACCATTCAAATGCACATCATCAATTTTCAACCCATTCTGACTTCATTTGATATTTTTCATGCATTTAATGATTTATTTTGAGCTAAATGACCCTGAATTTCAGAAGTAGTACAAATGAACTCTAAAAAGCTTGCAACTTGGCATAACATCATAATTTCACCCACATAGCAACTTCTAAAGAGTTGAGAGGGTTACAACAAAAACTGGATGCACTTCATGCACAAATTGGACAATCTCATAAGAAGTATGAGGGTTTCGCATGAGAACTCATCAATTACAAAGGGATTTCATTTTTAATAACTTACTTTAACTACATACTTTTTGTGTGTTCAATATGCCCATTCAAAGGCACATCATCAATTTTCAACCCATTCTGACTTCATTTGATATTTTTCATGCATTTAATGATTTATTTTGAGCAAAATGACCCTGAATTTCAAAAGTAGTACAAATGAACTCTAAAAAGGTTGCAACTTGGCATAATATCATAATTTCACCCACATAGCAACTTCTAAAGAGTTGAGAGGGTTACGGCAAAAACTGGATGCACTTGGTGTACAAATTGGACAATCTCATAAGAAGTAGGAGGGTTTCGGACGAAAAATCATCTATTACAAAAAGATTTCGTTTTTAATTATTATTTTAACTCCATACTTTTTGTGTGTTCAATATGCCCATTCAAAGGCACATCATCAATTTTCAACCCATTCCGACTTCATTTGATATTTTTTTCATGCATTTATTGATTTATTTTGAGCTAAATGGCCCTGAATTTCAAAAGTAGTACAAATGAACTCTAAAAAGGTTGCAACTTGGCATAACATCATAATTTCACCCACATAGCAACTTCTAAAGAGTTGAAAGGGTTACAACAAAAACTGGATGCACTTCATGTACAAATTGGATAATCTCATAAGAAGTATGAGGGTTTCGCACGAGAACTCATCAATTACGAAGGGATTTCATTTTTAATAACTTATTTTAACTCCATAATTTTTCTATGTTCAATATGCACCATTCAAAGGCACATCCTCAATTTTCAACCCTTTCTGACTTCATTTGATATTTTTCATGCATTTAATGATTTATTTTGAGCTAGATGACCCTGAATTTGAAAAGCAATACAAATGAACTCTGAAAAGGTTTTAACTTGGCATGACATCATAATTTCACCAACATAGCAACTTCTAAAGAGTTGAGAGGGTTACGGCAAAAAATGGATACACTTCATGTACAAATTGGACAATCTCATAAGAAGTATGAGGGTTTCGCGCGAGAACTCATCAATTACAAAGGGATTTCATTTTTAATAACTTATTTTTAACTCCATACTTTTTCTGTGTTCAATATGCCCATTCAAAGGCACATCGTCAATTTTCAACCCTTTCTGACTTCATTTGATATTTTTCATGCATTTAATGATTTATTTTGAGCTAGATGACCCTGAATTTGAAAACGAATACAAATGAACTCTGAAAAGGTTTTAACTTGGCATGACATCATAATTTCACCAACATATCAACTTCTAAAGAGTTGAGAGGGTTACGCAAAAACTGGATGCACTTGGTGTACATATTGGACAATCTCATAAGAAGTAGGAGGGTTTCGGACGAAAAATCATCTATTATAAAAAGATTTCGTTTTTAATAATTATTTTAACTCCATACTTTTTGTGTGTTCAACATGCCTATTCAAAGGCACATCATCAATTTTCAACCCATTCTGACTTCATTTGATATTTTTCATGCATTTAATGATTTATTGTGAGCTAAATGACCCTGAATTTAAAAAGTACTACAAATGAACTCTAAAAAGGTTGCAACTTGGCATAACATCATAATTTCACCCACATAGCAACTTCTAAAGAGTTGAGAGGGTTACAGCAAAAACTGGATGCACTTCATGTACAAATTGGACAATCTCATAAGAAGTATGAGGGTTTCGCACGAGAACTCATCAATTACAAAGGGATTTCATTTTTAATAACTTATTTTAACTCCATAATTTTTGTATGTTCAATATGCACCATTCAAATGCACATCATCAATTTTCAACCCTTTCTGACTTCATTTGATATTTTTCATGCATTTAATGATTTATTTTGAGCTAGATGACCCTGAATTTGAAAACCAATACAAATGAACTCTGAAAAGGTTTTAACTTGGCATGACATCATAATTTCACCAACATAGCAACTTCCAAAGAGTTGAGAGGGTTACGGCAAAAACTGGATGCACTTGGTGTACAAATTGGACAATCTCATAAGAAGTAGGCGAGTTTCGGACGAAACTCATCTATTACAAAAGGATTTCGTTTTTAATAACTTATTTTAACTCCATACTTTTTGTGTGTTCAATATGCCCATTCGAAGGCACATCATCAATTTTCAACCCTTTCTGACTTCATTTGATATTTTTCATGCATTTAATTATTTATTTTGAGCTAGATGACCCTGAATTTGAAAACCAATACAAATGAACTCTGAAAAGGTTTTAACTTGGCATGACATCATAATTTCACCAACATAGCAACTTCCAAAGAGCTGAGAGGGTTACGGCAAAAACTGGATGCACTTGGTGTACAAATTGGACAATCTCATAAGAAGTAGGCGAGTTTCGGACGAAAACTCGTCTATTACAAAAGGATTTCGTTTTTAATAACTTATTTTAACTCCATACTTTTTGTGTGTTCAATATGCCTATTCAAAGGCACATCATCAATTTTCAACCCATTCTGACTTCATTTGATATTTTTCATGCATTTGATGATTTATTTTTAGCTAAATGACCCTGAATTTTAAAAGTAGTACAAATGAACTCTAAAAAGGTTGCAACTTGGCATAACATCATAATTTCACCCACATAGCAACTTCTAAAGAGTTGAGAGGGTTACAACAAAAAATGGATGCACTTCATGTACAAATTGGACAATGTCATAAGAAGTATGAGGGTTTCGCACGAGAACTCATCAATTACCAAGGGATTTCATTTTTAATAAGTTATTTTAACTCCATAATTTCTGTATGTTCAATATGCACCATTCAAAGGCACATCATCAATTTTCAACCCTTTCTAACTTCATTTGATATTTTTCATGCATTTAATAATTTATTTTGAGTTAGATGACCCTGAATTTGAAAACCAATCCAAATGAACTCTGAAAAGGTTTTAACTTGGCATGACATCATAATTTACCAACATAGCAACTTCTAAAGAGTTGAGAGGGTTACGGCAAAACTTGATGCACTTGGTGTAGAAATTGGACAATCTCATAAGAAGTAGGAGGGTTTCGCACAAAAAATCATCTATTACAAAAAGATTTCGTTTTTAATAATTATTTTAACTCCATACTTTTTGTGTGTTCAATATGCCATTCAAAGGCACATAATCAATTTTCAACCCATTCTGACTTCATTTGATATTTTTCATGCATTTAATGATTTATTTTGAGCTAAATGACCCTGAATTTCAAAAGTACTACAAATGAACTCTAAAAAGGTTGCAACTTGGCATAACATCATAATTTCACCCACATAGCAACTTCTAAAGAGTTGAGAGGGTTACAGCAAAAACTGGATGCACTTCATGTACAAATTGGACAATCTCATAAGAAGTATGAGGGTTTCGCACGAGAATCATCAATTACAAAGGGATTTCATTTTTAATAACTTATTTTAACTCCATAACTTTTGTATGTTCAATATGCACCATTCAAAGGCACATCATCAATTTTCAACCCTTTCTAACTTCATTTGATATTTTTCATGTATTTAATAATTTATTTTGAGCTAGATGACCCTGAATATGAAAACCAATACAAATGAACTCTGAAAAGGTTTTAACTTGGTATGACATCATAATTTCACCAACATAGCAACTTCTAAAGAGTTGAGAGGGTTACGGCAAAAACTGGATGCACTTGGTGTACAAATTGGACAATCTCATAAGAAGTAGGAAGGTTTCGGACGAAAACTCATCTATTACAACAGGATTCGTTTTTAATAACTTATTTTAACTCCATACTTTTTTTGTGTTCAATATGCCCATTCAAAGGCACATCATCAATTTTCAACCCATTCTGACTTCATTTGATATTTGTCATGCATTTAATGATTTATTTTGAGCTAAATGACCCTGAATTTCAAAAGTAGTACAAATGAACTCTAAAAAGGTTGCAACTGGGCATAACATAATAATTTCACCCACATAGCAACTTCTAAAGTTTTGAGAGGGTTTCAACAAAAACTGGATGCACTTCATGTACAAATTGGAACATCTCAGAAGAAGTATGAGGGTTTCGCACGAGAACTCATCAATTACAAAGGGATTTCATTTTGAATAACTTATTTTAACTCCATAATTTTTGTATGTTCAATATGCACCATTCAAAGTCACATCAACAATTTTCAACCTGTTTTGACTTCATTTTATATTTTTCATGCATTTAATGATTTATTTTGAGCTAAATGACCCTGAATTTCAAAAGTAGTACAAATCAACTCTAAAAAGGTTGCAACTTGGCATAACATCAGAATTTCACCCACATAGCAACTTCTAAAGAGTTGAGAGGGTTATAGCAAAAACTGGATGCACTTCATGTACAAATTGGACAATCTCATAAGAAGTATGAGGGTTTCGCACGAGAACTCATCAATTACAAGGGATTTCATTTTTAATAACTTATTTTAACTCCATAATTTTTGTATGTTCAATATGCAGCATTCAAAGGCACATCATCTATTTTCAACCCATTCTCACTTCATTTGATATTTTTCATACATTTAATGATTTATTTTGATCTAAATGACCCTGAACTTGAAAAGTAGTACAAATGAACTCTAGAAATGTTGTAACTTGGCATGACATCATATTTTCACCCACATAGCAACTTCTAAAGAGTTGAGAGGGTTACAGCAAAAACTGGATGCACTTCATGTACAAATTGGACAATCTCATAAGAAGTATGAGGGTTTCGCGCGAGAACTCATCAATTACAAAGGGATTTCATTTTTAATAACTTATTTTAACTCCATACTTTTTGTGTGTTCAATATGCACCATTCCAAGGCACATCATCAATTTTCAACCCTTTCTAACTTAATTTGATATTTTTCATACATTTAATGATTTATTTTGAGCTAGATGACCCTGAATTTGAAAAGGAGTACAAATAAACTATGAAAAGGTTTTAACTTTGCATGACATCATAATTTCACCCACATAGCAACTTCTAAAGAGTTGAGAGGGTTACGGCGAAAACTGGGTGCACTTCGTGTACAAATTGGACAATCTCATCAGAAGTATGAGGGTTTCGCACGAGAACTCATCAATTACCAAGGGATTTCATTTTTAATAAGTTATTTTAACTCCATAATTTCTGTATGTTCAATATTCACCATTCAAAGGCACATCATCAATTTTCAACCCTTTCTAACTTCATTTGATATTTTTCATGCATTTAATAATTTATTTTGAGATAGATGACCCTGAATTTGAAAACCAATACAAATGAACTCTGAAAAGGTTTTAACTTGGCATGACATCATAATTTACCAACATAGCAACTTCTAAAGAGTTGAGAGGGTTACGGCAAAACTTGATGCACTTGGTGTAGAAATTGGACAATCTCATAAGAAGTAGGAGGGTTTCGCACAAAAAATCATCTATTACAAAAAGATTTCGTTTTTAATAATTATTTTAACTCCATACTTTTTGTGTGTTCAATATGCCATTTAAAGGCACATAATCAATTTTCAACCCATTCTGACTTCATTTGATATTTTTCATGCATTTAATGATTTATTTTGAGCTAAATGACCCTGAATTTCAAAAGTACTACAAATGAACTCTAAAAAGGTTGCAACTTGGCATAACATCATAATTTCACCCACATAGCAACTTCTAAAGAGTTGAGAGGGTTACAGCAAAAACTGGATGCACTTCATGTACAAATTGGACAATCTCATAAGAAGTATGAGGGTTTCGCACGAGAATCATCAATTACAAAGGGATTTCATTTTTAATAAATTATTTTAACTCCATAACTTTTGTATGTTCAATATGCACCATTCAAAGGCACATCATCAATTTTCAACCCTTTCTAACTTCATTTGATATTTTTCATGCATTTAATAATTTATTTTGAGCTAGATGACCCTGAATATGAAAACCAATACAAATGAACTCTGAAAAGGTTTTAACTTGGTATGACATCATAATTTCACCAACATAGCAACTTCTAAAGAGTTGAGAGGGTTACGGCAAAAACTGGATGCACTTGGTGTACAAATTGGACAATCTCATAAGAAGTAGGAAGGTTTCGGACGAAAACTCATCTATTACAACAGGATTTCGTTTTTAATAACTTATTTTAACTCCATACTTTTTGTGTGTTCAATATGCCCATTCAAAGGCACATCATCAATTTTCAACCCATTCTGACTTCATTTGATATTTGTCATGCATTTAATGATTTATTTTGAGCTAAATGACCCTGAATTTCAAAGGTAGTACAAATGAACTCTAAAAAGGTTGCAACTGGGCATAACATAATAATTTCACCCAGATAGCAACTTCTAAAGTTTTGAGAGGGTTTCAACAAAAACTGAATGCACTTCATGTACAAATTGGAACATCTCAGAAGAAGTATGAGGGTTTCGCACGAGAACTCATCAATTACAAAGGGATTTCATTTTGAATAACTTATTTTAACTCCATAATTTTTGTATGTTCAATATGCACCATTCAAAGTCACATCAACAATTTTCAACCCGTTCTGACTTAATTTTATATTTTTCATGCATTTAATGATTTATTTTGAGCTAAATGACCCTGAATTTCAAAAGTAGTACAAATCAACTCTAAAAAGGTTGCAACTTGGCATAACATCAGAATTTCACCCACATAGCAACTTCTAAAGAGTTGAGAGGGTTATAGCAAAAGCTGTATGCACTTTGTGTACAAATTGGACAATCTCATAAGAAGTAGGATGGTTTCAGACGAAAACTCATCAATTACAAAGGGATTTCATTTTTAATAACTTATTTTAACTCCATACTTTTTGTGTGTTCAATATGCACCATTCCAAGGCACATCATCAATTTTCAACCCTTTGTAACTTAATTTGATATTTTTCATACATTTAATGATTTATTTTGAGCTAGATGACCCTGAATTTGAAAAGCAGTACAAATTAACTTTGAAAAGGTTTTAACTTTGCACGACATCATAATTTCACCCACATAGCAACTTCTAAAGAGTTGAGAGGGTTACGGCAAAAACTGGCTGCACTTCGTGTACAAATTGGACAATCTCATATGAAGTAGGAGGGTTTCGGACGAAAACTCATCTATTACAAAGGGATTTCGTTTTTATTAACTTATTTTGACTCCATAATTTTTGTGTGTTCAATATGCACCATTCAAAGGCACATCATCAATTTTCAACCAATTTTTACTTCATTTGATATTTTTCATGCATTTAATGATTTATTTTGAGCTAAATGACCCTGAATTTCAAAAGTAGTACAAATGAACTCTAAAAAGGTTGCAACTTGGCATAACATCATAATTTCACCCACATAGAAACTTCTAAAGAGTTGAGAGGGTTACAGCAAAAACTGGATGCACTTCATGTACAAATTGGACGATCTCATAAGAAGTATGAGGGTTTCGCACGAGAACTCATCAATTAAAACGGGATTTCATTTTTAATAACTTATTTTAACTCCATCATTTTTGTATGTTCAATATGCACCAGTCAAAGGCACATCATCAATTTTCAACCCTTTCTGACTTCCTTTGATATTTTTCATACATTTAATGATTTATTTTGAGCTAAATGACCCTGAACTTGAAAAGTAGTACAAATGAACTCTAAAAATGTTGTAACTTGGCATGACATCATATTTTCACCCACATAGCAACTTCTAAAGAGTTGAGAGGGTTACAGCAAAAACTAGATGCACTTCATGTACAAATTGGACAATCTCATAAGAAGTATGAGGGTTTCGCGCGAGAACTCATCAATTACAAAGGGATTTCATTTTTAATAACTTATTTTAACTCCATACTTTTTGTGTGTTCAATATGCACCATTCCAAGGCACATCATCAATTTTCAACCCTTTGTAACTTAATTTGATATTTTTCATACATTTAATGATTTATTTTGAGCTAGATGACCCTGAATTTGAAAAGCAGTACAAATAAACTTTGAAAAGGTTTTAACTTTGCACGACATCATAATTTCACCCACATAGCAACTTCTAAAGAGTTGAGAGGGTTACGGCGAAAACTGGCTGCACTTCGTGTACAAATTGGACAATCTCATAAGAAGTAGGAGGGTTTCGGATGAAAACTCATATATTACAGAGGGATTTCGTTTTTATTAACTTATTTTGACTCCGTACTTTTTATGTGTTCAATATGCACCATTCAAAGGCACATCATCAATTTTCAACCAATTTTGACTTCATTTGATATTTTTCATGCATTTAATGATTTATTTTGACCTCAATGACCCTGAATTTCAAAGGTAGTACAAATGAACGCTAAAAAGGTTGCAACTTGGCATAACATCATAATTTCACCCACATAGCAACTTCTAAAGAGTTGAGAGGGTTACAGCAAAAACTGGATGCACTTCATGTACAAATTGGACAATCTCATAAGAAGTAGGAGGGTTTCGGACGAAAACTCATCTATTAAAAAAGGATTTTGTTTCTAATAACTTATTTTAACTCCATACTTTTTGTGTGTTCAATATGCCCATTCAAAGGCACATCATCAGTTTTCCACCCATTCTGACTTCATTTGATATTTGTCATGCATTTAATGATTTATTTTGAGCTAAATGACCCTGAATTTCAAAAGTAGTACAAATGAACTCTAAGAAGGTTGCAACTTGGCATAACATATTAATTTCACCCACATAGCAACTTCTAAAGAGTTGAGAGGGTTTCAACAAAAACTGGATGCACTTCATGTATAAATTGGACAATCTCATAAGAAGTATGAGGGTTTCGCACGAGAACTCATCAATTACAAAGGGATTTCATTTATAATAACTTATTTTAACTCCATAATTTTTGTATGTTCAATATGCACCATTCCAAGGCACATCATCAATTTTCTACCCTTTCTGACTTCATTTGATATTTTTCATGCATTTAATGATTTATTTTCAGCTAGATGACCCTGAATTTGAAAACCAATACAAATGAACTTTGAAAAGGTTTTAACTTGGCATGACATCATACTTTCACCAACATAGCAACTTCTAAAGAGTTGAGAGGGTTACGGCAAAAACTGGATGCACTTGGTGTACAAATTGGACAATCTCATAAGAAGTAGGAGGGTTTCGGACGAAAACTCATCTATTACAAAAGGATTTCGTTTTTAAGAACTTATTTTAACTCCATACTTTTGGTGTGTTCAATATGCCCATTCAAAGGCACATCATCAATTTTCAACCCATTCTGACTTCATTTGATATTTTTCATGCATTTAATGATTTATTTTGAGCTAGACGACCCTGAATTTGAAAACCAATACAAATGAACTCTGAAAAGGTTTTAACTTGGCATGACATCATAATTTCACCAACATAGCAACTTCTAAAGAGTTGGGAGGGTTACGGCAAAAACTGGATGCACTTCGTGTACAAATTGGACAATCTCATAAGAAGTACGAGGGTTTCAGACGAAAACTCATCTATTACAAAAGGATATCGTTTTTAATAACTTATTTGAACTCCATACTTTTTGTGTCTTCAATATGCCCATTCAAAGGCACATCATCAATTTTCAACCCATTCTGACTTCATTTGATATTTTTCATGCATTTAATGATTTATTTTGAGCTAAATGACCCTGAATTTCAAAAGTAGTACAAATGAACTCTAGAAATGTTGTAACTTGGCATGACATCATAATTTCACCCACATAGCAACTTCTAAAGAGTTGAGAGGGTTACAGCAAACACTGGATGCACTTCATGTACAAATTGGACAATCTCATAAGAAGTATAAGGGTTTCGCGCGAGAACTCATCAATTACAAAGGGATTTCATTTTTAATAACTTATTTTAACTCCATACTTTTTGTGTGTTCAATATGCACCATTCCAAGGCACATCATCAATTTTCAACCCTTTGTAACTTAATTTGATATTTTTCATACATTTAATGATTTATTTTGAGCTAGATGACCCTGAATTTGAAAAGGAGTACAAATAAACTTTGAAAAGGTTTAAACTTTGCACGACATCATAATTTCACCGACATAGCAACTTCTAAAGAGTTGAGAGGGTTACGGCAAAAACTGGCTGGACTTCGTGTACAAATTGGACAATCTCATAAGAAGTAGGAGGGTTTCGGACGAAAACTCATCTATTACAAAGGGATTTCGTTTTTATTAACTTATTTTAACTCCATAATTTTTGTGTGTTCAATATGCACCATTCAAAGGCACATCATCAATTTTCAACCAATTTTGACTTCATTTGATATTTTTCATGCATTTAATGATTTATTTTGAGCTAAATGACCCTGAATTTCAAAAGTAGTACAAATGAACTCTGAAAAGGTTGCAACTTGGCATCACATCATAATTTCACCCACATAGCAACTTATAAAGAGTTGAGAGGGTTACAGCAAAAACGGGATGCACTTCGTGTACAAATTGGACAATCTCATAAGAAGTAGGAGGGTTTGGGACGAAAACTCATCTACTACAAAGGGATTTCATTTTTAATAACTTATTTTAACTCCATCCTTTTTGTGTGTTCAACATGCACCACTCAAAGGCACATCATCTATTTTCAACCCATTCTGACTTCCTTTGATATTTTTCATACATTTAATGATTTATTTTGAGCTAAATGACCCTGAACTTGAAAAGTAGTACAAATGAACTCTAAAAATGTTGTAACTTGGCATGACATCATCTTTTCACCCCCATAGCAACTTCTAAAGAGTTGAGAGGTTTACAGCAAAAACTGGATGCACTTCATGTACAAATTGGACAATCTCATAAGAACTATGAGGGTTTCGCGCGAGAACTCATCAATTACAAAGGGATTTCATTTTTAATAACTTATTTTAACTCCATACTTTTTGTGTGTTCAATATGCACCATTCCAAGGCACATCATCAATTTTCAACCCTTTGTAACTTAATTTGATATTTTTCATACATTTAATGATTTATTTTGAGCTAGATGACCCTGAATTTGAAAAGGAGTACAAATAAACTTTGAAAAGGTTTAAACTTTGCATGACATCATAATTTCACCGACATAGCAACTTCTAAAGAGTTGAGAGGGTTACGGCAAAAACTGGCTGCACTTCGTGTACAAATTGGACAATCTCATAAGAAGTAGGAGGGTTTCGGACGAAAACTCATCTATTACAAAGGGATTTCGTTTTTATTAACTTATTTTAACTCCATAATTTTTGTGTGTTCAATATGCACCATTCAAAGGCACATCATCAATTTTCAACCAATTTTGACTTCATTTGATATTTTTCATGCATTTAATGATTTATTTTGAGCTAAATGACCCTGAATTTCAAAAGTAGTACAAATGAACTCTGAAAAGGTTGCAACTTGGGATCACATCATAATTTCACCCACATAGCAACTTATAAAGAGTTGAGAGGGTTACAGCAAAAACGGGATGCACTTCGTGTACAAATTGGACAATCTCATAAGAAGTAGGAGGGTTTGGGACGAAAACTCATCTACTACAAAGGGATTTCATTTTTAATAACTTATTTTAACTCCATCCTTTTTGTGTGTTCAACATGCACCACTCAAAGGCACATCATCTATTTTCAACCCATTCTGACTTCCTTTGATATTTTTCATACATTTAATGATTTATTTTGAGCTAAATGACCCTGAACTTGAAAAGTAGTACAAATGAACTCTAAAAATGTTGTAACTTGGCATGACATCATCTTTTCACCCACATAGCAACTTCTAAAGAGTTGAGAGGGTTACAGCAAAAACTGGATGCACTTCATGTACAAATTGGACAATCTCATAAGAAGTATGAGGGTTTCGCGCGAGAACTCATCAATTACAAAGGGATTTCATTTTTAATAACTTATTTTAACTCCATACTTTTTGTGTGTTCAATATGCACCATTCCAAGGCACATCATCAATTTTCAACCCTTTGTAACTTAATTTGATATTTTTCATACATTTAATGATTTATTTTGAGCTAGATGACCCTGAATTTGAAAAGCAGTACAAATAAACTTTGAAAAGGTTTTTACTTTGCACGACATCATAATTTCACCCACATAGCAACTTCTAAAGAGTTGAGAGGGTTACGGCAAAAACTGGCTGCACTTCGTGTACAAATTGGACAATCTCATAAGAAGTAGGAGGGTTTCGGACGAAAACTCATCTATTACAAACGGATTTCGTTTTTATTAACTTATTTTGACTCCATAATTTTTGTGTGTTCAATATGCACCATTCAAAGGCACATCATCAATTTTCAACCAATTTTGACTTCATTTGATATTTTTCATGCATTTAATGATTTATTTTGAGCTAAATGACCCTGAATTTCAAAAGTAGTACAAACGAACTCTAAAAAGGTTGCAACTTGGCATAACATCATAATTTCACCCACATAGCAACTTCTAAAGAGTTGAGAGGGTTACAGCAAAAAATGGATGCACTTCATGTACAAATTGGACAATCTCATAAGAAGTATGAGGGTTTCGCACGAGAACACATCAATTACAAAGTGATTTCATTTTTAATAACTTATTTTAACTCCATAATTTTCGTGTGTTCAATCTGCCCCATTCAAAGGCACATCATCAATTTTCAACCCTTTCTGACTTCATTTGATATTGTTCATGCATTTAATGATTTATTTTGAGCTAGATGACCCTGAATTTGAAAACCAATACAAATGAACTCTGAAAAGGTTTTTACTTGGCATGACATCATGATTTCACCAACATAGAGCCTTATACAGAGTTGAGAGGGTTACGGCAAAAACTGGATGCACTTGGCGTACAAATTGGACAATCTGTTTCGAGGTATGATGGTTTCGCACGAGAACTCATCTATTACAAAGGGATTTCATTTTTAAGAACTTATTTTAACTCCATACTTTTATTGTGATCAATATGAACCATTCAAAGGCACATTATCCATTTTCAACCCTTTTTGACTTCATTTGATATTTTTCATGCATTTAATGATCTATTTTGAGCTAAATAACCCTGAATTTAAAAAGCAAAACGAATGAACTCCAAAAAGGTTGCAACTTGGCATAACATCATAATTTCACCCACATAGCTACTTCTAAATAGTTGAGAGGGTTACGGCAAAAACTGGATGCACTTGGTGTACAAATTGGACAATCTCATAAGAAGTAGGAGGGTTTTGGACGAAAAATCATCTATTACAAAAAGATTTCGTTTTTAATAATTATTTCAACTCCATACTTTTTGTGTGTTCAATATGCCCATTCAAAGGCACATTATCAATTTTCAACCCATTCTGACTTCATTTGATATTTTTCATGCATTTAATGATTTATTTTGACCTAAATGACTCTGAATTTCAAAAGTAGTACAAATGAACTCTAAAAAGGTTGCAACTTGGCATAACATCATAATTTCACCCACATAGCAACTTCTAAAGAGTTGAGAGGGTTACAGCAAAAACTGGATGCACTTCATGTACAAATTGAAGAATCTCATAAGAAGTATGAGGGTTTCGCACGAGAACTCATCAATTACAAAGGGATTTCATTTTTAATAACTTATTTCCATAATTTTTGTATGTTCAATATGCACCATACAAAGGCACATCATCAATTTTCAACCCTTTCTGACTTCATTTGATATTTTTCATGCATTTAATGATTTATTTTGAGCTAGATGACCCTGAATTTGAAAACCAATACAAATGAACTCTGAAAATGTTTTAACTTGGCATGACATCATAATTTCACCAACGTAGCAACTTCTCAACAGTTGGGAGGGTTACGACAAAAACTGGATGCACTTGGTGTACAAATTGGACAATCTCATAAGAAGTAGGAAGGTTTCGGACGAAAACTCATCTATTACAAAAGGATTTCGTTTTTAATAACTTATTTTAACTCCATACTTTTTGTGTGTTCAATATGCCCATTCAAAGGCACATCATCAATTTTCCACCCATTCCGACTTCATTAGATATTTGTCATGCATTTAATGATTTATTTTGACCTAAATGACCCTGAATTTCGAAAGTAGTACAAATGAACTCTAAAAAGGTTGCAACTTGGCATAACATAATAATTTCACCCACATAGCAACCTCTAAAGAGTTGAGAGGGTTTCAACAAAAACTGGATTCACTTCATGTATAAATTGGACAATCTCATAAGAAGTATGAGGGTTTCACACGAGAACTCATCAATTACAAAGGGATTTCATTTATAATAACTTATTTTAACTCCATAATTTTTGTATGTTCAATATGCACTATTCAAAGGCACATCATCAATTTTCTACCCTTTCTGACTTCATTTGATATTTTTCATGCATTTAATGATTTATTTTGAGCTAGATGACCCTGAATTTGAAAACCAATACAAATGAACTCTGAAAAGGTTTTAACTTGGCATGACATCATAATTTCACCAACATAGCAACTTCTAAAGAGTTGAGAGGGTTACGGCAAAAACTGGATGCACTTCGTGTACAAATTGGACAATCTCATAAGTAGTAGGAGGATTTCAGACGAAAACTCATCTATTACAAAAGGATTTCGTTTCAAATAACTAATTTTAACTCCATACTTTTTGTGTGTTCAATATGCCCATTCAAAGGCAAATCATCAATTTTCAACCCATTCTGACTTCATTTGATATTTTTCATGCATTTAATGATTTATTTTGAGCTAGATGACCCTGAATTTGAAAACCAATACAAATGAACTCTGAAAAGGTTTTAACTTGGCATGACATCATAATTTCACCAACATAGCAACTTCTAGAGAGTTGGGAGGGTTACGGCAAAAACTGGATGCACTTCGTGTACAAATTGGACAATCTCATAAGAAGTAGGAGGGTTTCAGACGAAAACTCATCTATTACAAAAGGATTTCGTTTTTAATAACTTATTTTAACTCCATACGTTTTGTGTGTTCAATATGCCCATTCAAAGGCACATCATCTATTTTCAACCCATTCTGACTTCATTTGATATTTTACATACATTTAATGATTTATTTTGAGCTAAATGACTCTGAACTTGAAAAGTAGTACAAATGAACTCTAGAAATGTTGGAACTTGGCCTGACATCATATTTTCACCCACATAGCAACTTCTAAAGAGTTGAGAGGGTTACAGCAAAAACTGGATGCACTTCATGTACAAATTGGACAATCTCATAAGAAGTATGAGGGTTTCGCGCGAGAACTCATCAATTACAAAGGGATTTCATTTTTAATAACTTATTTTAACTCCATACTTTTTGTGTGTTCAATATGCACCATTCCAAGGCACATCATCAATTTTCAACCCTTTCTAACTTAATTTGATATTTTTCATACATTTAATGATTTATTTTGAGCTAGATGACCCTGAATTTGAAAAGCAGTACAAATAAACTTTGAAAAGGTTTTAACTTTGCATGACATCATAATTTCACCCACATAGCAACTTCTAAAGAGTTGAGAGGGTTACGGCAAAAACTGGCTGCACTTCGTCTACAAATTGGACAATCTCATAAGAAGTAGGAGGGTTTCGGATGAAAACTCATCTATTACAAAGGGATTTCGTTTTTATTAACTTATTTTGACTCCGTACTTTTTGTGTGTTCAATATGCACCATTCAAAGGCACATCATCAATTTTCAACCAATTTTGACTTCATTTGATATTTTTCATGCACTTAATGATTTATTTTGACCTGAATGACCCTGAATTTCAAAAGTAGTACAAAAGAACACTAAAAAGGTTGCAACTTGGCATAACATCATAATTTCACCCACATAGCAACTTCTAAAGAGTTGAGAGGGTTACAGCAAAAACTGGATGCACTTCATGTACAAATTGGACGATCTCATACGAAGTAGGAGGGTTTCGGACGAAAACTCATCTATTACAAAAGGATTTCGTTTCTAATAACTTATTTTAACTCCATACTTTTTGTGTGTTCAATATGCCCATTCAAAGGCACATCATCAATTTTCCACCCATTCTGACTTCATTTGATATTTCTCATGCATTTAATGATTTATTTTGAGCTAAATGACCCTAAATTTCAAAAGTAGTACAAATGAACTCTAAAAAGGTTGCAACTTGGCATGACATAATAATTTCACCCACATAGCAACTTCTAAAGAGTTGAGAGGGTTTCAACAAAAACTGGATCCACTTCATGTATAAATTGGACAATCTCATAAGAAGTATGAGGGTTTCGCACGAGAACTCATCAATTACAAAGGGATTTCATTTATAATAACTTATTTTAACTCCATAATTTTTGTATGTTCAATATGCACCATTCAAAGGCACATCATCAATTTTCAACCCTTTCTAACTTAATTTGATATTTTTCATACATTTAATGATTTATTTTGAGCTAGATGACCCTGAATTTGAAAACCAATACAAATGAACTCTGAAAAGGTTTTAACTTGGCATGACATCATAATTTCACCAACATAGCAACTTCTCAACAGTTGGGAGGGTTACGACAAAAACTGGATGCACTTCGTGTACAAATTGGACAATCTCATAAGAAGTAGGAGGGTTTGAGACGAAAACTCATCTATTACAAAAGGATTTTGTTTTTAATAACTTGTTTTAACTCCATACTTTTCGTCTGTTCAATATGCCCATTCAAAGGCACATCATCAATTTTCAACCCATTCTGACTTCATTTGATATTTTTCATGTATTTAATGATTTATTTTGAGCTAAATGACCCTGAATTTCAAAAGTAGTACAAATGAACTCTAAAGAGGTTGCAACTTGGCATAACATCATAATTTCAACCACATAGCAACTTATAAAGAGTTGAGAGGGTTACAGCAAAAACTGGATGCACTTCGTGTACAAATTGGACAATCTCATAAGAAGTATGAGGGTTTCGCACGAGAACTCATCAATTACAAAGGGATTTCATTTTTAATAACTTATTTTAACTCCATAATTTTTGTATGTTCAATATGCACCATTCAAAGGCACATCATCAATTTTCAACCCTTTCTGACTTCGTTTGATATTTTTCATGCATTTAATGATTTATTTTGAGCTAGATGACCCTGAATTTGAAAAGCAGTACAAATGTACTCTAAAAAGGTTTTAACTAGGCATGAAATCATAATTTCACCAACTTACTTACTTCTAAAGAGTTGAGAGGGTTACAGCAAAAACTAGATGCACTACGTGTACAAATTGGACAATCTGTTTCGAAGTATGATGGTTTTGCACGAGAACTCATCTATTACAAAGGGATTTCATTTTTAAGAACTTATTTTAACTCCATACTTTTTGTGTGTTCAATATGCACCATTCAAAGGCACGTCATCAATTTTCAACCCTTTCTGACTTCATTTGATATTTTTCATGCATTTAATGATTTATTTTGAGCTAAATAACCCTGAATTTAAAAAGCAAAACGAATGAACTCCAAAAAGATTGCAACTTGGCATAACATCATAATTTCACCCACATAGGTACTTCTAAATAGTTGAGAGGGTTACGGCAAAAACTGGATGCACTTGGTGTACAAATTGGACAATCTCATAAGAAGTAGGAGGGTTTTGGACGAAAAATCATCTATTACAAAAAGATTTCGTTTTTAATAATTATTTCAACTCCATACTTTTTGTGTGTTCAATATGCCCATTCAAAGGCACATCATCAATTTTCAACCCATTCTGACTTCATTTGATATTTTTCATGCATTTAATGATTAATTTTGACCTAAATGACCCTGAATTTCAAAAGTAGTACAAATGAACTCTAAAAAGGTTGCAACTTGGCATAACATCATAATTTCACCCACATAGCAACTTCTAAAGAGTTAAGAGGGTTACAGCAAAAACTGGATGCACTTCATGTACAAATTGGAGAATCTCATAAGAAGTATGAGGGTTTCGCACGAGAACTCATCAATTACAAAGGGATTTCATTTTTAATAACTTATTTCCATAATTTTTGTATGTTCAATATGCACCATTCAAAGGCACATCATCAATTTTCAACCCTTTCTGACTTCATTTGATATTTTTCATGCATTTAATGATTTATTTTGAGCTAGATGACCCTGAATTTGAAAACCAATACAAATGAACTCTGAAAAGGTTTTAACTTGGCATGACATCATAATTTCACCAACATAGCAACTTCTCAACAGTTGGGAGGGTTACGACAAAAACTGGATGCACTTCGTGTACAAATTGGACAATCTCATAAGAAGTAGGAGGGTTTGAGACGAAAACTCATCTATTACAAAAGGATTTTGTTTTTAATAACTTATTTTAACTCCATACTTTTTGTGTGTTCAATATGCCCATTCAAAGGCACATCATGAATTTTCAACCCATTCTGACTTCATTTGATATTTTTCATGCATTTAATGATTTATTTTGAGGTAAATGACCCTGAATTTCAAAAGTAGTACAAATGAACTCTAAAGAGGTTTAAACTTGGCATAACATCGTAATTTCACCCACATAGCAACTTATAAAGTGTTGAGACGGTTACAGCAAAAACTGGATGCACTTCGTGTACAAATTGGAGAATCTCATAAGAAGTATGAGGGTTTCGCACGAGAACTCATCAATTACAAAGGTATTTCATTTTTAATAACTTATTTTAACTCCATAATTTTTGTATGTTCAATATGCACCATTAAAAGGCACATCATCAATTTTGAGCCCTTTCTGACTTCATTTGATATTTTTCATGCATTTAATGATTTATTTTGAGCTAGATGACCCTGAATTTGAAAAGCAGTACTAATGAACTCTAAAAAGGTTTTAACTAGGCATGAAATCATAATTTCACCAACATAGCAACTTCTAAAGAGTTGAGAGGGTTACGGCAAAAACTAGATGCACTACGTGTACAAATTGGACAATCTGTTTCGAAGTATGATGGTTTCGCACGAGAACTCATCAATTACAAAGGTATTTCATTTTTAATAACTTATTTTAACTCCATAATTTTTGTATGTTCAATATGCACCATTCAAAGGCACATCATCAATTTTCAACCCATTCTGACTTCATTTGATATTTTTCATGCATTTAATGATTTATTTTGACCTAAATGACCCTGAATTTCAAAAGTAGTACAAATGAACTCTAAAAAGGTTGCAACTTGGCATAACATCATAATTTCACCCACATAGCAACTTCTAAAGAGTTGAGAGGGTTACAGCAAAAACTGGATGCACTTCATGTACAAATTGGAGAATCTCATAAGAAGTATGAGGGTTTCGCACGAGAACTCATCAATTACAAAGGGATTTCCTTTTTAATAACTTATTTCCATAATTTTTGTATGTTCAATATGCACCATTCAAAGGCACATCATCAATTTTCAACCCTTTCTGACTTCATTTGATATTTTTCATGCATTTAAGGATTTATTTTGAGCTAGATGACCCTGAATTTGAAAACCAATACAAATGAACTCTGAAAAGGTTTTAACTTGGCATGACATCATAATTTCACCAACATAGCAACTTCTCAACAGTTGGGAGGGTTACGACAAAAACTGGATGCACTTCGTGTACAAATTGGACAATCTCATAAGAAGTAGGAGGGTTTGAGACGAAAACTCATCTATTACAAAAGGATTTTGTTTTTAATAACTTATTTTAACTCCATACTTTTTGTGTGTTCAATATGCCCATTCAAAGGCACATCATCAATTTTCAACCCATTCTGACTTCATTTGATATTTTTCATGCATTTAATGATTTATTTTGAGCTAAATGACCGTGAATTTCAAAAGTAGTACAAATGAACTCTAAAGAGGTTGCAACTTGGCATAACATCATAATTTCACCCACATAGCAACTTATAAAGAGTTGAGAGTGTTACAGCCAAAACTGGATGCACTACGTGTACAAATTGGACAATTTGTTTTGAAGTATGATGGTTTGACACGAGAACTCATCTATTACAAAGGGATTTCATTTTTAAGAACTTATTTTAACTCCATACTTTTTGTGTGTTCAATATGCACCATTCAAAGGCACATTATCCATTTTCAACCCTTTCTGACTTCATTTGATATTTTTCATGCATTTAATGATTTATTTTGAGCTAAATAACCCTGAATTTAAAAAGCAAAACGAATGAACTCCAAAAAGGTTGCAACTTGGCATAACATCATAATTTCACCCACATAGCTACTTCTAAATAGTTGAGAGGGTTACGGCAAAAACTGGATGCACTTGGTGTACAAATTGGACAATCTCATAAGAAGTAGAGGGTTTTGGACGAAAAATCATCTATTACAAAAAGATTTCGTTTTTAATAATTATTTCAACTCCATACTTTTTGTGTGTTCAATATGCCCATTCCATGGCACATCATCAATTTGCAACCCATTCTGACTTCATTTGATATTTTTCATGCATTTAATGATTTATTTTGACCTAAATGACCCTGAATTTCAAAAGTAGTACAACTGAACTCTAAAAAGGTTGCAACTTGGCAAAACATCATAATTTCACCCACATAGCAACTTCTAAAGAGTTGAGAGGGTTACAGCAAAAACTGGATGCACTTCATGTACAAATTGGAGAATCTCATAAGAAGTATGAGGGTTTTGCATGAGAACTTATCAATTACAATGGGATTTCATTTTTAATAACTTATTTCCATAATTTTTGTATGTTCAATATGCACCATTCAAAGGCACATCATCAATTTTCAACCCTTTCTGACTTCATTTGATATTTTTCATGCATTTAATGATTTATTTTGAGCTAGATGACCCTGAATTTGAAAACCAATACAAATGAACTCTAAAAAGGTTTTAACTTGGCATGACATCATAATTTCACCAACATAGCAACTTATCAACAGTTGGGAGGGTTACGGAAAAAACTGGATGCACTTCGTGTACAAATTGGACAATCTCATAAGAAGTACGAGGGTTTGAGACGAAAACTCATCTATTACAAAAGGATTTTGTTTTTAATAACTTATTTTAACTCCATACTTTTTGTGTGTTCAATATGCCCATTCAAATGCACATCATCAATTTTCAACCCATTCTGACTTCATTTGATATTTTTCATGCATTTAATGATTTATTTTGAGCTAAATGACCCTGAATTTCAAAAGTAGTACAAATGAACTCTAAAGAGGTTGCAACTTGGCATAACATCATAATTTCACCCAAATAGCAACTTATAAAGAGTTGAGAGGGTTATAGCAAAAACTGGATGCACTTCGTGTACAAATTGGACAATCTCATAAGAAGTATGAGGGTTTCGCACGAGAACTCATCAATTACAAAGGGATTTTATTTTTAATAACTTATTTGCATAATTTTTGTATGTTCAATATGCACCATTCAAAGGCACATCATCAATTTTCAACCCTTTCTGACTTCATTTGATATTTTTCATGCATTTAATGATTTATTTTGAGCTAGATGACCCTGAATTTGAAAACCAATACAAATGAACTCTAAAAAGGTTTTAACTTGGCATGACATCATAATTTGACCAACATAGCAACTTATCAACAGTTGGGAGGGTTACGACAAAAACTGGATGCACTTCGTGTACAAATTGGACAATCTCATAAGAAGTAGGAGGGTTTGAAACGAAAACTCATCTATTACAAAAGGATTTTGTTTTTAATAACTTATTTTAACTCCATACTTTTTGTGTGTTCAATATGCCCATTCAAATGCACATCATCAATTTTCAACCCATTCTGACTTCATTTGATATTTTTCATGCATTTAATGATTTATTTTGAGCTAAATGACCCTGAATTTCAAAAGTAGTACAAATGAACTCTAAAGAGGTTGCAACTTGGCATAACATCATAATTTCACCCACATAGCAACTTATAAAGAGTTGAGAGGGTTACAGCAAAAACTGGATGCACTTCGTGTACAAATTGGACAATCTCATAAGAAGTATGAGGGTTTCGCACGAGAACTCATCAATTACAAAGGGATTTCATTTTTAATAACTTATTTCCATAATTTTTTTATGTTCAATATGCACCATTCAAAGGCACATCATCAATTTTCAACCCTTTCGGACTTCATTTGATATTTTTCATCCATTTAATGATTTATTTTGAGCTAGATAACCCTGAATTTGAAAAGCAGTACAAATGAACTCTAAAAAGGTTTTAACTAGGCATGAAATCATAATTTCACCAACATAGCAACTTCTAAAGAGTTGAGAGGGTTACGGCAAAAACTAGATGCACTACGTGTACAAATTGGACAATCTGTTTCGAAGTATGATGGTTTCGCACGAGAACTCATCTATTACAAAGGGATTTCGTTTTTAAGAACTTATTTTAACTCCATTCTTTTTGTGTGTTCAATATGCACCATTCAAAGGCACATTATCCATTTTCAACCCTTTCTGACTTCATTTGATATTTTTAATGCATTTAATGATTTATTTTGAGCTAAATAACCCTAAATTTAAAAAGCAAAACGAATGAACTCCAAAAAGGTTGTAACTTGGCATAACATCATAATTTCACCCACATAGCTACTTCTAAATAGTTGAGAGGGTTACGGCAAAAACCGGATGCACTTGGTGTACAAATTGGACAATCTCATAAGAAGTAGGAGGGTTTTGGACGAAAAATCATCTATTACAAAAACATTTCGTTTTTAATAATTATTTTAATTCCATACTTTTTGTGTTTTCAATATGCCCATTCAAAGGCACATCATCAATTTTCAACCCATTGTGACTTCATTTGATATTTTTCATGCATTTAATGATTTATTTTGAGCTAAATGACCCTGAATTTGAAAAGTAGTACAAATGAACTCTAAAAAGGTTGAAACTTGGCATAACTTCATAATTTCACCCACATAGCAACTTCTAAAGAGTTAAGAGGGTTACAGCAAAAACTCGATGCACTTCATGTACAAATTGGACAATCACATAAGAAGTATGAGTGTTTCGCACGAGAACTCATCAATTACAAAGGGATTTCATTTTTAATAACTTATTTTAACTCCATAATTTTTGTATGTTCAATATGCACCATTCAAAGGCACATCATCAATTTTCAACCCTTTCTGACTTCATTTGATATTTTTCAAGCATTTAATGATTTATTTTGAGCTAGATGACCCTGAATTTGAAAACCAATAAAAATGAACTCTGAAAAGGTTTTAACTTGGCATGACATCATAATTTCACCAACATAGCAACTTATACAGAGTTGAGAGGGTTACGGCAAAAACTGGATGCACTTGGTGTACAAATTTGACAATCTCATAAGAAGTAGGTGGGTTTCGGACGAAAAGTCATCTATTGCGAAAAGATTTCGTTTTTAATAACTTATTTTAACTCCATTCTTTTTGTCTGTTCAATATGCCCATTCAAAGGCACATCATCAATTTTCAACCCATTCTGACTTCATTTGATATTTTTCATGCATTTAATGATTTATTTTGAGCTAAATGACCCTGAATTTCAAAAGCAGTACAAATGAACTCTAAAAAGGTTGGAAGTTGGCATAACATCATAATTTCACCCACATAGCAACTTCTAAAGAGTTGAGAGGGCTACAGCAAAAACTGGATGCACTTCGTGTACAAATTGGACAATCTCATAAGAAGTAGGAGGGTTTCGCACGAGAACTCATCAATTACAAAGGGATTTCATTTTTAATAACTTATTTTAACTCCATACTTTTCGTATGTTCAATATGCACCATTCAAAGGCACGTCATCAATTTTCAACCCTTTCTGACTTCATTTGATATTTTTCATGCATTTAATGATTTATTTTGAGCTAGATGACCCTGAATTTGAAAAGCAGTACAAATGAACTCTAAAAAGGTTTTAACTTGGCATGAAATCATAATTTCACCAACATAGCAACTTCTAAAGAGTTGAGAGGGTTACGGCAAAAACTAGATGCACTTCATGTACAAATTGGACAATTTGTTTCGAAGTATGATGGTTTCGCACGAGAACTCGTCTATTACAAAGGGATTTCATTTTTCATAACTTATTTTAACTCCATACTTTTTGTGTTTTCAATATGCACGATTCAAAGACACATTATCAATTTTCAACCCTTTCTGACTTCATTTGATATTTTTCATGCATTTAATGATTTATTGTGAGCTAAATAACCCTGAATTTAGAAAGCAGAACAAATGAACTCCAAAAAGGTTGCAACTTGGCATAACATCATAATTTCACCCCCATAGCAACTTCAAAAGAAGTGAGAGGGTTACAGAAAAAACTGGATGCACTTCTTGTATAAATTGGACAATCTCATAAGAAGTATGAGGGTTTGAGACGAAAACTCATCTATTACAGAGGGATTTCATTTTTAATAACTTATTTTGACTTCGTAATTTTTGTGTGGTCAATATGCACCATTCAAAGGCAAATAATAAATTTTAAATCCTTTCTGACTTCATTTGATATTTTTCATGCATTTAATGATTAATTTTAGCTAGATGACTCTGAATTTGAAAAGGAGTACAAATGAACTCTGAAAAGGTTTTAACTTTGGATGACATCATAATTTCACCCACATAGCAACTTCTAAAGAGTTGAGAGGGTTACGGCAAAAACTGGATGCACTTGGTGTAAAAATTGGACAATCTCATAAGAAGTAGGAGGGTTTCGAACGAAAACTCATCTACTACAAAGGGATTTCATTTTTAATAAGTTATTTTAACTCCATCCTTTTTGTGTGTTCAATATGCACCACTCAAAGGCACATCATCTAATTTCAACCCATTCTGACTTCATTTGATATTTTTCCTACATTTAATGATTTCTTTGAGCTAAATGACCCTGAACTTGAAAAGTAGTACAAATGAACTCTAAAAAGGTTGTAACTTGGCATGACATCATAATTTCACCCACATAGCAACTTCTAAATAGTTGAGAGGGTTACAGCAAAAACTGGATGCACTTCATGTACAAACTGGACAACATCATAAGAAGTATGAGGGTTTCGCGCGAGAACTCATCAATTACAAAGGGATTTCATTTTTAATAACTTATTTTAACTCCATACTTTTTTTGTGTTCAATATGCACCATTCATAGGCACATCATCAATTTTAAACCCTTTCTGACTTCATTTGATATTTTTCATGCATTTAATGATTTATTTTGAGCTAGACGACCCTGAATTTGAAAAGCAGTACAAATGAACTCTGAAAAGGTTTTAACTTGGCATGACATCATAATTTCACCCACATAACAACTTCTAAAGAGTTGAGAGGGTTACGGCAAAAACTGGATGCACTTCGTGTACAAATTGGACAATCTCATAAGAAGTAGGAGGGTTTCGAACGAAAACTCATCTATTACAAAAGGATTTCGTATTTAATAACTTATTTTAACTCCATACTTTTTGTGTGTTCAATATGCCCATTGAAAGGCACATCATCAATTTTCAACCCATTCTGACTTCATTTGATATTTTTCATGCATTTAATGTTTTATTTTGAGCTAAATGACCCTGAATTTCAAAAGTAGAGCAAATGAACTATAAAAAGGTTGCAACTTGGCATAACATTATAATTTCACCCACATAGCAACTTCTAAGGAGTTGAGAGGGTTACAGCAAAAAATGGATGCACTTCATGTACAAATTGGACAATCTCATAAGAAGTATTAGGGTTTCGCTTGAGAACTCATCAATTACAAAGGGATTTCATTTTTAATAACTTATTTTAACACCATAATTTTTGTATGTTCAATATGCACTATTCAAAGGCACATCATCAATTTTCAACCCTTTCTGAATTAATTTGATATTTTTCATGCATTTAATGATTAATTTTAGCAAGATGACTCTGAATTTGAAAAGCAGTACAAATGAACTCTGAAAAGGTTTTAACTTTGCATGACATCAGAATTTCACCCACAAAGCAACTTCTAAAGAGTTGGGAGGGTTACGGCAAAAGCTGGATGCACTTGGTGTACAAATTGGACAATCTCATAAGAAGTAGGAGGGTTTCGGACGAAACCTCATCTACTGCAAAGGGATTTAATTTTTAATAACTTATTTTAACTCCATCATTTTTGTGTGTTCAATATGCACCACTCAAAGGCACATCATCTAATTTCAACCCATTCTGACTTCATTTGATATTTTTCACACATTTAATGATTTATTTTGAGCTAAATTACCCTGAATTTGAAAAGTAGAGCAAATGAACTCTAAAAAGGTTGCAACTTGGCATAACATTATAATTTCACCCACATAGCAACTTCTACAGAGTTGAGAGGGTTACAGCAAAAACTGGATGCACTTCATGTACAAATTGGACAATCTCATAAGAAGTATCAGGGTTTCGCTTGAGAACTCATCAATTACAAAGGGATTTCATTTTTAATACCTTATTTTAACTCCATCATTTTTGTATGTTCAATATGCACTATTCAAAGGCACATCATCAATTTTCAACCCTTTCTGAATTCATTTGATATTTTTCATGCATTTAATGATTAATTTTAGCTAGATGACTCTGAATTTGAAAAGCAGTACAAATGAACTCTGAAAAGGTTTTAACTTTGCATGACATCAAAATTTCACCCACATAGCAACTTCTAAAGAGTTGAGAGCGTTACGGCAAAAACTGGATGCACTTGGTGTACAAATTGGATAATCTCATAAGAAGTAGGAGGGTTTCGCACGAGAACTCATCAATTACAAAAGGGATTTAATTTTTAATAACTTATTTTAAGTCCATCCTTTTTGTGTGTTCAATATGCACCACTCAAAGGCACATCATCTATTTTTAACCCATTCTAACTTCATTTGATATTTTTCATACATTTAATGATTTATTTTGAGCTAAATGACCCTGAACTTGAAAAGTAGTACAAAGCAACTCTAAAAAGGTTGTAACTTGGCATGACATCATAATTTTCAACCCATTCCAACTTCATTTGATATTTTTCATGCATTTAATGTTTTATTTTGAGCTAAATGACCCTGAATTTCAAAAGTAGAGCAAATGAACTCTAAAAAGGTTGCAACTTGGCATAACATTATAATTTCACCCACATAGCAACTTCTACAGAGTTGAGAGGCTTACGGCAAAAACTGGATGCACTTCGTGTACAAATTGGACAATCTCATAAGAAATAGGAGGGTTTCGCACGAAAACTCATCTATTACAAAAGGATTTCGTTTTTAATAACTTATTTTAACTCCATACTTTTTGTGTGTTCAATATGCCCATTCAAAGGCACATAATCAATTTTCAACCCATTCTGACGTCATTTGATATTTTTCATGCATTTAATGTTTTATTTTGAGCTAAATGACCCTGAATTTCAAAAGTAGAACAAATGAACTCTAAAAAGGTTGCAACTTGGCATAACATCATAATTTCACACGCATAGCAACTTCTAAAGAGTTGAGAGGGTTACAGAAAAAACTGGATGCACTTCGTGTACAAATTGGACAATCTCATAAGAAGTATGAGGGTTTCGCTTGCGAACTCATCAATTACAAAGGGATTTCATTTTTAATACCTTATTTTAACTCCATAATTTTTGTATGTTCAATATGCACTATTCAAAGGCACATCATCAATTTTCAACCCTTTCTGAATTCATTTGATATTTTTCATGCATTTAATGATTAATTTTAGCTAGATGACTCTGAATTTGAAAAGCAGTACAAATGAACTCTGAAAAGGTTTTCACTTTGCATGACATCATAATTTCACCCACATAGCAACTTCCAAAGAGTTGAGAAGGTTACGGCAAAAACTGGATGCACTTGGTGTACAAATTGGATAATCTCATCAGAAGTAGGAGGGTTTCATACGAAAACTCATCTACTGCAAAGGGATTTAATTTTTAATAACTTATTTTAACTCCATCCTTTTTGTGTGTTCAATATGCACCACTCAAAGGCACATCATCTATTTTCAACCCATTCTGACTTCATTTGATATTTTTCATACATTTAATGATTTATTTTGAGCTAAATGACCCTGAACTTGAAAAGTAGTACAAAGCAACTCTAAAAAGGTTGTAACTTGGCATGACATCATAATTTCACCCACACAGCAACTTCTAAAGAGTTGAGAGGGTTACAGCAAAAACTGGATGCACTTCATGTACAAATTGGACAATCTCATAAGAAGTAGGAGGGTTTGAGACGAAAACTCATCTATTACAAAAGGATTTTGTTTTTAATAACTTATTTTAACTCCATACTTTTTGTGTGTTCAATATGCCCATTCAAAGGCACATCATCAATTTTCAACCCATTCTGACTTCATTTGATATTTTTCATGCATTTAATGATTTATTTTGAGCTAAATGACCCTGAATTTCAAAAGTAGTACAAATGAACTGTAAAGAGGTTGCAACTTGGCATAACATCATAATTTCACCCACATAGCAACTTATAAAGAGTTGAGAGGGTTACAGCCAAAACTGGATGCACTACGTGTACAAATTGGACAATTTGTTTTGAAGTATGATGGTTTGACACGAGAACTCATCTATTACAAAGGGATTTCATTTTTAAGAACTTATTTTAACTCCATACTTTTTGTGTGTTCAATATGCACCATTCAAAGGCACATTATCCATTTTCAACCCTTTCTGACTTCATTTGATATTTTTCATGCATTTAATGATTTATTTTGAGCTAAATAACCCTGAATTTAAAAAGCAAAACGAATGAACTCCAAAAAGGTTGCAACTTGGCATAACATCATAATTTCACCCACATAGCTACTTCTAAATAGTTGAGAGGGTTACGGCAAAAACTGGATGCACTTGGTGTACAAATTGGACAATCTCATAAGAAGTAGAGGGTTTTGGACGAAAAATCATCTATTACAAAAAGATTTCGTTTTTAATAATTATTTCAACTCCATACTTTTTGTGTGTTCAATATGCCCGTTCAAAGGCACATCATCAATTTGCAACCCATTCTAACTTCATTTGATATTTTTCATGCATTTAATGATTTATTTTGACCTAAATGACCCTGAATTTCAAAAGTAGTACAACTGAACTCTAAAAAGGTTGCAACTCGGCAAAACATCATAATTTCACCCACATAGCAACTTCTAAAGAGTTGAGAGGGTTACAGCAAAAACTGGATGCACTTCATGTACAAATTGGAGAATCTCATAAGAAGTATGAGGGTTTTGCATGAGAACTTATCAATTACAATGGGATTTCATTTTTAATAACTTATTTCCATAATTTTTGTATGTTCAATATGCACCATTCAAAGGCACATCATCAATTTTCAACCCTTTCTGACTTCATTTGATATTTTTCATGCATTTAATGATTTATTTTGAGCTAGATGACCCTGAATTTGAAAACCAATACAAATGAACTCTAAAAAGGTTTTAACTTGGCATGACATCATAATTTCACCAACATAGCAACTTATCAACAGTTGGGAGGGTTACGGAAAAAACTGGATGCACTTCGTGTACAAATTGGACAATCTCATAAGAAGTACGAGGGTTTGAGACGAAAACTCATCTATTACAAAAGGATTTTGTTTTTAATAACTTATTTTAACTCCATACTTTTTGTGTGTTCAATATGCCCATTCAAATGCACATCATCAATTTTCAACCCATTCTGACTTCATTTGATATTTTTCATGCATTTAATGATTTATTTTGAGCTAAATGACCCTGAATTTCAAAAGTAGTACAAATGAACTCTAAAGAGGTTGCAACTTGGCATAACATCATAATTTCACCCAAATAGCAACTTATAAAGAGTTGAGAGGGTTATAGCAAAAACTGGATGCACTTCGTGTACAAATTGGACAATCTCATAAGAAGTATGAGGGTTTCGCACGAGAACTCATCAATTACAAAGGGATTTTATTTTTAATAACTTATTTGCATAATTTTTGTATGTTCAATATGCACCATTCAAAGGCACATCATCAATTTTCAACCCTTTCTGACTTCATTTGATATTTTTCATGCATTTAATGATTTATTTTGAGCTAGATGACCCTGAATTTGAAAACCAATACAAATGAACTCTAAAAAGGTTTTAACTTGGCATGACATCATAATTTGACCAACATAGCAACTTATCAACAGTTGGGAGGGTTACGACAAAAACTGGATGCACTTCGTGTACAAATTGGACAATCTCATAAGAAGTAGGAGGGTTTGAGACGAAAACTCATCTATTACAAAAGGATTTTGTTTTTAATAACTTATTTTAACTCCATACTTTTTGTGTGTTCAATATGCCCATTCAAATGCACATCATCAATTTTCAACCCATTCTGACTTCATTTGATATTTTTCACGCATTTAATGATTTATTTTGAGCTAAATGACCCTGAATTTCAAAAGTAGTACAAATGAACTCTAAAGAGGTTGCAACTTGGCATAACATCATAATTTCACCCACATAGCAACTTATAAAGAGTTGAGAGGGTTACAGCAAAAACTGGATGCACTTCGTGTACAAATTGGACAATCTCATAAGAAGTATGAGGGTTTCGCACGAGAACTCATCAATTACAAAGGGATTTCATTTTTAATAACTTATTTCCATAATTTTTGTATGTTCAATATGCACCATTCAAAGGCACATCATCAATTTTCAACCCTTTCTGACTTCATTTGATATTTTTCATCCATTTAATGATTTATTTTGAGCTAGATGACCCTGAATTTGAAAAGCAGTACAAATGAACTCTAAAAAGGTTTTAACTAGGCATGAAATCATAATTTCACCAACATAGCAACTTCTAAAGAGTTGAGAGGGTTACGGCAAAAACTAGATGCACTACGTGTACAAATTGGACAATCTGTTTCGAAGTATGATGGTTTCGCACGAGAACTCATCTATTACAAAGGGATTTCATTTTTAAGAACTTATTTTAACTCCATTCTTTTTGTGTGTTCAATATGCACCATTCAAAGGCACATTATCCATTTTCAACCCTTTCTGACTTCATTTGATATTTTTAATGCATTTAATGATTTATTTTGAGCTAAATAACCCTAAATTTAAAAAGCAAAACGAATGAACTCCAAAAAGGTTGTAACTTGGCATAACATCATAATTTCACCCACATAGCTACTTCTAAATAGTTGAGAGGGTTACGGCAAAAACCGGATGCACTTGGTGTACAAATTGGACAATCTCATCAGAAGTAGGAGGGTTTTGGACGAAAAATCATCTATTACAAAAACATTTCGTTTTTAATAATTATTTTAATTCCATACTTTTTGTGTTTTCAATATGCCCATTCAAAGGCACATCATCAATTTTCAACCCATTGTGACTTCATTTGATATTTTTCATGCATTTAATGATTTATTTTGAGCTAAATGACCCTGAATTTGAAAAGTAGTACAAATGAACTCTAAAAAGGTTGAAACTTGGCATAACTTCATAATTTCACCCACATAGCAACTTCTAAAGAGTTAAGAGGGTTACAGCAAAAACTCGATGCACTTCATGTACAAATTGGACAATCACATAAGAAGTATGAGTGTTTCGCACGAGAACTCATCAATTACAAAGGGATTTCATTTTTAATAACTTATTTTAACTCCATAATTTTTGTATGTTCAATATGCACCATTCAAAGGCACATCATCAATTTTCAACCCTTTCTGACTTCATTTGATATTTTTCATGCATTTAATGATTTATTTTGAGCTAGATGACCCTGAATTTGAAAACCAATAAAAATGAACTCTGAAAAGGTTTTAACTTGGCATGACATCATAATTTCACCAACATAGCAACTTATACAGAGTTGAGAGGGTTACGGCAAAAACTGGATGCACTTGGTGTACAAATTTGACAATCTCATAAGAAGTAGGTGGGTTTCGGACGAAAAGTCATCTATTGCGAAAAGATTTCGTTTTTAATAACTTATTTTAACTCCATTCTTTTTGTCTGTTCAATATGCCCATTCAAAGGCACATCATCAATTTTCAACCCATTCTGACTTCATTTGATATTTTTCATGCATTTAATGATTTATTTTGAGCTAAATGACCCTGAATTTCAAAAGCAGTACAAATGAACTCTAAAAAGGTTGCAACTTGGCATAACATTATAATTTCACCCACATAGCAACTTCTAAAGAGTTGAGAGGGCTACAGCAAAAACTGGATGCACTTCGTGTACAAATTGGACAATCTCATAAGAAGTAGGAGGGTTTCGCACGAGAACTCATCAATTACAAAGGGATTTCATTTTTAATAACTTATTTTAACTCCATACTTTTTTTATGTTCAATATGCACCATTCAAAGGCACGTCATAAATTTTCAACCCTTTCTGACTTCATTTGATATTTTTCATGCATTTAATGATTTATTTTGAGCTAGATGACCCTGAATTTGAAAAGCAGTACAAATGAACTCTAAAAAGGTTTTAACTTGGCATGAAATCATAATTTCACCAACATAGCAACTTCTAAAGAGTTGAGAGGGTTACGGCAAAAACTAGATGCACTTCGTGTACAAATTGGACAATTTGTTTCGAAGTATGATGGTTTCGCACGAGAACTCGTCTATTACAAAGGGATTTCATTTTTCATAACTTATTTTAACTCCATACTTTTTGTGTGTTCAATATGCACCATTCAAAGGCACATTATCAATTTTCAACCCTTTCTGACTTCATTTGATATTTTTCATGCATTTAATGATTTATTGTGAGCTAAATAACCCTGAATTTAGAAAGCAGAACAAATGAACTCCAAAAAGGTTGCAACTTGGCATAACATCATAATTTCACCCCCATAGCAACTTCAAAAGAGGTGAGAGGGTTACAGCAAAAACTGGATGCACTTCTTGTATAAATTGGACAATCTCATAAGAAGTATGAGGGTTTGGGACGAAAACTCATCTATTACAGAGGGATTTCATTTTTAATAACTTATTTTGACTTCGTAATTTTTGTGTGGTCAATATGCACCATTCAAAGGCAAATAATAAATTTTAAATCCTTTCTGAATTCATTTGATATTTTTCATGCATTTAATGATTAATTTTAGCTAGATGACTCTGAATTTGAAAAGGAGTACAAATGAACTCTGAAAAGGTTTTAACTTTGCATGACATCATAATTTCACCCACATAGCAACTTCTAAAGAGTTGAGAGGGTTACGGCAAAAACTGGATGCACTTGGTGTAAAAATTGGACAATCTCATAAGAAGTAGGAGGGTTTGAGACGAAAACTCATCTATTACAAAAGGATTTTGTTTTTAATAACTTATTTTAACTCCATACTTTTTGTGTGTTCAATATGCCCATTCAAATGCACATCATCAATTTTCAACCCATTCTGACTTCATTTGATATTTTTCACGCATTTAATGATTTATTTTGAGCTAAATGACCCTGAATTTCAAAAGTAGTACAAATGAACTCTAAAGAGGTTGCAACTTGGCATAACATCATAATTTCACCCACATAGCAACTTATAAAGAGTTGAGAGGGTTACAGCAAAAACTGGATGCACTTCGTGTACAAATTGGACAATCTCATAAGAAGTAGGAGGGTTTCGCACGAGAACTCATCAATTACAAAGGGATTTCATTTTTAATAACTTATTTTAACTCCATACTTTTTGTATGTTCAATATGCACCATTCAAAGACACGTCATCAATTTTCAACCCTTTCTGACTTCATTTGATATTTTTCATGCATTTAATGATTTATTTTGAGCTAGATGACCCTGAATTTGAAAAGCAGTACAAATGAACTCTAAAAAGGTTTTAACTTGGCATGAAATCATAATTTCACCAACATAGCAACTTCTAAAGAGTTGAGAGGGTTACGGCAAAAACTAGATGCACTTCGTGTACAAATTGGACAATTTGTTTCGAAGTATGATGGTTTCGCACGAGAACTCGTCTATTACAAAGGGATTTCATTTTTCATAACTTATTTTAACTCCATACTTTTTGTGTGTTCAATATGCACCATTCAAAGGCACATTATCAATTTTCAACCCTTTCTGACTTCATTTGATATTTTTCATGCATTTAATGATTTATTGTGAGCTAAATAACCCTGAATTTAGAAAGCAGAACAAATGAACTCCAAAAAGGTTGCAACTTGGCATAACATCATAATTTCACCCCCATAGCAACTTCAAAAGAGGTGAGAGGGTTACAGCAAAAACTGGATGCACTTCTTGTATAAATTGGACAATCTCATAAGAAGTATGAGGGTTTGGGACGAAAACTCATCTATTACAGAGGGATTTCATTTTTAATAACTTATTTTGACTTCGTATTTTTTGTGTGGTCAATATGCACCATTCAAAGGCAAATAATAAATTTTAAATCCTTTCTGACTTCATTTGATATTTTTCATGCATTTAATGATTAATTTTAGCTAGATGACTCTGAATTTGAAAAGGAGTACAAATGAACTCTGAAAAGGTTTTAACTTTGCATGACATCATAATTTCACCCACATAGCAACTTCTAAAGAGTTGAGAGGGTTACGGCAAAAACTGGATGCACTTCGTGTAAAAATTGGACAATCTCATAAGAAGTAGGAGGGTTTCGAACGAAAACTCATCTACTACAAAGGGATTTCATTTTTAATAACTTATTTTAACTCCATCCTTTTTGTGTGTTCAATATGCACCACTCAAAGGCACATCATCTAATTTCAACCCATTCTGACTTCATTTGATATTTTTCATACATTTAATGATTTATTTGAGCTAAATGACCCTGAACTTGAAAAGTAGTACAAATGAACTCTAAAAAGGTTGTAACTTGGCATGACATCATAATTTCACCCACATAGCAACTTCTAAATAGTTGAGAGGGTTACAGCAAAAACTGGATGCACTTCATGTACAAACTGGACAACATCATAAGAAGTATGAGGGTTTCGCGCGAGAACTCATCAATTACAAAGGGATTTCATTTTTAATAACTTATTTTAACTCCATACTTTTTTTGTGTTCAATATGCACCATTCATAGGCACATCATCAATTTTAAACCCTTTCTGACTTCATTTGATATTTTTCATGCATTTAATGATTTATTTTGAGCTAGATGACCCTGAATTTGAAAAGCAGTACAAATGAACTCTGAAAAGGTTTTAACTTGGCATGACATCATAATTTCACCCACATAACAACTTCTAAAGAGTTGAGAGGGTTACGGCAAAAACTGGATGCACTTCGTGTACAAATTGGACAATCTCATAAGAAGTAGGAGGGTTTCGAACGAAAACTCATCTATTACAAAAGGATTTCGTATTTAATAACTTATTTTAACTCCATACTTTTTGTGTGTTCAATATGCCCATTGAAAGGCACATCATCAATTTTCAACCCATTCTGACTTCATTTGATATTTTTCATGCATTTAATGTTTTATTTTGAGCTAAATGACCCTGAATTTCAAAAGTAGAGCAAATGAACTATAAAAAGGTTGCAACTTGGCATAACATTATAATTTCACCCACATAGCAACTTCTAAGGAGTTGAGAGGGTTACAGCAAAAAATGGATGCACTTCATGTACAAATTGGACAATCTCATAAGAAGTATTAGGGTTTCGCTTGAGAACTCATCAATTACAAAGGGATTTCATTTTTAATAACTTATTTTAACACCATAATTTTTGTATGTTCAATATGCACTATTCAAAGGCACATCATCAATTTTCAACCCTTTCTGAATTAATTTGATATTTTTCATGCATTTAATGATTAATTTTAGCAAGATGACTCTGAATTTGAAAAGCAGTACAAATGAACTCTGAAAAGGTTTTAACTTTGCATGCCATCATAGTTTCACCCACAAAGCAACTTCTAAAGAGTTGGGAGGGTTACGGCAAAAGCTGGATGCACTTGGTGTACAAATTGGACAATCTCATAAGAAGTAGGAGGGTTTCGGACGAAACCTCATCTACTGCAAAGGGATTTAATTTTTAATAACTTATTTTAACTCCATCATTTTTGTGTGTTCAATATGCACCACTCAAAGGCACATCATCTATTTTCAACCCATTCTGACTTCATTTGATATTTTTCACACATTTAATGATTTATTTTGAGCTAAATTACCCTGAATTTGAAAAGTAGAGCAAATGAACTCTTAAAAGGTTGCAACTTGGCATAACATTATAATTTCACCCACATAGCAACTTCTACAGAGTTGAGAGGGTTACAGCAAAAACTGGATGCACTTCATGTACAAATTGGACAATCTCATAAGAAGTATCAGGGTTTCGCTTGAGAACTCATCAATTACAAAGGGATTTCATTTTTAATACCTTATTTTAACTCCATCATTTTTGTATGTTCAATATGCACTATTCAAAGGCACATCATCAATTTTCAACCCTTTCTGAATTCATTTAATATTTTTCATGCATTTAATGATTAATTTTAGCTAGATGACTCTGAATTTGAAAAGCAGTACAAATGAACTCTGAAAAGGTTTTAACTTTGCATGACATCAAAATTTCACCCACATAGCAACTTCTAAAGAGTTGAGAGGGTTACGGCAAAAACTGGATGCACTTGGTGTACAAATTGGATAATCTCATAAGAAGTAGGAGGGTTTCGCATGAGAACTCATCAATTACAAAAGGGATTTAATTTTTAATAACTTATTTTAAGTCCATCCTTTTTGTGTGTTCAATATGCACCACTCAAAGGCACATCATCTATTTTTAACCCATTCTAACTTCATTTGATATTTTTCATACATTTAATGATTTATTTTGAGCTAAATGACCCTGAACTTGAAAAGTAGTACAAAGCAACTCTAAAAAGGTTGTAACTTGGCATGACATCATAATTTTCAACCCATTCCAACTTCATTTGATATTTTTCATGCATTTAATGTTTTATTTTGAGCTAAATGACCCTGAATTTCAAAAGTAGAGCAAATGAACTCTAAAAAGGTTGCAACTTGGCATAACATTATAATTTCACCCACATAGCAACTTCTACAGAGTTGAGAGGCTTACGGCAAAAACTGGATGCACTTCGTGTACAAATTGGTCAATCTCATAAGAAATAGGAGGGTTTCGCACGAAAACTCATCTATTACAAAAGGATTTCGTTTTTAATAACTTATTTTAACTCCATACTTTTTGTGTGTTCAATATGCCCATTCAAAGGCACATAATCAATTTTCAACCCATTCTGACGTCATTTGATATTTTTCATGCATTTAATGTTTTATTTTGAGCTAAATGACCCTGAATTTCAAAAGTAGAACAAATGAACTCTAAAAAGGTTGCAACTTGGCATAACATCATAATTTCACACACATAGCAACTTCTAAAGAGTTGAGAGGGTTACAGCAAAAACTGGATGCACTTCGTGTACAAATTGGACAATCTCATAAGAAGTATGAGGGTTTCGCTTGCGAACTCATCAATTACAAAGGGATTTCATTTTTAATACCTTATTTTAACTCCATAATTTTTGTATGTTCAATATGCACTATTCATAGGCACATCATCAATTTTCAACCCTTTCTGAATTCATTTGATATTTTTCATGCATTTAATGATTAATTTTAGCTAGATGACTCTGAATTTGAAAAGCAGTACAAATGAACTCTGAAAAGGTTTTCACTTTGCATGACATCATAATTTCACCCACATAGCAACTTCCAAAGAGTTGAGAGGGTTACGGCAAAAACTGGATGCACTTGGTGTACAAATTGGACAATCTCATAAGAAGTAGGAGGGTTTCGTACGAAAACTCATCTACTGCAAAGGGATTTAATTTTTAATAACTTATTTTAACTCCATCCTTTTTGTGTGTTCAATATGCACCACTCAAAGGCACATCATCTATTTTCAACCCATTCTGACTTCATTTGATATTTTTCATACATTTAATGATTTATTTTGAGCTAAATGACCCTGAACTTGAAAAGTAGTACAAAGCAACTCTAAAAAGGTTGTAACTTGGCATGACATCATAATTTCACCCACACAGCAACTTCTAAAGAGTTGAGAGGGTTACAGCAAAAACTGGATGCACTTCATGTACAAATTGGACAATCTCATAAGAAGTATGAGGGTTTCGCGTGAGAACTCATCAATTACAAAGGGATTTCATTTTTAATAACTTATTTTAACTCCATAATTTTTGTGTGTTCGATATGCACCATTCATAGGCACATCATCAATTTTCAACCCTTTCTGACTTCATTTGATATTTTTCGTGCATTTAATGATTTATTTTGAGCTAGATGACCCTGAATTTGAAAAGCAGTACAAATGAACTCTAAAAAGGTTTTAACTTGGCATGACATCATAATTTCACCCACATAGAAACTTCTAAAGAGTTGAGAGGCTTACGGCAAAAACTAGATGCACTTCGAGTGCAAATTGGACTATCTCATAAGAAGTAGGAGGGTTTCGGACGAAAACTCATCTATTACAAAAGGATTTCGTTTTTAATAACTTATTTTAACTCCATACTTTCTGTGTATTCAATATGCCCATTGAAAGGCACATAATCAATTTTCAACCCATTCTGACGTCATTTGATATTTTTCATGCATTTAATGTTTTATTTTGAGCTAAATGACCCTGAATTTCAAAAGTAGAACAAATGAACTCTAAAAAGGTTGCAACTTGGCATAACATCATAATTTCACACACATAGCAACTTATAAAGAGTTGAGAGGGTTACAGCAAAAACTAGATGCACTTCGTGTACAAATTGGACAATCTCATAAGAAGTATGAGGGTTTCGCTTGCGAACTCATCAATTACAAAGGGATTTCATTTTTAATAACTTATTTTAACTCCATAATTTTTGTATGTTCAACATGCACCATTCACAGGCACATCATCAATTTTCAACCCTTTCCGACTTCATTTGATATTTTTCATACATTTAATGCTTAATTTTAGCTAGATGACTCTGAATTCGAAAAGCACTACAAATGAACTCTGAAAAGGTTTTAACTTTGCATGACATCATAATTTCACCCACATAGCAACTTCTAAAGAGTCGAAAGGGTTACGGCAAAAACTAGATGCACTTCGTGTGCAAATTGGACTATCTCATAAGAAGTAGGAGGGTTTCGCGTGAGAACTCATCAATTACAATGGGATTTCATTTTTAATAACTTATTTTAACTCCATACTTTTTCTGTGTTCAATATACACCATTCATAGGCACATCATCAATTTTCAACCCTTTCTGACTTGATTTGATATTTTTCATGCATTTAATGATTTATTTTGAGCTAGATGACCCTAAATTTGAAAAGCAGTACAAATGAACTCTAAAAAGGTTTTAACTTGGCATGACATCATAATTTCACCCACATAGCAACTTCTAAAGAGTTGAGAGGCTTACGGCAAAAACTGGATGCACGTCGTGTACAAATTGGACAATCTCATAAGAAATAGGAGGGTTTCGCGTGAGAACTCATCAATTCAAAAGGGATTTCATTTTTAATAACTTATTTTAACTCCATACTTTTTGTGTGTTCAATATGCACGATTCATAGGCACATCATCAATTTTCAACCCTTTCTGACTTGATTTGATATTTTTCATGCATTTAATGATTTATTTTGAGCTAGATGACCCTGAATTTGAAAAGCAGTACAAATGAACTCTAAAAAGGTTTTAACTTGGCATGACATCATAATTTCACCCACATAGCAACTTCTAAAGAGTTGAGAGGCTTACGGCAAAAACTGGATGCACTTCGTGTACAAATTGGACAATCTCATAAGAAATAGGAGGGTTTCGGACGAAAACTCATCTATTACAAAAGGAGTTCGTTTTTAATAACTTATTTTAACTCCATACTTTTTGTGTGTTCAATATGCCCATTCAAAGGCACATAATCAATTTTCAACCCATTCTGACTTCATTTGATATTTTTCATGCATTTAATGCTTAATTTTAGCTAGATGACTCTGAATTTGAAAAGCACTACAAATGAACTCTAATAAGGTTTTAACTTTGCATGACATCATAATTTCACCCACATAGCAACTTCTAAAGAGTTGAGAGGGTTACAGCAAAAACTGTATGCACATCGTGTACAAATTGGACAATCTCATAAGAAGTATGAGGGTTTCGCTTGAGAACTCATCAATTACAAAGGGATTTCATTTTTAATAACTTATTTTAACTCCATACTTTTTGTGTGTTCAATATGCACCATTCATAGGCACATCATCAATTTTCAACCCATTCCGACTTCATTTGATATTTTTCATGCATTTAATGTTTTATTTTGAGCTAAATGGCCCTGAACTTGAAAAGTAGTACAAAGGAACTCTAAAAAGGTTGTAACTTGGCATGACATCATAATTTCACCCACATAGCAACTTCTAAAGAGTTGAGAGGGTTACATCAAAAACTGGATGCACTTCATGTACAAATTGGACAATCTCATAAGAAGTATCAGGGTTTCGCTTGAGAACTCATCAATTACAAAGGGATTTCATTTTTAATAACTTATTTTAACTCCATACTTTTTGTGTGTTCAATATGCACCATTCATAGGCACATCATCAATTTTCAACCCTTTCTGACTTGATTTGATATTTTTCATGCATTTAATGATTTATTTTGAGCTAGATGACCCTGAATTTGAAAAGCAGTACAAATGAACTCTGAAAAGGTTTTAACTTGGCATGACATCATAATTTCACCCACATAACAACTTCTAAAGAGTTGAGAGGCTTACGGCAAAAACTGGGTGCACTTCATGTGCAAATTGGACTATCTCATAAGAAGTAGGAGGGTTTCGGAGGAAAACTCATCTATTACAAAAGGATTTCGTTTTTAATAACTTATTTTAACTCCATACTTTTTGTGTGTTCAATAGGCCCATTGAAAGGCACATCATCAATTTTCAACCCATTCCGACTTCATTTGATATTTTTCATGCATTTAATGTTTTATTTTGAGCTAAATGACCCTGAATTTGAAAAGTAGAGCAAATGAACTCTAAAAAGGTTGCAACTTGGCATAACATTATAATTTCACCCACATAGCAACTTCTAAAGAGTTGAGAGGGTTACAGCAAAAACTGGATGCACTTCATGTACAAATTGGACAATCTCATAAGAAGTATCAGGGTTTCGCTTGAGAACTCATCAATTACAAAGGGATTTCATTTTTAATAACTTATTTTAACTCCAGAATTTTTGTATGTTCAATATGCACTATTCAAAGGCACATCATCAATTTTCAACCCTTTCTGACTTCATTTGATATTTTTCATGCATTTAATGATTAATTTTAGCTAGATGACTCTGAATTTGAAAAGCAGTACAAATGAACTCTGAAAAGGTTTTAACTTGGCATGACATCATAATTTCACCCACATAGCAACTTCTAAATAGTTGAGAGGGTTACGGCAAAAACTGGATGCACGTCGTGTACAAATTGGAGAATCTCATAAGAAATAGGAGGGTTTCGCGTGAGAACTCATCAATTCAAAAGGGATTTCATTTTTAATAACTTATTTTAACTCCATACTTTTTGTGTGTTCAATATGCACGATTCATAGGCACATCATCAATTTTCAACCCTTTCTGACTTGATTTGATATTTTTCATGCATTTAATGATTTATTTTGAGCTAGATGACCCTGAATTTGAAAAGCGGTACAAATGAACTCTAAAAAGGTTTTAACTTGGCATGACATCATAATTTCACCCACATAGCAACTTCTAAAGAGTTGAGAGGCTTACGGCAAAAACTGGATGCACTTCGTGTACAAATTGGACAATCTCATAAGAAATAGGAGGGTTTCGGACGAAAACTCATCTATTACAAAAGGAGTTCGTTTTTAATAACTTATTTTAACTCCATACTTTTTGTGTGTTCAATATGCCCATTCAAAGGCACATAATCAATTTTCAACCCATTCTGACTTCATTTGATATTTTTCATGCATTTAATGCTTAATTTTAGCTAGATGACTCTGAATTTGAAAAGCACTACAAATGAACTCTAATAAGGTTTTAACTTTGCATGACATCATAATTTCACCCACATAGCAACTTCTAAAGAGTTGAGAGGGTTACAGCAAAAACTGGATGCACATCGTGTACAAATTGGACAATCTCATAAGAAGTATGAGGGTTTCGATTGAGAACTCATCAATTACAAAGGGATTTCATTTTTAATAACTTATTTTAACTCCATTCTTTTTGTGTGTTCAATATGCACCATTCATAGGCACATCATCAATTTTCAACCTATTCCGACTTCATTTGATATTTTTCATGCATTTAATGTTTTATTTTGAGCTAAATGGCCCTGAACTTGAAAAGTAGTACAAAGGAACTCTAAAAAGGTTGTAACTTGGCATGACATCATAATTTCACCCACATAGCAACTTCTAAAGAGTTGAGAGGGTTACAGCAAAAACTGGATGCACTTCATGTACAAATTGGAACATCTCATAAGAAGTATCAGGGTTTCGCTTGAGAACTCATCAATTACAAAGGGATTTCATTTTTAATAACTTATTTTAACTCCATACTTTTTGTGTGTTCAATATGCACCATTCATAGGCACATCATCAATTTTCAACCCTTTCTGACTTGATTTGATATTTTTCATGCATTTAATGATTTATTTTGAGCTAGATGACCCTGAATTTGAAAAGCAGTACAAATGAACTCTGAAAAGGTTTTAACTTGGCATGACATCATAATTTCACCCACATAACAACTTCTAAAGAGTTGAGAGGCTTACGGCAAAAACTGGGTGCACTTCATGTGCAAATTGGACTATCTCATAAGAAGTAGGAGGGTTTCGGAGGAAAACTCATCTATTACAAAAGGATTTCGTTTTTAATAACTTATTTTAACTCCATACTTTTTGTGTGTTCAATAGGCCCATTGAAAGGCACATCATCAATTTTCAACCCATTCCGACTTCATTTGATATTTTTCATGCATTTAATGTTTTATTTTGAGCTAAATGACCCTGAATTTGAAAAGTAGAGCAAATGAACTCTAAAAAGGTTGCAACTTGGCATAACATTATAATTTCACCCACATAGCAACTTCTAAAGAGTTGAGAGGGTTACAGCAAAAACTGGATGCACTTCATGTACAAATTGGACAATCTCATAAGAAGTATCAGGGTTTCGCTTGAGAACTCATCAATTACAAAGGGATTTCATTTTTAATAACTTATTTTAACTCCAGAATTTTTGTATGTTCAATATGCACTATTCAAAGGCACATCATCAATTTTCAACCCTTTCTGACTTCATTTGATATTTTTCATGCATTTAATGATTAATTTTAGCTAGATGACTCTGAATTTGAAAAGCAGTACAAATGAACTCTGAAAAGGTTTTAACTTGGCATGACATCATAATTTCACCCACATAGCAACTTCTAAAGTGTTGAGAGGGTTACGGCAAAAACTGGATGAACTTGGTGTACAAATTGGACAATCTCATAAGAAGTATGAGGGTTTCAGACGAAAACTCATCTACTGCAAAGGGATTTATTTTTAATAACTTATTTTAACTCCATCCTTTTTGTGTGTTCAATATGCACCACTCAAAGGCACATCATCTATTTTCAACCCATTCTGACTTCATTTGATATTTTTCATACATTTAATGATTTATTTTGAGCTAAATGACCTTGAACTTGAAAAGTAGTACAAAGCAACTCTAAAAAGGTTGTAACTTGGCATGACATCATAATTTCACCCACATAGCAACTTCTAAAGAGTTGAGAGGGTTACAGCAAAAACTGGATGCACTTCATGTACAAATGGGACAATCTCATAAGAAGTATGAGGGTTTCGCGTGAGAACTCATCAATTAAAAAGGGATTTCATTTTTAATAACTTATTTTAACTCCATACTTTTTGTGTGTTCAATATGCACGATTCATAGGCACATCATCAATTTTCAACCCTTTCTGACTTGATTTGATATTTTTCATGCATTTAATGATTTATTTTGAGCTAGATGACCCTGAATTTGAAAAGCAGTACAAATGAAATCTAAAAAGGTTTTAACTTGGCATGACATCATAATTTCACCCACATAGCAACTTCTAAATAGTTGAGAGGCTTACGGCAAAAACTGGATGCACTTCGTGTACAAATTGGACAATCTCATAAGAAATAGGAGGGTTTCGGACGAAAACTCATCTATTACAAAAGGAGTTCGTTTTAATAACTTATTTTAACTCCATACTTTTTGTGTGTTCAATATGCCCATTCAAAGGCACATAATCAATTTTCAACCCATTCTGACTTCATTTGATATTTTTCAGGCATTTAATGTTTTATTTTGAGCTAAATGACCCTGAATTTCAAAAGTAGAACAAATGAACTCTAAAAAGGTTGCAACTTGGCATAACATCATAATTTCACACACATAGCAACTTCTAAAGAGTTGAGAGGGTTACAGCAAAAACTGGATGCACATCGTGTACAAATTGGACAATCTCATAAGAAGTATGAGGGTGTCGCTTGAGAACTCATCAATTACAAAGGGATTTCATTTTTAATAACTTATTTTAACTCCATAATTTTTGTATGTTCAATATGCACCATTCACAGGCACATCATCAATTTTCAACCCTTTCTGACTTCATTTGATATTTTTCATGCATTTAATGCTTAATTTTAGCTAGATGACCCTGAATTTGAAAAGCAGTACCAATGAACACTGAAAAGATTTTAACTTGGCATGACATCATAATTTCACCCACATAGCAACTTCTAAGGAGTTGAGAGGGTTACGGCAAAATCTGGATGCACTTGGTGTACAAATTAGACAATCTCATAAGAAGTATGAGGGTTTCGGACGAAAACTCATCTATTACAAACGGATTTCGTTTTTAATAACTTATTTTAACTCCATACATTTTGTGTGTTCAATATACACCATTCATAGGCACATCATCAATTTTCAACCCTTTCTGACTTCATTTGATATTTTTCATGCATTTAATGATTTATTTTGAGCTAGATGACCCTGAATTTGAAAAGCAGTACAAATGAACTCTAAAAAGGTTGCAACTTGGCATAACATCATAATTTCACACACATAGCAACTGCTAAAGAGTTAAGAGGGTTACAGCAAAAACTGGATGCACATCGTGTACAAATTAGACAATCTCATAAGAAGTATGACGGTTTCGCTTGAGAACTCATCAATTACAAAGGGATTTCATTTTTAATAACTTATTTTAACTCCATAATTTTTGTATGCTCAATATGCACCATTCACAGGCACATCATCAATTTTCAAGCCTTTCCGACTTCATTTGATATTTTTAATGCATTTAATGCTTAATTTTAGCTAGATGACTCGGAATTTGAAAAGCAGTACAAATGAACTCTGAAAAGGTTTTAACTTTGCATGACATCATAATTTCACCCACATAGCAACTTCTAAAGAGTTGAGAGGGTTACGGCACAAACTGGATGCACTTGGTGTACAAATTGGACAATCTCATAAGAAGTAGGAGGGTTTCGGACGAAAACTCATCTACTACAAAGGGATTTCATTTTTAATAACTTATTTTAACTCCATCCTTTTTGTGTGTTCAATATGCACCACTCAAACTCACATCATCTATTTTCAACCCATTTTGACTTCATTTGATATTTTTCATACATTTAATGATTTATTTTGAGCTAAATGACCCTGAACTTCAAAAGTAGTACAAATGATCTCTAAAAAGGTTGTAACTTGGCATGACATCACAATTTCACCCACATAGCAACTTCTAAGGAGTTGAGAGGGTTACAGCAAAAACTGGATGCACTTCATGTACAAATTGGACAATGTCATAAGAAGTGTGAGGGTTTCGCACGAGAACTCATCAATTACAAAGGGATTTTATTTTTAATAACTTATTTTAACTCCATACATTTTGTGTGTTCAATATACACCATTCATAGGCACATCATCAATTTTCAACCCTTTCTGACTTCATTTGATATTTTTCATGCATTTAATGATTTATTTTGAGCTAGATGACCCTGAATTTGAAAAGCAGTACCAATGAACACTGAAAAGGTTTTAACTTGGCATGACATCATAATTTCACCCACATAGAAACTTCTAAGGAGTTGAGAGGGTTACGGCAAAATCTGGATGCACTTCGTGTACAAATTGGACAATCTCATAGGAAGTAGGAGGGTTTCGGACGAAAACTCATCTATTACAAACGGATTTCGTTTTTAATAACTTATTTTAACTCCATACTTTGTGTGTGTTCAATATGCCCATTCAAAGGAACATCATCAATTTTCAACCCATTCTGACTTCATTTGATATTTTTCATGCATTTAATTATTTTGAGCTAAATGACCCTGAATTTTAAAAGTAGAACAAATGAACTCTAAAAAGGTTGCAACTTGGCATAACATCATAATTTCACCCACATAGCAACTTCTAAAGAGTTGAGAGGGTTACAGCAAAAACTGGATGCACTTCATGTACAAATTGGACAATCTCATAAGAAGTATGAGGGTTTCGCTTGAGAACTCATCAATTACAAAGGGATTTCATTTTTAATAACTTATTTTAACTCCATAATTTTTATTTGTTCAATATGCACCTTTCAAAGGCACATCATCAATTTTCAGCCCTTTCCGACTTCATTTGATTTTTTTCATGCATTTAATGCTTAATTTTAGCTAGATGACTGTGAATTTGAAAAGCAGTACAAATGAACTCTAAAAAGGTTTTAACTTTGCATGACATAATAATTTCACCCACATAGCAACTTCTAAAGAGTTGAGAGGGTTACGGCAAAAACTGGATGCACTTGGTGTACAAATTGGACAATCTCATAAGATGTAGGGGGTTTCGGACGAAAACTCATCTACTGCAAAGGGATTTCATTTTTAATAACTTACTTTAACTCCATCCTTTCTGTGTGTTCAATATGCACCACTCAAAGGCACATCATCTATTTTCAACCCATTCTGACTTCATTTGATATTTTTCATAAATTTAATGATTTATTTTGAGCTAAATGACCCTAAACTTGAAAAGTAGTACAAATGATCTCTAAAAAGGTTGTAACTTGGCATGACATCATAATTTCACCCACATAGGATCTTCTAAAGAGTTGAGAGGGTTACAGCAAAAACTAGATGCACTTCATGTACAAATTGGACAATCTCATAAGAAGTATGAGGGTTTCGCACGAGAACTCATCAATTACAAAGGGATTTCATTTTTAATAACTTATTTTAACTCCATACTTTTTGTGTGTTCAATATGCACCATTCATAGGCACATCATCAATTTTCAACCCTTTCTGACTTCATTTCATATTTTTCATGCATTTAATGATTTATTTTGAGCTAGATGACCCTGAATTTGAAAAGCAGTACAAATGAACTCTGAAAAGGTTTTAACTTGGCATGACATCATAATTTCACCCACATAGCAACTTCTAAAGAGTTTAGAGGGCTACGGCAAAAACTAGATGCACTTCGTGTATAAATTGGACAATCTCATAAGAAGTAGGAGGGTTTCGGACGAAAACCCATCTATTACAAACGGATTTCGTTTTTAATAACTTATTTTAACTCCATACTTTTAGTGTGTTTAATATGCCCATTCAAAGGCACATCATCAATTTTCAACCGATTCTGACTTCATTTGGTATTTTTCATGCATTTAATGTTTTATTTTGAGCTAAATGACCCTGAATTTGAAAAGTAGTACAAATGAACTCTAAAAAGGTTGCCACTTGGCATAACATCATAATTTCACCCACATAGCAACTTCTAAAGAGTTGAGAGGATTACAGCAAGAACTGGATGCACTTCATGTACAAATTGGACAATCTCATAAGAAGTATGAGGGTTTCGCTTGAGAACTCATCAATTACAAGGGGATTTCATTTTAATAACTTATTTTAACTCCATAATTTTTGTATGCTCAATATGCACCATTCAAAGGCACATCATCAATTTTCAACCCTTTCTGATTTCATTTGATATTTTTCATGCATTTAATGATTAATTTTAGCTACATGACTCTGATTTTGAAAAGCAGTACAAATGAACTCTGAAAAGGTTTTAACTTTGCATGACATAATAATTTCACCCACATAGCAACTTCTAAAGAGTTGAGAGGGTTACGGCAAAAACTGGATGCAGTTGGTGTACAAATTGGACAATCTCATAAGAAGTAGGGGGTTTCGGACGAAAACTCATCTACTGCAAAGGGATTTCATTTTTAATAACTTACTTTAACTCCATCCTTTTTGTGTGTTCAATATGCACCACTCAAAGGCACATCATCTATTTTCTACCCATTCTGACTTCATTTGATATTTTTCATACATTTAATGATTTATTTTGAGCTAAATGACCCTAAACTTGAAAAGTAGTACAAATGATCTCTAAAAAGGTTGTAACTTGGCATGACATCATAATTTCACCCACATAGGATCTTCTAAAGAGTTGAGAGGGTTACAGCAAAAACTAGATGCACTTCATGTACAAATTGGACAATCTCATAAGAAGTATGAGGGTTTCGCACGAGAACTCATCAATTACAAAGGGATTTCATTTTTAATAACTTATTTTAACTCCATACTTTTTGTGTGTTCAATATGCACCATTCTTAGGCACATCATCAATTTTCAACCCTTTCTGACTTCATTTGATATTTTTCATGCATTTAATGACTTATTTTGAGCTAGATGACCCTGAATTTGAAAAGCAGTACAAATGAACTCTGAAAAGGTTTTAACTTGGCATGACATCATAATTTCACCCACATAGCAACTTCTAAAGAGTTTAGAGGGCTACGGCAAAAACTGGATGCACTTCGTGTATAAATTGGACAATCTCATAAGAAGTAGGAGGGTTTCGGACGAAAACTCATCTATTACAAACGGATTTCGTTTTTAATAACTTATTTTAACTCCATACTTTTAGTGTGTTTAATATGCCCATTCAAAGGCACATCATCAATTTTCAACCCATTCTGACTTCATTTGGTATTTTTCATGCATTTAATGTTTTATTTTGAGCTAAATGACCCTGAATTTGAAAAGTAGTACAAATGAACTCTAAAAAGGTTGCCACTTGGCATAACATCATAATTTCACCCACATAGCAACTTCTAAAGAGTTGAGAGGATTACAGCAAGAACTGGATGCACTTCATGTACAAATTGGACAATCTCATAAGAAGTATGAGGGTTTCGCTTGAGAACTCATCAATTACAAAGGGATTTCATTTTAATAACTTATTTTAACTCCATAATTTTTGTATGCTCAATATGCACCATTCAAAGGCACATCATCAATTTTCAACCCTTTCTGACTTCATTTGATATTTTTCATGCATTTAATGATTAATTTTAGCTACATGACTCTGATTTTGAAAAGCAGTACAAATGAGCTCTGAAAAGGTTTTAACTTTCCATGACATAATAATTTCACCCATATAGCAACTTCTAAAGAGTTGAGAGGGTTACGGCAAAAACTGGATGCACTTGGTGTACAAATTGGACAATCTCATAAGAAGTAGGAGGGTTTCGAACGAAAACTCATCTACTGCAAAGGGATTTCATTTTTAATAACTTACTTTAACTCCATCCTTTTTGTGTGTTCAATATGAACCACTCAAAGGCTTATCATCTATTTTCAACCCATTCTGACTTCATTTGATATTTTTCATACATTTAATGATTTATTTTGAGCTAAATGACCCTAAACTTGAAAAGTAGTACAAATGATCTCTAAAAAGGTTGTAACTTGGCATGACATCATAATTTCACCCACATAGCATCTTCTAAAGAGTTGAGAGGGTTACAGCAAAAACTAGATGCACTTCATGTACAAATTGGACAATCTCATAAGAAGTATGAGGGTTTCGCACGAGAACTCATCAATTACAAAGGGATTTCATTTTTAATAACTTATTTTAACTCCATACTTTTTGTGTGTTCAATATGCACCATTCATAGGCACATCATCAATTTTCAACCCTTTCTGACTTCATTTGATATTTTTCATGCATTTAATGATTTATTTTGAGCTAGATGACCCTGAATTTGAAAAGCAGTACAAATGAACTCTGAAAAGGTTTTAACATGGCATGACATCATAATTTCACCCACATAGCAACTTCTAAAGAGTTTAGAGGGCTACGGCAAAAACTGGATGCACTTCGTGTATAAATTGGACAATCTCATAAGAAGTAGGAGGGTTTCGGACGAAAACTCATCTATTACAAACAGATTTCGTTTTTAATAACTTATTTTAACTCCATACTTTTAGTGTGTTTAATATGCCCATTAGAAGGCACATCATCAATTTTCAACCCATTCTGACTTCATTTGTTATTTTTCATGCATTTAATGTTTTATTTTGAGCTAAATGACCCTGAATTTCAAAAGTAGTACAAATGAACTCTAAAAAGGTTGCCACTTGGCATAACATCATAATTTCACCCACATAGCAACTTCTAAAGAGTTGAGAGGATTACAGCAAGAACTGGATGCACTTCATGTACAAATTGGACAATCTCATAAGAAGTATGAGGGTCTCGCTTGAGAACTCATCAGTTACAAAGGGATTTCATTTTCATAACTTATTTTAACTCCTTAATTTTTGTATGCTCAATATGCACCATTCAAAGGCACATCATCAATTTTCAACCCTTTCTGACTTCATTTGATATTTTTCATGCATTTAATGATTAATTTTAGATACATGACTCTGATTTTGAAAAGCAGTACAAATGAACTCTGAAAAGGTTTTATCTTTGCATGACATCATAATTTCACCCACATAGCAACTTCTAAAGAGTTGAGAGGGTTACGGCAAAAACTGGATGCACTTGGTGTACAAATTGGACAATCTCATAAGAAGTAGGAGGGTTTCGGACGAAAACTCATCTACTGCAAAGGGATTTCATTTTTAATAACTTATTTTAACTCCATCCAGTTTGTGTGTTCAATATGCACCACTCAAAGGCACATCATCTATTTTCAACCCATTCTGACTTCATTTGATATTTTTCATACATTTAATGATTTATTTTGAGCTAAATGACCCTGAACTTGAAAAGTAGTACAAATGATCTCTAAAAAGGTTGTAACTTGGCATGACATCATAATTTCACCCACATAGCATCTTCTAAAGAGTTGAGAGGGTTACAGCAAAAACTGGATGCACTTCATGTACAAATTGGACAATCTCATAAGAAGTATGAGGGTTTCGCGCGAGAACTCATCAATTACAAAGGGATTTCATTTTTAATAACTTATTTTAACTCCATACTTTTTGTGTGTTCAATATGCACCATTCATAGGCACATCATCAATTTTCAACCCTTTCTGACTTCATTTGATATTTTTCATGCATTTAATGATTTATTTTGAGCTAGATGACCCTGAATTTGAAAAGTAGTACAAATGAACTCTGAAAAGGTTTTAACTTGGCATGACATCATAATTTCACCCACATAGCAACTTCTAAAGAGTTTAGAGGGTTACGGCAAAAACTGGATGCACTTCGTGTATAAATTGGACAATCTCATAAGAAGTAGGAGGGTTTCGGACGAAAACTCATCTATTACAAACGGATTTCGTTTTTAATAACTTATTTTAACTCCATACTTTTAGGGTGTTTAATATGCCCATTCAAAAGCACATCATCAATTTTCAACCCATTCTGACTTCATTTGATATTTTACATGCATTTAATGTTTTATTTTGAGCTAAATGACCCTGAATTTCAAAAGTTGTACATATGAACTCTTAAAAGGTTGCAACTTGGCATAACATCATAATTTCACCCACATAGCAACTTCTAAGGAGTTGAGAGGATTACAGCAAGAACTGGATGCACTTCATGTACAAATTGAACAATCTCATAAGAAGTATGAGGGTTTCGCTTGAGAACTCATCAATTACAAAGGGATTTCATTTTAATAACTTATTTTAACTCCTTAATATTTGTATGCTCAATATGCACCATTCAAAGGCACATCATCAATTTTCAATCCTTTCTGACTTCATTTGATATTTTTCATGCATTTAATGATTAATTTTAGCTACATGACTCTGATTTTGAAAAGCAGTACAAATGAACTCAGAAAAGATTTTATCTTTGCATGACATCATAATTTCACCCACATAGCAACTTCTAAAGAGTTGAGAGGGTTACGGCAAAAACTGGATGCACTTGGTGTACAAATTGGACAATCTCATAAGAAGTAGGAGGGTTTCGGACGAAAACTCATCTACTGCAAAGGGATTTCATTTTTAATAACTTATTTTAACTCCATCCAGTTTGTGTGTTCAATATGCACCACTCAAAGGCACATCATCTATTTTCAACCCATTCTGACTTCATTTGATATTTTTCATACATTTAATGATTTATTTTGAGCTAAATGACCCTGAACTTGAAAAGTAGTACAAATGATCTCTAAAAAGGTTGTAACTTGGCATGACATCATAATTTCACCCACATAGCATCTTCTAAAGAGTTGAGAGGGTTACAGCAAAAACTGGATGCACTTCATGTACAAATTGGACAATCTCATAAGAAGTATGAGGGTTTCGCATGAGAACTCATCAATTACAAACGGATTTCATTTTTAATAACTTATTTTAACTCCATACTTTTTGTGTGTTCAATATGCACCATTCATAGGCACATCATGAATTTTCAACCCTTTTTGACTTCATTTGATATTTTTCATGCATTTAAAGATTTATTTTGAGCTAGATGACCCTGAATTTGAAAAGTAGTACAAATGAACTCTGAAAAGGTTTTAACTTGGCATGACATCATAATTTCACCCACATAGCAACTTCTAAAGAGTTTAGAGGGTTACGGCAAAAACTGGATGCACTTCGTGTATAAATTGGACAATCTCATAAGAAGTAGGAGGGTTTCGGACGAAAACTCATCTATTACAAACGGATTTCGTTTTTAATAACTTATTTTAACTCCATACTTTTAGGGTGTTTAATATGCCCATTCAAAAGCACATCATCAATTTTCAACCCATTCTGACTTCATTTGATATTTTACATGCATTTAATGTTTTATTTTGAGCTAAATGACCCTGAATTTCAAAAGTAGTACATATGAACTCTTAAAAGGTTGCAACTTGGCATAACATCATAATTTCACCCACATAGCAACTTCTAAAGAGTTGAGAGGATTACAGCAAGAACTGGATGCACTTCATGTACAAATTGGACAATCTCATAAGAAGTATGAGGGTTTCGCTTGAGAACTCATCAATTACAAAGGGATTTCATTTTAATAACTTATTTTAACTCCTTAATTTTTGTATGCTCAATATGCACCATTCAAAGGCACATCATCAATTTTCAATCCTTTCTGACTTCATTTGATATTTTTCATGCATTTAATGATTAATTTTAGCTACATGACTCTGATTTTGAAAAGCAGTACAAATGAACTCAGAAAAGATTTTATCTTTGCATGACATCATAATTTCACCCACATAGCATCTTCTAAAGAGTTGAGAGGGTTACAGCAAAAACTGGATGCACTTCATGTACAAATTGGACAATCTCATAAGAAGTATGAGGGTTTCGCACGAGAACTCATCAATTACAAACGGATTTCATTTTTAATAACTTATTTTAACTCCATACTTTTTGTGTGTTCAATATGCACCATTCATAGGCACATCGTCAATTTTCAACCCTTTCTGACTTCATTTGATATTTTTCATGCATTTAATGATTTATTTTGAGCTAGATGACCCTGAATTTGAAAAGTAGTACAAATGAACTCTGAAAAGGTTTTAACTTGGCATGACATCATAATTTCACCCACATAGCAACTTCTAAAGAGTTTAGAGGGTTACGGCAAAAACTGGATGCACTTCGTGTATAAATTGGACAATCTCATAAGAAGTAGGAGGGTTTCAGACGAAAACTCATCTATTACAAACGGATTTCGTTTTTAATAACTTATTTTAACTCCATACTTTTAGGGTGTTTAATATGCCCATTCGAAAGCACATCATCAATTTTCAACCCATTCTGACTTCATTTGATATTTTACATGCATTTAATGTTTTATTTTGAGCTAAATGACCCTGAATTTCAAAAGTAGTACAAATGAACTCTTAAAAGGTTGCAACTTGGCATAACATCATAATTTCACCCACATAGCAACTTGTGAAGAGTTGAGAGGATTACAGCAAGAACTGGATGCACTTCATGTACAAATTGGACAATCTCATAAGAAGTATGAGGGTTTCGCTTGAGAACTCATCAATTACAAAGGGATTTCATTTTAATAACTTATTTTAACTCCTTAATTTTTGTATGCTCAATATGCACCATTCAAAGGCACATCATCAATTTTCAACCCTTTCGGACTTCATTTGATATTTTTCATGCATTTAATGATTAATTTTAGCTACATGACTCTGATTTTGAAAAGCAGTACAAATGAACTCTGAAAAGGTTTTAACTTTGCATGACATCATAATTTCACCCACATAGCAACTTCTAAAGAGTTGAGAGGGTTACGGCAAAAACTGGATGCACTTGGTGTACAAATTGGACAATCTCATAAGAAGTAGGAGGGTTTCGGACGAAAACTCATCTACTTCAAAGGGATTTCATTTTTAATAACTTATTTTAACTCCATCCAGTTTGTGTGTTCAATATGCACCACTCAAAGGCACATCATCTATTTTCAACCCATTCTGACTTCATTTGATATTTTTCATACATTTAATGATTTATTGTGAGCTAAATGACCCTAAACTTGAAAAGTAGTACAAATGAACTCTAAAAAGGTTGTAACTTGGCATGACATCATAATTTCGCCCACATAGCAACTTCTAAAGAGTTGAGAGGGTTACAGCAAAAACTGGATGCACTTCATGTACATATTGGACAGTCTCATAAGAAGTATGAGGGTTTCGCGCGAGAACTCATCAATTACAATGGGATTTCATTTTTAATAACTTATTTTAACTCCATACTTTTTGTGTGTTCAATATGCACCATTCATAGCCACATCATCAATTTTCAACCCTTTCTCACTTCATTTGATATTTTTCATGCATTTAATGATTTATTTTGAGCTAGATGACCCTGAATTTGAAAAGCAGTACCAATGAACTCTGAAAAGGTTTTAACTTGCCATGACATCATAATTTCACCCACATAGCAACTTCTAAAGAGTTGAGAGGGTTACGGCAAAAACTGGATGCACTTCGTGTACAAATTGGACAATCTCATAAGAAGTAGGAGGGTTTCGGACGAAAACTCATCTATTACAAACGGATTTTGTTTTTAATAACTTATTTTAACTCCATACTTTTTGTGTGTTCAATATGCCCATTCAAAGGAACATCATCAATTTTCAACCCATTCTGACTTCATTTGATATTTTTCATGCATTTAATGTTTTATTTTGAGCTAAATGACCCTGAATTTCAAAAGTAGAACAAATCAACTCTAAAAACGTTGCAACTTGGCATAACATTATAATTTCACCCACATAGCAACTTCTAAAGAGTAGAGAGGGTTACAGCAAAAACTGGATGCACTTCATGTACAAATTGGACAATCTCATAAGAAGTATGAGGGTTTCGCTTGAGAACTCATCAATTACAAAGGGATTTCATTTTTTATAACTTATTTTAACTCCATAATTTTTTTATGTTTAATATGCACCATTCAAAGGCACATCATCCATTTTTAACCCTTTCCGACTTCATTTGATATTTTTCATGCATTTAATGATTAATGTTAGCTAGATGACTCTGATTTTGAAAAGCAGTACAAATGAACTCTGAAAAGGTTTTAACTTTGCATGACATCATAATTTCACCCACATAGCAACTTCTAAAGAGTTGAGAGGGTTACGGCAAAAACTGGCTGCACTTGGTGTACAAATTGGACAATCTCATAAGAAGTAGGAGGGTTTCGGACGAAAACTCATCTACTGCAAAGGGATTTCATTTTTAATAACGTATTTTAACTCCATCCTTTTTGTGTGTTCAATATGCACCACTCAAAGGCATATCATCTATTTTCAACCCATTCTGACTTCATGTGATATTTTTCATACATTTAATGATTTATTTTGAGCTAAATGACCCTGAACTTGAAAAGTAGTACAAATGATCTCTAAAAAGGTTGTAACTCGGCATGACATCATAATTTCACCCACATAGAATCTTCTAAAGAGTTGAGAGGGTTACAGCAAAAACTGCATGCACTTCATGTACACATTGGACAATTTCGTAAGAAGTATGAGGGTTTCGCACGAGAACTCATCAATTACAAAGGGATTTCATTTTTAATAACTTATTTTAACTCCATACTTTTTGTGTGTTCAATATGCACCATTCATAGGCACATCATCAATTTTCAACCCTTTCTGACTTCATTTGACATTTTTCATGCATTTAATGATTTATTTTGAGCTAGATGACCCTGAATTTGAAAAGCAGTACAAATGAACTCTGAAAAGGTTTTAACTTGGCATGACATCATAATTTCACCCACATAGCAACTTCTAAAGAGTTGAGCGGGTTACGGCAAAAACTCGATGCACTTCGCGTACAAATTGGACAATCTCATAAGAAGTAGGAGGGTTTCGGACGAAAACTCATCTATTACAAACGGATTTCGTTTTTCATAACTTATTTTAAATCCATACTTTTTGTGTGTTCAATATGCCCATTCAAAGGCACATCCTCAATTTTCAACCCATTCTGACTTCATTTGATATTTTTCATGCCTTTAATGTTTTATTTTGAGCTAAACGACCCTGAATTTCAAAAGTAGAACAAATGAACTCTAAAAAGGTTGCAACTTGGCATAACATCATATTTTCACCCACATAGCAACTTCTAAAGAGTTGAGAGGGTTACAGCAAAAACTGGATGCACTTCATGTACAAATTGGACAATCTCATACGACGTATGAGGGTTTTGCTTGAGAACTCATCAATTACAAAGGGATTTCATTTTAATAACTTATTTTAACTCCATAATTTTTGTATGTTCAATTTTCAGCATTCAAAGGCACATCATCAATTTTCAACCCTTTCTGACTTCATTTGATATTTTTCATGCATTTAATGCTTAATTTTAGCTAGATGACTCTGAATTTGAAAAGCAGTACAAATGAACTCTCAAAAGGTTTTAACTTTGCATGACATAATATTTTCACCCACATAGCAACTTCTAAAGAATTGAGAGGGTTACGGCAAAAACTGGATGCACTTGATTTACAAATTGGACAATCTCATAAGAAGTATGAGGGTTTCGCACGAGAACTCATCAATTACAAAGGGATTTCATTTTTAATAACTTATTTTAACTCCATACTTTTTGTGTGTTCAATATGCACCATTCATAGGCACTTCATCAATTTTCAACCCTTTCTGACTTCATTTGGTATTTTTCATGCATTTAATGATTTATTTTGAGCTAGATGACCCTGAATTTGAAAAGCAGTACAAATGAACTCTGAAAAGGTTTTAACTTGGCATGACATCATAATTTCACCCACATAGCAACTTCTAAAGAGTTGAGAGGGTTACGGCAAAAACTGGATGCACTTCGTGTACAAATTGGACAATCTCATAAGAAGTAGGAGGGCTTCGGACGAAAACTCATCTATTACAAATGGATTTCGTTTTTAATAAATTATTTTCACTCCATACTTTTTGTGTGTTCAATATGCCCATTCAAAGGCACATCATCAATTTTCAACCCATTTTGACTTCATTTGATATTTTTCATGTATTTAATGCTTTATTTTGAGCTAAATGACCCTGAATTTCAAAAGTAGTACGAATGAACTCTAAAAAGGTTGCAACTTGGCATAACATCATAATTTCACCCACATAGCAACTACTAAAGAGTTGAGAGGGTTACAGCAAGAACTGTATGCACCTCGTGTACAAATTGGACAATCTCATAAGAAGTATGAGGGTTTCGCTTGAGAACTCATCAATTACAAAGGGATTTTATTTTAATAACTTATTTTAACTCCATAATTTTTGTATGTTCAATATGCACCATTCAAAGGCACATCGTCAATTTTCAACCCTTTCTGACTTAATTTGATATTTTTCATGCATTTAATGATTAATTTTAGCTAGATGACTCTGATTTTGAAAAGCAGTACAAATGAACTCTCAAAAGGTTTTAACTTTGCATGACATCATAATTTCACCCACATAGAAACTTCTAAAGAGTTGAGAGGGTTACGGCAAAAACTGGATGCACTTGGTGTACAAATTGGACAATCTCATAAGAAGTAGGAGGGTTCCGGACGAAAACTCATCTACTGCAAAGGGATTTCATTTTTAATAACTTATTTTAACTCCATCCAGTTTGTCTGTTCAATATGCACCACTCAAAGGCACATCATCTATTTTCAACCCATTCTGACTTCATTTGATATTTTTCATACATTTAATGATTTATTTTGAGCTAAATGACCCTGAACTTGAAAAGTAGTACAAATGAACTCTAAAAAGGTTGTAACTTGGCATGAAATCATAATTTCACCCACATAGCAACTTCTAAAGAGTTGAGAGGGTTACAGCAAAAACTGGATGCACTTCGTGTACAATTTGGACAATCTCATAAGAAGTATGAGGGTTTCGCGCGAGAACTCATCAATTACAAAGAGATTTCATTTTTAATAACTTATTTTAACTCCATACTTTTTGTGCGTTCAATATGCACCATTCATAGGCACATCATCAATTTTCAACCCTTTCTGACTTCATTTGATATTTTTCATGCATTTAATGATTTATTTTGAGCTAGATGACCCTGAATTGGAAAAGTAGTACCAATGAACTCTGAAAAGGTTTTAACTTGGCATGACATTAGTATTTCACCCACATAGCAACTTCTAAAGAGTTGAGAGGGTTACGGCCAAAACTGGATGCACTTCGTGTACAAATTGGACAATCTCATAAGAAGTAGGAGGGTTTCGGACGAAAACTCATCTATTACAGACTGATTTCGTTTTTAATAACTTATTTTATCTCCATACTTTTTGTGTGTTCAATATGCCCATTCAAAGGCACATCATCAATTTTCAACCCATTCTGACTTCATTTGATATTTTTCATGCATTTAATGTTTTATTTTGAGCTAAATGACCCTGAATTTCAAAAGTAGAACAAATGAACTCTAAAAAGGTTGCAACTTGGCATAACATCATAATTTCACCCACATAGCAACTTCTAAAGAGTTGAGAGGGTTACAGCAAAAACTGGATGCACTTCATGTACAAATTGGACAATCTCATAAGAAGTGTGAGGATTTCGCACGAGAACTCATCAATTACAAAGGGATTTCATTTTTAATAACTTAGTTTAACTCCATACTTTTTGTGTGTTCAATATGCACCATTCATAGGCACATCATCAATTTCAACCCTTTCTGACTTCATTTGATATTTTTCATGCATTTAATGATTTATCTTGAGCTAGATGACCCTGAATTTGAAAAGCAGTACCAATGAACTCTGAAAAGGTTTTAACTTGGCATGACATCATAATTTCACCCACATAGCAACTTCTAAAGAGTTGAGAGGGTTACAGCAAAAACTGGATGCACTTCATGTACAAATTGGACAATCTCATAAGAAGTATGAGGGTTTTGCTTGAGAACTCATCAATTACAAAGGGATTTCATTTTTAATAACTTATTTTAACTCCATAATTTTTGTATGTTCAATATTCACCATTCAAAGGCACATCATCAATTTTCAAACCTTTCCGACTTCATTTGATATTTTTCATGCATTTAATGCTTAATTTTAGCTAGATGACTCTGAATTTGAAAAGCAGTACAAATGAACTCTGAAAAGGTTTTAACTTTGCATGACATAATAATTTCACCCACATAGCAACTTCTAAAGAGTTGAGAGGGTTACGGCAAAAACTGGATGCACTTGGTGTACAAATTGGACAATCTCATAAGAAGTAGGAGGGTTTTGGATGAAAACTCATCTACTGCAAAGGGATTTCATTTTTAATAAGTTATTTTAACTCCATCCTTTTTGTGTGTTAAATATGCACCACTCAAAGGCAGATCATCTATTTTCAAGCCATTCTGACTTCATTTGATATTTTTCATACATTTAATGATTTATTTTGAGCTAAATGACCCTGACCTTGAAAAGTAGTACAAATGATCTCTAAAAAGGTTGTAACTTGGCATGACATCATAATTTCACCCAGATAGCAACTTCTAAAGAGTTGAGAGCGTTACAACAAAAACTAGATGCACTTCATGTACAAATTGGACAATCTCATAAGAAGTATGAGGGTTTCGCACGAGAACTCATCAATTACAAAGGGATTTCATTTTTAATAACTTATTTGAACTCCATACTTTTTGTGTGTTCAATATGCACCATTCATAGGGACATCGTTAATTTTCAACCCTTTCTGACTTCATTTGATATTTTTCAAGCATTTAATGATTTATTTTGAGCTAGATGACCCTGAATTTGAAAAGCAGTACAAATGAACTCTGAAAAGGTTTTAACTTGGCATGACGTCATAATTTCACCCACATAGCAACTTCTAAAGAGTTGCGAGGGTTACGGCAAAAACTGGATGCACTTCCTGTACAAATTGGACAATCTCATAAGAAGTAGGAGGGTTTCGGACGAAAACTCATCTATTACAAACGGATTTCGTTTTTAATAACTTATTTTAACTCAATACTTTTTGTGTGTTCAATATGCCCATTCAAAGGAACATCATCAATTTTCAACCCATTTTGACTTCAGGTAATATTTTTCATGTATTTAATGCTTTATTTTGAGCTAAATGACCCGGAATTTCAAAGGTAGTACGAATGAACTCTAAAAAGGTTGCAACTTGGCATAACATCATAATTTCACCCACATAGCAACTTCTAAAGAGTTGAGAGGGTTACAGCAAAAACTCGATGCACTTCATGTACAAATTGGACAATCTCATAAGAAGTATGAGGGTTTCGCTTGAGAACTCATCAATTACAAAGGGATTTCATTTTTAATAACTTATTTTAACTCCATAATTTTTGTATGTTCAATATGCACCATTCAAAGGCACATCATCAATTTTCAACCCTTTCCAACTTCATTTTATATTTTTCATGCATTTAATGCTTAATTTTAGCTAGATGACTCTGAATTTGAAAAGCAGTACAAATGAACTCTGAAAAGGTTTTAACTTTGCATGACATAATAATTTCACCCACATAGCAACTTCTAAAGATTTCAGAGGGTTACGGCAAAAACTGGATGCACTTGATTTACAAATTGGACAATCTCATAAGAAGTATGAGGGTTTCGCACGAGAACTCATCAATTACAAAGGGATTTCATTTTTAATAACTTATTTTAACTCCATACTTTTTGTGTGTTGAATATGCACCATTCATAGGCACATCATCAATTTTCAACCCTTTCTGACTTCATTTGATATTTTTCATGCATTTAATGATTAATTTTAGCTAGATGACTCTGATTTTGAAAAGCAGTACCAATGAACTCTGAAAAGGTTTTAACTTTGCATGACATCATAATTTCACCCACATAGCAACTTCTAAAGAGTTGAGAGGGTTACGGCAAAAACTGGATGCACTTGGTGTACAAATTGGACAATCTCATAAGAAGTAGGAGGGTTTCGGACGAAAACTCATCTACTGCAAAGGGATTTCATTTTTAATAACTTATTTTAACTCCATCCAGTTTGTCTGTTCAATATGCACCACTCAAAGGCACATCATCTATTTTCAACCCATTCTGACTTCATTTGATATTTTTCATACATTTAATGATTTATTTTGAGCTAAATGACCCTGAACTTGAAAAGTAGTACAAATGAACTCTAAAAAGGTTGTAACTTGGCATGACATCATAATTTCACCCACATAGCAACTTCTAAAGAGTTGAGAGGGTTACAGCAAAAACTGGATGCACTTCGTGTACAATTTGGACAATCTCATAAGAAGTATGAGGGTTTCGCGCGAGAACTCATCAATTACAAAGGGATTTCATTTTTAATAACTTATTTTAACTCCATACTTTTTGTGCGTTCAATATGCACCATTCATAGCCACATCATCAATTTTCAACCCTTTCTGACTTCATTTGATATTTTTCATGCATTTAATGATTTATTTTGAGCTAGATGACCCTGAATTTGAAAAGCAGTACCAATGAACTCTGAAAAGGTTTTAACTTGGCATGACATCATAATTTCACCAACATAGCAACTTCTAAAGAGTTGAGAGGGTTACGGCAAAAACTGGATGCACTTCGTGTACAAATTGGACAATCTCATAACAAGTAGGAGGGTTTGGGACGAAAACACATCTATTACAAACGGATTTCGTTTTTAATAACTTATTTTAACTCCATACTTTTTGTGTGTTCAATATGCCCATTCAAAGGCACATCATCAATTTTCAACCCATTCTGACTTCATTTGTTATTTTTCATGCATTTAATGTTTTATTTTGAGCTAAATGACCCTGAATTTCAAAAGTAGAACAAATGAACTCTGAAAAGGTTTTAACTTGGCATAACATCATAATTTCACCCACGTAGCAACTTCTAAAGAGTTGAGAGGGTTACAGCAAAAACTGGATGCACTTCATGTACAAATTGGACGATCTCATAAGAAGTATGAGGGTTTCACGCGAGAACTCATCAATTACAAAGGGATTTCATTTTTAATAACTTATTTTAACTCCATAATTTTGTGTGTTCAATACGCACCATTCATAGGCACATCATCAAGTTTCAACCCTTTCTCACTTCATTTGATATTTTTCATGCATTTAATGATTTATTTTGAGCTAGATGACCCTGAATTTGAAAAGCAGTACCAATGAACTCTGAAAAGGTTTTAACTTGGCGTGACATCATAATTTCACCCACATAGCAACTTCTAAAGAGTTGAGAGGGTTACGGCAAAAACTGGATGCACTTCGTGTACAAATTGGACAATCTCATAAGAAGTATGAGGGTTTCGCTTGAGAACTCATCAATTACAATGGGATTTCATTTTTAATAACTTATTTTAACTCCATAATTTTTGTATGTTCAATATGCACCATTCAAAGGCACATCATCAATTTTCAAACCTTTCCGACTTCATTTGATATTTTTCATGCATTTAATGCTTAATTTTAGCTAGACGACTCTGAATTTGAAAAGCAGTACAAATGAACTCTGAAAAGGTTTTAACTTTGCATGACATAATAATTTCACCCACATAGCAACTTCTAAAGAGTTGAGAGGGTTACGGCAAAAACTGGATGCACTGGGTGTACAAATTGGACAATCTCATCAGAAGTAGGAGGGTTTCGGACGAAAACTCATCTACTGCAAAGGGATTTCATTTTTAATAACTTATTTTAACTCCATCCTTTTTGTGTGTTCAATATGCACCACTCAAAGGCACATCATCTATTTCAACCCATTCTGAGTTCATTTGATATTTTTCATACATTTAATGATTTATTTTGAGCTAAATGACCCTAACCTTGAAAAGCAGTACAAATGATCTCTAAAAAGGTTGTAACTTGGCATGACATCATAATTTCACCCACATAGCAACTCCTAAAGAGTTGAGAGCGTTACAGCAAAAACTGGATGCACTTCATGTACAAATTGGACAATCTCATAAGAAGTATGAGGGTTTCGCACGAGAACTCATCAATTACAAAGGGATTTCATTTTTAATAACTTATTTTAACTCCATACTTTTTGTGTGTTCAATATGCACCATTCATAGGCACGTCATCAATTTTCAACCCTTTCTGACTTCATTTGATATTTTTCATGCATTTAATGATTTATTTTGAGCTAGATGACCCTGAACTTGAAAAGCAGTACAAATGAACTCTGAAAAGGTTTTAACTTGGCATGACATCATAATTTCACCCACATAGCAACTTCTAAAGAGTTGAGAGGGTTACGGCAAAAACTGGATGCACTTCGTGTACAAATTGGACAATCTCATAAGAAGTAGGAGGGTTTCGGACGAAAACTCATCTATTACAAACGGATTTCGTTTTTAATAACTTATTTTAACTCCATACTTTTTGTGTGGTCAATATGCCCATTCAAAGGCACATCCTCAATTTTCAACCCATTCTGACTTCATTTGATATTTTTCATGCATTTAATGTTTTATTTTGAGCTAAATGACCCTGAATTTCAAAAGTAGTACAAATAAACGCTAAAAAGGTTGCAACTTGGCATAACATCATAATTTCACCCACATAGCAACTTCTAAAGAGTTGAGAGGGTTACAACAAGAACTGGATGCACTTCATGTACAAATTGGACAATCTCATAAGAAGTATGAGGGTTTCGCTTGAGAACTCATCAATTACAAAGGGATTTCATTTTAATAACTTATTTTAACTCCATAATTTTTGTATGTTCAATATGCACCATTGAAAGGCACATCATCAATTTTCAACCCTTTCTGACTTCATTTGATATTTTTCATGCATTTAATGATTAATTTTAGCTAAATGACTCTGATTTTGAAAAGGAGTACAAATGAACTCTGAAAAGGTTTTAACTTTGCATGACATCATAATTTCACCCACATAGCAACTTCTAAAGAGTTGAGAGGGTTACGGCATAAACTGGATGCACTTGGTGTACAAATTGGACAATCGCATAAGAAGTAGGAGGGTTTCGGACGAAAACTCATCTATTACAAAGGGATTTCGTTTTTAATAACTTATTTTAACTCCATCTAGTTTGTGTGTTCAATATGCACCACTCAAAGGCACATCATCTATTTTCAACCCATTCTGACTTCATTTGATATTTTTCATACAATTAATGATTTATTTTGAGCTAAATGACCCTGAACTTGAAAAGTAGTACAAATGAACTCTAAAAAGGTTGTAACTTGGCATGACATCATAATTTCACCCACATAGCAACTTCTAAAGAGTTGAGAGGGTTACAGCAAAAACTGGATGCACTTCATGTACAAATTGGACAATCTCATAAGAAGTATGAGGATTTCGCGTGAGAACTCATCAATTACAAAGGGATTTCATTTTTAATAACTTATTTTAACTCCATACTTTTTGTGTGTTCAATATGCACCATTCATAGCCACATCATCAATTTTCAACCCTTCTGACTTCATTTGATATTTTTCATGCATTTAATGATTTATTTTGAGCTAGATGACCCTGAATTTGAAAACCAGTACAAATGTACTCTGAAAAGGTTTTATCTTGGCATGATATCATAATTTCACCCACATCACAACTTCTAAAGAGTTGAGAGGGTTACGGCAAAAACTGGATGCACTTCGTGTACAAATTGGACAATCTCATAAGAAGTAGGAGGGTTTCGGACGAAAACTCATCTATTACAAACGGATTTCGTTTTTAATAACTTATTTTAACTCCATACTTTTTGTGTGTTCAATATGCCCATTCAAAGGCACATCATCAATTTTCAACCCATTCTGACTTCATTTGATATTTTTCATGCATTTAATGTTTTATTTTGAGCTAAATGACCCTGAATTTCAAAAGTAGTACAAATGAACTCTAAGAAGGTTGCAACTTGGCATAACATCATAATTTCACCCACATAGCAACTTCTAAAGAGTTGAGAGGGTTACATCAAAAACTGGATGCACTTCATGTACAAATTGGACGATCTCATAAGAAGTATGAGGGTTTCACGCGAGAACTCATCAATTACAAAGGGATTTCATTTTTAATAACTTATTTTAACTCCATAATTTTGTGTGTTCAATACGCACCATTCATAGGCACATCATCAAGTTTCAACCCTTTCTCACTTCATTTGATATTTTTCATGCATTTAATGATTTATTTTGAGATAGATGACCCTGAATTTGAAAATCAGTACAAATGAACTCTCAAAAGTTTTAACTTGGCATTACATCATAATTTCACCCACATAGCAACTTCTAAAGAGTTGAGAGGGTTACGGCAAAAACTGCATGCACTTCATGTACAAATTGGACAATCTCATAAGAAGTAGGAGGGTTTCGGACGAAAACTCATCTATTACAAACGGATTTCGTTTTTAATAACTTATTTTAACTCCATACTTTCTGTGTGTTCAATATGCCCATTCAAAGGCACATCATCAATTTTCAACCCATTCTGGCTTCATTTGATATTTTTCATGCATTTAATGTTTTATTTTGAGCTAAATGACCCTGAATTTCAAAGGTAGTACAAATGAACTCTAAAAAGGTTGCAACTTGGCATAACATCATAATTTCACCCACATAGCAACTTCTAAAGAGTTGAGAGGGTTACAGCAAAAACTGGATGCACTTCATGTACAAATTGGACAATCTCATAAGAAGTATGAGGGTTTCGCTTGAGAACTCATCAATTACAAAGGGATTTCATTTTTAATAACTTATTTTAACTCCATAATTTTTGTATGTTCAATATGCACCATTGAAAGGCACATCATCAATTTTCAACCCTTTCTGACTTCATTTGATATTTTTCATGCATTTAATGATTTATTTTGAGCTCGATGACCCTGAATTTGAAAACCAATACGAATGAACTCTGAAAAGATTTTAACTTGGCATGACATCATAATTTCACCAACATAGCAACTTCTAAAGAGTTGAGAGGGTTACGGCAAAAACTGGATGCACTTCGTGTACAAATTGGACAATCTCATAAGAAGTAGGAGGGTTTCAGACGAAAACTCATCTATTACAAAAGGATTTCGTTTTTAATAACTTATTTTAACTCCATACTTTTTGTGTGTTCAATATGCCCATTCAAAGGCACATCATCAATTTTCAACCCATTCTGACTTCATTTGATATTTTTCATGCATTTAATGATTTATTTTTAGCTAAATGACCCTGAAATTGAAAAGTAGTACAAATGAACTCTAAAAAGGTTGTAACTTGGCATTACATCATAATTTCACCCACATAGCAACTTCTAAAGAGTTGAGAGGGTTACAGCAATAACAGGATGCACTTGATGTACAAATTGGACAATCTCATAAGAAGTATGAGGGTTTCGCGCGAGAACTCATCAATTACAAAGGGATTTCATTTTCAATAACTTATTTTAACTCCATACTTTTTGTGTGTTCAATATGCACCATTCATAGGCACATCATCAATTTTCAACCCTTTCTGACTTCATTTGATATTTTTCATGCCTTTAATGATTTATTTTGAGCTAGATGACCGTGAATTTGAAAAGCAGTACAAATGAACTCTAAAAAGGTTTTAACTTGGCATGACATCATAATTTCACCCACATAGCACCTTTTAAAGAGTTGAGAGGGTTACAGCAAAAACTGGATGCACTTCATGTACAAATTGGACAATCTCATAAGAAGTATGAGGGTTTCGCGCGAGAACTCATCAATTACAAAGGATTTCATTTTTAATAACTTATTTTAACGCCATAGTTTTTGTGTGTTCAATATGCACCATTCATAGGCACATCATCAATTTTCAACCCTTTCTGACTTCATTTGATATTTTTCATGCATTTAATGATTTATTTTGAGCTAGATGACCCTGAATTTGAAAAGCAGTACAAATGAACTCTGAAAAGGTTTTAACTTGGCATGACATCATAATTGCACCCACATAGCAACTTCTAAAGAGCTGAGAGGGTTACGGCAAAAACTTGATGCACTTCGTGTAGAAATTGGACAATCTCATAAGAAGTAGGAGGGTTTCGGACGAAAACTCATCTATTACAAAAGGATTTCGTTTTTAATAACTTATTTTAGCTCCATACTTTTTGTGTGTTCAATATGCCCATTCAAAGGCACATGATCAATTTTCAACCCATTCTAACTTCATTTGATATTTTTGTGTGGTCAATATGCACCATTCAAAGGCACATAATAAATTTTCAACCCTTTCTGACTTCATTTGATAGTTTTCATGCATTTAATGATTAATTTTAGCTAGATGACCTTGAATTTGAAAAGCAGTACAAATGAACTCTGAACAGGTTTTAACTTTGCATGACATCATAATTTCACCCACATAGCAACTTCTAAAGAGTTGAGAGGGTCACGGCAAAAACTAGATGCACTTGGTGTACAAATTGGACAATCTCATAAGAAGTAGGAGGGTTTCGGACGAAAACTCATCTATTTCAAAGGGATTTCATTTTTAATAACTTATTTTAACTCCATACTTTTTGTGTGTTCAATATGCCCATTCAAAGGCACATCATCAATTTTCAACCCATTCTGACTTCATTTGATATTTTTCATGCATTTAATGATTTATTTTGAGCTAAATGACCCTGAATGTCAAAAGTAGTACAAAGGAACTCTAAAAAGGTTGAAACTTGGCATAACATCATAATTTCACCCATATAGCAACTTCTAAAGAGTTGAGAGGGTTACAGCAAAAACTGGATGCACTTCGTGTACAAATTGGACAATCTCATAAGAAGTATCAGGGTTTCGCACGAGAACTCATCTATTACAAAGGGATTTCACTTTTAATAACTTATTTTAACTCCATACTTTTTGTGTGTTCAATATGCACCATTCAAAGGCACATCATCAATTGTCAACCCTTTCTCACTTCATTTGATATTTTTCATGCATTTAATGATTTATTTTGAGCTAGATGACCCTGAATTTGAAAAGCAGTACAAATGAACTCTGAAAAGGTTTCAACTTGGCATGACATCATAATTTCACCCGCATAGCAACTTCTAAAGAGTTCAGAGGGTTACGACAAAAACTGGATGCACTTCGTGTACAAATTGGACAATCTCATAAGAAGTAGGAGGGTTTCGGACGAAAACTCATCTATTACAAACGGATTTCATTTTTAATAACTTATTTTAACTCCATACTTTTTGTGTGTTCAATATGCGCCATTCAAAGGCACATCATCAATTTTCAACCCATTCTGACTTCATTTGATATTTTTCAAGCATTTGATGATTTATTATGAGCTAAATGACCCTAAATTTGAAAAGTATTACAAATGAACTCTAAAAAGGTTGCAACTCGGCATAACATAATAATTTCACCCACATAGCAACTTCTAAAGAGTTGAGAGGGTTACAGCAAAAACTAGATGCACTTCATGTACAAATTGGACAATCTCATAAGAAGTATGAGGGTTTCGCACGAGAACTTATCAATTACAAAGGGATTTCATTTTCAATAACTTATTTTAACTCCGTTATTTTTGTCTCGTCAATATGCACCATTCAAAGGCACATCATCAATTTTCAACCCTTTCTAACTTCATTCGATATTTTTCATGCATTTAATGATTTATTTTGAGCTAGATGACCATGGATTTAAAAAGCTGTACAAATGAACTCTGAAAAGGTTTTAACTTGGCATCACATCATAATTTCACCCACATAGCAACTTCTAAAGAGTTGAGAGGGTTACGGCAAAAACTGGATGCACTTCGTGTACAAATTGGATAATCGCATAAGAAGTAGGAGGGTTTTGGACGAAAACTCATCTATTACAAAGGGATTTCATTTTCAATAACTTACTTGAATTCCATACTTTTTGTGTGTTCAATATGCACCATTCAAAGGCACATCATCAATTTTCAACCCATTGTGACTTCATTTGATATTTTTCATGCATTTAATGATTTATTTTGAGCGAAATGACCCTGAATTTGAAAAGTAGTACAAATGAACTCTAAAAAGGTTGCAACTTGGCATGACATCATAATTCACCCACATAGCAACTTCTAAAGAGTTGAGAGGGTTACAGCAAAAACCGGATGCACTTCATGTACAAATTGGACAATCTCATAAGAAGTATGAGGGTTTCGCACATGAACTCATCAATTACAGAGGGATTTCATTTTTAATAACTTATTTTAACTCCATAATTTTGTTTGTTCAATATGCACCATTCAAAGGCACATCATCAATTTTCAACCCTTTCTGACTTCATTTGATATTTTTCATGCATTTAATGATTTATTTTGAGATAGATGACCCTGAATTTGAAAAGCAGTACAAATGAACTCTGAAAAGGTTTTAACATGGCATGACATCATAATTTCACCAACATAGCAACTTCTAAAGAGTTGAGAGGGTTACGGCAGAAACTACATGCACTTCGTGTACAAATTGGACAATTTGTTTTGAAGTATGAGGGTTTCAAATGAAAACTCATCTATTACAAAGGGATTTCATTTTTAATAACTTATTTTAACTCCATAATTTTTTTGTTTAGTATGCACCATTCAAAGGCACATCATCAAGTTTCAACCCTTTCTCACTTCATTTGATATTCTTCATGCATTTAATGATTTATTTTGAGCAAGAAGACCCTGAATTTGAAAAGCAGTACAAATGAACTCTGAAAAGGTTTTAACTTGGCATGACATCATGATTTCACCCACATAGCAACTTCTAAAGAGTTGAGAGGGTTACGGCAAAAACTGGATGCACTTCGTGTACAAATTGGACAATTTGTTTCGAAGTATGAGGGTTCCGGACGAAAACTCATCTATTACAAAGGGATTTCATTTTCAATAACTTATTTCAACACCGTACTTTTTGTGTGTTCAATATGCACCATCCAAAGGCACATCATCAATTTTCAACCCTTTCTGCCTTCATTTGATATTTTTCATGCATTTTATGATTTATTTTGAGCTAAATGACCCTGAATTTGAAAAGCGGTACAAATGAACTCTAAAAAGGTTGTAACTTGGCATGACATCGTAATTTCACCCACATAGCAACTTCTAAATAGTTGAGAGGGTTACGACAAAAACTGGATGCACTTCGTGTACAAATTGACAAACTCATAAGAAGTAGGAGGGTTTCAGACGAAAACTCATCTATTACAAAGGGATTTCATTTTTAATAACTTATGTGAACTCAATACTTTTTGTTTGTTCAATATGCACCATTCAAAGACACATCATCAATTTTCAACCCTTTCTGACTTCATTTGATATTTTTCATGCATTTAATGGTTTATTTTGAGCTAGACGACCCTGAATTTGAAAAGCAGCACAAATGAACTCTGAAAAGGTTTTAACCTGGCATGACATCGTAATTTCACCCACATAGCAACTCCTAAAGAGTTGAGAGGGTTACGGCAAAAACTGGATGCACTTCGTGTACAGAATGGACAATCTCATAACAAGTATGAGGGTTTCGGACGAAAACTCATCTATTACAAAGGGATTTCATTTTTAATAACTTATTTTAACTCCATAATTTTTGTGTGTTTGATATGCACCATTAAAGGCACATCGTCAATTTTCAACCCTTTCTGACTTCATTTGATATTTTTCAAGCATTTAATGATTTATTTTGACCTAAATGACCCTAAATTTGAAAATCAGTACAAATGACTCTAAAATGGTTGTAATTTGGCATGACATCATAATTTCACCCACATAGAAACTTCTAAAGAGTTGAGAGGGTTACGGCAAAATCTGGATGCACTTCGTGTCCAAAGTGGACAATCTCGTAAGAAAAATGAGGGTTTCGGACGAGAAGTCATCACTTAGAAAGAGATTTCATTTTCAATAACATATTTTAACCCCAGAATATTTGTGTGTTCAATATGCACCATTCAAAGTCACATCATCAATTTTCAACCCTTTCTGCCTTCATTTGATATTTTTCATGCATTTTATGATTTATTTTGAGCTAAATGACCCTGAATTTGAAAAGTAGTACAAATGAACTCTAAAAAGGTTGTAACTTGGCATGACATCTTAATTTCACCCACATAGCAACTTCTAAATAGTTGAGAGGGTTACGACAAAAACTGGATGCACTTCGTGTACAAATTGAGAAACTCATAAGAAGTAGGAGGGTTTCAGACGAAAACTCATCTATTACAAAGGGATTTCATTTTTAATAACTTATGTGAACTCAATACTTTTTGTGTGTTCAATATGCACCATTCAAAGACACATCGTCAATTTTCAACCCTTTCTGACTTCATTTGATATTTTTCATGCATTTAATGGTTTATTTTGAGCTAGATGACCCTGAATTTGAAAAGCAGCACAAATGAACTCTGAAAAGGTTTTAACTTGGCATGACATCGTAATTGCACCCACATAGCAACTTCTAAAGAGTTGAGAGGGTTACGGCAAAAACTGGATGCACTTCGTGTACAGAATGGACAATCTCATAAGAAGTATGAGGGTTTCGGACGAAAACTCATCTATTACAAAGGGATTTCACTTTTAATAACTTATTTTAACTCCATAATTTTTGTGTGTTTGATATGCACCATTAAAGGCACATCATCAATTTTCAACCCTTTCTGACTTCATTTGATATTTTTCATGCATTTAATGATTTATTTTGACCTAAATGACCCTAAATTTGAAAATCAGTACAAATGACTCTAAAATGGTTGTAATTTGGCATGACATCATAATTACACCCACTTAGAAACTTCTAAAGAGTTGAGAGGGTTACGGCAAAATCTGGATGCACTTCGTGTCCAAAGTGGACAATCTCGTAAGAAGAATGAGGGTTTCGGACGAGAAGTCATCACTTAGAAAGAGATTTCATTTTCAATAACATATTTTAACCCCAGAATATTTGTGTGTTCAATATGCACCATTCAAAGTCACATCATCAATTTTCAACCCTTTCTGCCTTCATTTGATATTTTTCATGCATTTTATGATTTATTTTGAGCTAAATGACCCTGAATTTGAAAAGTAGTACAAATGAACTCTAAAAAGGTTGTAACTTGGCATGACATCATAATTTCACCCACATAGCAACTTCTAAATAGTTGAGAGGGTTACGACAAAAACTGGATGCACTTCATGTACAAATTGACAAACTCATAAGAAGTAGGAGGGTTTCAGACGAAAACTCATCTATTACAAAGGGATTTCATTTTTAATAACTTATGTGAACTCAATACTTTTTCTGTGTTCAATATGCACCATTCAAAGACACATCGTCAATTTTCAACCCTTTCTGACTTCATTTGATATTTTTCATGCATTTAATGGTTTATTTTGAGCTAGATGACCCTGAATTTGAAAAGCAGCACAAATGAACTCTGAAAAGGTTCTAACTTGGCATGACATCGTAATTTCACCCACATAGCAACTTCTAAAGAGTTGAGAGGGTTACGGCAAAAACTGGATGCACTTCGTGTACAGAATGGACAATCTCATAAGAAGTATGAGGGTTTCGGACGAAAACTCATCTATTACAAAGGGATTTCATTTTTAATAACTTATTTTAACTCCATAATTTTTGTGTGTTTGATATGCACCATTAAACGCACATCATCAATTTTCAACCCTTTCTCACTTCATTTGATATTTTTCATGCATTTAATGATTTATTTTGACCTAAATGACCCTAAATTTGAAAATCAGTACAAATGAACTCTAAAATGGTTGTAATTTGGCATGACTTCATAATTTCACCCACATAGAAACTTCTAAAGAGTTGAGAGGGTTACGGCAAAATCTGGATGCACTTCGTGTCCAAAGTGGACAATCTCGTAAGAAGAATGAGTGTTTCGGACGAGAAGTCATAACTTAGAAAGAGATTTCATTTTCAATAACATATTTTAACCCCAGATTATTTGTGTGTTCAATATGCACCATTTCAAAGTCACATCATCAATTTTCAACCCTTTCTGACTTCAGTTGATATTTTTCTTGCATTTAATGATTTATTTTGAGCTAGATGACCCTGAATTTGAAAAGCAGTACAAATGAACTCTGAAAAGGTTTTAACTTGGCATGACATTATAATTTCACCCACATAGCAACTTCTAAAGAGTTGAGAGGGTTACGGCAAAAACTAGATGCACTTCGTGTACAAATTGGACAATTTGTGTCGAAGTATGAGGGTTTCGGATGAAAACTCATCTATTACAAAGGGATTTTATTTTTAATTACTTATTTTTAACACCATACTTTTTGTGTGTTCAATATGCACCATTCAAAGACACATCATCAATTTTCAACCCTTTCTGACTTCATTTGATATTTTTCATGCATTTTATGATTTATTTTGAGCTAAATGACCCTGAATTTGAAAAGCAGTACAAATGAACTCTAAAAAGGTTGTAACTTGGCATGACATCGTAATTTCACCCACATAGCAACTTGTAAAGAGTTGAGAGGGTTACGACAAAAACTGGATGCACTTCGTGTACAAATTGACAAACTCATCAGAAGTAGGAGGGTTTCAGACGAAAACTCATCTATTACAAAGGGATTTCATTTTTAATAACTTATGTGAACTCAATACTTTTTGTGTGTTCAATATGCACCATTCAAAGACACATCGTCAATTTTCAACCCTTTCTGACTTCATTTGATATTTTTCATGCATTTAATGGTTTATTTTGAGCTAGATGACCCTGAATTTGAAAAGCAGCACAAATGAACTCTGAAAAGGTTTTAACTTGGCATGACATCGTAATTTCACCCACATAGCAACTTCTAAAGAGTTGAGAGGGTTACGGCAAAAACTGGATGCACTTCGTGTACAGAATGGACAATCTCATAAGAAGTATGAGGGTTTCAGACGAAAACTCATCTATTACAAAGGGATTTCATTTTTAATAACTTATTTTAACTCCATAATTTTTGTGTGTTTGATATGCACCATTAAAGGCACATCATCAATTTTCAACCCTTTCTGACTTCATTTGATATTTTTCATGCATTTAATGATTTATTTTGACCTAAATGACCCTAAATTTGAAAATCAGTACAAATGAACTCTAAAATGGTTGTAATTTGGCATGACATCATAATTTCACCCACATAGAAACTTCTAAAGAGTTGAGAGGGTTACGGCAAAATCTGGATGCACTTCGTGTCCAAAGTGGACAATCTCGTAAGAAGAATGAGGGTTTCAAACGAGAAGTCATCACTTAGAAAAGAGATTTCATTTTCAATAACATATTTTAACACCAGAATATTTGGGTGTTCAATATGCACCATTCAAAGTCACATCATCAATTTTCAACCCTTTCTGCCTTCATTTGATAGTTTTCATGCATTTTATGATTTATTTTGAGCTAAATGACCCTGAATTTGAAAAGTAGTACAAATGAACTCTAAAAAGGTTGTAACTTGGCATGACATCGTAATTTCACCCACATAGCAACTTCTAAATAGTTGAGAGGGTTACGACAAAAACGGGATGCACTTCGTGTACAAATTGACAAACTCATAAGAAGTAGGAGGGTTTCAGACGAAAACTCATCTATTACAAAGGGATTTCATTTTTAATAACTTATGTGAACTCAATACTTTTTGTGTGTTCAATATGCACCATTGAAAGACACATCGTCAATTTTCAACCCTTTCTGACTTCATTTGATATTTTTCATGCATTTAATTGTTTATTTTGAGCTAGATGACCCTGAATTTGAAAAGCAGCACAAATGAACTCTGAAAAGGTTTTAACTTGGCATGACATCGTAATTTCACCCACATAGCAACTTCTAAAGAGTTGAGAGGGTTACGGCAAAAACTGGATGCACTTCGTGTACAGAATGGACAATCTCATAAGAAGTATGAGGGTTTCGGACGAAAACTCATCTATTACAAAGGGATTTCATTTTTAATAACTTATTTTAACTCCATAATTTTTGTGTGTTTGATATGCACCATTAAAGGCACATCATCAATTTTCAACCCTTTCTGACTTCATTTGATATTTTTCATGCATTTAATGATTTATTTTGACCTAAATGACCCTAAATTTGAAAATCAGTACAAATGAACTCTAAAATGGTTGTAATTTGGCATGACATCATAATTTCACCCACATAGAAACTTCTAAAGAGTTGAGAGGGTTACGGCAAAATCTGGATGCACTTCGTGTCCAAAGTGGACAATCTCGTAAGAAGAATGAGGGTTTCAAACGAGAAGTCATCACTTAGAAAAGAGATTTCATTTTCAATAACATATTTTAACACCAGAATATTTGGGTGTTCAATATGCACCATTCAAAGTCACATCATCAATTTTCAACCCTTTCTGCCTTCATTTGATAGTTTTCATGCATTTTATGATTTATTTTGAGCTAAATGACCCTTAATTTGAAAAGTAGTACAAATGAACTCTAAAAAGGTTGTAACTTGGCATGACATCGTAATTTCACCCACATAGCAACTTCTAAATAGTTGAGAGGGTTACGACAAAAACTGGATGCACTTCGTGTACAAATTGACAAACTCATAAGAAGTAGGAGGGTTTCAGACGAAAACTCATCTATTACAAAGGGATTTCATTTTTAATAACTTATGTGAACTCAATACTTTTTATGTGTTCAATATGCACCATTCAAAGACACATCGTCAATTTTCAACCCTTTCTGACTTCATTTGATATTTTTCATGCATTTAATGGTTTATTTTGAGCTAGATGACCCTGAATTTGAAAAGCAGCACAAACGAACTCTGACAAGGTTTTAACTTGGCATGACATCGTAATTTCACGCACATAGCAACTTCTAAAGAGTTGAGAGGGTTACGGCAAAAACTGGATGCACTTCGTGTACAGAATGGACAATCTCATAAGAAGTATGAGGGTTTCGGACGAAAACTCATCTATTACAAAGGGATTTCATTTTTAATAACTTATTTTAACTCCATAATTTTTGTGTGTTTGATATGCACCATTAAAGGCACATCATCAATATTCAACCCTTTCTCACTTCATTTGATATTTTTCATGCATTTAATGATTTATTTTGACCTAAATGACCCTAAATTTGAAAATCAGTACAAATGAACTCTAAAATGGTTGTAATTTGGCATGACATCATAATTTCACCCACATAGAAACTTCTGAAGAGTTGAGAGGGTTACGGCAAAATATGGATGCACTTCGTGTCCAAAGTGGACAATCTCGTAAGAAGAATGAGTGTTTCGGACGAGAAGTCATAACTTAGAAAGAGATTTCATTTTCAATAACATATTTTAACCCCAGAATATTTGTGTGTTCAATATGCACCATTCAAAGTCACATCATCAATTTTCAACCCTTTCTAACTTCAGTTGATATTTTTCTTGCATTTAATGATTTATTTTGAGCTAGATGACCCTGAATTTGAAAAGCAGTACAAATGAACTCTGAAAAGGTTTTAACTTGGCATGACATTATAATTTCACCCACATAGCAACTTCCAAAGAGTTGAGAGGGTTACGGCAAAAACTAGATGCACTTCGTGTACAAATTGGACAATTTGTGTCGAAGTATGAGGGTTTCGGATGAAAACTCATCTATTACAAAGGGATTTCATTTTTAATAACTTATTTTTAACACCATACTTTTTGTGTGTTCAATATGCACCATTCAAAGACACATCATCAATTTTCAACCCTTTCTGACTTCATTTGATATTTTTCATGCATTTTATGATTTATTTTGAGCTAAATGACCCTGAATTTGAAAAGCAGTACAAATGAGCTCTAAAAAGGTTGTAACTTGGCATGACATCGTAATTTCACCCACATAGCAACTTCTAAAGAGTTGAGAGGGTTACGACAAAAACTGGATGCACTTCGTGTACAAATTGACAAACTAATAAGAAGTAGGAGGGTTTCAGACGAAAACTCATCTATTACAAAGGGATTTTATTTTCAATAACATATTTTAACTCCAGAATATTTGTGTGTTCAATATGGATCATTCAATGTCACATCATCAATTTTCAACCCTTTCTGACTTCTGTTGATATTTTTCATGCATTTAATGATTTATTTTGAGCTAGATGACCCTGAATTTGAAAAGCAGTACAAATGAACTCTGAAAAGGTTTTAACTTGGCATGACATTATAATTTCACCCACATAGCAACTTCTAAAGAGTTGAGAGGGTTACGGCAAAAACTAGATGCACTTCGTGTACAAATTGGACAATTTGTGTCGAAGTATGAGGGTTCCGGACGAAAACTCATCTATTACAAAGGGATTTCATTTTGAATAACTTATTTTTAACACCATACTTTTTGTGTGTTCAATATGCACCATTCAAACACACATCATCAATTTTCAACCCTTTCTGACTTCATTTGATATTTTTCATGCATTTTATGATTTATTTTGTGCTAAATGACCCTGAATTTGAAAAGCAGTACAAATGAACTCTAAAAAGGTTGTAACTTGGCTTGACATCGTAACTTCACCCACATATCAACTTCTAAAGAGTTGAGACGGTTACGGCAAAAACTGGATGCACTTCGTGTACAAATTGACAAACTCATCAGAAGTAGGAGGGTTTCAAACGAAAACTTATCTATTACAAAGGGATTTCATTTTTAATAACTTATGTGAACTCAATACTTTTTGTGTGTTCAGTATGCACCATTCAAAGGCACATCATCAATTTTCAACCCTTTCTGACTTCATTTGATATTTTTGATGCATTTAGTGGTTTATTTTGAGCTAGATGACCCTGAATTTGAAAAGCAGTACAAATGAACTCTGAAAAGGTTTTAACTTGGCATGACATTATAATTTCACCCACATAGCAACTTCTAAAGAGTTGAGAGGGTTACGGCAAAAACTAGATGCACTTCGTGTACAAATTGGACAATTTGTGTCGAAGTATGAGGGTTCCGGACGAAAACTCATCTATTACAAAGGGATTTCATTTTGAATAACTTATTTTTAACACCATACTTTTTGTGTGTTCAATATGCACCATTCAAACACACATCATCAATTTTCAACCCTTTCTGACTTCATTTGATATTTTTCATGCATTTTATGATTTATTTTGTGCTAAATGACCCTGAATTTGAAAAGCAGTACAAATGAACTCTAAAAAGGTTGTAACTTGGCTTGACATCGTAACTTCACCCACATATCAACTTCTAAAGAGTTGAGAGGGTTACGACAAAAACTGGATGCACTTCGTGTACAAATTGACAAACTCATCAGAAGTAGGAGGGTTTCAAACGAAAACTTATCTATTACAAAGGGATTTCATTTTTAATAACTTATGTGAACTCAATACTTTTTGTGTGTTCATTATGCACCATTCAAAGGCACATCATCAATTTTCAACCCTTTCTGACTTCATTTGATATTTTTCATGCATTTAGTGGTTTATTTTGAGCTAGATGACCTTGAATTTGAAAAGCAGTACAAATGAACTCTGAAAAGGTTTTAACTTGGCATGACATCGTAATTTCACCCACATAGCAAGTTCTAAAGAGTTGAGAGGGTTACTGCAAAAACTGGATGCACTTCCTGTACAGAATGGACAATCTCATAAGAAGTATGAGGGTTTCGGATGAAAACTCATCTATTACAAAGGGATTTCATTTTTAATAACTTATTTTAACTCCATAATTTTTGTCTGTTTGATATGCACCATTAAAGGCACATCATCAATTTTCAACCCTTTCTGACTTCATTTGATATTTTTCATGCATTTAATGATTTATTTTGAGCTACATGACCCTGAAATAGAAAATCAGTATAAATGAATTCTAAAATGGTTGTAATTTTGCATGACATCATAATTTCACCCACATAGCAACTTCTAGAGAGTTGAGAGGGTTACGGCAAAATCGGGATGCACTTCGTGTCCAAATTGGACAATCTCGTAAGAAGAATGAGGGTTTCGTACGAGAAGTCATCACTTACAAAGAGATTTCATTTTCAATAACATATTTTAACTCCAGAATTTTTGTGTGTTCAATATGCACCATTCAAAGTCACATCATCAATTTTCAACCCTTTCTGACTTGAGTTGATATTTTTCATGCATTTAATGATTTCTTTTGAGCTAGATGACCCTGAATTTGAAAAGCAGTACAAATGAACTCTAAAAAGGTTTGAACTTGGCATGACATCATAATTTCACCCACATAGAAACTTCTAAAGAGTTCAGAGGGTTACGGCAAAAACTAGATGCACTTCGTGTACAAATTGGACAATCTCATAAGAAGAATGAGGGTTTCGGACGAGAACTCATCAATTACAAAGGGATTTCATTTTTAATAACGTACTTTAACTTCATAATTTTTGTGTCTTCAATATGCACCATTCAAAGGCACATAATGAATTGTCAACCCTTTCTGACTTCATTTTGCTATTTGTCATGCATTTAATGATTTATTTTGAGCTAGATGACCCTGAATTTCGAAAGCAGTACAAATAAACTCTGAAAAGGTTTTAACTTGGCATGACATCATAATTTCACCCACATAGCAACTTCAAAAGAGTTGAGAGGGTTACGGCAAAAACTGGATGCACTTCGTGTACAAATTGGACAATCTCATAAGAAGTAGGAGGGTTTCGGACGAAAACTCATCTATTACATATGGATTTCATTTTTAATAACTTATTTTAACTCAATACTTTTTGTGTGTTTAATATGCACCATTAAAAGGGACATCATCAATTTTCAACCCTTTCTGACTTCATTTGATATTTTCATGCATTTAATGATTTATTTTAAGCTAGATGACCCTGAATTTGAAAAGCAGTACAAATGAACTCTGAAAAGGTTTTAACTTGGCATGACATCATAATTTCACCCACATAGCAACTTCTAAAGATTTGAGAGGGTTACGAGAAAAACTGGATGCACTTCGTATACAAATTGGACAATCTCTTTCGAAGTATGGGGGTTTCGGACGAAAACTCATCTATTACAACGGGATTTCATTTTTTATAAATTATTTTAACTGCATACTTTTTGTGTGTTCTATATGCACCATTAAAAGGCACATCATCAATTTTCAACCCTTTCTGATTTCATTTGATATTTTTCATGCACTTAATGATTTATTTTGAGCTAAATGACCCTGAATTTGAAAAGCAGTACCAATGAACTCGAAAAAGGATGTAACTTGGCATGACATCGTAATTTCACCCACATAGCAACTTCTAAAGAGTTGAGAGGGTTACGGCAAAAACTGGATGCACTTCGTGTACAAATTGGACAATCTCATAAGAAGTAGGAGGGTTCCAGACGAGAACTCATCTATTACAAAGGGATTTCATTTTTAATAACTTATTTTAACTCCATACTTTTTGTGTGTTCAATATGCACCATTCAAAGGCACAACATCAATTTTCAACCCTTTCTGACTTCACTTGATAATTTTCATGCATTTAATGATTTATTTTGACCTAGATGACCCTGAATTTGAAAAGCAGTACAAATGAATTCTGAAAAGGTTTTAACTTGGCATGACATAATAATTTCACCCACAAAGCAACTTAGAAAGAGTTGAGAGGGTTACGACAAAAACTGGATGCACTTCGTGTACAAATTGGACAATCTCTTTCGAAGTATGGGGGTTTCGGACGAAAACTCACCTATTACAAAGGGATATCATTTTTAATAACTTATTTTAACTCCATACTTTTTGTGTGTTCAATATGCATCATTCAAAGGCACATCATCAATTTTCAACCCTTTCTGACTTCATTTGATATTTTTCATGCATTTAATCATTTACTTTGAGCTAAATGACCCTGAATTTGAAAAGAAGTACAAATGAACTCTGAAAAGGTTTTAACTTGGCAGGACATCGTAATTTCACCCACATAGCAACTTCTAAAGAGTTGAGAGGGTTACAGCAAAAACTGGATGCACTTCCTGTACAAATTGGACAAAGTCATAAGAACTAGGAGGGTTTCGGACGAAAACTCATCTATTACAAAGGGATTTCATTTTTAATAACTTATTTTAAGTCAATAGTTTTTGTGTGTTCAATATGCACCGTTCAAGGGCAACTCATCAATTTTCAACCCATTCTGATTTCATTTGATGTTTTTCATGTATTTAATGATTTATTTTGAGCCACATGACTCTGAATGTGAAAAGCAGTCCAAATGAACTCTAAAAAGGTTGTAACTTGGCATGACATCGTAATTTCACCCACATAGGAACTTCTAAAGCATTGAGAGGGTTACGGAAAAAACTAGATGCACTTCGTGTACAAATTGGACAATCTCATAAGAAGTAGGAGGGTTTGACACGAAAACTCATCTATCACAAAGGGATTTCATTTTCAATAACTTATTTTAACTCCATACTTTTTGTGTGTTCAATATGCACCATTCAAAGGCACATCATCAATTTTCAACACTTTCTGACTTCATTTGATATTTTTCATGCATTTAGTGATTTATTTTGAGCTGGAAGACCCTGAATTTGAATAGCAGTACAAATGAACTCTGGAAAGGGTTTAACTTGGCATGACATCATAATTTCACCCACATAGCAACTTAGAAAGAGTTGAGAGGGTTACGGCAAAAACTGGATGCACTTCGTGTACAAATTGGACAATCTCTTTCGAAGTAGGAGGGTTTCGTACGAAAACTCACCTATTATAAAACGATATCATTTTTAATAAAATATTTTAACTCAATAGTTTTTGTGTTTTCAATATGCACCATTCAAAGGCACATCATCAATTTTCAACCCTTTCTGATTTCATTTGATATTTTTCATGCATTTATTGATTTACTTTGAGCTAAATGACCCTGAATTTGAAAAGCAGTACAAATGAACTCTGAAAAGGTTTTACCTCGGCATGACATCATAATTTCACCCACATAGCAACTTATAAAGACTTGAGAGCGTTACGGCAAAAACTGGATGCACTTCGTGTACAAATTGGACAAACTCATCAGAAGTAGGAGGCTTTCGGACGAAAACTCATCTACTACAAAGGGATTTCATTTTTAATAACTTATTTTAACTCAATAGTTTTTGTGTGTTCAATATGCACCATTCAAGGGCACGTCATCAAGTTTCAACCCTTTCTGATTTCATTTGATGTTTTTCATGCATTTAATGATTTATTTTGAGCCAGATGACACTGAATTTGAAAAGCAGTACAAATGAACTCTGAAAAGGATTTAACTTGGCATGACATCATAATTTCACCCACATAGCAAGTTCTACAGAGTTGAGAGGGTTCCGGGAAAAACCGGATGCACTTCGTGTACAAATTGGACAATCTCTTTCGAAGTATGGGGGTTTCGAACGAAAACTGATCTATTACAAAGGGATTTCATTTTTTATAAATTATTTTAACTGCATAGTTTTTGTGTGTTCAATATGCACCAATCAAACGCACATCATCAATTTTCAACCCTTTCGGATTTCATTTGATATTTTTCTTGCACTTAATGATTTATTTTGAGCTAAATGACCCTGAATTTGAAAAGCAGTACAAATGAACTCTACAAAGGTTGTAACTTGGCATGACATCGTAATTTCAGCCACATAGCAATTTCTAAAGAGTTGAGAGGGTTAAGGGCAAAACTAGATGCACTTCGTGTACAAATTGGACAATCTCATAAGAAGTAGGAGGGTTTGAGACGAAAACTCATCTATTACAAAGGGATTTCATTTTTAATAACTTATTTTAACTCCATACTTTTTCTGTGTTCAATATGCACCATTCAAAGGCACATCATAAATTTTTAACCTCTTCTGACTACATTTGATATTTTTCATGCATTTAATGATTTATTTTGAGCTGGATGACCCTGAATTAGAAAAGCAATAGAAATGAACTCTGAAAAGATTTTAACTTGGCATGACATCATAATTTCACCCACATAGCAACTTAGAAAGAGTTGAGAGGGTTACGACAAAAACTGGATGCAGTTCGGGTACAAATTGGACAATCACTTTCGAAGTATGGGGGTTTCGGACGAAAACTCACCTATTACGAAGGGATATCATTTTTAATAACTTATTTTAACTCCATACTTTTTGTGTGCTCAATATGCACCATTCAAAGGAACATCATCAATTTTCAACCCTTTCTGACTTCATTTGATATTTTTCATGCATTTAATGATTTACTTTGAGCTAAATGACCCTGAATTTGAAAAACAGTACAAATGAACTCTGAAAAGGTTTTAACTTGCATTGACATCATAATTTCACCCACATAGCAACTTCTAAAGAGTTCATAGGGTTACGGCAAAAACTGGATGCATTTCGTGTAGAAATTGGACAATCTGTTTTGAAGTATGAGGGTTTCGGACGAAAACTCATCTATTACAAAGGGATTTCATTTTTAATGACTTATTTAAACTCCATACTTTTTGTGTGTTCAATATGCACCATTAAAAGGCACATCATCAATTTTCAACCTTTTCTGACTTCATTTGATACTTTTCATGCATTTAATGATTTATTTTGAGCTAAATGACCCTGAATTTGAAAAGCAGTACAAATGAACTCTAAAAAGGTTGTAACTTGGCATGACATCGTAATTTCATTCACATAGCAACTTCTAAAGCGTTGAGAGGGTTATGGTAAAAACTAGATGCACTTCGTGTACAAATTGGACAATCTCATAAGAAGTAGGAGGGTTTCACACGAAAACTCATCTATTAGAAAGGGATTTTATTTTTTATAAATTATTCTCACTGCATACTTTTTGTGTGTTCAATATGCACCATTCAAAGGCACATCATCAATTTTCAACCCTTTTTGACTTCATTTGATATTTTTCATGCATTTAATGATTTACTTTGAGCTAGATGACCCTGAATTTGAAAAGCAGTACAAATGAAATCTGAAAAGGTTTTAACTTGGCATGACATCGTAATTTCACCCACATAGCAACTTCTAAAGAGTTGAGAGGGTTACGGAAAAAACTGGATGCACTTCGTGTACAAATTGGACAAACTCATAAGAAGTAGGAGGGTTCCGGACGAAAACTGGTCTATTACAAAGGGATTTCATTTTTAATAACTTATTTTAACTCAATAGTTTTTGTGCGTTCAATATGCACCGTTCAAGGCCACATCATCAATTTTCAACCCTTTGTGATTTCATTTGATATTTTTCATCCATTTAAAGATTTAATTTGAGCTAGATGACCCTGAATTTGAAAAGCAGTACAAATGAACTGTGAAAAGGTTTTAACTCGGCATGACATCATAATTTCACCCACATAGCAACTTCTAAAGGGTTGAGAGCATTACGGCAAAAACTGGATGCACTTCGTGTACAAATTGGACAATCTCTTTCGATGTATGGGGGTTTCGGATGAAAACTCATCTATTACAAAGGGATTTCATTTTTAATAACTTATTTTAACTCAATAGTTTTTGTGTGTTCAATATGCACCGTTCAAGGGCACATCATCAATTTTCAACCCTTTCTGACTTCATTTGATATTTTTCATGCATTTAATGATTTATTTTGAGCTAGATGACCCTGAATTTGAAAAACAGTGCAAATGAAATCTGAAAAGGTTTTAACTTGGCATGACATCGTAATTTCACCCACATAGCAACTTCTAAAGAGTTGAGAGGGTTACGGAAAACACTGGATGCACTTCGTGTACAAATTGGACAAACTCATAAGAAGTAGGAGGGCTCCGGACGAAAACTCGTCTATTACAAAGGGATTTCATTTTTAATAACTTATTTTAACTCAATAGTTTTTGTGCGTTCAATATGCACCGTTCAAGGCCACATCATCAATTTTCAACCCTTTCTGATTTCATTTGATATTTTTCATCCATTTAAAGATTTAATTTGAGCTAGATGACCCTGAATTTGAAAAGCAGTACAAATGAACTGTGAAAAGGTTTTAACTCGGCATGACATCATAATTTCACCCACATAGCAACTTCTAAAGGGTTGAGAGCATTACGGCAAAAACTGGATGCACTTCGTGTACAAATTGGACAATCTCTTTCGATGTATGGGGGTTTCGGATGAAAACTCATCTATTACAAAGGGATTTCATTTTTAATAACTTATTTTAACTCAATAGTTTTTGTGCGTTCAATATGCACCGCTCAAGGCCACATCATCAATTTTCAACACTTTCTGACTTCATTTGATATTTTTCATGCATTTCATGATTTATTTTGAGCTGGATGACCCTGAATTTGAAAAGCAGTACAAATGAACTCTGAAAAGGTTTTAACTTGGCATGACATCATAATTTCACCCACATAGCAACTTCTAAAGCGTTGAGAGGGTTATGGCAAAAACTAGATGCACTTCGTGTACAAATTGGACAATCTCTTTCGAAGTAGGAGGGTTTCGCGAGAGAACTCATCAATTACAAAGGGATTTCATTTTTAATAGCTTATTTTAACTCCATACTTTTTGTGTGTTCAATATGCACCATTCAAAGGCACATCATCAATTTTCAACATTTTCTGACTTCATTTGATATTTTTCATGCATTTAGTGATTTATTTTGAGCTGGATGACCCTGAATTTGAAAAGCAGTACAAATGAAATCTGAAAATGTTTTAACTTGGCATGACATCTTAATTTCACCCACATACCAACTTATAAAGAGTTGAGAGGGTTACGGCAAAAACTGGATGCACTTCGTGTACAAATTGGACAATCTCTTTCGAAGTATGGGGGTTTCGGACGAAAACTCACCTATTATAAAGGGATATCATTTTTAATAAATTATTTTAACTCCATACTTTTTGTGTGTTCAATATGCACCATTCAAAGGCACATCATCAATTTTCAACCCTTTCTGACATCATTTGATATTTTTCATGCATTTAATGATTTACTTTGAGCTAAATGACCCTGAATTTGAAAAGCAGTCCAAATGAACTCTGAAAAGGTTTTAGCTTGGCATGACATCGTCATTTCACCCACATAGCAACTTCTAAAGAGTTGAGAGGGTGACGGCAAAAACTGGATGCACTTCGTGTACAAATTGGACAATCTCATAAGAAGTAGGAGGGTTTGAGACGAAAACTCATCTATTACAAAGGGATTTCATTTTTAATAACTTATTTTAACTCCATACTTTTTGTGTGGTCAATATGCACCATTCAAAGGCACATCATAAATTTTCAACCTCTTCTGACTACATTTGATATTTTTCATGCATTTAATGATTTATTTTGAGCTAGATGACCCTGAATTTGAAAAGCAATACAAATGAACTCTGAAAAGGTTTTAACTTGGCATGACATCATAATTTCACCCACATAGCAACTTAGAAAGAGTTGAGAGGGTTACGACAAAAACTGGATGCACTTCGTGTACAAATTGGACAATCACTTTCGAAGTATGGGGGTTTCGCACGAAAACTCATCTATTACAAAGGGATTTCATTTTTTATAAATTATTTTAACTGCATACTTTTTGTGTGTTCAATATGCACCATTCATGCAAACCATCAATTTTCAACCCTTTCTGATTTCATTTGATCTTTTCCATGCACTTAATGATTTATTTTGAGCTAAGTGACCCTGAATTTGAAAAGCAGTACAAATGAACTCTACAAAGGTTGTAACTTGGCATGACATCGTAATTTCACCCACATAGCAACTTCTAAAGAGTTGAGAGGGTTACGGCAAAAACTAGATGCACTTCGTGTACAAATTGGACAATCTCATAAGAAGTAGGAGGGGTTGAGACGAAAACTCATCTATTACAAAGGGATTACATTTTTAATAACTTATTTTAACTCCATACTTTTTTTGTGTTCAATATGCACCATTCAAAGGCACATCATAAATTTTCAACCCTTTCTGACTTCATTTGATATTTTTCATGCATTTAATGATTTATTTTGAGCTGGATGACCCTGAAATTGAAAAGCAGTACAAATGAACTCTGAAAAGGTTTTAACCTGGCATGACATCATAATTTCATCCACATAGCAACTTAGAAAGAGTTGAGAGGGTTACGGCAAAAACTGGGTGCACTTCGTGTACAAATTGGACAATCTCTTTCGAAGTATGGGGGTTTCGGACGAAAACTCACCTATTACAAAGGGATATAATTTTTAATAACTTATTTCAACTTCATACTTTTTGTGTGCTCAATATGCACCATTCAAAGGAACATCATCAATTTTTAACCCTTTCTGACTTCATTTGATATTTTTCATGCACTTAATGATTTACTTTGAGCTCAATGACCCTGAATTTGAAAAGCAGTACAAATGAACTCTGAAAAGGTTTTAACTTGGCACAACATCATAATTTGACTCACATAGAAACTTTTAGAGAGTTCATAGGGTTACGGCAAAAACTGGATGCACTTCGTGTACAAATGGGACAATTTGTTTCGAAGCATGAGGGTTTCGGACGAAAACTCATCTATTACAAAGGGATTTCATTTTTCTTAACTTATTTAAAATCCATACTTTTTGTGTGTTCAATATGCACCATTCAAAGGCACATCATCAATTTTGAACCCTTTCTGACTTCATTTGATATTTTTCATGCATTTAATGATTTATTTTGAGCTAAATGACCCTGATTTGAAAAGCAGTACAAATGAACTCTAAGAAGGTTTTAACTTGGCATGACATCATAATTTCACCCACATAGCAACTTAGAAAGAGTTGAGAGGGTTACGGCAAAAACTGGATGCACTTCGTGTACAAATTGGACAATCTCTTTCGAAGTATGGCGGTTTCGGACGAAAACTCACCTATTACAAAGGGATATCATTTTTAATAACTTATTTCAACTCCATACTTTTTGTGTGCTCAATATGCACCATTCAAAGGAACAACATCAATTTTCAACCCTTTCTGACTTCATTTGATATTTTTCATGCATTTAATGATTTACTTTGAGCTCAATGACCCTGAATTTGAAAAGCAGTACAAATGAACTCTGAAAAGGTTTTAACTTGGCATGACATCATAATTTCACCCACATAGCACCTTCTAAAGACTTCATAGGGTTACGGCAAAAACTGGATGCACTTCGTGTACAAATTGGACAATTTGTTTCGAAGTATGAGGGTTTCGGACGAAAACTCATCTATTACAAAGGGATTTCATTTTTAATAACTTATTTAAAATCCATACTTTTTGTGTGTTCAATATGCACCATTCAAAGGCACATCATCAATTTTCAACCCTTTTTGACTTCATTTGATATTTTTCATGCATTTAATGATTTATTTTTAGCTAAATGACCCTGAATTTGAAAAGTAGTACAAATGAACTCTAAAAAGGTTGTAACTTGGCATGACATCATAATTTCACCCACATAGCAACTTCTATAGAGTTGAGAGGGTTACGGCAAAAACTTGATGCACTTCATGTATAAATTGGACAATCTCATAAGAAGTATGAGGGTTTCACACGAAAACTCATCTATTACAAAGGGATTTCATTTTTAATAACTTATTTTAATTCAGGAGTTTTTGTGTGTTCAATATGCACCATTCAAAGGCACATCATCAATTTTCAAGCCTTTCTGACTTCATTTGATATTTTTCATGCATTTCATGATTTATTTTGAGCTAAATGACCCTGAATTTGAAAAGCAGTACAAATGAACTCTGAAAAGGTTTTAACTTAGCATGGCATCGTAATTTCACTCACATAGCAACTTCTAAAGAGTTGAGAGGGTTACACCAACAACTGGATGCACTTCGTGTACAAATTGGACAAACTCATAAGAAGTAGGAGGGTTTCGGACGAAAACTCATCTATTACAAAGGGATTGCATTTTTAAGAACTTATTTTAACTCAATAGTTTTTGTTTGTTCAATATGCATCGTTCAAGGGCACATCATAAATTTTCAACCCTTTCTGATTTCATTTGGTATTTTTCATCCATTTAATTATTTATTTTGAGCTAGATGACCCTGAATTTGAAAAGCAGTACAAATGAACTCTGAAAAGGTTTTAACTAGGCATGACATCATAATTTCACCCACATAGCAACTTCTAAAGAGTTGAGAGGGTTACGGCAAAAACTTGATGCACTTCGTGTAGAAATGGGACAATCTCTTTCGAAGTATGGGGGTTTCGGACGAAAACTCACCTATTACAAAGGGATATCATTTTTAATAACTTATTTTAACACCATACTTTTTGTGTGCTCAATATGCACCATTCAAAGGAACATCATCAATTTTCAACCCTTTCTGACATCATTTGATATTTTTCATGCATTTAATGATTTACTTTGAGCTAAATGACCATGAATTTGAAAAACAGTACAAATGAACTCTGGAAAGGTTTTAACTTGGCATGACATCATAATTTCACCCACATATCAACTTCTAAAGAGTTCATAGGGTTACGGCAAAAACTCGATGCACTTCGTGTACAAATTGGACAATCTGTTTCGAAGTATGAGGGTTTCGGACGAAAACTCATCTATTACAAAGGGATTTCATTTTTAATGACTTATTTAAACTCCATACTTTTTGTGTGTTCAATATGCACCATTCAAAGGCACATCATCAATTTTCAACCCTTTCTGACTTCATTTGATACTTTTCATGCATTTAATGATTTATTTTTAGCTAAATGACCCTGAATTTGAAAAGTAGTACAAATGAACTCTAAAAAGGTTGTAACTTGGCATGACATCATAATTTCACCCACATAGCAACTTCTAAAGAGTTGAGAGGGTTACGGCAAAAACTGGACGCACTTCATGTACAAATTGGAGAATCTCATAAGAAGTATGAGGGTTTCACACGAAAACTCATCTATTACAAAGGGATTTCATTTTTAATAACTTATTTAAATTCAGTAGTTTTTGTGTGTTCAATGTGCACCATTCAAAGGCACATCATCAATTTTCAACCCTTTCTGATTTCATTTGATATTTTTTCATCCATTTAATGATTTATTTTGAGCTAGATGACCCTGAATTTGAAAAAGCAGTACAAATGAACTCTGAAAAGGTTTTAACTCGGCATGACATGATAATTTCACCCACATAGCAACTTCTAATGGGTTGAGAGCGTTACGACAAAAACTAGATGCACTTCGTGTACAAATTGGACAATCTCTTTCGAAGTATGGGTGTTTGGGATGAAAACTCATCTATTACAAAGGGATTTCAGTTTTCATAACTTATTATAACTCCATACTTTTTGTGTGTTCAATATGCACCATTCAAAGGCACATCATCAATTTTCAACCCTTTTTGACTTCATTTGATATTTTTCATGCATTTAATGATTTATTTTTAGCTAAATGACCCTGAATTTGAAAAGTAGTAGAAATGAACTCTAAAAAGGTTGTAACTTGGCATGACATCATAATTTCACCCACATAGCAACTTCTATAGAGTTGAGAGGGTTACGGCAAAAACTGGATGCACTTCATGTACAAATTGGACAATCTCATAAGAAGTATGAGGGTTTCACACGAAAACTCATCTATTACAAAGGGATTTCATTTTTAATAACTTATTTTAATTCAGGAGGTTTTGTGTGTTCAATATGCACCATTCAAAGGCACATCATCGATTTTCAAGCCTTTCTGACTTCATTTGATATTTTTCATGCATTTCATGATTTATTTTGAGCTAAATGACCCTGAATTTGAAAAGCAGTACAAATGAACTCTGAAAAGGTTTTAACTTAGCATGGCATCGTAATTTCACTCACATAGAAACTTCTAAAGAGTTGAGAGGGTTACAACAACAACTGGATGCACTTCGTGTACAAATTGGACAAACTCATAAGAAGTAGGAGGGTTTCGGACGAAAACTCATCTATTACAAAGGGATTGCATTTTTAATAACTTATTTTAACTCAATAGTTTTTGTTTGTTCAATATGCATCGTTCAAGGGCACATCATCAATTTTCAACCCTTTCTGATTTCATTTGGTATTTTTCATCCATTTAATGATTTATTTTGAGCTAGATGACCCTGAATTTGAAAAGCAGTACAAATGAACTCTGAAAAGGTTTTAACTAGGCATGACATCATAATTTCACCCACATAGCAACTTCTAAAGAGCTGAGAGGGTTACGGCAAAAACTTGATGCACTTCGTGTAGAAATGGGACAATCTCTTTCGAAGTATGGGGGTTTCGGACGAAAACTCACCTATTACAAAGGGATATCATTTTTAATAACTTATTTTAACACCATACTTTTTGTGTGCTCAATATGCACCATTCAAAGGAACATCATCAATTTTCAACCCTTTCTGACATCATTTGATATTTTTCATGCATTTAATGATTTACTTTGAGCTAAATGACCCTGAATTTGAAAAACAGTACAAATGAACTCTGGAAAGATTTTAACTTGGCATGACATCATAATTTCACCCACATATCAACTTCTAAAGAGTTCATAGGGTTACGGCAAAAACTCGATGCACTTCGTGTACAAATTGGACAATGTGTTTCGAAGTATGAGGGTTTCGGACGAAAACTCATCTATTACAAAGGGATTTCATTTTTAATGACTTATTTAAACTGCATACTTTTTGTGTGTTCAATATGCACCATTCAAAGGCACATCATCAATTTTCAACCCTTTCTGACTTCATTTGATACTTTTCATGCATTTAATGATTTATTTTTAGCTAAATGACCCTGAATTTGAAAAGCAGTACAAATGAACTCTAAAAAGGTTGTAACTTGGCATGACATCATAATTTCACCCACATAGCCACTTCTAAAGAGTTGAGAGGGTTACGGCAAAAACTGGACGCACTTCATGTACAAATTGGAGAATCTCATAAGAAGTATGAGGGTTTCACACGAAAACTCATCTATTACAAAGGGATTTCATTTTTAATAACTTATTTTAATTCAGTAGTTTTTGTGTGTTCAATGTGCACCATTCAAAGGCACATCATCAATTTTCAACCCTTTCTGATTTCATTTGATATTTTTTCATCCATTTAATGATTTATTTTGAGCTAGATGACCCTGAATTTGAAAAAGCAGTACAAATGAACTCTGAAAACGTTTTAACCCGGCATGACATCATAATTTCACCCACATAGCAACTTCTAATGGGTTGAGAGCGTTACGACAAAAACTAGATGCACTTCGTGTACAAATTGGACAATCTCTTTCGAAGTATGGGTGTTTGGGATGAAAACTCATCTATTACAAAGGGATTTCAGTTTTCATAACTTATTATAACTCCATACTTTTTGTGTGTTCAATATGCACCATTCAAAGGCACATCATCAATTTTCAACCCTTTCTGACTTCATTTGATATTTTTCATGCATTTAATGATTTATTTTTAGCTAAATGGCCCTGAATTTGAAAAGTAGTACAAATAAACTCTAAAAAGGTTGGAACTTGGCATGACATCATTATTTCACCCACATAGAAAATTCTAATGAGTTGAGAGGGTTTCGGCGAAAACTGGATGCACTTCATGTACAAATTGGACAATCTCATAAGAAGTATGAGGGTTTCAGACGAAAACTCATCTATTACAAAGGGATTTCATTTTGAATAACTTATTTTACTTCAATAGGTTTTGTGTGTTCAATATGCACCATTCCAAGGCACATCATCAATTTTCAACCCTTTCTGACCTCATTTGATATTTTTCATGCATTTAATGATTTATTTTGAGCTAGATGACCCTGAATTTGAAAAGTAGTACAAATGAACTCTGAAAAGGTTTTAACTTGGCATGACATCATAATTTCACCCAGATAGCAACTTCTAAAGAGTTGAGAGGGTTACTGCAAACACTGGATGTACTTCGTGCACAAATTGGACAATTTCTTTTGAAGTATGGGGGTGTCGGACAAAAACTCAGCTATTACAAAGGGATATCATTTTTAATAACTTTTTTTAACTCCATACTTTTTGTGTGTTGAATATGCACCATTAAAAGGCACATCATCAATTTTCAACCCTTTCTGATTACATTTGATATTTGTCATGCACTTAATGATTTATTTTGAGCTAAATGGCCCTAAATTTGAAAAGTAGTACAAATGAACTCTAAAAAGGTTGTAACTTGGCATGACATCGTAACTTCACCCACATAGCAACTTCTAAAGAGTTGAGAGGGTTACGGCAAAAACTAGATGCACTTCGTGTACAAATTGGACAATCTCATAAGAAGTAGGAGGGTTTCAGACGAAAACTCATCTATTACAAAGGGATTTCATTTTTAATAACTTATTTTAACTCCATACTTTTTGTGTGTTCAATATGCACCATTCAAAGGCACATCATCAATTTTCAACCCTTTCTAACTTCATTTGATATTTTTCAAGCATTTAATGATTTATTTTGAGCTGGATGACCCTGAATTTGAAAAGCAGTACAAATGAACTCTGAAGAGGTTTTAACTGGGAATGACATCATAATTTCACCCACATAGCAACTTAGAAATTGTTGAGAGGGTTACAGCAAAAACTGGATGCACTTCGTGTACAAATTGGACAATCTCTTTCGAAGTATGGGGTTTTCGGACGAAAACTCACCTATTACAAAGGGACATCATTTCTAATAACTTATTTTAACTCCATACTTTTTGTGTGTTCTATATGCACCACTCAAAGGCACATCATCAATTTTCAACCCTTCCTAACTTCATTTGATATTTTTCATGCATTTAGTGATTTACTTTGAGCTAAATGACCTTGAATTTGAAAAGCAGTACAAATGAACTCTGAAAAGGTTTTAACTTGGCATGACATCATAATTTCACCCACATAGCAACTTCTAAAGAGTTGAGAGGGTTAAGGCAAAAACTGGATGTACTTCGTGTACAAATTGGACAATCTCTTTTGAAGTATGGGGGTGTCGGACAAAAACTCTGCTATTACAAAGGGATATCATTTCTAATAACTTATTTTAACTCCATACTTTTTGTGTGTTCAATATGCACCATTCAAAGGGACATCATCAATTTTCAACCCTTTCTGATAACATTTGATATTTTTCATGCACTTAATGATTTATTTTGAGCTAAATGGCCCTGAATTTGAAAAGTAGTACAAATGAACTCTAAAAAGGTTGTAACTTGGCATGACACCGTAACTTCACCCACATAGCAGCTTTTAAAGAGTTGAGAGGGTTATGGCAAAAACTAGATGCACTTCGTGTACAAATTGGACAATCTCATAAGAAGTAGGAGGGTTTCGGACGAAAACTCACCTATTACAAAGGGACATCATTTTTAATAACTTATTTTAACTCCATACTTTTTGTGTGTTCTATATGCACCACTCAAAGGCACATCATCAATTTTCAACCCTTCCTAACTTTATTTGATATTTTTCATGCATTCAGTGATTTACTTTGAGCTAAATGACCTTGAATTTGAAAAGCAGTACAAATGAACTCTGAAAAGGTTTTAACTTGGCATGACATCATAATTTCACCCACATAGCAACTTCTAAAGAGTTGAGAGGGTTAAGGCAAAAACTGGATGTACTTCGTGTACAAATTGGACAATCTCTTTCGAAGTATGGGGGTGTCGGACAAAAACTCTGCTATTACAAAGGGATATCATTTCTAATAACTTATTTTAACTCCATACTTTTTGTGTGTTCAATATGCACCATTCAAAGGGACATCATCAATTTTCAACCCTTTCTGATAACATTTGATATTTTTCATGCACTTAATGATTTATTTTGAGCTAAATGGCCCTGAATTTGAAAAGTAGTACAAATGAACTCTAAAAAGGTTGTAACTTGGCATGACACCGTAACTTCACCCACATAGCAGCTTTTAAAGAGTTGAGAGGGTTATGGCAAAAACTAGATGCACTTCGTGTACAAATTGGACAATCTCATAAGAAGTAGGAGGGTTTCAGACGAAAACTCACCTATTACAAAGGGATATCATTTTTAATAACTTATTTTAACTCCATACTTTTTGTGTGTTCAATATGCACCATTCAAAGGCACACCATTAATTTTCAACCCTTTCTAACTTCATTTGATATTTTTCATGCATTTAATGATTTATTTTGAGCTGGATGGCCCTGAATTTGAAAAGCAGTACAAATGAACTCTGAAGAGGTTTTAACTGGGCATGACATCATAATTTCACCCACATAGCAACTTAGAAATTGTTGAGAGGGTTACAGCAAAAACTGGATGCACTTCGTGTACAAAGTGGACAATCTCTTTCGAAGTATGGGGGTTTCGGACGAAAACTCACCTATTACAAAGGGACATCATTTTTAATAACTTATTTTAACTCCATACTTTTTGTGTGTTCTATATGCACCACTCAAAGGCACATCATCAATTTTCAACCCTTTCTGACTTCATTTGATATTTTTCATGCATTTAGTGATTTACTTTGAGCTAAATGACCTTGAATTTGAAAAACAGTACAAATGAACTCTGAAAAGGTTTTAACTTGGCATGACATCATAATTTCACCCACATAGCAACTTCTAAAGAGTTGAGAGGGTTAAGGCAAAAACTGGATGTACTTCGTGTACAAATTCGACACTCTCTTTTGAAGTATGGGGGTGTCGGACAAAAACTCAGCTATTACAAAGGGATATCATTTTTAATAACTTATTTTAACTCCATACTTTTTGTGTGTTCAATATGCACCATTCAAAGGGACATCATCAATTTTCAACCCTTTCTGATAACATTTGATATTTTTCATGCACTTAATGATTTATTTTGAGCTAAATGGCCCTGAATTTGAAAAGTAGTACAAATGAACTATAAAAAGGTTGTAACTTGGCATGACACTGTAACTTCACCCACATAGCAACTTTTAAAGAGTTGAGAGGGTTACGGCAAAAACTAGATGCACTTCGTGTACAAATTGGACAATCTCATAAGAAGTAGGAGGGTTTCAGACGAAAACTCACCTATTACAAAGGGATATCATTTTTAATAACTTATTTTAACTCCATACTTTTTGTGTGTTCAATATGCACCATTCAAAGGCACACCATCAATTTTCAACCCTTTCTAACTTCATTTGATATTTTTCATGCATTTAATGATTTATTTTGAGCTGGATGACCCTGAATTTGAAAAGCAGTACAAATGAACTCTGAAGAGGTTTTAACTGGGCATGACATCATAATTTCACCCACATAGCAACTTAGAAATTGTTGAGAGGGTTACAGCAAAAACTGGATGCACTTCGTGTACAAATTGGACAATCTATTTCGAAGTATGGGGGTTTCGGACGAAAACTCACCTATTACAAAGGGACATCATTTTTAATAACTTATTTTAACTCCATACTTTTTGTGTGTTCTATATGCACCACTCAAAGGCACATCATCAATTTTCAACCCTTTCTGACTTCATTTGATATTTTTCATGCATTGAATGATTTACTTTGAGCTAAATGACCCTGAATTTGAAAAGCAGTACAAATGAACACTAAAAAGGTTTTAACTTGGCATGACATCATAATTTCACCCACATAGCAACTTCTAAAGAGTTGAGAGGGTTACGGCAAAAACTGGATGTACTTCGTGTACAAATTGGACAATCTCTTTCGAAGTATGGGGGTGTCAGACAAAAACTCAGCTATTACAAAGGGATATCATTTTTAATAACTTATTTTAACTCCATACTTTTTGTGTGTTCAATATGCACCATTCAAAGGCACATCATCAATTTTCAACCCTTTCTGATAACATTTGATATTTTTCATGCACTTAATGATTTATTTTGAGCTAAATGGCCCTGAATTTGAAAAGTAGTACAAATGAACTCTAAAAAGGTTGTAACTTGGCATGACACCGTAACTTCAACCACATAGCAACTTTTAAAGAGTTGAGAGGGTTACGGCAAAAACTAGATGCACTTCGTGTACAAATTGGATAATCTCATAAGAAGTAGGAGGGTTTCAGACGAAAACTCACCTATTACAAACGGATATCATTTTTAATAACTTATTTTAACTCCATACTTTTTGTGTGTTCAATATGCACCATTCAAAGGCACATCATCAATTTTCAACCCTTTCTAACTTCATTTGATATTTTTCATGCATTTAATGATTTATTTTGAGCTGGATGACCCTGAATTTTAAAAGCAGTACAAATGAACTCTGAAGAGGGTTTAACTGGGCATGACATCATAATTTCACCCACATAGCAACTTAGAAATTGTTCAGAGGGTTACAGCAAAAACTGGATGCACTTCGTGTACAAATTGGACAATCTCTTTCGAAGTACGGGGGTTTCGGACGAAAACTCACCTATTACAAAGGGACATCATTTTTAATAACTTATTTTAACTCCATTCTTTTTGTGTGTTCTATATGCACCACTCTAAGGCACATCATCAATTTTTAACCCTTTCTGACTTCATTTGATATTTTTTCATGCATTTAATGCTTTACTTTGAGCTAAATGACCCTGAATTTGAAAAGCAGTACAAATGAACTCTGAAAAGGTTTTAACTTGGCATGACATCATAATTTCACCCACATAGCAACTTCTAAAGAGTTGAGAGGGTTACGGCAAAAACTGGATGTACTTCGTGTAAATATTGGACAATCTCTTTCGAAGTATGGGGAGTGTCGGACAAAAACTCAGCTATTACAAAGGGATATCATATTTAATAACTTATTTTAACTCCATACTTTTTGTGTGTTCAATATGCACCATTCAAAGGCACATCATCAATTTTCAACCCTTTCTGATAACATTTGATATTTATCATGCACTTAATTATTTATTTTGAGCTAAATGGCCCTGAATTTGAAAAGTAGTACAAATGAACTCTAAAAAGGTTGTAACTTGGCATGACATCGTAACTTCACCCACATAGCAACTTCTAAAGAGTTGAGAGGGTTACGGCAAAAACTAGATGCACTTCGTGTACAAATTGGACAATCTCATAAGAAGTAGGAGGGTTTCACACGAAAACTCACCTATTACAAAGGGATATCATTTTTAATAACTTATTTTAACTCCATACTTTTTGTGTGTTCAATATGCACCATTCAAAGGCACACCATCAATTTTCAACCCTTTCTAACTTCATTTGATATTTTTCATGCATTTAATGATTTATTTTGAGCTGGATGACCCTGAATTTGAAAAGCAGTACAAATGAACTCTGAAGAGGTTTTAACTGGGCATGACATCATAATTTCACCCACATAGCAACTTAGAAATTGTTGAGAGGGTTACCGCAAAAACTGGATGCACTTCGTGTACAAATTGGACAATCTATTTCGAAGTATGGGGGTTTCGGACGAAAACTCACCTATTACAAAGGGACATCATTTTTAATAACTTATTTTAACTCCATACTTTTTGTGTGTTCTATATGCACCACTCAAAGGCACATCATCAATTTTCAACCCTTTCTGACTTCATTTGATATTTTTCATGCATTGAATGATTTACTTTGAGCTAAATGACCCTGAATTTGAAAAGCAGTACAAATGAACACTAAAAAGGTTTTAACTTGGCATGACATCATAATTTCACCCACATAGCAACTTCTAAAGAGTTGAGAGGGTTACGGCAAAAACTGGATGTACTTCGTGTACAAATTGGACAATCTCTTTCGAAGTATGGGGGTGTCAGACAAAAACTCAGCTATTACAAAGGGATATCATTTTTAATAACTTATTTTAACTCCATACTTTTTGTGTGTTCAATATGCACCATTCAAAGGCACATCATCAATTTTCAACCCTTTCTGATAACATTTGATATTTTTCATGCACTTAATGATTTATTTTGAGCTAAATGGCCCTGAATTTGAAAAGTAGTACAAATGAACTCTAAAAAGGTTGTAACTTGGCATGACACCGTAACTTCACCCACATAGCAACTTTTAAAGAGTTGAGAGGGTTACGGCAAAAACTAGATGCACTTCGTGTACAAATTGGATAATCTCATAAGAAGTAGGAGGGTTTCAGACGAAAACTCACCTATTACAAACGGATATCATTTTTAATAACTTATTTTAACTCCATACTTTTTGTGTGTTCAATATGCACCATTCAAAGGCACATCATCAATTTTCAACCCTTTCTAACTTCATTTGATATTTTTCATGCATTTAATGATTTATTTTGAGCTGGATGACCCTGAATTTGAAAGCAGTACAAATGAACTATGAAGAGGGTTTAACTGGGCATGACATCATAATTTCACCCACATAGCAACTTAGAAATTGTTCAGAGGGTTACAGCAAAAACTGGATGCACTTCGTGTACAAATTGGACAATCTCTTTCGAAGTAAGGGGGTTTCGGACGAAAACTCACCTATTACAAAGGGACATCATTTTTAATAACTTATTTTAACTCCATTCTTTTTGTGTGTTCTACATGCACCACTCTAAGGCACATCATCAATTTTTAACCCTTTCTGACTTCATTTGATATTTTTTCATGCATTTAATGCTTTACTTTGAGCTAAATGACCCTGAATTTGAAAAGCAGTACAAATGAACTCTGAAAAGGTTTTAACTTGGCATGACATCATAATTTCACCCACATAGCAACTTCTAAAGAGTTGAGAGGGTTACGGCAAAAACTGGATGTACTTCGTGTAAATATTGGACAATCTCTTTCGAAGTATGGGGAGTGTCGGACAAAAACTTAGCTATTACAAAGGGATATCATATTTAATAACTTATTTTAACTCCATACTTTTTGTGTGTTCAATATGCACCATTCAAAGGCACATCATCAATTTTCAACCCTTTCTGATAACATTTGATATTTATCATGCACTTAATTATTTATTTTGAGCTAAATGGCCCTGAATTTGAAAAGTAGTACAAATGAACTCTAAAAAGGTTGTAACTTGGCATGACATCGTAACTTCACCCACATAGCAACTTCTAAAGAGTTGAGAGGGTTACGGCAAAAACTAGATGCACTTCGTGTACAAATTGGACAATCTCATAAGAAGTAGGAGGGTTTCACACGAAAACTCACCTATTATAAAGGGATATCATTTTTAATAACTTATTTTAACTCCATACTTTTTGTGTGTTCAATATGCACCATTCAAAGGCACATCATCAATTTTCAACCCTTTCTAACTTCATTTGATATTTTTCATGCATTTAATGATTTATTTTGAGCTGGATGACCCTGAATTTGAAAAGCAGTACAAATGAACTCTGAAAAGGTTTTAACTCGGCATGACATCATAATTTCACCCACATAGCAACTTATAAAGTGTTGAGAGCGTTATGGCAAAAACTGGATGCACTTCGTGTACAAATTGGACAATATCTTTGGAAGTATGGGGATTTCGGATGAAAAGTCATCTATTACAAAGGGATTTCATTTTTCATAACTTATTATAACTCCATACTTTTTGTGTGTTCAATATGCACCATTCAAAGGCACATCATCAATTTTCAACCCTTTCTGACTTCATTTGATACTTTTCATGCATTTAATGATTTATTTTGAGCTAAATGACCCTGAATTTGAAAAGCAGTACAAATGAACTCTGAAAAGGTTTTAACTTGGGATGACATCGTAATTTCACCCACATAGCAACTTCTAAAGAGTTGAGAGGGTTACGGCAAAAACTGGATGCACTTCGTGTACAAATTGGACAAACTCATAAGAAGTCGGAGGGTTTCGCACGAAAACTCATCTATTACAATGGGATTTCATTTTTAATAACTTATTTTAACTCAATGGTTTTTGTGTGTTCAATATGCACCGTTGAAGGGCACATCATCAATTTTAAACCCTTTCTGATTTCATTTGATATTTTTCATCCATTTAATGATTTATTTTGAGCTAGATGACCCTGAATTTGAAAAGCCGTACAAATGAACTCTGAAAAGCTTTTAACTCGGCATGACATCATAATTTCACCCACATAGCAACTTATAAAGGGTTGAGAGCATTACGGCAAAAACTGGATGCACTTCGTGTACAAATTGGACAATCTCTTTCGAAGTATGGGGATTTCGGATGAAAAGTCATCTATTACAAAGGGATTTCATTTTTCATAACTTATTATAACTCCATACTTTTTGTGTGTTCAATATGCACCATTCAAAGGCACATCATCAATTTTCAACCCTTTCTGACTTCATTTGATATTTTTCATGCATTTAATGATTTATTTTTAGCTAAATGGCCCTGAATTTGAAAAGTAGTACAAACAAACTCTAAAAAGGTTGTAACTTCGCATGACATCATAATTTCACCCACATAGCAACTTCTAAAGAGTTGAGAGGGTTACGGCAAAAACAGGATGCACTTCATGTACAAATTGGACAATCTCATAAGAAGTATGAGGGTTTGAGACGAAAACTCATCAATTACAAAGGGATTTCATTTTTAATAACTTATTTTAATTCAATAGTTTTTGTGTGTTCAATATGCACCATTCAAAGGCACATCATCAATTTTCAACCCTTTCTGACCTCATTTGATATTTTTCATGCATTTAATGATTTATCTTGAGCTAGATGACCTTGAATTTGAAAAGTAGTACAAATGAACTCTGAAAAGGTTTTAACTTGGCATGACATCATAATTTCACCCACATAGCAACTTCTAAAGAGTTGAGAGGGTTACGGCAAAAACTGGATGTACTTCATGTACAAATTGGACAATCTCTTTCGAAGTATGGGGGTGTGGGACAAAAACTCGGCTATTACAAAGGGATATCATTTTTAGTAACTTATTTTGACTCCATACTTTTTGTGTGTTCAATATGCACCATTCAAAGGCACATCATCAATTTTCAAACCTTTCTGAGTACATTTGATATTTGTCATGCACTTAATGATTTATTTTGAGCTAAATGGCCCTGAATTTGAAAAGTAGTACAAATGAACTCTAGAAAGGTTGTAACTTCGCATGACATCGTAACTTCACCCACATAGCAACTTCTAAAGAGTTGAGAGGGTTACGGCAAAAACTAGATGCACTTCGTGTACAAATTGGACAATCTCATAACAAGTAGGAGGGTTTGAGACGAAAACTCATCAATTACAAAGGGATTTCATTTTTAATAACTTATTTTAACTACATACTTTTTGGGTGTTCAATATGCACCATTCAAAGGCACATCATCAATTTTCAACCCTTTCGAACTTCATTTGATATTTTTCATGCATTTAATGATTTATTTTGAGCTGGATGACCCTGAATTTGAAAAGCAGTACAAATAAACTCTGAAAAGGTTTTAACTTGGCATGACATCATAATTTCACCCACATAGCAACTTCTAAAGAGTTGAGAGGGTTACGGCAAAAACTGGATGTACTTCGTGTACAAATTGGACAATCTCTTTCGAAGTATGGGGGTTTCGGATGAAAACTCACCTATTACAAAGGGATATCATTTTTAATAACTTATTTTCACTCCATACTTTTTGTGTTTCCAATATGCACCATTCAAAGGCACATCATCAATTTTCATCCCTTTCTGACTTCATTTGATACTCTTCATGCATTTCATGATTTATTTTGAGCTAAATGACCCTGAATTTGAAAAGGAGTACAAATGAACTCTGAAAAGGTTTTAACTTGGCATTGTTGGGGAACGTCGCATGGGAAACAAAAATTTTCCTACGCACACGCAAACCTATCCATGGTGATGAGCATCTACGAGAGGGAGAGTGGATCTACGTACCCTTGTAGATCGCTAAGCGGGAAGCGTTAAGAAACGCGGTTGGTGTAGTCGAACTTCTTCGCGATCCAAATCGCCGAGCGTCCCGCGATCCAATCACGAACCGTCCCGCGAACACATCATGATCCGTCCCGTGAACTCATCACGATCCGTCTCACGATCTTGATCACGATCTGTCCCGCGAACTCATCACGATCCGTTCCGTGATCACATCACGAACCGTCTCGCGATCTCGATCACGGTCCTTCCGATCTAGCGCCGAACGGACGGCACCTCCGCGTTCAGCACACGTGCAGCTTGATGACGATCTCCACCATCTTGATCCAGCAAGAGGAGGTGGAGATGAGAGAGAGTTCACCGGTAGCATGACGGCGCTCCGGTGATGGTGGTGGTGGAGCAATTCCGGCAGGGCTTCGCCTAAGCGCTGCAGAAATCCGATCTAGAGGAGAAACTGTGCACCGGTGAAACGGGTAGCACGTGGCCGGAAATTCTGTCCAAAAACCACCCAATCCACTAGTATATATAGGAGGAGAGGAGAGGAGAGGCAGCCAAGGCCTTTGGGTCGGCCGAAATAGGAGGTGGGAGCAATCCTACTTCACCTCCAATCCTAGTTGGAGTAGGATTGCCTCCTATTGGCTGATTTTCCACTTTTTGCTTTAGGACTTTCTCTCCTACGCCATGGGCCTTTGTGGCTGTTTTCCCAGCCCACTAAGGGCTGGTTATTATTCTCCCACAGCCCATGGACCTCTTGGGGTCGAAATACCCCTCCCGGAGGTCCTCCGGTACACTACCGGTACTCCCGGTACAATACCGATACTCCCGGTACACTACCGATGAGCCCGAAACTTTTCCGGAAACCAAACTGGGACTTCCTATATATGAATCTTTACCTCCGGACCATTCCGGAGCTCCTCGTGACGTCCGGGATCTCATCCGGGACTCCGAACAACCTTCGGTCACCACCATACATAACTCTACACTACCGAAACGTCACCGAACCTTAAGTGTGCAGACCCTGCGGGTTCGAGAACTATGTAGACATGACCGAGACACCTCTACGGTCAATAACCAATGGCGGGACCTGGACGTCCACATTGGTTCCTACATATTCTACGAAGATCTTTATCGGTCGAACCTCTATGTCAAGGATTCAGTTAATCCCGTATAACGTCCCCTTTGTTCTTCGGTATGTTACTTGCCCGAGATTCGATCGTCGGTATCTCCATACCTAGTTCAACCTCGTTACTGGCAAGTCTCTTTACTCGTTCCGTAATACAAGATCCCGTGACTAACAATTAGCCACATTGCTTGCAAGGCTTGTTGTGATGTTGTATTACCGAGTGGGCCCTGAGATACCTCTCCGTCACACGGAGTAACAAATCCCAGTCTCGATCCATGCCAACTCAACAAACACCATCGGAGATACCTGTAGAGCACCTTTATAGTCACCCAGTTACGTTGCGACGTTTGATACACACAAGGCACTCCTCCGATATCCGTGAGTTGCATGATCTCATGGTCATAGGAACATATACTTGACATGCAGAAAACAGTAGCAATAAACTGACACGATCATATGCTATGTTTGTAGTTTGGGTCTTATCCATCACATCATTCTCCTAATGATGTGATCCCGTTATCAAATGACATCTCATGTCCATGGCTAGGAAACCTTAACCATCCTTTGATCAACGAGCTAGTCCATTAGAGGCATACTAGGGACATGGTTTTGTCTATGTATCCACACATGCATTTAAGTCTCCGATCAATACAGTTATAGCATGGATAATAAACGATTATCATGAACAAGGAAATATGATAATAACTAATTTATTATTGCCTCTAGGGCATATTTCCAACAGTCTCCCACTTGCACTAGAGTCAATAATCTAGTTCACATCACCATGTGATTCGCATTGTTATGAATCTAACACCCAATGAGTTTTGGGGCTCGATCATGCTTTGCATGTGAGAGAGGTCTTATAGTCAACGGGTCTGCGATATTAAGATCCGTGTGTACTTTGCAAATCTCTATGTCAAACCGTAATCACTGCTACCACACTCCACTTGGTACTATTTCCAAATGGCTGCTCCACTATACGTATCCAGATTGCTACTACTAGTCATCCGGATAGGTGTTAAAGCTTGCATCGACGTAACTCTTTACGACGAACTCTTTATCACCTCCATAATCAAGAAACATTTCCTTAGTCCTCTGGTTACTAAGGATAATTCCGACCGCTGTCCAGTGATCCACTCCTGGACCACTCTTGTACCCCTTGACAGACTCGTGGCAAGGCACACATAGGTGCGGTACACAGCATGGCATAATATAGAGCCTATGGCTAAGGCATAGGGGACGACATTCATCCTTTCTCTTTCTTCTGCCGTTGTCGAGCTTTGAGTCTCACTCAACTTCACACCTTACAAATCAGACGAGAACTATTTCTCTGGCTGATCCATTTTGAACTCTTTCAAAATCTTGTCAAGGTATGCACTCATTGAAAATCTCATCAAGCATCTTGATCTATCTCTATAGATTTTGATGCTCAACAATTAGGTAGCTTTATCCAGGTCTTCCTTAGAAAAACACTTTTCAAACAACCTTTTATGCCTTCCAGAAATTCTACATTATTTCCGATCAACAATATGTCAACCACATATACTTATCAGAAACTCTATAGTGCTCCCACTCACTTTATTGCAAATACAAGTTTCTCGTAAACTTTGTATAAACATCAAAAACTTTGATCACCTCATCAAAGTGTATATTCCAACTCCGAGATGCTTGCTTCAGTCCATGGAAGGATCACCAAAGCTTGCACACCTTTTAGCATCCTTAGGACTGACAAAACCTTCTGGTTGTATCACATACAACCTTTCCTCAAGTAAACCGTTAAGGAAATGATGTTTTGACATCCATCTGTCAGATTTCATAATTGAAAACGCAGCAACTGCTAACATAATTCCAACAGACTTTAGCACCACTACGAGTGAGAAAATCTCATCGTAGTCAACTCCTTGAACTTGTCACAAACAACTTTGCAACAAGTCGAGCTTTACAAATGGTGATATTTACCATCAGCGTCTGTCTTCATTTTTAAAGATCCATTTGTACTCAACGACCTGCCGTCCAACGAGCAAGTCTACCAAAGTCTATACTTGGTTTTCATACATGGATCCTATCTCGGATTTCATGGTCTCATCCATTTGTCGGAATCCGGGCCCATCATCGCTTCTCCATAGCTCGTAGGTTCATCACTGTCCAACAACATGACCTTTAAGACAGGGTTGTTGTACCACTCAAGAGCAGTACACGTCCTTGTCGACCTACGAGGTTCGATAGTAACTTGATCCGAAGCTTCATGATCATCATCATTAACTTCTTTCTTCAACTAACATAGGCTTCACAGAAACAACTTTCTGCGCTGCGCTACTCTGATTGAAACAAGGTTCAATAACCTCATCAAGTTCTATCTTCCTCCCACTCAATTCTTTCGAGGGAAACCTTTTCTCAGGAAAGGATCCATTCCAGCAACAAACACTTTGCACTCGGATCTGAGATAGAAGGTATACCCAACTGTTCTTGGCGTATTCTATGAAGATGCATTTGTCCGCTTTGGGTTTGAGCTCATTAGGTGAAAACATTTTCCACACAAGCTTCGCAGCCCCAAACATCAAGAAATGACAGCTTTAGGTTTCTATCAAACCATAATTCACACGGTGTCATCTCAACGGATTTAGATGGTGCCCTATTTTAAAGTGAATGCGGTTGTCTCTAATGCATAACCCTAAAACGATAGTATTAAAACGATAAGAGACATCATAGTATGTGCTATATCAAATAAGGCATGACTACGACGTTCGGACACACCATCACACTATGGTGTTCCAGGTGGCGTGAGTTGTGAAACAACTTTCACATTGTCTAAATTTGTATGCCAAACTCGTAACCCAGATATTCACCTCCACGATCATATCGCAGAAATTTTTATCTTCTTGTCACGATGATCTTTAAACTTCACTCTGAACTTTGCTTTGAACCTTTCAAACAATTCAGACTTGTGTTTCATTAAGTAAATATACACTATATCTACTCAAATCATCAGTGAAGGTAAGAAAACAATGATATTCACTGCAAGCTATAAACACTCATTGGATCGTATACATCAACATGCATTGTTTCCAATAAGTCACTTGCCCGTTTCATCAAGCCAGAAAACGGGGTTTAGTCATCTTACCAAAAGGCATGGTCCGCATGTCTCAACCGATTCAAAATCGAATGAGTCCAAAGATCCATCAACATGGAGTTTCTTCATGCGCTTTATACCAATATGACATTTAGCGGCAGTGCCACAAGTATGTGGTACTATCATTATTAACTTTGCATCCTTTGGCATCATTGTTATGAACATGTGTATTACTATGATCAAGATTCAATGAACCACACTTACTAGGTGCATGACCATTGAAGGTATTTATTCATGTAAGCAGAATAACCATTATTCTCTAACTTGAATGAATAACCGTGTTGCAATAAACATGATCTAATCACGTTCATGCTTCAATGCAAAACACCAAATAAAATTTAGGTTCGTCACTAATCCCGAAGGTAGAGAGAGCGTGCGATGTTTGATCATATCAACCTTGGAAACATTTCCAACACACATCGTCACCTCACACTTAGCTAGTTCTCCATTTATTCCGTAGCTTTTATTTCGAGCAACCGAACCGGTATCCAATACCCAGGTGCTACTAGGAGTACTAGCAAGGTACACATCAATAACATGCATATCAAATATACTTCTGTCGACTTAGCCAGCCTTCTTATCTACCATGTATCCAGGGTTGTTCCGCTTCAGTGACCGTTCTCCTCATAATGGAAGCACTCAGTCTCGGGTTTAGGTTCAACTTTGGGCTGCTTCACTGGAGCAGCAACTGACTTGCCATCCATGAAGTTTCCCTACTTGCCCTTGCCCTTCTCGAAACTAGTGGTTTTTACTAACCATCAACACTTTGATGCTCCTTTTTGACTTCTACCTTCGCGGTGTCAAAACATCGCGAGAAGCTCAGGAATCATTTCTATCCCTGGCAATTTATAGTTTATCACCAAGTTCTAGTAGCTTAGTGATAGTGACTTGGAGAACTATATCAATCACTATCTTATCTGGAAGATCAACTCCCACTCGATTCAAGCGATTGTGGCACCTAGACAATCTAAGCACATGCTCAACTATTGAGCTATTCTCTTTCGTCTTGCAAGCAAAGAATCTTTGTTTGAGATCTCATATCTCATAACACGGGCACGAGCCTGAGATCACAATCTCAGCTCTTAGAACATCTCGTATGTTCCGTGACGTTCAAAACGTCTTGGAGCCTCAATTCTAAGTCGTAATGCATGACGCACTAAACTATCAAGTAGTCATCAGAACGTGCCTGTCAGATGTTCACAACATCTACAGACGACGCTAGAGGGGGTGGCGTACCGAACGGTGCATTAAGGACATAAGCCTTCTGTGCAGCAATGAGGACAATCCTCATATCACGGACCCAGTCCGCAATATTGCTACCATCATCTTTCAACTCTATTTCTCTAGGAACATATAAAAACACACGGGAGCTACAGTGCGAGCTAGTAATCTACAACATAATTTGCAAAGACACTACTGACTATGTTCATGATAATGAGTTCAATTAATCATATTACTTAAGAACTCCCACTCAAATTGACATCCCTCAGGTCATCTGAGTGTCACATGATCCAAATTCACCAACTCGAGTCCGATCATCACGTGAGTTGAGGTGGCTTCAATGGTGAACATCATTATGTTGATCATATCTACTATATGACTCATGCTCGACCTTTCGGTCTCTTGTGTTCCGAGGCCATGTCTGTACATGCTAGGCTCGTCAAGTTTAACCCGAGTGTTCCGCATGTGCAAATCTGTCTTGCACCCGTTGTATGTGAACGTAGAGTCTATCACACCCGATCATCACGTGGTGTCTCAACACGACGAACTTTCGCAACGGTGCACACTTGGGGAGAACACAATTTATCTTGAAATTAAGTGAGGGATCACCTTATAATGCTACCGTCGTCCTAAGCAAAACAAGGTGCATAAAAGGATTAACATCTCATGCAATTCATAAGTGACATGATATGGCCATCAACTTGTGTTTAAGATCTCCATCTTCGAAACACCGGCATGATCTCCATCGTCACCGGCACGACACCATGATCTCCATCAACGTGTCGCCATCGGGGTTGTCACGCCCTGCATGCTTCTACTACTATTGCTACCGTAGCGATAAAGTAAAGCATTACATAGCGCTTTAATGATTGACACGCAGGTCATACAATAATTAAAGACAACCCTATGGCTCCTGCCGGTTGCCGTAATCACCGACATGCAAGTCGTGATAATCTATACATCACATGATCATCTCATACATCACATATATCTCATCATGTAATTGGCCATATCATATCACAACATACCCTGCAAAAACAAGTTAGACGTCCTCTAATTGTTGTTGCATGTTTTACGTGGCTGCTACGGGTATCTAGCAAGAACAATTCTCACCTACGCAAAACCACAACGGTGATACACTAGTTTGCTTTTCAACCTTCTCAAGGACCGCCTTTGTCGGATCCGATCCAACTAGAGTAAGAGAAACTGTCACCCGCAAGCCAGCTAAGCAACAAGTTGCATCGCGGGAACCGGTCTCTCGTAAGCGTACGAGTAATGTTGGTCCGGGCCGCTTCATCTCACAATACCGCTGAACCAAAATCCGACCAAGGGAGGAAGCAATCTAAGCATCAACGCCCACAAACCTTTTGTGTTCTACTCGAGATCTCATCGAACCATCAACCTAGCTCATGATGCCACTGTTGGGGAACGTCGCATGGGAAACAAAAATTTTCCTACGCACACGCAAACCTATCCATGGTGATGAGCATCTACGAGAGGGAGAGTGGATCTACGTACCCTTGTAGATCGCTAAGCGGGAAGCGTTAAGAAACGCGGTTGGTGTAGTCGAACTTCTTCGCGATCCAAATCGCCGAGCGTCCCGCGATCCAATCACGAACCGTCCCGCGAACACATCATGATCCGTCCCGTGAACTCATCACGATCCGTCTCACGATCTTGATCACGATCTGTCCCGCGAACTCATCACGATCCGTTCCGTGATCACATCACGAACCGTCTCGCGATCTCGATCACGGTCCTTCCGATCTAGCGCCGAACGGACGGCACCTCCGCGTTCAGCACACGTGCAGCTTGATGACGATCTCCACCATCTTGATCCAGCAAGAGGAGGTGGAGATGAGAGAGAGTTCACCGGTAGCATGACGGCGCTCCGGTGATGGTGGTGGTGGAGCAATTCCGGCAGGGCTTCGCCTAAGCGCTGCAGAAATCCGATCTAGAGGAGAAACTGTGCACCGGTGAAACGGGTAGCACGTGGCCGGAAATTCTGTCCAAAAACCACCCAATCCACTAGTATATATAGGAGGAGAGGAGAGGAGAGGCAGCCAAGGCCTTTGGGTCGGCCGAAATAGGAGGTGGGAGCAATCCTACTTCACCTCCAATCCTAGTTGGAGTAGGATTGCCTCCTATTGGCTGATTTTCCACTTTTTGCTTTAGGACTTTCTCTCCTACGCCATGGGCCTTTGTGGCTGTTTTCCCAGCCCACTAAGGGCTGGTTATTATTCTCCCACAGCCCATGGACCTCTTGGGGTCGAAATACCCCTCCCGGAGGTCCTCCGGTACACTACCGGTACTCCCGGTACAATACCGATACTCCCGGTACACTACCGATGAGCCCGAAACTTTTCCGGAAACCAAACTGGGACTTCCTATATATGAATCTTTACCTCCGGACCATTCCGGAGCTCCTCGTGACGTCCGGGATCTCATCCGGGACTCCGAACAACCTTCGGTCACCACCATACATAACTCTACACTACCGAAACGTCACCGAACCTTAAGTGTGCAGACCCTGCGGGTTCGAGAACTATGTAGACATGACCGAGACACCTCTACGGTCAATAACCAATGGCGGGACCTGGACGTCCACATTGGTTCCTACATATTCTACGAAGATCTTTATCGGTCGAACCTCTATGTCAAGGATTCAGTTAATCCCGTATAACGTCCCCTTTGTTCTTCGGTATGTTACTTGCCCGAGATTCGATCGTCGGTATCTCCATACCTAGTTCAACCTCGTTACTGGCAAGTCTCTTTACTCGTTCCGTAATACAAGATCCCGTGACTAACAATTAGCCACATTGCTTGCAAGGCTTGTTGTGATGTTGTATTACCGAGTGGGCCCTGAGATACCTCTCCGTCACACGGAGTAACAAATCCCAGTCTCGATCCATGCCAACTCAACAAACACCATCGGAGATACCTGTAGAGCACCTTTATAGTCACCCAGTTACGTTGCGACGTTTGATACACACAAGGCACTCCTCCGATATCCGTGAGTTGCATGATCTCATGGTCATAGGAACATATACTTGACATGCAGAAAACAGTAGCAATAAACTGACACGATCATATGCTATGTTTGTAGTTTGGGTCTTATCCATCACATCATTCTCCTAATGATGTGATCCCGTTATCAAATGACATCTCATGTCCATGGCTAGGAAACCTTAACCATCCTTTGATCAACGAGCTAGTCCATTAGAGGCATACTAGGGACATGGTTTTGTCTATGTATCCACACATGCATTTAAGTCTCCGATCAATACAGTTATAGCATGGATAATAAACGATTATCATGAACAAGGAAATATGATAATAACTAATTTATTATTGCCTCTAGGGCATATTTCCAACAGGCATGACATCGTAATTTCACCCACATAGCAACTTCTAAAGAGTTGAGAGGGTTACGACAAAAACTGGGTGCACTTCGTGTACAAATTTGACAAACTCATAAGAAGTAGGAGGGTTTCGGACGAAAACTCATCTATTACAAAGGGATTTCATTTTTAATAACTTATTTTAACTCAATAGTTTTTGTGTGTTCAATATGCACCGTTCAAGGGCACATCATCAATTTTCAACCCTTTCTGATTTCATTTGATATTTTCATCCATTTAATGATTTATTTTGAGCTAGATGACCCTGAATTTGAAAAGTAGTACAAATGAACTCTGAAAAGGTTTTAACTCGGCATGACATCATAATTTCACCCACATAGCAACTTCTAAAGGGTTGAGAGCGCTACGGCAAAAACTGGATGCACTTCGTGTACAAATTAGACAATCTCTTTCGAAGTATGGGGATTTCGGATGAAAAGTCATCTATTACAAAGGGATATCATTTTTAATAACTTATTTTCACTCCATACTTTTTGTGTTTTCAATATGCACCATTCAAAGGCACATCATCAATTTTCATCCCTTTCTGACTTCATTTGATACTTTTCATGCATTTCATGATTTATTTTGAGCTAAATGACCCTGAATTTGAAAAGTAGTACAAATGAACTCTGAAAAGGTTTTAACTTGGCATGACATCATAATTTCACCCACATAGCAACTTGTAAAGAGTTGATAGGGTTACGGCAAAAACTGGATGCACTTCGTGTACAAATTGGATAATCTCATAAGAAGTAGAAGGTTTCAGACGAAAACTCAACTATTACAAAGGGATTTCATTTTTAATAACTTATTTAAACTCCATAGTTTTTGTGTGTTCAATATGCGCCGCTCAAGGGCACATCACCAATTTTCAACCCTTTCTGATTTCATTTGATATTTTTCATCCATTTAATGATTTATTTTGAGCAAGATGACCCTAAATTTGAAAAGCAGTACAAATGAACTCTGAAAAGGTTTTAACTCGGCATGACATCATAATTTCACCCACATAGCAACTTCTAAAGGGTTGAGAGCATTACGGCAAAAACTGGATGCACTTCGTTTACAAATTGGACAATCTCTTTCGAAGTATCGGGGTTTCGGATGAAAACTCATCTGTTACAAAGGGATTTCATTTTTAATAAATTATTCTAACTCCATACTTTTTGTGTTTTCAATATGCACCATTCAAAGGCACATTATCAATTTTCAACCCTTTCAGACTTCATTCGATATTTTTCATGCATTTAGATTTATTTTGAGCTAAATGACCCTGAATTTGAAAACTAGTACAAATGAACTCTAAAAAGGTTGCAACTTGGCATGACATCATAATTTCACCCACATAGCAACTTCTAAAGAGTTGAGAGGGTTACGGCAAAAACTGGATGTACTTCATGTACAAATTGGACAATCTCTTTCGAAGTATGGGGGTGTGGGACAAAAACTCGGCTATTACAAAGGGATATCATTTTTAGTAACTTATTTTGACTCCATACTTTTTGTGTGTTCAATATGCACCATTCAAAGGCACATCATCAATTTTCAACCCTTTCTGATTACATTTGATATTTGTCATGCACTTAATGATTTATTTTGAGCTAAATGGCCCTGAATTTGAAAAGTAGTACAAATGAACTCTAGAAAGGTTGTAACTTCGCATGACATCGTAACTTCACCCACATAGCAACTTCTAAAGAGTTGAGAGGGTTACGGCAAAAACTAGATGCACTTCGTGTACAAATTGGACAATCTCATAACAAGTAGGTGGGTTTCAGACGAAAACTCATCAATTACAAAGGGATTTCATTTTTAATAACTTATTTTAACTACATACTTTTTGGGTGTTCAATATGTACCATTCAAAGGCACATCATCAATTTTCAACCCTTTCGAACTTCATTTGATATTTTTCATGCATTTAATGATTTATTTTGAGCTGGATGACCCTGAATTTGAAAAGCAGTACAAATAAACTCTGAAAAGGTTTTAACTTGGCATGACATCATAATTTCACCCACATAGCAACTTCTAAAGAGTTGAGAGGGTTACGGCAAAAACTGGATGTACTTCGTGTACAAATTGGACAATCTCTTTCGAAGTATGGGGGTTTCGGACGAAAACTCACCTATTACAAAGGGATATCATTTTTAATAACTTATTTTCACTCCATACTTTTTGTGTTTTCAATATGCACCATTCAAAGGCACATCATCAATTTTCATCCCTTTCTGACTTCATTTGATACTTTTCATGCATTTCATGATTTATTTTGAGCTAAATGACCCTAAATTTGAAAAGTAGTACAAATGAACTCTGAAAAGGTTTTAACTTGGCATGACATCATAATTTCACCCACATAGCAACTTGTAAAGAGTTGATAGGGTTACGGCAAAAACTGGATGCACTTCGTGTACAAATTCGATAATCTCATAAGAAGTAGAAGGTTTCAGACGAAAACTCAACTATTACAAAGGGATTTCATTTTTAATAACTTATTTAAACTCCATAGTTTTTGTGTGTTCAATATGCACCGCTCAAGGGCACATCACCAATTTTCAACCCTTTCTGATTTCATTTGATATTTTTCATCCATTTAATGATTTATTTTGAGCAAGATGACCCTAAATTTGAAAAGCAGTACAAATGAACTCTGAAAAGGTTTTAACTCGGCATGACATCATAATTTCACCCACATAGCAACTTCTAAAGGGTTGAGAGCGTTACGGCAAAAACTGGATGCACTTCGTGTACAAATTGGACAATCTCTTTCGAAGTATGGGGGTTTCGGATGAAATCTCATCTGTTACAAAGGGATTTCATTTTTAATAAATTATTCTAACTCCATACTTTTTGTGTGTTGAATATGCACCATTCAAAGGCACATCATCAATTTTCAACCCTTTCAGACGTCATTTGATATTTTTCATGCATTTAATGATTTATTTTGAGCGAGATGACCCTGAATTTGAAAACTAGTACAAATGAACTCTGAAAAGGTTTTAACTTGGCATGACATCATAATTTCACGCACATAGCAACTTCTAAAGAGTTGATAGGGTTACGGAAAAAACTGGATGCACTTCGTGTACAAATTGGATAATCTCATAAGAAGTAGGAGGGTTTCAGATGAAAACTCATCTATTACAAAGGGATTTCATTTTTAATAACTTATTTAAACTCCATACTTTTTGTGTGTTCAATATGCACCATTCAAAGGGACATCATCAATTTTCAACCCTTTCTGACTTCATTTGATATTTTTCATGCATTTAATGATTTATTTTGAGATAAATGACCCTGAATTTGAAAAGGAGTAGAAATGAACTCTGAAAAGGTTTTAACTTGGCATGACATCGTAATTTCACCCACATAGCAGCTTCTAAAGAGTTGAGAGGGCTACGGCAAAAACTGGATGCACTTCGTGTACAAATTGGACAACCACATAAGAAGTAGGAGGGTTTCGGACGAAAACTCATTTATTACAAAGGGATTTCATTTTTAATAACTTATTTTAACTCAATAGTTTTTGTGTGTTCAATATGCACCGTTCAAGGGCGCATCATCAATTTTCAACCCTTTCTGATTTTATTTGATATTTTTCATCCATTTAATGATTTATATTGAGCTAGATGACCCTGCATTTGAAAGGCAGTACAAATGAACTCTGAAAAGGTTTTAACTCGGCATGACATCGTAATTTCACCCACATAGCAACTTCTAAAGGGTTGAGAGCATTACGGCAAAAACTGGATGCACTTCGTTTACAAATTGGACAATCTCTTTCGAAGTATCGGGGTTTCGGATGAAAACTCATCTGTTACAAAGGGATTTCATTTTTAATAAATTATTCTAACTCCATACTTTTTGTGTTTTCAATATGCACCATTCAAAGGCACATTATCAATTTTCAACCCTTTCAGACTTCATTCGATATTTTTCATGCATTTAGATTTATTTTGAGCTAAATGACCCTGAATTTGAAAACTAGTACAAATGAACTCTAAAAAGGTTGCAACTTGGCATGACATCATAATTTCACCCACATAGCAACTTCTAAAGAGTTGAGAGGGTTACGGCAAAAACTGGATGTACTTCATGTACAAATTGGACAATCTCTTTCGAAGTATGGGGGTGTGGGACAAAAACTCGGCTATTACAAAGGGATATCATTTTTAGTAACTTATTTTGACTCCATACTTTTTGTGTGTTCAATATGCACCATTCAAAGGCACATCATCAATTTTCAACCCTTTCTGATTACATTTGATATTTGTCATGCACTTAATATTTATTTTGAGCTAAATGGCCCTGAATTTGAAAAGTAGTACAAATGAACTCTAGAAAGGTTGTAACTTCGCATGACATCGTTACTTCACCCACATAGCAACTTCTAAAGAGTTGAGAGGGTTACGGCAAAAACTAGATGCACTTCGTGTACAAATTGGACAATCTCATAACAAGTAGGTGGGTTTCAGACGAAAACTCATCAATTACAAAGGGATTTCATTTTTAATAACTTATTTTAACTACATACTTTTTGGGTGTTCAATATGTACCATTCAAAGGCACATCATCAATTTTCAACCCTTTCGAACTTCATTTGATATTTTTCATGCATTTAATGATTTATTTTGAGCTGGATGACCCTGAATTTGAAAAGCAGTACAAATAAACTCTGAAAAGGTTTTAACTTGGCATGACATCATAATTTCACCCACATAGCAACTTCTAAAGAGTTGAGAGGGTTACGGCAAAAACTGGATGTACTTCGTGTACAAATTGGACAATCTCTTTCGAAGTATGGGGGTTTCGGACGAAAACTCACCTATTACAAAGGGATATCATTTTTAATAACTTATTTTCACTCCATACTTTTTGTGTTTTCAATATGCACCATTCAAAGGCACATCATCAATTTTCATCCCTTTCTGACTTCATTTGATACTTTTCATGCATTTCATGATTTATTTTGAGCTAAATGACCCTAAATTTGAAAAGTAGTACAAATGAACTCTGAAAAGGTTTTAACTTGGCATGACATCATAATTTCACCCACATAGCAACTTGTAAAGAGTTGATAGGGTTACGGCAAAAACTGGATGCACTTCGTGTACAAATTCGATAATCTCATAAGAAGTAGAAGGTTTCAGACGAAAACTCAACTATTACAAAGGGATTTCATTTTTAATAACTTATTTAAACTCCATAGTTTTTGTGTGTTCAATATGCACCGCTCAAGGGCACATCACCAATTTTCAACCCTTTCTGATTTCATTTGATATTTTTCATCCATTTAATGATTTATTTTGAGCAAGATGACCCTAAATTTGAAAAGCAGTACAAATGAACTCTGAAAAGGTTTTAACTCGGCATGACATCATAATTTCACCCACATAGCAACTTCTAAAGGGTTGAGAGCGTTACGGCAAAAACTGGATGCACTTCGTGTACAAATTGGACAATCTCTTTCGAAGTATGGGGGTTTCGGATGAAATCTCATCTGTTACAAAGGGATTTCATTTTTAATAAATTATTCTAACTCCATACTTTTTGTGTGTTGAATATGCACCATTCAAAGGCACATCATCAATTTTCAACCCTTTCAGACGTCATTTGATATTTTTCATGCATTTAATGATTTATTTTGAGCGAGATGACCCTGAATTTGAAAACTAGTACAAATGAACTCTGAAAAGGTTTTAACTTGGCATGACATCATAATTTCACGCACATAGCAACTTCTAAAGAGTTGATAGGGTTACGGAAAAAACTGGATGCACTTCGTGTACAAATTGGATAATCTCATAAGAAGTAGGAGGGTTTCAGATGAAAACTCATCTATTACAAAGGGATTTCATTTTTAATAACTTATTTAAACTCCATACTTTTTGTGTGTTCAATATGCACCATTCAAAGGGACATCATCAATTTTCAACCCTTTCTGACTTCATTTGATATTTTTCATGCATTTAATGATTTATTTTGAGATAAATGACCCTGAATTTGAAAAGGAGTAGAAATGAACTCTGAAAAGGTTTTAACTTGGCATGACATCGTAATTTCACCCACATAGCAGCTTCTAAAGAGTTGAGAGGGCTACGGCAAAAACTGGATGCACTTCGTGTACAAATTGGACAACCACATAAGAAGTAGGAGGGTTTCGGACGAAAACTCATTTATTACAAAGGGATTTCATTTTTAATAACTTATTTTAACTCAATAGTTTTTGTGTGTTCAATATGCACCGTTCAAGGGCGCATCATCAATTTTCAACCCTTTCTGATTTTATTTGATATTTTTCATCCATTTAATGATTTATATTGAGCTAGATGACCTTGCATTTGAAAGGCAGTACAAATGAACTCTGAAAAGGTTTTAACTCGGCATGACATCGTAATTTCACCCACATAGCAACTTCTAAAGGGTTGAGAGCATTACGGCAAAAACTGGATGCACTTCGTGCAGAAATTGGACAATCTCTTTCGAAGTATGGGGGTTTCGGACGAAAACTCACCTATTACAAAGGGATATCATTTTTAATAACTTATTTTCACTCCATACTTTTTGTGTTTTCAATATGCACCATTCAAAGGCACATCATCAATTTTCATCCCTTTCTGACTTCATTTGATACTTTTCACGCATTTCATGATTTATTTTGAGCTAAATGACCCTGAATTTGAAAAGCAGTACAAATGAACTCTGAAAAGGTTTTTACTTGGCATGACATCGTAATTTCACCCACATAGCAACTTCTAAAGAGTTGAGGGTTACGGCAAAAACTGGATGCACTTCGTGTACAAATTGGATAAACTCATAAGAAGTAGGAGGGTTTTGGACGAAAACTCATCTATTACAAAGGGATTTCATTTTTAATAACTTATTTTAACTCAATAGTTTTTGAGTGTTCAATATGCACCGTTCAAGGGCACATCATCAATTTTCAACCCTTTCTGATTTCATTTGATATTTTTCATCCATTTAATGATTTATTTTGAGCTAGATGACCCTGAATTTGAAAAGCAGTACAAATGAACTCTGAAAAGGTTTTAACTCGGCATGACATCATAATTTCACCCACATAGCAACTTCTAAAGGGTTGAGAGCGTTACGGCAAAAACTGGATGCACTTCGTGTACAAATTGGACAATCTCTTTCGAAGTATGGGGATTTCGGATGAAAAGTCATCTATTACAAAGGGATTTCATTTTTAATAACTTATTTAAACTCCATAGTTTTTGTGTCTTCAATATGCACCGCTCAAGGGCACATCACCAATTTTCAACCCTTTCTGATTTCATTTGATATTTTTCATCCATTTAATGATTTATTTTGAGCAAGATGACCCTGAATTTGAAAAGCAGTACAAATGAACTCTGAAAAGGTTTTAACTCGGCATGACATCATAATTTCACCCACATAGCAACTTCTAAAGGGTTGAGAGCGTTACGGCAAAAACTGGATGCACTTCGTGTACAAATTGGACAATCTCTTTCGAAGTATGGGGGTTTTGGATGAAAACTTATCTGTTACAAAGGGATTTCATTTTTAATAAATTATTCTAACTCCATACTTTTTGTGTTTTCAATATGCACCATTCAAAGGTACATTATCAATTTTCAACCCTTTCAGACTTCATTCGATATTTTTCATGCATTTAGATTTATTTTGAGCTAAATGACCCTGAATTTGAAAAGTAGTACAAATGAACTCTAAAAAGGTTGCAACTTGGCATGACATCATAATTTCACCCACATAGCAACTTCTAAAGAGTTGAGAGGGTTACGGCAAAAATTGGATGCACTTCATGTACAAATAGGACAATCTCATAAGAAGTATGAGGTTTTCAGATGAAAACTCATCTATTATAAAGGAATTTCATTTTTAATAAATTATGTTAACTCTATAGTTTTTGTGTGTTCAATATGCACCATTCAAATGCATATCATCAATTTTCAACCATTTCTGACTTCATTTGATATTTGTCATGCATTTAATGATTTATTTTGAGCTAGATGACCCTGAATTTGAAAAGTAGTACAAATGAACTCTGAAAAGGTTTTAACTTGGCCTGACATCATAATTTCACCCACATACCAACTTCTAAAGAGTTGTTTGGGTTACTGCAAAAACTAGATGCACTTCGTGTACAAATTGGATAATCTCATAAGAAGTAGGGGGGTTTCAGATGAAAACTCAACTATTTCATTTTTAATAACTTATTTAAACTCCATACTTTTTGTGTGTTCAATATGCACCATTCAAAGGCACATCATCAATTTTCAACCCTTTCTGACTTTATTTGATATTTTTCATGCATTTAATGATTTATTTTGAGCTAAATGACCCTGAATTTGAAAAGGAGTACAAATGAACTCTGAAAAGGTTTTAACTTGGCATGACATCGTAATTTCACCCACATAGCAACTTCTAAAGAGTTGAGAGGGTTACGACAAAAACTGGATGCACTTCGTGTACAAATTTGACAAACTCATAAGAAGTAGGAGGGTTTCGGACGAAAACTCATCTATTACAAAGGGATTTCATTTTTAATAACTTATTTTAACTCAACAGTTTTTGTGTGTTCAATATGCACCGTTCAAGGGCACATCATCAATTTTCAACCCTTTCTGATTTCATTTGATATTTTTCATCCATTTAATGATTTATTTTGAGCTAGATGACCCTGAATTTGAAAAGCAGTACAAATGAACTCTGAAAAGGTTTTAACTCGGCATGACATCATAATTTCAGCCACATAGCAACGTCTAAAGGGTTGAGAGACTTACGGCAAAAACTGGATGCACTTCGTGTACAAATTGGACAGTCTCTTTCGAAGTATGGGGGTTTCGGATGAAAACTCATCTGTTACAAAGGGATTTCATTTTTAATCAATTATTCTAACTCCATACTTTTTGTGTGTTGAATATGCACCATTCAAAGGCACATCATCAATTTTCAACCCTTTCAGACGTCATTTGATATTTTTCATGCATTTAATGATTTATTTTGAGCGAGATGACCCTGAATTTGAAAACTAGTACAAATGAACTCTGAAAAGGTTTTAACTTGGCATGACATCATAATTTCACGCACATAGCAACTTCTAAAGAGTTGATAGGGTTACGGAAAAAACTGGATGCACTTCGTGTACAAATTGGATAATCTCATAAGAAGTAGGAGGGTTTCAGATGAAAACTCATCTATTACAAAGGGATTTCATTTTTAATAACTTATTTAAACTCCATACTTTTTGTGTGTTCAATATGCACCATTCAAAGGGACATCATCAATTTTCAACCCTTTCTGACTTCATTTGATATTTTTCATGCATTTAATGATTTATTTTGAGATAAATGACCCTGAATTTGAAAAGGAGTAGAAATGAACTCTGAAAAGGTTTTAACTTGGCATGACATCGTAATTTCACCCACATAGCAGCTTCTAAAGAGTTGAGAGGGCTACGGCAAAAACTGGATGCACTTCGTGTACAAATTGGACAACCACATAAGAAGTAGGAGGGTTTCGGACGAAAACTCATTTATTACAAAGGGATTTCATTTTTAATAACTTATTTTAACTCAATAGTTTTTGTGTGTTCAATATGCACCGTTCAAGGGCGCATCATCAATTTTCAACCCTTTCTGATTTTATTTGATATTTTTCATCCATTTAATGATTTATATTGAGCTAGATGACCTTGCATTTGAAAGGCAGTACAAATGAACTCTGAAAAGGTTTTAACTCGGCATGACATCGTAATTTCACCCACATAGCAACTTCTAAAGGGTTGAGAGCATTACGGCAAAAACTGGATGCACTTCGTGCAGAAATTGGACAATCTCTTTCGAAGTATGGGGGTTTCGGACGAAAACTCACCTATTACAAAGGGATATCATTTTTAATAACTTATTTTCACTCCATACTTTTTGTGTTTTCAATATGCACCATTCAAAGGCACATCATCAATTTTCATCCCTTTCTGACTTCATTTGATACTTTTCACGCATTTCATGATTTATTTTGAGCTAAATGACCCTGAATTTGAAAAGCAGTACAAATGAACTCTGAAAAGGTTTTTACTTGGCATGACATCGTAATTTCACCCACATAGCAACTTCTAAAGAGTTGAGGGTTACGGCAAAAACTGGATGCACTTCGTGTACAAATTGGATAAACTCATAAGAAGTAGGAGGGTTTTGGACGAAAACTCATCTATTACAAAGGGATTTCATTTTTAATAACTTATTTTAACTCAATAGTTTTTGAGTGTTCAATATGCACCGTTCAAGGGCACATCATCAATTTTCAACCCTTTCTGATTTCATTTGATATTTTTCATCCATTTAATGATTTATTTTGAGCTAGATGACCCTGAATTTGAAAAGCAGTACAAATGAACTCTGAAAAGGTTTTAACTCGGCATGACATCATAATTTCACCCACATAGCAACTTCTAAAGGGTTGAGAGCGTTACGGCAAAAACTGGATGCACTTCGTGTACAAATTGGACAATCTCTTTCGAAGTATGGGGATTTCGGATGAAAAGTCATCTATTACAAAGGGATTTCATTTTTAATAACTTATTTAAACTCCATAGTTTTTGTGTCTTCAATATGCACCGCTCAAGGGCACATCACCAATTTTCAACCCTTTCTGATTTCATTTGATATTTTTCATCCATTTAATGATTTATTTTGAGCAAGATGACCCTGAATTTGAAAAGCAGTACAAATGAACTCTGAAAAGGTTTTAACTCGGCATGACATCATAATTTCACCCACATAGCAACTTCTAAAGGGTTGAGAGCGTTACGGCAAAAACTGGATGCACTTCGTGTACAAATTGGACAATCTCTTTCGAAGTATGGGGGTTTTGGATGAAAACTTATCTGTTACAAAGGGATTTCATTTTTAATAAATTATTCTAACTCCATACTTTTTGTGTTTTCAATATGCACCATTCAAAGGTACATTATCAATTTTCAACCCTTTCAGACTTCATTCGATATTTTTCATGCATTTAGATTTATTTTGAGCTAAATGACCCTGAATTTGAAAAGTAGTACAAATGAACTCTAAAAAGGTTGCAACTTGGCATGACATCATAATTTCACCCACATAGCAACTTCTAAAGAGTTGAGAGGGTTACGGCAAAAATTGGATGCACTTCATGTACAAATAGGACAATCTCATAAGAAGTATGAGGTTTTCAGATGAAAACTCATCTATTATAAAGGAATTTGATTTTTAATAAATTATGTTAACTCTATAGTTTTTGTGTGTTCAATATGCACCATTCAAATGCATATCATCAATTTTCAACCATTTCTGACTTCATTTGATATTTGTCATGCATTTAATGATTTATTTTGAGCTAGATGACCCTGAATTTGAAAAGTAGTACAAATGAACTCTGAAAAGGTTTTAACTTGGCCTGACATCATAATTTCACCCACATAGCAACTTCTAAAGAGTTGTTTGGGTTACCGCAAAAACTAGATGCACTTCGTGTACAAATTGGATAATCTCATAAGAAGTAGGGGGGTTTCAGATGAAAACTCAACTATTTCATTTTTAATAACTTATTTAAACTCCATACTTTTTGTGTGTTCAATATGCACCATTCAAAGGCACATCATCAATTTTCAACCCTTTCTGACTTTATTTGATATTTTTCATGCATTTAATGATTTATTTTGAGCTAAATGACCCTGAATTTGAAAAGGAGTACAAATGAACTCTGAAAAGGTTTTAACTTGGCATGACATCGTAATTTCACCCACATAGCAACTTCTAAAGAGTTGAGAGGGTTACGACAAAAACTGGATGCACTTCGTGTACAAATTTGACAAACTCATAAGAAGTAGGAGGGTTTCGGACGAAAACTCATCTATTACAAAGGGATTTCATTTTTAATAACTTATTTTAACTCAACAGTTTTTGTGTGTTCAATATGCACCGTTCAAGGGCACATCATCAATTTTCAACCCTTTCTGATTTCATTTGATATTTTTCATCCATTTAATGATTTATTTTGAGCTAGATGACCCTGAATTTGAAAAGCAGTACAAATGAACTCTGAAAAGGTTTTAACTCGGCATGACATCATAATTTCAGCCACATAGCAACGTCTAAAGGGTTGAGAGACTTACGGCAAAAACTGGATGCACTTCGTGTACAAATTGGACAGTCTCTTTCGAAGTATGGGGGTTTCGGATGAAAACTCATCTGTTACAAAGGGATTTCATTTTTAATCAATTATTCTAACTCCATACTTTTTGTGTGTTGAATATGCACCATTCAAAGGCACATCATCAATTTTCAACCCTTTGAGACTTCATTTGATATTTTTCATGCATTTAATGATTTATTTTGAGCGAGATGACCCTGAATTTGAAAAGTAGTACAAATGAACTCTGAAAAGGTTTTAACTTGGCATGACATCATAATTTCACCCACATAGCAACTTCTAAAGAGTTGATAGGGTTACGGCAAAAACTGGATGCACTTCGTGTACAAATTGGATAATCTCATAAGAAGTAGGAGGGTTTCAGACGAAAACTCATCTATTACAAAGGGATTTCATTTTTAATAACTTATTTAAACTCCATACTTTTTGTGTGTTCAATATGCACTAGTCAAAGGGACATCATCAATTTTCAACCCTTTCTGACTTCATTTGATATTTTTCATGCATTTAATGATTTATTTTGAGATAAATGACCCTGAATTTGAAAAGGAGAGCAAATGAACTCTGAAAAGGTTTTAACTTGGCATGACATCGTAATTTCACCCACATAGCAGCTTCTAAAGAGTTGAGAGGGTTACGGCAAAAACTGGATGCACTTCGTGTACAAATTGGACAAACTCATAAGAAGTAGGAGGGTTCCGGACGAAAACTCATTTATTACAAAGGGATTTCATTTTTAATAACTTATTTTAACTCAATAGTTTTTGTGTGTTCAATATGCACCGTTCAAGGGCGCATCATCAATTTTCAACCCTTTCTGATTTCATTTGATATTTTTCATCCATTTAATGATTTATTTTGAGCTAGATGACCCTGAATTTGAAAAGCAGTACAAATGAACTCTGAAAAGGTTTTAACTCGGCATGACATCGTAATTTCACCCACATAGCAACTTCTAAAGGGTTGAGAGCGTTACGGCAAAAACTGGATGCACTTCGTGTACAAATTGGACAATCTCTTTCGAAGTATGGGGGTTTCGGATGAAAACTCATCTGTTACAAAGGGATTTCATTTTTAATAAATTATTCTAACTCCATAGTTTTTGTGTGTTCAATATGCACCATTCAAAGGCACATAATCAATTTTCAACCCTTTCAGACTTCATTTGATATTTTTCATGCATTTAATGATTTATTTTGAGCTAAATGACCCTGAATTTGAAAAGTAGTACAAATGAACTTTAAAAAGGTTGCAACTTGGCATCACATCATAATTTCACCCACATAGCAACTTCTAAAGAGGTGAGAGGGTTACGGCAAAAACTGGATGCACTTCATGTACAAATTGGACAATCTCATAAGAAGTATGAGGGTTTCACACGAAAACTCATCTATTATAAAGGGATTTCATTTTTAATAACTTATTTTAACTCAATAGTTTTTGTGTGTTCAATATGCACCATTCAAAGGCACATCATCAATTTTCAACCATTTCTGACTTAATCTGATATTTTTCATGCATTTAATGATTTATTTTGAGCTAAATGACCCTGAATTTGAAAAGGAGTACAAATGAACTCTGAAAAGGTTTTAACTTGGCATGACATCGTAATTTCACCCACATAGCAGCTTCTAAAGAGTTGAGAGGGTTACGGCAAAAACTGGATGCACTTCGTGTACAAATTGGACAAACTCATCAGAAGTAGGAGGGTTTCGGACGAAAACTCATCTATTACAAAGGGATTTCATTTTTAATAACTTATTTTAACTCAATAGTTTTTGTGTGTTCAATATGCACCGTTCAAGGGCACATCATCAATTTTCAACCCTTTCTGATTTCATTTGATATTTTTCATCCATTTAATAATTTATTTTGAGCTAGATGATCCTGAATTTGAAAATCAGTACAAATGAACTCTGAAAAGGTTTTAACTCGGCATGACATCATAATTTCACCCACATAGCAACGTCTAAAGGGTTGAGAGACTTACGGCAAAAACTGGATGCACTTCGTGTACAAATTGGACAATCTCTTTCGAAGTATGGGGGTTTCGGATGAAAACTCATCTGTTACAAAGGGATTTCATTTTTAATAAATTATTCTAACTCCATACTTTTTGTGTGTTGAATATGCACCAGTCAAAGGCACATCATCAATTTTCAACCCTTTGAGACTTCATTTGATATTTTTCATGCATTTAATGATTTATTTTGAGCGAGATGACCCTGAATTTGAAAAGTAGTACAAATGAACTCTGAAAAGGTTTTAACTTGGCATGACATCATAATTTCACCCAGATAGCAACTTCTAAAGAGTTGATAGGGTTACGGCAAAAACTGGATGCACTTCGTGTACAAATTGGATAATCTCATAAGAAGTAGGAGGGTTTCAGACGAAAACTCATCTATTACAAAGGGATTTCATTTTTAATAACTTATTTAAACTCCATACTTTTTGTGTGTTCAATATGCACTAGTCAAAGGGACATCATCAATTTTCAACCCTTTCTGACTTCATTTGATATTTTTCATGCATTTAATGATTTATTTTGAGATAAATGACCCTGAATTTGAAAAGGAGAGCAAATGAACTCTGAAAAGGTTTTAACTTGGCATGACATCGTAATTTCACCCACATAGCAGCTTCTAAAGAGTTGAGAGGGTTACGGCAAAAACTGGATGCACTTCGTGTACAAATTGGACAAACTCATAAGAAGTAGGAGGGTTCCGGACGAAAACTCATTTATTACAAAGGGATTTCATTTTTAATAACTTATTTTAACTCAATAGTTTTTGTGTGTTCAATATGCACCGTTCAAGGGCGCATCATCGATTTTCAACCCTTTCTGATTTCATTTGATATTTTTCATCCATTTAATGATTTATTTTGAGCTAGATGACCCTGAATTTGAAAAGCAGTACAAATGAACTCTGAAAAGGTTTTAACTCGGCATGACATCGTAATTTCACCCACATAGCAACTTCTAAAGGGTTGAGAGCGTTACGGCAAAAACTGGATGCACTTCGTGTACAAATTGGACAATCTCTTTCTAAGTATGGGGGTTTCGGATGAAAACTCATCTGTTACAAAGGGATTTCATTTTTAATAAATTATTCTAACTCCATAGTTTTTGTGTGTTCAATATGCACCATTCAAAGGCACATAATCAATTTTCAACCCTTTCAGACTTCATTTGATATTTTTCATGCATTTAATGATTTATTTTGAGCTAAATGACCCTGAATTTGAAAAGTAGTACAAATGAACTCTAAAAAGGTTGCAACTTGGCATGGCATCATAATTTCACCCACATAGCAACTTCTAAAGAGTTGAGAGGGTTACGGCAAAAACTGGATGCACTTCATGTACAAATTGGACAATCTCATAAGAAGTATGAGGGTTTCAGACGAAAACTCATCTATTATAAAGGGATTTCATTTTTAATAACTTATTTTAACTCAATAGTTTTTTTGTGTTCAATATGCACCATTCAAAGGCACATCATCAATTTTCAACCATTTCTGACTTCATTTGATATTTTTCATGCATTTAATGATTTATTTTGAGCTAAATGACCCTGAATTTGAAAAGGAGTAGAAATGAACTCTGAAAAGGTTTTAACTTGGCATGACATCGTAATTTCACCCACATAGCAGCTTCTAAAGAGTTGAGAGGGTTACGGCAAAAACTGGATGCACTTCGTGTACAAATTGGACAAACTCATAAGAAGTAGGAGGGTTTCGGACGAAAACTCATCTATTACAAAGGGATTTCATTTGTAATAACTTATTTTAACTCAATAGTTTTTGTGTGTTCAATATGCACCGTTCAAGGGAACATCATCAATTTTCAACCCTTTCTGATTTCATTTGATATTTTTCATGCATTTAATGATTTATTTTGAGCGAGATGACCCTGAATTTGAAAAGTAGTACAAATGAACTCTGAAAAGGTTTTAACTTGGCATGACATCATAATTTCACCCAGATAGCAACTTCTAAAGAGTTGATAGGGTTACGGCAAAAACTGGATGCACTTCGTGTACAAATTGGATAATCTCATAAGAAGTAGGAGGGTTTCAGACGAAAACTCATCTATTACAAAGGGATTTCATTTTTAATAACTTATTTAAACTCCATACTTTTTGTGTGTTCAATATGCACTAGTCAAAGGGACATCATCAATTTTCAACCCTTTCTGACTTCATTTGATATTTTTCATGCATTTAATGATTTATTTTGAGATAAATGACCCTGAATTTGAAAAGGAGAGCAAATGAACTCTGAAAAGGTTTTAACTTGGCATGACATCGTAATTTCACCCACATAGCAGCTTCTAAAGAGTTGAGAGGGTTACGGCAAAAACTGGATGCACTTCGTGTACAAATTGGACAAACTCATAAGAAGTAGGAGGGTTCCGGACGAAAACTCATTTATTACAAAGGGATTTCATTTTTAATAACTTATTTTAACTCAATAGTTTTTGTGTGTTCAATATGCACCGTTCAAGGGCGCATCATCGATTTTCAACCCTTTCTGATTTCATTTGATATTTTTCATCCATTTAATGATTTATTTTGAGCTAGATGACCCTGAATTTGAAAAGCAGTACAAATGAACTCTGAAAAGGTTTTAACTCGGCATGACATCGTAATTTCACCCACATAGCAACTTCTAAAGGGTTGAGAGCGTTACGGCAAAAACTGGATGCACTTCGTGTACAAATTGGACAATCTCTTTCTAAGTATGGGGGTTTCGGATGAAAACTCATCTGTTACAAAGGGATTTCATTTTTAATAAATTATTCTAACTCCATAGTTTTTGTGTGTTCAATATGCACCATTCAAAGGCACATAATCAATTTTCAACCCTTTCAGACTTCATTTGATATTTTTCATGCATTTAATGATTTATTTTGAGCTAAATGACCCTGAATTTGAAAAGTAGTACAAATGAACTCTAAAAAGGTTGCAACTTGGCATGGCATCATAATTTCACCCACATAGCAACTTCTAAAGAGTTGAGAGGGTTACGGCAAAAACTGGATGCACTTCATGTACAAATTGGACAATCTCATAAGAAGTATGAGGGTTTCAGACGAAAACTCATCTATTATAAAGGGATTTCATTTTTAATAACTTATTTTAACTCAATAGTTTTTTTGTGTTCAATATGCACCATTCAAAGGCACATCATCAATTTTCAACCATTTCTGACTTCATTTGATATTTTTCATGCATTTAATGATTTATTTTGAGCTAAATGACCCTGAATTTGAAAAGGAGTAGAAATGAACTCTGAAAAGGTTTTAACTTGGCATGACATCGTAATTTCACCCACATAGCAGCTTCTAAAGAGTTGAGAGGGTTACGGCAAAAACTGGATGCACTTCGTGTACAAATTGGACAAACTCATAAGAAGTAGGAGGGTTTCGGACGAAAACTCATCTATTACAAAGGGATTTCATTTTTAATAACTTATTTTAACTCAATAGTTTTTGTGTGTTCAATATGCACCGTTCAAGGGCACATCATCAATTTTCAACCCTTTCTGATTTCATTTGATATTTTTCATCCATTTAATAATTTATTTTGAGCTAGATGACCCTGAATTTGAAAAGCAGTACAAATGAACTCTGAAAAGGTTTTAACTCGGCATGACATCATAATTTCACCCACATAGCAACTTCTAAAGGGTTGAGAGCGTTACGGCAAAAACTGGATGCACTTCGTGTACAAATTGGACAATCTCTTTCGAAGTATGGGGGTTTCGGATGAAAACTCATCTGTTACAAAGGGATTTCATTTTTAATAAATTATTCTAACTCCATAGTTTTTGTGTGTTCAATATGCACCATTCAAAGGCACATAATCAATTTTCAACCCTTTCAGACTTCATTTGATATTTTTCATGCATTTAATGATTTATTTTGAGCTAAATGACCATGAATTTGAAAAGTAGTACAAATGAACTCTAAAAAGGTTGCAACTTGGCATGACATCATAATTTCACCCACATAGCATCTTCTAAAGAGTTGAGAGGGTTACGGCAAAAACTGGATGCACTTCATGTACAAATTGGACAATCTCATAAGAAGTATGAGGGTTTCAAACGAAAACTCATCTACTATAAAGGGATTTCATTTTTAATAACTTATTTTAACTCAATAGTTTTTGTGTGTTCAATATGCACCATTCAAAGGCACATCATCAATTTTCAACCATTTCTGACTTCATTTGATATTTTTCATGCATTTAATGATTTATTTTGAGCTAAATGACCCTGAATTTGAAAAGGAGTACAAATGAACTCTGAAAAGGTTTTAACTTGGCATGACATCGTAATTTCACCCACATAGCAGCTTCTAAAGAGTTGAGAGGGTTACGGCAAAAACTAGATGCACTTCGTGTACAAATTGGACAAACTCATAAAAAGTAGGACGGTTTCGGACGAAAACTCGTCTATTACAAAGGGATTTAATTTTTAATAACTTATTTTAACTCAATAGTTTTTGTGTGTTCAATATGCACCGTTCAAGGGCACCTCATCAATTTTCAACCCTTTCTGATTTCATTTGATATTTTTCATCCATTTAATGATTTATTTTGAGCTAGATGACCCTTAATTTGAAAAACAGTACAAATGAACTCTGAAAAGGTTTTAACTCGGCATGACATCATAATTTCTCCCACATAGCAACTTCTAAAGGGTTGAGAGCGTTACGGCAAAAACTGGATGCACTTCATGTACAAATTGGACAATCTCTTTCGAAGTATGGGGGTTTCGGTTGAAAACTCATCTGTTACAAAGGGAGTTCATTTTTAATAAATTATACTAACTCCATAGTTTTTGTGTGTTCGATATGCACCATTCAAAGGCACATAATCAATTTTCAACCCTTTCAGACTTCATTTGATATTTTTCATGCATTTAATGATTTATTTTGAGCTAAATGACCCTGAATTTGAAAAGTAGTACAAATGAACTCTAAAAAGGTTGCAACTTGGCATGACATCAAAATTTCACCCACATAGCAACTTCTAAAGAGTTGAGAGGGTTACGGCAAAAACTGGATGCACTTCATGTACAAATTGGACAATCTCATAAGAAGTATGAGGGTTTTAGACGAAAACTCATCTATTATAAAGGGATTTCATTTTTAATAACTTATCTTAACTCAATAGTTTTTGTGTGTTCAATATGCACCATTCAAAGGCACATCATCAATTTTCAACCATTTCTGACTTCATTTGATATTTTTCATGCATTTAATGATTTATTTTGAGCTAGATGACCCTGAATTTGAAAAGTAGTACAAATGAACTCGGAAAAGGTTTTAACTTGGCATGACATCGTAATTTCACCCACATATCAACTTCTAAAGAGTTGAGAGGGTTACGGCAAAAACTAGATGCACTTCGTGTACAAATTGGACAATCTCTTTCGAAGTATGGGGGTGTCGGACCAAAACTCACCTATTCCGAAGGGATATCATTTTTAATAACTTATATTAACTCAATAGTTTTTGTGTGTTCAATATGCACCATTCAAAGGCACATCATCAATTTTCAACCCTTTGTGATTTCATTTGATATTTTTCATCCATTTAATAATTTCTTTTGAGCTAAATGACCCTGAATTTGAAAAGGAGTACAAATGAACTCTGAAAAGGTTTTAACTCGGCATGACATCATAATTTCACCCACATAGCAACTTCTAAAGGGTTGAGAGCGTTACGGCAAAAACTGGATGCACTTCGTGTACAAATTGGACAATCTCTTTCGAAGTATGGGGGTTTCGGATGAAAACTCATCTGTTACAAAGGGATTTCATTTTTAATAAATTATTCTAACTCCATAGTTTTTGTGTGTTCAATATGCATCATTCAAAGGCACATAATCAATTTTCAACCCTTTCAGCCTTCATTTGATATTTTTCATGCATTTAATGATTTATTTTGAGCTAAATGACCATGAATTTGAAAAGTAGTACAAATGAACTCTAAAAAGGTTGCAACTTGGCATGACATCATAATTTCACCCACATAGCATCTTCTAAAGAGTTGAGAGGGTTACGGCAAAAACTGGATGCACTTCATGTACAAATTGGACAATCTCATAAGAAGTATGAGGGTTTCAGACGAAAACTCATCTACTATAAAGGGATTTCATTTTTAATAACTTATTTTAACTCAATAGTTTTTGTGTGTTCAATATGCACCATTCAAAGGCACATCATCAATTTTCAACCATTTCTGACTTCATTTGATATTTTTCATGCATTTAATGATTTATTTTGAGCTAAATGACCCTGAATTTGAAAAGGAGTACAAATGAACTCTGAAAAGGTTTTAACTTGGCATGACATCGTAATTTCACCCACATAGCAGCTTCTAAAGAGTTGAGAGGGTTACGGCAAAAACTAGATGCACTTCGTGTACAAATTGGACAAACTCATAAAAAGTAGGACGGTTTCGGACGAAAACTCGTCTATTACAAAGGGATTTAATTTTTAATAACTTATTTTAACTCAATAGTTTTTGTGTGTTCAATATGCACCGTTCAAGGGCACCTCATCAATTTTCAACCCTTTCTGATTTCATTTGATATTTTTCATTCATTTAATGATTTATTTTGAGCTAGATGACCCTTAATTTGAAAAGCAGTACAAATGAACTCTGAAAAGGTTTTAACTCGGCATGACATCATAATTTCACCCACATAGCAACTTCTAAAGGGTTGAGAGCATTACGGCAAAAACTGGATGCACTTCGTGTACAAATTGGACAATCTCTTTCGAAGTACGGGGGTTTCGGACGAAAACTCATCTGTTACACAGGGAGTTCATTTTTAATAACTTATTTTAACTCCATACTTTTTGTGTGTTCAATATGCACCATTCAAAGGCACATCATCAATTTTCAACCCTTTTTTACTTTATTTGAGATTTTTCATGCATTTAATGATTTATTTTGAGCTAACTGACCCTGAATTTGAAAAGCAGTACAAATGAACTCTGAAAAGGTTTTAACTTGGCATGACATCATAATTTCACCCACATAGCAACTTCTAAAGAGTTGAGAGGGTTACGGTAATAACTGGATGCACTTCGTGTACAAATCAGACAAACATAAGAAGTACGAGGGTTTTGGACGAACACTCATCTATTACAAAGGGACTTCATTTTTAATAAGTTATTTTAACTCAATAGTTTTTGTGTGTTCAATATGCACCGTTTAAGGGCTCATCATCAATTTTCAACCCTTTCTGATTTCATTTTATATTATTCATCCAGTTAATGATTTATTTTGAGCTAGATGACCCTGAATTTGAAAAGCAGTACAAATGAACTCTCAAAAAGTTTTAACTCGGCAAGACATCATAATTTCACCCACATAGCAACTTCTAAACGGTTGAGAGGGTTACGGCAAAAACTGGATGCACTTCGTGTACAAATTGGACAATCTCTTTCGAAGTATGGGGGTTTCGGATGAAAACTCATCTATTACAAAGGGATTTCATTTCTAATAACTTATTCTAACTCCATACTTTTTGTGTGTTCAATATGCACCATTCAATGGCACATCATCAATTTTCAACCCTTTCTGACCACATTTGATATTTTTCATGCATTAAATGATTTATTTTGAGCTAATGACCCTTAATTTGAAAAGTAGTACAAATGAACTCTAAAAAGGTTGTAACTTGGCGTGACATCATAATTTCACCCACATAGCAACTTCTAAAGAGTTGAGAGGGTACGGCAAAAACTGGATGCACTTCATGTACAAATTGGACAATCTCATAAGAAGTATGAGGGTTTCGGACGAGAACTCATCAATTACAAAGGGGTTTCATTTTTAATAACTTATTTTAACTCCATAATTTTTGTGTGTTCAATATGCACCATTGAAAGGCACATACTCAATTTTCTACCCTTTCTGACTTCATTTGATATTTTTCATGCATTTAATGATTTATTTTGAGCTAAATGACACTGAATTTGAAAAGTAGTACAAATGAACTCTAAAAAGGTTGTAACTTGTCATGACATCATAATTTCACCCACATAGCAACTTCTAAAGAGTTTAGAGGGTTACGGCAAAAAGTGGGAGCACTTCATGTACAAATTGGACAATCTCATAAGAAGTAGGTGGGTTTCAGACGAAAACTCATCTATCACAAAGGGATTTCATTTTTAATAGCTTATTTTAACTCAATACTTTTTGTGTGTTCAATATGCACCATTCAAAGGCACATCATCAATTTTTAACCCTTTCTGACTTGATTTCATACTTCTCATGCATTTAATGATTTATTTTGAGCTAGATGACCCTGAATTTGAAAATTAGTATGAATGAACTCTGAAAAGGTTTTAACTTGGAATGAGATCATAATTTCACCCACATAGCAACTTAGAAAGAGTTGAGAGGGTTCCGGCAAAAACTGGATGCACTTCGTGTACAAATTGGACAATCTCTTTCGAAGTACGGGGGTTTCGGACGAAAACTCACCTATTACAAAGGGATATCATTTTTAATAACTTATTTTAACTCCATACTTTTTGTGTGTTCAATATGCACCATTCAAAGGCACATCATTAATTTTCAACCCTTTTTGACTTCATTTGATATTTTTCATGCATTTAATGATTTACTTTGAGCTAAATGACCCTGAATTTGAAAAGCAATACAAATGAACTCTGAAAAGGTTTTAACTTGGCATGACATCATAATTGCACCCACATAGCAACTTCTAAAGAGTTGATAGGGTTACGGCGAAAACTGGATGCATTTCGTGTACAAATTGGACAATCTGTTTCGAAGTATGAGGGTTTCGGACGAAAACTCATCTATTACAAAGGGATTTCATTTTTAATAACTTATATAAACTCCATACTTTTTTTGTTTTCAATATTCACCATTCAAAGGCACATCATCAATTTTCAACCCTTTCTGACTTCATTTGATATTTTTCATGCATTTAATGATTTATTTTGAGCTAAATGACCCTGAATTTGAAAAGCGGTACAAATGAACTGTGAAAAGGTTTTAACTTGGCATGACATCGTAATTTCGCCCACATAGCAACTTCTAAAGACTTGAGAGGGTTACGGTAAAAACTGGATGCACTTCGTGTACAAATCAGACAAACATAAGAAGTACGAGGGTTTTGGACGAACACTCATCTATTACAAAGGGACTTCATGTTTAATAACTTATTTTAACTCAATGGTTTTTGTGTGTTCAATATGCACCGTTCAAGGGCTCATCCTCAATTTTCAACCCTTTCTGATTTCATTTGATATTTTTCATCCATTTAATGATTTATTTTGAGCTAGATGACCCTGAATTTGAAAAGCAGTACAAATGAACTCTGAAAAAGTTTTAACTCGGCAACACATCATAATTTCACCCACATAGCAACTTCTAAAGGGTTGAGAGCATTACGGCAAAAACTGGATGCACTTCGTGTACAAATTGGACAATCTCTTTCGAAGTATGGGGGTTTCGGATGAAAACTCATCTATTACAAAGGGATTTCATTTTTAATAACTTATTCTAACTCCATACTTTTTGTGTGTTCAATATGCACCATTCAAAGGCACATCATCAATTTTCAACCCTTTCTGACTTCATTTGATATTTTTCATGCATTAAATGATTTATTTTGAGCTAAATGACCCTTAATTTGAAAAGCAGTACAAATGAACTCTAAAAAGGTTGTAACTTGGCGTGACATCATAATTTCACCCACATAGCAACTTCTAAAGAGTTGAGAGGGTTACGGCAAAATCTGGATGCACTTCATGTACAAATTGGACAATCTCATAAGAAGTATGAGGGTTTCAGACGAAAACTCATCTATTACAAAGGGATTTCATTTTTAATAACTTATTTTAACTCAATGGTTTTTGTGTGTTCAATATGCACCATTCAAAGGCACATCATCAATTTTCAACCCTTGCTGACTTCCTTTGATATTTTTCATGCATTTAATGATTTATTTTGAGCTAGATGACCCTGAATTTGAAAAGCAGTACAAATGAACTCTGAAAAGGTTTTAACTTGGCATGACATCATAATTTCACCCACATAGCAACTTATATAGAGTTGAGAGATTCACGGCAAAACTGGATCCACGTTGTGTACAAATTGGACAATCCCTTTCGAAGTATGGGGTGTCGGACAAAAACTCACCTATTACAAAGGGATATCACTTTTAATAACTTATTTTAACCCCATACTTTTTGTGTGTTCAATATGCACCATTCAAAGGCACATCCTCAATTTTCAATCCTTTCTGACTTCATTTGATAGTTTTCATGCATTTAATGATTTATTTTGAGCTAAGTGACACCGAATTTGAAAAGGAGTACAAATGAACCCTGAAAAGGTTTTAACTTGGCATGACATCGTAATTTCACCCAGATAGCAACTTCTAAAGAGTTGATAGGGTTACGGCAAAAACTAGATAAACTTCGTGTCCAAATTGGACAAACTCATAAGAAGTAGGAGGGTTTCGGACGGAAACTCATCTATTACAAAGGGATTTCATTTTTAATAACTTATTTTAACTCAATACTTTTTGTGTGTTCAATATGACCCATTAAAAGGCACATCGTCAATTTTCAACCCTTTCTGACTTCATTTGATATTTTTCATGCATTTAATGATTTACTTTGAGCTAGATGAACCTGAATTTGAAAAGCAGTACAAATGAACTCTGAAAAGGTTTTAACTCGGCATGACATCATAATTTCACCCACATAGCAACTTCTAAAGGGTTGAGAGCGTTACGGAAAAAACTGGATGCACTTCGTGTACAAATTGAACAATCTCTTTCGAAGTATGGGGGTTTCGGATGAAAACTCATCTATTACAAAGGGATTTCATTTTTGATAACTTATTCTAACTCCATAATTTTTTTGTGTTCAATATGCACCATTCAAAGGCACATCATCAATTTTCAACCCTTTCTGACTTCATTTGATATTTTTCATGCATTTAATGGTTTATTTTGAGTTAAATGACCCTGAATTTGAAAAGTAGTACAAATGAAAACTAAAAAGGTTGTAACTTGGCATGACATCATAATTTCACCCACATAGCAACTTCTAAAGAGTTGAGAGGGTTACGGCAAAAACTGGATGCACTTCATGTACAAATTGGACAATCTCATAAGAAGTGTGAGGGTTTCAGACGAAAACTCATCTATTACAAAGGGATTTAATTTTTAATAACTTATTTTAACTCAATAGTTTTTGTGTGTTCAATATGCACCATTCAAAGGAACAACATCAATCTTTAACCCTTTCTGACTTCATTTGATACTTTTCATGCATTTAATGATCTATTTTGAGCTAGATGACCCTGAATTTGAAAAGTAGTACAAATGAAGTCTGAAAAGGTTTTAACTTGGCATGACATCGTAATTTCACCCAGATAGCAACTTCCAAAGAGTTGAGAGGGTTACGGCAAAAACTGGATGCACTTCGTGTACAAATTGGACAATCTCTTTCGAAGTATGGGGGTGTTGGACAAAAACTCACCTATTACAAAGGGATATAATTTTTAATAACTTATTTTAACTCCATACTTTTTGTGTGTTCAATATGCACCATTCAAATGCACATCATCAATTTACAACCCTTTGTGACTTCATTTGATATTTTTCATGGATTTAATGATTTATTTTGAGCTAAATGACCCTGAATTTGAAAAGCAGTACAAATGAACTCTAAAATGGTTGTAACTTGGCATGACATCGTAATTTCATCCACATAGCAACTTCTAAAGAGTTTAGAGGGTTACGGCAAAAACTGGATGCACTTCGTGTACGAATTGGACAATCTCATAAGAAGTAGGTGGGTTTCAGACGAAAACTCATCTATTACCAAGGGATTTCAATTTTAATAACTTATTTTAACTCAATAGTTTTTGTGTGTTCAATATGCACCATTCAAAGGCACATCATCAATTTTTAACCCTTTCTAACTTCATTTCATACTTTTCATGCATTTAATGATTTATTTTGAGCTAGATAAACCTGAATTTGAAAAGCAGTACAAATGAACTCTGAAAAGGTTTTAACTTGGCATGACAACGTAATTTCACCCAAATAGCAACTTCCAAAGAGTTGAGAGGGTTACGGCAAAAACTGGATGAACTTGATGTACAAATTGGACATTTGTCATAAGAAGTAGGAGGGTTTCAGACGAAAATTCATCTATTACATAGGGATTTCATTTTTAAAACTTATTTTAACTCAATACTTTTTGTGTGTTCAATATGCACCATTCAAGGGCACATCATGAATTTTCAACCCTTTCTGATTTCATTTGATATTTTTCATGCATTTTATGATTTATTTTGAGCTAGATGACCCCTAATTTGAAAAGTAGTACAAATGAACTCTGAAAAGGTTTTAACTCATCACGACATCATAATTTCACCCACATAACAACTTCTAAAGAGTTGAGAGCGCTACGGCAAAAACTGGATGCACTTCGTGTACAAATTGGACAATCTCTTTCGAAGTATGGGGGTTTCAGACGAAAACTCATCTATTACAAAGGGATTTCATTTTTAATAACTTATTTTAACTCAATACTTTTTGTGTGTTCAATATGACCCATTAAAAGGCACATCGTCAATTTTCAACCCTTTCTGACTTCATTTGATATTTTTCATGCATTTAATGATTTACTTTGAGCTAAATGACCCTGAATTTGAAAAGTAGTACAAATGAACTCTAAAAAGGTTGTGACTTGGCATGACATCATAATTTCACCCACATAGCAACTTCTATGAGTTGAGAGGGTGACGGGAAAAACTGGATGCACTTCGAGTACAAATTGGACAATCTCTTTCGAAGTATGGGGGTTTCAGACAAAAACTCACCAATTACAAAGGGATATCATTTTTAATAACTTATTTTAACTCCATACTTTTTGTGTGTTCAATATGCACCATTAAAAGGCACATCATCAATTTTTAACCCTTTCTGGTTTCATTTGATATTTTTCATGCATTTAATGATTTATTTTGAGCTAGATGACCCTGAATTTGAAAAGTAGTACAAATGAACTCTGAAAAGGTTTTAATTTGGCATGACATCATAATTTCACCCACATAGCACCTTCTAAATAGTTGAGAGGGTTACGGCAAAAACTGGATGCACTTCTTGTACAAATTGGACAATCTCTTTCGAAGTATGGGGGTGTCGGACAAAAACTCACATATTACAAAGGGATATCATTTTCAATAACTTATTTTAACTCCATACTTTTTGTGTGGTCAATAGGCACCATTCAAAGGCACATCATCAATTTACAACCCTTTCTGACTTCATTTGATATTTTTCATGCATTTAATGATTGAATTTGAAAAGTAGTACAAATGAACTCTAAAAAGGTTGTAACTTGGCATGACATCATTATTTTACCCACATAGAAACTTCTAATGAGTTGAGAGGGTTATGGCAAAAACTGGATGCACTTCATGTACAAATTGGACAATCTCATAAGAAGTATGAGGGTTTCAGACGAGAACTCATCAATTACAAAGAGATTGCATTTTTAATAACTTATTTTAACTCCATAATTTTTCTGTGTTCAATATGCACCATTCAAAGGCACATACTCAATTTTCAACCCTTTCTCACTTCATTTGATATTTTTCATGCATTTAATGATTTATTTTGAGCGAGATGACCCTGAATTTGAAAAGCAGTACAAATGAACACTGAAAAGGTTTTAACTTGGCATGACATCATAATTTCACCCACATAGCAACTTATATAGATTTGAGAGGGTTACGGCAAAAACTGGATGCACTTCGTGTACAAATTGGATAATCTCTTTCGAAGTATGGGGGTTTCGGACGAAAACTCACCTATTACAAAGGGATATCATTTTTAATAACTTATTTTAACTCCATACTTTTTGTGTGTTCAATATGCACCATTCAAAGGCACATCATCAATTTTCAACCTTTCTGACTTCATTTGATATTTTTCATGCATTTAATGATTTACTTTGCGCTAAATGACCCTGAATATGAAAAGAAGTGCAAATAAACTCTGAAAAGGTTTTAACTTGGCATGACATCATAATTTCACCCACATAGCAACTTCTAAAGAGTTGATAGGGTTACGGCAAAAACTGGATGCACTTCGTGTACAAATTGGACAATCTCATAAGAAGTAGGAGGGTTTCGGACGGAAACTCATCTATTACAAAGGGATTTCATTTTTAATAACTTATTTTCACTCAATACTTCTTGTGTGTTCAATATGCACCGTTCAAGGGCACATCATCAATTTTCAACTCTTTCTGATTTCATTTGATATTTTTCATCCATTTAATGATTTATTTTGAGCTAGATGACCCTGAATTTGAAAAGCAGTACAAATGAACTCTGAAAATGTTTTAACTCGGCATGACATCATAATTTCACCCACATAACAACTTCTAAAGGGTTGAGAGCGTTACGGAAAAAACTGGATGCACTTCGTGTACAAATTGAAGAATCTCTTTCGAAGTATGGGGGTTTCGGCTGAAAACTCATCTATTACAAACGGATTTCATTTTTAATAACTTATTAACTGCATAATTTTTGTGTGTTCACTATGCACCATTCAAAGGCACATCATCAATTTTCAACCCTTTTTGACTTCATTTGATATTTTTCATGCATTTAATGATTTATTTTGAGCTAAATGACCCTGAATTTGAAAAGTAGTACAAATGAACCCTAAAAAGGTTGTAACTTGGCAGGACATCATAATTTCACCCACATAGCAACTTCTACAGAGTTGAGAGGCTTACGGCAAAAACTGGATGCACTTCATGTACAAATTGGACAATCTCATAAGAAGTATGAGGGTTTCAGACGAAAAGTCATCTATTCCAAAGGGATTTCATTTTTAATAACTTATTATAACTCAATACATTTTCTGTGTTCAATATGCACCATTCAAAGGCACATCATCAATTTTCAACAGTTTCTGACTTCATTTGATATTTTTCATGCATTTAATGATTTATTTTGAGCTAAATGACCCTGAATTTGAAAAGTAGTACAAATGAACTCTAAAAAGGTTGTAACTTGGCATGACATCACAATTTCACCCACATAGCAACTTCTAAAGAGTTGAGAGGGTTACGGCAAAAACTGGATGCACTTCGTGTACAAATTGGACAATCTCTTTCGAAGTATGGGGCTTTCAGACGAAAACTCATCTATTACAAAGGGATATCATTTTTAATAACTTATTTTAACTCCATAATTTTTGTGTGTTCAATATCCACCATTAAAAGGCACATCATCAATTTTCAACCCTTTCTGACTTCATTTGATATTTTTCATGCATTTAATGATTTATTTTGGGCTAAATGACCCTGAGTTTGAAAAGTAGTACAAATGAACTGTAAAAAGGTTGTAACTTGGCATGACATCATAATTTCACCCACATAGAAACTTCTAATGAGTTGAGAGGGTTACGGCAAGAACTGAATGCACTTCATGTACAAATTGGAAACTCTCATGAGAAGTATGAGGGTTTCGGACGAGAACTCATCAATTACAAATGGATTTCATTTTTAATAAGTTATTTTAACTCCATAATTTTTGTGTGTTCAATATGCACCATTCAAAGGCACATACTCAATTTTCAACCCTTTCTGACTTCATTTGATATTTTTCAGGCATTTTATGATTTATTTTGAGCTAAATGACACTGAATTTGAAAAGCAGTACAAATGAACTCTAAAAAGGTTGTCACTTGGCATGAAATTGTAATTTCACCCACATAGCAACTTCTAAAGAGTTTAGAGGGTTACGGCAAAAACTGGATGCACTTCGTGTACAAATTGGACAATCTCATAAGAAGTAGGTGGGTTTCAAACGAAAACTCATCTATTACAAAGGGATTTCATTTTTAATAACTTATTTTAACTCAATACTTTTTGTGTGTTCAATATGCACCATTCAAGGGAACATCATCAATTTCTAACCCTTTCTAACTTCATTTGATATTTTTCATGCATTTAATGATTTATTTTCAGCTAGATGACCCTGAATTTGAAAAGCAGTACAAATGAACTCTGAAAAGGTTTAAACATGGCATGACATCGTAATTTCACCCAAATAGCAACTTCCAAAGAGTTGAGAGGGTTACGGCAAAAACTGGATGAACTTGATGTACAAATTGGACATTTGTCATAAGAAGTAGGAGGGTTTCAGACGAAAATTCATCTATTACATAGGGATTTCATTTTTAATAACTTATTTTAACTCAATACTTTTTGTGTGTTCAATATGCACCATTCAAGGGCTCATCATCAATTTTCAACCCTTTCTGATTTCATTTGTTATTTTTCATACATTTAATGATTTATTTTGAGCTAGATGACCCTGAATTTGAAAAGCAGTACAAATGAACTCTGAAAAGGTTTTAACTCAGCACGACATCATAATTTCAAGCACATAGAAACTTCTAATGAGTTGAGAGGGTTACGGCAAGAACTGAATGCACTTCATGTACAAATTGGAAACTCTCATGAGAAGTATGAGGGTTTCGGACGAGAACTCATCAATTACAAATGGATTTCATTTTTAATAAGTTATTTTAACTCCATAATTTTTGTGTGTTCAATATGCACCATTCAAAGGCACATACTCAATTTTCAACCCTTTCTGACTTCATTTGATATTTTTCAGGCATTTTATGATTTATTTTGAGCTAAATGACACTGAATTTGAAAAGCAGTACAAATGAACTCTAAAAAGGTTGTAACTTGGCATGAAATTGTAATTTCACCCACATAGCAACTTCTAAAGAGTTTAGAGGGTTATGGCGAAAACTGGATGCACTTCGTGTACAAATTGGACAATCTCATAAGAAGTAGGTGGGTTTCAAACGAAAACTCATCTATTACAAAGGGATTTCATTTTTAATAACTTATTTTAACTCAATACTTTTTGTGTGTTCAATATGCACCATTCAAGGGAACATCATCAATTTCTAACCCTTTCTAACTTCATTTGATATTTTTCATGCATTTAATGATTTATTTTCAGCTAGATGACCCTGAATTTGAAAAGCAGTACAAATGAACTCTGAAAAGGTTTAAACATGGCATGACATCGTAATTTCACCCAAATAGCAACTTCCAAAGAGTTGAGAGGGTTACGGCAAAAACTGGATGAACTTGATGTACAAATTGGACATTTGTCATAAGAAGTAGGAGGGTTTCAGACGAAAATTCATCTATTACATAGGGATTTCATTTTTAATAACTTATTTTAACTCAATACTTTTTGTGTGTTCAATATGCACCATTCAAGGGCTCATCATCAATTTTCAACCCTTTCTGATTTCATTTGTTATTTTTCATACATTTAATGATTTATTTTGAGCTAGATGACCCTGAATTTGAAAAGCAGTACAAATGAACTCTCAAAAGGTTTTAACTCAGCACGACATCATAATTTCACCCACATAACAACTTCTAAAGAGTTGAGAGCACTACGGCAAAAACTGGATGCACTTCGTGTACAAATTGGACAATCTCATCAGAAGTAAGTGGGTTTCAAACGAAAACTCATCTATTACAAAGGGATTTCATTTTTAATAACTTATTTTAACTCAATACTTTTTGTGTGTTCAATATGCACCATTCAAGGGAACATCATCAATTTCTAACCCTTTCTAACTTCATTTGATATTTTTCATGCATTTAATGATTTATTTTCAGCTAGATGACCCTGAATTTGAAAAGCAGTACAAATGAACTCTGAAAAGGTTTAAACATGGCATGACATCGTAATTTCACCCAAATAGCAACTTCCAAAGAGTTGAGAGGGTTACGGCAAAAACTGGATGAACTTGATGTACAAATTGGACATTTGTCATAAGAAGTAGGAGGGTTTCAGACGAAAATTCATCTATTACATAGGGATTTCATTTTTAATAACTTATTTTAACTCAATACTTTTTGTGTGTTCAATATGCACCATTCAAGGGCTCATCATCAATTTTCAACCCTTTCTGATTTCATTTGTTATTTTTCATACATTTAATGATTTATTTTGAGCTAGATGACCCTGAATTTGAAAAGCAGTACAAATGAACTCTGAAAAGGTTTTAACTCAGCACGACATCATAATTTCACCCACATAGAAACTTCTAATGAGTTGAGAGGGTTACGGCAAGAACTGAATGCACTTCATGTACAAATTGGAAACTCTCATGAGAAGTATGAGGGTTTCGGACGAGAACTCATCAATTACAAATGGATTTCATTTTTAATAAGTTATTTTAACTCCATAATTTTTGTGTGTTCAATATGCACCATTCAAAGGCACATACTCAATTTTCAACCCTTTCTGGCTTCATTTGATATTTTTCAGGCATTTTATGATTTATTTTGAGCTAAATGACACTGAATTTGAAAAGCAGTACAAATGAACTCTAAAAAGGTTGTAACTTGGCATGAAATTGTAATTTCACCCACATAGCAACTTCTAACGAGTTTAGAGGGTTACGGCGAAAACTGGATGCACTTCGTGTACAAATTGGACAATCTCATAAGAAGTAGGTGGGTTTCAAACGAAAACTCATCTATTACAAAGGGATTTCATTTTTAATAACTTATTTTAACTCAATACTTTTTGTGTGTTCAATATGCACCATTCAAGGGAACATCATCAATTTCTAACCCTTTCTAACTTCATTTGATATTTTTCATGCATTTAATGATTTATTTTCAGCTAGATGACCCTGAATTTGAAAAGCAGTACAAATGAACTCTGAAAAGGTTTAAACATGGCATGACATCGTAATTTCACCCAAATAGCAACTTCCAAAGAGTTGAGAGGGTTACGGCAAAAACTGGATGAACTTGATGTACAAATTGGACATTTGTCATAAGAAGTAGGAGGGTTTCAGACGAAAATTCATCTATTACATAGGGATTTCATTTTTAATAACTTATTTTAACTCAATACTTTTTGTGTGTTCAATATGCACCATTCAAGGGCTCATCATCAATTTTCAACCCTTTCTGATTTCATTTGTTATTTTTCATACATTTAATGATTTATTTTGAGCTAGATGACCCTGAATTTGAAAAGCAGTACAAATGAACTCTGAAAAGGTTTTAACTCAGCACGACATCATAATTTCACCCACATAACAACTTCTAAAGAGTTGAGAGCACTACGGCAAAAACTGGATGCACTTCGTGTACAAATTGGACAATCTCTTTCGAAGTATGGGGGTTTCGGACGAAAACTCATCTATTACAAAGGGATTTCATTTTTAATAACTTATTTTAACTCAATACTTTTTGTGTGTTTAATATGCACCATTAAAAGGCACATCATCAATTTTCAACCCTTTCTGACTTCATTTGATATTTTTCATGCATTTAATGATTTATTTTGAGCTAAATGACCCTGAATTTGAAAAGTAGTACATATGAACTCTAAAAAGGTTGTAACTTGGCATGACATCATAATTTCACCCACATAGCAACTTCTAATGAGTTGAGAGGGTTACGGCAAAAACTGGATGCACTTCATGTACAAATTGGACAATCTCTTTCGAAGTATGGGGGTTTCGGACAAAAACTCACCTATTACAAAGGGATATCATTTTAAATAACCTATTTTACCTCCATACTTTTTGTGTGTTCAATATGCTCCATTAAAAGGCACATCATCAATTTTCAACCCTTTCTGACTTCATTTTATATTTTTCATGCATTTAATGATTTATTTTGAGCTAAATGACCCTGAATTTGAAAAGCAGTACAAATGAACTCTAAAAAGGTTGTAACTTGGCATGACATCATAATGTCACCCACGTAGAAACTTCTAATGAGTTGAGAGGGTTACGGCAAGAGCCGGATGCACTTCATGTACAAATTGGAAAATCTCATAAGAAGTATGAGGGTTTCGGACGCGTACTCATCAATTATAAAGGGATTTCATTTTTAATAACTTATTTTAACTCCATAATTTTTGTGTGTTCAATATGCACCATTCAAAGGCACATACTCAATTTTCAACCCTTTCTGACTTCATTTGATATTTTTCATGCATTTAATGATTTATTTTGCGCTAAATGACACTGAATTTGAAAAGCAGTACAAATGAACTCTAAAAAGGTTGTAACTTTGCATGACATTGTAATTTCACCCACATAGCAACTTCTAAAGAGTTTAGAGGGTTACGGCAAAAACTGGATGCACTTCATGTACAAATTGGACAATCTCATCAGAAGTAAGTGGGTTTCAAATGAAAACTCATCTATTACAAAGGGATTTCATTTTTAATAACTTATTTTAACTCAATACTTTTTGTGTGTTGAATATGCACCATTCAAAGGAACATCATCAATTTCTAACCCTTTCTGACTTCATTTGATACTTTTCATGCATTTAATGATTTATTTTGAGCTAGATGACCCTGAATTTGAAAAGCAGTACAAATGAACTCTGAAAAGGTTTAAACATGGCATGACATCGTAATTTCACCCAAATAGCAACTTCCAAAGAGTTGAGAGGGTTACGGCAAAAACTGGATGAACTTGATGTACAAATTGGACATTTGTCATAAGAAGTAGGAGGGTTTCAGACGAAAATTCATCTATTACATAGGGATTTCATTTTTAATAACTTATTTTAACTCAATACTTTTTGTGTGTTCAATATGCACCATTCAAGGGCTCATCATCAATTTTCAACCCTTTCTGATTTCATTTGTTATTTTTCATACATTTAATGATTTATTTTGAGCTAGATGACCCTGAATTTGAAAAGCAGTACAAATGAACTCTGAAAAGGTTTTAACTCAGCACGACATCATAATTTCACCCACATAACAACTTCTAAAGAGTTGAGAGCACTACGGCAAAAACTGGATGCACTTCGTGTACAAATTGGACAATCTCTTTCGAAGTATGGGGGTTTCGGACGAAAACTCATCTATTACAAAGGGATTTCATTTTTAATAACTTATTTTAACTCAATACTTTTTGTGTGTTTAATATGCACCATTAAAAGGCACATCATCAATTTTCAACCCTTTCTGACTTCATTTGATATTTTTCATGCATTTAATGATTTATTTTGAGCTAAATGACCCTGAATTTGAAAAGTAGTACATATGAACTCTAAAAAGGTTGTAACTTGGCATGACATCATAATTTCACCCACATAGCAACTTCTAATGAGTTGAGAGGGTTACGGCAAAAACTGGATGCACTTCGTGTACAAATTGGACAATCTCTTTCGAAGTATGGGGGTTTCGGACAAAAACTCACCTATTACAAAGGGATATCATTTTAAATAACCTATTTTAACTCCATACTTTTTGTGTGTTCAATATGCTCCATTAAAAGGCACATCATCAATTTTCAACCCTTTCTGACTTCATTTTATATTTTTCATGCATTTAATGATTTATTTTGAGCTAAATGACCCTGAATTTGAAAAGTAGTACAAATGAACTCTAAAAAGGTTGTAACTTGGCATGACATCATAATGTCACCCACGTAGAAACTTCTAATGAGTTGAGAGGGTTACGGCAAGAGCCGGATGCACTTCATGTACAAATTGGAAAATCTCATAAGAAGTATGAGGGTTTCGGACGCGTACTCATCAATTACAAAGGGATTTCATTTTTAATAACTTATTTTAACTCCATAATTTTTGTGTGTTCAATATGCACCATTCAAAGGCACATACTCAATTTTCAACCCTTTCTGACTTCATTTGATATTTTTCATGCATTTAATGATTTATTTTGCGCTAAATGACACTGAATTTGAAAAGCAGTACAAATGAACTCTAAAAAGGTTGTAACTTTGCATGACATTGTAATTTCACCCACATAGCAACTTCTAAAGAGTTTAGAGGGTTACGGCAAAAACTGGATGCACTTCATGTACAAATTGGACAATCTCATCAGAAGTAAGTGGGTTTCAAACGAAAACTCATCTATTACAAAGGGATTTCATTTTTAATAACTTATTTTAACTCAATACTTTTTGTGTGTTGAATATGCACCATTAAAAGGAACATCATCAATTTCTAACCCTTTCTGACTTCATTTGATACTTTTCATGCATTTAATGATTTATTTTGAGCTAGATGACCCTGAATTTGAAAAGCAGTACAAATGAACTCTGAAAAGGTTTAAACATGGCATGACATCGTAATTTCACCCAAATAGCAACTTCCAAAGAGTTGAGAGGGTTACGGCAAAAACTGGATGAACTTGATGTACAAATTGGACATTTGTCATAAGAAGTAGGAGGGTTTCAGACGAAAATTCATCTATTACATAGGGATTTCATTTTTAATAACTTATTTTAACTCAATACTTTTTTTGTGTTCAATATGCACCATTCAAGGGCTCATCATCAATTTTCAACCCTTTCTGATTTCATTTGTTATTTTTCATACATTTAATGATTTATTTTGAGCTAGATGACCCTGAATTTGAAAAGCAGTTCAAATGAACTCTGAAAAGGTTTTAACTCAGCACGACATCATAATTTCACCCACATAACAACTTCTAAAGAGTTGAGAGCACTACGGCAAAAACTGGATGCACTTCGTGTACAAATTGGACAATCTCTTTCGAAGTATGGGGGTTTCGGACGAAAACTCATCTATTACAAAGGGATTTCATTTTTAATAACTTATTTTAACTCAATACTTTTTGTGTGTTTAATATGCACCATTAAAAGGCACATCATCAATTTTCAACCCTTTCTGACTTCATTTGGTATTTTTCATGCATTTAATGATTTATTTTGAGCTAAATGACCCTGAATTTGAAAAGTAGTACATATGAACTCTAAAAAGGTTGTAACTTGGCATGACATCATAATTTCACCCACATAGCAACTTCTAATGAGCCGAGAGGGTTACGGCAAAAACTGGATGCACTTCGTGTACAAATTGGACAATCTGTTTCGAAGTATGGGGGTTTCGGACAAAAACTCACCTATTACAAAGGGATATCATTTTAAATAACTTATTTTAACTCCATAATTTTTGTGTGTTCAATATGCTCCATTAAAAGGCACATCATCAATTTTGAACCCTTTCTGACTTCATTTTATATTTTTCAAGCATTTAATGATTTATTTTGAGCTAAATGACCCTGAATTTGAAAAGTAGTACAAATGAACTCTAAAAAGGTTGTAACTTGGCATGACATCATAATTTCACCCACATAGAAACTTCTAATGAGTTGAGAGGGTTACGGCAAGAACTGGATGCACTTCATGTACAAATTGGAAAATCTCATAAGAAGTATGAGGGTTTCGGACGAGTACTCATCAATTACAAAGGGATTTCATTTTTAATAACCTATTTTAACTCCATAATTTTTGTGAGTTCAGTATGCACCATTCAAAGGCACATACTCAATTTTCAACCCTTTCTGACTTCATTTGATATTTTTCATGCATTTAATGATTTATTTTGCGCTAAATGACACTGAATTTGAAAAGCAGTACAAATGAACTCTAAAAAGGATGTAACTTTGCATGACATTGTAATTTCACCCACATAGAAACTTCTAAAGAGTTTAGAGGGTTACAGCAAAAACTGGATGCACTTCGTGTACAAATTGGACAATCTCAGCAGAAGTAAGTGGGTTTCAAACGAAAACTCATCTATTACAAAGGGATTTCATTTTTAATAACTTATTTTAACTCAATACTTTTTGTGTGTTCAATATGCACCATTCAAAGGAACATCATCAATCTTTAACCCTTTCTGACTTCATTTGATACTTTTCATGCATTTAATGATTTATTTTGAGCTAGATGACCCTGAATTTGAAAAGCAGTACAAATGAACTCTGAAAAGGTTTTAACTTGGCATGACATCGTAATTTCACCCAGATAGCAACTTCCAAAGAGTTGAGAGGGTTACGGCAAAAACAGGATGCACTTCATGTACATATTGGACAATCTCATAAGAAGTAGGAGGGTTTTAGACGAAAACTCATCTATTACAAAGGGATTTCATTTTTAATAACTTATTTTAACTCAATACTTTTTGTGTGTTCAATATGCACCATTAAAAGGCACATCATCAATTTTCAACCCTTTCAGACTTCATTTGATATTTTTCATGCATTTAATGATTTAGTTTGAGCAAAATGACCCTGAATTTGAAAACTAGTACATATGAACTCTAAAAAGGTTGTAACTTGGCATGACATCATAATTTCACCCACATAGCAACTTCTAATGAGTTGAGAGGGTTACGGCAAAAACTGGATGCACTTCGTGTACAAATTGGACAATCTCTTTCGAAGTATGGGGGTTTCGGACAAAAACTCACCTATTACAAAGGGATATCATTTTAAATAACTTATTTTAACTCCATACTTTTTGTGTGTTCAATATGCTCCATTAAAAGGCACATCATCAATTTTCAACCCTTTCTGACTTCATTTTATATTTTTCATGCATTTAATGATTTATTTTGAGCTAAATGACCCTGAATTTGAAAAGTAGTACAAATGAACTCTAAAAAGGTTGTAACTTGGCATGACATCAGAATTTCACCCACATAGAAATTTCTAATGAGTTGAGAGGGTTACGGCAAGAACTGGATGCACTTCATGTACAAATTGGAAAATCTCATAAGAAGTATGAGGGTTTCGGACGAGTACTCATCAATTACAAAGGGATTTCATTTTTAATAACTTATTTTAACTCCATAATTTTTGTGTGTTCAATATGCACCATTCAAAGGCACATACTCAATTTTCAACCCTTTCTGACTTCATTTGATATTTTTCATGCATTTAATGATTTATTTTGCGCTAAATGACACTGAATTTGAAAAGCAGTACAAATGAACTCTAAAAAGGTTGTAACTTTGCATGACATTGTAATTTCACCCACATGGCAACTTCTAAAGAGTTTAGAGGGTTACGGCAAAAACTGGATGCACTTCGTGTACAAATTGGACAATCTCATCAGAAGTAAGTGGGTTTCAAACGAAAACTCATCTATTACAAAGGGATTTCATTTTTAATAACTTATTTTAACTCCATAATTTTTGTGTGTTCAATATGCACCATTCAAAGGCACATACTCAATTTTCAACCCTTTCTGACTTCATTTGATATTTTTCATGCATTTAATGATTTATTTTGAGCTAAATGACCCTGAATTTGAAAAGTAGTACATATGAACTCTAAAAAGGTTGTAACTTGGCATGACATCATAATTTCACCCACATAGCAACTTCTAATGAGTTGAGAGGGTTACGGCAAAACTAGATGCACTTCGTGTACAAATTGGACAATCTCTTTCGAAGTATGGGGGTTTCGGACAAAAACTCACCTATTACAAAGGGATATCATTTTAAATAACTTATTTTAACTCCATACTTTTTGTGTGTTCAATATGCTCCATTAAAAGGCACATCATCAATTTTCAACCCTTTCTGACTTCATTTTATATTTTTCATGCATTTAATGATTTATTTTGAGCTAAATGACCCTGAATTTGAAAAGTAGTACAAATGAACTCTAAAAAGGTTGTAACTTGGCATGACATCATAATTTCACCCGCATAGAAACTTCTAATGAGTTGAGAGGGTTACGGCAAGAACTGGATGCACTTCATGTACAAATTGGAAAATCTCATAAGAAGTATGAGGGTTTCGGACGAGTACTCATCAATTACAAAGGGATTTCATTTTTAATAACTTATTTTAACTCCATAATTTTTGTGTGTTCAATATGCACCATTCAAAGGCACATACTCAATTTTTAACCCTTTCTGACTTCATTTGATATTTTTCATGCATTTAATGATTTATTTTGCGCTAAATGACACTGAATTTGAAAAGCAGTACAAATGAACTCTAAAAAGGTTGTAACTTTGCATGACATTGTAATTTCACCCACATAGCAACTTCTAAAGAGTTTAGAGGGTTACGGCAAAAACTGGATGCACTTCGTGTACAAATTGGACAATCTCATCAGAAGTAAGTGGGTTTCAAACGAAAACTCATCTATTACAAAGGGATTTCATTTTTAATAACTTATTTTAACTCAATACTTTTTGTGTGTTCAATATGCACCATTCAAAGGAACATCATCAATCTTTAACCCTTTCTGACTTCATTTGATACTTTTCATGCATTTAATGATTTATTTTGAGCTAGATGACCCTGAATTTGAAAAGCAGTACAAATGAACTCTGAAAAGGTTTTAACTTGGCATGACATCGTAATTTCACCCAGATAGCAACTTCCGAAGAGTTGAGAGGGTTACGGCAAAAACAGGATGCACTTCATGTACATATTGGACAATCTCATAAGAAGTAGGAGGGTTTTAGACGAAAATTCATCTATTACAAAGGGATTTCATTTTTAATAACTTATTTTAAGTCAATACTTTTTGTGTGTTCAATATGCACCATTCAAGGGCACATCATCAATTTTCAACCCTTTCTGATTTCATTTGATATTTTTCATGCATTTAATGATTTTTTTTGAGCTAGATGACCCTGAATTTGAAAAGCAGTACAAATGAACTCTGAAAAGGTTTTAACTCAGCACGACATTATAATTTCACCCACATAACAACTTCTAAAGAGTTGAGAGCGGTACGACAAAAACTGGATGCACTTCGTGTACAAATTGGAAAATCTCATAAGAAGTATGAGGGTTTCGGACGAGAACTCATCAATTACAAAGGCATTTCATTTTTAATAACTTATTTTAAGTCCATAATTTTTGTGTGTTCAATATGCACCATTCAAAGGCACATACTCAATTTTCAACCCTTTCTGACTTCATTTGATATTTTTCATGCATTTAATGATTTATTTTGCGCTAAAGGACACTGAATTTGAAAAGCAGTACAAATGAACTCTAAAAAGGTTGTAACTTGGCATGACATTGTAATTTCACCCACATAGCAACTTCTAAAGAGTTTAGAGGGTTACGGCAAAAACTGGATGCACTTCGTGTACAAATTGGACAATCTCTTTCGAAGTATGGGGGTTTCGGACAAAAACTCACCTATTACAAAGGGATATCATTTTAAATAACTTATTTTAACTCCATACTTTTTGTGTGTTCAATATGCTCCATTAAAAGGCACATCATCAATTTTCAACCCTTTCTGACTTCATTTTATATTTTTCATGCATTTAATGATTTATTTTGAGCTAGATGACCTTGAATTTGAAAAGCAGTACAAATGAACTCTGAAAAGGTTTTAACTCAGCAGGACATCATAATTTCACCCACATAACAACTTCTAAATAGTTGAGAGCGCTACGACAAAAACTGGATGCACTTCGTGTACAAATTGGACAATCTCTTTCGAATTATGGGGGTTTCGGACGAAAACTCATCTATTACAAAGGGATTTCATTTTTAATAACTTATTTTAACTCAATACTTTTTGTGTGTTCAATATGCACCATTAAAAGGCACATCATGAATTTTCAACCCTTTCTGACTTCATTTGATATTTTTCATGCATTTAATGATTTATTTTGAGCTAAATGACCCTGAATTTGAAAAGTAGTACAAATGAACTCCAAAAAGGTTGTAACTTGGCATGACATGATAATTTCACCCACATAGCAACTTCTAAAGAGTTGAGAGGGTTACGGCAAAAACTGGATGCACTTCATGTACAAATTGGACAATCTCATAAGAAGTATGAGGATTTCAGACGAAAAGTCATCTATTACAAAGGGATTTCATTTTTAATAACTTATTTTAACTCAATACATTTTGTGTGTTCAATATGCACCATTCAAAGGCACATCATCAATTTTCAACCCTTTCTGACTTCATTTGATATTTTTCATGCATTTAATGATTTATTTTGAGCTAAATGACCCTGAATTTGAAAAGTAGTACAAATGAACTCTAAAAAGGTTGTAACTTGGCATGATATCATAATTTCACCCACATAGCAACTTCTAAAGAGTTGAGAGGGTTACGGCAAAAACTGGTTGCACTTCGTGTACAAATTGGACAATCTCATCAGAAGTAAGTGGGTTTCAAACGAAAACTCATCTATTACAAAGGGATTTCATTTTTAATAACTTATTTTAACTCAATACTTTTTCTGTGTTCTATATGCACCATTCAAAGGAACATCATCAATCTTTAACCCTTTCTGACTTCATTTGATACTTTTCATGCATTTAATGATTTATTTTGAGCTAGATGACCCTGAATTTGAAAAGCAGTACAAATGAACTCTGAAGAGGTTTTAACTCAGCACGACATCATAATTTCACCCACATAACAACTTCTAAAGAGTTGAGAGCGCTACGGCAAAAACTGGATGCACTTCGTGTACAAATTGGACAATCTGTTTCGAAGTATGGGGGTTTCGGACGAAAACTCATCTATTACAAAGGGATTTCATTTTTAATAACTTATTTTAACTCCATACTTTTTGCGTGTTCAATATGCACCATTAAAAGGCTCATCATCAATTTTCAACCCTTTCTGACTTCATTTGATATTTTTCATGCATTTAATGATTTATTTTGAGCTAAATGACCCTGAATTTGAAAAGTAGTACAAATGAACTCCAAAAAGGTTGTAACTTGGCATGACATCATAATGTCACCCACATAGCAACTTCTAAAGAGTTGAGAGGGTTACAGCAAAAATTGGTTGCACTTCATGTACAAATTGGACAATCTCATCAGAAGTATGAGGATTTCAGACAAAAGTCATCTATTACAAAGGGATTTAATTTTTAATAACTTATTTTAACTCAATACTTTTTGTGTGTTCAATATGCACCATTGAAAGGAACATCATCAATCTTTAACCCTTTCTGACATCATTTGATTTTTTTCATGCATTTAATGATTTATTTTGAGCTAGATGACCCTGAATTTGAAAAGCTGTACAAATGAACTCTGAAAAGGTTTTAACTCAGCACGACATCATAATTTCACCCACATAACAACTTCTAAAGAATTGAGAGCGCTACGGCAAAAACTGGATGCACTTCGTGTACAAATTGGACAATCTCTTTCGAAGTATGGGGGTTTCGGACGAAAACTCATCTATTACAAAGGGATTTCATTTTTAATAACTTATTTTAACTCCATACCTTTTGTGTGTTCAATATGCACCATTAAAAGGCTCATCATCAATTTTCAACCCTTTCTGACTTCATTTGATATTTTTCATGCATTTAATGATTTATTTTGAGCTAAATGACCCTGAATTTGAAAAGTAGTACAAATGAACTCCAAAAAGGTTGTAACTTGGCATGACATCATAATTTCACCCACATAGCAACTTCTAAAGAGTTGAGAGGGTTACGGCAAAAACTGGATGCACTTCATGTACAAATTGGACAATCTCATAAGAAGTAGAGGATTTCAGACGAAAAGTCATCTATTACAAAGGGATTTCATTTTTAATAACTTATTTTAACTCAATACATTTTGTGTGTTCAATATGCACCATTCAAAGGCACATCATCAATTTTCAACCCTTTCTGACTTCATTTGATATTTTTCATGCATTTAATGATTTATTTTGAGCTAAATGACCCTGAATTTGAAAAGTAGTACAAATGAACTCTAAAATGGTTGTAACTTGGCATGATCTCATAATTTCACCCACATAGCAACTTCTAAAGAGTTGAGAAAGTTACGGCAAAAACTGGATGCACTTCGTGTACAAATTGGACAATCTCTTTCGAAGTATGGGGGTTTCGGACAAAAACTCACCTATTACAAAGGGACATCATTTTAAATAACTTATTTTAACTCCATACTTTTTGTGTGTTCAATATGCTCCATTAAAAGGCACATCATCAATTTTCAACCCTTTCTGACTTCATTTTATATTTTTCATGCATTTAATGATTTATTTTGAGCTAAATGACCCTGAATTTGAAAAGTAGTACAAATGAACTCTAAAAAGGTTGTAACTTGGCATGACAGCATAATTTCACCCACATAGAAACTTCTAATGAGTTGAGAGGGTTACGGCAAGAACTGGATGCACTTCATGTACAAATTGGAAAATCTCATAAGAAGTATGAGGGTTTCGGACGACAACTCATCAATTACAAAGGGATTTCATTTTTAATAAGTTATTTTAACTCCATAATTTTTGTGTGTTCAATATGCACCATTCAAAGGCACATACTCAATTTTCAACCCTTTCTGACTTCATTTGATATTTTTCATGCATTTAATGATTTATTTTGCGCTAAATGACACTGAATTTGAAAAGCAGTACAAATGAACTCTAAAAAGGTTGTAACTTGGCATGACATTGTAATTTCACCCACATAGCAACTTCTAAAGAGTTTAGAGGGTTACGGTAAAAACTGGATGCACTTCGTGTACAAATTGGACAATCTCATCAGAAGTAGGAGGGTTTTAGACGAAAACTCATCTATTACAAAGGGATTTCATTTTTAATAACTTATTTTAACTCAATACTTTTTGTGTGTTCAATATGCACCATTCAAGGGCACATCATCAATTTTCAACCCTTTCTGATTTCATTTGATATTTTTCATGCATTTAATGATTTATTTTGAGCTAGATGACCCTGAATTTGAAAAGCAGTACAAATGAACTCTGAAAAGGTTTTAACTCAGCGCGACATCATAATTTCACCCACATAACAACTTCTAAAGAGTTGAGAGCGCTACGGCAAAAACTGGATGCACTTCGTGTACAAATTGGACAATCTCTTTCGAAGTATGGGGGTTTCGGACGAAAACTCATCTATTACAAGGGATTTCATTTTTAATAACTTATTTTAACTCCATAGTTTTTGTGTGTTCAATATGCACCATTAAAAGGCTCATCATCAATTTTCAACCCTTTCTGACTTCATTTGATATTTTTCATGCATTTAATGATTTATTTTGAGCTAAATGACCCCGAATTTGAAAAGTAGTACAAATGAACTCCAAAAAGGTTGTAACTTGGCATGGCATCATAATTTCACCCACATAGCAACTTCTAAAGAGTTGAGAGGGTTACGGCAAAAACTGGACGCACTTCATGTACAAATTGGACAATCTCATAAGAAGTATGAGGATTTCAGATGAAAAGTCATCTATTACAAAGGGATTTCATTTTTAATAACTTATTTTAACTCAATACATTTTGTGTGTTCAATATGCACCATTCAAAGGCACATCATAAATTTTCAACCCTTTCTGACTTCATTTGATATTTTTCATGCATTTAATGATTTATTTTGAGCTAAATGACACTGAATTTGAAAAGTAGTACAAATGAACTCTAAAAAGGTTGTAACTTGGCATGATATCATAATTTCACCCACATAGCAACTTCTAAAGAGTTGAGAAGGTTACGGCAAAAACTGGATGCACTTCGGGTACAAATTGGACAATCTCATCAGAAGTAAGTGGGTTTAAACGAAAACTCATCTATTACAAAGGGATTTCATTTTTAATAACTTATTTTAACTCAATACTTTTTGTGTGTTCAATATGCACCATTCAAAGGAACATCATCAATCTTGAACCCTTTCTGACTTCATTTGATACTTTTCATGCATTTAATGATTTATTTTGAGCTAGATGACCCTGAATTTGAAAAGCAGTACAAATGAACTCTGAAAAGGTTTTAACTTGGCATGACATCGTAATTTCACCAGCAAAGAAACCTCCAACGAGTTGAGAGGGTTACGGAAAAAACTGGATGCACTTCCTGTACAAATTGGACAAACTCATAAGAAGTAGGAGGGTTTCAGACGAAAACTCATCTATTACAAAGGGATTTCATTTTTAATAACGTATTTTAACTCAATAAGTTTTGTGTGTTCAATATGCACCATTCAAGGGCACATCATCAATTTTCAACCCTTTCTGATTTCATTTGATATTTTTCATGCATTTAATGATTTATTTTGAGCTAGATGACCCTGAATTTGAAAAGCTGTACAAATGAACTCTGAAAAGGTTTTAACTCAGCACGACATCATAATTTCACCCACATAACAACTTCTAAAGAGTTGAGAGCGCTACGGCAAAAACTGGATGCACTTCATGTACAAATTGGACAATCTCTTTCGAAGTATGGGGGTTTCGGACGAAAACTCATCTATTACAAAGGGATTTCATTTTTAATAACTTATTTTAACTCCATACTTTTTGTGTGTTCAATATGCACCATTAAAAGGCTCATCATCAATTTTCAACCCTTTCTGACTTCATTTGATATTTTTCATGCATTTAATGATTTATTTTGAGCTAAATGACCCTGAATTTGAAAAGTAGTACAAATGAGCTCCAAAAAGGTTGTAACTTGGCATGACATCATAATTTCACCCACATAGCAACTTCTAAAGAGTTGAGAGGGTTACGGCAAAAACTGGATGCACTTCATGTACAAATTGGACAATCTCATAAGAAGTATGAGGATTTCAGACGAAAAGTCATCTATTACAAAGGGATTTCATTTTTATTAACTTATTTTAACTCAATACATTTTGTGTGTTCAATATGCACCATTCAAAGGCACATCATCAATTTTCAACCCTTTCTTACTTCATTTGATATTTTTCATGCATTTCATGATTTATTTTGAGCTAAATGACCCTGAATTTGAAAAGTAGTACAAATGAACTCTAAAAAGGTTGTAACTTGGCATGATATCATAATTTCACCCACATAGCAACTTCTAAAGAGTTGAGAGGGTTACGGCAAAAACTGGTTGCACTTCGTGTACAAATTGGACAATCTCATCAGAAGTAAGTGGGTTTCAAACGAAAACTCATCTATTACAAAGGGATTTCATTTTTAATAACTTATTTGAACTCAATACATTTTGTGTGTTCAATATGCACCATTCAAAGGAACATCATCAACCTTTAACCCTTTCTGACTTCATTTGATACTTTTCATGCATTTAATGATTTATTTTGAGCTAGATGACCCTGAATTTGAAAAGCAGTACAGATGAACTCTGAAAAGGTTTTAACTTGGCATGACATCGTCATTTCACCCAGATAGCACCTTCCAAAGAGTTGAGAGGGTTACGGCAAAAACAGGATGCACTTCATGTACAAATTGGACAATCTCATAAGAAGTATGAGGATTTCAGACGAAAAGTCATCTATTACAAAGGGATTTCATTTTTAATAACTTATTTTAACTCAATACATTTTGTGTGTTCAATATGCACCATTCAAAGGCACATCATCAATTTTCAACCCTTTGTGACTTCATTTGATATTTTTCATGCATTCAATGATTTATTTTGAGCTAAATGACCCTGAATTTGAAAAGTAGTACAAATGAACTCCAAAAAGGTTGTAACTTGGCATGACATCATAATTTCACCCACATAGCAACTTCTAAAGAGTTGAGAGGGTTACGGCAAAAACTAGATGCACTTCGTGTACAAATTGGACAATCTCTTTCGAAGTATGGGGGTTTCGGACGAAAACTCATCTATTACAAGGGATTTCATTTTTAATAACTTATTTTAACTCCATAGTTTTTGTGTGTTCAATATGCACCATTAAAAGGCTCATCATCAATTTTCAACCCTTTCTGACTTCATTTGATATTTTTCATGCATTTAATGATTTATTTTGAGCTAAATGACCCCGAATTTGAAAAGTAGTACAAATGAACTCCAAAAAGGTTGTAACTTGGCATGGCATCATAATTTCACCCACATAGCAACTTCTAAAGAGTTGAGAGGGTTACGGCAAAAACTGGACGCACTTCATGTACAAATTGGACAATCTCATAAGAAGTATGAGGATTTCAGATGAAAAGTCATCTATTACAAAGGGATTTCATTTTTAATAACTTATTTTAACTCAATACATTTTGTGTGTTCAATATGCACCATTCAAAGGCACATCATAAATTTTCAACCCTTTCTGACTTCATTTGATATTTTTCATGCATTTAATGATTTATTTTGAGCTAAATGAACCTGAATTTGAAAAGTAGTACAAATGAACTCTAAAAAGGTTGTAACTTGGCATGACATCATAATTTCACCCACATAGAAACTTCTAATGAGTTGAGAGGGTTACGGCAAGAACTGGATGCACTTCATGTACAAATTGGAAAATCTCATAAGAAGTATGAGGGTTTCGGACGACAACTCATCAATTACAAAGGGATTTCATTTTTAATAAGTTATTTTAACTCCATAATTTTTGTGTGTTCAATATGCACCATTCAAAGGCACATACTCAATTTTCAACCCTTTCTGACTTCATTTGATATTTTTCATGCATTTAATGATTTATTTTGCGCTAAATGACACTGAATTTGAAAAGCAGTACAAATGAACTCTAAAAAGGTTGTAACTTGGCATGACATTGTAATTTCACCCACATAGCAACTTCTAAAGAGTTTAGAGGGTTACGGTAAAAACTGGATGCACTTCGTGTACAAATTGGACAATCTCATCAGAAGTAGGAGGGTTTTAGACGAAAACTCATCTATTACAAAGGGATTTCATTTTTAATAACTTATTTTAACTCAATACTTTTTGTGTGTTCAATATGCACCATTCAAGGGCACATCATCAATTTTCAACCCTTTCTGATTTCATTTGATATTTTTCATGCATTTAATGATTTATTTTGAGCTAGATGACCCTGAATTTGAAAAGCAGTACAAATGAACTCTGAAAAGGTTTTAACTCAGCGCGACATCATAATTTCACCCACATAACAACTTCTAAAGAGTTGAGAGCGCTACGGCAAAAACTGGATGCACTTCGTGTACAAATTGGACAATCTCTTTCGAAGTATGGGGGTTTCGGACGAAAACTCATCTATTACAAGGGATTTCATTTTTAATAACTTATTTTAACTCCATAGTTTTTGTGTGTTCAATATGCACCATTAAAAGGCTCATCATCAATTTTCAACCCTTTCTGACTTCATTTGATATTTTTCATGCATTTAATGATTTATTTTGAGCTAAATGACCCCGAATTTGAAAAGTAGTACAAATGAACTCCAAAAAGGTTGTAACTTGGCATGGCATCATAATTTCACCCACATAGCAACTTCTAAAGAGTTGAGAGGGTTACGGCAAAAACTGGACGCACTTCATGTACAAATTGGACAATCTCATAAGAAGTATGAGGATTTCAGATGAAAAGTCATCTATTACAAAGGGATTTCATTTTTAATAACTTATTTTAACTCAATACATTTTGTGTGTTCAATATGCACCATTCAAAGGCACATCATAAATTTTCAACCCTTTCTGACTTCATTTGATATTTTTCATGCATTTAATGATTTATTTTGAGCTAAATGACACTGAATTTGAAAAGTAGTACAAATGAACTCTAAAAATGTTGTAACTTGGCATGATATCATAATTTCACCCACATAGCAACTTCTAAAGAGTTGAGAAGGTTACGGCAAAAACTGGATGCACTTCGGGTACAAATTGGACAATCTCATCAGAAGTAAGTGGGTTTAAACGAAAACTCATCTATTACAAAGGGATTTCATTTTTAATAACTTATTTTAACTCAATACTTTTTGTGTGTTCAATATGCACCATTCAAAGGAACATCATCAATCTTGAACCCTTTCTGACTTCATTTGATACTTTTCATGCATTTAATGATTTATTTTGAGCTAGATGACCCTGAATTTGAAAAGCAGTACAAATGAACTCTGAAAAGGTTTTAACTTGGCATGACATCGTAATTTCACCAGCAAAGCAACCTCCAACGAGTTGAGAGGGTTACGGAAAAAACTGGATGCACTTCCTGTACAAATTGGACAAACTCATAAGAAGTAGGAGGGTTTCAGACGAAAACTCATCTATTACAAAGGGATTTCATTTTTAATAACGTATTTTAACTCAATAAGTTTTGTGTGTTCAATATGCACCATTCAAGGGCACATCATCAATTTTCAACCCTTTCTGATTTCATTTGATATTTTTCATGCATTTAATGATTTATTTTGAGCTAGATGACCCTGAATTTGAAAAGCTGTACAAATGAACTCTGAAAAGGTTTTAACTCAGCACGACATCATAATTTCACCCACATAACAACTTCTAAAGAGTTGAGAGCGCTACGGCAAAAACTGGATGCACTTCGTGTACAAATTGGACAATCTCTTTCGAAGTATGGGGGTTTCGGACGAAAACTCATCTATTACAAAGGGATTTCATTTTTAATAACTTATTTTAACTCCATACTTTTTGTGTGTTCAATATGCACCATTAAAAGGCTCATCATCAATTTTCAACCCTTTCTGACTTCATTTGATATTTTTCATGCATTTAATGATTTATTTTGAGCTAAATGACCCTGAATTTGAAAAGTAGTACAAATGAACTCCAAAAAGGTTGTAACTTGGCATGACATCATAATTTCACCCACATAGCAACTTCTAAAGAGTTGAGAGGGTTACGGCAAAAACTGGATGCACTTCATGTACAAATTGGACAATCTCATAAGAAGTATGAGGATTTCAGACGAAAAGTCATCTATTACAAAGGGATTTCATTTTTATTAACTTATTTTAACTCAATACATTTTGTGTGTTCAATATGCACCATTCAAAGGCACATCATCAATTTTCAACCCTTTCTGACTTCATTTGATATTTTTCATGCATTTAATGATTTATTTTGAGCTAAATGACCCTGAATTTGAAAAGTAGTACAAATGAACTCTAAAAAGGTTGTAACTTGGGATGATATCATAATTTCACCCACATAGCAACTTCTAAAGAGTTGAGAGGGTTACGGCAAAAACTGGTTGCACTTCGTGTACAAATTGGACAATCTCATCAGAAGTAAGTGGGTTTCAAACGAAAACTCATCTATTACAAAGGGATTTCATTTTTAATAACTTATTTGAACTCAATACTTTTTGTGTGTTCAATATGCACCATTCAAAGGAACATCATCAATCTTTAACCCTTTCTGACTTCATTTGATACTTTTCATGCATTTAATGATTTATTTTGAGCTAGATGACCCTGAATTTGAAAAGCAGTACAGATGAACTCTGAAAAGGTTTTAACTTGGCATGACATCGTCATTTCACCCAGATAGCACCTTCCAAAGAGTTGAGAGGGTTACGGCAAAAACAGGATGCACTTCATGTACAAATTGGACAATCTCATAAGAAGTACGAGGATTTCAGACGAAAAGTCATCTATTACAAATGGATTTCATTTTTAATAACTTATTTTAACTCAATACATTTTGTGTGTTCAATATGCACCATTCAAAGGCACATCATCAATTTTCAACCCTTTGTGACTTCATTTGATATTTTTCATGCATTCAATGATTTATTTTGAGCTAAATGACCCTGAATTTGAAAAGTAGTACAATTGAACTCCAAAAAGGTTGTAACTTGGCATGACATCATAATTTCACCCACATAGCAACTTCTAAAGAGTTGAGAGGGTTACAGCAAAAATTGGATGCACTTCATGTACAAATTGGACAATCTCATCAGAAGTATGAGGATTTCAGACGAAAAGTCATCTATTACAAAGGGATTTCATTTTTAATAACTTATTTTAACTCAATACTTTTTGTGTGTTCAATATGCACCATTCAAAGGAACGTCATCAATCTTTAACCCTTTCTGACTTCATTTGATTGTTTTCATGCATTTAATGATTTATTTTGAGCTAGATGACCCTGAATTTGAAAAGCTGTACAAATGAACTCTGAGAAGGTTTTAACTCAGCACTTCATCATAATTTCACCCACATAACAACTTCTAAAGAATTGAGAGCGCTACGGCAAAAACTGGATGCACTTCGTGTACAAATTGGACAATCTCTTTCGAAGTATGGGGGTTCCGGACGAAAATTCATCTATTACAAAGGGATTTCATTTTTAATAACTTATTTTAACTCCATACTTTTTGTGTGTTCAATATGCACCATTAAAAGGCTCATAATCAATTTTCAACCCTTTCTGACTTCATTTGATATTTTTGATGCATTTAATGATTTATTTTGAGCTAAATGACCCTGAATTTGAAAAGTAGTACAAATGAACTCCAAAAAGGTTGTAACTTGGCATGACATCATAATTTCACCCACATAGCAACTTCTAAAGAGTTGAGAGGGTTACGGCAAAAACTGGATGCACTTCATGTACAAATTGGACAATCTCATAAGAAGTATGAGGATTTCAGACGAAAAGTCATCTATTACAAAGGGATTTCATTTTTAATAACTTATTTTAACTCAATACATTTTGTGTGTTCAATATGCACCATTCAAAGGCACGTCATCAATTTTCAACCCTTTCTGACTTCATTTGATATTTTTCATGCATTTAATGATTTATTTTGAGCTAAATGACCCTGAATTTGAAAAGTAGTACAAATGAACTCTAAAAAGGTTGTAACTTGGCATGATATCATAATTTCACCCACATAGCAACTTCTAAAGAGTTGAGAGGGTTACGGCAAAAACTGGATGCACTTCGTGTACAAATTGGAGAATCTCATCAGAAGTAAGTGGGTTTCAAACGAAAACTCATCTATTACAAAGGGATTTCATTTTTAATAACTTATTTTAACTCAATACTTTTTCTGTGTTCAATATGCACCATTCAAAGGAACATCATCAATCTTTAACCCTTTCTGACTTCATTTGATACTTTTCATGCATTAAATGATTTATTTTGAGCTAGATGACCCTGAATTTGAAAAGCATTACAAATGAACTCTGAAGAGGTTTTAACTCAGCATGACATCATAATTTCACCCACATAACAACTTCTCAAGAGTTGAGAGCGCTACGGCAAAAACTGGATGCACTTCGTGTACAAAGGGATTTCATTTTTAATAACTTATTTGAACTCAATACTTTTTGTGTGTTCAATATGCACCATTCAAAGGAACCTCATCAATCTTTAACCCTTTCTGACTTCATTTGATACTTTTCATGCATTTAATGATTTATTTTGAGCTAGATGACCCTGAATTTGAAAAGCAGTACAGATGAACTCTGAAAAGGTTTTAACTTGGCATGACATCGTCATTTCACCCAGATAGCACCTTCCAAAGAGTTGAGAGGGTTACGGCAAAAACAGGATGCACTTCATGTACAAATTGGACAATCTCATAAGAAGTACGAGGATTTCAGACGAAAAGTCATCTATTACAAATGGATTTCATTTTTAATAACTTATTTTAACTCAATACATTTTGTGTGTTCAATATGCACCATTCAAAGGCACATCATCAATTTTCAACCCTTTGTGACTTCATTTGATATTTTTCATGCATTCAATGATTTATTTTGAGCTAAATGACCCTGAATTTGAAAAGTAGTACAATTGAACTCCAAAAAGGTTGTAACTTGGCATGACATCATAATTTCACCCACATAGCAACTTCTAAAGAGTTGAGAGGGTTACAGCAAAAATTGGATGCACTTCATGTACAAATTGGACAATCTCATCAGAAGTATGAGGATTTCAGACGAAAAGTCATCTATTACAAAGGGATTTCATTTTTAATAACTTATTTTAACTCAATACTTTTTGTGTGTTCAATATGCACCATTCAAAGGAACGTCATCAATCTTTAACCCTTTCTGACTTCATTTGATTGTTTTCATGCATTTAATGATTTATTTTGAGCTAGATGACCCTGAATTTGAAAAGCTGTACAAATGAACTCTGAGAAGGTTTTAACTCAGCACTTCATCATAATTTCACCCACATAACAACTTCTAAAGAATTGAGAGCGCTACGGCAAAAACTGGATGCACTTCGTGTACAAATTGGACAATCTCTTTCGAAGTATGGGGGTTCCGGACGAAAATTCATCTATTACAAAGGGATTTCATTTTTAATAACTTATTTTAACTCCATACTTTTTGTGTGTTCAATATGCACCATTAAAAGGCTCATAATCAATTTTCAACCCTTTCTGACTTCATTTGATATTTTTGATGCATTTAATGATTTATTTTGAGCTAAATGACCCTGAATTTGAAAAGTAGTACAAATGAACTCCAAAAAGGTTGTAACTTGGCATGACATCATAATTTCACCCACATAGCAACTTCTAAAGAGTTGAGAGGGTTACGGCAAAAACTGGATGCACTTCATGTACAAATTGGACAATCTCATAAGAAGTATGAGGATTTCAGACGAAAAGTCATCTATTACAAAGGGATTTCATTTTTAATAACTTATTTTAACTCAATACATTTTGTGTGTTCAATATGCACCATTCAAAGGCACGTCATCAATTTTCAACCCTTTCTGACTTCATTTGATATTTTTCATGCATTTAATGATTTATTTTGAGCTAAATGACCCTGAATTTGAAAAGTAGTACAAATGAACTCTAAAAAGGTTGTAACTTGGCATGATATCATAATTTCACCCACATAGCAACTTCTAAAGAGTTGAGAGGGTTACGGCAAAAACTGGATGCACTTCGTGTACAAATTGGAGAATCTCATCAGAAGTAAGTGGGTTTCAAACGAAAACTCATCTATTACAAAGGGATTTCATTTTTAATAACTTATTTTAACTCAATACTTTTTCTGTGTTCAATATGCACCATTCAAAGGAACATCATCAATCTTTAACCCTTTCTGACTTCATTTGATACTTTTCATGCATTAAATGATTTATTTTGAGCTAGATGACCCTGAATTTGAAAAGCATTACAAATGAACTCTGAAGAGGTTTTAACTCAGCACGACATCATAATTTCACCCACATAACAACTTCTCAAGAGTTGAGAGCGCTACGGCAAAAACTGGATGCACTTCGTGTACAAATTGGACAATCTCTTTCGAAGTATGGGGGTTTCGGACGAAAACTCATCTATTACAAAGGGATTTCATTTTTAATAACTTATTTTAACTCCATACTTTTTGCGTCTTCAATATGCACCATTAAAAGGCTCATCATCAATTTTCAACCCTTTCTGACTTCATTTGATATGTTTCATGCATTTAATGATTTATTTTGAGCTAAATGACCTTGAATTTGAAAAGTAGTACAAATGAACTCCAAAAAGGTTGTAACTTGGCATGACATCATAATTTCACCCACATAGCAACTTCTAAAGAGTTGAGAGGGTTACAGCAAAAATTGGATGCACTTCATGTACAAATTGGACATTCTCATCAGAAGTATGAGGATTTCAGACGAAAAGTCATCTATTACAAAGGGATTTCATTTTTAATAACTTATTATAACTCAATACTTTTTGTGTGTTCAATATGCACCATTCAAAGGAACGTCATCAATCTTTAACCCTTTCTGACTTCATTTGATTGTTTTCATGCATTTAATGATTTATTTTGAGCTAGATGACCCTGAATTTGAAAAGCTGTACAAATGAACTCTGAGAAGGTTTTAACTCAGCACTTCATCATAATTTCACCCACATAACAACTTCTAAAGAATTGAGAGCGCTACGGCAAAAACTGGATGCACTTCGTGTACAAATTGGACAATCTCTTTCGAAGTATGGGGGTTCCGGACGAAAATTCATCTATTACAAAGGGATTTCATTTTTAATAACTTATTTTAACTCCATAATTTTTGTGTGTTCAATATGCACCATTAAAAGGCTCATAATAAATTTTCAACCCTTTCTGACTTCATTTGATATTTTGATGCATTTAATGATTTATTTTGAGCTAAATGACCCTGAATTTGAGAAGTAGTACAAATGAACTCCAAAAAGGTTGTAACTTGGCATGACACCATAGTTTCACCCACATAGCAACTTCTAAAGAGTTGAGAGGGTTACGGCAAAAACTGGATGCACTTCATGTACAAATTGGACAATCTCATAAGAAGTATGAGGATTTCAGACGAAAAGTCATCTATTACAAAGGGATTTCATTTTTAATAACTTATTTTAACTCAATACATTTTGTGTGTTAAATATGCACCATTCAAAGGCACGTCATCAATTTTCAACCCTTTCTGACTTCATTTGATATTTTTCATGCATTTAATGATTTATTTTGAGCTAAATGACCCTGAATTTGAAAAGTAGTACAAATGAACTCTAAAAAGGTTGTAACTTGGCATGATATCATAATTTCACCCACATAGCAACTTCTAAAGAGTTGAGAGGGTTACGGCAAAAACTGGATGCACTTCGTGTACAAATTGGACAATCTCATCAGAAGTAAGTGGGTTTCAAACGAAAACTCATCTATTACAAAGGGATTTCATTTTTAATAACTTATTTTAACTCAATACTTTTTCTGTGTTCAATATGCACCATTCAAAGGAACATCATCAATCTTTAACCCTTTCTGACTTCATTTGATAATTTTCATGCATTTTATGATTTATTTTGAGCTAGATGACCCTGAATTGGAAAAGCATTACAAATGAACTCTGAAGAGATTTTAACTCAGCACGACATCATAATTTCACCCACATAACAACTTCTCAAGAGTTGAGAGCGCTACGGCCAAAACTGGATGCACTTCGTGTACAAATTGGACAATCTCTTTCGAAGTATGGGGGTTTCGGACGAAAACTCATCTATTACAAAGGGATTTCATTTTTAATAACTTATTTTAACTCCATACTTTTTGCGTGTTCAATATGCACCATTAAAAGGCTCATCATCAATTTTCAACCCTTTCTGACTTCATTTGATATGTTTCATGCATTTAATGATTTATTTTGAGCTAAATGACCCTGAATTTGAAAAGTAGTACAAATGAACTCCAAAAAGGTTGTAACTTGGCATGACATCATAATTTCACCCACATAGCAACTTCTAAAGAGTTGAGAGGGTTACAGCAAAAATTGGATGCACTTCATGTACAAATTGGACAATCTCATCAGAAGTATGAGGATTTCAGACGAAAAGTCATCTATTACAAAGGGATTTCATTTTTAATAACTTATTATAACTCAATACTTTTTGTGTGTTCAATATGCACCATTCAAAGGAACGTCATCAATCTTTAACCCTTTCTGACTTCATTTGATTGTTTTCATGCATTTAATGATTTATTTTGAGCTAGATGACCCTGAATTTGAAAAGCTGTACAAATGAACTCTGAGAATGTTTTAACTCAGCACTTCATCATAATTTCACCCACATAACAACTTCTAAAGAATTGAGAGTGCTACGGCAAAAACTGGATGCACTTCGTGTACAAATTGGACAATCTCTTTCGAAGTATGGGGGTTCCGGACGAAAATTCATCTATTACAAAGGGATTTCATTTTTAATAACTTATTTTAACTCCATACTTTTTGTGTATTCAATATGCACCATTAAAAGGCTCATAATCAATTTTCAACCCTTTGTGACTTCATTTGATATTTTTGATGCATTTAATGATTTATTTTGAGCTAAATGACCCTGAATTTGAAAAGTAGTACAAATGAACTCCAAAAAGGTTGTAACTTGGCATGACATCATAATTTCACCCACATAACAACTTCTAAAGAGTTGAGAGCGCTATGGCAAAAACTGGATGCACTTCGTGTACAAATCGAACAATCTCTTTCGAAGTATGGGGGTTTCGGACGAAAACTCATCTATTACAAAGGGATTTCATTTTTAATAACTTATTTTAACTCCATAATTTTTGTGTGTTCAATATGCACCATTAAAAGGCTCATAATCAATTTTCAACCCTTTCTGACTTCATTTGATATTTTTGATGCATTTAATGATTTATTTTGAGCTAAATGACCCTGAATTTGAAAAGTAGTACAAATGAACTCCAAAAAGGTTGTAACTTGGCATGACATCATAATTTCACCCACATAGCAACTTCTAAAGAGTTGAGAGGGTTACGGCAAAAACTGGATGCACTTCATGTACAAATTGGACAATCTCATAAGAAGTATGAGGATTTCAGACGAAAAGTCATCTATTACAAAGGGATTTCATTTTTAATAACTTATTTTAACTCAATACATTTTGTGTGTTCAATATGCACCATTCAAAGGCACGTCATCAATTTTCAACCCTTTCTGACTTCATTTGATATTTTTCATGCATTTAATGATTTATTTTGAGCTAAATGACCCTGAATTTGAAAAGTAGTACAAATGAACTCTAAAAAGGTTGTAACTTGGCATGATACCATAATTTCACCCACATAGCAACTTCTAAAGAGTTGAGAGGGTTACGGCAAAAACTGGATGCACTTCGTGTACAAATTGGACAATCTCATCAGAAGTAAGTGGGTTTCAAACGAAAACTCATCTATTACAAAGGGATTTCATTTTTAATAACTTATTTTAACTCAATACTTTTTCTGTGTTCAATATGCACCATTCAAAAAACATCATCAATCTTTAACCCTTTCTGACTTCATTTGATACTTTTCATGCATTTAATGATTTATTTTGAGCTAGATGACCCTGAATTTGAAAAGCATTACAAATGAACTCTGAAGAGGTTTTAACTCAGCACGACATCATAATTTCACCCACATAACAACTTCTCAAGAGTTGAGAGCGCTACGGCAAAAACTGGATGCACTTCGTGTACAAATTGGACAATCTCTTTCGAAGTATGGGGGTTCCGGACGAAAACTCATCTATTACAAAGGGATTTCATTTTTAATAACTTATTTTAACTCCATACTTTTTGCGTGTTCAATATGCACCATTAAAAGGCTCATCATCAATTTTCAACCCTTTGTGACTTCATTTGATATGTTTCATGCATTTAATGATTTATTTTGAGCTAAATGACCCTGAATTTGAAAAGTAGTACAAATGAACTCCAAAAAGGTTGTAACTTGGCATGACATCATAATTTCACCCACATAGCAACTTCTAAAGAGTTGAGAGGGTTACAGCAAAAATTGGATGCACTTCATGTACAAATTGGACAATCTCATCAGAAGTATGAGGATTTCAGACGAAAAGACATCTATTACAAAGGGATTTCATTTTTAATAACTTATTTTAACTCAATACTTTTTGTGTGTTCAATATGCACCATTCAAAGGAACATCATCAATCTTTAACCCTTTCTGACTTCATTTGATTTTTTTCATGCATTTAATGATTTATTTTGAGCTAGATGACCCTGAATTTAAAAAGCTGTACAAATGAACTCTGAAAAGGTTTTAACTCAGCACGACATCATAATTTCACCCACATAACAACTTCTAAAGAATTGAGAGCGCTACGGCAAAAACTGGATGCACTTCGTATACAAATTGGACAATCTCTTTCGAAGTATGGGGGTTTCGGACGAAAATTCATTTATTACAAAGGGATTTCATTTTTAATAACTTATTTTAACTCCATACTTTTTGTGTGTTCAATATGCACCATTAAAAGGCTCATAATCAATTTTCAACCCTTTCTGACTTCATTTGATATTTTTCATGCATTTAATGATTTATTTTGAGCTAAATGACCCTGAATTTGAAAAGTAGTACAAATGAACTCCAAAAAGGTTGTAACTTGGCATGACATCATAATTTCACCTACATAGCAACTTCTAAAGAGTTGAGAGGGTTACGGCAAAAACTGGATGCACTTCATGTACAAATTGGACAATCTCATAGGAAGTATGAGGATTTCAGACGAAAAGTCATCTATTACAAAGGGATTTCATTTTTAATAACTTATTTTAACTCAATACATTTGGGTGTTCAATATGCACCATTCAAAGGCACATCATCAATTTTCAACCCTTTCTGACTTCATTTGATATTTTTCATGCATTTAATGATTTATTTTGAGCTAAATGACCCTGAATTTGAAAAGTAGTACAAATGAACTCTAAAAAGGTTGTAACTTGGCATGATATCATAATTTCACCCACATAGCAACTTCTAAAGAGTTGAGAGGGTTACGGCAAAAACTGGATGCACTTCGTGTACAAATTGGACAATGTCATCAGAAGTAAGTGGGTTTCAAACGAAAACTCATCTATTACAAAGGGATTTCATTTTTAATAACTTATTTTAACTCAATACTTTTTCTGTGTTCAATATGCACCATTCAAAGGAACATCATCAATCTTTAACCCTTTCTGACTTCATTTGATACTTTTCATGCATTTAATGATTTATTTTGAGCTAGATGACCCTGAATTTGAAAAGCAGTACAAATGAACTCTGAAGAGGTTTTAACTCAGCACGACATCATAATTTCACCCACATAACAACTTCTAAAGATTTGAGAGCGCTACGGCAAAAACTGGATGCACTTCGTGTACAAATTGGACAATCTCTTTCGAAGTATGGGGGTTTCGGACGAAAACTCATCTATTACAAAGGGATTTCCTTTTTAATAACTTATTTTAACTCCATACTTTTTGTGTGTTCAATATGCACCATTCAAAGGCTCATCGTCAATTTTCAACCCTTTCTGACTTCATTTGATATTTTTCATGCATTTAATGATTTATTTTGAGTTAAATGACCCTGAATTTGAAAAGTAGTACAAATGAACTCCAAAAAGGTTGTAACTTGGCATGACATCATAATTTCACCCACATAGCAACTTCTAAAGAGTTGAGAGGGTTACAGCAAAAATTGGATGCACTTCATGTACAAATTGGACAATCTCATTAGAAGTATGAGGATTTCAGACGAAAAGTCATCTATTACAAAGGGATTTCATTTTTAATAACTTATTTTAACTCATAGGTTTTGTGTGTTCAATATGCACCATTCAAAGGAACATCATCAATCTTTAACCCTTTCTGACTTCATTTGATACTTTTCATGCATTTAATGATTTATTTTGAGCTAGATGACCCTGAATTTGAAAAGCAGTACAAATGAACTTTGAAAAGGTTTTAACTTGGCATGACATCGTAATTTCACCCAGATAGCAACTTCCAAAGAGTTGAGAGGGTTACGGCAAAAACTGGATGCACTTCATGTACATATTGGACAATCTCATAAGAAGTAGGAGGGTTTAAGACGAAAACTCATCTATTACAAAGGGATTTCTTTTTTAAAAACTTATTTTAACTCAATACTTTTTGTGTGTTCAATATGCACCATTCAAGGGCACATCATCAATTTTCAACCCTTTCTGATTTCATTTGATATTTTTCATGCATTTAATGATTTATTTTGAGCTAGATGACCCTGAATTTGAAAAGCAGTACAAATGAACTCTTTAAAGGTTTTAACTCAGCACGACATCATAATTTCACACACATAACAACTTCTAAAGAGTTTAGAGCGCTACGGCAAAAACTGGATGCACTTCGTGTACAAATTGGACAATCTCTTTCGAAGTATGGGGGTTTCGGACGAAAAATCATCTATTACAAAGGGATTTCATTTTTAATAACTTATTTTAACTCAATAATTTTTGTGTGTTCAATATGCACCATTAAAAGGCTCATCATCAATTTTCAACCCTTTCTGACTTCATTTGATATTTTTCATGCATTTAATGATTTATTTTGAGCTAAATGACCTTGAATTTGAAAAGTAGTAGAAATGAACTCCAAAAAGGTTGTAACTTGGCATGACATCATAATTTCACCTACATAGCAACTTCTAAAGAGTTGAGAGGGTTACGGCAAAAACTGGATGCACTTCATGTACAAATTGGACAATCTCATAAGAAGTATGAGGATTTCAGACGAAAAGTCATCTATTACAAAGGGATTTCATTTTTAATAACTTATTTTAACTCAATACATTTTGTGTGTTCAATATGCACCATTCAAAGGCACATCATCAATTTTCAACCCTTTCTGACTTCATTTGATATTTTTCATGCATTTAATGATTTATTTTGAGCTAAATGACCCTGAATTTGAAAAGTAGTACAAATGAACTCTAAAAAGGTTGTAACTTGGCATGATATCATAATTTCACCCACATAGCAACTTCTAAAGAGTTGAGAGGGTTACGGCAAAAACTGGATGCACTTCGTGTACAAATTGGACAATGTCATCAGAAGTAAGTGGGTTTCAAACGAAAACTCATCTATTACAAAGGGATTTCATTTTTAATAACTTATTTTAACTCAATACTTTTTCTGTGTTCAATATGCACCATTCAAAGGAACATCATCAATCTTTAACCCTTTCTGACTTCATTTGATACTTTTCATGCATTTAATGATTTATTTTGAGCTAGATGACCCTGAATTTGAAAAGCAGTACAAATGAACTCTGAAGAGGTTTTAACTCAGCACGACATCATAATTTCACCCACATAACAACTTCTAAAGATTTGAGAGCGCTACGGCAAAAACTGGATGCACTTCGTGTACAAATTGGACAATCTCCTTCGAAGTATGGGGGTTTCGGACGAAAACTCATCTATTACAAAGGGATTTCATTTTTAATAACTTATTTTAACTCAATAATTTTTGTGTGTTCAATATGCACCATTAAAAGGCTCATCATCAATTTTCAACCCTTTCTGACTTCATTTGATATTTTTCATGCATTTAATGATTTATTTTGAGCTAAATGACCTTGAATTTGAAAAGTAGTACAAATGAACTCCAAAAAGGTTGTAACTTGGCATGACATCATAATTTCACCCACATGGCAACTTCTAAAGAGTTGAGAGGGTTACGAGAAAAATTGGATGCACTTCATGTACAAATTGGACAATCTCATAAGAAGTATGAGGATTTCAGAGGAAAAGTCATCTATTACAAAGCGATTTCATTTTTAATAACTTATTTTAACTCAATACATTTTGTGTGTTCAATATGCACCATCCAAAGGCACATCATCAATTTCAACCCTTTCTGACTTCATTTGATATTTTTCATGCATTTAATGATTTATTTTGAGCTAAATGACCCTGAATTTGAAAAGTAGTACAAGTGAACTCTAAAAAGGTTGTAACTTGGCATGATATCATAATTTCACCCACATAGCAACGTCTAAAGAGTTGAGAGGGTGACGGCAAAAACTAGATGCACTTCATGTACAAATTGGAAAATCTCATAAGAAGTATGAGGGTTTCGGACGAGAACTCATCTATTACAAAGGGATTTCATTTTTAATAACTTATTTTAACTCCATAATTTTTGTGTGTTCAATATGCACCATTAAAAGGCACATACTCAATTTTCAAACCTTTCTCACTTCATTTGATATTTTTCATGCATTTAATGATTTATTTTGCGCTAAATGACACTGAATTTGAAAAGCAGTACAAATGAACTCTAAAAAGGTTGTAACTTGGCATGACATTGTAATTTCACGCACATAGCAACTTCTAAAGAGTTTAGAGGGTTACGGCAAAAACTGGATGCACTTCGTGTACAAATTGGACAATCTCATAAGAAGTAAGTGGGTTTCAAACGAAAACTCATCTATTACAAAGGGATTTCATTTTTAATAACTTATTTTAACTCAATACTTTTTGTGTGTTCAATATGCACCATTCAAAGGAACATCATCAATCTTTATCCCTTTCTGACTTCATTTGATACTTTTCATGCATTTAATGATTTATTTTGAGTTAGATGACCCTGAATTTGAAAAGCAGTACAAATGAACTCTGAAAAGGTTTTAACTTGGCATGACATCGTAATTTCACCTAGATAGCAACTTCCAAAGAGTTGAGAGGGTTACGGCAAAAACTGGATGCACTTCATGTACAAATTGGACAATCTCATCAGAAGTAGGAGGGTTTCATAAGAAAACTCATCTATTACAAAGGAATTTCATTTTTAATAACTTATTTTAACTCAATACTTTTTGTGTGTTCAATATGCACCATTCAAGGGCACATCATCAATTTTCAACCCTTTCTGATTTCATTTGATATTTTTCATGCATTTAATGATTTATTTTGAGCTAGATGACCCTGAATTTGAAAAGCAGTACAAATGAACTCTGAAAAGGTTTTAACTCAGCACGACATCATAATTTCACCCACATAACAACTTCTAAACAGTTGAGAGCGCTACGACAAAAACTGGATGCACTTCGTGTACAAATTGGACAATCTCTTTCGAAGTATGGGGGTTTCGGACGAAACCTCATCTATTACAAAGGGATTTTGTTTTTAATAACTTATTTTAACTCAATAATTCTTGTGTGTTCAATATGCACCATTAAAAGGCACATCATCAATTTTCAACCCTTTCTGACTTCATTTGATATTTTCATGCATTTAATGATTTATTTTGAGCTAAATGACCCTAAATTTGAAAAGTAGTACAAAAGAACTCTAAAAAGGTTGTAACTTGCCATGACATCATAATTTCAACCACATAGCAACTTCTAAAGAGTTGAGAGGGTTACGGCAAAAACTGGATGCACTTCATGTACAAATTGGACAATCTCATAAGAAGTATGAGGATTTCAGACGAAAAGTCATCTATTACAAAGGGATTTCATTTTTAATAACTTATTTTAACTCAATACATTTTGTGTGTTCAATATGCACCATTCAAAGGCACATCATCAATTTTCAACCCTTTCTGACTTCATTTGATATTTTTCATGCATTTAATGATTTATTTTGAGCTAAATGACCCTGAATTTGAAAAGTAGTACAAATGAACTCTAAAAAGGTTGTAACTTGTTATGATATCATAATTTCACCCACATAGCAACTTCTAAAGAGTTTAGAGGTTTACGGCAAAAACTGGATGCACTTCGTGTACAAATTGGACAATCTCTTTCGTAGTGTGGGGGTTCCGGACAAAAACTCACCTATTACAAAGGGATATCATTTTTAATAACTAATTTTAACTCCATACTTTTTGTGTGTTCAATATGCACCATTAAAAGGCACATCATCAATTTTCAACCCTTTCTGACTTCATTTGATATTTTTCATGCATTTAATGATTTATTTTGTGCTAAACGACCCTGAATTTGAAAAGTATTACAAATGAACTCTAAAAAGGTTGTAACTTGGCATGACATCATAATTTCACCCACATAGAAACTTCTAATGAGTTGAGAGCATTACGGCAAAAACTGGATGCACTTCTTGTACAAATTGGACAATCCCTTTTGAAGTATGGGGGTTTCGGACAAAAACTCACCTATTACAAAGGGATATCATTTTTAATAACTTATTTTAACTCAATACTTTTAGTGTGTTCAATATGGACCATTAAAAGGCACATCATGAGTTTTCAACGCTTTCTGACTTCATTTGATATTTTTCATGCATTTAATGATTTATTTTGAGCTAAATGACCCTGCATTTGAAATGCAGTACAAATGAACTCTGAAAAGGTTTTAACTCAGCACGACATCATAATTTCACCCACATAACAACTTCTAAAGAGTTGAGAGCGCTATGGCAAAAACTGGATGCACTTCGTGTACAAATCGAACAATCTCTTTCGAAGTACGGGGGTTTCGGACGAAAACTCATCTATTACAAAGGGATTTCATTTTTAATAACTTATTTTAACTCAATACTTTTTGTGTGTTCAATTTGGACCATTAAAAGGCACATCATCAATTCTCAACCCTTTCTGACTTCATTTGATATTTTTCATGCATTAAATGATTTATTTTGAGCTAAATAACCCTGAATTTGAAAAGTAGTACAAATGAACTCTAAGAAGGTTGTAACTTGGCATGACATCATAATTTCACCCACATAGCAACTTCTAATGAGTTGAGAGGGTTACGGCAAAAACTGGATGCACTTCGTGTACAAATTGGACAATCCCTTTCGAAGTATGGGGCTTTCGGACAAAAATTCACCAATTACAAAGGGATATCATTTTTAATAACTTCTTTTAACTCCATACTTTTTGTGTGTTAAATATGCACCATTAAAAGGCACATCATCAATTTTAAACCCTTTCTGACTTCATTTGATATTTTTCATGCATTTAATGATTTATTTTGTGCTAAATGACCCTGAATTTGAAAAGTAGTACAAATGAACTCTAAAAAGGTTGTAACTTGGCATGACATCATAATTTCACGCACATAGAAACTTCTAATGAGTTGAGATGGTTACGGCAAGAACTAGATGCACTTCATGTACAAATTGGAAAATCTCATAAGAAGTATGAGGGTTTCGGACAAGAACTCATCAATTACAAAGGGATTTTATTTTTAATAAGTTATTTTAACTCCATTATTTTTGTGTGTTCAATATGCACCATTCAAAGGAACATACTCAATTTTCAACCCTTTCTGACTTCATTTGATACTTTTCATGCATTTAATGATTTATTTTGAGCTAGATGACCCCGAATTTGAAAAGCAGTACAAATGAACTCTGAAAAGGTTTTAACTTGGCATGTCATCGTAATTTCACCCAGATAGCAACTTCCAAAGATTTGAGAGGGTTACGGCAAAAACTGGATGCGCTTCATGTACAAATTGGACAATCTCATAAGAAGTAGGAGGGTTTCAGACAAAAACCCATCTATTACAAAGGGATTTCATTTTTAATAACTTATTTTAACTCAATACTTTTTGTGTGTTCAATATGCACCATTCAAGGGCACATCATCAATTTTCAACCCTTTCTGATTTCATTTGATATTTTTCATGCATTTAATGATTTATTTTTAGCTAGATGACCCTGAATTTGAAAAGCAGTACAAATGAACTCTGAAAAGGTTTTAACTCAGCACGACATCATAATTTCACCCACATAACAACTTCTAAAGAGTTGAGAGCGCTATGGCAAAAACTGGATGCACTTCGTGTACAAATCGAACAATCTCTTTCGAAGTATGGGGGTTTCGGACGAAAACTCATCTATTACAAAGGGATTTCATTTTTAATAACTTATTTTAACTCAATACTTTTTGTGTGTTCAATATGCACCATTAAAAGGCACATCATCAAATTTCAACCCTTTCTGACTTCATTTGATATTTTTCATGCATTTAATGATTTATTTTGAGCTAAATGACCCTAAATTTGAAAAGTAGTACAAATGAACTCTAAAAAGGTTGTAACTTGGCATGACATCTTAGTGTCACCCACATAGCAACTTCTAAAGAGTTGAGAGGGTTAAGGCAAAAACTGGATGCACTCGTGTACAAATTGGACAATCTCTTTCGAAGTATGGGGGTTTCGGACAAAAACTCACCTATTACAAAGGGATATCACTTTTAATAACTTATTTTAACTCCATACTTTTTGTGTGTTCAATTTGCACCATTAAAAGGCACATCATCAATTTTCAACCCTTTCTGACTTCATTTGATATTTTTCATGCATTTAATGATTTATTTTGAGCTAAATGAACCTGAATTTGAAAAGTAGTACAAATGAACTCTAAAAAGGTTGTAACTTGGCATGACATCATAATTTCACCCACATAGAAACTTCTAATGAGTTGAGAGGGTTACGGCAAGAACTGGATGCACTTCATGGACAAATTGGAAAATCTCATAAGAAGTATGAGGGTTTCGGACGAGAACTCATCAATTACAAAGGGATTTTATTTTTAATAAGTTATTTTAACTCCATAATTTTTTTGTGTTCAATATGCACCATTCAAAGGCACATACTCAATTTTCAACTCTTTCTGACTTCATTTGATATTTTTCATGCGTTTAATGATTTATTTTGAGCTAAATGACACTGAATTTGAAAAGTAGTACAAATGAACTCTAAAAAGTTTGTAACTTCGCATGACATTGTAATTTCACCCACATAGCAACTTCTAAAGAGTTTAGAGGGTTACGGCAAAAACTGGATGCACTTCGTGTACAAATTGGACAATCTCATAAGAAGTAGGTGGGTTTCAAACGAAAACCCATCTATTACAAAGGGATTTCATTTTTAATAACTTAGTTTAACTCAATAATTTGTGTCTGTTCAATATGCACCATTCAAAGGAACATCATCAATTTTTAAATCTTTCTGACTTCATTTGATACTTTTCATGCATTTAATGATTTATTTTGAGCTAGATGACCCTGAATTTGAAAAGCAGTACAAATGAACTCTGAAAAGGTTTTAACTTGGCATGACATCGTAATTTCACCCAGATAGCAACTTCCAAAGAGTTGAGAGGGTTCCGGCAAAAACTGGCTGCACTTCATCTACAAATTGGACAATCTCATAAGAAGTAGGAGGGTTTCAGACAAAAACTCATCTATTACAAAAGGATTTCATTTTTAATAACTTATTTTAACTCAATACTTCTTGTGTGTTCAATATGCACCATTCAAGGGCACATCATCAATTTTCAACCCGTTCTGATTTCATTTGATATTTTGCATGCATTTAATGATTTATTTTGAGCTAGATGGCCCTGAATTTGAAAAGCAGTACAAATGAACTCTCAAAAGGTTTTAACTCAGCACGACATCATAATTTCACCCACATAACAACTTCTAAAGAGTTGAGAGCGCTACGGCAATAACTGGACGCACTTCGTGTTCAAATTGGACAACCTCTTTCGAAGTATGGGGGTTTCAGACGAAAACTCATCTCTTACAAAGGGATTTCATTTTTAATAACTTATTTTAACTCAATACTTTTTTTGTGTTCAATATGCACCATTAAAAGGCACATCATCAAGTTTCAACCCTTTCTGACTTCGTTTGATATTTTTCATGCATTTAATGATTTATTTTGAGCTAAATGACCCTGAATTTGAAAAGTAGTACAAATGAACTCTAAAAAGGTTGTAACTTGGCATGACATCATAATTTCACCCACATAGAAACTTCTAATGAGTTGAGAGGGTTACGGCAAGAACTGGATGCACTTCATGTACAAATTGGAAAATCTCATAAGAAGTATGAGGGTTTCGGACGAGAACTCATCAATTACAAAGGGATTTCATTTTTAATAAGTTATTTTAACTCCATAATTTTTGTGTGTTCAATATGCACCATTCAAAGGCACATACTCAATTTTCAACTCTTTCTGACTTCATTTGATATTTTTCATGCGTTTAATGATTTATTTTGAGCTAAATGACACTGAATTTGAAAAGCAGTACAAATGAACTCTAAAAAGTTTGTAACTTGGCATGACATTGTAATTTCACCCACATAGCAACTTCTAAAGAGTTTAGAGGGTTACGGCAAAAACTGGATGCACTTCGTGTACAAATTGGACAATCTCATAAGAAGTAGGTGGGTTTCAAACGAAAACTCATCTATTACAAAGGGATTTCATTTTTAATAACTTATTTTAACTCAATACTTTTTGTGTGTTCAATATGCACCATTCAAAGGAACATCATCAATTTTTAAACCTTTATGACTTCATTTGATACTTTTCATGCATTTAATGATTTATTTTGAGCTAGATAACCCTGAATTTGAAAAGCAGTACCAATGAACTCTGAAATGGTTTAACCTTAGCATGACATCGTAATTTCACCCAGATAGCAACTTCCAAAGAGTTGAGAGGGTTACGGCAAAAACTGGATGCACTTCCTGTACAAATTGGACAATCTCTTTCGAAGTATGGGGGTTTCGTTCAAAAACTCACCCATTACGAAGGGATATCAGTTTTAATAACTTATTTTAACTCCATACTTTTTGTGTGTTCCATATGCACCATTAAAAGGCACATCATCAAATTTCAACCCTTTCTGACTTCATTTGATATTTTTCATGCATTTAATGATTTATTTTGAGCGAAATGACCCTATATTTGAAAAGTAGTACAAATGAACTCTAAAAAGGTTGTAACTTAGCATGACATCATAGTGTCACCCACATAGCAACTTCTAAAGAGTTGAGAGGGTTAAGGCAAAAACTGGATGCACTTCGTGTACAAATTGGAAAATCTCTTTCGAAGTATGGGGGTTTCGGACAAAAACTCACCTATTACAAAGGGATATCACTTTTAATAACTTATTTTAACTCCATACTTTTTGTGTGTTCAATATGCACCATTAAAAGGCACATCATCAATTTTCAACCCTTTCTGACTTCATTTGATATTTTTCATGCATTTAATGATTTATTTTGAGCTAAATGACCCTGAATTTGAAAAGTAGTACAAATGAACTCTAAAAAGGTTGTAACTTGGCATGACATCATAATTTCACCCACATAGAAACTTCTAATGAGTTGAGAGGGTTACGGCAAGAACTGGATGCACTTCATGGACAAATTGGAAAATCTCATAAGAAGTATGAGGGTTTCGGACGAGAACTCATCAATTACAAAGGGATTTCATTTTTAATAAGTTATTTTAACTCCATAATTTATTAGTGTTCAATATGCACCATTCAAAGGCACATACTCAATTTTCAATTCTTTCTGACTTCATTTGATATTTTTCATGCGTTTAATGATTTATTTTGAGCTAGATGACCCTGAATTTGAAAAGCAGTACAAATGAACTCTGAAAAGGTTTTAACTTGGCATGACATCGTAATTTCACCCAGATAGCAACTTCCAAAGAGTTGAGAGGGTTCCGGCAAAAACTGGCTGCACTTCATCTACAAATTGGACAATCTCATAAGAAGTAGGAGGGTTTCAGACGAGAACTCATCTATTACAAAGGGATTTCATTTTTAATAACTTATTTTAACTCAATACTTTTTGTGTGTTCAATATGCACCATTCAAGGGCACATCATCAATTTTCAACCCTTTCTGATTTCATTTGATATTTTTCATGCATTTAATGATTTATTTTGAGCTAGATGGCCCTGAATTTGAAAAGCAGTACAAATGAACTCTCAAAAGGTTTTAACTCAGCACGACATCATAATTTCACCCACATAACAACTTCTAAAGAGTTGAGAGCGCTACGGCAATAACTGGATGCACTTCGTGTACAAATTGGACAACCTCTTTCGAAGTATGGGGGTTTCAGACGAAAACTCATCTATTACAAGGGGATTTCATTTTTAATAAAATATTTTAACTCAATACTTTTTGTGTGTCCAATATGCACCATTAAAAGGCACATCATCAAGTTTCAACCCTTTCTGACTTCGTTTGATATTTTTCATGCATTTGATGATTTATTTTGAGCTAAATGACCCTGAATTTGAAAAGTAGTACAAATGAACTCTAAAAAGGTTGTAACTTGGCATGACATCATAATTTCACCCACATAGAAACTTCTAATGAGTTGAGAGGGTTACGGCAAGAACTGGATGCACTTCATGTACAAATTGGAAAATCTCATAAGAAGTATGAGGGTTTCGGACGAGAACTCATCAATTACAAAGGGATTTCATTTTTAATAAGTTATTTTAACTCCAAAATTTTTGTGTGTTCAATATGCACCATTCAAAGGCACATACTCAATTTTCAACTCTTTCTGACTTCATTTGATATTTTTCATGCATTTAATGATTTATTTTGAGCTAAATGACACTGAATTTGAAAAGCAGTACAAATGAACTCTAAAAAGTTTGTAACTTGGCATGACATTGTAATTTCACCCACATAGCAACTTCTAAAGAGTTTAGAGGGTTACGGCAAAAACTCGATGCACTTCGTGTACAAATTGGACAATCTCATAAGAAGTAGGTGGGTTTCAAATGAAAACTCATCTATTACAAAGGGATTTCATTTTTAATAACTTATTGTAACTCAATACTTTTTGTGTGTTCAATATGCACCATTCAAAGGAACATCATCAATTTTTAAACCTTTCTGACTTCATTTGATACTTTTCATGCATTTAATGATTTATTTTGAGCTAGATAACCCTGAATTTGAAAAGCAGTACCAATGAACTCTGAAATGGTTTAACCTTGGCATGACATCGTAATTTCACCCAGATAGCAACTTCCAAAGAGTTGAGAGGGTTACGGCAAAAACTGGATGCACTTCCTGTACAAATTGGACAATCTCATAAGAAGTAGGAGGGTTTCAGACGAAAACTCATCTATTACAAAGGGATTTCATTTTTAATAACTTATTTTAACTCAATACATTTTGTGTGTTCAATATGAACCATTCAAGGGCACATCATCAATTTTCAACACTTTCTGATTTCATTTGATAATTTTCATGCATTTAATGATTTATTTTGAGCTAGATGACCCTGAATTTGAAAAGCAGTATAAATAAACTCTGAAAAGGTTTTAACTCAGCACGACATCATAATTTCACCCACATAACAACTTCTCAAGAGTTGAGAGCGCTACGGCAAAAAGTGGATGCACTTCGTGTACAAATTGGACAACCTCTTTCGAAGTATGGCGGTTTCGGACGAAAACTCATCTATTACAAAGGGATTTCATTTTTAATAAATTATTTTAACTCAATACTTTTTGTGTGTTCAATATGCACCATTAAAAGGCACATCATCAATTTTCAACCCTTTCTGACTTCATTTGATATTTTTCATGCATTAAATGATTGATTTTGAGCTAAATAACCCTGAATTTGAAAAGTAGTACAAATGAACTCTAAAAAGGTTGTAACTTGGCATGACATCCTAATTTCACCCACATAGCAACTTCTAATGAGTTGAGAGGGTTACGGCAAAAACTGGATGCACTTCGTGTACAAATTGGACAATCTCTTCCGAATTATGGGGGTTTCGGACAAAAACTCACCTACTACAAAGGGATATCATTTTTAATAACTTATTTTAGCTCCATAGTTTTTGTGCGTTCAATATGCACCATTAAAAGGCACATCGTTAAATTTCAACCCTTTCTGACTTCATTTGATATTTTTCATGCATTTAATGATTTATTTTGAGCTAAATGACCCTGGATTTGAAAAGCAGTACAAATGAACTCTAAAAAGGTTGTAACTTGGCATGACATCATGGTGTCACCCACATAGCAACTTCTAAAGAGTTGAGAGGGTTAAGGCAAAAACTGGATGCACTTCGTGTACAAATTGGAAAATCTCTTTCGAAGTATGGGGGTTTCGGACAAAAACTCACCTATTACAAAGGGATATCACTTTTAATAACTTATTTTAACTCCATACTTTTTGTGTGTTCAATATGCACCATTAAAAGGCACATCATCAATTTTCAACCCTTTCTGACTTCATTTGATATTTTTCATGCATTTAATGATTTATTTTGAGCTAAATGAACCTGAATTTGAAAAGTAGTACAAATGAACTCTAAAAAGGATGTAACTTGGCATGACATCATAATTTCACCCACATAGAAACTTCTAATGAGTTGAGAGTGTTACGGCAAGAACTGGATGCACTTCATGGACAAATTGGAAAATCTCATAAGAAGTATGAGGGTTTCGGACGAGAACTCATCAATTACAAAGGGATTTCATTTTTAATAAGTTAATTTAACTCCATAATTTTTTAGTGTTCAATATGCACCATTCAAAGGCACATACTCAATTTTCAATTCTTTCTGACTTCATTTGATATTTTTCATGCGTTTAATGATTTATTTTGAGCTAAATGACACAGAATTTGAAAAGTAGTACAAATGAACTCGAAAAAGTTTGTAACTTCGCATGACATTGTAATTTCACCCACATAGCAACTTCTAAAGAGTTTAGAGGGTTACGGCAAAAACTGGATGCACTTCGTGTACAAATTGGACAATCTCATAAGAAGTAGGTGGGTTTCAAACGAAAACTCATCTATTACAAAGGGATTTCATTTTTAATAACTTATTTTAACTCAATGCTTTTTGTGTGTTCAATATGCACCATTCAAAGGAACATCATCAATTTTTAAACCTTTCTGACTTCATTTGATACTTTTCATGCATTTAATGATTTATTTTGAGCTAGATGACCCTGAATTTGAAAAGCAGTACAAATGAACTCTGAAATGGTTTTAACTTGGCATGACATCGTAATTTCACCCAGATAGCAACTTCCAAAGAGTTGAGAGGGTTCCGGCAAAAACTGGCTGCACTTCATCTACAAATTGGACAATCTCATAAGAAGTAGGAGGGTTTCAGACGAAAACTCATCTATTACAAAGGGATTTCATTTTTAATAACTTATTTTAACTCAATACTTTTTGTGTGTTCAATATGCACCATTCAAGGGCACATCATCAATTTTCAACCCTTTCTGATTTCATTTGATATTTTTCATGCATTTAATGATTTATTTTGAGCTAGATGGCCCTGAATTTGAAAAGCAGTACAAATGAACTCTCAAAAGGTTTTAACTCAGCACGACATCATAATTTCACCCACATAACAACTTCTAAAGAGTTGAGAGCGCTACGGCAATAACTGGATGCACTTCGTGTACAAATTGGACAACCTCTTTCGAAGTATGGGGGTTTCAGACGAAAACTCATCTATTACAAAGGGATTTCATTTTTAATAAAATATTTTAACTCAATACTTTTTGTGTGTTCAATATGCACCATTAAAAGGCACATCATCAAGTTTCAACCCTTTCTGACTTCGTTTGATATTTTTCATGCATTTGATGATTTATTTTGAGCTAAATGACCCTGAATTTGAAAAGTAGTACAAATGAACTCTAAAAAGGTTGTAACTTGGCATGACATCATAATTTCACCCACATAGAAACTTCTAATGAGTTGAGAGGGTTACGGCAAGAACTGGATGCACTTCATGTACAAATTGGAAAATGTCATAAGAAGTATGAGGGTTTCGGACGAGAACTCATCAATTACAAAGGGATTTCATTTTTAATAAGTTATTTTAATTCCATAATTTTTGTGTGTTCAATATGCACCATTCAAAGGCACATACTCAATTTTCAACTCTTTCTGACTTCATTTGATATTTTTCATGCATTTAATGATTTATTTTGAGCTAAATGACACTGAATTTGAAAAGCAGTACAAATGAACTCTAAAAAGTTTGTAACTTCGCATGACATTGTAATTTCACCCACATAGCAACTTCTAAAGAGTTTAGAGGGTTACGGCAAAAACTGGATGCACTTCGTGTACAAATTGGACAATCTCATAAGAAGTAGGTGGGTTTCAAACGAAAACTCATCTATTACAAAGGGATTTCATTTTTAATAACTTATTTTAACTCAATACTTTTTGTGTGTTCAATATGCACCATTCAAAGGAACATCATCAATTTTTAAACCTTTCTGACTTCATTTGATACTTTTCATGCATTTAATGATTTATTTTGAGCTAGATAACCCTGAATTTGAAAAGCAGTACCAATATACTCTGAAATGGTTTAACCTTGGCATGACATCGTAATTTCACCCAGATAGCAACTTCCAAAGAGTTGAGAGGGTTACGGCAAAAACTGGATGCACTTCCTGTACAAATTGGACAATCTCATAAGAAGTAGGAGGGTTTCAGACGAAAACTCATCTATTACAAAGGGATTTCATTTGTAATAACTTAGTTTAACTCAATACATTTTGTGTGTTCAATATGAACCATTCAAGGGCACATCATCAATTTTCAACACTTTCTGATTTCATTTCATATTTTTCATGCATTTAATGATTTATTTTGAGCTAGATGACCCTGAATTTGAAAAGCAGTATAAATGAACTCTGAAAAGGTTTTAACTCAGCACGACATCATAATTTCACCCACATAACAACTTCTAAAGAGTTGAGAGCGCTACGGCAAAAACTGGATGCACTTCGTGTACAAATTGGACAACCTCTTTCGAAGTATGGCGGTTTCGGACGAAAACTCATCTATTACAAAGGGATTTCATTTTTAATAACTTATTTTAACTCAATACTTTTTGTGTGTTCAATATGCACCATTAAAAGGCACATCATCAATTTTCAACCCTTTCTGACTTCACTTGATATTTTTCATGCATTACATGATTGATTTTGAGCTAAATAACCCTGAATTGGAAAAGTAGTACAAATGAACTCTAAAAAGGTTGTAACTTGGCATGACATCCTAATTTCACCGACATAGCAACTTCTAATGAGTTGAGAGGGTTACGGCAAAAACTGGATGCACTTCGTGTACAAATTGGACAATCTCTTCCGAATTATGGGGGTTTCGGACAAAAACTCACCTACTACAAAGGGATATCATTTTTAATAACTTATTTTAACTCCATAGTTTTTGTGTGTTCAATATGCACCATTAAAAGGCACATCGTTAAATTTCAACCCTTTCTGACTTCATTTGATATTTTTCATGCATTTAAAGATTTATTTTGAGCTAAATGACCCTGGATTTGAAAAGCAGTACAAATGAACTCTAAAAAGGTTGTAACTTGGCATGACATCATAATGTCACCCACATAGCAACTTCTAAAGAGTTGAGAGGGTTACGGCAAAAACTGGATGCACTTCGTGTACAAATTGGACAATCTCTTTCGAAGTATGGGGGTTTCGGACAAAAACTCACCTATTACAAAGGGATATCATTTTTAATAACTTATTTTAACTCCATACTTTTTGTGTGTTAAATATGCACCATTAACAGGCAAATCATCAATTTTCAACCCTTTCTGATTTCATTTGATATTTTTCATGCATTTAATGATTTATTTTGAGCTAGATGGCCCTGAATTTGAAAAGCAGTACAAATGAACTCTCAAAAGGTTTTAACTCAGCACGACATCATAATTTCACCCACATAACAACTTCTAAAGAGTTGAGAGCGCTACGGCAATAACTGGATGCACTTCGTGTACAAATTGGACAACCTCTTTCGAAGTATGGGGGTTTCAGACGAAAACTCATCTATTACAAAGGGATTTCATTTTTAATAAAATATTTTAACTCAATACTTTTTGTGTGTTCAATATGCACCATTAAAAGGCACATCATCAAGTTTCAACCCTTTCTGACTTCGTTTGATATTTTTCATGCATTTGATGATTTATTTTGAGCTAAATGACCCTGAATTTGAAAAGTAGTACAAATGAACTCTAAAAAGGTTGTAACTTGGCATGACATCATAATTTCACCCACATAGAAACTTCTAATGAGTTGAGAGGGTTACGGCAAGAACTGGATGCACTTCATGTACAAATTGGAAAATGTCATAAGAAGTATGAGGGTTTCGGACGAGAACTCATCAATTACAAAGGGATTTCATTTTTAATAAGTTATTTTAACTCCATAATTTTTGTGTGTTCAATATGCACCATTCAAAGGCACATACTCAATTTTCAACTCTTTCTGACTTCATTTGATATTTTTCATGCATTTAATGATTTATTTTGAGCTAAATGACACTGAATTTGAAAAGCAGTACAAATGAACTCTAAAAAGTTTGTAACTTCGCATGACATTGTAATTTCACCCACATAGCAACTTCTAAAGAGTTTAGAGGGTTACGGCAAAAACTGGATGCACTTCGTGTACAAATTGGACAATCTCATAAGAAGTAGGTGGGTTTCAAACGAAAACTCATCTATTACAAAGGGATTTCATTTTTAATAACTTATTTTAACTCAATACTTTTTGTGTGTTCAATATGCACCATTCAAAGGAACATCATCAATTTTTAAACCTTTCTGACTTCATTTGATACTTTTCATGCATTTAATGATTTATTTTGAGCTAGATAACCCTGAATTTGAAAAGCAGTACCAATATACTCTGAAATGGTTTAACCTTGGCATGACATCGTAATTTCACCCAGATAGCAACTTCCAAAGAGTTGAGAGGGTTACGGTAAAAACTGGATGCACTTCCTGTACAAATTGGACAATCTCATAAGAAGTAGGAGGGTTTCTGACGAAAACTCATCTATTACAAAGGGATTTCATTTGTAATAACTTAGTTTAACTCAATACATTTTGTGTGTTCAATATGAACCATTCAAGGGCACATCATCAATTTTCAACACTTTCTGATTTCATTTGATATTTTTCATGCATTTAATGATTTATTTTGAGCTAGATGACCCTGAATTTGAAAAGCAGTATAAATGAACTCTGAAAAGGTTTTAACTCAGCACGACATCATAATTTCACCCACATAACAACTTCTAAAGAGTTGAGAGCGCTACGGCAAAAACTGGATGCACTTCGTGTACAAATTGGACAACCTCTTTCGAAGTATGGCGGTTTCGGACGAAAACTCATCTATTACAAAGGGATTTCATTTTTAATAACTTATTTTAACTCAATACTTTTTGTGTGTTCAATATGCACCATTAAAAGGCACATCATCAATTTTCAACCCTTTCTGACTTCACTTGATATTTTTCATGCATTACATGATTGATTTTGAGCTAAATAACCCTGAATTGGAAAAGTAGTACAAATGAACTCTAAAAAGGTTGTAACTTGGCATGACATCCTAATTTCACCCACATAGCAACTTCTAATGAGTTGAGAGGGTTACGGCAAAAACAGGATGCACTTCGTGTACAAATTGGACAATCTCTTCCGAATTATGGGGGTTTCGGACAAAAACTCACCTACTACAAAGGGATATCATTTTTAATAACTTATTTTAACTCCATAGTTTTTGTGTGTTCAATATGCACCATTAAAAGGCACATCGTTAAATTTCAACCCTTTCTGACTTCATTTGATATTTTTCATGCATTTAAAGATTTATTTTGAGCTAAATGACCCTGGATTTGAAAAGCAGTACAAATGAACTCTAAAAAGGTTGTAACTTGGCATGACATCATAATGTCACCCACATAGCAACTTCTAAAGAGTTGAGAGGGTTACGGCAAAAACTGGATGCACTTCGTGTACAAATTGGACAATCTCTTTCGAAGTATGGGGGTTTCGGACAAAAACTCACCTATTACAAAGGGATATCATTTTTAATAACTTATTTTAACTCCATACTTTTTGTGTGTTAAATATGCACCATTAACAGGCAAATCATCAATTTTCAACCCTTTCTGACTTCATTTGATATTTTTCCTGCATTTAATGATTTATTTTGAGCTAAGTGACCCTGAATTTGAAAAGTAGTACAAATGAACTCTAAAAAGGTTGTAACTTGGCATGACATCATAATTTCACCCGCATAGAAACTTCCAATGAGTTGAGAGGGTTACGGCAGGAACTGGATGCACTTCATGTACAAATTGGAAAATCTCATAAGAAGTATGAGGGTTTCGGACAAGAACTCATCAATTACAAAGGGATTTCATTTTTAATAAGTTATTTTAACTCCATAATTTTTGTGTGTTCAATATGCACCATTCAAAGGCAAATACTCAATTTTCAACTCTTTCTAACTTCATTTGATATTTTTCATGCATTTAATGATTTATTTTGAGCTAAATGACACTGAATTTGAAAAGCAGTAGAAATGAACTCTAAAAAGTTTGTAACTTCGCACGACATTGTAATTTCACCCACATAGCAACTTCTAAAGAGTTTAGAGGGTTACGGCAAAAACTAGATGCACTTCGTGTACAAATTGGACAATCTCATAAGAAGTAGTTGGGTTTCAAACGAAAACTCATCTATTACAAAGGGATTTCATTTTTAATAACTTATTTTAACTCAATACTTTTTGTGTGTTCAATATGCACCATTCAAAGGAACATCATCAATTTTTAAACCTTTCTGACTTCATTTGATACTTTTCATGCATTTAATGATTTATTTTGAGCTAGATGACCCTGAATTTGAAAAGAAGTACAAATGAACTCTGAAAAGGTTTTAACTTGGCATGACATTGTAATTTCACCCAGATAGCTACTTGCAAAGAGTTGAGAGGGTTACGGTAAAAACTGGATGCACTTCATGTACAAATTGGACAATCTCATAAGAAGTAGGAGGGTTTCAGATGAAAACTCATCTATTACAAAGGGATTTCATTTTTAATAACTTATTTTAACTCAATAATTTTTGTGTGTTCAATATGCACCATTCAAGGGCACATCATCAATTTTCAACCCTTTCTGATTTCATTTGATATTTTTCATGCATTTAATGATTTATTTTGAGCTAGATGACCCTGAATTTGAAAAGCAGTACAAATGAACTCTCAAAAGGTTTTAACTCAGCACGACATCATAATTTCACCCACATAACAACTTCTAAAGAGTTGAGAGCACTACGGCAAAAACTGGATGCACTTCGTGTACAAATTGGACAACCTCTTTCGAAGTATGGGGGTTTCAAACGAAAACTCATCTATTACAAAGGGATTTCGTTTTTAATAACTTATTTTAACTCAATACTTTTTGTCTGTTCAATATGCACCATTCAAAGGAACATCATCAATTTTTAAACCTTTCTGACTTGATTTGATACTTTTCATGCATTTAATGATTTATTTTGAGCTAGATGACCCTGAATTTGAAAAGCAGTACAAATGAACTCTGAAATGGTTTTAACTTGGCATGACATCGTAATTTCACCCAGATAGCTACTTCCAAAGAGTTGAGAGGGTTACGGCAAAAACTGGATGCACTTCATGTACAAATTGGACAATCTCATAAGAAGTAGGAGGGTTTCAGATGAAAACTCATCTATTACAAAGGGATTTCATTTTTAATAACTTATTTTAACTCAATAATTTTTGTGTGTTAATTATGCACCATTCAAGGGCACATCATCACTTTTCAACCCTTCCTGATTTCATTTGATATTTTTCATGCATTTAATGATCTATTTTGAGCTAGATGACCCTGAATTTGAAAAGCAGTACAAATGAACTCTCAAAAGGTTTTAACTCAGCACGACATCATAATTTCACCCACATAACAACTTCTAAAGAGTTGAGAGCACTACGGCAAAAACTGGATGCACTTCGTGTACAAATTGGACAACCTCTTTCGAAGTATGGGGGTTTCGAACGAAAACTCATCTATTACAAAGGGATTTCGTTTTTAATAACTTATTTTAACTCAATACTTTTTGTGTGTTCAATATGCACCATTCAAAGGAACATCATCAATTTTTAAACCTTTCTGACTTCATTTGATACTTTTCATGCATTTAATGATTTATTTTGAGCTAGATAACCCTGAATTTGAAAAGCAGTACCAATATACTCTGAAATGGTTTAACCTTGGCATGACATCGTAATTTCACCCAGATAGCAACTTCCAAAGAGTTGAGAGGGTTACGGCAAAAACTGGATGCACTTCCTGTACAAATTGGACAATCTCATAAGAAGTAGGAGGGTTTCAGACGAAAACTCATCTATTACAAAGGGATTTCATTTGTAATAACTTAGTTTAACTCAATACATTTTGTGTGTTCAATATGAACCATTCAAGGGCACATCATCAATTTTCAACACTTTCTGATTTCATTTGATATTTTTCATGCATTTAATGATTTATTTTGAGCTAGATGACCCTGAATTTGAAAAGCAGTATAAATGAACTCTGAAAAGGTTTGAACTCAGCACGACATCATAATTTCACCCACATAACTGTTGGAAATATGCCCTAGAGGCAATAATAAATTAGTTATTATCATATTTCCTTGTTCATGATAATCGTTTATTATCCATGCTATAACTGTATTGATCGGAGACTTAAATGCATGTGTGGATACATAGACAAAACCATGTCCCTAATATGCCTCTAATGGACTAGCTCGTTGATCAAAGGATGGTTAAGGTTTCCTAGCCATGGACATGAGATGTCATTTGATAACGGGATCACATCATTAGGAGAATGATGTGATGGATAAGACCCAAACTACAAACATAGCATATGATCGTGTCAGTTTATTGCTACTGTTTTCTGCATGTCAAGTATATGTTCCTATGACCATGAGATCATGCAACTCACGGATATCGGAGGAGTGCCTTGTGTGTATCAAACGTTGCAACGTAACTGGGTGACTATAAAGGTGCTCTACAGGTATCTCCGATGGTGTTTGTTGAGTTGGCATGGATCGAGACTGGGATTTGTTACTCCGTGTGACAGAGAGGTATCTCGGGGCCCACTCGGTAATGCAACATCACAATAAGACTTGCAAGCAATGTGACTAATTGTTAGTTGCGGGATCTTGTATTACGGAACGAGTAAAGAGACTTGCCGGTAACGAGGTTGAACTAGGTATGGAGATACCGACGATCGAATCTCGGGCAAGTAACATACCGAAGAACAAAGGGAACGATATACGGGATTAACTGAATCCTTGACATAGAGGTTCGACCGATAAAGATCTTCGTAGAATATGTAGGAACCAATGTGGACGTCCAGGTCCCGCCATTGGTTATTGACCGTAGAGGTGTCTCGGTCATGTCTACATAGTTCTCGAACCCGCAGGGTCTGCACACTTAAGGTTCGGTGACGTTTCGGTAGTGTAGAGTTATGTATGGTGGTGACCGAAGGTTGTTCGGAGTCCCGGATGAGATCCCGGACGTCACGAGGAGCTCCGGAATGGTCCGGAGGTAAAGATTCATATATAGGAAGTCCCAGTTTGGTTTCCGGAAAAGTTTCGGGCTCATCGGTAGTGTACCGGGAGTATCGGTATTGTACCGGGAGTGCCGGTAGTGTACCGGAGGACCTCCGGGAGGGGTATTTCGACCCCAAGAGGTCCATGGGCTGTGGGAGAATAATAACCAGCCCTTAGTGGGCTGGGAAAACAGCCACAAAGGCCCATGGCGCAGGAGAGAAAGTCCTAAAGCAAAAAGTGGAAAATCAGCCAATAGGAGGCAATCCTACTCCAACTAGGATTGGAGGTGAAGTAGGATTTCTTCCCACCTCCTATTTCGGCCGACCCAAAGGCCTTGGCTGCCTCTCCTCTCCTCTCCTCCTATATATACTAGTGGATTGGGTGGTTTTTGGACAGAATTTCCGGCCACGTGCTACCCGTTTCACCGGTGCACAGTTTCTCCTCTAGATCGGATTTCTGCAGCGCTTAGGCGAAGCCCTGCCGGAATTGCTCCACCACCACCATCACCGGAGCGCCGTCACGCTGCCGGTGAACTCTCTCTCCTCTCCACCTCCTCTTGCTGGATCAAGATGGTGGAGATCGTCATCAAGCTGCACGTGTGCTGAACGCGGAGGTGCCGTCCGTTCGGCGCTAGATCGGAAGGACCGTGATCGAGATCGCGAGACGGTTCGTGATGTGATCACGGAACGGATCGTGATGAGTTCGCGGGACAGATCGTGATCAAGATCGTGAGACGGATCGTGATGAGTTCACGGGACGGATCATGATGTGTTCGCGGGACGGTTCGTGATTGGATCGCGGGACGCTCGGCGATTTGGATCGCGAAGAAGTTCGACTACACCAACCGCGTTTCTTAACGCTTCCCGCTTAGCGATCTACAAGGGTACGTAGATCCACTCTCCCTCTCGTAGATGCTCATCACCATGGATAGGTTTGCGTGTGCGTAGGAAAATTTTTGTTTCCCATGCGACGTTCCCCAACAGTGGCATCATGAGCTAGGTTGATGGTTCGATGAGATCTCGAGTAGAACACAAAAGGTTTGTGGGCGTTGATGCTTAGATTGCTTCCTCCCTTGGTCGGATTTTGGTTCAGCGGTATTGTGAGATGAAGCGGCCCGGACCAACATTACTCGTACGCTTACGAGAGACCGGTTCCCGCGATGCAACTTGTTGCTTAGCTGGCTTGCGGGTGATAGTTTCTCTTACTCTAGTTGGATCGGATCCGACAAAGGCGGTCCTTGAGAAGGTTGAAAAGCAAACTAGTGTATCACCGTTGTGGTTTTGCGTAGGTGAGAATTGTTCTTGCTAGATACCCGTAGCAGCCACGTAAAACATGCAACAACAATTAGAGGACGTCTAACTTGTTTTTGCAGGGTATGTTGTGATATGATATGGCCAATTACATGATGAAATATATGTGATGTATGAGATGATCATGTGATGTATAGATTATCACGACTTGCATGTCGGTGATTACGGCAACCGGCAGGAGCCATAGGGTTGTCTTTAATTATTGTATGACCTGCGTGTCAATCATTAAAGCGCTATGTAATGCTTTACTTTATCGCTACGGTAGCAATAGTAGTAGAAGCATGCAGGGCGTGACAACCCCGATGGCGACACGTTGATGGAGATCATGGTGTCGTGCCGGTGACGATGGAGATCATGCCGGTGTTTCGAAGATGGAGATCTTAAACACAAGTTGATGGCCATATCATGTCACTTATGAATTGCATGAGATGTTAATCCTTTTATGCACCTTGTTTTGCTTAGGACGACGGTAGCATTATAAGGTGATCCCTCACTTAATTTCAAGATAAATTGTGTTCTCCCCAAGTGTGCACCGTTGCGAAAGTTCGTCGTGTTGAGACACCACGTGATGATCGGGTGTGATAGACTCTACGTTCACATACAACGGGTGCAAGACAGATTTGCACATGCGGAACACTCGGGTTAAACTTGACGAGCCTAGCATGTACAGACATGGCCTCGGAACACAAGAGACCGAAAGGTCGAGCATGAGTCATATAGTAGATATGATCAACATAATGATGTTCACCATTGAAGCCACCTCAACTCACGTGATGATCGGACTCGAGTTGGTGAATTTGGATCATGTGACACTCAGATGACCTGAGGGATGTCAATTTGAGTGGGAGTTCTTAAGTAATATGATTAATTGAACTCATTATCATGAACATAGTCAGTAGTGTCTTTGCAAATTATGTTGTAGATTACTAGCTCGCACTGTAGCTCCCGTGTGTTTTTATATGTTCCTAGAGAAATAGAGTTGAAAGATGATGGTAGCAATATTACGGACTGGGTCCGTGATATGAGGATTGTCCTCATTGCTACACAGAAGGCTTATGTCCTTAATGCACCGTTCGGTACGCCACCCCCTCTAGCGTCGTCTGTAGATGTTGTGAACATCTGACAGGCACGTTCTGATGACTACTTGATAGTTTAGTGCGTCATGCATTACGACTTAGAATTGAGGCTCCAAGACGTTTTGAACGTCACGGAACATATGAGATGTTCTAAGAGCTGAGATTGTGATCTCAGGCTCGTGCCCGTGTTATGAGATATGAGATCTCAAACAAAGATTCTTTGCTTGCAAGACGAAAGAGAATAGCTCAATAGTTGAGCATGTGCTTAGATTGTCTAGGTGCCACAATCGCTTGAATCGAGTGGGAGTTGATCTTCCAGATAAGATAGTGATTGATATAGTTCTCCAAGTCACTATCACTAAGCTACTAGAACTTGGTGATGAACTATAAATTGCCAGGGATAGAAATGATTCCTGAGCTTCTCGCGATGTTTTGACACCGCGAAGGTAGAAGTCAAAAAGGAGCATCAAAGTGTTGATGGTTAGTAAAAACCACTAGTTTCGAGAAGGGCAAGGGCAAGTAGGGAAACTTCGTGGATGGCAAGTCAGTTGCTGCTCCAGTGAAGCAGCCCAAAGTTGAACCTAAACCCGAGACTGAGTGCTTCCATTATGAGGAGAACGGTCACTGAAGCGGAACAACCCTGGATACATGGTAGATAAGAAGGCTGGCTAAGTCGACAGAAGTATATTTGATATGCACGTTATTGATGTGTACCTTGCTAGTACTCCTAGTAGCACCTGGGTATTGGATACCGGTTCGGTTGCTCGAAATAAAAGCTACGGAATAAATGGAGAACTAGCTAAGTGTGAGGTGACGATGTGTGTTGGAAATGTTTCCAAGGTTGATATGATCAAACATCGCACGCTCTCTCTACCTTCGGGATTAGTGACGAACCTAAATTTTATTTGGTGTTTTGCATTGAAGCATGAACGTGATTAGATCATGTTTATTGCAACACGGTTATTCATTCAAGTTAGAGAATAATGGTTATTCTGCTTACATGAATAAATACCTTCAATGGTCATGCACCTAGTAAGTGTGGTTCATTGAATCTTGATCATAGTAATACACATGTTCATAACAATGATGCCAAAAGATGCAAAGTTAATAATGATAGTACCACATACTTGTGGCACTGCCGCTAAATGTCATATTGGTATAAAGCGCATGAAGAAACTCCATGTTGATGGATCTTTGGACTCATTCGATTTTGAATCGGTTGAGACATGCGGACCATGCCTTTTGGTAAGATGACTAAACCCCGTTTTCTGGCTTGATGAAACGGGCAAGTGACTTATTGGAAACAATGCATGTTGATGTATACGATCCAATGAGTGTTTATAGCTTGCAGTGAATATCATTGTTTTCTTACCTTCACTGATGATTTGAGTAGATATAGTGTATATTTACTTAATGAAACACAAGTCTGAATTGTTTGAAAGGTTCAAAGCGAAGTTCAGAGTGAAGTTTAAAGATCATCGTGACAAGAAGATAAAAATTTCTACGATATGATCGTGGAGGTGAATATCTGGGTTACGAGTTTGGCATACAAATTTAGACAATGTGAAAGTTGTTTCACAACTCACGCCACCTGGAACACCATAGTGTGATGGTGTGTCCGAACATCGTAGTCATGCCTTATTTGATATAGCACATACTATGATGGCTCTTATCGTTTTAATACTATCGTTTTAGGGTTATGCATTAGAGACAACCGCATTCACTTTAAAATAGGGCACCATCTAAATCCGTTGAGATGACACCGTGTGAATTATGGTTTGATAGAAACCTAAAGCTGTCATTTCTTGATGTTTGGGGCTGCGAAGCTTGTGTGGAAAATGTTTTCACCTAATGAGCTCAAACCCAAAGCGGACAAATGCATCTTCATAGAATACGCCAAGAACAGTTGGGTATACCTTCTATCTCAGATCCGAGTGCAAAGTGTTTGTTGCTGGAATGGATCCTTTCCTGAGAAAAGGTTTCCCTCGAAAGAATTGAGTGGGAGGAAGATAGAACTTGATGAGGTTATTGAACCTTGTTTCAATCAGAGTAGCGCAGCGCAGAAAGTTGTTTCTGTGAAGCCTATGTTAGTTGAAGAAAGAAGTTAATGATGATGATCATGAAGCTTCGGATCAAGTTACTATCGAACCTCGTAGGTCGACAAGGACGTGTACTGCTCTTGAGTGGTACAACAACCCTATCTTAAAGGTCATGTTGTTGGACAGCGATGAACCTACGAGCTATGGAGAAGCGATGATGGGCCCGGATTCCGACAAATGGATGAGACCATAAAATCCGAGATAGGATCCATGTATGAAAACCAAGTATATACTTTGGTAGACTTGCTCGTTGGACGGCAGGTCATTGAGTACAAATGGATCTTTAAAAATGAAGACAGACGCTGATGGTAAATATCACCATTTGTAAAGCTCGACTTGTTGCAAAGTTGTTTGTGACAAGTTCAAGGAGTTGACTACGATGAGATTTTCTCACTCGTAGTGGTGCTAAAGTCTGTTGGAATTATGTTAGCAGTTGCTGCGTTTTCAATTATGAAATCTGACAGATGGATGTCAAAACATCATTTCCTTAACGGTTTACTTGAGGAAAGGTTGTATGTGATACAACCAGAAGGTTTTGTGAGTCCTAAGGATGCTAAAAGGTGTGCAAGCTTTGGTGATCCTTCCATGGACTGAAGCAAGCATCTCGGAGTTGGAATATACACTTTGATGAGGTGATCAAAGTTTTTGATGTTTATACAAAGTTTACGAGAAACTTGTATTTGCAATAAAGTGAGTGGGAGCACTATAGAGTTTCTGATAAGTATATGTGGTTGACATATTGTTGATCGGAAATAATGTAGAATTTCTGGGAGGCATAAAAGGTTGTTTGAAAAGTATTTTTCTAAGGAAGACCTGGATAAAGCTACCTAATTGTTGAGCATCAAAATCTATAGAGATAGATCAAGATGCTTGATGAGACTTTCAATGAGTGCATACCTTCACAAGATTTTGAAAGAGTTCAAAATGGATCAGCCAGAGAAATAGTTCTCGTCTGATTTGTAAGGTGTGAAGTTGAGTGAGACTCAAAGCTCGACAACGGCAGAAGAAAGAGAAAGGACGAACGTCGTCCCCTATGCCTTAGCCATAGGCTCTATATTATGCCATGCTGTGTACCGCACCCATGTGTGCCTTGCCATGAGTTTGTCAAGGGGTACGAGAGTGGTCCAGGAGTGGATCACTGGACAGCGGTCGGAATTATCCTTAGTAACCAGAGGACTAAGGAAATGTTTCTTGATTATGGAGGTGATAAAGAGTTCGTCGTAAATAGTTACGTCGATGCAAGCTTTAACACCTATCCGGATGACTAGTAGTAGCAATCTGGATACGTATAGTGGAGCAGCCATTTGGAAATAGTACCAAGTGGAGTGTGGTAGCAGTGATTACGGTTTGACATAGAGATTTGCAAAGTACACACGGATCTGAATATCGCAGACCCGTTGACTATAAGACCTCTCTCACATGCAAAGCATGATCGAGCCCCAAAACTCATTGGGTGTTAGATTCATAACAATGCGAATCACATGGTGATGTGAACTAGATTATTGACTCTAGTGCAAGTGGGAGACTGTTGGAAATATGCCCTAGAGGCAATAATAAATTAGTTATTATCATATTTCCTTGTTCATGATAATCGTTTATTATCCATGCTATAACTGTATTGATCGGAGACTTAAATGCATGTGTGGATACATAGACAAAACCATGTCCCTAGTATGCCTCTAATGGACTAGCTCGTTGATCAAAGGATGGTTAAGGTTTCCTAGCCATGGACATGAGATGTCATTTGATAACGGGATCACATCATTAGGAGAATGATGTGATGGATAAGACCCAAACTACAAACATAGCATATGATCGTGTCAGTTTATTGCTACTGTTTTCTGCATGTCAAGTATATGTTCCTATGACCATGAGATCATGCAACTCACGGATATCGGAGGAGTGCCTTGTGTGTATCAAACGTTGCAACGTAACTGGGTGACTATAAAGGTGCTCTACAGGTATCTCCGATGGTGTTTGTTGAGTTGGCATGGATCGAGACTGGGATTTGTTACTCCGTGTGACGGAGAGGTATCTCGGGGCCCACTCGGTAATGCAACATCACAATAAGACTTGCAAGCAATGTGACTAATTGTTAGTTGCGGGATCTTGTATTACGGAACGAGTAAAGAGACTTGCCGGTAACGAGGTTGAACTAGGTATGGAGATACCGACGATCGAATCTCGGGCAAGTAACATACCGAAGAACAAAGGGAACGATATACGGGATTAACTGAATCCTTGACATAGAGGTTCGACCGATAAAGATCTTCGTAGAATATGTAGGAACCAATGTGGACGTCCAGGTCCCGCCATTGGTTATTGACCGTAGAGGTGTCTCGGTCATGTCTACATAGTTCTCGAACCCGCAGGGTCTGCACACTTAAGGTTCGGTGACGTTTCGGTAGTGTAGAGTTATGTATGGTGGTGACCGAAGGTTGTTCGGAGTCCCGGATGAGATCCCGGACGTCACGAGGAGCTCCGGAATGGTCCGGAGGTAAAGATTCATATATAGGAAGTCCCAGTTTGGTTTCCGGAAAAGTTTCGGGCTCATCGGTAGTGTACCGGGAGTATCGGTATTGTACCGGGAGTGCCGGTAGTGTACCGGAGGACCTCCGGGAGGGGTATTTCGACCCCAAGAGGTCCATGGGCTGTGGGAGAATAATAACCAGCCCTTAGTGGGCTGGGAAAACAGCCACAAAGGCCCATGGCGCAGGAGAGAAAGTCCTAAAGCAAAAAGTGGAAAATCAGCCAATAGGAGGCAATCCTACTCCAACTAGGATTGGAGGTGAAGTAGGATTTCTTCCCACCTCCTATTTCGGCCGACCCAAAGGCCTTGGCTGCCTCTCCTCTCCTCTCCTCCTATATATACTAGTGGATTGGGTGGTTTTTGGACAGAATTTCCGGCCACGTGCTACCCGTTTCACCGGTGCACAGTTTCTCCTCTAGATCGGATTTCTGCAGCGCTTAGGCGAAGCCCTGCCGGAATTGCTCCACCACCACCATCACCGGAGCGCCGTCACGCTGCCGGTGAACTCTCTCTCCTCTCCACCTCCTCTTGCTGGATCAAGATGGTGGAGATCGTCATCAAGCTGCACGTGTGCTGAACGCGGAGGTGCCGTCCGTTCGGCGCTAGATCGGAAGGACCGTGATCGAGATCGCGAGACGGTTCGTGATGTGATCACGGAACGGATCGTGATGAGTTCGCGGGACAGATCGTGATCAAGATCGTGAGACGGATCGTGATGAGTTCACGGGACGGATCATGATGTGTTCGCGGGACGGTTCGTGATTGGATCGCGGGACGCTCGGCGATTTGGATCGCGAAGAAGTTCGACTACACCAACCGCGTTTCTTAACGCTTCCCGCTTAGCGATCTACAAGGGTACGTAGATCCACTCTCCCTCTCGTAGATGCTCATCACCATGGATAGGTTTGCGTGTGCGTAGGAAAATTTTTGTTTCCCATGCGACGTTCCCCAACAATAACAACTTCTAAAGAGTTGAGAGCGCTACGGCAAAAACTGGATGCACTTCGTGTACAAATTGGACAACCTCTTTCGAAGTATGGCGGTTTCGGACGAAAACTCATCTATTACAAAGGGATTTCATTTTTAATAACTTATTTTAACTCAAACTTTTTGTGTGTTCAATATGCACCATTAAAAGGCACATCATCAATTTTCAACCCTTTCTGACTTCACTTGATATTTTTCATGCATTACATGATTGATTTTGAGCTAAATAACCCTGAATTGGAAAAGTAGTACAAATGAACTCTAAAAAGGTTGTAACTTGGCATGACATCCTAATTTCACCGACATAGCAACTTCTAATGAGTTGAGAGGGTTACGGCAAAAACTGGATGCACTTCGTGTACAAATTGGACAATCTCTTCCGAATTATGGGGGTTTCGGACAAAAACTCACCTACTACAAAGGGATATCATTTTTAATAACTTATTTTAACTCCATAGTTTTTGTGTGTTCAATATGCACCATTAAAAGGCACATCGTTAAATTTCAACCCTTTCTGACTTCATTTGATATTTTTCATGCATTTAAAGATTTATTTTGAGCTAAATGACCCTGGATTTGAAAAGCAGTACAAATGAACTCTAAAAAGGTTGTAACTTGGCATGACATCATAATGTCACCCACATAGCAACTTCTAAAGAGTTGAGAGGGTTACGGCAAAAACTGGATGCACTTCGTGTACAAATTGGACAATCTCTTTCGAAGTATGGGGGTTTCGGACAAAAACTCACCTATTACAAAGGGATATCATTTTTAATAACTTATTTTAACTCCATACTTTTTGTGTGTTAAATATGCACCATTAACAGGCAAATCATCAATTTTCAACCCTTTCTGATTTCATTTGATATTTTTCATGCATTTAATGATTTATTTTGAGCTAGATGGCCCTGAATTTGAAAAGCAGTACAAATGAACTCTCAAAAGGTTTTAACTCAGCACGACATCATAATTTCACCCACATAACAACTTCTAAAGAGTTGAGAGCGCTACGGCAATAACTGGATGCACTTCGTGTACAAATTGGACAACCTCTTTCGAAGTATGGGGGTTTCAGACGAAAACTCATCTATTACAAAGGGATTTCATTTTTAATAAAATATTTTAACTCAATACTTTTTGTGTGTTCAATATGCACCATTAAAAGGCACATCATCAAGTTTCAACCCTTTCTGACTTCGTTTGATATTTTTCATGCATTTGATGATTTATTTTGAGCTAAATGACCCTGAATTTGAAAAGTAGTACAAATGAACTCTAAAAAGGTTGTAACTTGGCATGACATCATAATTTCACCCACATAGAAACTTCTAATGAGTTGAGAGGGTTACGGCAAGAACTGGATGCACTTCATGTACAAATTGGAAAATGTCATAAGAAGTATGAGGGTTTCGGACGAGAACTCATCAATTACAAAGGGATTTCATTTTTAATAAGTTATTTTAACTCCATAATTTTTGTGTGTTCAATATGCACCATTCAAAGGCACATACTCAATTTTCAACTCTTTCTGACTTCATTTGATATTTTTCATGCATTTAATGATTTATTTTGAGCTAAATGACACTGAATTTGAAAAGCAGTACAAATGAACTCTAAAAAGTTTGTAACTTCGCATGACATTGTAATTTCACCCACATAGCAACTTCTAAAGAGTTTAGAGGGTTACGGCAAAAACTGGATGCACTTCGTGTACAAATTGGACAATCTCATAAGAAGTAGGTGGGTTTCAAACGAAAACTCATCTATTACAAAGGGATTTCATTTTTAATAACTTATTTTAACTCAATACTTTTTGTGTGTTCAATATGCACCATTCAAAGGAACATCATGAATTTTTAAACCTTTCTGACTTCATTTGATACTTTTCATGCATTTAATGATTTATTTTGAGCTAGATAACCCTGAATTTGAAAAGCAGTACCAATATACTCTGAAATGGTTTAACCTTGGCATGACATCGTAATTTCACCCAGATAGCAACTTCCAAAGAGTTGAGAGGGTTACGGCAAAAACTGGATGCACTTCCTGTACAAATTGGACAATCTCATAAGAAGTAGGAGGGTTTCAGACGAAAACTCATCTATTACAAAGGGATTTCATTTGTAATAACTTAGTTTAACTCAATACATTTTGTGTGTTCAATATGAACCATTCAAGGGCACATCATCAATTTTCAACACTTTCTGATTTCATTTGATATTTTTCATGCATTTAATGATTTATTTTGAGCTAGATGACCCTGAATTTGAAAAGCAGTATAAATGAACTCTGAAAAGGTTTTAACTCAGCACGACATCATAATTTCACCCACATAACAACTTCTAAAGAGTTGAGAGCGCTACGGCAAAAACTAGATGCACTTCGTGTACAAATTGGACAACCTCTTTCGAAGTATGGCGGTTTCGGACGAAAACTCATCTATTACAAAGGGATTTCATTTTTAATAACTTATTTTAACTCAATACTTTTTGTGTGTTCAATATGCACCATTAAAAGGCACATCATCAATTTTCAACCCTTTCTGACTTCACTTGATATTTTTCATGCATTACATGATTGATTTTGAGCTAAATAACCCTGAATTGGAAAAGTAGTACAAATGAACTCTAAAAAGGTTGTAACTTGGCATGACATCCTAATTTCACCCACATAGCAACTTCTAATGAGTTGAGAGGGTTACGGCAAAAACTGGATGCACTTCGTGTACAAATTGGACAATCTCTTCCGAATTATGGGGGTTTCGGACAAAAACTCACCTACTACAAAGGGATATCATTTTTAATAACTTATTTTAACTCCATAGTTTTTGTGTGTTCAATATGCACCATTAAAAGGCACATCGTTAAATTTCAACCCTTTCTGACTTCATTTGATATTTTTCATGCATTTAAAGATTTATTTTGAGCTAAATGACCCTGGATTTGAAAAGCAGTACAAATGAACTCTAAAAAGGTTGTAACTTGGCATGACATCATAATGTCACCCACATAGCAACTTCTAAAGAGTTGAGAGGGTTACGGCAAAAACTGGATGCACTTCGTGTACAAATTGGACAATCTCTTTCGAAGTATGGGGGTTTCGGACAAAAACTCACCTATTACAAAGGGATATCATTTTTAATAACTTATTTTAACTCCATACTTTTTGTGTGTTAAATATGCACCATTAACAGGCAAATCATCAATTTTCAACCCTTTCTGACTTCATTTGATATTTTTCCTGCATTTAATGATTTATTTTGAGCTAAGTGACCCTGAATTTGAAAAGTAGTACAAATGAACTCTAAAAAGGTTGTAACTTGGCATGACATCATAATTTCACCCGCATAGAAACTTCCAATGAGTTGAGAGGGTTACGGCAGGAACTGGATGCACTTCATGTACAAATTGGAAAATCTCATAAGAAGTATGAGGGTTTCGGACAAGAACTCATCAATTACAAAGGGATTTCATTTTTAATAAGTTATTTTAACTCCATAATTTTTGTGTGTTCAATATGCACCATTCAAAGGCAAATACTCAATTTTCAACTCTTTCTAACTTCATTTGATATTTTTCATGCATTTAATGATTTATTTTGAGCTAAATGACACTGAATTTGAAAAGCAGTAGAAATGAACTCTAAAAAGTTTGTAACTTCGCACGACATTGTAATTTCACCCACATAGCAACTTCTAAAGAGTTTAGAGGGTTACGGCAAAAACTAGATGCACTTCGTGTACAAATTGGACAATCTCATAAGAAGTAGTTGGGTTTCAAACGAAAACTCATCTATTACAAAGGGATTTCATTTTTAATAACTTATTTTAACTCAATACTTTTTGTGTGTTCAATATGCACCATTCAAAGGAACATCATCAATTTTTAAACCTTTCTGACTTCATTTGATACTTTTCATGCATTTAATGATTTATTTTGAGCTAGATGACCCTGAATTTGAAAAGAAGTACAAATGAACTCTGAAAAGGTTTTAACTTGGCATGACATTGTAATTTCACCCAGATAGCTACTTGCAAAGAGTTGAGAGGGTTACGGCAAAAACTGGATGCACTTCATGTACAAATTGGACAATCTCATAAGAAGTAGGAGGGTTTCAGATGAAAACTCATCTATTACAAAGGGATTTCATTTTTAATAACTTATTTTAACTCAATAATTTGTGTGTGTTCAATATGCACCATTCAAGGGCACATCATCAATTTTCAACCCTTTCTGATTTCATTTGATATTTTTCATGCATTTAATGATTTATTTTGAGCTAGATGACCCTGAATTTGAAAAGCAGTACAAATGAACTCTCAAAAGGTTTTAACTCAGCACGACATCATAATTTCACCCACATAACAACTTCTAAAGAGTTGAGAGCACTACGGCAAAAACTGGATGCACTTCGTGTACAAATTGGACAACCTCTTTCGAAGTATGGGGGTTTCAAACGAAAACTCATCTATTACAAAGGGATTTCGTTTTTAATAACTTATTTTAACTCAATACTTTTTGTCTGTTCAATATGCACCATTCAAAGGAACATCATCAATTTTTAAACCTTTCTGACTTGATTTGATACTTTTCATGCATTTAATGATTTATTTTGAGCTAGATGACCCTGAATTTGAAAAGCAGTACAAATGAACTCTGAAATGGTTTTAACTTGGCATGACATCGTAATTTCACCCAGATAGCTACTTCCAAAGAGTTGAGAGGGTTACGGCAAAAACTGGATGCACTTCATGTACAAATTGGACAATCTCATAAGAAGTAGGAGGGTTTCAGATGAAAACTCATCTATTACAAAGGGATTTCATTTTTAATAACTTATTTTAACTCAATAATTTTTGTGTGTTAATTATGCACCATTCAAGGGCACATCATCACTTTTCAACCCTTCCTGATTTCATTTGATATTTTTCATGCATTTAATGATCTATTTTGAGCTAGATGACCCTGAATTTGAAAAGCAGTACAAATGAACTCTCAAAAGGTTTTAACTCAGCACGACATCATAATTTCACCCACATAACAACTTCTAAAGAGTTGAGAGCACTACGGCAAAAACTAGATGCACTTCGTGTACAAATTGGACAACCTCTTTCGAAGTATGGGGGTTTCGAACGAAAACTCATCTATTACAAAGGGATTTCGTTTTTAATAACTTATTTTAACTCAATACTTTTTGTGTGTTCAATATGCACCATTCAAAGGAACATCATCAATTTTTAAACCTTTCTGACTTCATTTGATACTTTTCATGCATTTAATGATTTATTTTGAGCTAGATGACCCTGAATTTGAAAAGCAGTACAAATGAACTCTGAAAAGGTTTTAACTTGGCATGACATCGTAATTTCACCCAGATAGCTACTTCCAAAGAGTTGAGAGGGTTACGGCAAAAACTGGATGCACTTCATGTACAAATTGGACAATCTCATAAGAAGTAGGAGGGTTTCAGATGAAAACTCATCTATTACAAAGGGATTTCATTTTTAATAACTTATTTTAACTCAATAATTTTTGTGTGTTCAATATGCACCATTCAAGGGCACATCATCACTTTTCAACCCTTTCTGATTTCATTTGATATTTTTCATGCATTTAATGATCTATTTTGAGCTAGATGACCCTGAATTTGAAAAGCAGTACAAATGAACTCTCAAAAGGTTTTAACTCAGCACGACATCATAATTTCACCCACATAACAACTTCTAAAGAGTTGAGAGCACTACGGCAAAAACTGGATGCACTTCGTGTACAAATTGGACAACCTCTTTCGAAGTATGGGGGTTTCGAACGAAAACTCATCTATTACAAAGGGATTTCGTTTTTAATAACTTATTTTAACTCAATACTTTTTGTGTGTTCAATATGCACCATTCAAAGGAACATCATCAATTTTTAAACCTTTCTGACTTCATTTGATACTTTTCATGCATTTAATGATTTATTTTGAGCTAGATGACCCTGAATTTGAAAAGCAGTACAAATGAACTCTGAAGAGGTTTTAACTTGGCATGACATCGTAATTTCACCCAGATAGCTACTTCCAAAGAGTTGAGAGGGTTACGGCAAAAACTGGATGCACTTCATGTACAAATTGGACAATCTCATAAGAAGTAGGAGGGTTTCAGATGAAAACTCATCTATTACAAAGGGATTTCATTTTTAATAACTTATTTTAACTCAATAATTTTTGTGTGTTCAATATGCACCATTCAATGGCACATCATCAATTTTCAACCCTTTCTGACTTCACTTGATATTTTTCATGCATTACATGATTGATTTTGAGCTAAATAACCCTGAATTGGAAAAGTAGTACAAATGAACTCTAAAAAGGTTGTAACTTGGCATGACATCCTAATTTCACCCACATAGCAACTTCTAATGAGTTGAGAGGGTTACGGCAAAAACTGGATGCACTTCGTGTACAAATTGGACAATCTCTTCCGAATTATGGGGGTTTCGGACAAAAACTCACCTACTACAAAGGGATATCATTTTTAATAACTTATTTTAACTCCATAGTTTTTGTGTGTTCAATATGCACCATTAAAAGGCACATCGTTAAATTTCAACCCTTTCTGACTTCATTTGATATTTTTCATGCATTTAAAGATTTATTTTGAGCTAAATGACCCTGGATTTGAAAAGCAGTACAAATGAACTCTAAAAAGGTTGTAACTTGGCATGACATCATAATGTCACCCACATAGCAACTTCTAAAGAGTTGAGAGGGTTACGGCAAAAACTGGATGCACTTCGTGTACAAATTGGACAATCTCTTTCGAAGTATGGGGGTTTCGGACAAAAACTCACCTATTACAAAGGGATATCATTTTTAATAACTTATTTTAACTCCATACTTTTTGTGTGTTAAATATGCACCATTAACAGGCAAATCATCAATTTTCAACCCTTTCTGACTTCATTTGATATTTTTCCTGCATTTAATGATTTATTTTGAGCTAAGTGACCCTGAATTTGAAAAGTAGTACAAATGAACTCTAAAAAGGTTGTAACTTGGCATGACATCATAATTTCACCCGCATAGAAACTTCCAATGAGTTGAGAGGGTTACGGCAGGAACTGGATGCACTTCATGTACAAATTGGAAAATCTCATAAGAAGTATGAGGGTTTCGGACAAGAACTCATCAATTACAAAGGGATTTCATTTTTAATAAGTTATTTTAACTCCATAATTTTTGTGTGTTCAATATGCACCATTCAAAGGCAAATACTCAATTTTCAACTCTTTCTAACTTCATTTGATATTTTTCATGCATTTAATGATTTATTTTGAGCTAAATGACACTGAATTTGAAAAGCAGTAGAAATGAACTCTAAAAAGTTTGTAACTTCGCACGACATTGTAATTTCACCCACATAGCAACTTCTAAAGAGTTTAGAGGGTTACGGCAAAAACTAGATGCACTTCGTGTACAAATTGGACAATCTCATAAGAAGTAGTTGGGTTTCAAACGAAAACTCATCTATTACAAAGGGATTTCATTTTTAATAACTTATTTTAACTCAATACTTTTCGTGTGTTCAATATGCACCATTCAAAGGAACATCATCAATTTTTAAACCTTTCTGACTTCATTTGATACTTTTCATGCATTTAATGATTTATTTTGAGCTAGATGACCCTGAATTTGAAAAGAAGTACAAATGAACTCTGAAAAGGTTTTAACTTGGCATGACATTGTAATTTCACCCAGATAGCTACTTGCAAAGAGTTGAGAGGGTTACGGCAAAAACTGGATGCACTTCATGTACAAATTGGACAATCTCATAAGAAGTAGGAGGGTTTCAGATGAAAACTCATCTATTACAAAGGGATTTCATTTTTAATAACTTATTTTAACTCAATAATTTTTGTGTGTTCAATATGCACCATTCAAGGGCACATCATCAATTTTCAACCCTTTCTGATTTCATTTGATATTTTTCATGCATTTAATGATTTATTTTGAGCTAGATGACCCTGAATTTGAAAAGCAGTACAAATGAACTCTCAAAAGGTTTTAACTCAGCACGACATCATAATTTCACCCACATAACAACTTCTAAAGAGTTGAGAGCACTACGGCAAAAACTGGATGCACTTCGTGTACAAATTGGACAACCTCTTTCGAAGTATGGGGGTTTCAAACGAAAACTCATCTATTACAAAGGGATTTCGTTTTTAATAACTTATTTTAACTCAATACTTTTTTTCTGTTCAATATGCACCATTCAAAGGAACATCATCAATTTTTAAACCTTTCTGACTTGATTTGATACTTTTCATGCATTTAATGATTTATTTTGAGCTAGATGACCCTGAATTTGAAAAGCAGTACAAATGAACTCTGAAATGGTTTTAACTTGGCATGACATCGTAATTTCACCCAGATAGCTACTTCCAAAGAGTTGAGAGGGTTACGGCAAAAACTGGATGCACTTCATGTACAAATTGGACAATCTCATAAGAAGTAGGAGGGTTTCAGATGAAAACTCATCTATTACAAAGGGATTTCATTTTTAATAACTTATTTTAACTCAATAATTTTTGTGTGTTAATTATGCACCATTCAAGGGCACATCATCACTTTTCAACCCTTCCTGATTTCATTTGATATTTTTCATGCATTTAATGATCTATTTTGAGCTAGATGACCCTGAATTTGAAAAGCAGTACAAATGAACTCTCAAAAGGTTTTAACTCAGCACGACATCATAATTTCACCCACATAACAACTTCTAAAGAGTTGAGAGCACTACGGCAAAAACTGGATGCACTTCGTGTACAAATTGGACAACCTCTTTTGAAGTATGGGGGTTTCGAACGAAAACTCATCTATTACAAAGGGATTTCGTTTTTAATAACTTATTTTAACTCAATACTTTTTGTGTGTTCAATATGCACCATTCAAAGGAACATCATCAATTTTTAAACCTTTCTGACTTCATTTGATACTTTTCATGCATTTAATGATTTATTTTGAGCTAGATGACCCTGAATTTGAAAAGCAGTACAAATGAACTCTGAAAAGGTTTTAACTTGGCATGACATCGTAATTTCACCCAGATAGCTACTTCCAAAGAGTTGAGAGGGTTACGGCAAAAACTGGATGCACTTCATGTACAAATTGGACAATCTCATAAGAAGTAGGAGGGTTTCAGATGAAAACTCATCTATTACAAAGGGATTTCATTTTTAATAACTTATTTTAACTCAATAATTTTTGTGTGTTCAATATGCACCATTCAAGGGCACATCATCACTTTTCAACCCTTTCTGATTTCATTTGATATTTTTCATGCATTTAATGATCTATTTTGAGCTAGATGACCCTGAATTTGAAAAGCAGTACAAATGAACTCTCAAAAGGTTTTAACTCAGCACGACATCATAATTTCACCCACATAACAACTTCTAAAGAGTTGAGAGCACTACGGCAAAAACTGGATGCACTTCGTGTACAAATTGGACAACCTCTTTCGAAGTATGGGGGTTTCGAACGAAAACTCATCTATTACAAAGGGATTTCGTTTTTAATAACTTATTTTAACTCAATACTTTTTGTGTGTTCAATATGCACCATTCAAAGGAACATCATCAATTTTTAAACCTTTCTGACTTCATTTGATACTTTTCATGCATTTAATGATTTATTTTGAGCTAGATGACCCTGAATTTGAAAAGCAGTACAAATGAACTCTGAAGAGGTTTTAACTTGGCATGACATCGTAATTTCACCCAGATAGCTACTTCCAAAGAGTTGAGAGGGTTACGGCAAAAACTGGATGCACTTCATGTACAAATTGGACAATCTCATAAGAAGTAGGAGGGTTTCAGATGAAAACTCATCTATTACAAAGGGATTTCATTTTTAATAACTTATTTTAACTCAATAATTTTTGTGTGTTCAATATGCACCATTCAAGGGCACATCATCAATTTTCAACCCTTTCTGATTTCATTTGATATTTTTCATGCATTTAATGATTTATTTTGAGCTAGATGACCCTGAATTTGAAAAGCAGTACAAATGAACTCTCAAAAGGTTTTAACTCAGCACGACATCATAATTTCACCCACATAACAACTTCTAAAGAGTTGAGAGCACTACGGCAAAAACTGGATGCACTTCGTGTACAAATTGGACAACCTCTTTCGAAGTATGGGGGTTTCAAACGAAAACTCATCTATTACAAAGGGATTTCGTTTTTAATAACTTATTTTAACTCAATACTTTTTGTGTGTTCAATATGCACCATTCAAAGGAACATCATCAATTTTTAAACCTTTCTGACTTCATTTGATACTTTTCATGCATTTAATGATTTATTTTGAGCTAGATGACCCTGAATTTGAAAAGCAGTACAAATGAACTCTGAAAAGGTTTTAACTTGGCATGACATCGTAATTTCACCCAGGTAGCTACTTCCAAAGAGTTGAGAGGGTTACGGCAAAAACTGGATGCACTTCATGTACAAATTGGACAATCTCATAAGAAGTAGGAGGGTTTCAGATGAAAACTCATCTATTACAAAGGGATTTCATTTTTAATAACTTATTTTAACTCAATAATTTTTGTGTGTTCAATATGCACCATTGAAGGGCACATCATCACTTTTCAACCCTTTCTGATTTCATTTGATATTTTTCATGCATTTAAAGATCTATTTTGAGCTAGATGACCCTGAATTTGAAAAGCAGTACAAATGAACTCTCAAAAGGTTTTAACTCAGCACGACATCATAATTTCACCCACATAACAACTTCTAAAGAGTTGAGAGCACTACGGCAAAAACTGGATGCACTTCGTGTACAAATTGGACAACCTCTTTCGAAGTATGGGGGTTTCGAACGAAAACTCATCTATTACAAAGGGATTTCGTTTTTAATAACTTATTTTAACTCAATACTTTTTGTGTGTTCAATATGCACCATTCAAAGGAACATCATCAATTTTTAAACCTTTCTGACTTCATTTGATACTTTTCATGCATTTAATGATTTATTTTGAGCTAGATGACCCTGAATTTGAAAAGCAGTACAAATGAACTCTGAAAAGGTTTTAACTTGGCATGACATCGTAATTTCACCCAGACAGCTACTTCCAAAGAGTTGAGAGGGTTACGGCAAAAACTGGATGCACTTCATGTACAAATTGGACAATCTCATAAGAAGTAGGAGGGTTTCAGATGAAAACTCATCTATTACAAAGGGATTTCATTTTTAATAACTTATTTTAACTCAATAATTTTTGTGTGTTCAGTATGCACCATTCAAGGGCACATCATCACTTTTCAACCCTTTCTGATTTCATTTGATATTTTTCATGCATTTAATGATTTCTTTTGAGCTAGATGACCCTGAATTTGAAAAGCAATACAAATGAACTCTCAAAAGGTTTTAACTCAGCACGATATCATAATTTCACCCACATAACAACTTCTAAAGAGTTGAGAGCGCTACGGCAAAAACTGGATGCACTTCGTGTACAAATTGGACAACCTCTTTCGAAGTATGGGGGTTTCGAACGAAAACTCATCTATTACAAAGGGATTTCATTTTTAATAACTTATTTTAACTCAATACTTTTTGTGTGTTCAATATGCACCATTCAAAGGAACATCATCAATTTTTAAACCTTTCTGACTTCATTTGATACTTTTCATGCATTTAATGATTTATTTTGAGCTAGATGACCCTGAATTTGAAAAGAAGTACAAATGAACTCCGAAAAGGTTTTAACTTGGCATGACATCGTAATTTCACCCAGGTAGCTACTTCCAAAGAGTTGAGAGGGTTACGGCAAAAACTGGATGCACTTCATGTACAAATTGGACAATCTCATAAGAAGTAGGAGGGTTTCAGATGAAAACTCATCTATTACAAAGGGATTTCATTTTTAATAACTTATTTTAACTCAATAATTTTTGTGTGTTCAATATGCACCATTGAAGGGCACATCATCAATTTTCAACCCTTTCTGATTTCATTTGATATTTTTCATGCATTTAAAGATCTATTTTGAGCTAGATGACCCTGAATTTGAAAAGCAGTACAAATGAACTCTCAAAAGGTTTTAACTCAGCACGACATCATAATTTCACCCACATAACAACTTCTAAAGAGTTGAGAGCACTACGGCAAAAACTGGATGCACTTCGTGTACAAATTGGACAACCTCTTTCGAAGTATGGGGGTTTCGAACGAAAACTCATCTATTACAAAGGGATTTCGTTTTTAATAACTTATTTTAACTCAATACTTTTTGTGTGTTCAATATGCACCATTCAAAGGAACGTCATCAATTTTTAAACCTTTCTGACTTCATTTGATACTTTTCATGCATTTAATGATTTATTTTGAGCTAGATGACCCTGAATTTGAAAAGCAGTACAAATGAACTCTGAAAAGGTTTTAACTTGGCATGACATCGTAATTTCACCCAGATAGCTACTTCCAAAGAGTTGAGAGGGTTACGGCAAAAACTGGATGCACTTCATGTACAAATTGGACAATCTCATAAGAAGTAGGAGGGTTTCAGATGAAAACTCATCTATTACAAAGGGATTTCATTTTTAATAACTTATTTTAACTCAATAATTTTTGTGTGTTCAGTATGCACCATTCAAGGGCACATCATCACTTTTCAACCCTTTCTGATTTCATTTGATATTTTTCATGCATTTAATGATCTATTTTGAGCTAGATGACCCTGAATTTGAAAAGCAGTACAAATGAACTCTGAAAAGGTTTTAACTTGGCATGACATCGTAATTTCACCTAGATAGCAACTTCCAAAGAGTTGAGAGGGTTACGGCAAAAACTGGATGCACTTCATGTACAAATTGGACAATCTCATAAGAAGTAGGAGGGTTTCAGATGAAAACTCATCTATTACAAAGGGAGTTCATTTTTAATAACTTATTTTAACTCAATAATTTTTGTGTGTTCAATATGCACCATTCAAGGGCACATCATCAATTTTCAACCCTTTCTAATTTCATTTGATATTTTTCATGCATTTAATGATTTCTTTTGAGCTAGATGACCCTGAATTTGAAAAGCAATACAAATGAACTCTCAAAAGGTTTTAACTCAGCACGACATCATAATTTCACCCACATAACAACTTCTAAAGAGTTGAGAGCGCTACGGCAAAAACTGGATGCACTTCGTGTACAAATTGGACAACCTCTTTCGAAGTATGGGGGTTTCGAACGAAAAATCATCTATTACAAAGGGATTTCATTTTTAATAACTTATTTTAACTCAATACTTTTTGTGCGTTCAATATGCACCATTAAAAGGCACATCATCAATTTTCAACCCTTTCTGACTTCGTTTGATATTTTTCATGCATTTAATGATTTATTTTGAGCTAAATGACCCTGAATTTGAAAAGTAGTACAAATGAACTCTAAAAAGGTTGTAACTTGGCATGACATCATAATTTCACCCACATAGAAACTTCTAATGAGTTGAGAGGGTTACGGCAAGAACTGGATGCACTTCATGTACAAATTGGAAAATCTCATAAGAAGTATGAGGGTTTCGGACGAGAACTCATCAAGTACAAAGGGATTTCATTTTTAATAAGTCATTTTAACTCCATAATTTTTGTGTGTTCAATATGCACCATTCAAAGGCACATACTCAATTTTGAACTCTTTCTGACTTCATTTGATATTTTTCATGCATTTAATGATTTATTTTGAGCTAAATGACACTGAATTTGAAAAGCAGTTCAAATGAACTCTAAAAAGTTTGTAACTTGGCATGACATTGTAATTTCACCCACATAGCAACTTCTAAAGAGTTTAGAGAGTTACGGCAAAAATGGGATGCACTTCGTGTACAAATTGGACAATCTCATAAGAAGTAGGTGGGTTTGAAACGAAAACTCATCTATTACAAAGGGATTTCATTTTTAATAACTTATTTTAACTCATTACTTTTTGTGTGTTCAATATGCACCATTCAAAGGAACATCATCAATTTTTAAACCTTTCTGACTTCATTTGATACTTTTCATGCATTTAATGATTCATTTTGAGCTAGATGACCCTGAATTTCAAAAGCAGTACAAATGAACTCTGAAAAGGTTTTAACTTGGCATGACATCGTAATTTCACCCAGATAGCAACTTCCAAAGAGTTGAGAGGGTTACGGCAAAAACTTGATGCACTTCATGTACAAATTCGAAAATCTCATAAGAAGTATGAGGGTTTCGGACGAGAACTCATTAATTACAAAGAGATTTCATTTTTAATAACTTATTTTAACTCCATAATTTTTGTGTGTTCAATATGCACCATTCAAAGGCACATACTCAATTTTCAACCCTTTCTGACTTCATTTGATATTTTTCATGCATTTAATGATTTATTTTGAGCTAAATGACACTGAATTTGAAAAGCAGTACAAATGAACCCTAAAAAGGTTGTAACTTGGCATGACATTGTAATTTCACCCACACAGCAACTTGTAAAGAGTTTAGAGGGTTACGGCAAAAACTGGATGCACTTCGTGTACAAATTGGAGAACCTCTTTCGAAGTATGGGGGTTTCGAACGAAAACTCATCTATTACAAAGGGATTTCATTTTTAATAACTTATTTTAACTCAATACTTTTTGTGTGTTCAATATGCACCATTAAAAGGCTCATCATCAATTTTGAACCCTTTCTGACTTCGTTTGATATTTTTCATGCATTTAATGATTTATTTTGAGCTAAATGACCCTGAATTTGAAAAGCAGCACAAATGAACTCTAAAACGGTTGTAACTTGGCATGACATCATAATTTCACCCACATAGAAACTTCTAATGAGTTGAGAGGTTTACGGCAAGAACTGGATGCACTTCATGTACAAATTGGAAAATCTCATAAGAGGTATGAGGGTTTCGGACGAGAACTCCTCAATTACAAAGGGATTTCATTTTTAATAAGCTATTTTAACTCCATAATTTTTGTTTGTTCAATATGCACCATTCAAAGGCACATACTCAATTTTGAACTCTTTCTGACTTCATTTGATATTTTTCATATATTTAATGATTTATTTTGAGGTAAATGACACTGAATTTGAAAAGCAGTACAAATGAACTCTAAAAAGTTTGTAACTTGGCATGACATTGTAATTTCACCCACATAGCAACTTCTAAAGAGTTTAGAGGGTTATGGCAAAAACTGGATGCACTTCGTGTACAAATTGGACAACCTCTTTCGAAGTATGGGGGTTCCGGACGAAAACTCATCTATTACAAAGGGATTTCATTTTTAATAACTTATTTTAACTCCATACTTTTTGTGTGTTCAATATGCACCATTAAAAGGCACATCATCAATTTTCAACCCTTTCTGACTTCATTTGATATTTTTCATGCATTAAATGATTTATTTTGAGCTAAATAACCCTGAATTTGAAAAGTAGTACAAATGAACTCTAAAAAGGTTGTAACTTGGCATGACATCCCAATTTCACCCACATAGCAACTTCTAATGAGTTGAGAGGGTTACGGCAAAAACTGGATGCACTTTGTCTACAAATTGGACAATCTCTTCCGAAGTATGGGGGTTTCAGACAAAAACTCACCTATTACAAAGGGATATCATTTCTAATAACTTATTTTAACTCCATACTTTTTGTGTGTTCAATATGCACCATTAAAAGGCACATCGTCAAATTTCAACCCTTTCTGACTTCATTTGATATTTTTCATGCATTTAATGATTTATTTTGAGCTAAATGACCCTGGATTTGAAAAGCAGTACAAATGAACTCTAAAAAGGTTGTAACTTGGCATGACATCACAATGTCACCCAGATAGCAACTTCTAAAGAGTTGAGATGGTTACGGCAAAAACTGGATGCACTTCTTGTACAAATTGGACAATCTCTTTCGAAGTATGGGGGTTTCGGACAAAAACTCACCTCTTACAAAAAGATATCATTTTTAATAACTTATTTTAACTCGATACTTTTTGTGAGCTCAATATGCACCATTAAAAGGCACATCATGAATTTTCAACCCTTTCTGACTTCATTTGATATTTTTCATGCATTTAATGATTTATTTTGAGCTAAATGACCCTGAATTTGAAAAGTAGTACAAATGAACTCTAAAAAGGTTGTAACTTGGCATGACATCATAATTTCACCCACATAGAAACTTCTAATGAGTTGAGAGGGTTACGGCAAGAACTGGATGCACTTCATGTACAAATTGGAAAATCTCATAAGAAGTATCAGGGTTTCAGACGAGAACTCATCAATTACAAAGGGATTTCATTTTTAATAAGTTATTTTAACTCCATAATTTTTGTGTGTTCAATATGCACCATTCAAAGGCACATACTCAATTTTCAACTCTTTCTAACTTCATTTGATATTTTTCATGCATTTAATGATTTATTTTGAGCTAAATGACACTGAATTTGAAAAGCAGTACAAATGAACTCTCAAAAGTTTGTAACTTGGCATGACATTGTAATTTCACCCACATAGCAACTTCTAAAGAGTTTAGAGGGTTACGGCAAAAACTGGATGCACTTCGTGTACAAATTGGACAATCTCATAAGAAGTAGGTGGGTTTCAAACGAAAACTCATCTATTACAAAGGGATTTCATTTTTAATAACTTATTTTAACTCAATACTTTTTGTGTGTTCAATATGCACCATTCAAAGGAACATCATCAATTTTTAAACCTTTCTGACTTCATTTGATACTTTTCATGCAATTAATGATTTATTTTGAGCTAGATGACCCTGAATTTGAAAAGCAGTACTAATGAACTCTCAAAAGGTTTTAACTTGGCATGACATCGTAATTTCACCCAGATAGCTACTTCCAAAGAGTTGAGAGGGTTACGGCAAAAACTGGATGCACTTCGTGTATAAATTGGACAATCTCATAAGAAGTAGGAGGGTTTCAGATGAAAACTCATCTATTACAAAGGGATTCCATTTTTAATAACTTATTTTAACTCAATACTTTTTGTGTGTTCAATATGCACCATTAAAAGGCACATCATCAATTTTCAACCCTTCCTGACTTCATTTGATATTTTTCATGCATTTAAAGATTTATTTTGAGCAAAATGACCCTGAATTTGAAAAGTAGTACAGATAAACTCTAAAAAGGTTGTAACTTGGCATGACATCATAATTTCACCCACATAGAAACTTCTAATGAGTTGAGAGGGTTACGGCAAGAACTGGATGCACTTCATGTACAAATTGGAAAATCTCATAAGAAGTATGAGGGTTCCGGACGAGAACTCATCAATTACAAAGGGATTTCATTTTTAATAAGTTATTTTAACTCCATAATTTTTGTGTGTTCAATATGCACCATTCAAAGGCACATACTCAATTTTCAACTCTTTCTAACTTCATTTGATATTTTTCATGCATTTAATGATTTATTTTGAGCTAAATGACACTGAATTTGAAAAGCAGTACAAATGAACTCTAAAAAGTTTGTAACTTCGCATGACATTGTAATTTCACCCACATAGCAACTTCTAAAGAGTTTAGAGGGTTACGGCAAAAACTGGAGGCAGTTCGTGTACAAATTCGACAATCTCATAAGAAGTAGGTGGGTTTCAAACGAAAACTCATCTATTACAAAGGGATTTCATTTTTAATAACTTATTTTAACTCAATACTTTTTGTGTGTTCAATATGCACCATTCAAAGGAACATCATCAATTTTTAAACCTTTCTGACTTCATTTGATTGTTTTCATGCATTTAATGATTTATTTTGAGCTTGATGACCCTGAATTTGAAAAGCAGTACAAATGAACTCTGTAAAGGTTTTAACTTGGCATGACATCGTAATTTCACCCAGATAGCTACTTCCAAAGAGTTGAGAGGGTTACGGCAAAAACTTGATGCACTTCATGTACAAATTCGAAAATCTCATAAGAAGTATGAGGGTTTCGGACGAGAACTCATTAATTACAAAGAGATTTCATTTTTAATAACTTATTTTAACTCCATAATTTTTGTGTGTTCAATATGCACCATTCAAAGGCACATACTCAATTTTCAACCCTTTCTGACTTCATTTGATATTTTTCATGCATTTAATGATTTATTTTGAGCTAAATGACACTGAATTTGAAAAGCAGTACAAATGAACCCTAAAAAGGTTGTAACTTGGCATGACATTGTAATTTCACCCACACAGCAACTTGTAAAGAGTTTAGAGGGTTACGGCAAAAACTGGATGCACTTCGTGTACAAATTGGAGAACCTCTTTCGAAGTATGGGGGTTTCGAACGAAAACTCATCTATTACAAAGGGATTTCATTTTTAATAACTTATTTTAACTCAATACTTTTTGTGTGTTCAATATGCACCATTAAAAGGCTCATCATCAATTTTGAACCCTTTCTGACTTCGTTTGATATTTTTCATGCATTTAATGATTTATTTTGAGCTAAATGACCCTGAATTTGAAAAGCAGCACAAATGAACTCTAAAACGGTTGTAACTTGGCATGACATCATAATTTCACCCACATAGAAACTTCTAATGAGTTGAGAGGTTTACGGCAAGAACTGGATGCACTTCATGTACAAATTGGAAAATCTCATAAGAGGTATGAGGGTTTCGGACGAGAACTCATCAATTACAAAGGGATTTCATTTTTAATAAGCTATTTTAACTCCATAATTTTTGTTTGTTCAATATGCACCATTCAAAGGCACATACTCAATTTTGAACTCTTTCTGACTTCATTTGATATTTTTCATATATTTAATGATTTATTTTGAGGTAAATGACACTGAATTTGAAAAGCAGTACAAATGAACTCTAAAAAGTTTGTAACTTGGCATGACATTGTAATTTCACCCACATAGCAACTTCTAAAGAGTTTAGAGGGTTATGGCAAAAACTGGATGCACTTCGTGTACAAATTGGACAACCTCTTTCGAAGTATGGGGGTTCCGGACGAAAACTCATCTATTACAAAGGGATTTCATTTTTAATAACTTATTTTAACTCCATACTTTTTGTGTGTTCAATATGCACCATTAAAAGGCACATCATCAATTTTCAACCCTTTCTGACTTCATTTGATATTTTTCATGCATTAAATGATTTATTTTGAGCTAAATAACCCTGAATTTGAAAAGTAGTACAAATGAACTCTAAAAAGGTTGTAACTTGGCATGACATCCCAATTTCACCCACATAGCAACTTCTAATGAGTTGAGAGGGTTACGGCAAAAACTGGATGCACTTTGTCTACAAATTGGACAATCTCTTCCGAAGTATGGGGGTTTCAGACAAAAACTCACCTATTACAAAGGGATATCATTTCTAATAACTTATTTTAACTCCATACTTTTTGTGTGTTCAATATGCACCATTAAAAGGCACATCGTCAAATTTCAACCCTTTCTGACTTCATTTGATATTTTTCATGCATTTAATGATTTATTTTGAGCTAAATGACCCTGGATTTGAAAAGCAGTACAAATGAACTCTAAAAAGGTTGTAACTTGGCATGACATCACAATGTCACCCAGATAGCAACTTCTAAAGAGTTGAGATGGTTACGGCAAAAACTGGATGCACTTCTTGTACAAATTGGACAATCTCTTTCGAAGTATGGGGGTTTCGGACAAAAACTCACCTCTTACAAAAAGATATCATTTTTAATAACTTATTTTAACTCGATACTTTTTGTGAGCTCAATATGCACCATTAAAAGGCACATCATGAATTTTCAACCCTTTCTGACTTCATTTGATATTTTTCATGCATTTAATGATTTATTTTGAGCTAAATGACCCTGAATTTGAAAAGTAGTACAAATGAACTCTAAAAAGGTTGTAACTTGGCATGACATCATAATTTCACCCACATAGAAACTTCTAATGAGTTGAGAGGGTTACGGCAAGAACTGGATGCACTTCATGTACAAATTGGAAAATCTCATAAGAAGTATCAGGGTTTCAGACGAGAACTCATCAATTACAAAGGGATTTCATTTTTAATAAGTTATTTTAACTCCATAATTTTTGTGTGTTCAATATGCACCATTCAAAGGCACATACTCAATTTTCAACTCTTTCTAACTTCATTTGATATTTTTCATGCATTTAATGATTTATTTTGAGCTAAATGACACTGAATTTGAAAAGCAGTACAAATGAACTCTCAAAAGTTTGTAACTTGGCATGACATTGTAATTTCACCCACATAGCAACTTCTAAAGAGTTTAGAGGGTTACGGCAAAAACTGGATGCACTTCGTGTACAAATTGGACAATCTCATAAGAAGTAGGTGGGTTTCAAACGAAAACTCATCTATTACAAAGGGATTTCATTTTTAATAACTTATTTTAACTCAATACTTTTTGTGTGTTCAATATGCACCATTCAAAGGAACATCATCAATTTTTAAACCTTTCTGACTTCATTTGATACTTTTCATGCATTTAATGATTTATTTTGAGCTAGATGACCCTGAATTTGAAAAGCAGTACTAATGAACTCTCAAAAGGTTTTAACTTGGCATGACATCGTAATTTCACCCAGATAGCTACTTCCAAAGAGTTGAGAGGGTTACGGCAAAAACTGGATGCACTTCGTGTATAAATTGGACAATCTCATAAGAAGTAGGAGGGTTTCAGATGAAAACTCATCTATTACAAAGGGATTCCATTTTTAATAACTTATTTTAACTCAATACTTTTTGTGTGTTCAATATGCACCATTAAAAGGCACATCATCAATTTTCAACCCTTCCTGACTTCATTTGATATTTTTCATGCATTTAAAGATTTATTTTGAGCAAAATGACCCTGAATTTGAAAAGTAGTACAGATAAACTCTAAAAAGGTTGTAACTTGGCATGACATCATAATTTCACCCACATAGAAACTTCTAATGAGTTGAGAGGGTTACGGCAAGAACTGGATGCACTTCATGTACAAATTGGAAAATCTCATAAGAAGTATGAGGGTTCCGGACGAGAACTCATCAATTACAAAGGGATTTCATTTTTAATAAGTTATTTTAACTCCATAATTTTTGTGTGTTCAATATGCACCATTCAAAGGCACATACTCAATTTTCAACTCTTTCTAACTTCATTTGATATTTTTCATGCATTTAATGATTTATTTTGAGCTAAATGACACTGAATTTGAAAAGCAGTACAAATGAACTCTAAAAAGTTTGTAACTTCGCATGACATTGTAATTTCACCCACATAGCAACTTCTAAAGAGTTTAGAGGGTTACGGCAAAAACTGGAGGCAGTTCGTGTACAAATTCGACAATCTCATAAGAAGTAGGTGGGTTTCAAACGAAAACTCATCTATTACAAAGGGATTTCATTTTTAATAACTTATTTTAACTCAATACTTTTTGTGTGTTCAATATGCACCATTCAAAGGAACATCATCAATTTTTAAACCTTTCTGACTTCATTTGATTGTTTTCATGCATTTAATGATTTATTTTGAGCTTGATGACCCTGAATTTGAAAAGCAGTACAAATGAACTCTGTAAAGGTTTTAACTTGGCATGACATCGTAATTTCACCCAGATAGCTACTTCCAAAGAGTTGAGAGGGTTACGGCAAAAACTGGATGCACTTCATGTACAAATTGGACAATCTCATAAGAAGTAGGAGGGTTTCAGATGAAAACTCATCTATTACAAAGGGATTTCATTTTTAATAACTTATTTTAACTCAATAATTTTTGTGTGTTCAATATGCACCATTCAAGGGCACATCATCAATTTTCAACCCTTTCTGATTTCATTTGATATTTTTCATGCATTTAATGATTTATTTTGAGCTAGATGACCCCGAATTTGAAACGTAGTACAAATGAACTCTCAAAAGGTTTTAACTCAGCACGACATCATAATTTCACCCACATAACAACTTCTAAAGAGTTGAGAGCGCTACGGCAAAAACTGGATGCACTTCGTGTACAAATTGGACAACCTCTTTCGAAGTATGGGGGTTTCGAACGAAAACTCATCTATTACAAAGGGATTTCATTTTTAATAACTTATTTTAACTCAATACTTTTTGTGTGTTCAATATGCACCATTAAAAGGCACATCATCAATTTTCAACCCTTTCTGACTTCGTTTGATATTTTTCATGCATTTAATGATTTATTTTGAGCTAAATGACCCTGAATTTGAAAAGAAGTACAAATGAACTCTAAAACGGTTGTAACTTGGCATGACATCATAATTTCACCCACATAGAAACTTCTAATGCGTTGAGAGGGTTACGGCAAGAACTGGATGCACTCCATGTACAAATTGGAAAATCTCATAAGAAGTATGAGGGTTTCGGATGAGAACTCATCAATTACAAAGGGATTTCATTTTTAATAAGTTATTTTATCTCCATAATTTTTGTGTGTTCCATATGCACCATTCAAAGTCACATACTCAATTTTGAACTCTTTTCTGACTTCATTTGATATTTGTCATGCATTTAATGATTTATTTTGAGGTAAATGACACTGAATTTGAAAAGCAGTACAAATGAACTCTAAAAAGTTTGTAACTTGGCATGACATTGTAATTTCACCCACATAGCAACTTCTAAAGAGTTTAGAGAGTTACGGCAAAAACTAGATGCACTTCGTGTACAAATTGGACAATCTCATAAGAAGTAGGTGGGTTTCAAACGAAAACTCATCTATTACAAAGGGATTTCATTTTTAATAACTTATTTTAACTCAATACTTTCTGTGTGTTCAATATGCACCATTCAAAGGAACATCGTCAATTTTTAAACCTTTCTGACTTCATTTGATACTTTTCATGCATTTAATGATTTATTTTGAGCTAGATGACCCTGAATTTGAAAAGTAGTACAAATGAACTCTGAAAATGTTTTAACTTGGCATGACATCGTAATTTCACCCAGGTAGCAACTTCCAAAGAGTTGAGAGGGTTACGGCAAAAACTCGATGCACTTCATGTACAAATGGGAAAATCTCATAAGAAGTATTAGGGTTTCGGACGAGAACTCATCAATTACAAAGGGATTTCATTTTTAATAACTTATTTTAACTCCATAATTTTTGTGTGTTCAATATGCACCATTGAAAGGCACATACTCAATTTTCAACCCTTTCTGACTTCAATTGATATTTTTCATGCATTTAATGATTTATTTTGAGCTAAATGACACTGAATTTGAAAAGCAGTACAAATGAACTCTAAAAAGGTTGTAACTTGTTATGACATTGTAATTTCACCCACATAGCAACTTCTAAAGAGTTTAGAGGGTTACGGCAAAAACTGGATGCACTTCGTGTGCAAATTGGACAATCTCATAAGAAGTAAGTGGGTTTCAAACGAAAACTCATCTATTACAAGGGATTTCATTTTTAATAACTTATTTTAACTCAATAATTTTTGAGTGTTCAATATGCACCATTCAAAGGAACATCATCAATCTTTAACCCTTTCTGACTTCATTTGATATTTTTCATGCGTTTAATGATTTTTTTTGAGCTAGATGACCTTGAATTTGAAAAGCAGTACGAATTAACTCTGAAAAGGTTTTAACTTGGCATGACATCGTAATTTCACCCAGATAGCAACTTCCAAAGAGTTGAGCGGGTTACGGCAAAAACTGGATGCACTTCATGTACAAATTGGACAATCTCATAAGAAGTAGAAGGGTTTCAGACGAAAACTCATCTATTACAAAGGGATTTCATTTTTAATAACTTATTTTAAGTCAATACTTTTTGTGTGTTAAATATGCACCATTCAAGGGCACATCATCAATTTTCAACCCTTTCTGATTTCATTTGATAATTTGCATGCATTTAGTGATTTATTTTGAGCTAGATGACCCTGAATTTGAAAAGGAGTACATATGAACTCTTAAAAGGTTTTCACTCAGCACGACATCATAATTTCACCCACATAACAACTTCTAAAGAGTTGAGAGCGCTACGGCAAAAACTGGATGCACTTCGTGTACAAATTGGACAATCTCTTTCGAAGTACGGGGGTTTCGGACGAAAACTCATCTATTACAAAGGGATTTCATTTTTAATAACTTATTTTAATTCAATACTTTTTGTGTGTTCATTATGCACCATTAAAAGGCACATCATCAATTTTCAACCCTTTCTTACTTCATTTGATATTTTTCATGCATTAAATGATTTATTTTAAGCTAAATGACCCTGAATTTGAAAAGTAGTACAAATGAACTCTAAAAAGGTTGTAACTTGGCATGACATCATAATTGCACCCACATAGCAACTTCTAATGAGTTGAGAGGGTTACGGCAAAAACTGGATGCACTTCGTGTACAAATTGGACAATCTCTTTCCAAGTATGGGGGTTCCGGACAAAAACTCACCTATTACAAAGGGAAATCATTTTTAATCACTTATTTTAACTCCATACTTTTTGTGTGGTCAATATGCACCATTAAAAGGCACATCATCAATTTTCAACCCTTTCTGACTTCATTTGATATTTTTCATGCATTTAATGATTTATTTTGTGCTAAATGACCCTGAATTTGAAAAGTAGTACAAATGAACTCTAAAAAGGTTGTAAATTGGCATGACATCATAATGTCACCCACATAGCAACTTCTAAAGAGTTGAGAGGGTTACGGCAAAAACTGGATGCACTTCGTGTACTAATTGGACAATCTCTTTCGAAGTATGGGGGTTTCGGACAAAATCTCACCTATTACAAAGGGATATCATTTTTAATAACTTATTTTAACTCCATACTTTTTGTGTGTTCAATATGCACCATTAAAAGGCACATCATCAATTTTCAACCCTTTCTGACTTCATTTGATATTTTTCATGCATTTAATGATTTATTTTGAGCTAAATGACCCTGAATTTGAAAAGTAGTACAAATGAACTCTAAAAAGGTTGTAACTTGGCATGACATCATAATTTCACCCACATAGCAACTTCTAAAGAGTTGAGAGGGTTACGGCAAAAACTGGATGCACTTCGTGTACAAATTGGACAATCTCTTTCGAAGTATGGGGGTTTCGCACAAAAACTCACCTATTACAAAGGGATCTCATTTTTAATAACTTATTTTAACTCGATACTTTTTTTGTGTTCAATATGCACCATTAAAAGGCACGTCATCAATTTTCAACCCTTTCTGACTTCATTTGATATTTTTCATGCATTTAATGATTTATTTTGAGCTAAATGACCTTGAATTTGAAAAGTAGTACACATGAACTCTAAAAAGGTTGTAACTTGGCATGACATCAGAATTTCACCCACATAGAAACTTCTAATGAGTTGAGAGGGTTACGGCAAGAACTGGATGCACTTCATGTACACATTGGAAAATCTCATAAGAAGTATGAGGGTTTCGGACGGGAACTCATCAATTACAAAGGGATTTCATTTTTAATAACTTATTTTCACTCAATACTTTTTGTGTTCAATATGCACCATTCAAAGGCACATACTGAATTTTCAACCCTTTCTGACTTCATTTGACATTTTTCATGCATTTAATGATTTATTTTGAGCTAAATGACCCTGAATTTGAAAAGTAGTACAAATGAACTCTAAAAAGGTTGTAACTTGGCATGACATCATAATTTCACCCAGATAGCAACTTCTAATGAGTTCAGAGGGTTACGGCAAAAACTGGATGCACTTCGTGTACAAGTTGGACAATCTCTTTCGAAGTATGGGGTTTTCGGACAAAAACTCACCTATTACAAAGGGATATCATTTTTAATAACTTATTTTAACTCCATACTTTTTGTGTGTTCAATATGCACCATTAAAAGGCACATCATCAGCTTTCAACCCTTTCTAACTTCATTTGATATTTTCATGCATTTAATGATTTATTTTGAGCTAAATGACCTTGAATTTGCAAAGTAGTACACATGAACTCTAAAAAGGTTGTAACTTGGCATGATATCAGAATTTCACCCACATAGAAACTTCTAATGAGTTGAGAGGGTTACGGCAAGAACTGGATGCACTTCATGTACAAATTGGAAAATCTCATAAGAAGTGTGAGGGTTTCGGACGGGAACTCATCAATTACAAAGGGATTTCATTTTTAATAACTTATTTTAACTCCATAATTTTTGTGTGTTCAATATGCACCATTCAATGGCACATACTCAATTTTCAACCCTTTCTGACTTTATTTGATATTTTCCATGCATTTAATGATTTATTTTGAGCTAAATGACACTGACTTTGAAAAGCAGTACAGATGAACTCTAAAAAGGTTGTAACTTGGCATGACATCGTAATTTCACCCACATAGCAACATCCAAAGAGTTTAGAGAGTTACGGCAAAAACTGGATGTACTTCGTGTACAAATTGGACAATCTCATAAGAAGTAGGTGGGTTTGAGACGAAAACTCATCTATTACAAAGGGATTTCATTTTTAATAACTTATTTTAAGTCAATACTTTTTGTGTGTTAAATATGCACCATTCAAAGGCACATACTCAATTTTCAACCCTTTCTGACTTCATTTGATATTTTTCAGGCATTTAATGATTTATTTTGAGCTAAATGACACTGTATTTGAAAAGCAGTACAAATGAACTCTAAAAAGGTTGTACCTTGGCATGACATTGTAATTTCACCCACATAGCAACATCCAAAGAGTTTAGAGGGTGACGGCAAAAACTGGATGCACTTCGTGTACAAATTGGACAATCTCATAAGAGGTAGGAGGGTTTCAGACGAAAACTCATCTTTTACAAAGGGATTTTATTTTTAATAACTTATTTTAACTCAATACTTTTCGTGTGTTCAATATGCACCATTGAAGGGCACATCATCATTTTTCAACCCTTTCTGATTTCATTTGATATTTTTCATGCATTTAATGATTTATTTTGAGCTAGATGACCCTCAACTTGAAAAGCAGTACAAATGAACTCTGAAAAGGTTTTAACTCGGCACGACATCATAATTTAACCCACATAACAACTTCTAAAGAGTTGAGAGCACTACGGCAAAAACTGGATGCACTTATTGTACAAATTGGACAATCTCTTCCGAAGTATGGGGGTTTCGGACGAAAACTCATCTATTACAAAGGCATTTCTTTTTTAATAACTTATTTTAACTCAATAATTTTTGTGTGTTCAATATGCACCATTAAAAGGCGCATCATCAATTTTCAACTCTTTCTGACTTCATTTGATATTTTTCATGCATTTAATGATTTATTTTGAGCTAAATGACCCTGAATTTGAAAAGTAGTACAAATGAACTCTAAAAAGGTTGTAACTTGGCATGACATCATAATTTCCCCCAGATAGCAACTTCTAATGAGTTGAGAGGGTTACGGCAAAAACTGGATGCAGTTCGTGTACAAATTGGACAATCTCTTTCGAAGTATGGGGGTTTCGGACAAAAACTCACCTATTACAAAGGGATATCATTTTTAATAACTTATTTTAACTCCATACTTTTTGTGTGTTCAATATGCACCATTATAAGGCACATCATCAGCTTTCAACCCTTTCTAACTTCATTTGATATTTTTCATGCATTTAATGATTTATTTTGAACTAAATGACCTTGAATTTGAAAAGTAGTAGACATGAACTCTAAAACGGTTGTAACTTGGCATGATATCAGAATTTCACCCACATAGAAACTTCTAATGAGTTGAGAGGGTTACGACAAGAACTGGATGCACTTCATGTACAAATTGGAAAATCTCATAAGAAGTGTGAGGGTTTCGGACGGGAACTCATCAATTACAAATGGATTTCATTTTTAATAACTTATTTTAACTCCATAATTTTTGTGTGTTCAATATGCACCATTCAAAGGCACATACTCAATTTTCAACCCTTTCTGACTTCATTTGACATTTTCCATGCATTTAATGATTTATTTTGAGCTAAATGACACTGACTTTGAAAAGCAGTACAAATGAACTCTAAAAAGGTTGTAACTTGGCATGACATCGTAATTTCACCCACATAGCAACATCCAAAGAGTTTAGAGGGTTACGGCAAAAACCGGATGTACTTCGTGTACAAATTGGACAATCTCATAAGAAGTAGGTGGGTTTCAGACGAAAACTCATCTATTACAAAGGGATTTCATTTTTAATAACTTATTTTAACTCAATACTTTTTGTGTGTTCAATATGCACCATTCAAAGGCACATAATCAATTTTTAACCCTTTCTGAATTCATTTGATTCTTTCATGCATTTAATGATTTATTTTGAGCTAGATGACCCTGAATTTGAAAAGCAGTACAAATGAACTCTAAAAAGGTTGTAACTTGGCAAGACATCGTAATTTCACCCAGATAGCAACTTCCAAAGAGTTGAGAGGGTTACGGCAAAAACTGGATGCACTTCATGTACAAATTGGACAATCTCATAAGAAGTAGGAGGGTTTCAGACGAAAACTCATCTTTTACAAAGGGATTTCATTTTTAATAACTTATTTTAACTCAATACTTTTTGTGTGTTCAATATGCACCATTCAAGGGTACATCATCAATTTTCAACCCTTTCGGATTTCATTTGATATTTGTCATGCATTTAATGATTTATTTTGAGCTAGATGACCCTGCATTTGAAAAGCAGTACAAATGAACTCTGAAAAGGTTTTAACTCGGCATGACATCATAATTTCACCCACATAACAACTTCTAAAGAGTTGAGAGTGCTACGGCAAAAACTGGATGCACTTCGTGTACAAATTGGACAATCTCTTTCGAAGTATGGGGGTTTGGGACGAAAACTCATCTATTACAAAGGCATTTCGTTTTTAATAACTTATTTTAACTCAATACTTTTTGTGTGTTCAATATGCACAATTCAAAGGCACATCATCAATTTTCAACCCTTTCTGACTTCATTTGATATTTTTCATGCATTTAATGATTTATTTTGAGCTAAATGAACCTGTATTTGAAAAGTAGTACAAATGAACTCTAAAAAGGTTGTAACTTGGCATGACATCGTAATGTCACCCACATAGCAACTTCTAAAGAGTTGAGAGGGTGACGGAAAAAACCGGTTGCACTTCGTGTACAAATTGGACAATCTCATAAGAAGTAGGAGGGTTTTAGACAAAAACTCATCAATTACAAAGGGATTTCATTTTTAATAACTTATGTTAACTCAATACTTTTTGTGTGTTCAATATGCACCACTCAAAGGCACATCATCAATTATCAACCCTTTTTGACTTTATTTGATATTTTTCATGCATTTAATGATTTATTTTCAGCTAGATGACCCTGAATTTGAAAAGCAGTACAAATGAACTCTGAAAAGGTTTTAACTTGGCATGACATCGTAATTCCACCCATATAGCAACTTCCAAAGGGTTGAGAGGGTTACGGCAAAAACTGGATGCACTTCGTGTACAAGTTGGACAATCTCTTTCGAAGTATGGGGTTTTCGGACAAAAACTCACCTATTACAAAGGGATATCATTTTTAATAACTTATTTTAACTCCATACTTTTTGTGTGTTCAATATGCACCATTAAAAGGCACATCATCAGCTTTCAACCCTTTCTAACTTCATTTGATATTTTTCATGCATTTAATGATTTATTTTGAGCTAAATGACCTTGAATTTGAAAAGTAGTACACATGAACTCTAAAAAGGTTGTAACTTGGCATGATATAAGAATTTCACCCACATAGAAACTTCTAATGAGTTGAGAGGGTTACGGCAAGAACTGGATGCACTTCATGTACAAATTGGAAAATCTCATAAGAAGTGTGAGGGTTTCGGACGGGAACTCATCAATTACAAAGGGATTTCATTTTTAATAACTTATTTTAACTCCATAATTTTTGTGTGTTCAATATGCACCATTCAATGGCACATACTCAATTTTCAACCCTTTCTGACTTTATTTGATATTTTCCATGCATTTAATGATTTATTTTGAGCTAAATGACACTGACTTTGAAAGGCAGTACAAATGAACTCTAAAAAGGTTGTAACTTGGCATGACATCGTAATTTCACCCACATAGCAACATCCAAAGAGTTTAGAGGGTTACGGCAAAAACTGGATGTACTTCGTGTACAAATTGGACAATCTCATAAGAAGTAGGTGGGTTTGAGACGAAAACTCATCTATTACAAAGGGATTTCAGTTTTAATAACTTATTTTAACTCAATACTTTTTGTGTGTTCAATATGCACCATTCAAAGGCACATACTCAATTTTCAACCCTTTCTGACTTCATTTGATATTTTTCAGGCATTTAATGATTTATTTTGAGCTAAATGACACTGAATTTGAAAAGCAGTACAAATGAACTCTAAAAAGGTTGTACCTTGGCATGACATTGTAATTTCACCCACATAGCAACATCCAAAGAGTTTAGAGGGTGACGGCAAAAACTGGATGCACTTCGTGTACAAATTGGACAATCTCATAAGAGGTAGGAGGGTTTCAGACGAAAACTCATCTTTTACAAAGGGATTTTATTTTTAATAACTTATTTTAACTCAATACTTTTCGTGTGTTCAATATGCACCATTGAAGGGCACATCATCAATTTTCAACCCTTTCTGATTTCATTTGATATTTTTCATGCATTTAATGATTTATTTTGAGCTAGATGACCCTCAACTTGAAAAGCAGTACAAATGAACTCTGAAAAGGTTTTAACTCGGCACGACATCATAATTTAACCCACATAACAACTTCTAAAGAGTTGAGAGCACTACGGCAAAAACTGGATGCACTTCGTGTACAAATTGGACAATCTCTTCCGAAGTATGGGCGTTTGGGACGAAAACTCATCTATTACAAAGGCATTTCTTTTTTAATAACTTATTTTAACTCAATACTTTTTGTGTGTTCAATATGCACCATTAAAAGGCGCATCATCAATTTTCAACTCTTTCTGACTTCATTTGATATTTTTCATGCATTTAATGATTTATTTTGAGCTAAATGACCCTGAATTTGAAAAGTAGTACAAATGAACTCTAAAAAGGTTGTAACTTGGCATGACATCATAATTTCACCCAGATAGCAACTTCTAATGAGTTGAGAGGGTTACGGCAAAAACTGGATGCACTTCGTGTACAAATTGGACAATCTCTTTCGAAGTATGGGGGTTTCGGACAAAAACTCACCTATTACAAAGGGATATCATTTTTAATAACTTATTTTAACTCCATACTTTTTGTGTGTTCAATATGCACCATTATAAGGCACATCATCAGCTTTCAACCCTTTCTAACTTCATTTGATATTTTTCATGCATTTAATGATTTATTTTGAACTAAATGACCTTGAATTTGAAAAGTAGTACACATGAACTCTAAAACGGTTGTAACTTGGCATGATATCAGAATTTCACCCACATAGAAACTTCTAATGAGTTGAGAGGGTTACGACAAGAACTGGATGAACTTCATGTACAAATTGGAAAATCTCATAAGAAGTGTGAGGGTTTCGGACGGGAACTCATCAATTACAAAGGGATTTCATTTTTAATAACTTATTTTAACTCCATAATTTTTGTGTGTTCAATATGCACCATTCAAAGGCACATACTCAATTTTCAACCCTTTCTAACTTCATTTGACATTTTCCATGCATTTAATGATTTATTTTGAGCTAAATGACACTGACTTTGAAAAGCAGTACAAATGAACTCTAAAAAGGTTGTAACTTGGCATGACATCGTAATTTCACCCACATAGCAACATCCAAAGAGTTTAGACGGTTACGGCAAAAACTGGATGTACTTCGTGTACAAATTGGACAATCTCATAAGAGGTAGGTGGGTTTCAGACGAAAACTCATCTATTACAAAGGGATTTCATTTTTAATAACTTATTTTAACTCAATACTTTTTGTGTGTTCAATATGCACCATTCAAAGGCACATAATCAATTTTTAACCCTTTCTGAATTCATTTGATACTTTCATGCATTTAATGATTTATTTTGAGCTAGATGACCCTGAATTTGAAAAGCAGTACTAATGAACTCTAAAAAGGTTGTAACTTGGCAAGACATCGTAATTTCACCCAGATAGCAACTTCCAAAGAGTTGAGAGGGTTACGGCAAAAACTGGATGCACTTCATGTACAAATTGGACAATCTCATAAGATGTAGGAGGGTTTCAGACGAAAACTCATCTTTTTGCAAAGGGATTTCATTTTTAATAACTTATTTTAACTCAATACTTTTTGTGTGTTCAATATGCACCATTCAAGGGTACATCATCAACTTTCAACCCTTTCGGATTTCATTTGATATTTGTCATGCATTTAATGATTTATTTTGAGCTAGATGACCCTGCATTTGAAAAGAGTACAAATGAACTCTGAAAAGGTTTTAACTCGGCATGACATCATAATTTCACTCACATAACAACTTCTAAAGAGTTGAGAGTGCTACGGCAAAAACTGGATGCACTTCGTGTACAAATTGGACAATCTCTTTCGAAGTATGGGGGTTTGGGACGAAAACTCATCTATTACAAAGGCATTTCGTTTTTAATAACTTATTTTAACTCAATACTTTTTGTGTGTTCAATATGCACAATTCAAAGGCACATCATCAATTTTCAACCCTTTCTGACTTCATTTGATATTTTTCATGCATTTAATGATTTATTTTGAGCTAAATGAACCTGTATTTGAAAAGTAGTACAAATGAACTGTAAAAAGGTTGTAACTTGGCATGACATCGTAATGTCACCCACATAGCAACTTCTAAAGAGTTGAGAGGGTGACGGAAAAAACCGGTTGCACTTCGTGTACAAATTGGACAATCTCATAAGAAGTAGGAGGGTTTTAGGCAAAAACTCATCAATTACAAAGGGATTTCATTTTTAATAACTTATGTTAACTCAATACTTTTTGTGTGTTCAATATGCACCACTCAAAGGCACATCATCAATTATCAACCCTTTTTGACTTTATTTGATATTTTTCATGCATTTAATGATTTATTTTCAGCTAGATGACCCTGAATTTGAAAAGCAGTACAAATGAACTCTGAAAAGGTTTTAACTTGGCATGACATCGTAATTCCACCCAGATAGCAACTTCCAAAGGGTTGAGAGGGTTACGGCAAAAACTGGATGCACTTCATGTACAAATTGGACAATCTCATAAGAAGGAGGAGGGTTTCAGACGAAAACTCATCTATTACAAAGGGATTTCATTTTTAATAACTTATTTTAACTCAATACTTTTTGTGTGTTCAATATGCACCATTCAAGGGCACATCATCAATTTTCAACCCTTTCTGATTTCATTTGATATTGTTCATGCATTTAATGATTTATTTTGTGCTAGATGGCCCTGAATTTGAAAAGCAGTACAAATGAACTCTGAAAAGGTTTTAACTTAGCACGACATCATAATTTCACCCACATAACAACTCCTAAAGAATTGAGAGTGCTACGGCGAAAACTGGATGCACTTCGTGTACAAATTGGACAATCTCTTTCGAAGTATGGGGGTTTCAGACGAAAACTCATCTATTACAAAGGGATTTCATTTTTAATAACTTATTTTAACTCAATACTTTTTGTGTGTTCAATATGCACCATTAAAAGGTACATCATCAATTTTCAACCCTTTCTGACTTCATTTGATATTTTTCATGCATTTAATGATTTATTTTGAGCTAAATGACCCTTAATTTGAAAAGTAGTACCAATGAACTCTAAAAAGGTTGTAACTTGGCATGACATCATAATTTCACCCATAGAGCAACGTCTTATGAGTTGAGACGGTTACGGCAAGAACTGGCTGCACTTCATGTACAAATTGGACAATCTCATAAGAAGTATGAGGGTTTCGGACGAGAACTCATCAATTACAAAGGGATTTCATTTCTAATAACTTATTTGAACTCCATAATTTTTGTGTGTACAATATGCACCATTCTAAGGCACATACTCACTTTTCAACGCTTTTTGACATCATTTGATATTTTTCATGCAATTAATGATTTATTTTGAGCTAAATGACACTGAATTTCAAAAGGAGTGCAAATGAACTCTAAAAAGGTTTTAACTTGGCATGACATCGTAATTTCACCCAGATAGCAACTTCCAAAGAGTTGAGAGTGTTACGGCAAAAACTGGATGCACTTCATGTACAAATTGGACAATCTCATAAGAAGTAGGAGGGTTTCAGACGAGAACTAATCTATTACAAAGGGATTTAATTTTTAATAACTTATTTTAACTCAATACTGTTTATGTGTTCAATATGCACCATTCAAGGGCAAATCATCAATTTTCAACCCTTTCTGATTTCATTTGATATTTTTCATGCATTTAATGATTTATTCTGAGCTAGATGACCATGAATTTGAAAAGCAGTACAAATGAACTCTGAAAACGTTTTAACTCGGCATGACATCATAATTTCACCCACATAACAACTTCCAAAGAGTTGAGAGTGCTACGACAAAAACGGGATGCACTTCGTGTACAAATTGGACAATTTCTTTCGAAGTATGGGGGTTTCGGACGAAAACTCATCTATTACAAAGGCATTTCGTTTTTAATAACTTATTTTAACTCAATACTTTTTGTGTGTTCAATATGCACCATTCAAAGGCACATCATCTATTTTCAACCCTTTCTGACTTCATTTGATATTTTTCATGCATTTAATAATTTATTTTTAGCTAAATGACCCTGTATTTGAAAAGTAGTACAAATGAACTCTAAAAAGGTTGTAACTTGGCATGACATCGTAATTTCACCCACGTAGCAACTTCTAAAGAGTTGAGAGGGTTACGACAAAAACTGGATGCACTTCGTGTACAAATTGGACAATCTCATCAGAAGTAGGAGGGTTTCAGACGAAAACTCATCAATTACAAAGGGATTTCATTTTTATTAACTTATGTTAACTCAATACTTTTTGTGTGTTCAATATGCACCATTCAAAGGCACATCATCAATTTTCAACCCTTTCTGAATTCATTTGATATATTTCATGCATTTAATGATTTATTTTGAGCTAGATGACCCTGAATTTGAAAAGCAGTACAAATGAACTCTGAAAAGGTTTTAACTTGGCATGACATCGTAATTTCACCGAGATAGCAACTTCCAAAGAGTTGAGAAGGTTACCGCAAAAACTGGATGCACTTCATGTACAAATTGGACAATCTCATAAGAAGTAGGAGGGTTTCAGACGAAAACTCATCTATTATGAAGGGATTTAATTTTTAATACCTTATTTTAACTCAATTCTTTTTGTGTGTTCAACATGCACCATTCAAGGGCACATCATCAATTTTTAACCCTTTCTAATTTCATTTGATATTTTTCATGCATTTAATGATTTATTTTGAGCTAGATGACCCTGAATTTGAAAAGCAGTACAAATGAACTCTGAAAAGGTTTTAACTTGGCATGACATCGTAATTTCACCCAGATAGCAACTTCCAAAGAGTTGAGAGGGTTACGGCAAAAACTGGATGCACTTCATGTACAAATTGGACAATCTCATAAGAAGTAGGAGGGTTTCAGACGAAAACTCATCTATTACAAAGGGATTTAATTTTTAATAACTTATTTTAACTCAATACTTTTTGTGTGTTCAATATGCACCATTCAAGGGAACATCATCAATTTTCAACCCTTTCTGATTTCATTTGATATTTTTCATGCATTTAATGATTTATTTTGAGCTAGATGACCATGATTTTGAAAAGCAGTACAAATGAACTCTGAAAAGGTTTTAACTTGGCATGACATCGTAATTTCACCGAGATAGCAACTTCCAAAGAGTTGGGAGCGCTACCGCAAAAACTGGATGCACTTCGTGTACAAATTGGACAATCTCATAAGAAGTAGGAGGGTTTCAGACGAAAACTCATCTATTATGAAGGGATTTAATTTTTAATACCTTATTTTAACTCAATTCTTTTTGTGTGTTCAATATGCACCATTCAAGGGCACATCATCAATTTTTAACCCTTTCTAATTTCATTTGATATTTTTCATGCATTTAATGATTTATTTTGAGCTAGATGACCCTGAATTTGAAAAGCAGTACAAATGAACTCTGAAAAGGTTTTAACTTGGCATGACATCGTAATTTCACCCAGATAGCAACTTCCAAAGAGTTGAGAGGGTTACGGCAAAAACTGGATGCACTTCATGTACAAATTGGACAATCTCATAAGAAGTAGGACGGTTTCAGACGAAAACTCATCTATTACAAAGGGATTTCATTTTTAATAACTTATTTTAACTCAATACTTTTTGTGTGTTCAATATGCACCATTCAAGGGAACATCATCAATTTTCAACCCTTTCTGATTTCATTTGATATTTTTCATGCATTTAATGATTTATTTTGAGCTAGATGACCATGATTTTGAAAAGCAGTACAAATGAACTCTGAAAATGTTTTAACTCGGGATGACATCATAATTTCACCCACATAACAACTTCTAAAGAGTTGGGAGCGCCACGGCAAAAACTGGATGCACTTCGTGTACAAATTGGACAATCTCTTTCGAAGTATGGGGGTTTCGGACGAAAACTCATCTATTAAAAAGGCATTTCGTTTTTAATAACTTATTTTAACTCAATAATTATTGTGTGTTCAATATGCACAATTCAAAGGCATATCATCAATTTTCAACCCTTTCTGACTTCATTTGATATTTTTCATGCATTTAATTATTTATTTTGAGGTAAATGACCCTGTATTTGAAAAGTAGTACAAATGAACTCTAAAAAGGTTGTAACTTGGCATGACGTCGTAATTTCACCCACATAGCAACTTCTAAAGAGTTGAGAGGGTTACGGCTAAAACTGGATGCACTTCATGTACAAATTGGACAATTTCATAAGAAGTAGGAGGGTTTCAGAGGAAAACTCATCTATCACAAAGGGATTTCATTTTTAATAACTTATGTTAACTCAATACTTTTTGTGTGTTCAATATACACCATTCAAAGGCACATCATCAATTTTCAACCCTTTCTGACTACATTTGATATTTTTCATGCATTTAATGATTTATTTTGAGCTAGATGACCCTGAATTTCAAAAGCAGTACAAATGAACTCCGAAAAGGTTTTAACTTGGCATGACATCGTAATTTCACCGAGATAGCAACTTCCAAAGAGTTGAGAGGGTTACCGCAAAAACTGGATGCACTTCATGTACAAATTGGACAATCTCATAAGAAGTAGGAGGGTTTCAGACGAAAACTCATCAATTACAAAGGGATTTCATTTTTAATAACTTATTTTAACTCAATTCTTTTTGTTTGTTCAATATGCACCATTCAAGGGCACATCATCAATTTTCAACCCTTTCTCATTTCATTTGATATTTTTCATGCATTTAATGATTTATTTTGAGCTAGATGACCCTTAATTTGAAAAGCAGTACAAATGAACTCTGAAAAGATTTTAACTTGGCATGACATTGTAATTTCACCCAGATAGAAACTTCCAAAGAGTTGAGAGGGTTACGGCAAAAACTGGATGCACTTCATGTACAAATTGGACAATCTCATAAGAAGTAGGAGGGTTTCAGACGAAAACTCATCTTTTACAAAGGGATTTCATTTTTAATAACTTATTTTAACTCAATACTTTTTGTGTGTTAAATATGCACCATTCAAGGGCAGATTATCAATTTTCAACCCTTTCTGATTTCATTTGATATTTTTCATGCATTTAATGATTTATTTTGAGCTAGATGACCCTGAATTTGGAAAGCAGTACAAATGAACTCTGAAAAGGTTTTAACTCAGCATGACATCATAATTTCACCCACATAACAACTTTTAAAGAGTTGAGAGCGCTACGGCAAAAACTGGCTGCACTTCGTGTACAAATTGCACAATCTCTTTCGAAGTATGGGGGTTTCGGACGAAAACTCATCTATTACAAAGGGATTTCGTTTTTAATAACTTATTTTAACTCAATACTTTTTGTGTGTTCAATATGCACAATTCAAAGGCACATCATCAATTTTCAACCATTTCTGACTTCATTTGATATTTTTCATGCATTTAATGATTTATTTTGAGCTAAATGACCCTGTATTTGAAATGTAGTACAAATGAACTCTAAAAAGGTTGTAACTTGGCATGACATCGTAATTTCACCCACATAGCAACTTCTAAAGATTTGAGAGGGTTACGGCAAGAACTGTATGCACTTCGTGTACAAATTGGACAATCTCATAAGAAGTAGAAGGGTTTCAGACGAAAACTTATCTATTACAAAGGGATTTCATTTTTAATAACTTATGTTAACTCAATACTTTTTGTGTGTTCAATATGCACCATTCAAAGGCAAATCATCAATTTTCAAGCCTTTCTGAACTCATTTGATATTTTTCATGCATTTAATTATCTATCTTGAGCTAGATGACCCTGAATTTCAAAAGAAGTACAAATGAACTCTGAAATGGTTTTAACTTGGCATGACACCGTAATTTCTCCCACATAGCAACTTCTAAAGAGTTGAGAGGGTTAGGGCAAAAACTGGATGCACTTCGTGTACAAATTGGACAATCTCATAAGAAGTAGGAGGGTTTCAGACGGAAACTCAAATATTACAAAGGGATTTCATTTTTAATAACTTATTTTAACTCAATACTTTTTGTGTGTTCAATATGCACCATTCAAGGGCACATCATCAATTTTCAACCCTTTCTGATTTCATTTGATATTTTTCATGCATTTAATGATTTATTTTGAGCTAGATGACCCTGAATTTGAAAAGCAGTACAAATGAACTCTGAAAAGGTTTTAACTCGGCATGACATCATAATTTCACTCACATAGCAACTTCTAAAGAGTTGAGAGCGCTACGGAAAAAACTGGATGCACTTCGTGTACAAATTGGACAATCTCTTTCGAAGTATGGGGGTTTCGGACGAAAACTCATCTATTACAAAGGGATTTCGTTTTTAATAACTTATTTTAACTCAATACTTTTTGTGTGTTCAATATGCACAATTGAAAGGCACATCATCAATTTTCAACCCTTTCTGACTTCATTGGATATTTTTCATACATTTAATTATTTATTTTGAGCTAAATGACCCTGTATTTGAAAAGAAGTACAAATGAACTCTAAAAAGGATGTAACTTGGCATGACATCGTCATTTCACCCACATAGCAACTTCTACAGAGTTGAGGGGGTTATGGCAAGAACAGGATGCACTTCGTGTACAAATTGGACAATCTCATAAGAAGTAGGATGGTTTCAGACGAAAACTCATCTATTACAAAGGGATTTCATTTTTAATAACTTATGTTAACTCAATACTTGTTGTGTCTTAAATATGCACCATTCAAAGGCACCTCATCAATTTTCAACCTTTCTGACTTCATTTGACATTTTTCATGCATTTAATGATTTATTTTGAGCTAGATGACCCTGAATTTCAGAAGCAGTACAAATGAACTCTGAAAAGGTTTTAACTTGGCATGACATCGTAATTTCACCCACATCGCAACTTTTAAAGAGTTGACAGGGTTACGGCAAAAACTGGATGCACTTCGTGTACAAATTGGACAATCTCATAAGAAGTAGGAGGGTTTCAGACGAAAACTCATCTATTACAAAGGGATTTCATTTTTAATAACTTATTTTAACTCAATAGTTTTTGTGCGTTCAATATGCACTATTCAAGGGCACATCATCAAATTTCAACCCTTTCTGATTTCATTTGATATTTTTCATGCATTTAATGATTTATTTTGATCTGGATGACCCTGAATTTGAAAAGCAGTACAAATGAACTTTGAAAAGGTTTTAACTTGGCATGACATCGTAATTTCACCGAGATAGCAACTTCCAAAGAGATGAGAGGGTTATCGCAAAACTGGATGCACTTCATGTACAAATTGGACAATCTCATAAGAAGTCGGAGGGTTTCAGACGAAAACTCATCTATTACAAAGGGATTTCATTTTTAATAACTTATTTTAACTCAATTCTTTTTGTGTGTTCAATATGCACCATTCAAGGGCACATCATCAATTTTCAACCTTTCTGATTTCATTTGATATTTTTCATGCATTTAATGATTTATTTTGAGCTAGATGACCCTGAATTTGAAAACAAGTACAGATGAACTCTGAAAAGGTTTTAACTTGGCATGACATCGTAATTTCACCCAGATAGCAACTACCAGAGAGTTGAGAGGGTTACGGCAAAAACTGGATGCACTTCAAGTACAAATTGGACAATCTCATAAGAAGTAGGAGGGTTTCACATGAAAACTCATCTTTTACAAAGGGATTTCATTTTTAATAACTTATTTTAACTCAATACTTTTTGTGTGTTAAATATGCACCATTCAAGGGCACATCATCAATTTTCAACCCTTTCTGATTTCATTTGATATTTTTCATGCATTTAATGATTTATTTTGAGCTAGATGAACCTGAATTTGAAAAGCAGTACAAATGAACTCTGAAAAGGATTTAACTCGGCATGACATCATAATTTCACCCACATAGCAACTTCTAAAGAGTTGAGAGCGCTACGGCAAAAACTGGATGCACTTCGTGTACAAATTGGACAATCTCTTTCGAACTATGGGGGTTTCGGACGAAAACTCATCTATTACAAATGGATTTCGTTTTTAATAACTTATTTTAACTCAATACTTTTTGTGTGTTCAATATGCACAATTCAACGGCACATCATCAATTTTCAACCCTTTCTGACTTCATTTGATATTTTTCATGCATTTAATTATTTATTTTGAGCTAAATGACCCTGTATTTGAAAAGTAGTACAAATCAACTCTAAAAAGGTTGTAACTTGGCATGACATCGTAATTTCACCCACATAGCAACTTCTAAAGAGTTGAGAGGGTTATGGCAAGAACAGGATGCACTTCGTGTACAAATTGGACAATCTCATAAGAAGTAGGATGGCTTCAGGCGAAAACTCATCTATTACAAAGGGATTTCATTTTTAATAACTTATAGTAACTCAATACTTGTTGTGTGTTAAATATGCACCATTCAAAGGCACATCATCAATTTTAAACCCTTTCTGACTTCATTTGATATTTTTCATGCATTTAAGGATTTATTTTGAGCTAGATGACCCAGAATTTCAAAAGCAGTACAAATTAACTCTGAAAAGGTTTTAACTTGGCATGACATCGTAATTTCACCCAGATAGCAACTTCCAAAGAGTTGAGCGGGTTACGGCAAAAACTGGATGCACTTCATGTACAAATTGGACAATCTCATAAGAAGTAGGAGGGTTTCAGACGAAAACTCATCTATTACAAAGGGATTTCATTTTTAATAACTTATTTTAACTCAATAATTTTTATGTGTTAAATATGCACCATTCAAGGGCACATCATCAATTTTCAACCCTTTCTGATTTCATTTGATAATTTTCATGCATTTAATGATTTATTTTGAGCTAGATGACCCTGAATTTGAAAAGCAGTACAAATGAACTCTAAAAAGGTTTTAACTCAGCACGACATCATAATTTCACCCACATAACAACTTCTAAAGAGTTGAGAGCGCTACGGCAAAAACTGGATGCACTTCGTGTACAAATTGGACAATCTCTTTCGAAGTATGGGGGTTTTGGACGAAAACTCATCTATTACAAAGGGATTTCATTTTTAATAACTTATTTTAATTCAATACTTTTTGTGTGTTCAATATGCACCATTAAAAGGCACATCATCAATTTTCAACCCTTTCTTACTTCATTTGATATTTTTCATGCATTAAATGATTTATTTTAAGCTAAATGACCCTGAATTTGAAAAGTAGTACAAATGAACTCTAAAAAGGTTGTAACTTGGGATGACATCATAATTTCACCCACATAGCAACTTCTAATGAGTTGAGAGGGTTACGGCAAAAACTGGATGCACTTCATGTACAAATTGGACAATCTCTTTCCAAGTATGGGGGTTTCGGACAAAAACTCACCTATTACAAAGGGATATCATTTTTAATAACTTATTTTAACTCCATACTTTTTGTGTGTTCAATATGCACCATTAAAAGGCACATCATCAATTTTCAACCCTTTGTGACTTCATTTGATATTTTTCATGCATTTAATGATTTATTTTGAGCTAAATGACCCTGAATTTGAAAAGTAGTACAAATGAACTCTAAAAAGGTTGTAACTTGGCATGAAATCATAATTTCACCCACATAGCAACTTCTAAAGAGTTGAGAGGGTTACGACAAAAACTGGATGCATTTCGTGTACGAATTGGACAATCTCTATCGAAGTATGGGGGTTTCGCACAAAAACTCACCTATTACAAAGGGATCTCATTTTTAATAACTTATTTTAACTCCATACTTTTTGTGTGTTCAATATGCAACATTAAAAGGAACATCATCAATTTTCAACCCTTTCTGACTTCATTTGATATTTTTCATGCATTTAATGATTTATTTTGAGCTAAATGACCCTGAATTTGAAAAGTAGTACACATGAACTCTAAAAAGGTTGTAACTTGGCATGACATCATAATTTCACCCACATAGCAACTCCTAATGAGTTGAGAGGGTTACGGCAAGAACTGGATGCACTTCATGTACACATTGGAAAATCTCATAAGAAGTATGAGGGTTTCGGACGGGAACTCATCAATTACAAAGGGATTTCATTTTTAATAACTTATTTTAACTCCATAATTTTTGTATGTTCAATATGCACCATTCAAAGGAACATACTCAATTTTCAACCCTTTCTGACTTCATTTGATATTTTTCATGCATTTAATGATTTATTTTGAGCTAGCTGACCCTGAATTTGAAAAGAAGTGCGAATGAACTCTGAAAAGGTTGTAACTTGGGATGACATCATAATTTCACCCACATAGCAACTTCTAATGAGTTGAGAGGGTTACGGCAAAAACTGGATGCACTTCGTGTACAAATTGGACAATCTCTTTCGAAGTATGGGGGTTTCGGACGAAAACTCATCTATTACAAAGGGATCTCATTTTTAATAACTTATTTTAACTCCATACTTTTTGTGTGTTCAATATACAGCATTAAAAGGAACATCATCAATTTTCAACCCTTTCTGACTTCATTTGATATTTTTCATGCATTTAATGATTTATTTTGAGCTAAATGACCCTGAATTTGAAAAGTAGTACAAATGAACTCTAAAAAGGTTGTAACTTGGCATGACATCATAATTTCACCCACATAGCAACTTCTAAAGAGTTGAGAGGGTTACGGCAAAAACTGGATGCATTTCGTGTACAAATTGGACAATCTCTATCGAAGTATGGGGGTTTCGCACAAAAACTCACCTATTACAAAGGGATCTCATTTTTAATAACTTATTTTAACTCCATACTTTTTGTGTGTTCAATATGCACCATTAAGAGGAACATCATCAATTTTCAACCCTTTCTGACTTCATTTGATATTTTTCATGCATTTAATGATTTATTTTGAGCTAAATGACACTGAATTTGAAAAGTAGTACAAATGAACTCTGAAAAGGTTGTAACTTGGCATGACATTGTAATTTCACCCACATAGCAACATCCAAAGAGTTTAGAGGGTGACGGCAGAAACTGGATGCACTTCGTGTACAAATTGGACAATCTCATAAGAAGTAGGTGGGTTTCAGACGAAAACTCATCTATTACAACGGGATTTCGTTTTTAATAACTTATTTTCACTCAATACTTTTTGTGTGTTCAATATGCACCATTCAAAGGCACATAATCAATTTTTAACCCTTTCTGACTTCATTTGATACTTTTATGCATTTATTATTTATTTTGAGCTAGATGACCCTGAACTTGAAAAGCAGTACAAATGAACTCAGAAAAGGTTTTAACTTGGCGTGACATTGTAATTTCACCCAGATAGCAACTTCCGAAGAGTTGAGAGGGTTACGGCAAAAATTGGATGCACTTCATGTACAAATTGGACAATCTCATAAGAAGTAGGAGGGTTTCAGACGAAAACTCATCTTTTACAAAGAGATTTCATTTTTAATAACTTATTTTAACTCAATACTTTTCGTGTGTTCAATATGCACCATTGAAGGGCACATCATCAATTTTCAACCCTTTCTGATTTCATTTGATATTTTTCATGCATTTAATGATTTATTTTGAGCTAGATGACCCTGAACTTGAAAAGCAGTACAAATGAACTCTGAAAAGGTTTTAACTCGGCACGACATCATAATTTAACCCACATAACAACTTCTAAAGAGTTGAGAGCACTACGGCAAAAACTGGATGCACTTCGTGTACAAATTGGACAATCTCTTTCGAAGTATGGGGGTTTCGGACGAAAACTCATCTATTACAAAGGCATTTCTTTTTTAATAACTTATTTTAACTCAATACTTTTTGTGTGTTCAATATGCACCATTAAAAGGCACATCATCAATTTTCAACCCTTTCTGACTTCATTTGATATTTTTCATGCATTTAATGATTTATTTTGAGCTAAATGACCCTGAATTTGAAAAGTAGTACAAATGAACTCTAAAAAGGTTGTAACTTGGCATGACATCATAATTTCACCCAGATAGCAACTTCTAATGAGTTGAGAGGGTTACGGCAAAAACTGGATGCACTTTGTGTACAAATTGGACAATCTCTTTCAAAGTATGGGGGTTTCGGACAAAAACTCACCTATTACAAAGGGATATCATTTTTAATAACTTATTTTAACTCCATACTTTTTGTGTGTTCAATATGCACCATTAAAAGGCACATCATCAGCTTTCAACCCTTTCTAACTTCATTTGATATTTTTCATGCCTTTAATGATTTATTTTGAGCTAGATGACCCTGAATTTGAAAAGTAGTACACATGAACTCTAAAAAGGTTGTAACTTGGCATGACATCAGAATTTCACCCACATAGAAACTTCTAACGAGTTGAGAGGGTTATGGCACGAACTGGATGCACTTCATGTACAAATTGGAAAATCTAATAAGAAGTGTGAGGGTTTCGGACGGGAACTCATCAATTACAAAGGGATTTCATTTTTAATAACTTATTTTAACTCCATAATTTTTGTGTGTTCAATATGCACCATTCAAAGGCACATACTCAATTTTCAACCCTTTCTGACTTCATTTGATATTTTCCATGCATTTAATGATTTATTTTGAGCTAAATGACACTGACTTTGAAAAGCAGTACAAATGAACTCTAAAAAGATTCTAACTTGGCATGACATCGTAATTTCACCCACATAGCAACATCCAAAGAGTTTAGAGGGTTACGGCAAAAACTGGATGCACTTTGTGCACAAATTAGACAATCTCATAAGAAGTAGGTGGGTTTCAGACGAAAACTCATCTATTACAAAGAGATTTCATTTTTAATAACTTATTTTAACTCAATACTTTGTGTGTGTTCAATATTCACCACTCGAAGGCACATCATCAATTTTCAACCCTTTCTGACTTCATTTGATATTTTTCATGCATTGAATGATTTACTTTGAGGTAGATGACCCTGAATTTGAAAAGCAGTACAAATGAACTCTGAAAAGGTTGTAACTTGGCAAGACATCGTAATTTCACCCAGATAGCAACTTCCAAAGAGTTGAGAGGGTAACGGCAAAAACTGGATGCACTTCATGTACAAATTGGACAATCTCATAAGAAGTAGGAGGGTTTCAGACGAAAACTCATCTTTTACAATGGGATTTCATTTTTAATAACTTATTTTAACTCAATAATTTTTGTGTGTTCAATATGCACCATTCAAGGGTACATCATCAATTTTCAACCCTTTCTGATTTCATTTGAGCTAGATGACCCTGCATTTGAAAAGCAGTACAAATGAACTCTGAAAAGGTTTTAACTCTGCATGACATCATAATTTCACCCACATAACAACTTCTAAATAGTTGAGAGCGCTACGGAAAAAACAGGATGCACTTCGTGTACAAATTGGACAATCTCTTTCGAAGTATGGGGGTTTCGGACGAAAACTCATCTATTACAAAGGCATTTCATTTTTAATAACTTATTTTAACTCAATACATTTTGTGTGTTCAATATGCACAATTCAAAGGCACATCATAAATTTTCAACCCTTTCTGACTTCATTTGATATTTTTCATGCATTTAATGATTTATTTTGAGCTAAATGACCCTGTATTTGAAAGGTAGTACAAATGAACTCTAAAAAGGTTGTAACTTGGCATGACATCGTAATTTCACCCACATAGCTACTTCTAAAGAGTTGAGAGGGTGACGGAAAAAACTGGTTGCACTTCGTGTACAAATTGGACAATCTCATAAGAAGTAGGAGGGTTTCAGACGAAAACTCATCAATTACAAAGGGATTTCATTTTTAATAACTTATGTTAACTCAATATTTTTTGTGTGTTCAATATGCACCATTCAAAGGCACATCATCAATTTTCAACCCTTTTTGACTTCATTTGATATTTTTCATGCATTTAATGATTTATTTTCAGCTAGATGACCCTGAATTTGAAAAGCAGTACAAATGAACTCTGAAAAGGTTTTAACTTGGCATGACATCGTAATTTCACCCAGATAGTAACTTCCAAAGAGTTGAGAGGGTTACGGCAAAAACTGGATGCACTTCATGTACAAATTGGACAATCTCATAAGAAGTAGGAGGGTTTCAGACGAAAACTCATCTATTACAAAGGGATTTCATTTTTAATAACTTATTTTAACTCAATACTTTTTGTGTGTTCAATATGCACCATTCAAGGGCACATCATCAATTTTCAACCCTTTCTGATTTCATTTGATATTGTTCATGCATTTAATGATTTATTTTGAGCTAGATGACCCTGAATTTGAAAAGCAGTAGAAATGAACTCTGAAAAGGTTTTAACTCAGCATGACATCATAATTTCACCCACATAACAACTCCTAAAGAATTGAGAGCGCTACGGCAAAAACTGGATGCACTTCGTGTACAAATTGGACAATCTCTTTCGAAGTATGGGGGTTTCGGACGAAAACTCATCTATTACAAAGGGATTTCATTTTTAATAACTTATTTTAACTCAATACTTTTTGTGTGTTCAATATGCACCATTAAAAGGCACATCATCAATTTTCAACCCTTTCTGACTTCATTTGATATTTTTCATGCATTTAGTGATTTATTTTGAGCTAAATGACCCTGAATTTGAAAAGTAGTACCAATGAACTCTAAAAAGGTTGTAACTTGGCATGACATCATAATTTCACCCACATAGCAACTTCTAATGAGTTGAGAGGGTTACGGCAAGAACTGGATGCACTTCATGTACAAATTGGACAATCTCATAAGAAGTATGAGGGTTTCGGACGAGAACTCATCAATTACAAAGGGATTTCATTTTTAATAACTTATTTTAACTCCATAATTTTTGTGTGTTCAATATGCACCATTCAAAGGAACACACTCAATTTTCAAGCCTTTTTGACTTCGTTTGATATTTTTCATGCAATTAATGATTTATTTTGAGCTAAATGACACTGAATTTGAAAAGCAGTACAAATGAACTCTAAAAAGGTTGTAACTTGGCATGACATCGTAATTTCACCCACATAGCAACTTCCAAAGAGTTTAGAGGGTTACGGCAAAAACTGGATGCACTTCGTGTACAAAGTGGACAATCTCATAAGAAGTAGGTGGGTTTCAGACGAAAACTTATCTATTACAACGGGATTTCATTTTTAATAACTTGTTTTAACTCAATACTTTTTGTGTGTTCAATATGCAACATTCAAAGGCACATCATCAATTTTTAACCCTTTCTGACTTCATTTGATACTTTTCATGCATTTAATGATTTATTTTGAGTTAGATGACCCTGAATTTGAAAAGCAGTACAAATGAACTCTGAAAAGGTTTTAACTTGGCATGACATCGTAATTTCACCCAGATAGCAACTTCCGAAGAGTTGAGAGGGTTACGGCAAAAACTGGATGCACTTCATGTACAAATTGGACAATCTCATAAGAAGTAGGAGGGTTTCAGACGAAAACTAATCTATTACAAAGGGATTTAATTTTTAATAACTTATTTTAACTCAATACTTTTTGTGTGTTCAATATGCACCATTCAAGGGCAGATCATCAATTTTCAACCCTTTCTGATTTCATTTGATATTTTTCATGCATTTAATGATTTATTCTGAGCTACATGACCATGAATTTGAAAAGCAGTACAAATGAACTCTGAAAGCGTTTTAACTCGGCATGACATCATAATTTCACCCACATAACAACTTCTAAAGAGTTGAAAGTGCTACGACAAAAACTGGATGCACTTCGTGTACAAATTGGACAACCTCTTTCGAAGTATGGGGGTTTCGGACGAAAACTCATCTATTACAAAGGCATTTCGTTTTTAATAACTTATTTTAACTCAATACTTTTTGTGTGTTTAATATGCACCATTCAAAGGCACATCATCAATTTTCAACCCTTTCTGACTTCATTTGATATTTTTCATGCATTTAATAATTTATTTTTAGCTAAATGACCCTGTATTTGAAAAGTAGTACATATGAACTCTAAAAAGGTTGTAACTTGGCATGACATCGTAATTTCACCCACATAGCAACTTCTAAAGAGTTGAGAGGGTTACGACAAAAACTGGATGCACTTCGTGTACAAATTGGACAATCTCATAAGAAGTAGGAGGGTTTCAGACGAAAACTCATCTATTACAAAGGGATTTCATTTTTAATAACTTATGTTAACTTAATACTTTTTGTGTGTTCAATATGCACCATTCAAAGGCACATCATCAATTTTCAACCCTTTCTGACTTCATTTGATATTTTTCATGCATTTAATGATTTATTTTGAGCTAGATGACCCTGAATTTCAAAAGCAGTACAAATGAACTCTGAAAAGGTTTTAACCTGGCATGACATCGTAATTTCACCGACATAGCAACTTCCAAAGAGTTGAGAGGGTTACCGCAAAAACTGGATGCACTTCATGTACAAATTGGACAATCTCATAAGAAGTAGGAGGGTTTCAGACGAAAACTCATCTATTACGAAGGGATTTAATTTTTAATACCTTATTTTAACTCAATTCTTTTTGTGTGTTCAATATGCACCATTCAAGGGCACATCATCAATTTTCAACCCTTTCTAATTTCATTTGATATTTTTCATGCATTTAATGATTTATTTTGAGCTAGATGACCCTGAATTTGAAAAGCAGTACAAATGAACTCTAAAAAGGTTTTAACTTGGCATGACATCGTAATTTCACCCAGATAGCAACTTCCAAAGAGTTGAGAGGGTTACGGCAAAAACTGGATGCACTTCATGTACAAATTGGACAATCTCATAAGAAGTAGGACGGTTTCAGACGAAAACTCATCTATTACAAAGGGATTTCGTTTTTAATAACATATTTTAACTCAATACTTTTTGTGTGTTCAATATACACCATTCAAAGGCACATCACCAATTTTCCACCCTTTCTGACTTCATTTGATATTTTTCATGCATTTAATGATTTATTTTGAGCTAGATGACCCTGAATTTCAAAAGGAGTACAAATGAACTCTGAAAAGGTTTTAACTTGGCATGACATCGTAATTTCACCGAGATAGCAACTTCCAAAGAGTTGAGAGGGTTACCGCAAAAACTGGATGCACTTCATGTACAAATTGGACAATCTCATAAGAAGTAGGAGGGTTTCAGATGAAAACTCGTCTATTACAAAGGGATTTCATTTTTAATAACTTATTTTAACTCAATTCTTTTTGTTTGTTCAATATGCACCATTCAAGGGCACATCATCAATTTTCAACCCTTTCTGATTTCATTTGATATTTTTCATGCATTTAATGATTTATTTTGAGCTAGATGGCCCTGAATTTGAAAAGCAGTACAAATGAACTCTGAAAAGATTTTAACTTGGCATGACATCGTAATTTCACCCAGATAGCAACTTCCAAAGAGTTGAGAGGGTTACGGCAAAAACTGGATGCACTTCATGTACAAATTGGACAATCTCATAAGAAGTAGGAGGGTTTCAGACGAAAACTCATCTTTTACAAAGGGATTTCATTTTTAATAACTTATTTTAACTCAATAATTTTTGTGTGTTAAATATGCACCATTCAAGGGCACATTATCAATTTTCAACCCTTTCTGATTTCATTTGATATTTTTCATGCATTTAATGATTTATTTTGAGCTAGATGACCCTGAATTTGGAAAGCAGTACAAATGAACTCTGAAAAGGTTTTAACTCGGCATGACACCATTAATTTACCCACATAACAACTCATAAAGAGTTGAGAGCGCTACGGCAAAAACTGGATGCACTTCGTGTACAATTTGGACAATCTCTTTCGAAGTATGGGGGTTTCGGACGAAAACTCATCTATTACAAAGGCATTTCGTTTTTAATAACTTATTTTAACTCAATACTTTTTGTGTGTTTAATATGCACCATTCAAAGGCACATCATCAATTTTCAACCCTTTCTGACTTCATTTGATATTTTTCATGCATTTAATAATTTATTTTTAGCTAAATGACCCTGTATTTGAAAAGTAGTACATATGAACTCTAAAAAGGTTGTAACTTGGCATGACATCGTAATTTCACCCACATAGCAACTTCTAAAGAGTTGAGAGGGTTACGACAAAAACTGGATGCACTTCGTGTACAAATTGGACAATCTCATAAGAAGTAGGAGGGTTTCAGACGAAAACTCATCTATTACAAAGGGATTTCATTTTTAATAACTTATGTTAACTTAATACTTTTTGTGTGTTCAATATGCACCATTCAAAGGCACATCATCAATTTTCAACCCTTTCTGACTTCATTTGATATTTTTCATGCATTTAATGATTTATTTTGAGCTAGATGACCCTGAATTTCAAAAGCAGTACAAATGAACTCTGAAAAGGTTTTAACCTGGCATGACATCGTAATTTCACCGAGATAGCAACTTCCAAAGAGTTGAGAGGGTTACCGCAAAAACTGGATGCACTTCATGTACAAATTGGACAATCTCCTAAGAAGTAGGAGGGTTTCAGACGAAAACTCATCTATTACGAAGGGATTTAATTTTTAATACCTTATTTTAACTCAATTCTTTTTGTGTGTTCAATATGCACCATTCAAGGGCACATCATCAATTTTCAACCCTTTCTAATTTCATTTGATATTTTTCATGCATTTAATGATTTATTTTGAGCTAGATGACCCTGAATTTGAAAAGCAGTACAAATGAACTCTAAAAAGGTTTTAACTTGGCATGAAATCGTAATTTCACCCAGATAGCAACTTCCAAAGAGTTGAGAGGGTTACGGCAAAAACTGGATGCACTTCATGTACAAATTGGACAATCTCATAAGAAGTAGGACGGTTTCAGACGAAAACTCATCTATTACAAAGGGATTTCGTTTTTAATAACTTATTTTAACTCAATACTTTTTGTGTGTTCAATATACACCATTCAAAGGCACATCACCAATTTTCCACCCTTTCTGACTTCATTTGATATTTTTCATGCATTTAATGATTTATTTTGAGCTAGATGACCCTGAATTTCAAAAGGAGTACAAATGAACTCTGAAAAGGTTTTAACTTGGCATGACATCGTAATTTCACTGAGATAGCAACTTCCAAAGAGTTGAGAGGGTTACCGCAAAAACTGGATGCACTTCATGTACAAATTGGACAATCTCATAAGAAGTAGGAGGGTTTCAGATGAAAACTCATCTATTACAAAGGGATTTCATTTTTAATAACTTATTTTAACTCAATTCTTTTTGTTTGTTCAATATGCACCATTCAAGGGCACATCATCAATTTTCAACCCTTTCTGATTTCATTTGATATTTTTCATGCATTTAATGATTTATTTTGAGCTAGATGGCCCTGAATTTGAAAAGCAGTACAAATGAACTCTGAAAAGATTTTAACTTGGCATGACATCGTAATTTCACCCAGATAGCAACTTCCAAAGAGTTGAGAGGGTTACGGCAAAAACTGGATGCACTTCATGTACAAATTGGACAATCTCATAAGAAGTAGGAGGGTTTCAGACGAAAACTCATCTTTTACAAAGGGATTTCATTTTTAATAACTTATTTTAACTCAATAATTTTTGTGTGTTAAATATGCACCATTCAAGGGAACATTATCAATTTTCAACCCTTTCTGATTTCATTTGATATTTTTCATGCATTTAATGATTTATTTTGAGCTAGATGACCCTGAATTTGGAAAGCAGTACAAATGAACTCTGAAAAGGTTTTAACTCGGCATGACACCATTAATTTACCCACATAACAACTCATAAAGAGTTGAGAGCGCTACGGCAAAAACTGGATGCACTTCGTGTACAATTTGGACAATCTCTTTCGAAGTATGGGGGTTTCGGACGAAAACTCATCTATTACAAAGGCATTTCGTTTTTAATAACTTATTTTAACTCAATACTTTTTGTGTGTTTAATATGCACCATTCAAAGGCACATCATCAATTTTCAACCCTTTCTGACTTCATTTGATATTTTTCATGCATTTAATAATTTATTTTTAGCTAAATGACCCTGTATTTGAAAAGTAGTACATATGAACTCTAAAAAGGTTGTAACTTGGCATGACATCGTAATTTCACCCACATAGCAACTTCTAAAGAGTTGAGAGGGTTACGACAAAAACTGGATGCACTTCGTGTACAAATTGGACAATCTCATAAGAAGTAGGAGGGTTTCAGACGAAAACTCATCTATTACAAAGGGATTTCATTTTTAATAACTTATGTTAACTTAATACTTTTTGTGTGTTCAATATGCACCATTCAAAGGCACATCATCAATTTTCAACCCTTTCTGACTTCATTTGATATTTTTCATGCATTTAATGATTTATTTTGAGCTAGATGACCCTGAATTTCAAAAGCAGTACAAATGAACTCTGAAAAGGTTTTAACCTGGCATGACATCGTAATTTCACCGAGATAGCAACTTCCAAAGAGTTGAGAGGGTTACCGCAAAAACTGGATGCACTTCATGTACAAATTGGACAATCTCCTAAGAAGTAGGAGGGTTTCAGACGAAAACTCATCTATTACGAAGGGATTTAATTTTTAATACCTTATTTTAACTCAATTCTTTTTGTGTGTTCAATATGCACCATTCAAGGGCACATCATCAATTTTCAACCCTTTCTAATTTCATTTGATATTTTTCATGCATTTAATGATTTATTTTGAGCTAGATGACCCTGAATTTGAAAAGCAGTACAAATGAACTCTAAAAAGGTTTTAACTTGGCATGAAATCGTAATTTCACCCAGATAGCAACTTCGAAAGAGTTGAGAGGGTTACGGCAAAAACTGGATGCACTTCATGTACAAATTGGACAATCTCATAAGAAGTAGGACGGTTTCAGACGAAAACTCATCTATTACAAAGGGATTTCGTTTTTAATAACTTATTTTAACTCAATACTTTTTGTGTGTTCAATATACACCATTCAAAGGCACATCACCAATTTTCCACCCTTTCTGACTTCATTTGATATTTTTCATGCATTTAATGATTTATTTTGAGCTAGATGACCCTGAATTTCAAAAGGAGTACAAATGAACTCTGAAAAGGTTTTAACTTGGCATGACATCGTAATTTCACTGAGATAGCAACTTCCAAAGAGTTGAGAGGGTTACCGCAAAAACTGGATGCACTTCATGTACAAATTGGACAATCTCATAAGAAGTAGGAGGGTTTCAGATGAAAACTCATCTATTACAAAGGGATTTCATTTTTAATAACTTATTTTAACTCAATTCTTTTTGTTTGTTCAATATGCACCATTCAAGGGCACATCATCAATTTTCAACCCTTTCTGATTTCATTTGATATTTTTCATGCATTTAATGATTTATTTTGAGCTAGATGGCCCTGAATTTGAAAAGCAGTACAAATGAACTCTGAAAAGATTTTAACTTGGCATGACATCGTACTTTCACCCAGATAGCAACTTCCAAAGAGTTGAGAGGGTTACGGCAAAAACTGGATGCACTTCATGTACAAATTGGACAATCTCATAAGAAGTAGGAGGGTTTCAGACGAAAACTCATCTTTTACAAAGGGATTTCATTTTTAATAACTTATTTTAACTCAATAATTTTTGTGTGTTAAATATGCACCATTCAAGGGAACATTATCAATTTTCAACCCTTTCTGATTTCAATTGATATTTTTCATGCATTTAATGATTTATTTTGAGCTAGATGACCCTGAATTTGGAAAGCAGTACAAATGAACTCTGAAAAGGTTTTAACTCGGCATGACACCATTAATTTACCCACATAACAACTTCTAAAGAGTTGAGAGCGCTACGGCAAAAACTGGATGCACTTCGTGTACAATTTGGACAATCTCTTTCGAAGTATGGGGGTTTCGGACGAAAACTCATCTATTACAAAGCGATTTCGTTTTTAATAACTTATTTTAAATCAATACTTTTTGTGTGTTCAATATGCACAATTCAAAGGCACATCATCAATTTTCAACCCTTTCTGACTTCATTTGATATTTTTCATGCATTTAATGATTTATTTTGAGCTAAATGACCCTGTATTTGAAATGTAGTACAAATGAACTCCAAAAAGGTTGTAACTTGGCATGACATCGTAATTTCACCCACATAGCAACTTCTAAAGAGTTGAGAGGGTTACGACAAGAACTGTATGCACTTCGTGTACAAATTGGACAATCTCATAAGAAGTAGAAGGGTTTCAGACGAAAACTTATCTATTACAAAGGGATTTCATTTTTAATAACTTATGTTAACTCAATACTTTTTGTGTGTTCAATATGCACCATTCAAAGGCACATCATCAATTTTCAAGCCTTTCTGACTTTATTTGATATTTTTCATGCATTTAATTATCTATTTTGAGCTAGATGACCCTGAATTTCAAAAGAAGTACAAATGAACTCTGAAAAGGTTTTAACTTGGCATGACACCGTAATTTCACCCACATAGCAACTTCTAAAGAGTTGAGAGGGTTAGGGCAAAAACTGGATGCACTTCGTGTACAAATTGGACAATCTCATAAGAAGTAGGAGGGTTTCAGACGGAAACTCATCTATTACAGAGGGATTACATTTTTAATAACTTATTTTAACTCAATACTTTTTGTGTGTTCAATATGCACCATTCAAGGGCACATCATCAATTTTCAACCCTTTCTGATTTCATTTGATATTTTTCATGCATTTAATGATTTATTTTGAGCTAGATGACCCTGAATTTGAAAAGCAGTACAAATGAACTCTGAAAAGGTTTTAACTCGGCATGACATCATAATTTCACCCACATAGCAACTTCTAAAGAGTTGAGAGCGCTACGGAAAACACTGGATGCACTTCGTGTACAAATTGGACAATCTCTTTCGAAGTATGGGGGTTTCGGACGAAAACTCATCTATTACAAAGGTATTTCGTTTTTAATAACTTATTTTAACTCAATACTTTTTGTGTGTTCAATATGCACAATTGAAAGGCACATCATCAATTTTCAACCCTTTCTGACTTCATTTGATATTTTTCATGCATTTAATTATTTATTTTGAGCTAAATGACCCTGTATTTGAAAAGTAGTACAAATGAATTCTAAAAAGGATGTAACTTGGCATGACATCGTAATTTCACCCACATAGCAACTTCTAAAGAGTTGAGAGGGTTATGGCAAGAACAGGATGCACTTCGTGTACAAATTGGATAATCTCATAAGAAGTAGGATGGTTTCAAACGAAAACTCATCTATTACAAAGGGATTTCATTTTTAATAACTTATGTTAACTCAATACTTGTTGTGTGTTAAATATGCACCATTCAAAGGCATCTCATCAATTTTCAACCCTTTCTGACTTCATTTGACATTTTTCATGCATTTAATGATTTATTTTGACCTAGATGACCCTGAATTTCAGAAGCAGTACAAATGAACTCTGAAAAGGTTTTAACTTGGCATGACATCGTAATTTCACCCACATAGCAACTTCTAAAGAGTTGAGAGGGTTACTGCAAAAACTGGATGCACTTCGTGTACAAATTGGACAATCTCATAAGAAGTAGGAGGGTTTCAGACGAAAACTCATCTATTACAAAGGGATTTCATTTTTAATAACTTATCTTAACTCAATAATTTTTGTGCGTTCAATATGCACTATTGAAGGGCACATCATCAATTTTCAACCCTTTCTGATTTCATTTGATATTTTTCATGCATTTAATGATTTATTTTGAGCTAGATGACCCTGAATTTGAAAAGGAGTACAAATGAACTCTGAAAAGGTTTTAACTCGGCATGACATCATAATTTCATCCACATAGCAACTTGTAAAGAGTTGAGGGTTACGGCAAAAACTGGATGCACTTCGTATACAAATTGCACAATCTCATAAGAAGTAGGAGGGTTTGAGACGAAAACTCATCTATTACAAAGGGATTTGATTTTTAATAACTTATTTTAACTCAATAATTTTTGTGCGTTCAATATGCACTATTCAAGGGCACATCATCAATTTTCAACCCTTTCTGATTTCATTTGATATTTTTCATGCATTTAATGATTTATTTTGATCTAGATGACCCTGAATTTGAAAAGCAGTACAAATGACCTTTGAAAAGGTTTTAACTTGGCATGACATCGTAATTTCACCGAGATAGCAACTTCCAAAGAGTTGAGAGGGTTATCGCAAAAACTGGATGCACTTCATGTACAAATTGGATAAGCTCATAAGAAGTCGGAGGGTTTCAGACGAAAACTCATCTATTACAAAGGGATTTCATTTTTAATAACTTATTTTAACTCAATTATTTTTGTGTGTTCAATATGCACCATTCAAGGGTACATCATCAATTTTCAACCCTTTCTGATTTCATTTGATATTTGTCATGCATTTAATGATTTATTTTGAGCTAGATGACCCTGCATTTGAAAAGCAGTACAAATGAACTCTGAAAAGGTTTTAACTCTGCATGACATCATAATTTCACCCACATAACAACTTCTAAATAGTTGAGAGCGCTACGGCAAAAACTGGATGCACTTCGTGTACAAATTGGACAATCTCTTTCGAAGTATGGGGGTTTCGGACGAAAACTCATCTATTACAAAGGCATTTCGTTTTTAATAACTTATTTTAACTCAATACATTTTGTGTATTCAATATGCACAATTCAAAGGCACATCATAAATTTTCAACCCTTTCTGACTTCATTTGATATTTTTCATGCATTTAATGATTTATTTTGAGCTAAATGACCCTGTATTTGAAAGGTAGTACAAATGAACTCTAAAAAGGTTGTAACTTGGCATGACATCGTAATTTCACCCACATAGCTACTTCTAAAGAGTTGAGAGGGTGACGGAAAAAACTGGTTGCACTTCGTGTACAAATTGGACAATCTCGTAAGAAGTAGGAGGGTTTCAGACGAAAACTCATCAATTACAAATGGATTTCATTTTTAATAACTTATGTTAACTCAATATTTTTTGTGTGTTCAATATGCACCATTGAAAGGCACATCATCAATTTTCAACCCTTTTTGACTTCATTTGATATTTTTCATGCATTTAATGATTTATTTTCAGCTAGATGACCCTGAATTTGAAAAGCAGTACAAATGAACTCTGAAAAGGTTTTAACTTGGCATGACATCGTAATTTCACCCAGATAGTAACTTCCAAAGAGTTTAGAGGGTTACGGCAAAAACTGGATGCACTTCGTGTACAAAGGGGACAATCTCATAAGAAGTAGGTGGGTTTCAGACGAAAACTTATCTATTACAAAGGGATTTCATTTTTAATAACTTGTTTTAACTCAATACTTTTTGTGTGTTCAATATGCACCATTCAAAGGCACATCATCAATTTTTAACCCTTTCTGATTTCATTTGATATTTTTCATGCATTTAATGATTTATTCTGAGCTACATGACCATGAATTTGAAAAGCAGTACAAATGAACTCTGAAAGCGTTTTAACTCGGCATGACATCATAATTTCACCCACATAACAACTTTTAAAGAGTTGAAAGTGCTACGACAAAAACTGGATGCACTTCGTGTACAAATTGGACAATCTCTTTCGAAGTATGGGGGTTTCGGACGAAAACTCATCTATTACAAAGGCATTTCGTTTTTAATAACTTATTTTAACTCAATACTTTTTGTGTGTTTAATATGCACCATTAAAAGGCACATCATCAATTTTCAACCCTTTCTGACTTCATTTGATATTTTTCATGCATTTAATAATTTATTTTTAGCTAAATGACCCTGTATTTGAAAAGTAGTACATATGAACTCTAAAAAGGTTGTAACTTGGCATGACATCGTAATTTCACCCACATAGCAACTTCTAAAGAGTTGAGAGGGTTACGACAAAAACTGGATGCACTTCGTGTACAAATTGGACAATCTCATAAGAAGTAGGAGGGTTTCAGACGAAAACTCATCTATTACAAAGGGATTTCATTTTTAATAACTTATGTTAACTTAATACTTTTTGTGTGTTCAATATGCACCATTCAAAGGCACATCATCAATTTTCAACCCTTTCTGACTTCATTTGATATTTTTCATGCATTTAATGATTTATTTTGAGCTAGATGAACCTGAATTTCAAAAGCAGTACAAATGAACTCTGAAAAGGTTTTAACCTGGCATGACATCGTAATTTCACCGAGATAGCAACTTCCAAAGAGTTGAGAGGGTTACCGCAAAAACTGGATGCACTTCATGTACAAATTGGACAATCTCATAAGAAGTAGGAGGGTTTCAGACGAAAACTCATCTATTACGAAGGGATTTAATTTTTAATACCTTATTTTAACTCAATTCTTTTTGTGTGTTCAATATGCACCATTCAAGGGCACATCATCAATTTTCAACCCTTTCTAATTTCATTTGATATTTTTCATGCATTTAATGATTTATTTTGAGCTAGATGACCCTGAATTTGAAAAGCAGTACAAATGAACTCTAAAAAGGTTTTAACTTGGCATGACATCGTAATTTCACCCAGATAGCAACTTCCAAAGAGTTGAGAGGGTTACGGCAAAAACTGGATACACTTCATGTACAAATTGGACAATCTCATAAGAAGTAGGACGGTTTCAGACGAAAACTCATCTATTACAAAGGGATTTCGTTTTTAATAACTTATTTTAACTCAATACTTTTTGTGTGTTCAATATACACCATTCAAAGGCACATCACCAATTTTCCACCCTTTCTGACTTCATTTGATATTTTTCATGCATTTAATGATTTATTTTGAGCTAGATGACCCTGAATTTCAAAAGGAGTACAAATGAACTCTGAAAAGGTTTTAACTTGGCATGACATCGTAATTTCACCGAGATAGCAACTTCCAAAGAGTTGAGAGGGTTACCGCAAAAACTGGATGCACTTCATGTACACATTGGACAATCTCATAAGAAGTAGGAGGGTTTCAGATGAAAACTCATCTATTACAAAGGGATTTCATTTTTAATAACTTATTTTAACTCAATTCTTTTTGTTTGTTCAATATGCACCATTCAAGGGCACATCATCAATTTTCAACCCTTTCTGATTTCATTTGATATTTTTCATGCATTTAATGATTTATTTTGAGCTAGATGGCCCTGAATTTGAAAAGCAGTACAAATGAACTCTGAAAAGATTTTAACTTGGCATGACATCGTAATTTCACCCAGATAGCAACTTCGAAAGAGTTGAGAGGGTTACGGCAAAAACTGGATGCACTTCATGTACAAATTGGACAATTTCATAAGAAGTAGGAGGGTTTCAGACGAAAACTCATCTTTTACAAAGGGATTTCATTTTTAATAACTTATTTTAACTCAATAATTTTTGTGTGTTAAATATGCACCATTCAAGGGCACATTATCAATTTTCAACCCTTTCTGATTTCATTTGATATTTTTCATGCATTTAATGATTTATTTTCAGCTAGATGACCCTGAATTTGAAAAGCAGTACAAATGAACTCTGAAAAGGTTTTAACTTGGCATGACATCGTAATTTCACCCAGATAGTAACTTCCAAAGAGTTTAGAGGGTTACGGCAAAAACTGGATGCACTTCGTGTACAAAGTGGACAATCTCATAAGAAGTAGGTGGGTTTCAGACGAAAACTTATCTATTACAAAGGGATTTCATTTTTAATAACTTGTTTTAACTCAATACTTTTTGTGTGTTCAATATGCACCATTCAAAGGCACATCATCAATTTTTAACCCTTTCTGATTTCATTTGATATTTTTCATGCATTTAATGATTTATTCTGAGCTACATGACCATGAATTTGAAAAGCACTACAAATGAACTCTGAAAGCGTTTTAACTCGGCATGACATCATAATTTCACCCACATAACAACTTCTAAAGAGTTGAAAGTGCTACGACAAAAACTGGATGCACTTCGTGTACAAATTGGACAATCTCTTTCGAAGTATGGGGGTTTCGGACGAAAACTCATCTATTACAAAGGCATTTCGTTTTTAATAACTTATTTTAACTCAATACTTTTTGTGTGTTTAATATGCACCATTCAAAGGCACATCATCAATTTTCAACCCTTTCTGACTTCATTTGATATTTTTCATGCATTTAATAATTTATTTTTAGCTAAATGACCCTGTATTTGAAAAGTAGTACATATGAACTCTAAAAAGGTTGTAACTTGGCATGACATCGTAATTTCACCCACATAGCAACTTCTAAAGAGTTGAGAGGGTTACGACAAAAACTGGATGCACTTCGTGTACAAATTGGACAATCTCATAAGAAGTAGGAGGGTTTCAGACGAAAACTCATCTATTACAAAGGGATTTCATTTTTAATAACTTATGTTAACTTAATACTTTTTGTGTGTTCAATATGCACCATTCAAAGGCACATCATCAATTTTCAACCCTTTCTGACTTCATTTGATATTTTTCATGCATTTAATGATTTATTTTGAGCTAGATGAACCTGAATTTCAAAAGCAGTACAAATGAACTCTGAAAAGGGTTTAACCTGGCATGACATCGTAATTTCACCGAGATAGCAACTTCCAAAGAGTTGAGAGGGTTACTGCAAAAACTGGATGCACTTCATGTACAAATTGGACAATCTCATAAGAAGTAGGAGGGTTTCAGACGAAAACTCATCTATTACGAAGGGATTTAATTTTTAATACCTTATTTTAACTCAATTCTTTTTGTGTGTTCAATATGCACCATTCAAGGGAACATCATCAATTTTCAACCCTTTCTAATTTCATTTGATATTTTTCATGCATTTAATGATTTATTTTGAGCTAGATGACCCTGAATTTGAAAAGCAGTACAAATGAACTCTAAAAAGGTTTTAACTTGGCATGACATCGTAATTTCACCCAGATAGCAACTTCCAAAGAGTTGAGAGGGTTACGGCAAAAACTGGATGCACTTCATGTACAAATTGGACAATCTCATAAGAAGTAGGACGGTTTCAGACGAAAACTCATCTATTACAAAGGGATTTCGTTTTTAATAACTTATTTTAACTCAATACTTTTTGTGTGTTCAATATACACCATTCAAAGGCACATCACCAATTTTCCACCCTTTCTGACTTTATTTGATATTTTTCATGCATTTAATGATTTATTTTGAGCTAGATGACCCTGAATTTCAAAAGGAGTACAAATGAACTCTGAAAAGGTTTTAACTTGGCATGACATCGTAATTTCACCGAGATAGCAACTTCCAAAGAGTTGAGAGGGTTACCGCAAAAACTGGATGCACTTCATGTACACATTGGACAATCTCATAAGAAGTAGGAGGGTTTCAGATGAAAACTCATCTATTACAAAGGGATTTCATTTTTAATAACTTATTTTAACTCAATTCTTTTTGTTTGTTCAATATGCACCATTCAAGGGCACATCATCAATTTTCAACCCTTTCTGATTTCATTTGATATTTTTCATGCATTTAATGATTTATTTTGAGCTAGATGGCCCTGAATTTGAAAAGCAGTACAAATGAACTCTGAAAAGATTTTAACTTGGCATGACATCGTAATTTCACCCAGATAGCAACTTCGAAAGAGTTGAGAGGGTTACGGCAAAAACTGGATGCACTTCATGTACAAATTGGACAATTTCATAAGAAGTAGGAGGGTTTCAGACGAAAACTCATCTTTTACAAAGGGATTTCATTTTTAATAACTTATTTTAACTCAATAATTTTTGTGTGTTAAATATGCACCATTCAAGGGCACATTATCAATTTTCAACCCTTTCTGATTTCATTTGATATTTTTCATGCATTTAATGATTTATTTTGAGCTAGATGACCCTGAATTTGGAAAGCAGTACAAATGAACTCTGAAAAGGTTTTAACTCGGCATGACACCATTAATTTACCCACATAACAACTTCTAAAGAGTTGAGAGCGCTACGGCAAAAACTGGATGCACTTCGTGTACAATTTGGACAATCTCTTTCGAAGTATGGGGGTTTCGGATGAAAACTCATCTATTACAAAGCGATTTCGTTTTTAATAACTTATTTTAAATCAATACTTTTTGTGTGTTCAATATGCACAATTCAAAGGCACATCATCAATTTTCAACCCTTTCTGACTTCATTTGATATTTTTCATGCATTTAATGATTTATTTTGAGCTAAATGACCCTGTATTTGAAATGTAGTACAAATGAACTCCAAAAAGGTTGTAACTTGGCATGACATCGTAATTTCACCCACATAGCAACTTCTAAAGAGTTGAGAGGGTTACGGCAAGAACTGTATGCACTTCGTGTACAAATTGGACAATCTCATAAGAAGTAGAAGGGTTTCAGACGAAAACTTATCTATTACAAAGGGATTTCATTTTTAATAACTTATGTTAACTCAATACTTTTTGTGTGTTCAATATGCACCATTCAAAGGCACATCATCAATTTTCAAGCCTTTCTGACTTTATTTGATATTTTTCATGCATTTAATTATCTATTTTGAGCTAGATGACCCTGAATTTCAAAAGAAGTACAAATGAACTCTGAAAAGGTTTTAACTTGGCATGACACCGTAATTTCACCCACATAGCAACTTCTAAAGAGTTGAGAGGGTTAGGGCAAAAACTGGATGCACTTCGTGTACAAATTGGACAATCTCATAAGAAGTAGGAGGGTTTCAGACGGAAACTCATCTATTACAGAGGGATTTCATTTTTAATAACTTATTTTAACTCAATACTTTTTGTGTGTTCAATATGCACCATTCAAGGGCACATCATCAATTTTCAACCCTTTCTGATTTCATTTGATATTTTCATGCATTTAATGATTTATTTTGAGCTAGATGACCCTGAATTTGAAAAGCAGTACAAATGAACTCTGAAAAGGTTTTAACTCGGCATGACATCATAATTTCACCCACATAGCAACTTCTAAAGAGTTGAGAGCGCTACGGAAAAAACTGGATGCACTTCGTGTACAAATTGGACAATCTCTTTCGAAGTATGGGGGTTTCGGACGAAAACTCATCTATTACAAAGGTATTTCGTTTTTAATAACTTATTTTAACTCAATACTTTTTGTGTGTTCAATATGCACAATTGAAACGCACATCATCAATTTTCAACCCTTTCTGACTTCATTTGATATTTTTCATGCATTTAATTATTTATTTTGAGCTAAATGACCCTGTATTTGAAAAGTAGTACAAATGAATTCTAAAAAGGATGTAACTTGGCATGACATCGTAATTTCACCCACATAGCAACTTCTAAAGAGTTGAGAGGGTTATGGCAAGAACAGGATGCACTTCGTGTACAAATTGGATAATCTCATAAGAAGTAGGATGGTTTCAAACGAAAACTCATCTATTACAAAGGGATTTCATTTTTAATAACTTATGTTAACTCAATACTTGTTGTGTGTTAAATATGCACCATTCAAAGGCATCTCATGAATTTTCAACCCTTTCTGACTTCATTTGACATTTTTCATGCATTTAATGATTTATTTTGAGCTAGATGACCCTGAATTTCAGAAGCAGTACAAATGAACTCTGAAAAGGTTTTAACTTGGCATGACATCGTAATTTCACCCACATAGCAACTTCTAAAGAGTTGAGAGGGTTAGGGCAAAAACTGGATGCACTTCGTGTACAAATTGGACAATCTCATAAGAAGTAGGAGGGTTTTAGACGGAAACTCATCTATTACAGAGGGATTTCATTTTTAATAACTTATCTTAACTCAATAATTTTTGTGCGTTCAATATGCACTATTCAAGGGCACATCATCAATTTTCAACCCTTTCTGATTTCATTTGATATTTTTCATGCATTTAATGATTTATTTTGAGCTAGATGACCCTGAATTTGAAAAGCAGTACAAATGAACTCTGAAAAGGTTTTAACTCGGCATGACATCATAATTTCATCCACATAGCAACTTGTAAAGAGTTGAGGGTTACGGCAAAAACTGGATGCACTTCGTATACAAATTGCACAATCTCATAAGAAGTAGGAGGGTTTTAGACGAAAACTCATCTATTACAAAGGGATTTCATTTTTAATAACTTATTTTAACTCAATAATTTTTGTGCGTTCAATATGCACTATTCAAGGGCACATCATCAATTTTCAACCCTTTCTGATTTCATTTGATATTTTTCATGCATTTAATGATTTATTTTGATCTAGATGACCCTGAATTTGAAAAGCAGTACAAATGACCTTTGAAAAGGTTTTAACTTGGCATGACATCGTAATTTCACCGAGATAGCAACTTCCAAAGAGTTGAGAGGGTTATCGCAAAAACTGGATGCACTTCATGTACAAATTGGATAAGCTCATAAGAAGTCGGAGGGTTTCAGACGAAAACTCATCTATTACAAAGGGATTTCATTTTTAATAACTTATTTTAACTCAATTATTTTTGTGTGTTCAATATGCACCATTCAAGGGCACATCATCAATTTTCAAACCTTTCTGATTTCATTTGATATTTTTCATGCATTTAATGATTTATTTTGAGCTAGATGACCCTGAATTTGAAAACAAGTACAGATGAACTCTGAAAAGGTTTTAACTTGGCATGACATCGTAATTTCACCCTGATAGCTACTTCCAAAGAGTTGAGAGGGTTACGGCAAAAACTGGATGCACTTCATGTACAAATTGGACAATCTCATAAGAAGTAGGAGGGTTTCAGACGAAAACTCATCTTTTACAAAGGGATTTCATTTTTAATAACTTATTTTAACTCAATACTTTTTGTGTGTTCAATATGCACCATTCAAAGGCACATCATCAATTTTCAAGCCTTTCTGACTTCATTTGATATTTTTCATGCATTTAATTATCTATTTTGAGCTAGATGACCGTGAATTTCAAAAGAAGTACAAATGAACTCTGAAAAGGTTTTAACTTGGCATGACACCGTAATTTCACCCACATAGCAACTTCTAAAGAGTTGAGAGGGTTAGGGCAAAAACTGGATGCACTTCGTGTACAAATTGGACAATCTCATAAGAAGTAGGAGGGTTTCAGACGGAAACTCATCTATTACAGAGGGATTTCATTTTTAATAACTTATTATAACTCAATACTTTTTGTGTGCTCAATATGCACCATTCAAGGGCACATCATCAATTTTCAATCCTTTCTGATTTCATTTGATATTTTTCATGCATTTAATGATTTATTTTGAGCTAGATGACCCTGAATTTGAAAACAGTACAAATGAACTCTGAAAAGGTTTTAACTCGGCATGACATCATAATTTCATCCACATAGCAACTTCTAAAGAGTTGAGAGGGTTACGGCAAAAACTGGATGCACTTCGTATACAAATTGGACAATCTCATAAGAAGTAGGAGGGTTTTATACGAAAACTCATCTATTACAAAGGGATTTCATTTTTAATGACTTATTTTAACTCAATAATTTTTGTGCGTTCAATATGCACTATTCAAGGGCACATCATCAATTTTCAACCCTTTCTGATTTCATTTGATATTTTTCATGCATTTAATGATTTATTTTGATCTAGATGACCCTGAATTTGAAAAGCAGTACAAATGAACTTTGAAAAGGTTTTAACTTGGCATGACATCGTAATTTCACCGAGATAGCAACTTCCAAAGAGGTTAGAGGGTTATCGCAAAAACTGGATGCACTTCATGTACAAATTGGATAAGCTCATAAGAAGTCCGAGGCTTTCAGACGAAAACTCATCTATTACAAAGGGATTTCATTTTTAATAACTTATTTTAACTCAATTCTTTTTGTGTGTTCAATATGCACCATTCAAGGGCACATAATCAATTTTCAAACCTTTCTGATTTCATTTGATATTTTTCATGCATTTAATGATTTATTTTGAGCTAGATGACCCTGAATTTGAAAACAAGTACAGATGAACTCTGAAAAGGTTTTATCTTGGCATGACATCGTAATTTCACCCTGATAGCTACTTCCAAAGAGTTGAGAGGGTTACGGCAAAAACTGGATGCACTTCATGTACAAATTGGACAATTTCATAAGAAGTACGAGGGTTTCAGACGAAAACTCATCTTTTACAAAGGGATTTCATTTTTAAAAACTTATTTTAACTCAATACTTTTTGTGTGTTAAATATGCACCATTCAAGGGCACATGATCAATTATCAACCCTTTCTGATTTCATTTGATATTTTTCATGCATTTAATGACTTATTTTGAGCTAGATGACCCTGAATTTGAAAAGAAGTACAAATGCACTCCGAAAAGGTTTTAACTCGGCATGACATCATATTTTCACCCACACAACAACTTCGAAAGAGTTGAGAGCGCTACGGCAAAAACTGGATGCACTTCGTGTACAAATTGGACAATCTCTTTCGAAGTATGGGGGTTTCGGACGAAAACTCATCTATTACAAGGGGATTTCGTTTTTAATAACTTATTTTAACTCAATACTTTTTCTGTGTTCAATATGCACAATTCAAAGGCACATCATCAGTTTTCAACCCTTTCTGACTTCATTTGATATTTTTCATGCATTTAATGATTTATTTTGAGCTAAATGACCCTGTATTTGAAATGTAGTACAAATGAACTCTAAAAAGGTTGTAACTTGGCATGACATCGTAATTTCACCCACATAGCAACTTCTAAAGAGTTGAGAGGGTTACGGCAAGAACTGGATGCACTTCATGTACAAATTGGACAATCTCATAAGAAGTAGGAGGGTTTCAGACGAAAACTCATCTATTACAAAGGGATTCCATTTTTAATAACTTATGTTAACTCAATACTTTTTGTGTGTTCAATATGCACCATTCAAAGGCACATCATCAATTTTCAAGCCTTTCTGACTCCATTTGATATTTTTCATGCATTTAATTATTTATTTTGAGCTAGATGACCCTGAATTTCAAAAGAAGTACAAATGAACTCTGAAAAGGTTTTAACTTGGCACGACATCGTAATTTCACCCACATAGCAACTTCTAAAGAGTTGAGAGGGTTACGGCAAAAACTGGATGCACTTCGTGTACAAATTGGACAATCTCATAAGAAGTAGGAGGGTTTCAAACGGAAACTCATCTATTACAAAGGGATTTCATTTTTAATCACTTATTTTAACTCAATAATTTTTGTGTGGTCAATATGCACCATTCAAGGGCACATCATCAATTTTCAACCCTTTCTGATTTCATTTGATATTTTTCATGCATTTAATGATTTATTTTGAGCTAGATGACCCTGAATTTGAAAAGCAGTACAAATGAACTCTGAAAAGGTTTTATCTCGGCATGACATCATAATTTCACCCACATAGCAACTGCTAAAGAGTTGAGGCGCTACGGCAAAAACTGGATGCACTTCGTGTACAAATTGGACAATCTCTTTCGAAGTATGGGGGTTTCGGACGAAAACTCATCTATTACAAAGGGATTTCGTTTTTAATAACTTATTTTAACTAAATACTTTTTGTGTGTTCAATATGGACAATTCAATGGCACATCATCAATTTTAAACCCATTATGACTTCATTTGATATTTTTCATGCATTTAATTATTTATTTTGAGCTAAATGACCCTGTATTTGAAAAGTAGTACAAATGAACTCTAAAAAGGTTGTAACTTGGCATGACATCGTAATTTCACCCACATAGCAACTTCTAAAGAGTTGAGAGGGTTACGGCAAGAACTGGATGCACTTCATGTAAAAAATTGGACAATCTCATAAGAAGTAGGAGGGTTTCAGACGAAAACTCATCTATTACAAAGGGATTCCATTTTTAATAACTTATGTTAACTCAATACTTTTTGTGTGTTCAATATGCACCATTCAAAGGCACATCATCAATTTTCAAGCCTTTCTGACTCCATTTGATATTTTTCATGCATTTAATTATTTATTTTGAGCTAGATGACCCTGAATTTCAAAAGAAGTACAAATGAACTCTGAAAGGGTTTTAACTTGGCACGACATCGTAATTTCACCCACATAGCAACTTCTAAAGAGTTGAGAGGGTTACGGCAAAAACTAGATGCACTTCGTGTACAAATTGGACAATCTCATAAGAAGTAGGAGGGTTTCAGACGGAAACTCATCTATTACAAAGGGATTTCATTTTTAATAACTTATTTTAACTCAATACTTTTTGTGTGTTCAATATGCACCATTCAAGGGCACATCATCAATTTTCAACCCTTTCTGACTTCATTTGATATTTTTCATGCATTTAAGGATTTATTTTGAGCTAGATGACCCTGAATTTCAAAAGCAGTACAAATGAACTCTGAAAAGGTTTTAACTTGGCATGACATCGTAATTTCACCCACATAGCAACTTCTAAAGAGTTGAGAGGGTTACGGCAAAAACTGGATGCACTTCCTGTACAAATTAGACAATCTCATAAGAAGTAGGAGGGTTTCAGACGAAAGCTCATCTATTACAAAGGGATTTCATTTTTAATAACTTATTTTAACTCAATAATTTTTGTGTGTTCAATATGCACCATTAAAGGGCACATCATCAATTTTCAACCCTTTCTGATTTCATTTGATATTTTTCATGCATTTAATGATTTATTTTGAGCTAGATGACCCTGAATTTGAAAAGCAGTACAAATGAACTCTGAAAAGGTTTAACTCGGCATGACATCATAATTTCACCCACATAGCAACTGCTAAAGAGTTGAGAGCGCTACGGCAAAAACTGGATGCACTTCGTGTACAAATTGGACAATCTCTTTCGAAGTATGGGGGTTTCGGACGAAAACTCATCTATTACAAAGGGATTTCGTTTTTAATAACTTATTTTAACTCAATACTTTTTGTGTGTTCAATATGCACAATTCAAAGGCACATCATGAATTTTCAACCCTTTCTGACTTCATTTGATATTTTTCATGCATTTAATTATTTATTTTGAGCTAAATGACCCTGTATTTGAAAAGTAGTACAAATGAACTCTAAAAAGGTTGTAACTTGGCATGACATCGTAATTTCAGCCACATAGCACCATCTAAATAGTTGAGAGGGTTATGGTAAGAACAGGATGCACTTCGTGTACAAATTGGACAATCTCATAAGAAGTAGGATGGTTTCAGACGAAAACTCATCTATTACAAAGGGATTTCATTTTTAATAACTTATGGTAACTCAATACTTGTTGTGTGTTAAATATGCACCATTCAAAGGCACATCATCAATTTTCAACCCTTTCTGACTTCATTTGATATTTTTCATGCATTTAAGGATTTATTTTGAGCTAGATGACCCTGAATTTCAAAAGCAGTACAAATGAACTCTGAAAAGGTTTTAACTTGGCATGACATCGTAATTTCACCCGCATAGCAACATCTAAAGAGTTGAGAGGGTTACGGAAAAAATTGGATGCACTTCGTGTACAAATTGGACAATCTCATAAGAAGTAGGAGGGTTTCAGACGAAAACTCATCTATTACAAAGGGATTTCATTTTTAATAACTTATTTTAACTCAATAATTTTTGTGTGTTCAATATGCACCAGTCAAGGGAACATCTTCAATTTTCAACCCTTTCTGATTTCATTTGATATTTTTCATGCATTTAATGATTTATTTTGAGCTAGATGACCCTGAATTTGAAAAGCAGTACAAATGAACTCTGAAAAGGTTTAACTCGACATGACATCATAATTTCACCCACATAGCAACTTGTAAAGAGTTGAGAGGGTTACGGCAAAAACTGGACGCACTTCGTGTACAAATTGGACAATCTCATAAGAAGTAGGAGGGTTTCAGACAAAAACTCATCTATTACAAAGGGATTTCATTTTTAATAACTTATTTTTAATCAATACTTTTTGTGTGTTCAATATGCACAATTCAAAGGCACATCATCAATTTTCAACCCTTTCTGACTTCATTTGATATTTTTCATGCATTTAATGATTTATTTTGAGCTAGATGACCCTGAATTTGAAAAGAAGTACAAATGCACTCCGAAAAGGTTTTAACTCGGCATGACATCATATTTTCACCCACACAACAACTTCGAAAGAGTTGAGAGCGCTACGGCAAAAACTGGATGCACTTCGTGTACAAATTGGACAATCTCTTTCGAAGTATGGGGGTTTCGGACGAAAACTCATCTATTACAAAGGGATTTCGTTTTTAATAACTTATTTTAACTCAATACTTTTTCTGTGTTCAATATGCACAATTCAAAGGCACATCATCAATTTTCAACCCTTTCTGACTTCATTTGATATTTTTCATGCATTTAATGATTTATTTTGAGCTAAATGACCCTGTATTTGAAAAGTAGTACAAATGAACTCTAAAAAGGTTGTAACTTGGCATGACATCGTAATTTCACCCACATAGCAACTTCTAAAGAGTTGAGAGCGCTACGGCAAAAACTGGATGCACTTCGTGTACAAATTGGACAATCTCTTTCGAAGTATGGGGGTTTCACACGAAAACTCATCTATTACAAAGGGATTTCGTTTTTAATAACTTATGTTAACTCAATACTTTTTGTGTGTTCAATATGCACCATTCAAAGGCACATCATCAATTTTCAAGCCTTTCTGACTCCATTTGATATTTTTCATGCATTTAATTATTTATTTTGAGCTAGATGACCCTGAATTTCAAAAGAAGTACAAATGAACTCTGAAAAGGTTTTAACTTGGCACGACATCGTAATTTCACCCACATAGCAACTTCTAAAGAGTTGAGAGGGTTACGGCAAAAACTGGATGCACTTCGTGTACAAATTGGACAATCTCATAAGAAGTAGGAGGGTTTCAAACGGAAACTCATCTATTACAAAGGGATTTCATTTTTAATAACTTATTTTAACTCAATAATTTTTGTGTGGTCAATATGCACCATTCAAGGGCACATCATCAATTTTCAACCCTTTCTGATTTCATTTGATATTTTTCATGCATTTAATGATTTATTTTGAGCTAGATGACCCTGAATTTGAAAAGCAGTACAAATGAACTCTGAAAAGGTTTTATCTCGGCATGACATCATAATTTCACCCACATAGCAACTGCTAAAGAGTTGAGGCGCTACGGCAAAAACTGGATGCACTTCGTGTACAAATTGGACAATCTCTTTCGAAGTATGGGGGTTTCGGACGAAAACTCATCTATTACAAAGGGATTTCGTTTTTAATAACTTATTTTAACTAAATACTTTTTGTGTGTTCAATATGGACAATTCAATGGCACATCATCAATTTTCAACCCATTCTGACTTCATTTGATATTTTTCATGCATTTAATTATTTATTTTGAGCTAAATGACCCTGTATTTGAAAAGTAGTACAAATGAACTCTAAAAAGGTTGTAACTTGGCATGACATCGTAATTTCACCCACATAGCAACTTCTAAAGAGTTGAGAGGGTTACGGCAAGAACTGGATGCACTTCATGTAAAAAATTGGACAATCTCATAAGAAGTAGGAGGGTTTCAGACGAAAACTCATCTATTACAAAGGGATTCCATTTTTAATAACTTATGTTAACTCAATACTTTTTGTGTGTTCAATATGCACCATTCAAAGGCATATCATCAATTTTCAAGCCTTTCTGACTCCATTTGATATTTTTCATGCATTTAATTATTTATTTTGAGCTAGATGAGCCTGAATTTCAAAAGAAGTACAAATGAACTCTGAAAAGGTTTTAACTTGGCACGACATCGTAATTTCACCCACATAGCAACTTCTAAAGAGTTGAGAGGGTTACGGCAAAAACTAGATGCACTTCGTGTACAAATTGGACAATCTCATAAGAAGTAGGAGGGTTTCAGACGGAAACTCATCTATTACAAAGGGATTTCATTTTTAATAACTTATTTTAACTCAATACTTTTTGTGTGTTCAATATGCACCATTCAAGGGCACATCATCAATTTTCAACCCTTTCTGACTTCATTTGATATTTTTCATGCATTTAAGGATTTATTTTGAGCTAGATGACCCTGAATTTCAAAAGCAGTACAAATGAACTCTGAAAAGGTTTTAACTTGGCATTACATCGTAATTTCACCCACATAGCAACTTCTAAAGAGTTGAGAGGGTTACGGCAAAAACTGGATGCACTTCCTGTACAAATTGGACAATCTCATAAGAAGTAGGAGGGTTTCAGACGAAAGCTCATCTATTACAAAGGGATTTCATTTTTAATAACTTATTTTAACTCAATAATTTTTGTGTGTTCAATATGCACCATTAAAGGGCACATCATCAATTTTCAACCCTTTCTGATTTCATTTGATATTTTTCATGCATTTAATGATTTATTTTGAGCTAGATGACCCTGAATTTGAAAAGCAGTACAAATGAACTCTGAAAAGGTTTAACTCGGCATGACATCATAATTTCACCCACATAGCAACTGCTAAAGAGTTGAGAGCGCTACGGCAAAAACTGGATGCACTTCGTGTACAAATTGGACAATCTCTTTCGAAGTATGGGGGTTTCGGACGAAAACTCATCTATTACAAAGGGATTTCGTTTTTAATAACTTATTTTAACTCAATACTTTTTGTGTGTTCAATATGCACAATTCAAAGGCACATCATGAATTTTCAACCCTTTCTGACTTCATTTGATATTTTTCATGCATTTAATTATTTATTTTGAGCTAAATGACCCTGTATTTGAAAAGTAGTACAAATGAACTCTAAAAAGGTTGTAACTTGGCATGACATCGTAATTTCAGCCACATAGCACCATCTAAATAGTTGAGAGGGTTATGGCAAGAACAGGATGCACTTCGTGTACAAATTGGACAATCTCATAAGAAGTAGGATGGTTTCAGACGAAAACTCATCTATTACAAAGGGATTTCATTTTTAATAACTTATGGTAACTCAATACTTGTTGTGTGTTAAATATGCACCATTCAAAGGCACATCATCAATTTTCAACCCTTTCTGACTTCATTTGATATTTTTCATGCATTTAAGGATTTATTTTGAGCTAGATGACCCTGAATTTCAAAAGCAGTACAAATGAACTCTGAAAAGGTTTTAACTTGGCATGACATCGTAATTTCACCCGCATAGCAACATCTAAAGAGTTGAGAGGGTTACGGAAAAAATTGGATGCACTTCGTGTACAAATTGGACAATCTCATAAGAAGTAGGAGGGTTTCAGACGAAAACTCATCTATTACAAAGGGATTTCATTTTTAATAACTTATTTTAACTCAATAATTTTTGTGTGTTCAATATGCACCAGTCAAGGGCACATCTTCAATTTTCAACCCTTTCTGATTTCATTTGATATTTTTCATGCATTTAATGATTTATTTTGAGCTAGATGACCCTGAATTTGAAAAGCAGTACAAATGAACTCTGAAAAGGTTTAACTCGGCATGACATCATAATTTCACCCACATAGCAACTTGTAAAGAGTTGAGAGGGTTACGGCAAAAACTGGATGCACTTCGTGTACAAATTGGACAATCTCATAAGAAGTAGGAGGGTTTTAGACAAAAACTCATCTATTACAAAGGGATTTCATTTTTAATAACTTATTTTTAATCAATACTTTTTGTGTGTTCAATATGCACAATTCAAAGGCACATCATCAATTTTCAACCCTTTCTGACTTCATTTGATATTTTTCATGCATTTAATGATTTATTTTGAGCTAGATGACCCTGAATTTGAAAAGAAGTACAGATGAACTCTGAAAAGGTTTTAACTCGGCATGACATGATAATTTCACCCATATAACAACTTCTAAAGAGTTGAGAGCGCTACGGCAAAAACTGGATGCACTTCGTGTACAAATTGGACAATCTCTTTCGAAGTATGGGGGTTTCGCACGAAAACTCATCTATTACAAAGGGATTTCGTTTTAATAACTTATTTTAACTGAATACTTTTTGTGTGTTCAATATACACAATTCAAAGGCACATCATCAATTTTCAACCCTTTCTGACTTCATTTGATATTTTTCATGCATTTAATGATTTATTTTGAGCTAAATGACCCTGTATTTGAAAAGTAGTACAAATGAACTCTAAAAAGGTTGTAACTTGGCATGACATCGTAATTTCACCCACATAGCAACTTCTAAAGAGTTGAGAGCGCTACGGCAAAAACTGGATGCACTTCGTGTACAAATTGGACAATCTCTTTCGAAGTATGGGGGTTTCACACGAAAACTCATCTATTACAAAGGGATTTCGTTTTAATAACTTATTTTAACTGAATACTTTTTGTGTGTTCAATATACACAATTCAAAGGCACATCATCAATTTTCAACCCTTTCTGACTTCATTTGATATTTTTCATGCATTTAATGATTTATTTTGAGCTAAATGACCCTGTATTTGAAAAGTAGTACAAATGAACTCTAAAAAGGTTGTAACTTGGCATGACATCGTAATTTCACCCACATAGCAACTTCTAAAGAGTTGAGAGGGTTACGACAAAAACTGGATGCTCTTCGTGTACAAATTGGACAATCTGATAAGAAGTAGGAGGGTTTCACACGAGAACTCATCTATTACAAAGGGATTTCATTTTTAATAACTTATTTTAACTCAATACTTTTTGTGTGTTCAATATGCACCATTCAAGGGAACATCATCAATTTTCCACCCTTTCTGATTTCATTTGATATTTTTCATGCATTTAATGATTTATTTTGAGCTAAATGACCCTGTGTTTGAAAAGTAGTACAAATGAACTCTAAAAAGGTTGTAACTTTGCATGACATCATAATTTCACCCACATAGAAACTTCTAAAGAGTTGAGAGGGTTACGGCAAAAACTGGATGCACTTCGTGTACAAATTGGACAATCTCATAAGAAGTAGGAGGGTTTCACAGAAGAACTTATTTTAGCTCAATACTTTTTGTGTGTTCAATATGCACCATCCAAAGGCACATCATCAATTTTCAACCCTTTCTGACTTCATTTGATATTTGACATGCATTTAATGATTTATTTTGATCTAGATGACCCTAAATTTGAAAAGCAGTACAAATGAACTTTGAAAAGGTTTTAACTTGGGATGACATCGTAATTTCACCGAGATAGCAACTTCCAAAGAGTTGAGAGGGTTACCGCAAAAACTGGATGCACTTCATGTACAAATTGGACGATCTCATAAGAAGTAGGAGGGTTTCAGACGAAAACTCATCTATTACAAAGGGATTTCATTTTTACTAACTTATTTTAACTCAATTCTTTTTGTGTGTTCAATATGCACCATTCAAGGGCACATCATCAATTTTCAACCCTTGCTGATTTCATTTGATATTTTTCATGCATTTAATGATTTATTTTGAGCTAGATGACCCTGAATTTGAAAAGCAGTACAAATGAACTCTGAAAGGTTTTAACTTGGCATGACATCGTAATTTCACCCAGATAGCAACTTCCAAAGAGTTGAGAGCGCTACGGCAAAAACTGGATGCACTTCGTGTACAAATTGGACAATCTCTTTCGAAGTATGGGGGTTTCGCACGAAAACTCATCTATTACAAAGGGATTTCGTTTTAATAACTTATTTTAACTGAATACTTTTTGTGTGTTCAATATACACAATTCAAAGGCACATCATCAATTTTCAACCCTTTCTGACTTCATTTGATATTTTTCATGCATTTAATGATTTATTTTGAGCTAAATGACCCTGTATTTGAAAAGTAGTACAAATGAACTCTAAAAAGATTGTAACTTGGCATGACATCGTAATTTCACCCACATAGAAACTTCTAAAGAGTTGAGAGGGTTACGGCAAAAACTGGATGCTCTTCGTGTACAAATTGGACAATCTGATAAGAAGTAGGAGGGTTTCACACGAGAACTCATCTATTACAAAGGGATTTCATTTTTATTAACTTATTTTAACTCAATACTTTTTGTGTGTTCAATATGCACCATTCAAGGGAACATCATCAATTTTCCACCCTTTCTGATTTCATTTGATATTTTTCATGCATTTAATGATTTATTTTGAGCTAAATGACCCTGTATTTGAAAAGTAGTACAAATGAACTCTAAAAAGGTTGTAACTTGGCATGACATCATAATTTCACCCACATAGAAACTTCTAAAGAGTTGAGAGGGTTACGGCAAAAACTGGATGCACTTCGTGTACAAATAGGACAATCTCATAAGAAGTAGGAGGGTTTCACACGAGAACTTATTTTAGCTCAATACTTTTTGTGTGTTCAATATGCACCATTCAAAGGCACATCATCAATTTTCAACTCTTTCTGACTTCATTTGATATTTGTCATGCATTTAATGATTTATTTTGATCTAGATGACCCTAAATTTGAAAAGCAGTACAAATGAACTTTGAAAAGGTTTTAACTTGGGATGACATCGTAATTTCACCGAGATAGCAACTTCCAAAGAGTTGAGAGGGTTACCGCAAAAACTGGATGCACTTCATGTACAAATTGGACGATCTCATAAGAAGTAGGAGGGTTTTAGACGAAAACTCATCTATTACAAAGGGATTTCATTTTTACTAACTTATTTTAACTCAATTCTTTTTGTGTGTTCAATATGCACCATTCAAGGGCACATCATCAATTTTCAACCCTTTCTGATTTCATTTGATATTTTTCATGCATTTAATGATTTATTTTGAGCTAGATGACCCTGAATTTGAAAAGCAGTACAAATGAACTCTGAAAGGTTTTAACTTGGCATGACATCGTAATTTCACCCAGATAGCAACTTCCAAAGAGTTGAGAGGGTTACGGCAAAAACTGGATGCACTTCATGTACAAATTGGACAATCTCATAAGAAGTAGGAGGGTTTCAGACGGAAACTCATCTATTACAAAGGGATTTCATTTTAAATAACTTATTTTAACTCAATACTTTTTGTGTGTTCAATATGCACCATTCAAGGGCACATCATCAATTTTCAACCCTTTCTGATTTCATTTGATATTTTTCATCCATTTAATGATTTATTTTGAGCTAGATGACCCTGAATTTGAAAAACAGTACAAATGAACTCTGAAAAGGTTTTAACTCGGCATGACATCATAATTTCACCCACATAGCAACTGCTAAAGAGTTGAGAGCGCTACGGCAAAAACTGGATGCACTTCGTGTACAAATTGGACAATCTCTTTTGAAGTATGGGGTTTACGGACGAAAACTCATCTATTACAAAGGGATTTCGTTTTTAATAACTTATTTTAACTCAATACTTTTTGTGTGTTCAATATGCACCATTCAAAGGCACATCATCAATTTTCAACCCTTTCTAACTTCATTTGATATGTTTCATGCATTTAATGATTTATTTTGAGCTAGATGACCCTGAATTTGAAAAGGAGTACAAATGAACTCTGAAAAACGTTTTAACTTGGCATGACATCGTAATTTCACCCACATAGCAAGTTCTAAAGAGGTTAGAGGGTTATGGCAAGAACAGGATGCACTTCGTGTACAAATTGGACAATCTCATAAGAAGTAGAATGGTTTCAGACGAAAACTCATCTATTACAAAGGGATTTCATTTTTAATAACTTATGGTAACTCAATACTTGTTGTGTGTTAAATATGCACCATTCAAAGGCACATCATCAATTTTCAAGCCTTTCTGACTTCATTTCATTTTTTTCATGCATTTAATGATTTATTTTGAGCTAGATGACCCTGAATTTCAAAAGTGGTACAAATGAACTCTGAAAAGGTTTTAACTTGGCATGACATCGTAATTTCACCCACATAGCAACTTCTAAAAAGTTGAGAGGGTTACAGCAAAAACTGGATGCACTTCGTGTACAAATTGGACAATCTCATAAGAAGTAGGAGGGTTTCAGACAAAAACTCATCTATTACAAAGGGATTTCATTTTTAATAACTTATTTTAACTCAATAATTTTTGTGTGTTCAATATGCACCATTCAAGGGCACATCATCAATTTTCAACCCTTTCTGATTTCATTTGATATTTTTCATGCATTTAATGATTTATTTTGAGCTAGATGACCCTGAATTTGAAAAGAAGTACAAATGAACTCTGAAAAGGTTTTAACTCGGCATGACATCATAATTTCACCCACATAACAACTTCTAAAGAGTTGAGAGCGCTACGGCAAAAACTGGATGCACTTCATGTACAAATTGGACAATCTCATAAGAAGTAGGAGGGTTTCAGACGGAAACTCATCTATTACAAAGGGATTTCATTTTAAATAACTTATTTTAACTCAATACTTTTTGTGTGTTCAATATGCACCATTCAAGGGCACATCATCAATTTTCAACCCTTTCTGACTTCATTTGATATTTTTCATGCGTTTAATGATTTATTTTGAGCTAAATGACCCTGTATTTGAAAAGTAGTAGAAATGAACTCTAAAAAGGTTGTAACTTGGCATGACATCGTAATTTCACCCACATAGCAACTTCTAAAGAGTTGAGAGGGTTACGGCAAGAACTGGATGCACTTCGTGTACAAATTGGACAATCTCATAAGAAGTAGGAGGGTTTCACACGAGAACTCATCTATTACACAGGGATTTCATTTTTAATAACTTATTTTAACTCAATACTTTTTGTGTGTTCAATATGCACCATTCAAGGGTACATCATCAATTTTCCACCCTTTCTGATTTCATTTGATATTTTTCATGCATTTAATGATTTATTTTGAGCTAAATGACCCTGTATTTGAAAAGTAGTACAAATGAATTCTAAAAAGGTTGTAACTTGGCATGACATCATAATTTCACCCACATAGAAACTTGTAAAGAGTTGAGAGGGTTACGGCAAAAACTGGATGCACTTCGTGTACAAATTGGACAATCTCATAAGAAGTAGGAGGGTTTCACACGAGAACTCATCTATTACAAAGGGATTTCATTTTTAATAACTTATTTTAACTCAATACTTTTTGTGTGTTCAATATGCACCATTCAAGGGCACATCATCAATTTTCCACCCTTTCTGATTTCATTCGATATTTTTCATGCATTTAATGATTTATTTTGAGCTAAATGACCCTGTATTTGAAAAGTAGTACAAATGAATTCTAAAAAGGTTGTAACTTGGCATGACATCATAATTTCACCCACATAGAAACTTCTAAAGAGTTGAGAGGGTTACGGCAAAAACTGGATGCACTTCGTGTACAAATTGGACAATCTCATAAGAAGTAGGAGGGTTTCACACGAGAACTCATCTATTACAAAGGGATTTCATTTTTAATAACTTATTTTAACTCAATACTTTTTGTGTGTTCAATATGCACCATTCAAAGGCACATCATCAATTTTCAACCCTTTCTGACTTCATTTGATATTTTTCATGCGTTTAATGATTTATTTTGAGCTAAATGACCCTGTATTTGAAAAGTAGTAGAAATGAACTCTAAAAAGGTTGTAACTTGGCATGACATCGTAATTTCACCCACATAGCAACTTCTAAAGAGTTGAGAGGGTTACGGCAAGAACTGGATGCACTTCGTGTACAAATTGGACAATCTGATAAGAAGTAGGAGGGTTTCACACGAGAACTCATCTATTACACAGGGATTTCATTTTTAATAACTTACTTTAACTCAATACTTTTTGTGTGTTCAATATGCACCATTCAAGGGCACATCATCAATTTTCCACCCTTTCTGATTTCATTTGATATTTTTCATGCATTTAATGATTTATTTTGAGCTAAATGACCCTGTATTTGAAAAGTAGTACAAATGAATTCTAAAAAGGTTGTAACTTGGCATGACATCATAATTTCACCCACATAGAAACTTGTAAAGAGTTGAGAGGGTTACGGCAAAAACTGGATGCACTTCGTGTACAAATTGGACAATCTCATAAGAAGTAGGAGGGTTTCACACGAGAACTCATCTATTACAAAGGGATTTCATTTTTAATAACTTATTTTAACTCAATACTTTTTGTGTGTTCAATATGCACCATTCAAGGGCACATCATCAATTTTTCACCCTTTCTGATTTCATTCGATATTTTTCATGCATTTAATGATTTATTTTGAGCTAAATGACCCTGTATTTGAAAAGTAGTACAAATGAATTCTAAAAAGGTTGTAACTTGGCATGACATCATAATTTCACCCACATAGAAACTTCTAAAGAGTTGAGAGGGTTACGGCAAAAACTGGATGCACTTCGTGTACAAATTGGACAATCTCATATGAAGTAGGAGGGTTTCACACGAGAACTCATCTATTACAAAGGGATTTCATTTTTAATAACTTATTTTAACTCAATACTTTTTGTGTGTTCAATATGCACCATTCAAGTGCACATCATCAATTTTCCACCCTTTCTGATTTCATTCGATATTTTTCATGCATTTAATGATTTATTTTGAGCTAAATGACCCTGTATTTGAAAAGTAGTACAAATGAATTCTAAAAAGGTTGTAACTTGGCATGACATCATAATTTCACCCACATAGAAACTTCTAAAGAGTTGAGAGGGTTACGGCAAAAACTGGATGCACTTCGTGTACAAATTGGACAATCTCATAAGAAGTAGGAGGGTTTCACACGAGAACTCATCTATTACAAAGGTATTTCATTTTTAATAACTTATTTTAACTCAATACTTTTTGTGTGTTCAATATGCACCATTCAAAGGCACATCATCAATTTTCAACCCTTTCTGACTTCATTTGATATTTTTCATGCATTTAATGATTTATTTTGATCTAGATGACCCTGAATTTGAAAATCAGTACAAATCAACTTTGAAAAGGTTTTAACTTGGCATGACATCATAATTTCACCCACATAGAAACTTGTAAAGAGTTGAGAGGGTTACGGCAAAAACTGGATGCACTTCGTGTACAAATTGGACAATCTCATAAGAAGTAGGAGGGTTTCACACGAGAACTCATCTATTACAAAGGGATTTCATTTTTAATAACTTATTTTAACTCAATACTTTTTGTGTGTTCAATATGCACCATTCAAGGGCACATCATCAATTTTCCACCCTTTCTGATTTCATTCGATATTTTTCATGCATTTAATGATTTATTTTGAGCTAAATGACCCTGTATTTGAAAAGTAGTACAAATGAATTCTAAAAAGGTTGTAACTTGGCATGACATCATAATTTCACGCACATAGAAACTTCTAAAGAGTTGAGAGGGTTACGGCAAAAACTGGATGCACTTCGTGTACAAATTGGACAATCTCATATGAAGTAGGAGGGTTTCACACGAGAACTCATCTATTACAAAGGGATTTCATTTTTAATAACTTATTTTAACTCAATACTTTTTGTGTGTTCAATATGCACCATTCAAGGGCACATCATCAATTTTCCACCCTTTCTGATTTCATTCGATATTTTTCATGCATTTAATGATTTATTTTGAGCTAAATGACCCTGTATTTGAAAAGTAGTACAAATGAATTCTAAAAAGGTTGTAACTTGGCATGACATCATAATTTCACCCACATAGAAACTTCTAAAGAGTTGAGAGGGTTACGGCAAAAACTGGATGCACTTCGTGTACAAATTGGACAATCTCATAAGAAGTAGGAGGGTTTCACACGAGAACTCATCTATTACAAAGGTATTTCATTTTTAATAACTTATTTTAACTCAATACTTTTTGTGTGTTCAATATGCACCATTCAAAGGCACATCATCAATTTTCAACCCTTTCTGACTTCATTTGATATTTTTCATGCATTTAATGATTTATTTTGATCTAGATGACCCTGAATTTGAAAATCAGTACAAATCAACTTTGAAAAGGTTTTAACTTGGCATGACATCATAATTTCACCGAGATAGCAACTTCCAAAGAGTTGAGAGGGTTATCGCAAAAACTCGATGCATTCATGTACAAATTGGACAATCTCATAAGAAGTCGGAGGGTTACAGACGAAACTCATCTATTATAAAGGGATTTCATTTTTAATAACTTATTTTAACTCAATACTTTGTGTGTGTTCAATATTCACCATTCAAAGGCACATCATCAATGTTTAACCCTTTCTGACTTCATTTGATACTTTTGATGCATTTAATGATTTATTTTGAGCTAGATGACCCTGAATTTGAAAATCAGTACAAATGAACTCTGAAAAGGTTTTAACTTGGCATGACATCGTAATTTCACCCAGATAGCTACTTCCAAAGAGTTGAGAGGGTTACAGCATAAACTGGATGCACTTCATGTACAAATTGGACAATCTCATAAGAAGTCGGAGGGTTTCAGAGGAAAACTCATCTATTACAAAGGGATTTCATTTTTAATAACTTATTTTAACTCAATTCTTTTTGTGTGTTCAATATGCACCATTCAAGGGCACATCATCAATTTTCAACCCTTTCTGATTTCATTTGATATTTTTCATGCATTTAATGATTTATTTTGAGCTAGATGACCTTGAATTTGAAAAGCAGTACAAATGAACTCTGAAAAGGTTTTAACTTGGCATGACATCATAATTTCACCCAGATAGCAACTTCCAAAGAGTTGAGAGGGTTACGGCAAAAACTGGATGCACTTCATGTACAAATTGGACAATCTCATAAGAAGTAGGACGGTTTCAGACGAAAACTCATCTATTACAAAGGGATTTCATTTTTAATAACTTATTTTAACTCAATACTTTTTGTGTGTTCAATATGCACGATCCAAGGGCACATCATCAATTTTCAACCCTTTCTGATTTCATTTGATATTTTTCATGCATTTAATGATTTATTTTGAGCTAGATGACCCTGAATTTGAAAAGCAGTACAAATGAAATCTGAAAAGGTTTTAACTCGGCATGACATCATAGTTTCACCCACATAACAACTTCTAAAGGGTTGAGAGCGCTACGGCAAAAACTGGATGCACTTCGTGTACAAATTGGACAATCTCTTTCGAAGTATGGGGGTTTCGGACGACAACTCATCTATTACAAAGGGATTTCGTTTTAATAACTTATTTTAACTCAATACTTTTTGTGTGTTCAATACACACAATTCAAAGGCACATCATCAATTTTCAACCCTTTCTGACTTCATTTGATATTTTTCATGCATTTAATGATTTATTTTGAGCTAGATGACCCTGAATTTGAAAAGAAGTACAAATGAACTCTGAAAAGGTTTTAACTCGGCATGAAATCATAATTTCACCCACATAACAACTTCTAAAGAGTTGAGAGCGCTACGGCAAAAACTGGATGCACTTCGTGTACAAATTGGACAATCTCTTTCGAAGTATGGGGGTTTCGGACGAAAACTCATCTATTACAAAGGGATTTCGTTTTAATAACTTATTTAACTCAATACTTTTTGTGTGTTCAATATGCACCATTCAAGGGCACATCATCAATTTTCCACCCTTTCTGATTTCATTTGATATTTTTCATGCATTTAATGATTTATTTTGAGCTAAATGACCCTGTATTTGAAAAGGAGTACAAATGAATTCTAAAAAGGTTGTAACTTGGCATGACATCATAATTTCACCCACATAGAAACTTCTAAAGAGTTGAGAGGGTTACGGCAAAAACTGGATGCACTTCGTGTACAAATTGGACAATCTCATAAGAAGTAGGAGGGTTTCACACGAGAACTCATCTATTACAAAGGGATTTCATTTTTAATAACTTATTTTAACTCAATACTTATTGTGTGTTCAATATGCACCATTCAAAGGCACATCATCAATTTTCAACCCTTTCTGACTTCATTTGATATTTTTCATGCATTTAATGATTTATTTTGATCTAGATGACCCTGAATTTGAAAATCAGTACAATTGAACTTTGAAAAGGTTTTAACTTGGCATGACATCGTAATTTCACCGAGATAGCAACTTCCAAAGAGTTGAGAGGGTTATCGCAAAAACTGGATGCACTTCATGTACAAATTGGACAATCTCATAAGAAGTCGGAGGGTTTCAGACGAAACTCATCTATTACAAAGGGATTTCATTTTTACTAACTTATTTTAACTCAATACTTTGTGTGTGTTCAATATTCACCATTCAAAGGCACATCATCAATTTTTAACCCTTTCTGACTTCATTTGATACTTTTGATGCATTTAATGATTTATTTTGAGCTAGATGACCCTGAATTTGAAAATCAGTACAAATGAACTCTGAAAAGGTTTTAACTTGGCATGACATCGTAATTTCACCCAGATAGCTACTTCCAAAGAGTTGAGAGGGTTACGGCATAAACTGGATGAAGTTCATGTACAAATTGGACAATCTCATAAGAAGTCGGAGCGTTTCAGACGAAAACTCATCTATTACAAAGGGATTTCATTTTTAATAACTTATTTTAACTCAATTCTTTTTGTGTGTTCAATATGCACCATTCAAGGGCACATCATCAATTTTCAACCCTTTCTGATTTCATTTGATATTTTTCATGCATTTAATGATTTATTTTGAGCTAGATGACCCTGAATTTGAAAAGCAGTACAAATGAACTCTGAAAAGGTTTTAACTTGGCATGACATCGTAATTTCACCCAGATAGCAACTTCCAAAGATTTGAGAGGGTTACGGCAAAAACTGGATGCACTTCATGTACAAATTGGACAATCTCATAAGAAGTAGGACGGTTTCAGACGAAAACTCATCTATTACAAAGGGATTTCATTTTTAATAACTTATTTTAACTCAATACTTTTTGTGTGTTCAATATGCACCATCCAAGGGCACATCATCAATTTTCAACCCTTTCGATTTCATTTGATATTTTTCATGCATTTAATGATTTATTTTGAGCTAGATGACCCTGAATTTGAAAAGCAGTACAAATGAAATCTGAAAAGGTTTTAACTCGGCATGACATCATAATTTCACCCACATAACAACTTCTAAAGAGTTGAGAGCGCTACGGCAAAAACTGGATGCACTTCGTGTACAAATTGGACAATCTCTTTCGAAGTATGGGGGTTTCGGACGAAAACTCATCTATTACAAAGGGATTTCGTTTTAATAACTTATTTTAACTCAATACTTTTTGTGTGTTCAATACACACAATTCAAAGGCACATCATCAACTTTCAACCCTTTCTGACTTCATTTGATATTTTTCATGCATTTAATGATTTATTTTGAGCAAAATGACCCTGTATTTGAAAAGTAGTACAAATGAACTCTAAAAAGGTTGTAACTTGGCATGACATCGTAATTTCACCCACATAGCAACTCTAAAGAGTTGAGAGGGTTACGGCAAAAACTGGATGCACTTCGTGTACAAATTGGACAATCTCATCAGAAGTAGGAGGGTCTCACACGAGAACTCATCTATTACAAAGGGATTTCATTTTTAATAACTTATTTTAACTCAATACTTTTTGTGTGTTCAATATGCACCATTCAAGGGCACATCATCAATTTTGCACCCTTTTTAATTTCATTTGATATTTTTCATGCATGTAATGATTTATTTTGAGCTAAATGACCCTGAATTGAAAAGCAGTACAAATGAACTCTAAAAAGGTTGTAACTTCGCATGACATCGTAATTTCACCCACATAGCAACTTCTAAAGAGTTGAGAGGGTTACGGCAAAAACTGGATGCACTTCGTGTACAAATTGGACAATCTCATAAGAAGTAGGAGGGTTTCACACGAGAACTCATCTATTACAAAGGGATTTCATTTTTAATAACTTATTTTACCTCAATACTTTTTGTGTGTTCAATATGCACCATTCAAAGGCACATCATCAATTTTCAACCCTTTCTGACTTCATTTGATATTTTTCATGCATTTAATGATTTATTTTGAGCTAAATGACCCTGAATTTGAAAAGCAGTACAAATGAACAATAAAAAGGTTGTAACTTGGAATGACATCGTAATTTCGCCCATATAGCAACCTCTGAGAGGGTTACGGAAAAAACTGGATGCACTTCGTGTACAAATTGGACAATCTCATAAGAAGTAGGAGGGTTTCAGACGAGAACTCATCTATTACAAAGGGATTTCATTTTTAATAACTTATTTTAACTCAATACTTTTTGTATGTTCAATATGCACCATTCAAAGGCACGTCATCAATTTTCAACCCTTTCTGACTTCATTTGATATTTTTCATGCATTTAATGATTTATTTTGAGCTAAATGACCCTGTATTTGAAAAGTAGTAGAAATGAACTCTAAAAAGGTTGTAACATGGCATGACATCATAATTTCACCCACATAGCAACTTCTAAAGAGTTGAGAGGGTTACGGCAAAAACTGGATGCACTTCGTGTACAAATTGGACAATCTCATAAAAAGTAGGAGGGTTTCACACGAGAACTCATCTATTACAAAGGGATTTCATTTTTAATAACTTATTTTAACTCAATACTTTTTTTGTGTTCAGGATGCACCATTCAAGGGCACATCATCAATTTTCAAACCTTTCTGATTTCATTTGATATTTTTCATGCATTTAATGATTTATTTTGGTCTAGATGACCCTGAATTTGAAAAGCAGTACAAATGAACTTTGAAAAGCTTTTAACTTGGCATGACATCGTAATTTCACCGAGATAGCAACTTCCAAAGAGTTGAGAGGGTTATCGCAAAAACTGGATGCACTTCATGTACAAATTGGACAATCTCATAAGAAGTCGGAGGGTTTCAGACGAAAACTCATCTATTACAAAGGGATTTCATTTTTAATAACTTATTTTAACTCAATTCTTTTTGTGTGTTCAATATGCACCATTCAAGGGCACATCATCAATTTTCAACCCTTTCTGATTTCATTTGATATTTTTCATGTGTTTAATGATTTATTTTGAGCTAGATGACCCTGAATTTGAAAAGCGGTACAAATGAACTCTGAAAAGGTTTTAACTTGGCATGACATCGTAATTTCACCCAGATAGCAACTTCCAAAGAGTTGAGAGGGTTACGGCAAAAACTGGATGCACTTCATGTACAAATTGGACAATCTCATAAGAAGTAGGAGGGTTTCAGACGAAAACTCATCTATTAAAAAGGGTTTCATTTTTAATAACTTATTTTAACTCAATACTTTTTGTGTGTTCAATATGCACCATCCAAGGGCAAATCATCAATTTTCAACCCTTTCTGATTTCATTTGATATTTTTCATGCATTTAATGATTTATTTTGAGCTAGATGACCCTGAATTTGAAAAGCAGTACAAATGAACTCTAAAAAGGTTGTAACTTGGCATGACATCGTAATTTCACCCACATCGCAACTTCTAAAGAGTTGAGAGGGTTACGGCAAAAACTGGATGCACTTCGTGTACAAATTGGACAATCTCATTAGAAGTAGGAGGGTCTCACACGAGAACTCATCTATTACAAAGGGATTTCATTTTTAATAACTTATTTTAACTCAATACTTTTTGTTTGTTCAATATGCACCATTCAAGGGCACATCATCAATGTTGCACCCTTTCTAATTTCATTTGATATTTTTCATGCATTTAATGATTTATTTTGAGCTAAATGACCCTGAATTTGAAAAGCAGTACAAATGAACTCTAAAAAGGTTGTAACTTGGCATGACATCGTAATTTCACCCACATAGCAACTTCTAAAGAGTTGAGAGGGTTACGGCAAAAACTGGATGCACTTCGTGTACAAATTGGACAATCTCATAAGAAGTAGGAGGGTTTCACACGAGAACTCATCTATTACAAAGGGATTTCATTTTTAATAACTTATTTTACCTCAATACTTTTTGTGTGTTCAATATGCACCATTCAAAGGCACGTCATCAATTTTCAACCCTTTCTGACTTCATTTGATATTTTTCATGCATTTAATGATTTATTTTGAGCTAAACGACCCTGAATTTGAAAAGCAGTACAAATGAACACTAAAAAGATTGTAACTTGGAATGACATCGTAATTTCGCCTATATAGCAACCTCTGAGAGGGTTACGGAAAAAACTGGATGCACTTCGTGTACAAATTGGACAATCTCATAAGAAGTAGGAGGGTTTCAGACGAAAACTCATCTATTACAAAGGGATTTCATTTTTAATAACTTATTTTAACTCAATACTTTTTATATGTTCAATATGCACCATTCAAAGGCACGTCATCAATTTTCAACCCTTTCTGACTTCATTTGATGTTTTTCATGCATTTAATGATTTATTTTGAGCTGGATGACCCTGAATTTGAAAAGCAGTTCAAATGGACATGGAAAAGGTTTTAACTTGGCATGACATCATAATTTCACCCACATAGCAACTTCTAAAGAGTTGAGAGGGTTACGGCAAAAAGTGGATGCACTTCGTGTAAAAATTGGACAATCTCATTCGAAGTATGCGGGTTTCCGACGAAAACTCACCTATTACAAGGGGATATCATTTTTTATAAGTTATTTTAACTCCATACTTTTTGTGTGTTCAATATGCACCATTCAAAGGCACATCATCAATTTTCAACCCTTTCTGACTTCATTTGATATTTTTGATGCATTTAATGATTTATTTTGAGCTAAATGACCCTGAATTTGAAAAGTAGTACAAATGAACTCTAAAAAGGTTGTACCTTGACATGACATCATAATTTTACCCACATAGCAACTTCCAAAAAGTTGAGAGGGTTACGGCAGAAACTGGATGCACTTCGTGTACAAATTGGACAATATCCTAAGAAGTATGAGGGTTTCGGACGAGAACTCATTAATTACAAAGGGATTTCAATGTTAATAACTTATTTTAACTCCATAATTTGTGTGTGTTCAATATGCACCATTAAAAGGCACATAATTAATTTTCAACCCTTTCTAGCTTCATTTGATATTTTTCATGCATTTAATGATTTATTTTGAGCTAGATGACCCTCAATTTGAAAAGCAGTAGAAATCAACTCTCAAAAGGTTTTAACTTCGCATGACATCGTAATTTCACCCACATAGCAACTTCTAAAGAGTTGAGAGGGTTACGGCAAAAACTGGATGGACTCCGTGTACAAATTGGACAAACTCATAAGAAGTAGGAGGGTTTGAGACGAAAACTCATCTATTACAAAGGGATTTCATTTTGAATAACTTATTTTAACTCAATACTTTGTGTGTGTTCAATATTCACCACTCAAAGGCACATAATCAATTTTCAACCCTTTCTAACTTCATTTGATATTTTTCATGCATTTAATGATTTACTTTGAGCTAGATGACCCTCAATTTGAAAAGCAGTACAAATCAACTCTGAAAAGGTTTTAACTTGGCATCACATCGTAATTTCACCCACATAGCAACTTCCAAAAAGTTGAGAGGGTTACGGCAAAAACTGGATGCACTTCGTGTACAAATTGGACAAACTCATAAGAAGTAGGAGGGTTTTAGGCGAAAACTCATCTATTACAAAGGGATTTCATTTTTAAGAACTTATGTTAACTCAATACTTTGTGTGTGTTCAATATTCACCACTCAAAGGCACATCATCAATTTTCAACCCTTTCTGACTTCATTTGATATTTTTCATGCATTTAATGATTTACTTTGAGCTAGATGACCCTGAATTTGAAAAGCACTACAAATGAACTCTGAAAAGGTCTTAACTTGGCATGACATCGTAATTTCACCCACATAGCAATTTCTAAAGAGTTGAGAGGGTTACGGCAAAAACTGGATGCACTTCGTGTACAAATTGGACAAACTCATAAGAAGTAGGAGGGTTACAGACGAAAACTCATCTATTACAAAGGGATTTCATTTTTAATAACTTTTTTTAACTCAATACTTTTTGTGTGTTAAATATGCACCATTCAAAGGCACGTCATCAATTTTCAACCCTTTCTGACTTCATTTGATATTTTTCATGCATTTAATGATTTATTTGTAGTTAGATGACCCGGAATTTGAAAAGCAGTACAAATGAACTCTGAAAAAGTTTTAACTTGGAATGATATCGTAATTTCACCCACGTAGCAACTTCTAAAGAGTTGAGAGGGTTACGGCAAAAACTGGATGCACTTCGTGTACAAATTGGAACATCTCATAAGAAGTAGGAGGGTTTCAGACGAAAACTCATCTATTACAAAGGGATTCCATTTTTAATATCTTATTTTAACTCAATACTTTTTGTGTCTTCAATACGCACCATTCAAGGGCACATAAACAATTTTCAACCCTTTATGATTTCAGTTTATATTTCTCATGCATTTAATGATTTATTTTGAGCTAGATGACCCTGAATTTGAAAAGCAGTACAAATGAACTCTGAAAAGGTTTTAACTCGGCTTGACATCATAATTTCACCCACATAGAAACTTCTAAAGAGTTGAGAGCATTGCGGCAAAAACTGGATGCACTTCGTGTACAAATTAGACAATCTCTTTTAAAGTATGGGGGTTTCGGACCAAAACCCATCTATTACAAAGGGATTTCATTTTTAATAACTTATTTTAACTCAATACTTTTTGTGTGTTAAATATTCACCATGCGAAGGCACATCATCATTTTTCAACCCTTTCTGACTTCATTTGATATTTTTCATGCATTTAAAGATTTATTTTGAGCTAGATGACCCTGAATTTGAAAAGCAGTACAAATAAACTCTAAAAAGGTTGTAACTTGGCATGACATCGTAATTTCACCAACAAAGCAACTTCTAAAGAGTTGAGAGGGTTACGGCAAAAACTGGATGCACTTCGTGTACAAATTGGACAATCTCATATGAAGTAGGAGGGTTTCAGATGAAAACTCATCTATTAGAAAGGGATTTCATTTTTAATAACTTATTTTAACTCCATACTTTTTGTGTGTTCAATTTGCACCATTCAAAGGCACATCATCAATTTTCAACCCTTTCTGACTTCATTTGATATTTTTCATGCATTTAATGATTTTTTTTGAGCTAGATGACCCGCAATTTGAAAAGCAGTACAAATCAACTCTGAAAAGGTTTTAACTTGGCATGACATCGTAATTTCACCCACATAGCAACTTCTAAAGAGTTGAGAGGGTTACGGCAAAAACTGGATGCACTTCGTGTACAAATTGGACAAACTCATAAGAAGTAGGAGGGTTTCAGACGAAAACTCATCTATTATAGACGGATTTCATTTTTGATAACTTATTTTAACTCAATACTTTGTGTGTGTTCAATATTCACCATTCAAAGGCACATAATCAATTTTCAACCCTTTCTGACTTCATTTGATATTTTTCATGCATTTAATGATTTACTTTGAGCTAAATGACCCTCAATTTGAAAAGCAGTACAAATCAACTCTGAAAAGGTTTTAACTTGGCATGACATCGTAATTTCACCCACATAGCAACTTATAACGAGTTGTGAGGGTTACGACAAAAACTGGATGCACTTCGTGTACAAATTGGACAAAGTCATAAGAAGTAGGAGGTTTTCAGACGAAAACTCATCTATTACAAAGGGAGTTCATTTTTAATAACTTATTTTAACTCAATACTTTGTGTGTGTTCAATATTCACCACTCGAGGGCACATCATCAATTTTCAACCCTTTCTGACTTCATTTGATATTTTTCATGCATTTAATGATTTACTTTGAGGTAGATGACCCTGAATTTGAAAAGAAGTACAAATGAACTCTGAAAAGGTCTTAACTCGGCATGACATCGTAATTTCACCCACATAGCAATTTCTAAAGAGTTGAGAGGGTTACGGCAAAAACTGGATGCACTTCGTGTACAAATTGGACAAACTCATAAGAAGTAGGAGGGTTTCACACGAAAACTCATCTATTACAAAGGGATTTCATTTTTTAATAACTTTTTTTAACTCAATACTTTTTGTGTGTTCAATATGCACCATTTAACGGCACATCATCAATTTTCAACCCTTTCTGACTTCATTTGATATTTTTCATGCATTTAATGATTAATTTTGAGCTAGATGACCCTGAATTTGAAAAGCAGTACATATGAACTCTGAAAAGGTCTTAACTTGGCATGACATCGTAATTTCACCCGCATAGCAATTTCTAAAGAGTTGAGAGGGTTACGGCAAAAACTGGATGCACTTCGTGTACAAATTGGACAAAGTCATAAGAAGTAGGAGGTTTTCAGACGAAAACTCATCTATTACAAAGGGATTTCATTTTTAATAACTTATTTTAAATCAATACTTTGTGTGTGTTCAATATTCACCACACAAAGGCACATCATCAATTTTCAACCCTTTCTGACTTCATTTGATATTTTTCATGCATTTAATGATTTATTTTGAGCTAGATGACCCTCAATTTGAAAAGCAGTACAAATCAACTCTGAAAAGGTTTTAACTTGGCATGACATCGTAATTTCACCCACATAGCAACTTCTAAAGAGTTGAGAGGGTTACGGCAAAAACTGGATGCACTTCGTGTACAAATTGGACAAACTCATAAGAAGTAGGAGGGTTTCAGACGAAAACTCATCTATTATAGACGGATTTCATTTTTGATAACTTATTTTAACTCAATACTTTGTGTGTGTTCAATATTCACCATTCAAAGGCACATAATCAATTTTCAACCCTTTCTGACTTCATTTGATATTTTTCATGCATTTAATGATTTACTTTGAGCTAAATGACCCTCAATTTGAAAAGCAGTACAAATCAACTCTGAAAAGGTTTTAACTTGGCATGACATCGTAATTTCACCCACATAGCAACTTATAAAGAGTTGTGAGGGTTACGACAAAAACTGGATGCACTTCGTGTACAAATTGGACAAAGTCATAAGAAGTAGGAGGTTTTCAGACGAAAACTCATCTATTACAAAGGGAGTTCATTTTTAATAACTTATTTTAACTCAATACTTTGTGTGTGTTCAATATTCACCACTCGAGGGCACATCATCAATTTTCAACCCTTTCTGACTTCATTTGATATTTTTCATGCATTTAATGATTTACTTTGAGGTAGATGACCCTGAATTTGAAAAGAAGTACAAATGAACTCTGAAAAGGTCTTAACTTGGCATGACATCGTAATTTCACCCACATAGCAATTTCTAAAGAGTTGAGAGGGTTACGGCAAAAACTGGATGCACTTCGTGTACAAATTGGACAAACTCATAAGAAGTAGGAGGGTTTCACACGAAAACTCATCTATTACAAAGGGATTTCATTTTTTAATAACTTTTTTTAACTCAATACTTTTTGTGTGTTCAATATGCACCATTTAACGGCACATCATCAATTTTCAACCCTTTCTGACTTCATTTGATATTTTTCATGCATTTAATGATTAATTTTGAGCTAGATGACCCTGAATTTGAAAAGCAGTACATATGAACTCTGAAAAGGTCTTAACTTGGCATGACATCGTAATTTCACCCGCATAGCAATTTCTAAAGACTTGAGAGGGTTACGGCAAAAACTGGATGCACTTCGTGTACAAATTGGACAAAGTCATAAGAAGTAGGAGGTTTTCAGACGAAAACTCATCTATTACAAAGGGATTTCATTTTTAATAACTTATTTTAAATCAATACTTTGTGTGTGTTCAATATTCACCACACAAAGGCACATCATCAATTTTCAACCCTTTCTGACTTCATTTGATATTTTTCATGCATTTAATGATTTATTTTGAGCTAGATGACCCTCAATTTGAAAAGCAGTACAAATCAACTCTGAAAAGGTTTTAACTTGGCATGACATCGTAATTTCACCCACATAGCAACTTCTAAAGAGTTCAGAGGGTTACGGCAAAAACTGGATGCACTTCGTGTACAAATTGGACAAACTCATAAGAAGTAGGAGGGTTTCAGACGAAAACTCATCTATTACAAACGGATTTCATTTTTAATAACTTATTTTAACTCAATACTTTGGGTGTGTTCAATATTCACCACTCAAAGGCACATAATCAATTTTCAACCCTTTCTGACTTCATTTGATATTTTTCATGCATTTAATGATTTACTTTGAGCTAGATGACCCTCAATTTGAAAAGCAGTACAAATCAACTCTGAAAAGGTTTTAACTTGGCATGACATCGTAATTTCACCCACATAGCAACTTCTAAAAAGTTGTGAGGGTTACGGCAAAAACTGGATGCACTTCGTGTAAAAATTGGACAATCTCATAAGAAGTAGGAGGGTTTCAAACGAAAACTCATCTATTACAAAGGGATTTCATTTTTAATAACTTATTTTAACTCAATACTTTGTGTGTGTTCAATATTCACCACTCAAAGGCACATCATCAATTTTCAACCCTTTCTCACTTCATTTGATATTTTTCATGCATTTAATGATTTACTTTGAGCTAGATGACCCTGAATTTGAAAAGCAGTACAAATGAACTCTGAAAAGGTCTTAACTTGGCATGACATCGTAATTTCACCCACATAGCAATTTCTAAAGAGTTGAGAGGGTTACGGCAAAAACTGGATGCACTTCGTGTACAAATTGGACAAACTCATAAGAAGTAGGAGGGTTTCAGACGAAAACTCCTCTATTACAAAGGGATTTCATTTTTAATAACTTTTTTAACTCAATAATTTTTGTGTGTTCAATATGCACCATTCAACGGCACATAATCAATTTTCAACCCTTTCTGACTTGATTTGATATTTTTCATGCATTTAATGATTTACTTTGAGCTAGATGACCCTGAATTTGAAAAGCAGTACAAATGAACTCTAAAAAGGTCTTAACTTGGCATGACATCGTAATTTCACCCACATAGCAATTTCTAAAGATTTGAGAGGGTTACGGCAAAAACTGGATGCACTTCGTGTACAAATTGGACAAACTCATAAGAAGTAGGAGGGTTTCAGACGAAAACTCATCTATTACAAAGGGATTTCATTTTTAATAACTTTTTTAACTCAATACTTTTTGTGTGTTCAATATGCACCATTCAACGGCACATCATCAATTTTCAACCCTTTCTGACTTCATTAGATATTTTTCATGCATTTAATGATTTATTTTTAGCTAGATGACCCTAAATTTGAAAAGCAGTACAAATGAACTCTGAAAAAGTTTTAACTTGGAATGATATCGTAATTTCACCCACGTAGCAACTTCTAAAGAGTTGAGAGGCTTACGGCAAAAACTGGATGCACTTCGTGTACAAATTGGAAGATCTCATAAGAAGTTGGAGGGTTTCAGACGAAAACTCATTTATTACAAAGGGATTCCATTTTTAATAACTTATTTTAACTCAATACTTTTTGTGTGTTCAATATGCACCATTCAAGGGCACATAAACAATTTTCAACCCTTTCTGATTTCATTTTATATTTTCATGCATTTAATGATTTATTTGAGCTAGATGACCCTGAATTTGAAAAGCAGTACAAATGAACTCTGAAAAGGTTTTAACTCGGCATGACATCATAATTTCACCCACATAGAAACTTCTAAAGAGTTGAGAGCATTACGGCAAAAACTGGATGCACTTCGTGTACAAATTAGACAATCTCTTTCAAAGTATGGGGGTTCCGAACAAAAACCCATCTATTACAAAGGGATTTCATTTTTAATAACTTATTTTAACTCAATACTTTTTGTGTGTTAAATATTCACCATGCAAAGGCACATCATCAATTTTCAACCCTTTCTGACTTCATTTGATATTTTTCATGCATTTAATGATTTATTTTGAGCTAGATGACCCTGAATTTGAAAAGCAATACAAATGAACTCTAAAAATGTTGTAACTTGCCATGACATCGTAATTTCACCAACAAAGCAACTTGTAAAGAGTTGAGAGGGTTACGGCAAAAACTGGATGCACTTCGTGTACAAATTGGACAATCTCATATGAAGTAGGAGGGTTTCAGATGAAAACTCATCTATTACAAAGGGATTTCATTTTTAATAACTTATTTTAACTCAATACTTTTTGTGTGTTCAATTTGCACCATTCAAAGGCACATCATCAATTTTCAACCCTTTCTGACTTCATTTGATATTTTTCATGCATTTAATGATTAATTTTGAGCTAGATGACCCTGAATTTGAAAAGCAGTACAAATCAACTCTGAAAAGGTTTTAACTTGGCATGACATCGTAATTTCACCCACATAGCAACTTCTAAAGAGTTGAGAGGGTTACGGCAAAAACTGGATGCACTTCTTGTACAAATTGGACAAAGTCATAAGAAGTAGGAGGTTTTCAGACGAAAACTCATCTATTACAAAGGGATTTCATTTTTAATAACTTATTTTAAATCAATACTTTGTGTGTGTTCAATATTCACCACACAAAGGCACATCATCAATTTTCAACCCTTTCTGACTTCATTTGATATTTTTCATGCATTTAATGATTTATTTTGAGCTAGATGACCCTCAATTTGAAAAGCAGTACAAATCAACTCTGAAAAGGTTTTAACTTGGCATGACATCGTAATTTCACCCACATAGCAACTTCTAAAGAGTTCAGATGGTTACGGCAAAAACTGGATGCACTTCGTGTACAAATTGGACAAACTCATAAGAAGTAGGAGGGTTTCAGACGAAAACTCATCTATTACAAACGGATTTCATTTTTAATAACTTATTTTAACTCAATACTTTGGGTGTGTTCAATATTCACCACTCAAAGGCACATAATCAATTTTCAACCCTTTTTGACTTCATTTGATATTTTTCATGCATTTAATGATTTACTTTGAGCTAGATGACCCTCAATTTGAAAAGCAGTACAAATCAACTCTGAAAAGGTTTTAACTTGGCATGACATCGTAATTTCACCCACATAGCAACTTCTAAAAAGTTGTGAGGGTTACGGCAAAAACTGGATGCACTTCGTGTAAAAATTGGACAATCTCATAAGAAGTAGGAGGGTTTCAAACGAAAACTCATCTATTACAAAGGGATTTCATTTTTAATAACTTATTTTAACTTAATACTTTGTGTGTGTTCAATATTCACCACTCAAAGTCACATCATCAATTTTCAACCCTTTCTCACTTCATTTGATATTTTTCATGCATTTAATGATTTACTTTGAGCTAGATGACCCTGAATTTGAAAAGCAGTACAAATGAACTCTGAAAAGGTCTTAACTTGGCATGACATCGTAATTTCACCCACATAGCAATTTCTAAAGAGTTGAGAGGGTTACGGCAAAAACTGGATGCACTTCGTGTACAAATTGGACAAACTCATAAGAAGTAGGAGGGTTTCAGACGAAAACTCCTCTATTACAAAGGGATTTCATTTTTAATAACTTTTTTAACTCAATAATTTTTGTGTGTTCAATATGCACCATTCAACGGCACATAATCAATTTTCAACCCTTTCTGACTTCATTTGATATTTTTCATGCATTTAATGATTTACTTTGAGCTAGATGACCCTGAATTTGAAAAGCAGTACAAATGAACTCTAAAAAGGTCTTAACTTGGCATGACATCGTAATTTCACCCACATAGCAATTTCTAAAGAGTTGAGAGGGTTACGGCAAAAACTGGATGCACTTCGTGTACAAATTGGACAAACTCATAAGAAGTAGGAGGGTTTCAGACGAAAACTCATCTATTACAAAGGGATTTCATTTTTAATAACTTTTTTAACTCAATACTTTTTGTGTGTTCAATATGCACCATTCAACGGCACATCATCAATTTTCAACCCTGTCTGACTTCATTAGATATTTTTCATGCATTTAATGATTTATTTTTAGCTAGATGACCCTGAATTTGAAAAGCAGTACAAATGAACTCTGAAAAAGTTTTAACTTGGAATGATATCGTAATTTCACCCACGTAGCAACTTCTAAAGAGTTGAGAGGGTTACGGCAAAAACTGGATGCACTTCGTGTACAAATTGGAAGATCTCATAAGAAGTTGGAGGGTTTCAGACGAAAACTCATTTATTACAAAGGGATTCCATTTTTAATAACTTATTTTAACTCAATACTTTTTGTGTGTTCAATATGCACCATTCAAGGGCACATAAACAATTTTCAACCCTTTCTGATTTCATTTTATATTTTTCATGCATTTAATGATTTATTTTGAGCTAGATGACCCTGAATTTGAAAAGCAGTACAAATGAACTCTGAAAAGGTTTTAACTCGGCATGACATCATAATTTCACCCACATAGAAACTTCTAAAGAGTTGAGAGCATTACGGCAAAAACTGGATGCACTTCGTGTACAAATTAGACAATCTCTTTCAAAGTATGGGGGTTCCGAACAAAAACCCATCTATTACAAAGGGATTTCATTTTTAATAACTTATTTTAACTCAATACTTTTTGTGTGTTAAATATTCACCATGCAAAGGCACATCATCAATTTTCAACCCTTTCTGACTTCATTTTATATTTTTCATGCATTTAATGATTTATTTTGAGCTAGATGACCCTGAATTTGAAAAGCAATACAAATGAACTCTAAAAAGGTTGTAACTTGCCATGACATCGTAATTTCACCAACAAAGCAACTTGTAAAGAGTTGAGAGGGTTACGGCAAAAACTGGATGCACTTCGTGTACAAATTGGACAATCTCATATGAAGTAGGAGGGTTTCAGATGAAAACTCATCTATTACAAAGGGATTTCATTTTTAATAACTTATTTTAACTCAATACTTTTTGTGTGTTCAATTTGCACCATTCAAAGGCACATCATCAATTTTCAACCCTTTCTGACTTCATTTGATATTTTTCATGCATTTAATGATTTATTTTGAGCTAGATGACCCTCAATTTGAAAAGCAGTACAAATCAACTCTGAAAAGGTTTTAACTTGGCATGACATCGTAATTTCACCCACATAGCAACTTCTAAAGAGTTGAGAGGGTTACGGCAAAAACTGGATGCACTTCTTGTAAAAATTGGACAATCTCATAAGAAGTAGGAGGTTTTCAAACGAAAACTCATCTATTACAAAGGGATTTCATTTTTAATAACTTATTTTAACTCAATACTTCGTGTGTGTTCAATATTCACCACTCAAAGGCACATCATCAATTTTCAACCCTTTCTCACTTCATTTGATATTTTTCATGCATTTAATGATTTACTTTGAGCTAGATGACCCTGAATTTGAAAAGCAGTACAAATGAACTCTGAAAAGGTCTTAACTTGGCATGACATCGTAATTTCACCCACATAGCAATTTCTAAAGAGTTGAGAGGGTTACGGCAAAAACTGGATGCACTTCGTGTACAAATTGGACTAACTCATAAGAAGTAGGAGGGTTTCAGACGAAAACTCATCTATTATAAAGGGATTTCATTTTTAATAACTTTTTTAACTCAATACTTTTTGTGTGTTCAATATGCACCATTCAACGGCACATAATCAATTTTCAACCCTTTCTGACTTCATTTGATATTTTTCATGCATTTAATGATTTACTTTGAGCTAGATGACCCTGAATTTGAAAAGCAGTACAAATGAACTCTGAAAAGGTCTTAACTTGGCATGACATCGTAATTTCACCCACATAGCAATTTCTAAAGAGTTGAGAGGGTTACGGGAAAAACTGGATGCACTTCGTGTACAAATTGGACAAACTCATAAGAAGTAGGAGGGTTTCAGACGAAAACTCATCTATTACAAAGGGATTTCATTTTTAATAACTTTTTTAACTCAATACTTTTTGTGTGTTCAATATGCACCATTCAACGGCACATCATCAATTTTCAACCCTTTCTGACTTCATTTGATATTTTTCATGCATTTAATGATTTATTTTTAGCTAGATGACCCTGAATTCGAAAAGCAGTACAAATGAACTCTGAAAAAGTTTTAAGTTGGAATGATATCGTAATTTCACCCACGTAGCAACTTCTAAAGAGTTGAGAGGGTTACGGCAAAAACTGGATGCACTTCGTGTACAAATTGGAAGATCTCATAAGAAGTTGGAGGGTTTCAGACGAAAACTCATTTATTACAAAGGGATTCCATTTTTAATAACTTATTTTAACTCAATACTTTTTGTGTGTTCAATATGCACCATTCAAGGGCACATAAACAATTTTCAACCCTTTCTGATTTCATTTTATATTTTTCATGCATTTAATGATTTATTTTGAGCTAGATGACCCTGAATTTGAAAAGCAGTACAAATGAACTCTGAAAAGGTTTTAACTCGGCATGACATCATAATTTCACCCACATAGAAACTTCTAAAGAGTTGAGAGCATTACGGCAAAAACTGGATGCACTTCGTGTACAAATTAGACAATCTCTTTCAAAGTATGGGGGTTTCGAACAAAAACCCATCTATTACAAAGGGATTTCATTTTTAATAACTTATTTTAACTCAATACTTTTTGTGTGTTAAATATTCACCATGCAAAGGCACATCATCAATTTTCAACCCTTTCTGACTTCATTTGATATTTTTCATGCATTTAATGATTTATTTTGAGCTAGATGACCCTGAATTTGAAAAGCAGTACAAATGAACTCAAAAAAGGTTGTAACTTGGCATGACATCGTAATTTCACCAACAAAGCAACTTCTAAAGAGTTGAGAGGGTTACGGCAAAAACTGGATGCACTTCGTGTACAAATTGGACAATCTCATATGAAGTAGGAGGGTTTCAGATGAAAACTCATCTATTACAAAGGGATTTCATTTTTAATAACTTATTTTAACTCAATACTTTTTGTGTGTTCAATTTGCACCATTCAAAGGCACATCATCAATTTTCAACCCTTTCTGACTTCATTTGATATTTTTCATGCATTTAATGATTTATTTTGAGCTAGATGACCCTCAATTTGAAAAGCAGTACAAATCAACTCTGAAAAGTTTTTACTTGGCATGACATCGTAATTTCACCCACATAGCAACTTCTAAAGAGTTGAGAGGGTTACGGCAAAAACTGGATGCACTTCGTGTACAAATTGGACAAACTCATAAGAAGTAGGAGGGTTTCACACGAAAACTCATCTATTACAAAGGGATTTCATTTTTAATAACTTATTTTAACTCGATACTTTTTGTGTGTTCAATATGCACCATTCAACGGCACATCATCAATTTTCAACCCTTTCTGACTTGATTTGATATTTTTCATGCATTTAATGATTTATTTTTAGCTAGATGACCCTGAATTCGAAAAGCAGTACAAATGAACTCTGAAAAAGTTTTAACTTGGAATTATATCGTAATTTCACCCACGTAGCAACTTCTAAAGAGTTGAGAGGGTTACGGCAAAAACTGGATGCACTTCGTGTACAAATTGGAAGATCTCATAAGAAGTTGGAGGGTTTCAGACGAAAACTCATTTATTACAAAGGGATTCCATTTTTAATAACTTATTTTAACTCAATACTTTTTGTGTGTTCAATATGCACCATTCAAGGGCACATAAACAATTTTCAACCCTTTCTGATTTCATTTTATATTTTTCATGCATTTAATGATTTATTTTGAGCTAGATGACCCTGAATTTGAAAAGCAGTACAAATGAACTCTGAAAGGTTTTAACTCGGCATGACATCATAATTTCACCCACATAGAAACTTCTAAAGAGTTGAGAGCATTACGGCAAAAACTGGATGCACTTCGTGTACAAATTAGACAATCTCTTTCAAAGTATGGGGGTTTCGAACAAAAACCCATCTATTACAAAGGGATTTCATTTTTAATAACTTATTTTAACTCAATACTTTTTGTGTGTTAAATATTCACCATGCAAAGGCACATCATCAATTTTCAACCCTTTCTGACTTCATTTGATATTTTTCATGCATTTAATGATTTATTTTGAGCTAGATGACCCTGAATTTGAAAAGCAGTACAAATGAACTCTAAAAAGGTTGTAACTTGGCATGACATCGTAATTTCACCAACAAAGCAACTTCTAAAGAGTTGAGAGGGTTACGGCAAAAACTGGATGCACTTCGTGTACAAATTGGACAATCTCATATGAAGTAGGAGGGTTTCGGATGAAAACTCATCTATTACAAAGGGATTTCATTTTTAATAACTTTATTTAACTCAATACTTTTTGTGTGTTCAATTTGCACCATTCAAAGGCACATCATCAATTTTCAACCCTTTCTGACTTCATTTGATATTTTTCATGCATTTAATGATTTATTTTGAGCTAGATGACCCTCAATTTGAAAAGCAGTACAAATCAACTCTGAAAAGGTTTTAACTCGGCATGACATCATAATTTCACCCACATAGAAACTTCTAAAGAGTTGAGAGCATTACGGCAAAAACTGGATGCACTTCGTGTACAAATTAGACAATCTCTTTCAAAGTATGGGGGTTTTGAACAAAAACCCATCTATTACAAAGGGATTTCATTTTTAATAACTTATTTTAACTCAATACTTTTTGTGTGTTAAATATTCACCATGCAAAGGCACATCATCAATTTTCAACCCTTTCTGACTTCATTTGATATTTTTCATGCATTTAATGATTTATTTTGAGCTAGATGACCCTGAATTTGAAAACCAGTACAAATGAACTCTAAAAAGGTTGTAACTTGGCATGACATCGTAATTTCACCAACAAAGCAACTTCTAAAGAGTTGAGAGGGTTACGGCAAAAACTGGATGCACTTCGTGTACAAATTGGACAATCTCATATGAAGTAGGAGGGTTTCAGATGAAAACTCATCTATTACAAAGGGATTTCATTTTTAATAACTTTATTTAACTCAATACTTTTTGTGTGTTCAATTTGCACCATTCGAAGGCACATCATCAATTTTCAACCCTTTCTGACTTCATTTGATATTTTTCATGCATTTAATGATTTATTTTGAGCTAGATGACCCTCAATTTGAAAAGCAGTACAAATCAACTCTGAAAAGGTTTTAACTTGGCATGACATCGTAATTTCACCCACATAGCAACTTCTAAAGAGTTGAGAGGGTTACGGCAAAAACTGGATGCAGTTCGTGTACAAATTGGACAAACTCATAAGAAGTAGGAGGGTTTCACACGAAAACTCATCTATTACAAAGGGATTTCATTTTTAATAACTTATTTTAACTCAATACTTTGTGTGTGTTCAATATTCACCACTCAAAGGCAAATAATCAATTTTCAACCCTTTCTGACTTCATTTGATATTTTTCATGCATTTAATGATTTACTTTGAGCTAGATGACCCTCAATTTGAAAAGCAGTACAAATCAACTCTGAAAAGGTTTTAACTTGGCATGACATCGTAATTTCACGCACATAGCAACTTCTAAAGTGTTGTGAGGGTAATGGCAAAAACTGGATGCACTTCGTGTACAAATTGGACAAAGTCATAAGAAGTAGGAGGGTTTCAGACGAAAACTCATCTATTACAAAGGGATTTCATTTTTAATAACTTATTTTAACTCAATACTTTGTGTGTGTTCGATATTCACCACTCAAAGGCACATCATCAATTTTCAACCCTTTCTGACTTCATTTGATATTTTTCATGCATTTAATGATTTACTTTGAGCTAGATGACCCTGAATTTGAAAAGCAGTACAAATGAACTCTGAAAAGGTCTTAACTTGGCATGACATCCTAATTTCACCCACATAGCAATTTCTAAAGAGTTGAGAGGGTTACGGCAAAAACTGGATGCACTTCGTGTACAAATTGGACAAACTCATAAGAAGTAGGAGGGTTTCAGACGAAAACTCATCTATTACAAAGGGATTTCATTTTTAATAACTTTTTTTAACTCAATACTTTTTGTGTGTTCAATATGCACCATTCAACGGCACATCATCAATTTTCAACCCTTTCTGACTTCATTTGATATTTTTCATGCATTTAATGATTTATTTTTACCTAGATGATCCTGAATTTGAAAAGCAGTACAAATCAACTCTGAAAAAGTTTTAACTTGGAATGATATCGTAATTTCACCCACGTAGCAACTTCTAAAGAGTTGAGAGGGTTACGGCAAAAACTGGATGCACTTCGTGTACAAATTGGAAAATCTCATAAGAAGTTGGAGGGTTTCAGACGAAAACTCATCTATTACAAAGGGTTTCCATTTTTAATAACTTATTTTAACTCAATACTTTTTGTGTGTTCAATATGCAGCATTCAAGGGCACATAAACAATTTCCAACCCTTTCTGATTTCATTTTATATTTTTCATGCATTTAATGATTTATTTTGAGCTAGATGACCCTGAATTTGAAAAGCAGTACAAATGAACTCTGAAAAGGTTTTAACTCAGCATGACATCATAATTTCACCCACACAGAAACTTCTAAAGAGTTGAGAGGGTTACGGCAAAAACTGGATGCACTTCGTGTACAAATTAGACAATCTCTTTCAAAGTATGGCGGTTTCGGACAAAAACCCATCTATTACAAAGGGATTTCATTTTTAATAACTTATTTTAACTCAATACTTTTTGTGTGTTAAATATTCACCATGCAAAGGCACATCATAAATTTTCAACCCTTTCTGACTTATTTTGATATTTTTCATGCATTTAATGATTTATTTTGAGCTAGATGACCCTGAATTTGAAAAGCAGTACAAATGAACTCTGAAAAGGTTGTAACTTGGCATGACATCGTAATCTCACCAACAAAGCAACTTCTAAAGAGTTGAGCGGGTTATGGAAAAAACTAGATGCACTTCGTGTACAAATTGGACAATCTCATATGAAGTAGGAGGGTTTCAGATGAAAACTCATCTATTACAAAGGGATTTCATTTTTAATAACTTATTTTAACTCATTACTTTTCGTGTGTTCAATTTGCACCATTCAAAGGCACATCATCAATTTTCAACCCTTTCTGACTTCATTTGATATTTTTCATGCATTTAATGATTTATTTTGAGCTGGATGACCCTGAATTTGAAAAGCAGTACAAATGAACTCTGAAAAGGTTGTAACTTGGCATGACATCGTAATTTCACCAACAAAGCAACTTCTAAAGAGTTGAGAGGGTTATGGCAAAAACTGGATGCACTTCGTGTACAAATTGGACAATCTCATAAGAAGTAGGAGGGTTTCAGATGAAAACTCATCTATTACAAAGGGATTTCATTTTTAATAACTTATTTTAACTCATTACTTTTTGTGTGTTCAATTTGCACCATTCAAAGGCACATCATCAATTTTCAACCCTTTCTGACTTCATTTGATATTTTTCATGCATTTAATGATTTATTTTGAGCTAGATGACCCTCAATTTGAAAAGCAGTACAAATCAACTCTGAAAAGGTTTTAACTTGGCATGACATCGTAATTTCACCCACATAGCAACTTCTAAAGAGTTGAGAGGGTTACGGCAAAAACTGGATGCACTTCGTGTGCAAATTGGACAAACTCATAAGAAGTAGGAGGGTTTCAGACGAAAACTCATCTATTACAAAGGGATTTCATTTTTAATAACTTATTTTAACTCAATACTTTGTGTGTGTTCAATATTCACCACACAAAGGCACATCATCAATTTTCAACCCTTTCTGACTTCATTTGATATTTTTCATGGATTTAATGATTTACTTTGAGCTAGATGACCCTCAATTTGAAAAGCAGTACAAATCAACTCTAAAAAGGTTTTAACTTGGCATGACATCGTAATTTCACCCACATAGCAACTTCTAAAGTGTTGTGAGGGTTACGGCAAAAACTGGATGCACTTCGTGTACAAATTGGACAAAGTCATAAGAAGTAGGAGGTTTTGAGACGAAAACTCATCTATTACAAAGGGATTTCATTTTTAATAACTTATTTTAACTCAATACTTTGTGTGTGTTCAATATTCACCACTCAAAGACACATCATCAATTTTCAACCCTTTCTGACTTCATTTGATATTTTTCATGCATTTAATGATTTACTTTGAGCTAGATGACCCTGAATTTGAAAAGCAGTACAAATGAACTTTGAAAAGGTCTTAACTTGGCATGACATCCTAATTTCACCCACATAGCAATTTCTAAAGAGTTGAGAGGGTTACGGCAAAAACTGGATGCACTTCGTGTACAAATTGGACAAACTCATAAGAAGTAGGAGGGTTTCAGACGAAAACTCATCTATTACAAAGGGATTTCATTTTTAATAACTTTTTTTAACTCAATACTTTTTGTGTGTTAAATATTCACCATACAAAGGCACATCATAAATTTTCAACCCTTTCTGACTTATTTTGATATTTTTCATGCATTTAATGATTTATTTTGAGCTAGATGACCCTGACTTTGAAAAGCAGTACAAATGAACTCTGAAAAGGTTGTAACTTGGAATGACATCGTAATTTCACCAACAAAGCAACTTCTAAAGAGTTGAGAGGGTTACGGCAAAAACTTGATGCACTTCGTGTACAAATTGGACAATCTCATATGAAGTAGGAGGGTTTCAGATGAAAACTCATTTATTACAAAGGGATTTCATTTTTAATAACTTATTTTAACTCATTACTTTTTGTGTGTTCAATTTGCACCATTCAAAGGCACATCATCAATCTTCAACCCTTTCTGACTTCATTTGATATTTTTCATGCATTTAATGATTTATTTTGAGCTAGATGACCCTCAATTTGAAAAGCAGTACAAATCAACTCTGAAAAGGTTTTAACTTGGCATGACATCGTAATTTCACCCACATAGCAACTTCTAAAGAGTTGAGAGGGTTACGGCAAAAACTGGATGCACTTCGTGTACAAATTGGACAAACTCATAAGAAGTAGGAGGGTTTCACACGAATACTCATCTATTACAAAGAGATTTCATTTTTAATAACTTATTTTAACTCAATACCTTTTGTGTGTTCAATATGCACCATTCAACGGCACATCATCAATTTTCAACCCTTTATGACTTCATTTGATATTTTTCATGCATTTAATGATTTATTTTGAGCTAGATGACCCTGAATGTGAAAAGCAGTACAAATGAACTCTAAAAAGGTTGTAACTTGGCATGACATCGTAATTTCACCAACAAAGCAACTTCTAAAGAGTTGAGAGGGTTACATCAAAAACTGGATGCACTTCGTGTACAAATTGGACAATCTCATATGAAGTAGGAGGGTTTCAGATGAAAAAACATCTATTACAAAGGGATTTCATTTTTAATAACTTATTTTATCTCCATACTTTTTGTGTGTTCAATATGCACCATTCAAAGGCACATCATCAATTTTCAACCCTTTCTAACTTCATTTGATGTTTTTCATGCATTTAATGATTTACTTTGAGCTAGATGACCCTCAATTTGAAAAGCAGTACAAATCAACTCTGAAAAGGTTTTAACTTGGCATGACATCGTAATTTCACCCACATATCAACTTCTAAAGAGTCGAGAGGGTTACGGCAAAAACTGGATGCACTTCGTGTACAAATTAAACAATCTCTTTCAAAGTATGGTGGTTTCGGACAAAAACCCATCTATTACAAAGGGATTTCATTTTTAATAACTTATTTTAACTCAATACTTTTTGTGTGTTAAATATTCACCATGCAAAGGCACATCATCAATTTTCAACCCTTTCTGACTTCATTTGATATTTTTCATGCATTTAATGATTTATTTTGAGCTAGATGACCCTGAATTTGAAAAGTAGTACAAATGAACTCTAAAAAGGTTGTAACTTGGCATGACATCGTAATTTCACCAACAATGCAACTTCTAAAGAGTTGAGAGGGTTACATCAAAACTGGATGCACTTCGTGTACAAAATGGACAATCTCATATGAAGTAGGAGGGTTTCAGATGAAAACTCATCTATTACAAAGGGATTTCATTTTTAATAACTTATTTTATCTCAATACTTTTTGTGTGTCCAATATGCACTATTCAAAGGCACATTATCAATTTTCAACCCTTTCTAACTTCATTTGATGTTTTTCATGCATTTAATGATTTACTTTGAGCTAGATGACCCTCAATTTGAAAAGCAGTACAAATCAACTCTGAAAAGGTTTTAACTTGGCATGACATCGTAATTTCACCCACATATCAACTTCTAAAGAGTTGAGAGGGTTACGGCAAAAACTGGATGCACTTCGTGTACAAATTGGACAAACTCATAAGAAGTAGGAGGGTTTTAGACGAAAACTCATCTATTACAATGGGATTTCATTTTTAATAACTTATTTTAACTCAATACTTTGTGTGTGTTCAATATTCACCACTCAAAGGCACATAATCAATTTTCAACCCTTTCTGACTTCATTTGATATTTTTCATGCATTTAATGATTTACTTTAAGCTAGATGACCCTCAATTTGAAAAGCAATACAAATCAACTCTGAAAAGGTTTTAACTTGGCATGACATCGTAATTTCACCCACATAGCAACTTCTAAAGAGTTGTGAGGGTTACCGCAAAAACTGGATGCACTTCGTGTACAAATTGGACAAACTCATAAGAAGTAGGAGGTTTTTAGACGAAAACTCATCTATTACAAAGGGATTTCATTTTTAATAACTTATTTTAACTCAATACTTTGTGTGTGTTCAATATTCACCACTCAAAGGCACATCATCAATTTTCAACCCTTTCTGACTTCATTGGATATTTTTCATGCATTTAATGATTTAGTTTGAGCTACATGACCCTGAATTTGAAAAGCAGTACAAATGAACTCTGAAAAGGTCTTAACTTGGCATGACATCCTAATTTCACCCACATAGCAATTTCTATAGAGTTCAGAGGGTTATGGCAAAAACTGGATGCACTTCGTGTACAAATTGGACAAACTCATAAGAAGTAGGAGGGTTTCAGACGAAAACTCATCTATTACAAAGGGATTTCATTTTTAATAACTTATTTTAACTCAATACTTTGTTTGTGTTTAATATTCAACAATCAAAGGCACATCATCAATTTTCAACCCTTTCTGACTTCATTTGATATTTTTCATGCATTTAATGATTTACTTTGAGCTAGATGACCCTCAATTTGAAAAGCAGTACAAATCAACTCTGAAAAGGTTTTAACTTGGCATGACATCGTAATTTCACAAACATAGCAACTTCTAAAGAGTTGAGAGGGTTACGGCAAAAACTGGATGCACTTCGTGTACAAATTGGACAAAGTCATAAGAAGTAGGAGGTTTTCAGACGAAAACTCATCTATTACAAAGGGATTTCATATTTAATAACTTATTTTAACTCAATACTTTGTGTGTGTTCAATATTCACCACTCAAAGGCACATCATCAATTTTCAACCCTTTCTGACTTCATTTGATATTTTTCATGCATTTAATGATTTACTTTCAACTAGATGACCCTAAATTTGAAAAGCAGTACAAATGAAGTCTGAAAAGGTCTTAACTTGGCATGACATTGTAATTTCACCCACATAGCAATTTCTAAGGAGTTGAGAGGGTTACGGCAAAAATTGGATGCACTTCGTGTACAAATTGGACAAACTCATAAGAAGTAGGAGGGTTTCAGACGAAAACTCATCTATTACAAAGGGATTTCATTTTTAATAACTTATTTTAACTCAATACTTTTTGTGTGTTCAATATGCACCATTCAAAGGCACATCATCAATTTTCAACCCTTTCTGACTTCATTTGATATTTTTCATGCATTTAATGATTTATTTTTATCTAGATGACCTTGAATTTGAAAAGCAGTACAAATGAACTCTGATTTTTTTTTAACATGGAATGATATCGTAATTTCACCCACGTAGCAACTTCTAAAGAGTTGAGAGGGTTACGGCAAAAACTGGATGCACTTCGTGTACAAATTGGAAATCTCATAAGAAGTAGGAGGATTTCAAACGAAAACTCATCTATTACAAAGGGATTCCATTTTTAATAACTTATTTTAACTCAATACTTTTTGTGTGTTCAATATGCACCATTCAAGGGCACATAAACAATTTTCAACCCTTTCTGATTTCATTTTATATTTGTCATGCATTTGATGGTTTATTTTGAGCTAGATGACCTTGAATTTGAAAAGCCGTACAAACAAACTCTGAAAAGGTTTTAACTCGGCATGACATCATAATTTCACCCACATAGAAACTTCTAAAGAGTTGAGAGCATTACGGCAAAAACTGGATGCACTTCGTGTACAAATTAGACAATCTCTTTCAAAGTATGGTGGTTTCGGACAAAAACCAATCTATTACAAAGGGATTTCATTTTTAATATCTTATTTTAACTCAATACTTTTTGTGTGTTAAATATTCACCATGCAAAGGCACATCATCAATTTTCAACCCTTTCTGACTTCATTTGATATTTTTCATGCATTTAATGATTTATTTTGAGCTAGATGACCCTGAATGTGAAAAGCAGTACAAATGAACTCTAAAAAGTTTGTAACTTGGCATGACATCGTAATTTCACCAACAAAGCAACTTCTAAAGAGTTGAGAGGGTTACATCAAAAACTGGATGCACTTCGTGTACAAAATGGACAATCTCATATGAAGTAGGAGGGTTTCAGATGAAAACTCATCTATTACAAAGGGATTTCATTTTTAATAACTTATTTTATCTCCATACTTTTTGTGTGTTCAATATGCACCATTCAAAGGCACATCATCAATTTTCAACCCTTTCTAACTTCATTTGATGTTTTTCATGCATTTAATGATTTACTTTGAGCTAGATGACCCTCAATTTGAAAATCAGTACAAATCAACTCTGAAAAGGTTTTAACTTGGCATGACATCGTAATTTCACCCACATATCAACTTCTAAAGAGTCGAGAGGGTTACGGCAAAAACTGGATGCACTTCGTGTACAAATTAAACAATCTCTTTCAAAGTATGGTGGTTTCGGACAAAAACCCATCTATTACAAAGGGATTTCATTTTTAATAACTTACTTTAACTCAATACTTTTTGTGTGTTAAATATTCACCATGCAAAGGCACATCATCAATTTTCAACCCTTTCTGACTTCATTTGATATTTTTCATGCATTTAATGATTTATTTTGAGCTAGATGACCCTGAATTTGAAAAGGAGTACAAATGAACTCTAAAAAGGTTGTAACTTGGCATGACATCGTAATTTCACCAACAATGCAACTTCTAAAGAGTTGAGAGGGTTACGGCAAAAACTGGATGCACTTCGTGTACAAAATGGACAATCTCATATGAAGTAGGAGGGTTTCAGACGAAAACTCATCTATTACAAAGGGATTTCATTTTTAATAACTTATGTTATCTCAATACTTTTTGTGTGTTCAATATGCACCATTCAAAGGCACATCATCAATTTTAACCCTTTCTGACTTCATTTGATGTTTTTCATGCATTTAATGATTTACTTTGAGCTAGATGACCCTCAATTTGAAAAGCAGTACAAATCAACTCTGAAAAGGTTTTAACTTGGCATGACATCGTAATTTCACCCACATATCAACTTCTAAAGAGTTGAGAGGGTTACGGCAAAAACTGGATGCACTTCGTGTACAAATTGGACAAACTCATAAGAAGTAGGAGGGTTTTAGACGAAAACTCATCTATTACAATGGGATTTCATTTTTAATAACTTATTTTAACTCAATACTTTGTGTGTGTTCAATATTCACCACTCAAAGGCACATAATCAATTTTCAACCCTTTCTGACTTCATTTGATATTTTTCATGCATTTAATGATTTACTTTAAGCTAGATGACCCTCAATTTGAAAAGCAATACAAATCAACTCTGAAAAGGTTTTAACTTGGCATGACATCGTAATTTCACCCACATAGCAACTTCTAAAGAGTTGTGAGGGTTACCGCAAAAACTGGATGCACTTCGTGTACAAATTGGACAAACTCATAAGAAGTAGGAGGTTTTTAGACGAAAACTCATCTATTACATAGGGATTTCATTTTTAATAACTTATTTTAACTCAATACTTTGTGTGTGTTCAATATTCACCACTCAAAGGCACATCATCAATTTTCAACCCTTTCTGACTTCATTGGATATTTTTCATGCATTTAATGATTTAGTTTGAGCTACATGACCCTGAATTTGAAAAGCAGTACAAATGAACTCTGAAAAGGTCTTAACTTGGCATGACATCCTAATTTCACCCACATAGCAATTTCTATAGAGTTGAGAGGGTTATGGCAAAAACTGGATGCACTTCGTGTACAAATTGGACAAACTCATAAGAAGTAGGAGGGTTTCAGACGAAAACTCATCTATTACAAAGGGATTTCATTTTTAATAACTTATTTTAACTCAATACTTTGTTTGTGTTTAATATTCAACAATCAAAGGCACATCATCAATTTTCAACCCTTTCTGACTTCATTTGATATTTTTCATGCATTTAATGATTTACTTTGAGCTAGATGACCCTCAATTTGAAAAGCAGTACAAATCAACTCTGAAAAGGTTTTAACTTGGCATGACATCGTAATTTCACAAACATAGCAACTTCTAAAGAGTTGAGAGGGTTACGGCAAAAACTGGATGCACTTCGTGTACAAATTGGACAAAGTCATAAGAAGTAGGAGGTTTTCAGACGAAAACTCATCTATTACAAAGGGATTTCATATTTAATAACTTATTTTAACTCAATACTTTGTGTGTGTTCAATATTCACCACTCAAAGGCACATCATCAATTTTCAACCCTTTCTGACTTCATTTGATATTTTTCATGCATTTAATGATTTACTTTCAACTAGATGACCCTAAATTTGAAAAGCAGTACAAATGAAGTCTGAAAAGGTCTTAACTTGGCATGACATTGTAATTTCACCCACATAGCAATTTCTAAGGAGTTGAGAGGGTTACGGCAAAAATTGGATGCACTTCGTGTACAAATTGGACAAACTCATAAGAAGTAGGAGGGTTTCAGACGAAAACTCATCTATTACAAAGGGATTTCATTTTTAATAACTTATTTTAACTCAATACTTTTTGTGTGTTCAATATGCACCATTCAAAGGCACATCATCAATTTTCAACCCTTTCTGACTTCATTTGATATTTTTCATGCATTTAATGATTTATTTTTATCTAGATGACCTTGAATTTGAAAAGCAGTACAAATGAACTCTGATTTTTTTTTAACATGGAATGATATCGTAATTTCACCCACGTAGCAACTTCTAAAGAGTTGAGAGGGTTACGGCAAAAACTGGATGCACTTCGTGTACAAATTGGAAATCTCATAAGAAGTAGGAGGATTTCAAACGAAAACTCATCTATTACAAAGGGATTCCATTTTTAATAACTTATTTTAACTCAATACTTTTTGTGTGTTCAATATGCACCATTCAAGGGCACATAAACAATTTTCAACCCTTTCTGATTTCATTTTATATTTGTCATGCATTTGATGGTTTATTTTGAGCTAGATGACCTTGAATTTGAAAAGCCGTACAAACAAACTCTGAAAAGGTTTTAACTCGGCATGACATCATAATTTCACCCACATAGAAACTTCTAAAGAGTTGAGAGCATTACGGCAAAAACTGGATGCACTTCGTGTACAAATTAGACAATCTCTTTCAAAGTATGGTGGTTTCGGACAAAAACCAATCTATTACAAAGGGATTTCATTTTTAATATCTTATTTTAACTCAATACTTTTTGTGTGTTAAATATTCACCATGCAAAGGCACATCATCAATTTTCAACCCTTTCTGACTTCATTTGATATTTTTCATGCATTTAATGATTTATTTTGAGCTAGATGACCCTGAATGTGAAAAGCAGTACAAATGAACTCTAAAAAGTTTGTAACTTGGCATGACATCGTAATTTCACCAACAAAGCAACTTCCAAAGAGTTGAGAGGGTTACATCAAAAACTGGATGCACTTCGTGTACAAAATGGACAATCTCATATGAAGTAGGAGGGTTTCAGATGAAAACTCATCTATTACAAAGGGATTTCATTTTTAATAACTTATTTTATCTCCATACTTTTTGTGTGTTCAATATGCACCATTCAAAGGCACATCATCAATTTTCAACCCTTTCTAACTTCATTTGATGTTTTTCATGCATTTAATGATTTACTTTGAGCTAGATGACCCTCAATTTGAAAATCAGTACAAATCAACTCTGAAAAGGTTTTAACTTGGCATGACATCGTAATTTCACCCACATATCAACTTCTAAAGAGTCGAGAGGGTTACGGCAAAAACTGGATGCACTTCGTGTACAAATTAAACAATCTCTTTCAAAGTATGGTGGTTTCGGACAAAAACCCATCTATTACAAAGGGATTTCATTTTTAACTTACTTTAACTCAATACTTTTTGTGTGTTAAATATTCACCATGCAAAGGCACATCATCAATTTTCAACCCTTTCTGACTTCATTTGATATTTTTCATGCATTTAATGATTTATTTTGAGCTAGATGACCCTGAATTTGAAAAGGAGTACAAATGAACTCTAAAAAGGTTGTAACTTGGCATGACATCGTAATTTCACCAACAATGCAACTTCTAAAGAGTTGAGAGGGTTACGGCAAAAACTGGATGCACTTCGTGTACAAAATGGACAATCTCATATGAAGTAGGAGGGTTTCAGATGAAAACTCATCTATTACAAAGGGATTTCATTTTTAATAACTTATTTTATCTCAATACTTTTTGTGTGTTCAATATGCACCATTCAAAGGCACATCATCAATTTTAACCCTTTCTGACTTCATTTGATGTTTTTCATGCATTTAATGATTTACTTTGAGCTAGATGACCCTCAATTTGAAAAGTAGTACAAATGAACTCTAAAAAGGTTGTAACTTGGCATGACATCGTAATTTCACCAACAAAGCAACTTCTAAAGAGTTGAGAGGGTTACGGCAAAAACTGGATGCACTTCGTGTAGAAATTCGACAATCTCATACGAAGTAGGAGGGTTTCAGACGAAAACTCATCTATTACAAAGGGATTTCATTTTTAATAACTTATTTTAACTCAATACTTTGTGTGTGTTCAATATTCACCACTCAAAGGCACATAATCAATTTTCAACCCTTTCTGACTTCATTTGATATTTTTCATGCATTTAATGATTTACTTTGAGCTAGATGACCCTCAATTTGAAAAGCAGTACAAATCAACTCTGAAAAGGTTTTAACTTGGCATGACATCATAATTTCACCAACAACGCAACTTCTAAAGAGTTGAGAGGGTTACGGCAAAAACTGGATGCACTTCGTGTACAAATTGGACAATCTCATATGAAGTAGGAGGGTTGCAGATGAAAACTCATCTATTACAAAGGGATTTCATTTTTCATAACTTATTTCAACTCAATACTTTTTGTGTGTTCAGTATGCACCATTCAAGGCACATCTTCAATTTTCAACCCTTTCTGACTTCATTTGATATTTTTCATGCATTTAATGATTTATTTTGAGCTAAATGACCCTGAATTTGAAAAGCAGTACAAATGAACAATAATAAGGTTGTAACTTGGCATGACATCTTAATTTCACCCACATAGCAACTTCTAAAGAGTTGTGAGGTTACGGCAAAAACTGGATGCACTTCGCGTACAAATTGGACAAACTCATAAGAAGTAGGAGGGTTTCAAACGAAAACTCATCTATTACAAAGGGATTTCATTTTAAATAACTTATTTTAACTCAATACTTTGTGTGTGTTCAATATTCACCACTCAAAGGCACATCATCAATTTTCAACCCTTTATGACTTCATTTGATATTTTTTATGCATTTAATGATTTACTTTGAGCTAGATGACCCGGAATTTGAAAAGCAGTACAAACGAACTCTGAAAAGGTTTTCACTCGGCATGACATCATAATTTCACCCACATAGAAACTTGTAAAGAGTTGAGAGCATTACGGCAAAAACTGGATGCACTTCGTGTACAAATTAGACAATCTCTTTCAAAGTACGGGGGTTTCGGACAAAAACCCATCTATTACAAAGGGATTTCATTTTTAATAACTTATTTTAACTCAATACTTTTTGTGTGTTAAATATTCACCATGCAAAGGCACATCATCAATTTTCAACTCTTTCTGACTTCATTTGATATTTTTGATGCATTTAATGATTTATTTTGAGCTAGATGACCCTGAATTTGAAAAGTAGTACAAATGAACTCTAAAAAGGTTGTAACTTGGCATGACATAGTAATTTCACCAACAAAGCAACTTCTAAAGAGTTGAGAGGGTTACGGCAAAAACTGGATGCACTTCGTGTACAAATTGGACAATCTCATATGAAGTAGGAGGGTTGTAGATGAAAACTCATCTATTACAAAGGGATTTCATTTTTAATAACTTATTTTAACTCAATACTTTTCGTGTGTTCAATATGCACCATTCAAGGCACATCATCAATTTTCAACCCTTTCTGACTTCATTTGATATTTTTCATGCATTTAATGATTTAGTTTGAGCTAGATGACCCTGAATTTGAAAAGCAGTACACATGAACTCTGAAAAGGTTTCAACTTGGCATGACATCGTAATTTCACCCACATAGCAACTTCTAAAGAGTTGAGAGGGTTACGGCAAAAACTGGATGCACTTCGTGTACAAATTAGACAAACTCATAAGAAGTAGGAGGGTTTCAGATGAAAACTCATCTATTACAAAGGGATTTCATTTTTAATAACTTTTTTTAACTCAATACTTTTTGTGTGTTCAATATGCACCATTCAAAGGCACATCATCAATTTTCAACCCTTTCTGACTTCATTTGAAATTTTTCATGCATTTAATGATTTATTTTGAGCTAGATGACCCTGAATTTGAAAAGCAGTAGAAATGAACTCTGAAAAGGTTTCAACTTGGCATGACATAGTAATTTCACCCACATAGCAACTTCTAAAGAGTTGAGAGGGTTACGGAAAAAACTGGATGCACTTCGTGTACAAATTGGACAAACTCATAAGAAGTAGGAGGTTTTCAAACGAAAACTCATCTATTACAAAGGGATTTCATTTTTAATAACTTATTTTAACTCAATACTTTTTGTGTGTTCAATATTCACCACTCAAAGGCACATCATCAATTTTCAACCCTTTCTGACTTCATTTGATATTTTTCATGCATTTAATGATTTAGTTTGAGCTAGATGACCGTGAATTTGAAAAGCAGTACACATGAACTCTGAAAAGTTTTTAACTTGGCATAAAATCGTAATTTCACCCACATAGCAACTTCTAAAGAGTTGAGAGGGTTACGGCAAAAACTGGATGCACTTCGTGTACAAATTGGACAAACTCATAAGAAGTAGGAGGGTTTCAGATGAAAACTCATCTATTACAAAGGAATTTCATATTTAATAACTTATTTTAACTCAATACTTTTTCTATGTTAAATATGCACCATTCAAAGGCACATCATCAATTTTCAACCCTTTCTGACTTCATTTGATATTTTTCAATCATTTAATGATTTATTTTTAGCTAGATGACCCTCAATTTGAAAAGCAACACAAATCAACTCTGAAAAGGTTTTAACTTGGCATGACATCGTAATTTCATCCGCAAAGCAACTTCTAAAGAGTTGAGAGGGTTACGGCAAAAACTGGATGCACTTCGTGTACAAATTAGACAAACTCATAAGAAGTAGGAGGGTTTCAGATGAAAACTCATCTATTATAAAGGGATTTCATTTTTAATAACTTTTTTTAACTCAATACTTTTTGTGTGTTCAATATGCACCATTCAAAGGCACATCATCAATTTTCAACCCTTTGTGACTTCATTTGAAATTTTGCATGCATTTAATGATTTATTTTGAGCTAGATGACCCTGAATTTGAAAAGCAGTAGAAATGAACTCTGAAAAGGTTTTAACTTGGCATGACATCGTAATTTCACCCACACAGCAACTTCTACAGAGTTGTGAGGGTTACGGCAAAAACTGGATGCACTTCGTGTACAAATTGGACAAACTCATAAGAAGTAGGAGGTTTTCAAACGAAAACTCATCTATTACAAAGGGATTTCATTTTTAATAACTTATTTTAACTCAATACTTTGTGTGTGTTGAATATTCACCACTCAAAGGCACATCATCAATTTTCAACCCTTTGTGACTTCATTTGATATTTTTCATGCATTTAATGATTTAGTTTGAGCTAGATGACCCTGAATTTGAAAAGCAGTACACATGAACTCTGAAAAGGTTTTAACTTGGCATGACATCATAATTTCACCCACATAGCAACTTGTAAAGAGTTGAGAGGGTTACGGCAAAAACTTGATGCACTTCGTGTACAAATTGGACAAACTCATAAGAAGTAGGAGGGTTTCAGATGAAAACTCATCTATTACAAAGGGATTTCATATTTAATAACTTATTTTCACTCAATACTTTTTGTGTGTTACATATGCACCATTCAAAGGCACATCATCAATTTTCAACCCTTTCTGACTTCATTTGATATTTTTAAATCATTTAATGATTTATTTTTAGCTAGATGACCCTGAATTTGAAAAGCAACACAAATGAACTCTGAATAGGTTTTAACTTGGCATGACATCGTAATTTCATCCGCAAAGCAACTTCTAAAGAGTTGAGAGGGTTACGACAAAAACTGGATGCACTTCGTGTACAAATTGGACAAACTCATAAGAAGTAGGAGGGTTTCACATGAAAACTCATCTATTACAAAGGGATTTCATTTTTAATAACTTTTTTTAACTCAATACTTTTGGTGTGTTCAATATGCACCATTCAAAGGCACATCATCAATTTTCAACCCTTTCTGACTTCATTTGAAATTTTTCATGCATTTAATGATTTATTTTGAGCTAGATGACCCTGAATTTGAAAAGCAGTACAAATGAACTCTGAAATGGTTTTAACTTGGCATGACATCGTAATTTCACCCACATAGCAACTTCTAAAGAGTTGTGAGGGTTACGGCAAAAACTGGATGCACTTCTCGTACAAATTGGACAAACTCATAAGAAGTAGGTGGGTTTCAGATGAAAACTCATCTATTACAAAGGGATTTCATATTTAATAACTTAATTTCACTCAATACTTTTTGTGTGTTACATATGCACCATTCAAAGGCACATCATCAATTTTCAACCCTTTCTGACTTCATTTGATATTTTTCAATCATTTAATGATTTATTTTTAGCTAGATGACCCTGAATTTGAAAAGCAACACAAATGAACTCTGAATAGGTTTTAACTTGGCATGACATCGTAATTTCATCCGCAAAGCAACTTCTAAAGAGTTGAGAGGGTTACGGCAAAAACTGGATGCACTTCGTGTACAAATTGGACAAACTCATAAGAAGTAGGAGGGTTTCAGATGAAAACTCATCTATTACAAAGGGATTTCATTTTTAATAACTTTTTTTAACTCAATACTTTTGGTGTGTTCAATATGCACCATTCAAAGGCACATCATCAATTTTCAACCCTTTCTGACTTCATTTGAAATTTTTCATGCATTTAATGATTTATTTTGAGCTAGATGACCCTGAATTTGAAAAGCAGTACAAATGAACTCTGAAAAGGTTTTAACTTGGCATGACATCGTAATTTCACCCACATAGCAACTTCTAAAGAGTTGTGAGGGTTACGGCAAAAACTGGATGCACTTCGTGTACAAATTGGACAAACTCATAAGAAGTAGGAGGTTTTCAGACGAAAACTCATCTATTACAAAGGGATTTCATTTTTAATAACTTATTTTAACTCAATACTTTGTGTGTGTTCAATATTCACCACTCAAAGGCACATCATCAATTTTCAACCCTTTCTGACTTCATTTGATATTTTTCATGCATTTAATGATTTACTTTGAGCTAGATGACCCGGAATTTGAAAAGCAGTACAAACGAACTCTGAAAAGGTTTTAACTCGGCGTGACATCATAATTTCACCCACATAGAAACTTGTAAAGAGTTGAGAGCATTACGGCAAAAACTGGATGCACTTCGTGTACAAATTAGACAATCTCTTTCCAAGTACGGGGGTTTCGGACAAAAACCCATCTATTACAAAGGGATTTCATTTTTAATAACTTATTTTAACTCAATAGTTTTTGTGTGTTAAATATTCACCATGCAAAGGCACATCATCAATTTTCAACCCTTTCTGACTTCATTTGATATTTTTCATGCATTCAATGATTTATTTTGAGCTAGATGACCCTGAATTTGAAAAGTAGTACAAATGAACTCTAAAAAGGTTGTAACTTGGCATGACATCGTAATTTCACCAACAAAGCAACTTCTAAAGAGTTGAGAGGGTTACGGCAAAAACTGGATGCACTTCGTGTACAAATTGGACAATCTCATATGAAGTAGGAGGGTTGCAGACGAAGACTCATCTATTACAAAGGGATTTCATTTTTAATAACTTATTTTAACTCAATACTTTTTGTGTGTTACATATGCACCATTCAAGGCACATCATCAATTTTCAACCCTTTCTGACTTCATTTGATATTTTTCAATCATTTAATGATTTATTTTTAGCTAGATGACCCTGAATTTGAAAAGCAACACAAATGAACTCTGAATAGGTTTTAACTTGGCATGACATCGTAATTTCATCCGCAAAGCAACTTCTAAAGAGTTGAGAGGGTTACGGCAAAAACTGGATGCACTTCGTGTACAAATTGGACAAACTCATAAGAAGTAGGAGGGTTTCAGATGAAAACTCATCTATTACAAAGGGATTTCATTTTTAATAACTTTATTTAACTCAATACTTTTTGTGTGTTCAATATTCACCACTCAAAGGCACATCATCAATTTTCAACCCTTTCTGACTTCATTTGAAATTTTTCATGCATTTAATGATTTATTTTGAGCTAGATGACCCTGAATTTGAAAAGCAGTACAAATGAACTCTGAAAAGGTTTTAACTTGGCATGACATCGTAATTTCACCCACATAGCAACTTCTAAAGAGTTGTGAGGGTTACGGCAAAAACTGGATGCACTTCTCGTACAAATTGGACAAACTCATAAGAAGTAGGAGGGTTTCAGATGAAAACTCATCTATTACAAAGGGATTTCATATTTAATAACTTATTTTAACTCAATACTTTTCGTGTGTTAAATATGCACCATTCAAAGGCACATCATCAATTTTCAACCCTTTCTGACGTCATTTGATATTTTTCAATCAATTAATGATTTATTTTTAGCTAGATGACCCTGAATTTGAAAAGCAACAGAAATGAACTCTGAATAGGTTTTAACTTGGCATGACATCGTAATTTCATCCGCAAAGCAAGTTCTAAAGAGTTGAGAGGGTTACGGCAAAAACTGGATGCACTTCGTGTACAAATTAGACAAACTCATAAGAAGTAGGAGGGTTTCAGATGAAAACTCATCTATTGCAAAGGGATTTCATTTTTAATAACTTTTTTAACTCAATACTTTTTTTGTGTTCAATATGCACCATTCAAAGGCACATCATCAATTTTCAACCCTTTCTGACTTCATTTGAAATTTTTCATGCATTTAATGATTTATTTTGAGCTAGATGACCCTGAATTTGAAAAGCAGTACAAATGAACTCTGAAAAGGTTTTAACTTGCTATGACATCGTAATTTCACCCACATAGCAACATCTAAAGAGTTGTGAGGGTTACGGCAAAAACTGGATGCACTTCGTGTACAAATTGGACAAACTCATAAGAAGTAGGAGGTTTTCAGACGAAAACTCATCTATTACAAAGGGATTTCATTTTTAATAACTTATTTTAACTCAATACTTTGTGTGTGTTCAATATTCACCACTCAAAGGCACATAATCAATTTTCAACCCTTTCTGACTTCCTTTGATATTTTTAATGCATTTAATGATTTACTTTGAGCTAGATGACCCTCAATTTGAAAAGCAGTACAAATCAACTCTGAAAAGGTTTTAACTTGGCATGACATCGTAATTTCACCCACATAGCAACTTCTAAAGAGTTGTGAGGGTTACGGCAAAAATTGGATGCACTTCGTGTACAAATTGGACAAACTCATAAGAAGTAGGAGGTTTTCAGACGAAAACTCATCTATTACAAAGGGATTTCATTTTTAATAACTTATTTTAACTCAATACTTTGTGTGTGTTCAATATTCACCACTCAAAGGCACATCATCAATTTTCAACCCTTTCTGACTTCATTTGATATTTTTCATGCATTTAATGATTTACTTTGAGCTAGATGACCCGGAATTTGAAAAGCAGTACAAACGAACTCTGAAAAGGTTTTAACTCGGCGTGACATCATAATTTCACCCACATAGAAACTTGTAAAGAGTTGAGAGCATTACGGCAAAAACTGGATGCACTTCGTGTACAAATTAGACAATCTCTTTCCAAGTACGGGGGTTTCGGACAAAAACCCATCTATTACAAAGGGATTTCATTTTTAATAACTTATTTTAACTCAATAGTTTTTGTGTGTTAAATATTCACCATGCAAAGGCACATCATCAATTTTCAACCCTTTCTGACTTCATTTGATATTTTTCATGCATTCAATGATTTATTTTGAGCTAGATGACCCTGAATTTGAAAAGTAGTACAAATGAACTCTAAAAAGGTTGTAACTTGGCATGACATCGTAATTTCACCAACAAAGCAACTTCTAAAGAGTTGAGAGGGTTACGGCAAAAACTGGATGCACTTCGTGTACAAATTGGACAATCTCATATGAAGTAGGAGGGTTGCAGACGAAGACTCATCTATTACAAAGGGATTTCATTTTTAATAACTTATTTTAACTCAATACTTTTTGTGTGTTACATATGCACCATTCAAGGCACATCATCAATTTTCAACCCTTTCTGACTTCATTTGATATTTTTCAATCATTTAATGATTTATTTTTAGCTAGATGACCCTGAATTTGAAAAGCAACACAAATGAACTCTGAATAGGTTTTAACTTGGCATGACATCGTAATTTCATCCGCAAAGCAACTTCTAAAGAGTTGAGAGGGTTACGGCAAAAACTGGATGCACTTCGTGTACAAATTGGACAAACTCATAAGAAGTAGGAGGGTTTCAGATGAAAACTCATCTATTACAAAGGGATTTCATTTTTAATAACTTTATTTAACTCAATACTTTTTGTGTGTTCAATATTCACCACTCAAAGGCACATCATCAATTTTCAACCCTTTCTGACTTCATTTGAAATTTTTCATGCATTTAATGATTTATTTTGAGCTAGATGACCCTGAATTTGAAAAGCAGTACAAATGAACTCTGAAAAGGTTTTAACTTGGCATGACATCGTAATTTCACCCACATAGCAACTTCTAAAGAGTTGTGAGGGTTACGGCAAAAACTGGATGCACTTCTCGTACAAATTGGACAAACTCATAAGAAGTAGGAGGGTTTCAGATGAAAACTCATCTATTACAAAGGGATTTCATATTTAATAACTTATTTTAACTCAATACTTTTCGTGTGTTAAATATGCACCATTCAAAGGCACATCATCAATTTTCAACCCTTTCTGACGTCATTTGATATTTTTCAATCAATTAATGATTTATTTTTAGCTAGATGACCCTGAATTTGAAAAGCAACAGAAATGAACTCTGAATAGGTTTTAACTTGGCATGACATCGTAATTTCATCCGCAAAGCAAGTTCTAAAGAGTTGAGAGGGTTACGGCAAAAACTGGATGCACTTCGTGTACAAATTAGACAAACTCATAAGAAGTAGGAGGGTTTCAGATGAAAACTCATCTATTGCAAAGGGATTTCATTTTTAATAACTTTTTTAACTCAATACTTTTTTTGTGTTCAATATGCACCATTCAAAGGCACATCATCAATTTTCAACCCTTTCTGACTTCATTTGAAATTTTTCATGCATTTAATGATTTATTTTGAGCTAGATGACCCTGAATTTGAAAAGCAGTACAAATGAACTCTGAAAAGGTTTTAACTTGCTATGACATCGTAATTTCACCCACATAGCAACATCTAAAGAGTTGTGAGGGTTACGGCAAAAACTGGATGCACTTCGTGTACAAATTGGACAAACTCATAAGAAGTAGGAGGTTTTCAGACGAAAACTCATCTATTACAAAGGGATTTCATTTTTAATAACTTATTTTAACTCAATACTTTGTGTGTGTTCAATATTCACCACTCAAAGGCACATAATCAATTTTCAACCCTTTCTGACTTCCTTTGATATTTTTAATGCATTTAATGATTTACTTTGAGCTAGATGACCCTCAATTTGAAAAGCAGTACAAATCAACTCTGAAAAGGTTTTAACTTGGCATGACATCGTAATTTCACCCACATAGCAACTTCTAAAGAGTTGTGAGGGTTACGGCAAAAATTGGATGCACTTCGTGTACAAATTGGACAAACTCATAAGAAGTAGGAGGTTTTCAGACGAAAACTCATCTATTACAAAGGGATTTCATTTTTAATAACTTATTTTAACTCAATACTTTTTGTTAATTCAATATGCACCATTCAAAGGAACATCATCAATTTTCAACCCTTTCTGACTTCATTTGAAATTTTTCATGCATTTAATGATTTATTTTGAGCTAGATGACCCTGAATTTGAAAAGCAGTACAAATGAACTCTGAAAAGGTTTTAACTTGGCGTGACATCGTAATTTCACCCACACAACAACTTCTAAAGAGTTGTGAGGGTTACGGCAAAAACTGGATGCACTTCGTGTACAAATTGGACAAACTCATAAGAAGTAGGAGGTTTTCAAACGAAAACTCATCTATTACAAAGGGATTTCATTTTTAATAACTTATTTTAACTCAATACTTTGTGGGTGTTCAATATTCACCACTGAAAGGCACATCATCAATTTTCAACCCTTTCTGACTTCATTTGATATTTTTCATGCATTTAATGATTTAGTTTGAGTTAGATGACCCTGAATTTGAAAAGCAGTACACATGAACTCTGAAAAGGTTTTAACTTGGCATGACATCGTAATGTCACCCACATAGCAACTTCTAAAGAGTGGAGAGGGTTACGGCAAAAACTGGATGCACTTCGTGTACAAATTGGACAAACTCATAAGAAGTAGGAGGGTTTCAGATGAAAACTCATCTATTACAAAGGGATTTCATATTTAATAACTTATTTTAACTCAATACTTTTTGTGTGTTAAATATGCACCATTCAAAGGCACATCATCAATTTTCAACCCTTTCTGACTTCATTTGATATTTTTCAATCATTTAATGATTTATTTTTAGCTAGATGACCCTGAATTTGAAAAGCAACACAAATGAACTCTGAATAGGTTTTAACTTGGCATGACATCGTAATTTCATCCGCAAAGCAAGGTCTAAAGAGTTGAGAGGGTTACGGCAAAAACTGGATGCACTTCGTGTACAAATTAGACAAACTCATCAGAAGTAGGAGGGTTTCAGATGAAAACTCATCTATTACAAAGGGATTTCATTTTTAATAACTTTTTTAACTCAATACTTTTTGTGTGTTCAATATGCACCATTCAAAGGCACATCATCAATTTTCAACCCTTTCTGACTTCATTTGAAATTTTTCATGCATTTAATGATTTATTTTGAGCTAGATGACCCTGAATTTGAAAAGCAGTACAAATGAACTCTGAAAAGGTTTTAACTTGGCATGACATCGTAATTTCACCCGGATAGCTACTTCCAAAGAGTTGAGAGGGTTACGGCAAAAACTGGATGCACTTCATGTACAAATTGGACAATCTCATAAGAAGTAGGAGGGTTTCAGATGAAAACTCATCTATTAGAAATGGATTTCATTTTTAATAACTTATTTTAACTCAATACTTTTTGTGTGTTCAATATGCACCATTCAAGGCACATCATCAATTTTCAACCCTTTCTGACTTCATTTGATATTTTTCATGCATTTAATGATTTAGTTTGAGCTAGATGACCCTGAATTTGAAAAGCAGTACACATGAACTCTGAAAAGGTTTCAACTTGGCATGACATCGTAATTTCACCCACATAGCAACTTCTAAAGAGTTGAGAGGGTTACGGCAAAAACAGGATGCACTTCGTGTACAAATTAGACAAACTCATAAGAAGTAGGAGGGTTTCAGATGAAAACTCATCTATTACAAAGGGATTTCATTTTTAATAACTTTTTTTAACTCAATACTTTTTGTGTGTTCAATATTCACCACTCAAAGGCACATCATCAATTTTCAACCCTTTCTGACTTCATTTGATATTTTTCATGCATTTAATGATTTAGGTTGAGCTAGATGACCCTGAATTTGAAAAGCAGTACAAATGAACTCTGAAAAGGTTTTAACTTGGCATGACATCGTAATTTCACCCAGATAGCTACTTCCAAAGAGTTGAGAGGGTTACGGCAAAAACTGGATGCACTTCATGTACAAATCGGACAATCTCATAAGAAGTAGGAGGGTTTCAGATGAAAACTCATCTATTACAAAGGGATTTCATTTTTAATAACTTATTTTAACTCAATACTTTTTGTGTGTTCAATATGCACCATTCAAGGCACATCATCAATTTTCAACCCGTTCTGACTTCATTTGATATTTTTCATGCATTTAATGATTTAGTTTGAGCTAGATGACCCTGAATTTGAAAAGCAGTACACATGAACTCTGAAAAGGTTTCAACTTGGCATGACATCGTAATTTCACCCACATAGCAACTTCTAAAGAGTAGAGAGGGTTACGGCAAAAACAGGATGCACTTCGTGTACAAATTAGACAAACTCATAAGAAGTAGGAGGGTTTCAGATCAAAACTCATCTATTACAAAGGGATTTCATTTTTAATAACTTTTTTAACTCAATACTTTTTGTGTGTTAAATATTCACCATGCAAAGGCACATCATCAATTTTCAACCCTTTCTGACTTCATTTGATATTTTTCATGCATTTAATGATTTATTTTGAGCTAGATGACCCTGAATTTGAAAAGTAGTACAAATGAACTCTAAAAAGGTTGTAACTTGGCATGACATCGTAATTTCACCAACAAAGCAACTTCTCAAGAGTTGAGAGGGTTACGGCAAAAACTAGATGCACTTTGTGTACAAATTGGACAAACTCATAAGAAGGAGGTTTTCAGACGAAAACTCATCTATTACAAAGGGATTTCATTTTTAATAACTTATTTTAACTCAATACTTTGTGTGTCTTCAATATTCACCACTCAAAGGCACATCATCAATTTTCAACCCTTTCTGACTTCATTTGATATTTTTCATGCATTTAATGATTTAGTTTGAGCTAGATAACCCTGAATTTGAAAAGCAGTACAAATGAACTCTGAAAAGGTCTTAACTTGGCATGACATCGTAATTTCACCCACATAGCAATTTCTAAAGAGTTGAGAGGGTTACGGCAAAAACTTGATGCACTTCGTGTACAAATTGGACAAACTCATAAGAAGTAGGAGGGTTTCAGACGAAAACTCATCTATTACAAAGGGATTTCATTTTTAATAACTTATTTTAACTCAATACTTTGTGTGTGTTCAATATTTACCACTCAAAGGCACATCATCAATTTTCAACCCTTTCTGACTTCATTTGATATTTTTCATGCATTTAATGATTTACTTTGAGCTAGATGACCCGGAATTTGAAAAGCAGTACAAACGAACTCTGAAAAGCTTTTAACTCGGCATGACATCATAATTTCACCCACATAGAAACTTCTAAAGAGTTGAGAGCATTACGACAAAAACTGGATGCACTTCGTGTACAAATTAGACAATCTCTTTCAAAGTACGGGGGTTTCGGGCAAAAACCCATCTATTACAAAGGGATTTCATTTTTAATAACTTATTTTAACTCAATATTTTTTGTGTGTTAAATATTCACCATGCAAAGGCACATCATCAATTTTCAACCCTTTCTGACTTCATTTGATATTTTTCATGCATTTAATGATTTATTTTGAGCTAGATGACCCTGAATTTGAAAAGTAGTACAAATGAACTCTAATAAGGTTGTAACTTGGCATGACATCGTAATTTCACCAACAAAGCAACTTCTCAAGAGTTGAGAGGGTTACGGCCAAAACTGGATGCACTTCGTCTACAAATTGGACAATCTCATATGAAGTAGGAGGGTTGCAGATGAAAACTCATCTATTACAAAGGGATTTCATTTTTAATAACTTATTTTAACTCCATACTTTTTGTGTGTTCAATATGCACCATTCAAGGCACATCATCAATTTTCAACCCTTTCTGACTTCATTTGATATTTTTCATGCATTTCATGATTTAGTTTGAGCTAGATGACCCTGAATTTGAAAAGCAGTACACATGAACTCTGAAAAGGTTTTAACTTGGCATGACATCGTAATTTCACCCACATAGCAACTTCTAAAGAGTTGTGAGGGTTACGGCAAAAACTGGATGCACTTCGTGTACAAATTAGACAAACTCATAAGAAGTAGGAGGGTTTCAGATGAAAACTCATCTATTACAAAGGGATTTCATTTTTAATAACTTATTTTAACTCAATACTTTTTGTGTGTTCAATATGCACCATTCAAGGCACATCATCAATTTTCAACCCTTTCTGACTTCATTTGATATTTTTCATGCATTTCATGATTTAGTTTGAGCTAGATGACCCTGAATTTGAAAAGCAGTACACATGAACTCTGAAAAGGTTTTAACTTGGCATGACATCGTAATTTCACCCACATAGCAACTTCTAAAGAGTTGTGAGGGTTACGGCAAAAACTGGATGCACTTCGTGTACAAATTAGACAAACTCATAAGAAGTAGGAGGGTTTCAGATGAAAACTCATCTATTACAAAGGGATTTAATTTTTAATAACTTATTTTAACTCAATACTTTTTGTGTGTTCAATATGCACCATTCAAAGGCACATCATCAATTTTCAACCCTTTCTGACTTCATTTGATATTTTTCATGCATTTCATGATTTAGTTTGAGCTAGATGACCCTGAATTTGAAAAGCAGTACACATGAACTCTGAAAAGGTTTTAACTTGGCATGACATCGTAATTACACCCACATAGCAACTTCTAAAGAGTTGAGAGGGTTACGACAAAAACTGGATGCACTTCGTGTACAAATTGGACAATCTCATAAGAAGTATGAGGGTTTCAAACGAAAACTCATCTATTACAAAGGGATTTCATTTTTAATAACTTATTTTAACTCAATACTTTTTGTGTGTTCAATATGCACCATTCGAAGGCACATCATCAATTTTCAACCCTTTCTGATTTCATTTGATATTTTTCATGCATTTAATGATTTATTTTGAGCTAGCTGACCCTGCATTTGAAAAGAAGTACGAATGAACTCTTAAAAGGTTTTAACTCGGCATGACATGATAATTTCACCCACATAGAAACTTCTAAAGAGTTGAGAGCGTTACGGCAAAAACTGGATGCACTTCGTGTACAAATTGGACAATCTCTTTCGAAGTATGGGGGTTTCGGACAAAAACTCATCTATTACAAAGGGATTTCATTTTTAATAACTTATATTAACTCAATACTGTTTGTGTGTTCAATATTCACCATTCAAAGGCACATCATCAATTTTCAACCCTTTCTGACTTCATTTGATAATTTTCATGCATTTAATGATTTATTTTGAGCTAGATGACCCTGAATTTGAAAAGCAGTACAAATGAATTCTGAAAAGGTTTTAACTTGGCATGACATCGTAATTACACCCACATAGCAACTTCCAAAGAGTTGAGAGGGTTACGACAAAAACTGGATGCACTTCGTGTACAAATTGGACAATCTCATAAGAAGTAGGAGGGTTTCAGACGAAAACTCATCTATTACAAAGGGATTTCATTTTTAATAACTTATTTTAACTCAATACTTTTTGTGTGTTCAATATGCACCATTCGAAGGCACATCATCAATTTTCAACCCTTTCTGATTTCATTTGATATTTTTCATGCATTTAATGATTTATTTTGAGCTAGCTGACCCTGAATTTGAAAAGAAGTACGAATGAACTCTGAAAAGGTTTTAACTCGGCATGACATGATAATTTCACCCACATAGAAACTTCTAAAGAGCTGAGAGCGTTACGGCAAAAACTGGATGCACTTCGTGTACAAATTGGACAATCTCTTTCGAAGTATGGGGGTTTCGGACAAAAACTCATCTATTACAAAGGGATTTCATTTTTAATAACTTATATTAACTCAATACTGTTTGTGTGTTCAATATTCACCATTCAAAGGCACATCATCAATTTTCAACCCTTTCTGACTTCATTTGATAATTTTCATGCATTTAATGATTTATTTTGAGCTAGATGACCCTGAATTTGAAAAGCAGTACAAATGAACTCTAAAAAGGTTGTAACTTGGCATGACATCGTAATTTCACCCACAAACCAACTTCTAAACAGTTGAGAGGGTTACGGCGAAAACTGGATGCACTTCGTGTACAAATTGGACAATCTCATAAGAAGTACGAGGGTTTAAGACGAAAACTCATCTATTACAAAGGGATTTCATTTTTAATAACTTATTTTAACTCCATACTTTTTGTGTGTTCAATATTCACCACTCAAAGGCACATCATCAATTTTCAACCCTTTCTGACTTCATTTGATATTTTTCATGCATTTAATGATTTAGTTTGAGATAGATGACCCTGAATTTGAAAAGCAGTACACATGAACTCTGAAAAGGTTTTAACTTGGCATGACATCGTAATTTCACCCACATAGCAACTTCTAAAGAGTTGAGAGGGTTACGGCAAAAACTGGATGCACTTCGTGTACAAATTGGACAAACTCATAAGAAGTAGGAGGGTTTCAGATGAAAACTCATCTATTACAAAGGGATTTCATTCTTAATTACTTATTTTAACTCAATACTTTTTGTGTGTTAAATATGCACCATTCAAAGGCACATCATCAATTTTCAACCCTTTCTGACTTCATTTGATATTTTTCAATCATTTAAGAATTTATTTTTAGCTAGATGACCCTGAATTTGAAAAGCAGCACAAATGAACTCTGAATAGGTTTTAACTTGGCATGACATCGTAATTTCAACCGCAAAGCAACTTCTAAAGAGTTGAGAGGGTTACGGCAAAAACTGGATGCACTTCGTGTACAAATTAGACAAACTCATAACAAGTAGGAGGGTTTCAGATGAAAACTCATCTATTACAAAGGGATTTCATTTTTAATAACTTATTTTAACTCAATACTTTTTGTGTGTTCAATATGCACCATTCAAAGGCACATCATCAATTTTCAACCCTTTCTGACTTCATTTGATATCTTTCATGCATTTAATGATTTATTTTGAGCTAGATGACCCTGAATTTGAAAAGCAGTACAAATGAACTCTGAAAAGGTTTTAACTTGGCATGACATCGTAATTACACCCACATAGAAACTTCTAAAGAGTTGAGAGCGTTACGGCAAAAACTGGATGCACTTCGTGTACAAATTGGACAATCTCTTTCGAAGTATGGGGGTTTCGGACAAAAACTCATCTATTACAAAGGGATTTCATTTTTAATAACTTATATTAACTCAATACTGTTTGTGTGTTCAATATTCACCATTCAAAGGCACATCATCAATTTTCAACCCTTTCTGACTTCATTTGATAATTTTCATGCATTTAATGATTTATTTTGAGCTAGATGACCCTGAATTTGAAAAGCAGTACAAATGAATTCTGAAAAAGTTTTAACTTGGCATGACATCATAATTACACCCACATAGCAACTTCCAAAGAGTTGAGAGGGTTACGACAAAAACTGGATGCACTTCGTGTACAAATTGGACAATCTCATAAGAAGTAGGAGGGTTTCAGACGAAAACTCATCTATTACAAAGGGATTTCATTTTTAATAACTTATTTTAACTCAATACTTTTTGTGTGTTCAATATGCACCATTCGAAGGCACATCATCAATTTTCAACCCTTTCTGATTTCATTTGATATTTTTCATGCATTTAATGATTTATTTTGAGCTAGCTGACCCTGAATTTGAAAAGAAGTACGAATGAACTCTAAAAAGGTTTTAACTCGGCATGACATGATAATTTCACCCACATAGAAACTTCTAAAGAGTTGAGAGCGTTACGGCAAAAACTGGATGCACTTCGTGTACAAATTGGACAATCTCTTTCGAAGTATGGGGGTTTCGGACAAAAACTCATCTATTACAAAGGGATTTCATTTTTAATAACTTATATTAACTCAATACTGTTTGTGTGTTCAATATTCACCATTCAAAGGCACATCATCAATTTTCAACCCTTTCTGACTTCATTTGATAATTTTCATGCATTTAATGATTTATTTTGAGCTAGATGACCCTGAATTTGAAAAGCAGTACAAATGAACTCTAAAAAGGTTGTAACTTGGCATGACATCGTAATTTCACCCACAAAGCAACTTCTAAACAGTTGAGAGGGTTACGGCGAAAACTGGATGCACTTCGTGGACAAATTGGACAATCTCATAAGAAGTAGGAGGGTTTAAGACGAAAACTCATCTATTACAAAGGGATTTCATTTTTAATAACTTATTTTAACTCCATACTTTTTGTGTGTTCAATATTCACCACTCAAAGGCACATCATCAATTTTCAACCCTTTCTGACTTCATTTGATATTTTTCATGCATTTAATGATTTAGTTTGAGCTAGATGACCCTGAATTTGAAAAGCAGTACACATGAACTCTGAAAAGGTTTTAACTTGGCATGACATCGTAATTTCACCCACATAGCAACTTCTAAAGAGTTGAGAGGGTTACGGCAAAAACTGGATGCACTTCGTGTACAAATTGGACAAACTCATAAGAAGTAGGAGGGTTTCAGATGAAAACTCATCTAATACAAAGGGATTTCATTCTTAATTACTTATTTTAACTCAATACTTTTTGTGTGTTAAATATGCACCATTCAAAGGCACATCATCAATTTTCAACCCTTTCTGACTTCATTTGATATTTTTCAATCATTTAAGAATTTATTTTTAGCTAGATGACCCTGAATTTGAAAAGCAGCACAAATGAACTCTGAATAGGTTTTAACTTGGCATGACATCGTAATTTCAACCGCAAAGCAACTTCTAAAGAGTTGAGAGGGTTACGGCAAAAACTGGATGCACTTCGTGTACAAATTAGACAAACTCATAAGAAGTAGGAGGGTTTCAGATGAAAACTCATCTATTACAAAGGGATTTCATTTTTAATAACTTATTTTAACTCAATACTTTTTGTGTGTTCAATATGCACCATTCAAAGGCACATCATCAATTTTCAACCCTTTCTGAGTTCATTTGATATTTTTCATGCATTTAATGATTTATTTTGAGCTAGATGACCCTGAATTTGAAAAGCAGTACAAATGAACTCTGAAAAGGTTTTAACTTGGCATGACATCGTAATTACACCCACATAGCAACTTCTAAAGAGTTGAGAGGGTTACGACAAAAACTGGATGCACTTCGTGTAGAAATTGGACAATCTCATAAGAAGTAGGAGGGTTTCAAACGAAAACTCATCTATTACAAAGGGATTTCATTTTTAATAACTTATTTTAACTCAATACTTTTTGTGTGTTCAATATGCACCATTCGAAGGCACATCATCAATTTTCAACCCTTTCTGATTTCATTTGATATTTTTCATGCATTTAATGATTTATTTTGAGCTAGCTGACGCTGAATTTGAAAAGAAGTACGAATGAACTCTGAAAAGGTTTTAACTCGGCATGACATGATAATTTCACCCACATAGAAACTTCTAAAGAGTTGAGAGCGTTACGGCAAAAACTGGATGCACTTCGTGTACAAATTGGACAATCTCTTTCGAAGTATGGGGGTTTCGGACAAAAACTCATCTATTACAAAGGGATTTCATTTTTAATAACTTATATTAACTCAATACTGTTTGTGTGTTCAATATTCACCATTCAAAGGCACATCATCAATTTTCAACCCTTTCTGACTTCATTTGATAATTTTCATGCATTTAATGATTTATTTTGAGCTAGATGACCCTGAATTTGAAAAGCAGTACAAATGAACTCTGAAAAGGTTTTAACTTGGCATGACATCGTAATTACACCCACATAGCAACTTCCAAAGAGTTGAGAGGGTTACGACAAAAACTGGATGCACTTCGTGTACAAATTGGACAATCTCATAAGAAGTAGGAGGGTTTAAGACGAAAACTCATCTATTACAAAGGGATTTCATTTTTAATAACTTATTTTAACTCAATACTTTTTGTGTGTTCAATATGCACCATTCGAAGGCACATCATCAATTTTCAACCCTTTCTGATTTCATTTGATATTTTTCAATCATTTAAGAATTTATTTTTAGCTAGATGACCCTAAATTTGAAAAGCAGCACAAATGAACTCTGAATAGGTTTTAACTTGGCATGACATCGGAATTTCAACCGCAAAGCACCTTCTAAAGAGTTGAGAGGGTTACGGCAAAAACTGGATGCACTTCGTGTACAAATTAGACAAACTCATAAGAAGTAGGAGGGTTTCAGATGAAAACTCATCTATTACAAAGGGATTTCATTTTTAATAACTTATTTTAACTCAATACTTTTTGTGTGTTCAATATGCACCATTCAAAGGCACATCATCAATTTTCAACCCTTTCTGACTTCATTTGATATTTTTCATGCATTTAATGATTTATTTTGAGCTAGATGACCCTGAATTTGAAAAGCAGTACAAATGAACTCTGAAAAGGTTTTAACTTGGCATGACATCGTAATTACACCCACATAGCAACTTCTAAAGAGTTGAGAGGGTTACGACAAAAACTGGATGCACTTCGTGTACAAATTGGACAATCTCATAAGAAGTAGGAGGGTTTCAAACGAAAACTCATCTATTACAAAGGGATTTCATTTTTAATAACTTATTTTAACTCAATACTTTTTGTGTGTTCAATATGCACCATTCGAAGGCACATCATCAATTTTCAAACCTTTCTGATTTCATTTGATATTTTTCATGGATTTAATGATTTATTTTGAGCTAGCTGACCCTGAATTTGAAAAGAAGTACGAATGAACTCTGAAAAGGTTTTAACTCGGCATGACATGATAATTTCACCCACATAGAAACTTCTAAAGAGTTGAGAGCGTTACGGCAAAAACTGGATGCACTTCGTGTACAAATTGGACAATCTCTTTCGAAGTATGGGGGTTTTGGACAAAAACTCATCTATTACAAAGGGGTTTCATTTTTAATAACTTATATTAACTCAATACTGTTTGTGTGTTCAATATTCACCATTCAAAGGCACATCATCAATTTTCAACCCTTTCTGACTTCATTTGATAATTTTCATGCATTTAATGATTTATTTTGAGCTAGATGACCCTGAATTTGAAAAGCAGTACAAATGAACTCTAAAAAGGTTGTAACTTGGCATGACATCGTAATTTCACCCACAAAGCAACTTCTAAACAGTTGAGAGGGTTACGGCGAAAACTGGATGCACTTCGTGTACAAATTGGACAATCTCATAAGAAGTAGGAGGGTTTAAGACGAAAACTCATCTATTACAAAGGGATTTCATTTTTAATAACTTATTTTAACTCAATACTTTGTGTGTGTTCAATATTCACCACTCAAAGGCACATCGTCAATTTTCAACCCTTTCTGACTTCAATTGATATTTTTCATGCATTTAATGATTTAGTTTGAGCTAGATAACCCTGAATTTGAAAAGCAGTACAAATGAACTCTGAAAAGGTCTTAACTTGGCATGACATCGTAATTTCACCCACATAGCAATTTCTAAAGAGTTGAGAGGGTTACGGCAAAAACTTGATGCACTTCGTGTACAAATTGGACAAACTCATAAGAAGTAGGAGGGTTTCAGACGAAAACTCATCTATTACAAAGGGATTTCATTTTTAATAACTTATTTTAACTCAATACTTTGTGTGTGTTCAATATTCACCACTCAAAGGCACATCATCAATGTTCAACCCTTTCTGACTTCATTTGATATTTTTCATGCATTTAATGATTTACTTTGAGCTAGATGACCCGGAATTTGAACAGCAGTAAAAACGAACTCTGAAAAGGTTTTAACTCGGCATGACATCATAATTTCACCCACATAGAAACTTCTAAAGAGTTGAGAGCATTACGGCAAAAACTGGATGCACTTCGTGTACAAATTAGACAATCTCTTTCAAAGTACGGGGGTTTCGGGCAAAAACCCATCTATTACAAAGGGATTTCATTTTTAATAACTTATTTTAACTCAATATTTTTTGTGAGTTAAATATTCACCATGCAAAGGCACATCATCAATTTTCAACCCTTTCTGACTTCATTTGATATTTTTCATGCATTTAATGATTTATTTTGAGCTAGATGACCGTGAATTTGAAAAGTAGTACAAATGAACTCTAATAAGGTTGTAACTTGGCATGACATCGTAATTTCACCAACAAAGCAACTTCTCAAGAGTTGAGAGGGTTACGGCAAAAACTGGATGCACTTCGTGTACAAATTGGACAATCTCATATGAAGTAGGAGGGTTGCAGATGAAAACTCATCTATTACAAAGGGATTTCATTTTTAATAACTTATTTTAACTCAATACTTTTTGTGTGTTCAATATGCACCATTCAAGGCACATCATCAATTTTCAACCCTTTCTGACTTCATTTGATATTTTTCATGCATTTCATGATTTAGTTTGAGCTAGATGACCCTGAATTTGAAAAGCAGTACACGTGAACTCTGAAAAGGTTTTAACTTGGCATGACATCGTAATTTCACCCACATAGCAACTTCTAAAGAGTTGAGAGGGTTACGGCAAAAACTGGATGCACTTCGTGTACAAATTGGACAAACTCATAAGAAGTAGGAGGGTTTCAGATGAAAACTCATCTATTACAAAGGGATTTCATTCTTAATAACTTATTTTAACTCAATACTTTTTGTGTGTTAAACATGCACCATTCAAAGGCACATCATCAATTTTCAACCCTTTCTGACTTCATTTGATATTTTTCAATCATTTAAGAATTTATTTTTAGCTAGATGACCCTGAATTTGTAAAGCAGCACAAATGAACTCTGAATAGGTTTTAACTTGGCATGACATCGTAATTTCAACCGCAAAGCAACTTCTAAAGAGATGAGAGGGTTACGGCAAAAACTGGATGCACTTCGTGTACAAATTAGACAAACTCATAAGAAGTAGGAGGGTTTCAGATGAAAACTCATCTATTACAAAGGGATTTCATTTTTAATAACTTATTTTAACTCAATACTTTTTGTGTGTTCAATATGCACCATTCGAAGGCACATCATCAATTTTCAACCCTTTCTGATTTCATTTGATATTTTTCATGCATTTAATGATTTATTTTGAGCTAGCTGACCCTGAATTTGAAAAGAAGTACGAATGAACTCTGAAAAGGTTTTAACTCGGCATGACATGATAATTTCACCCACATAGAAACTTCTAAAGAGTTGAGAGCGTTACGGGAAAAACTGGATGCACTTCGTGTACAAATTGGACAATCTCTTTCGAAGTATGGGGGTTTCGGACAAAAACTCATCTATTACAGAGGGATTTCATTTTTAATAACTTATATTAACTCAATACTGTTTGTGTGTTCAATATTCACCATTCAAGGGCACATCATCAATTTTCAACCCTTTCTGACTTCATTTGATAATTTTCATGCATTTAATGATTTATTTTGAGCTAGATGACCCTGAATTTGAAAAGCAGCACAAATGAACTCTGAAAAGGTTTTAACTTGGCATGACATCGTAATTACACCCACATAGCAACTTCCAAAGAGTTGAGAGGGTTACGACAAAAACTGGATGCACTTCGTGTACAAATTGGACAATCTCATAAGAAGTAGGAGGGTTTCAGACGAAAACTCATCTATTACAAAGGGATTTCATTTTTAATAACTTATTTTAACTCAATACTTTTTGTGTGTTCAATATGCACCATTCGAAGGCACATCATCAATTTTCAACCCTTTCTGATATCATTTGATATTTTTCATGCATTTAATGATTTATTTTGAGCTAGCTGACCCTGAATTTGAAAAGAAGTACGAATGAACTCTGAAAAGGTTTTAACTCGGCATGACATGATAATTTCACCCACATAGAAACTTCTAAAGAGTTGAGAGCGTTACGGCAAAAACTGGATGCACTTCGTGTACAAATTGGACAATCTCTTTCGAAGTATGGGGGTTTCGGACAAAAACTCATCTATTACAAAGGGATTTCATTTTTAATAACTCATATTAACTCAATACTGTTATTGTGTTCAATATTCACCATTCAAAGGCACATCATCAATTTTCAACCCTTTCTGACTTCATTTGATAATTTTCATGCATTTAATGATTTATTTTGAGCTAGATGACCCTGAATTTGAAAAGCAGTACAAATGAACTCTAAAAAGGTTGTAACTTGGCATGACATCGTAATTTCACCCACAAAGCAACTTCTAAACAGTTGAGAGGGTTACGGCGAAAACTGGATGCACTTCGTGTACAAATTGGACAATCTCATAAGAAGTAGGAGGGTTTAAGACGAAAACTCATCTATTACAAAGGGATTTCATTTTTAATAACTTATTTTAACTCCATACTTTTTGTGCGTTCAATATGCACCATTCAAGGGCACATCATCAATTTTCAACCCTTTCTGACTTCATTTGACATTTTTCATGCATTTAATGATTTATTTTGAGCTAGATGACCCTGAATTTGAAAAGCAGTACAAATGATCTCTGAAAAGGTTTAAACTCGGCATGACATCATAATTTCACCCACATAGCAACTTGTAAAGAGTTGAGAGGGTTACGGCAAAAACTGGATGCACTTCGTGTACAAATTGGACAATCTCATCCGAAGTAGGAGGGTTTGAGATGAAAACTCATCTATTACAAAGGGATTTCATTTCTAATAACTTATTTCAACTCAATACTTTTTGTGTGTTCAATATGCACCATTCAAGGCACATCATCAATTTTCAACCCTTTCTGACTTCATTTGATATTTTTCATGCATTTAATGATTTAGTTTTATCTAGATGACCCTGAATTTGAAAAGCAGTACAAATGAAGTCTGAAAAGGTTTTAACTTGGCATGACATCGTAATTTCACCAGCAAAGCAACTTCTAACGAGTTGAGAGGGTTACGGAAAAAACTGGATGCACTTCGTTTACAAATTGGACAAACTCATAAGAAGTAGGAGGGTTTCAGATGAAAACTCATCTATTACTAAGGGATTTCATTTTTAATAACTTATTTTAACTCAATACTTTTTGTGTGTTCAATATGCACCATTCAAAGGCACATCATCAATTTTCAACCCTTTCTGACTTCGTTTGATATTTTTCATGCATTTAATGACTTATTTTGAGGTCGATGACCCTGAATTTGAAAAGCAGTACAAATGAACTCTGAAAAGGTTTGAACTTGGCATGACACCGTAAATTCACCCACATAGCAACTTCTAAAGAGTTGAGAGGGTTACGGCCAAAACTGGATGCACTTCGTGTACAAATTGGACAAACTCATAAGAAGTAGGAGGGTTTCAGATGAAAACTCATCTATTACAAAGGGATTTCATTTTTAATAACTTATTTTAACTCAATACATTTTGTGTGTTCAATATGCACCATTCAAAGGCACATCATCAATTTTCAACCCTTTCTGACTTCATTTGATATTTTTCATGCATTTAATGATTTATTTTGAGCTAGATGACCCTGAATTTGAAAAGCAGTACAAATGAACTCTGAAAAGGTTTTAACTCGGCATGACATCGTCATTTCACCCACATGGAAACTTCTAAAGAGTTGAGAGGGTTACGGAAAAAACTGGATGCACTTCGTGTAAAAATTGGACAATCACATAAGAAGTAGGAGGGTTTAAGACGAAAACTCATCTATTACAAAGGGAGTTCATTTTTAATAACTTATTTTAACTCAATACTTTTTGTGTGTTCAATATGCCCCATTCAAGGGCACATCCTCAATTTTCAACCCTTTCTGATTTCATTTGATATTTTTCATGCATTTAATGATTTATTTCGAGCTAGATGACCCTGAATTTGAAAAGCAGTACAAATGAACTCTGAAAAGGTTGTAACTTGGCATGACATCGTAATTTGACCCACATAGCAACTTCTAAAGAGTTGAGAGCGTTATGGCAAAAACTGGATGCACTTCGTGTACAAATTGGACAATCTCTTTCGAAGTATGGGGGTTTCGGACAAAAACTCATCTATTACAGAGGGATTTCATTTTTAATAACTTATATTAACTCAATACTGTTTGTGTGTTCAATATTCATCATTCAAAGGCACATCATCAATTTTCAACCCTTTCTGACTTCATTTGATAATTTTCATGCATTTAATGATTTATTTTGAGCTAGATGACCCTGAATTTGAAAAGCAGTACAAATGAACTCAAAAAAGGTTGTAACTTGGCATGACATCGTAATTTCACCCACAAAGCAACTTCTAAACAGTTGAGAGGGTTACGGTGAAAACTGGATGCACTTCGTGTACAAATTGGACAATCTCATAAGAAGTAGGAGGGTTTAAGACGAAAACTCATCAATTACAAAGGGATTTCATTTTTAATAACTTATTTTAACTCCATACTTTTTGTGTGTTCAATATGCACCATTCAAGGGCACATCATCAATTTTCAACCCTTTCTGACTTCATTTGATATTTTTCATGCATTTAATGATTTATTTTGAGCTAGCTGACCCTGAATTTGAAAAGAAGTACGAATGAACTCTAAAAAGGTTTTAACTCGGCATGACATGATAATTTCACCCACATAGAAACTTCTAAAGAGTTGAGAGCGTTACGGCAAAAACTGGATGCACTTCGTGTACAAATTGGACAATCTCTTTCGAAGTATGGGGGTTTTGGACAAAAACTCATCTATTACAAAGGGATTTCATTTTTAATAACTTATATTAACTCAATACTGTTTGTCTGTTCAATATTCACCATTCAAAGGCACATCGTCAATTTTCAACCCTTTCTGACTTCATTTGATAATTTTCATGCATTTAATGATTTATTTTGAGCTAGATGACCCTGAATTTGAAAAGAAGTACAAATGAACTCTAAAAAGGTTGTAACTTGGCATGACATCGTAATTTCACCCACAAAGCAACTTCTAAACAGTTGAGAGGGTTACGGCGAAAACTGGATGCACTTCGTGTACAAATTGGACAATCTCATAAGAAGTAGGAGGGTTTAAGATGAAAACTCATCTATTACAAAGGGATTTCATTTTTAATAACTTATTTTAACTCCATACTTTTTGTGTGTTCAATATGCACCATTCAAGGGCACATCATCAATTTTGAACCCTTTCTGACTTCATTTGATATTTTTCATGCATTTAATGATTTATTTTGAGCTAGATCACCCTGAATTTGAAAAGCAGTACAAATGAACTCTGAAAAGGTTTAAACTCGGCATGACATCGTAATTTCTCCCACATAGCAGCTTGTAAAGAGTTGAGAGGGTTACGACAAAAACTGGATGCACTTCGTGTACAAATATTACTAAGGGATTTCATTTTTAATAACTTATTTTAACTCAATACTTTTTGTGTGTTCAATATGCACCATTCAAAGGCACATCATCAATTTTCAACCCTTTCTGACTTCATTTGATATTTTTCATGCATTTAATGATTTATTTTGAGCTAGATGACCCTGAATTTGAAAAGCAGTACAAATGAACTCTGAAAAGGTTTTAACTAGGCATGACATCGTAATTTCACCACCATAGCAACTTCTAAAGAGTTGAGAGGGTTACGGCAAAAACTGGATGCACTTCGTGTACAAATTGGACAAACTCATAAGTAGCAGGGTTTCCGACGAAAACTCATCTATTACAAAGGGATTTCATTTTTAATAATTTATTTTAACCCACTACTTTTTGTGTGTTCAATATGCACCATTCAAAGGCACATGATCAATTTTCAACCCTTTCGAACTTCATTTGATATTTTTCGTGCATTTAATGATTTATTTTGAGCTAGATGACCCTCAATTTGAAAAGCAGTACAAATGAACTCTCAATACATTTTAACTTGGCATGACATCGTAATTTCACCCACATAGCAACTTCTAAAGAGTTGAGAGGGTTACGGCAAAAACTGGATGCACTTCGTGTAAAAATTGGACAATCTCATAAGAAGTAGGAGGGTTTCAGACGAAAACTCATCTATTACAAAGGGAGTTCATTTTTAATAACTTATTTTAACCCAATACTTTTTGTGTGTTCAATATGCACCATTCAAAGGCACATCATCAATTTTCAACCCTTTCTGACTTCATTTGATATTTTTCATGCATTTAATTATTTATTTTGAGCTAAATGACCCTGAATTTGAAAAGCAGTACAAATGAAATCTAAAAAGGTTTTAACTTGGCATGAAATCGTAATTTCACCCACATAGCAACTTCTAAAGTGTTGAGAGGGTTACGGCAAAAATTGGATGCCCTTCGTGGACAAATTGGACAATCTCATAAGAAGTAGGAGGGTTTCAGACGAAAACTCATCTATTACAAAGGGATTTCATTTTTAATAACTTATTTTAACCCAATACTTTTTGTGTGTTCAATATGCACCATTCAAAGGCACATCATCAATTTTCAACCCTTTCTGACTTCATTTGATATTTTTCATGCATTTATTGATTTATTTTGAGCTAGATGACCCTGAATTTGAAAAGCAGTACGAATGAACTCTCAAAAGGTCTTAACTTGGCATGACATCGTAATTTCACCCACATAGCAATTTCTAAAGAGTTGACAGGGTTATGGCAAAAACTGGATGCACTTCGTGTACAAATTGGACAAACTCATAAGAAGTAGCAGGGTTTCCGACGAAAACTCATCTATTACAATGGGATTTCATTTTTAATAACTTATTTTAACTCAATACTTTTTGTGTGTTCAATATGCACCATTCAAAGGCACAAGATCAATTTTCAACCCTTTCGAACTTCATTTGATATTTTTCATGCATTTAATGATTTATTTTGAGCTAGATGACCCTAAATTTGAAAAGCAGTACAAATGAACTCTCAATACGTTTTAACTTGGCATGACATCGTAATTTCACCCACATAGCAACTTCTAAAGAGTTGAGAGGGTTACGGCAAAAACTGGATGCACTTCGTGTAAAAATTGGACAATCTCATAAGAAGTAGGAGGGTTTCAGACGAAAACTCATCTATTACAAAGGGAGTTCATTTTTAATAACTTATTTTAACTCAATACTTTTTGTGTGTTCAATATGCACCATTCAAGGGCACATCATCAATTTTCAACCCTTTCTGATTTCATTTCATATTTTTCATGCATTTAATGATTTATTTTGAACTAGATGACCCTGAATTTGAAAAGCAGTACAAATGAACTCTGAGAAGGTTATAACTTGGCATGACATCGCAATTTAACCCCACATAGCAACTTCTAAAGAGTTGAGAGGGTTACGACAAAAGCTGGATGCACTTCGTGTTCAAATTGGACAATCTCATAAGAAGTAGGAGGGTTTCAGATGAAAACTCATCTATTACTAAGGGATTTCATTTTTAATAACTTATTTTAACTCAATACTTTTTGTGTGTTCAATATGCACCATTCAAAGGCACATCATCAATTTTCAACCCTTTCTGACTTAATTTGATATTTTTCACGCATTTAATGATTTATTTTGAGCTAGATGATCCTAAATTTGAAAAGCTGTACAAATGAACTCTGAAAACGTTTTAACTTGGCATGACATCGTAATTTCACCCACATAGCAACTTCTAAAGAGTTGAGAGGGTTACGGCAAAAACTGGATGCACTTCGTTTACAACTTGGACAAACTCATAAGAAGTAGGAGGGTTTTTCAGATGAAAACTCATCTATTACAAAGGGATTTCATTTTTAATAACTTATTTTAACTAAATACTTCTTGTGGGTTAAATATGCACCATTCAAAGGCACATCATCAATTTTCAATCCTTTCTGACTTCATTTGATATTTTTCATGCATTTAATTATTTATTTTGAGCTAAATGACCCTGAATTTGAAAAGCAGTACAAATGAACTCTAAAAAGGTTTTAACTTGGCATGACATCGTAATTTCACCCACATAGCAACTTCTAAAGAGTTGAGAGGGTTACGGCAAAAACTGGATGCCCTTCGTGTACAAATTGGACAATCTCATAAGAAGTAGGAGGGTTTCAAACGAGAACTCATCTATTACCAAGGGATTTCATTTTTAATAACTTATTTTAACCCAATACTTTTTGTGTGTTCAATATTCACCATTCAAAGGCACATCATCAATTTTCAACCCTTTCTGACTTAATTTGATATTTTTCATGCATTTAATAATTTATTTTGACCTAGATGACCCTGAATTTGAAAAGCAGTACAAATGAACTCTGAAAAGGTCTTAACTTGGCACGACATCATAATTTCACCCACATAGCAACTTCTAAAGAGTTTATAGGGTTACGGCAAAAACTGGATGCACTTCGTGTACAAATTGGACAAACTCATAAGAAGTAGGAGGGTTTCAGACGAAAACTCATCTATTACAAAGGGATTTCATTTTTAATAACTTATTTTAACTCAATACTTTTTTTGTGTTAAATATGCACCATGCAAAGGCACATCATCAATTTTCAACCCTTTCTGACTTCATTTGATATTTTTCATGCATTTAATGATTTATTTTGAGCTAAATGACCTTGAAGTTGAAAAGCATTAAAAATGAACTCTAAAAAGTTTGTAACTTGGCATGACATCGGAATATCACCCACATAGCAACTTCTAAAGTGTTGAGAGGGTTACGGCAAAAACTGGAAGCACTTCATGTACAAATAGGACATTCTCATAAGCAGTAGGAGGGTTTCAGACGAGAACTCATCTATTACCAAGGGATTTCATTTTTAATAACTTATTTTAACTCAATACTTTTTGTGTGTTCAATATTCACCATTCAAAGGCACATCATCAATTTTCAACCCTTTGTGACTTCATTGGATATTTTTCATGCATTTAATGATTTATTTTGAGCTAGATGACCCTAAATTTTAAAAGCAGCACAAATGAACTCTGAAAAGGTTTTAACTTGGCATGACATCGTAATTTCACCCACATAGCAACTTCTAAAGAGTTGAGAGGGTTACGGCAAAACTGGATGCACTACTTGTACAAATTGCACAAACTCATAAGAAGTAGGAGGGTTTCAGACGAAAACTCATCTATTACAAAGGGTTTTCATTTTTAATAACTTATTTTAACTCAATATTTTTTGTGTTCAATATGCACCATTCAAAGGCACATCATCAATTTTCAACCCTTTCTGACTTCATTTGATATTTTTCACGCATTTAATGATTTATTTTGAGCTAGATGACCCTGAATTTGAAAAGTAGTACAAATGAACTCTGAAAAGGTTTTAACTTGGCATGACATCGTAATTTCACCCACATAGCAACTTCTAAAGAGTTGAGAGGGTTACGGCAAAAAGTGGATGCACTTCGTGTACAAATTGGACAATCTCTTTCGAAGTATGGGGGTTTCGGACAAAAACTCATCTATTACAAAGGGTTTTCATTTTTAATAACTTATTTTAACTCAATACTTTTTGTATGTTTAATATGCACCATTCAAAGGCACATCATCAATTTTCAACCCTTTCTGACTTCATTTGATATTTTTCATGCATTTAATGACTTATTTTGAGCTAAATGACCCTGAATTTGAAAAGCAGTACAAATGAACTCTACAATGGTTGTAACTTGGCATGACTTCGTAATTTCACCCACATAGAAACTTCTAAAGTGTTGAGAGGGTTACGGCAAAAACTGGAAGCACTTCATGTACAAATTGGACAATCTCATAAGAAGTAGGAGGGTTTCAGACGAGAACTCATCTATTACCATGGGATTTCATTTTTAATAACTTATTTTAACTCAATACTTTTTGTATGTTCAATATGCACTATTCAAAGGCAGATCATCAATTTTAACCCCTTTTTGACTTCGTTTGATATTTTTCATGCATTTAATGATTTATTTTGAGCTAGATGTCCCTGAATTTGAAAAGCAGTACAAACGAACTCTGAAAAGGTTTTAACTTGGCATGACATCGTAATTTCACCCACATAGTAACTTCTAAAGAGTTGAGAGGGTTACGGCAAAAACTGGATGCACTTCGTGTACGAATTGGACAATCTCATAAGATGTTGGAGGGTTTCAAACGAAAACTAACCTATTACAAAGGGATTTCATTTTTAATAACTTATTTTAACCCAATACTTTTCGTGTGTTTAATATGCACCATTCAAAGGCACATCATCAATTTTCAACCCTTTCTGACTTCATTTGATATTTTTCATGCATTTAATGATTTATGTTGAGCTAGATGACCCCGAATTTGAAAAGTAGTACAAATGAACTCTAAAAAGGTTTTTACTTCGCATGATATCGTAATTTGACCCACATAGCAACTTCTATAGAGTTGAGAGGGTTACGGCGAACACTGGATGCACTTCGTGTACGAATTGGACAATCTCATAAGTAGGAGGGTTTCAGAGGAAAACTCATGTATTACTAAGGGATTTCATTTCTAACAACTTATTTTAACTCAATACTTTTTGTGTCTTGAATATGCACCATTCAAAGGCAGATCATCAATTTTCAACCCTTTCTGACTTCATTTGATATTTTTCATGCATTTAATGATTTATTTTGAGCTAGATGACCCTAAATTTGAAAAGCCGTACAAATGAAATCTAAAAATGTTTTAACTTGGCATGACATCGTAATTTCACCGACATAGCAACTTCTAAATAGTTGAGAGGGTTACGGCAAAAACTAGATGCACTTCGTGTACAAATTGGACAATCTCATAAGAAGTAGGAGGGTTCCAGACGAAAACTCATCTATTACAAAGGGATTTCATTTTTAATAACTTATTTTAACTCAATACTTTTTGTGTGTTCAATATGCACCATTCAAAGGCACATCATCAATTTTCAACCCTTTCTGACTTCATTTGATATTTTTCGTGCATGTAATGATTTATTTTGAGCTAGATGACCCTGAATTTGAAAAGCAGTACAAATGAACTCTGAAAAGGTCTTAACTTGCCATGACATCGTAATTTCACCCACATAGCAACTTCTAAAGAGTTGAAAGGGTTACGGCAAAAACTGGATGCACTTCGTGTACAAATTGGACAATCTCATAAGAAGTAGGAGGGTTTCAGTCGAAAACTCATCTATTACAAAGCGATTTCATTTTTAATAACTTATTTTAATTCAATACATTTTGTATGTTCAATATGCACCATTCAAAGGCACATCATCAATTTTCAACCCTTTCTGACTTCATTTGATATTTTTCATGCATTTAATGATTTATTTTGAGCTAGATGACCCTGAATTTGAAAAGCAGTACAAATGAACTATGAAAAGGTTTTAACTTGGCATGACATCGTAATTTCACCCACATAGTAACTTCCAAAGAGTTGAGAGGGTTACGACAAAAACTGGATGCACTTCGTGTGTAAATTGGACAATCTCATAAGATGTAGGAGGGTTTCAGACGAAAACTAATCTATTACAAAGGGGTTTCCTTTTTAATAACTTATTTTAACCCAATAATTTTTGTGTGTTCAATATGCACCATTCAAAGGCACATCATCAATTTTCAACCCTTTCTGACTTCATTTGATATTTTTCATGCATTTAATGATTTATTTTGAGCTAGATGACCCTGAATTTGAAAAGCAGTACAGATGAACTCTAAAAAGGTCTTAACTTGGCATGACATTGTAATTTCACCCACATAGCAACTTCTAAAGTGTTGAGAGGGTTACGGCAAAAAGTGGAAGCACTTCATGTACAAATTGGACAATCTTATAAGAAGTAGGAGGGTTTCAGACGAAAACTCATCTATTACCAAGGGATTTCATTTTTAATAACTTATTTTAAGTCAATAGTTTTTGGATGTTCAATATGCACCATTCAAAGGCACATCATCAATTTTCAACCCTTTGTGACTTCATTTGATATTTTTCATGCATTTAATGATTTATTTTGCGCTAGATGACCCTGAATTTGAAAAGCAGTACAACTGAACTCTGAAAAGGTTTTAACTTGGCATGACATCGTAATTTCACCCACATAGTAACTTCTAAAGAGTTGAGAGGGTTACGTCAAAAACTGGATGCACTTCGTGTGCAAATTGGACAATCTCATAAGATGTAGGAGGGTTTCAGACGAAAGCTAATCTATTACAAAGGGGTTTCCTTTTTAATAACTTATTTTAACCAAATAATTTTTGTGTGTTCAATATTCACCACTCAAAGGCACATCATCAATTTTCAACCCTTGCTCACTTCATTTGATATTTTTCATGCATTTAATGATTTATGTTGAGCTAGATGACCCTGAATTTGAAAAGTAGTACAAACGAACTCTGAAAAGGTTTTAACTTGGCATGACATCGTAATTTCACACACATAGCAAGTTCTAAAGAGTTGAGAGGGTTACGGAAAAACTGGATGCACTCCGTGTACAAATTAGGAAAACTCATAAGAAGTAGGAGGGTTTCAGACGAAAACTCATCTATTAAAAAGGGTTTCATTTTTAATAACTTATTTAAATCAATACTTTTTTTCTGTTGAATATGCACAATTCAAAGGAAAATCATCAATTTTCAAACCTTTCTGACTTCATTTGATATTTTTCATGCATTTAATGATTTATTTTGAGCTAGATGACCCTGAATTTGAAAAGCCATACAAATGAACTATGAAAAGGTTTTAACTTGGCATGACATCGTAATTTGACCCACATAGCAACTTCTATAGAGTTGAGAGGGTTACGGCAAAAACTGGATGCACTTCGTGTACAAATTGGACAATCTCATAAGAAATAGGAGGGTTTCAGACGAAAACTCATCTATTACAAAGGGATTTCATTTTCAATAACTTATTTTAACTCAATACTTTTTGTTTGTTCAATATGCACCATTCAACGGCACATCATCAATTTTCAACCCTTTCTGACTTCATTTGATATTTTTCATGCATTTAATGATTTACTTTGAGCTAGATGACCCTGAATTTGAAAAGTAGTACAAATGAACTCTGAAATGGTTTTAACTTGGCATGACATCGTAATTTCACCCACATAGCAACTTCTAAAGAGTTGAGAGGGTTACGGCGAAAACTGGATGCACTTCGTGTACAAATTGGACAAACTCATAAGAAGTAGGAGGGTTTTAGACGAAAACTCATCTATTAAAAAGGGTTTCATTTTTAATAACTTATTTTAACTCAATACTTTTTGTGTGTTGAATATGCACAATTGAAAGGCACATCATCAATTTTCAACCCTTTGTGACTTCATTTGATATTTTTCATGCTATTAATGATTTATTTTGAGCTAGATGACCCTGAATTTGAAAAGCAGTACAAATGAACTCTGAGAAGGTTTTAACTTGGCATGACATCGTAATTTCACCCACATAGTAACTTCTAAAGAGTTGAGAGGGTTACGGCAAAAACTGGATGCACTTCGTGTGCAAATTGGACAATCTCATAAGATGTAGGAGGGTTTCAGACGAAAGCTAGTCTATTACAAAGGGGTTTCCTTTTTAATAACTTATTTTAACCCAATACTTTTTGTGTGTTCAATATTCACCACTCAAAGGCACATCATCAATTTTCAACCCTTGCTGACTTCATTTGATATTTTTCATGCATTTAATGATTTATGTTGAGCTAGATGACCCTGAATTTGAAAAGCCATACAAATGAACTCTGAAAAGGTTTTAACTTGGCATGACATCGTAATTTCACCCACATAGCAACTTCTAAAGAGTTGAGAGGGCTACGGCAAAAATTGGATGCACTTCGTGTACAAATTGGACAATCTCATAAGAAGTAGGAGGGTTTGAGACGAAAACTCATCTATTCCAAAGGGATTTCATTTTTAATAACTTATTTTACCTCAATAATTTTTGTGTGTTCAATATGCACCATTCAAGGGCACATCATCAATTTCAACCCTTTCTGACTTCATTTGATATTTTTCATGCATTTAATGATTTACTTTGAGCTAGATGACCCTGAATTTGAAAAGCAGTACAACTGAAGTCTGAAAAGGTTTTAACTTGGCATGACATCGTAATTTCACCCACATAGCAACTTCTAAAGAGTTGAAAGGGTTACGGCAAAAACTGGATGCACTTCGTGTACAATATGGACAATCTCATAAGAAGTAGGAGGGTTTCAGACGAAAACTCATCTATTACAAAGGGATTTCATTTTTAATAACTTATTTTAACTCAATACTTTTTGTATGTTCAATATGCACCATTCAAAGGCACATCATCAATTTTCAACCCTTTCTTACCTCATTTGATATTTTTCATGCATTTAATGATTTATTTTGAGCTAGACGACCCTGAATTTGAAAAGCAGTTCAAATGAACTCTGAAAAGGTTTTAACTTGGCATGACATCGTAATTTCACCCACATAGCAACTTCTAAAGAGTTGAGAGGGCTACGGCAAAAATTGGATGCACTTCGTGTACAAATTGGACAATCTCATAAGAAGTAGGAGGGTTTGAGACGAAAACTCATCTATTACAAAGGGATTTATTTTAAATAACTTATTTTAACTCAATAATTTTTGTGTCTTCAATATGCACCATTCAAGGGCACATCATCAATTTTCAACCCTTTCTGACTTCATTTGATATTTTTCATGCATTTAATGATTTATTTTGAGCTAGATGACCCTGAATTTGAAAAGCAGTACAACTGAAGTCTGAAAAGGTTTTAACTTGGCATGACATCGTAATTTCACCCACATAGCAACTTCTAAAGAGTTGAAAGGGTTACGGCAAAAACTGGATGCACTTCGTGTACAAATTGGACAATCTCATACGAAGTAGGAGGGTTTTAGACGAAAACTCATCTATTACAAAGGGATTTCATTTTTAATAACTTATTTTAACTCAATACTTTTTGTGTGTTCAATATGCACCATTCAAAGGCACATCATCAATTTTCAACCCTTTCTGACTTCATTTGATATTTTTCATGCATTTAATGATTTATTTTGAGCTAGATGACCCTGAATTTGAAAAGCAGTACAAATGAACTCTGAAAAGGTTTTCACTTGGCATGACATCGTAATGTCACCCACATAGCAACTTCTAAAGAGTTGAAAGGGTTACGGCAAAAACAGGATGCACTTCGTGTACAAATTGGACAATCTCATAAGAAGTAGGAGGGTTTGAGACGAAAACTCATCTATTACAAAGGGATTTCATTTTTAATAACTTATTTTAACTCAATACTTTTTGTATGTTCAATATGCACCATTCAAAGGCACATCATCAATTTTCAACCCTTTCTGACTTCATTTGATATTTTTCATGCATTTAATGATTTATGTTGAGCTAGATGACCCTGAATTTGAAAAGTAGTACAAATGAACTCTCAAAAGGTTTTGACTTGGCATGACATCGTAATTTCACCCACATAGCAACTTCTAAAGAGTTTAGAGGGCTACGGCGAAAACTGGATGCACTTCGTGTACAAATTGGACAAACTCATAAGAAGTAGGAGGGCTTCAAACGAAAACTCATCTATTAAAAAGGGTTTCATTTTTAATAACTTATTGTAAGTCAATACTTTTTGTGTGTTGAATATGCACAACTCAAAGGCACATCATCAATTTTCCACCCTTTCTGAATTTATTTGATATTTTTCATGCATTTAATGATTTATTTTGAGCTAGATGACCCTGAATTTGAAAAGCAGTACAACTGAAGTCTGAAAAGGTTTTAACTTGGCATGACATCGTAATTTCACCCACATAGCAACTTCTAAAGAGTTGAAAGGGTTACGGCAAAAACTTTATGCACTTCGTGTACAAATTGGACAATCTCATAAGAAGTAGGAGGGTATCAGACGAAAACTCATCTATTACAAAGGGATTTCATTTTTAATAACTTATTTTAACTCAATACTTTTTGTGTGTTCAATATGCACCATTCAAGGGCACATCATCAATTTTCAACCCTTTCTGACTTCATTTGATATTTTTCATGCATTTAATGATTTATTTTGAGCTAGATGACCCTCAATTTGAAAAGCAGTACAAATGAACTCTGAAAAGGTCTTAACTTGGCATGACATCGTAATTTCACCCACATAGCAACTTCTAAAGTGTTGAGAGGGTTACGGCAAGAAGTGGAAGCACTTCATGTACATATTGGACAATCTCATAAGAAGTAGGAGGGTTTCAGACAAAAACTCATCTATTACCAAGGGATTTCCTTTTTAATAACTTATTTTAAGTCAATACTTTTTGGATGTTCAATATGCACCATTCAAAGGCACATCATCAATTTTCAACCCTTTGTGACTTCATTTGATATTTTTCATGCATTTAATGATTTATTTTGAGCTAGATGACCCTGAATTTGAAAAGCAGTACAACTGAACTCTGAAAAGGTTTTAACTTGGCATGACATCGTAATTTCACCCACATAGTAACTTCTAAAGAGTTGAGAGGGTTACGGCAAAAACTGGATGCACTTCGTGTGCAAATTGGACAATCTCATAAGATGTAGGAGGGTTTCAGACGAAAGCTCATCTATTACAAAGGGGTTTCCTTTTTAATAATTTATTTTAACCCTATACTTTTTGTGTGTTCAATATTCACCACTCAAAGGCACATCATCAATTTTCAACCCTTGCTCACTTCATTTGATATTTTTCATGCATTTAATGATTTATGTTGAGCTAGATGACCCTGAATTTGAAAAGTAGTACAAATGAACTCTGAAAAGGTTTTAACTTGGCATGACATCGTAATTTCACCCACATAGCAACTTCTAAAGAGTTGAGAGGGTTACGGAAAAACTGGATGCACTCCGTGTACGAATTGGGAAAGCTCATAAGAAGTAGGAGGGTTTCAGACGAAAACTGATCTATTACAAAGGGTTTCATTTTTAATAACTTATTTTAACTCAATACTTTTTGTGTGTTCAATATGCACCATTGAAAGGCCCGTCATCAATTTTCAACCCTTTCTGACTTCATTTGATATTTTTCATGCATTTAATGACTTATTTTGAGCTAAATGACCATGAATTTGAAAAGCAGTACAAATGAACTCTAAAAAGGTTTTAACTTGGCATGACATCATAATTTCACCCACATAGCAACTTCTAAAGTGTTGAGTGGGTTACGGCAAAAACTGGAAGCACTGCATGTACAAATTGGACAATCTCATAAGAAGTAGGAGGGTTTCAGACGAAAACTAATCTATTACAAAGGGGTTTCCTTTTTAATAACTTATTTTAACCCAATACTTTTTGTGTGTTCAATATTCACCATTCAAAGGCACATCATCAATTTTCAACCCTTTCTGACTTCATTTGATATTTTTCATGCATTTAATGATTTATGTTGAGCTAGATGACCCTGAATTTGAAAAGTAGTACAAATGAACTCTCAAAAGGTTTTGACTTGGCATGACATCGTAATTTCACCCACATAGCAACTTCTAAAGAGTTTAGAGGGCTACGGCGAAAACTGGATGCACTTCGTGTACAAATTGGACAAACTCATAAGAAGTAGGAGGGCTTCAGACGAAAACTCATCTATTAAAAAGGGTTTCATTTTTAATAACTTATTGTAAGTCAATACTTTTTGTGTGTTGAATATGCACAACTCAAAGGCACATCATCAATTTTCCACCCTTTCTGAATTTATTTGATATTTTTCATGCATTTAATGATTTATTTTGAGCTAGATGACCCTGAATTTGAAAAGCAGTACAACTGAAGTCTGAAAAGGTTTTAACTTGGCATGACATCGTAATTTCACCCACATAGCAACTTCTAAAGAGTTGAAAGGGTTACGGCAAAAACTTTATGCACTTCGTGTACAAATTGGACAATCTCATAAGAAGTAGGAGGGTATCAGACGAAAACTCATCTATTACAAAGGGATTTCATTTTTAATAACTTATTTTAACTCAATACTTTTTGTGTGTTCAATATGCACCATTCAAGGGCACATCATCAATTTTCAACCCTTTCTGACTTCATTTGATATTTTTCATGCATTTAATGATTTATTTTGAGCTAGATGACCCTCAATTTGAAAAGCAGTACAAATGAACTCTGAAAAGGTCTTAACTTGGCATGACATCGTCATTTCACCCACATAGCAACTTCTAAAGTGTTGAGAGGGTTACGGCAAGAAGTGGAAGCACTTCATGTACATATTGGACAATCTCATAAGAAGTAGGAGGGTTTCAGACGAAAACTCATCTATTACCAAGGGATTTCCTTTTTAATAACTTATTTTAAGTCAATACTTTTTGGATGTTCAATATGCACCATTCAAAGGCACATCATCAATTTTCAACCCTTTGTGACTTCATTTGATATTTTTCATGCATTTAATGATTTATTTTGAGCTAGATGACCCTGAATTTGAAAAGCAGTACAACTGAACTCTGAAAAGGTTTTAACTTGGCATGACATCGTAATTTCACCCACATAGTAACTTCTAAAGAGTTGAGAGGGTTACGGCAAAAACTGGATGCACTTCGTGTGCAAATTGGACAATCTCATAAGATGTAGGAGGGTTTCAGACGAAAGCTCATCTATTACAAAGGGTTTCCTTTTTAATAATTTATTTTAACCCTATACTTTTTGTGTGTTCAATATTCACCACTCAAAGGCACATCATCAATTTTCAACCCTTGCTCACTTCATTTGATATTTTTCATCCATTTAATGATTTATGTTGAGCTAGATGACCCTGAATTTGAAACGTAGTACAAATGAACTCTGAAAAGGTTTTAACTTGGCATGACATCGTAATTTCACCCACATAGCAACTTCTAAAGAGTTGAGAGGGTTACGAAAAAAACTAGATGCACTTCGTGTACGAATTGGACAAACTCATAAGAAGCTGGAGGGTTTCAGACGAAAACTCATCTATTACAAAGGGTTTTCACTTTTAATAACTTATTTTAACTCAATACTTTTTGTGTGTTCAATATGCACCATTGAAAGGCCCGTCATCAATTTTCAACCCTTTCTGACTTCATTTGATATTTTTCATGCATTTAATGACTTATTTTGAGCTAAATGACCATGAATTTGAAAAGCAGTACAAATGAACTCTAAAAAGGTTTTAACTTGGCATGACATCATAATTTCACCCACATAGCAACTTCTAAAGTGTTGAGTGGGTTACGGCAAAAACTGGAAGCACTTCATGTACAAATTGGACAATCTCATAAGAAGTAGGAGGGTTTCAGACGAGAACTCATCTATTACCAAGGGATTTCATTTTTAATAACTTATTTTAACTCAATACTTTTTGTATGTTCAATATGCACCATTCAAAGGCACATCATCAATTTTCAACCCTTTGTGACTTCATTTGATATTTTTCATGCATTTAATGATTTATTATGAGCTAGATGACCCTGAATTTGAAAAGCAGTACAAAGGAACTCTGAAAAGGTTTTAACTTGGCATGACATCGTAATTTCACCCACATAGTAACTTCTAAAGAGTTGAGAGGGTTACGGCAAAAACTGGATGCACTTCATGTGCAAATTGGACAATCTCATAAGATGTAGGAGGGTTTCAGACGAAAACTAATCTATTACAAAGGGATTTCCTTTTTAATAACTTATTTTAACCCAATACTTTTTGTGTGTTCAATATTCACCATTCAAAGGCACATCATCAATTTTCAACCCTTTCTGACTTCATTTGATATTTTTCATGCATTTAATGATTTATGTTGAGCTAGATGACCCTGAATTTGAAAAGTAGTACAAATGAACTCTGAAAAGGTTTTAACTTGGCATGACATCGTAATTTCACCCACATAGCAACTTCTAAAGAGTTGAGAGGGTTACGGCGAAAACTGGATGCACTTCGTGTACAAATTGGACAAACTTATAAGAAGTAGGAGGGTTTCAGACGAAAACTCATCTATTAAAAAGGGTTTTCATTTTTAATAACTTATTCTAACTCAAGACTTTTTGTGTGTTGAATATGCACAATTCAAAGGCACATCATCAATTTTCAACCCTTTCTGACTTCATTTGATATTTTTCATGCATTTAATGATTTATTTTGAGCTAGATGACCTTGAATTTGAACAGCCGTACAAATGAACTCTCAAAAGGTTTTAACTTGGCATGACATCGTAATTTCACCCACATAGCAACTTCTAAAGAGTTGAGAGGGTTACGGCAAAAACTGGATGCACTTCGTGTACAAATTGGACAATCTCATAAGAAGTAGGAGGGTTTCAGACGAAAACTCATCTATTACCAAGGGATTTCATTTTTAATAACTTATTTTGACTCAATACTTTTTGTGTGTTCAATATGCACCATAAAAGGGCACATCATCAATTTTCAACCCTTGCTCACTTCATTTGATATTTTTCATGCATTTAATGATTTATGTTGAGCTAGATGACCCTGAATTTGAAAAGTAGTACAAATGAACTCTGAAAAGGTTTTAACTTGGCATGACATCGTAATTTCACCCACATAGCAACTTCTATAGAGTTGAGAGGGTTACGGCAAAAACTGGATGCACTTCGTGTACAAATTGGACAATCTCATAAGAAGTAGGACGGTTTCAGACGAAAACTCATCTATTACAAAGGGATTTCATTTTTAATAACTTATTTGAACTCAATACTTTTTGTTTGTTCAATATGCACCATTCAAGGGCACATCATCAATTTTCAACCCTTTCTGACTTCATTTGATATTTTTCATGCATTTAATGATTTACTTTGAGCTAGATGACCCTGAATTTGAAAAGTAGTACAAATGAACTCTGAAATGGTTTTAACTTGGCATGACATCGTAATTTCACCCACATAGCAACTTCTAAAGAGTTGAGAGGGTTACGGCGAAAACTGGATGCACTTCGTGTACAAATTGGACAAACTCATAAGAAGTAGGAGGGTTTCAGACGAAAACTCATCTATTAAAAAGGGTTTCATTTTTAATAACTTATTTTAACTCAATACTTTTTGTGTGTTGAATATGCACAATTCAAAGGCACATCATCAATTTTCAACCCTTTGTGACTTCATTTGATATTTTTCATGCATTTAATGATTTATTTTGAGCTAGATGACCCTGAATTTGAAAAGCAGTACAAATGAACTCTGAAAAGGTTTTAACTTGGCATGACATCGTAATTTCACCCACATAGTAACTTCTAAAGAGTTGAGAGGGTTACGGCAAAAACTGGATGCACTTCGTGTGCAAATTGGACAATCTCATAAGATGTAGGAGGGTTTCCTTTTTAATAACTTATTTTAACCCAATACTTTTTCTGTGTTCAATATTCACCATTCAAAGGCACATCATCAATTTTCAACCCTTTGCTGACTTCATTTGATATTTTTCATGCATTTAATGATTTATTTTGAGCTAGATGACCCTGAATTTGAAAAGCCATACAAATGAACTCTGAAAAGGTTTTAACTTGGCATAAATCGTAATTTCACCCCACATAGCAACTTCTAAAGAGTTGAGAGGGCTACGGCAAAAATGGATGCACTTCGTGTACAAATTGGACAATCTCATAAGAAGTAGGAGGGTTTGAGACGAAAACTCATCTATTCCAAAGGGATTTCATTTTTAATAACTTAGTTTACCTCAATAATTTTTGTGTGTTCAATATGCAACATTCAAGGGCACATCATCAATTTTCAACCCTTTCTGACTTCATTTGATATTTTTCATGCATTTAATGATTTACTTTGAGCTAGATGACCCTGAATTTGAAAAGCAGTACAACTGAAGTCTGTAACGGTTTTAACTTGGCATGACATCGTAATTTCACCCACATAGCAACTTCTAAAGAGTTGAAAGGGTTACGGCAACAACTTTATGCACTTCGTGTACAAATTGGACAATCTCATAAGAAGTAGGAGGGTTTCAGACGAAAACTCATCTATTACAAAGGGATTTCATTTTTAATAACTTATTTTAACTTAATACTTTTTGTATGTTCAATATGCACCATTCAAAGGCACATCATCAATTTTCAACCCTTTCTGACTTCATTTGATATTTTTCATGCATTTAATGATTTATTTTGAGCTAGACGACCCTGAATTTGAAAAGCAGTACAAATGAACTCTGAAAAGGTTTTAACTTGGCATGACATCGTAATTTCACCCACATAGCATCTTCTAAAGAGTTGAGAGGGCTACGGCAAAAATTGGATGCACTTCATGTACAAATTGGACAATCTCATAAGAAGTAGGAGGGTTTGAGACGAAAACTCATCTATTACAAAGGGATTTCATTTTAAATAACTTATTTTAACTCAATACTTTTTGTGTGTTCAATATGCACCATTCAAGGGCACATCATCAATTTTCAACCCTTTCTGACTTCATTTGATATTTTTCATGCATTTAATGATTTATTTTGAGCTAGATGACCCTGAATTTGAAAAGCAGTACAAATGAACTCTGAAAAGGTTTTAACTTGGCATGACATCGTAATTTCACCCACATAGCAACTTCTAAAGAGTTGAGAGGGTTACGGCAAAAACTGGATGCACTTCGTGTACAAATTGGACAATCTCATAAGAAGTAGGAGGGTTTCAGAAGAAAACTCATCTACTACAAAGGGATTTCATTTTAATAACTTATTTTAACTCAATACTTTTTGTGTGTTCAATATGCACCATTCAAAGGCACATCATCAATTTTCAACCCTTTCTGACTTCATTTGATATTTTTCATGCATTTAATGATTATTTTGAGCTAGATGACCCTGAATTTGAAAAGCTAGTACAAATGAACTTGAAAAGGTTTTAACTTGGCATGACATCGTAATTTCACCCACATAGCAACTTCTAAAGAGTTGAGAGGGTTACGGCGAAAACTGGATGCACTTCGTGTACAAATTGGACAACTCATAAGAAGTAGGAGGGTTTCAGACGAAAACTCATCTATTAAAAAGGAGTTTCATTTTAATAACTTATTTTAACTCAATACTTTTTGTATGTGTGAATATGCACCATTCAAAGGCACATCATCAATTTTCAACCCTTTCTGACTTCATTTGATATTTTTCATGCATTTAATGATTTATTTTGAGCTAGATGACCCTGAATTTGAAAAGCCGTACAAATGAACTCTGAAAAGGTTTTAACTTGGCATGACATCGTAATTTCACCCACATAGTAACTTCTAAAGAGTTGAGAGGGTTACGGCAAAAACTGGATGCACTTCGTGTGCAAATTGGACAATCTCATAAGATGTAGGAGGGTTTCAGACGAAAACTCATATATTACAAGGGTTTCCCTTTTTAATAACTTATTTTAACCCAATACTTTTTGTGTGTTCAATATGCACCATTCAAAGGCACATCATCAATTTTCAACCCTTTCTGACTTCATTTGATATTTTTCATGCATTTAATGATTTATGTTGAGCTAGATGACCCTGAATTTGAAAAGTAGTACAAATGAACTCTGAAAAGGTTTTGAACTTGGCATGACAATCGTAATTTCACCCACATAGCAACTTCTAAAGAGTTTGAGAGGGCTACGCGAAAACTGGATGCACTTCGTGTACAAATTGGACAAACTCATAAGAAGTAGGAGGGTTTCAGACGAAAACTCATCTATTACAAAGGGTTTCATTTTAATAACTTATTTTAACTCAATACTTTTTGTGTGTTCAATATGCACCACTCAAAGGCACATCATCAATTTTCAACCCTTTCTGACTTCATTTGATATTTTTCATGCATTTAATGATTTATTTGAGCTAGATGACCCTGAATTTGAAAAGCAGTACAAATGAACTCTGAAAAGGTTTTAACTTGGCATGACATCGTAATTTCACCCACATAGCAACTTCTAAAGAGTTGAGAGGGTTACGGCAAAAACTGGATGCACTTCGTGTACAAATTGGACAATCTCATAAGAAGTAGGAGGGTTTCAGACGAAAACTCATCTATTACAAAGGGATTTTCATTTTTAATAAACTTATTTTAACTCAATACTTTTTTGTGTTCAATATGCACCATTCAAAGGCACATCATCAATTTCAACCCTTTGCTGACTTCATTGATATTTTCATGCATTTAATGATTTATTTTGAGCTAGATGACCCTGAATTTGAAAAGCAGTACAAATGAACTCTGAAAAGGTTTTAACTTGGCATGACATCGTAATTTCACCCACATAGCAACTTCTAAAGAGTTGAGAGGGTTACGGCAAAAACTGGATGCACTTAGTGTACAAATTGGACAATCTCATAAGAGTAGGAGGGTTTCAGACGAAAACTCATCTATTACAAAGGGTTTCCTTTTTAATAACTTATTTTAACCAATACTTTTTGTGTGTTCAATATCACCATTCAAAGGCACATCATCAATTTTCAACCCTTTCTGACTTCATTTGATATTTTTCATGCATTTAATGATTTATTTGAGCTAGATGACCCTGAATTTGAAAAGTAGTACAAATGAACTCTGAAAAGGTTTTAACTTGGCATGACATCGTAATTTCACCCACATAGCAACTTCTAAAGAGTTGAGAGGGTTACGGCAAAACTGGATGCACTTCGTGTACAAATTGGACAAACTCATAAGAAGTAGGAGGGTTTCAGACGAAAACTCATCTATTAAAAGGGTTTCTTTTTAATAACTTATTTAACTCAATACTTTTTGTGTGTGAATACAATTCAAAGGCACATCATCAATTTTCAACCCTTTCTGACTTCATTTGATATTTTTCATGCATTTAATGATTTATTTTGAGCTAGATGACCCTGAATTTGAAAAGCGTACAAATGAACTCTGAAAAGGTTTTAACTTGGCATGACATCGTAATTTCACCCACATAGCAACTTCTAAAGAGTTGAGAGGGTTACGGCAAAAACTGGATGCACTTCGTGTACAAATTGGACAACTCATAAGAAGTAGGAGGGTTTCAGACGAAAACTCATCTATTAAAAGGGTTTCATTTTTAACTTATTTTAACTCAATACTTTTTGTGTGTTGAATATGCACATTCAAAGGCACATCATCAATTTTCAACCCTTTCTGACTTCATTTGATATTTTTCATGCATTTAATGATTTATTTGAGCTAGATGACCCTGAATTTGAAAAGTAGTACAAATGAACTCTGAAAAGGTTTTAACTTGGCATGACATCGTAATTTCACCCACATAGCAACTTCTAAAGAGTTGAGAGGGTTACGGCGAAAACTGGATGCACTTCGTGTACAAATTGGACA